>OX596216.1:2302003-3598818 GCA_951394215.1 Glyphodes perspectalis
GGCGCACACCACGCGCGACTCGCTGCACGCCACCAGCGACACGCCTCGCGCGCCGCCCGCCTGCACGTGGCCGGCTGCTATCAGCCGGCTGCCCTCGTCGGCTACACACGCGACTCACGCGAGCAGGTGCAGCGCGGCGGCGCGCACGGCCACCAGGTAGATGCGCGGCCCGGCGGCGCACACCACGCGCGACTCGCTGCACGCCACCAGCGACACGCCTCGCGCGCCGCCCGCCTGCACGTGGCCGGCTGCTATCAGCCGGCTGCCCTCGTCGGCTACACACGCGACTCACGCGAGCAGGTGCAGCGCGGCGGCGCGCACGGCCACCAGGTAGATGCGCGGCCCGGCGGCGCACACCACGCGCGACTCGCTGCACGCCATCAGCGACACGCCTCGCGCGCCGCCCGCCTGCACGTGGCCGGCTGCTATCAGCCGGCTGCCCTCGTCGGCTACACACGCGACTCACGCGAGCAGGTGCAGCGCGGCGGCGCGCACGGCCACCAGGTAGATGCGCGGCCCGGCGGCGCACACCACGCGCGACTCGCTGCACGCCACCAGCGACACGCCTCGCGCGCCGCCCGCCTGCACGTGGCCGGCTGCTATCAGCCGGCTGCCCTCGTCGGCTACACACGCGACTCACGCGAGCAGGTGCAGCGCGGCGGCGCGCACGGCCACCAGGTAGATGCGCGGCCCGGCGGCGCACACCACGCGCGACTCGCTGCACGCCACCAGCGACACGCCTCGCGCGCCGCCCGCCTGCACGTGGCCGGCTGCTATCAGCCGGCTGCCCTCGTCGGCTACACACGCGACTCACGCGAGCAGGTGCAGCGCGGCGGCGCGCACGGCCACCAGGTAGATGCGCGGCCCGGCGGCGCACACCACGCGCGACTCGCTGCACGCCACCAGCGACACGCCTCGCGCGCCGCCCGCCTGCACGTGGCCGGCTGCTATCAGCCGGCTGCCCTCGTCGGCTACACACGCGACTCACGCGAGCAGGTGCAGCGCGGCGGCGCGCACGGCCACCAGGTAGATGCGCGGCCCGGCGGCGCACACCACGCGCGACTCGCTGCACGCCACCACCGACACGCCTCGCGCGCCACCCGCCTGCCACGTGGCCGCTAGTTCCCACCCGGCGCCGCCCGCCCCGCCCTCCCCGCGCGCGATTAGCCGAATACCCTCATCCGTTACCTGCCGTTAAAAAAAAACGTTAATGGGTTACTATCATCGCCCATATTGGTAATCAATAGACTAGGAATTTAATTAAGTGTGTAAAAATAACGAAACGACTTTGTATGTTAAACGCACATAAATAATGCACTACACTTTAATATCGACCTTACCGTACATGAAATAAAGTCTATAATCGGATAAAGGTAATATAATATCTCTTAAACTCGAGTTTTCGCGCTTACATTCTTCATTTGTTTTTTGAATATAATATACTTACTTGTATAAGTTGGTTGTGACTAACATTGCCCGTATAGAATGTTTGTCGGTCGGACACGAATCCTTTTATTTCTGTCTCTTCCACTTCTTCGCCATTTAGGGCCAAAACCCTGAAAGTAAAGGCAAACCCTGTAAAACAGCAGTTGAAACCTTACATAAACAATTTCATCACCATAGCACCACAATAGTTAAGTAACTGTCACAGGACAAACAGATAAACAATAAATTTTCCTATATAAAGTTGTAAGAGTCTGGGACTGAACAAGAATGTATCAACTGTGTTCCTTGCCTAGCTAACTAACTTAATAAACTTCACGGCACTTCCCTAGCGGGGTAGGCAGAGAGAACCGAACGCCATATGGCACGATCCTTACACACCTCACTCGCCTCTTCAACATTCATAATCCTTTTCATACAAGCTCTACGGTTTTTATGACTCCTAACATCACCTTCTGTTAATACACGATCCCAAATCAGGTCGTGGTAAGTGGGCCTTCCGCGGCTCCTACATCCTTCCACTTTCGAATTGTATATCTGTTTAGTCAATCTTTCGTCATCCATTCTTTCCACATGTCCGAACCACCGGAGCATGCCTCTCTTACCTTGAAACCTCCCTGTGCCTCCCACAACATTCCATCGGATTTCACCCTCATTCTCCTCTCAATAATCTTACTATATACACCTTTGCTGCTAAGCTGAACAAACTGATGGCTCTATGGCTGGCACAGTCCATACGTGACCCAGCACCCTTGTACAGAGGCACGATGACTGCCCGTCTCCAATCCATTGGGACCTTTCCGTTTCTCCAGCATAGATTGCACAAGAACCAGAAAGCGTCCTGGACGCTAGTGCCACCTAGCTTGATCATCTCTGCAGATACCTTGTCTCTTCCCGGGGCCTTTCCACTTTTCAGACTTCGTATCGACCATTCAATCTCATTCATCAGACGCTGGCACCACATAATCAGACATAGCCTCACTCCTAGTGCCAACATCCGAAACATTCTCATAAATTTCTCCAAAATATTCACTCCACCGTTCTAACACCTCATTCGGGTTTGCAAGAATGTCACCAGCTTTAGATTTAATCTTACCGATTCTGGACACCGACGAATACCCCCGAGACCTCTTAACCTCCCTCCAAAAGAGCTTGGAATTAGCCTCGAAACTATTCGTCAGCCTCTCTTCTTTTTGCATAGCTACTCTTTCAGGCTTCTCTTTCACTAAAGCTTTAGTTTCACCCTTGCAATAACGGTATATTTCTTTCTTCATCTCAATCATACTTTCATCCATTTGCAAAGATGAGACATAGTCAAGCCAGGCCTTCTTCTTTCTCGCTACGGAGGCTTTGACCTCCTCATCCCACCTTTCATTGTTCTACGTATCTTTGCGCATCCACATGCTTCTTTGGCACTGTCCACCATACTCTCTTTCAAAACGTTCCAGCATTCGTCAACATCTACACTACGTTTACCGAGGCGCGGTCTCCAGTCCTGAACTTGTTTACCCCAACGGTTGTCGGCTCTGCGGCTGATATGGCCAGCCCACTGCCACTTCAGCTTGCTAATCCTGTGAGCTGTCGCTAACTTTGGTTCTCTGCCGGATCACCTCATCGCGGATTCGATCCTTGAGAGAAACGCCGAGCATAGCTCTTTCCATAGCCCGCTGAGTGACTTTAAATCTGTGAACCAGTCGTGCCGTCAGTGTCCAGGTCTCGGTTCCGTATGTCATAACAGGTAGGACGCACTGATTGAAGACTTTCGTCTTTAGGCACTGTGGGATGGACGATGAGAAGACTCGACGTAGTTTTCCAAACGCTGCCCAACCCAACTGAACCCTTCTATTCACCTCGTCCTCTAAGTTGTTTCGACCCAACTGCAGTGTGTGCCCGAGGTACACATATTTTTGAACAACTTCGAGGACGGCGCCGTGAACCGCAATCGGTTCCGGTAGAACATGTTCATTGAACATGACCTTGGTTTTATCCAAGTTCATCCGAAGGCCGATGCGTACAGAAGAGTCAGCTAGGTCATTCAACATCTGTTGTATGTTCTGCAGCGTCTCTGACATTATGACGATATCATCTGCAAATCGCAAGTGCGAGATGTGTTCACTATTTGTGTTGATGCCACGTCCTGTCCAGTTCAGCGTCTTGAACATATCCTCCATTGCATTTGTGAACAACTTCGGGGAGATGACGTCCCCTTGTCTCACTTCTCGATGCAATGATATAGGCCTTGTTTGCTGATTTTGTACTTGGACGGACATATTGGCGGCTTCGTAGAGACATCTCATCACTTGGATGTATCGCCAATCGACTTGGCATCGCTGCAGAGTCCAAAACAGACCAGATTTCAACCGAGTCAAAGGCCTTCTCATAGTCCACGAATGCTAGACACAGGGGCTGATTGTACTCTTCGACTTCTGTATTATCTGCCGCACTGTGTGGATGTGGTCTATAGTGCCGTATCCGCTCCGAAATCCAGCCTGCTCCGGCGGTTGAAACTCGTCGAATTTTCGGTCAAGACGGTTCGTGATCACTCTTGAAAACAGCTTATAGACATGGCTTAGAAGGGAAATGGGTCGATAGTTCTTCAATAGGGTTTTGTCCCCTTTTTTGAAGAACAGGACGACCACACTCCTACTCCACGCTTCCGGAGTTCTCCCTTCAAACAGGACACCGTTAAAGAGCTTTTGGAGTTCCCTCAATACGGGCTTACCCCCAGCCTTTAATAGCTGTCTCTTGTAACGCCGTCCGCTCCAGGGGCTTTTCCATTTTTAAGGTGTCCAAGAGCAATCCTGATTTCGCCAACGCTGACTTCCGGCAGGCCTTTAGTGAAATGGCGTGTTAATGTGGCTCTAGGTTTCCACGGCAACAAAACGGTTCTCCAGGTTCGACTGGAACGTTTCAGATCCCGCCATGGTTTGGAGCAAAGTAGGCCGGAGTCTAGACTTCATCAAACGGACACTGTGATCGCTGCCGGTGTTAAACTTGTTGATCACAGATACATCTCTGAATATGTGCCGCCTGTCCGCCAGGATGAAGTCGATCTCGTTTTTGGACATAGTGTCGGGGCTACGCCACGTCCATTTCCTTTGGGGCTGCTTTTTGAAGAATGAGTTCATTAAGAAGAGCCCCTCTCGTTCGAGGAAGTTTACGAGTATCTGCCCCCTATTTTTCCTGGCTCCAAATCCATGGGGTCCTACTACCGATTCATTGTGATTCTGTACTCCCACTTTGGCGTTGAAGTCTCCCATGACAACAGTGTATTGGGTCTTTAAAGTGAAGTGGAGGGCCCTCGATATGTCATCGAACATTGCCTCCACTTCATCATCCGAGTGTGTCGAGGTCGGTGCGTACACTTGCACCACCTTGAGGCTGTACCTCTCGGTGAGCTTGATAATCAGGTACACTACCCTGTTAGACACACTGACCAGAAACCCGACGCCACCTTGGGATTGTTGGTCTCCCTCGCGATAGCACATCAGGTGGCCCGACTCTAGGGTTATGGTGTCCTCCCTATCTCTTCGGACTTCACTTAGCCCCAGAATGTGCCACCTAATCTTCCCAAGTTCCACCTCAAGTTGTGCCCGATGCGAGTCAAGCCGTAGAGTGCGTCCGTTGTACGAAGCAAGGGTCAGTTTGTGGTGGTGGCCTACCGTAGCCTGGAGATTCTTCGCACCCCCCGCCCCACCGTTACCGTGGTCGCCACCATGACCAGGAATAGCGAGACTGCCGGGAACTGGGGGCCGTGGCCTTTGTGCTGAATCCATTTGAAGGAGTTGCCCATAATCGCCACCCTGGGCAGGCGGGTTGGCGATCGCAGAGCGTGGCTTTTGCCCGGTGACGCTGCTGCCCGTCATCGGCATGTGGTATTTGGCTACGCCAAGGGTTTGAATGGTTATACCGCCATCAGTCGGTTGCCAGAGCCTCGTTCGTTAGTCAGCAGGATGCTCCACGCGCAGGAGAGGTTGGCTTGGGGCGAGATGATGCCTAGCATGTCGTAAAAGGCTGACAGATAGTGTGTTTATTGGTTATTTGGGTTTGTGATCATGTTATTGACAAGGTAGTCACTCTTTTAAAATTTTTCATCTAGCCCATCGAATTTTTTGGCTAAATGTGGTCAAGGAGTTTATTGCTCATGGTCTAAGCAGGCTCCAAATAAACACGAGACATAAAGCTAAGAAGATGAAACATGTGTATTTATACCTGGTCTGTCCAACGAAGGCGAGCACGAGCGTGTCATGAAAGGCCGTGTTGTCGGCGAGCGTGAGCGCCCACATGCCCTTGATGCCGGGCAGGTCGATCGACGCTTGCTCCTGGATGCCGATGCCGTTGCGGATGATACGCAGCGAGCCCATCTTGAATGCGCCTGCGCAACAACAAACACAGTGTTAACTTATACATAGTATACAATAGTGTTGATTTAGAAAGCTGACAATAACTTATCATAATCAGTCTTCCGAGGAGTGGCGGTTCATTAGGAAAGCCTTAAGTTAACGACGATGTAGGCAATGACGATGTAGGCGTTGCTCAAAACAGGGTATATTAGCACGAATTAAACGCTAGAATCATCAAATAAGGCCACCATTGGTGAAATTTTTCGAGGATGGGCGCGAGGCTGGTGAAGCTCTCCACGGGCTGCACGCACACGACTCTTAATGCTACAGTCGGCACGCACCGGAGCAGGTGATGAGCTGGTTCTGGCCCTGCCGCTCGAGGTCGACGACGCACATGTCGACGATGGGCGCGAGGCTGGTGAAGCTCTCCACGGGCTGCACGCACACGACTCTTAATGCTACAGTCGGCACGCACCGGAGCAGGTGATGAGCTGGTTCTGGCCCTGCCGCTCGAGGTCGACGACGCACATGTCGACGATGGGCGCGAGGCTGGTGAAGCTCTCCACGGGCTGCACGCACACGACTCTTAATGCTACAGTCGGCACGCACCGGAGCAGGTGATGAGCTGGTTCTGGCCCTGCCGCTCGAGGTCGACGACGCACATGTCGACGATGGGCGCGAGGCTGGTGAAGCTCTCCACGGGCTGCACGCACACGACTCTTAATGCTACAGTCGGCACGCACCGGAGCAGGTGATGAGCTGGTTCTGGCCCTGCCGCTCGAGGTCGACGACGCACATGTCGACGATGGGCGCGAGGCTGGTGAAGCTCTCCACGGGCTGCACGCACACGACTCTTAATGCTACAGTCGGCACGCACCGGAGCAGGTGATGAGCTGGTTCTGGCCCTGCCGCTCGAGGTCGACGACGCACATGTCGACGATGGGCGCGAGGCTGGTGAAGCTCTCCACGGGCTGCACGCACACGACTCTTAATGCTACAGTCGGCACGCACCGGAGCAGGTGATGAGCTGGTTCTGGCCCTGCCGCTCGAGGTCGACGACGCACATGTCGACGATGGGCGCGAGGCTGGTGAAGCTCTCCACGGGCTGCACGCACACGACTCTTAATGCTACAGTCGGCACGCACCGGAGCAGGTGATGAGCTGGTTCTGGCCCTGCCGCTCGAGGTCGACGACGCACATGTCGACGATGGGCGCGAGGCTGGTGAAGCTCTCCACGGGCTGCACGCACACGACTCTTAATGCTACAGTCGGCACGCACCGGAGCAGGTGATGAGCTGGTTCTGGCCCTGCCGCTCGAGGTCGACGACGCACATGTCGACGATGGGCGCGAGGCTGGTGAAGCTCTCCATGGGCTGCACGTACTGGTTGGCTTCGTCGCGCGTGGTCGAGAGACGCACCAGCGCCGAGTCGCCCAGCCGCGACCCGATGAACACCACGCCGTTGTCCAGGTACGTCATGCACTCTGGGATCGGTATGTCACCTGTGTACATATCAATTGACAGGCGATTAGTTGACATATTATCCTAATATAGGAAAGCATTGGTCAAAAATTACTCAAGGATTTTAATGTTTATACGCGAGTTACGGAAACCCTTTTTAGGCAAGAGAGTTTGCATTGCACATTAGACACATACCTGTGCCCACAAGGGCTGTTTTGTATTGCCTGCTTTGAGTAAGACTGCACTAAATTACTATGGCAGAAAGTCCAAAATAACTATACCAAAAACTTACCCAAGAGTTCTACCTTCAAGTCCTTTACCGTCTGTGTGCCGTCCATCTTCTCTTGCAGCTCGAGAAGCAACATGAAGAGCCTCCCGGCGGTGTCACCCAGCAGGTACCTGTGGCCGGGCGTGTCCACCCGGCAGTAGCAGTTTATTGGGGTGAGCTGGCACACAAATAATATGAAAATTAATAAGTAATATACCAGTACTAAAGCATGTCATGTTAGATATTCTGCAGGACGAACCAAACAATAGCACATATAATTCAAAATTTGATTTTTGCTCATAGTGTCAGATATATCTCTTTGAGATTACCCCACTAGCCTACAGACCAATAAGAGTCACAAATAAAATTTTGTGATGCATTTTTATTTTGGATTATTTATGTAAGGATTAAGGACTTTAATGTTTTTTTATCATATTGTGGCGACTGCGCCACAACAAAGTCAAGATTATAGTTCCAATAATATGTAAACAGATGACGTCGATCGAACATGCAGAAACGCCATAGAATCTTGCATCGCACTCACGAAGTTATTCTCGCCACTAAGTATATATAAAATACATCAAGACGGTTAGTCGGACCTAGGTCCCCGAGCAAGCAACACCTAGCTCGGCGGAAGTACTTCCACTTTAAGTGCGAGAGCGTATATTCGCACAATATACATTGTCGATCGCGATATTTGTATGTTTAGTTATATTTAAATGACAATGAAGATTTTGTTAATTGCATGAAATAAAAATATTACCTTTATCTGTGATGGCGCAACTGCAACATAATTTTGTCCATCATGGTAAACTATTGATTCTTGTCCAATAACAATGGCACCACCTATAATAAATAACAAAATGGCATTTTACTTTTTTTTGTTTGTTTTTGCACACCAAACAATTATTTTAATTGGATTCAATTAACATGCCACAAATGTAAACCAGTCAACTTCTTTCAAACCAGGTTTTTTTTTTCATAGTATAAGACAACTTGTTGTTTAACTACAGAAGTTTAGAAAAACCCACAAAACATAAGCAGTTGTAAATTAATCTCCATTTACCAAGAGGACTAGGTACGGGGATGAGTATTGACGCTTCCATTTCCACATTATCCTGTTTCCAGGGTATTTTACAGAACTCTTTGTCTCGTACATTTAATTCATGTGTCTGGAAAAAAAATTAAAATACAATTTCAAAATAAAACCCCTCCTAGAATCTGAGTAAGTCATTCTGATTTTATACATACAAAGATAACATAAATGCCATAATCCCCGAAAGGGTAGGCAGAGTCAAAGGGGCAAACCCCTTTTACCACATTCAGCAATATTATAAAATATTATTTGTTTACCTTTATATGTCGTCCATTTAGATCCTGGTGGATTAAAATAAGGGTTGGATTGGCACAGCCATGCATGAACTCGACATCAAAAACATTTAATTCTTCCAACCTAGAAAAAAATGCAAATTAAACCATTTTTGGAATTAAACAGAGTATAGAGACAAATAATATTGTAAATTATTCATGAAAACAAGATTACAAAGACATTACCTCAAAGATACTGCTTTCAATTCCGTTGAGTCCTTATCCAAAGGTATTATTTTGAACAATCCATCGTACAGCCTCAGTCCGATGACCCTCGCTTGGGGGTCAATGACCGCTAGCATACCATTCTCTGAAGGCTTGCCGACTCTGCTGGACACATCACCGTGAGCCCGTGTGATTACCTCTAACTGTTCATTAGGTCCCATCTTCCACTCCAATATCATAGCATTGTAACGGGCAGTGAGTATGAATACTAAATCTTTATTTTCATCCTAAAAGATGATTGACATATTTAGTCTAGAACTTCTTATAAGGCTTGAGAATATGGACCCATAGATTGCAAATTAACTATTCTGTTTATTGCAATAGAGAAAAATGTGACTATGTTCAAACTAAAACAAATTAATGATTCCACAACTCTATTTGTATGTTTATCTAATAGAATCAGCATTTAACCTATTTACCCTGAATATATTTTAACATATTACTCACAGTTACAACAGACATTATTAACAAAATAATATAGCAGTATTAAAAATTTATATCTCGTAAAAAAAAATATGAAGCTCTTTCTTGCCTGACAACTGAATTTGAAGCTTTTAAATTGGTCAATAATAAAAATCAAGGGTGCTATGGGGAGTTCTAAATTTAATAAATAAATAAATATAAATATTCATTTATAGAGATCCTTAAACTATTCATCTATTTTAACACTCACCGGAGGTCTAAACATCTTCATTTTGGCAACCCTTCCATACAGGCCCACCTCCTTCATGGGGCGCAGACCCTCCGGGGTCACAAGGTACATCTCCAAACGAGTCACTTTCGCCACCAGTAGATTCAGATCCGTCGGAGATGTAAAGTTCCCTAGATCATTTTTTTTTGTAGAAATTTATTTACATACTAAATATGTAAGTGGCTAGCAACAACACTAGATATTGGAGTCATAAAAGTACTGTACTGATTAAGATTATTATACCAATTAGCAAATTCCGCTAGGCGAACTAAGCCCATTTTATTCAGGTAATAAGTACCTTGACAGACTAAATTAAAGAACATACAATAATGTACATACGCAAATTAACATATTTTTAGGCGGCTTCTTGTAATTTTTATTAGGATTTAGCTGCGTTAGGAAATTTATATTAGGATTTAGCTGCGTTAGGGCAAAATGTATTCCTTTTCGCACTAAATATTTAGCAATCAGAATGTATTCGACAATGGTGAGGTCGCGTTTAGCAAACACATTGTTTCTTCGCAGTTCTTAAATTCCCATGATTACAATGTGTATAACCATTGAAATGGGAGAAAAAATAAAGTTATATCAATACGTACAAGTAGTAAAAGTGCAATCAGGACCGTCAATACAATGAAAAAATATATAATCAAGACGAAAATAACCTCAATACATATAGATATGGTTCAGTTTATTTTGTAATTTTACCTGTAACACATGCTATTACAGCCGTCGGCTTTTGTGCAGTCACAACGTAATGGTAAGCCATGGCGGTATTTCTCAAGTTTTAATCACAAATGTACTAATTATTCATTAATTTTTCGTTCATTTAATTTCACAACATAACTTCATCAAACAGCGGCGTTTGAAATAGATTAGAGATGTGCTATGCTCGAGTAGTAAACATTATCGATAATCGATTCGATGTCATTAATTATATAAAATGTATTATATTAAATACTGAATAACATTACATACATAAAGTGGAAAAATAAAAAAATCCACCAAGATATGGATTATAAGGTTTTAACAAAAAATATTTTTGAATATGTGTTTTTCTTTTTCTTGATCTTCGGGTTCGTCAAATGCGGCTGAATAATTACTTTTATTCATCATATTTACAATTTAAAAACATTTATTATCAATTGAAGATAAATTATAACAAACTAATATAAAATAATTATAGAATTTAGTATTGTTTAATCATCGACTACTCTACTACACATTTTTAATGTACATGCTTCACTAATCGTATTTGTTTTAATATAGCAGTGGCTTATCACCTTTAAGCCAAAGTTATGGAATATTCTAATTGTCTATGCTCTTTTAAAAGAGAAAAGTAAAATTCTGGGAGTACATACTTTTAAAAAAGAACTCGTTTATCATTAGAGAACCATAATCCAAAATAATTGATTAGTCCAGTAAATCACTCATGAAAACATTTTTATCATCTTAAAATTGGCGCCTTTTGCTGAATTGGAGTTTTGGTAATTATGAGTGATACCATAATTATCACTATCTTAATTTTAATTATTGCTATTCTGATACTTCGTTATATTCCAATTCATATTTTGAGGCCACCTTTAGATATGTACTTAAATATTATAGGTATGGTCGTGTCGTGAACTTCGGCAATGGTTAATGTCTATCAGTTTAAATAATAACCAAACCAATAATTGGATTATGACTGCTGGTAAAATAAAACAAAAATTGTAAAAAAATATTTTAAGTTTAATGACTAAAGTCGGTATCTACTATATTTACAGAAATGCATTTAAAATCGTTTATTAGGTATATCAGTCTTCAGTCTTGCTCGGAGGGACGCTCTCGAACAGCACTTGGATTAGGAATGTGAACTTATCTGAAAAAAAAAATAAACATAATTATACTATTGGATTTAGGAAAAAGTATCTACTATATACAATGTATACATATAATGCGCTATAGACGTCACCCGCATTTGTGCTCTGTAGGCAACAGTAGCCGAGTTTGCTAAGGTAGAATTTCGATGTAGACTTAATTTTAGATGTAGAATAGGAGTGCGGTATAAATCTAGAAGTTTCTGGCGCACACAGACGCCAGGGACAGTGGATAGCATCCTAGCGCACATTATTGAAACTATTTTTGGCGTTTTATAGGTTTCACACACGGATACTACCGGGAGTAAGTACCTATAGGGTTATATGCACGATTATACATACTTATATGTACCATGACAATTTCACTAGAGACCACGGCCCGTTACAACACAGACGAAAAGTTTTTAATACTTACTTCCCCTACCCTATTGTCAAAATTAGCTCAAATAGTCCCGAACCTATAATAAACAAGTTATATAAAGGTGGTCTAAATAAATTCACTTACTCAACAGTGCAGTGGGCGTCTTCTTATAATAGACGAAGGGGACATAAACCGCCACACCCAACAGCATAAATCCGATGGCTATCAAATACTTGAACGACGGATCGTGAACTATCGGCAATATCGATAGGAAGATAGCCACGAACAGCACTATGTAGGCCACTGGCGTGGGCACGCGGTAAGGCCTAGGCTTCGTAGCCTGTGTCCGGCGTAGGACAAGTAATGCCACCATGGCCAGCCCGTAGAAAAACCAGAGGAACCAGCTGGCGAAGTCTATTAGGGTCTTGATGTTGCCGACTAGAATGAAGATAGAGGTCAGCAAGGCCTGAAAATTTAAGAATGGTTTTGTTATAAAAAGATACTTATATTTTGCTTATTAGAATCTTAATTGGATTGGGACCTTATTGAGCATGTTAGGATTCCCTTATAGGTGGGTCAACCCACCGCGAGCAGTAGCGTCATTAACCTAGAGGAGGCTCCGTGCACATTAGTAAATTAATATATTTTTTGGATAACACATATTAGTGACCCATTGCTAATTTGAGACTAGGGGGCCCTCTCGGTTACGGAACTCTGAATACGTGCCCAGAGTGCCCAGTGGGAAAGTTGATAAGCAAATGCTTATCAAAAGGTGTTTACATAAAAAATGACTTGAGTTTCTTTAAGTCTTCCCCTTTACGAAAGTGATAAGCACTCGGCATATCAAAAAAATCTAAAAAATCTAAAATTTCTTTATTTGCTTACAAAAATATATTGACAAATGGTGGGGATCTCCTTTTAAGTTTAGAGAAACCTGTATTAGGAGAGCCCGCTCTCTCGTTCGATTCATATGAATATAAACAAATATACTGTGTTAATATAATGCATATAAGTCTAGCTATTCTTATCGGTAGCAATTTTTACAGTTCAACGATATTTGATATCATTTTTAACCCACTGAAGGACATTACCTGGAAGGCGACAGCTGGCGCGGGCGTCAGCCTCTTCATGTTGACGTACGAGAACACTTCCAGCATATGCCCCCCGCGCGCCGCCGTGTAGCAAACCCTAGACAAACATTCTTGTTAAAACAAACTTATTTGACACTAGCAGCGCCCTGCGGTTTCACCCGCATAGTTCCCGTTCCCGTGGGACTACGGGAATAAAATATAGCCTATGCTACTCCTTAATAATGTAGCTTTCCATTGGTGAAATAATTATTCAAATCAGTCTAGTAGTTTCGGAGCCTATTTAATTCAAACAAACAATCACATGATATTAGTATGATTCCGATACAATACGATCAGGCCGGCATTAGATCTACTGGGTGAAATTTTTGTGGTGCCCGTTCGCACCGTCTATCTATCGTCTATTTCCCTAGAAGGATAGGTAGCGAGAACCGAACCGAATATAGCACGTTAATTCTAACACACCTCATTCGGTTCCTTAACGTTAGGTACATTTAAAGTAATTACATTTGCAATTCTTATTATGGCCGATAACAGAATAATAATAATATCTACATGTTGGACCCATGTCCCCATACAAGCCTTAAAGACCCGGGCTTGTCCCGTGATTATGCCGAGAGACATACTAATTATACACAATAGTAAAATTGTAGTTGCTTAGTAAACATCCGCAACTATAATTTAATTACCAGCTGAGATGCTGAGACAAATTGTATAAAGTATTATAATAATTAATAATTTCTCCAGGCTGACACACCAATTCCCTAGTTCCAAACTAAGCTTATACTTGTACTATGGATACTAGGTGAACGGATAGACATACTTAAATACGTTTATAAACACACATGACTCGTATAAATGTCCATATTCATAACACGAAACATTTACCCGACCCGCGACTCTTGGATTCGTGGCCAGGGTTTCTGACCACTCGGCCAACGAGCCTGTCGTAATATAGGCAATTTTTTTTTATAAATTATGATTCCGCGTAAATAAGTAAAATTTTCTTTGTTAAATTCCGTGCGGACTTAGACGTTAGCAACAGCTGGTTATAAACGTTTGTCTTTCTTAGGTCACATTTTTCCTTGCTTATAGAGACTATTACCGTGAATTGTCCGCACAAATGGCCACATACACATTGTAGCACCATTAAAAATATATAAATAACAAGTTTAAAATAATATATATATATATGAAACTAGATTTTCGATAGAAAAAATACATAAAGGTGAGAGAAACGGGTAAACAATATGATTGAGTCCGTTAAGTACTTACTAAAAAAGTGGAAACTGAGAATTGTATAGTAAGTACAATACTAAGCCGTCAATTTGATCGATTTATATCTACTTAGATCCATGGATACGGCTATTATCGTTCACAAGCGTATGTCAAAGGTGCTCATTAGTGTTCCACGTGTCTAATTCAAGTGAAACAGTATTTATTAGGTAGGTACATTTCGATCTTGTACGATCCGTTAACGCGAGCACTTTCTACGATAACGCATACAGCGGCATATTTTAACCGTTTATTTCTTTCAAACCATTACTATCTATAGCTTTAATTCCATTTAGATTGTCATGTTGTATTAATTGACATGCCTGAAACGAATTATTATTGGATATAATCTCAGATTTAATCTGTTTTTAAATCTATGTATTAGTTTACGATAAAAATATAGGCATGTTGTTACTTTATGGAATGAACGATAAGATTTGTATTATACCTACTTACTTATTACTTCTCGAAGATATGCACATATCAAATGCAGAGGAATAAATTATATATTATTGATTGAATTTTTAGTATGAGTCACAATCTAAATATATATATATATACGGTCGAATTGAGAACCTCCTTTTTTGAAGTCGGTTGAAAAAGAACGATTATGATTTAGGCAGTCTGTAATGTCTGTATGTGTATGTTACCTATATGTACATCTGTCGTACTGCTTAATCTACCTATCCGATTTTGTTTAATGATGTGTCTTTATATGAGGGTTTTTTGAATTTATCATCCAAAAGGTAGCGTAACTGTGACGTGCGGTCAGACAGAACAAACTGACACACGTGTCACATTATGAAGGGCGGTCAGTGGTCAACAAAGAGCCAATAGTGACAGGGATTTTTATCCCTCGCGGTCGTCCACGAGAGTCCCTCGCGCCCGTCCACGAGACTCCCTCGCGCCCGTCCACGAGACTCCCTCGCGCCCGTCCACGAGACTCCCTCGCGCCATCTGGCGGTTTTTCTTTTTTGAAAACCCTGATTGGTTATTATCTTTAATACTCCAAAAAATCTTGGTGAGATCACCAAACTTTTTAAAATAAATATTCAACATCTATGATTCCAAAGTAGAAATCAAAATCAACGTAAGTAACACAAACACCTACACCCGGCACTAAGATGTAGGTACCTGTTTCGTCAACAACTATTTGAGGTCCCTGTGCGACCATCGAATCTCCATTTAAAACTAAGTACCCGTACATTTTCATTTCGCGATAGTAACTTCCAGAAAGTTCCTCTAATTCCCCAATCCCGTTTATTTACCAAACACCGACTATTAATGGATAGCACATTACTACGAAGGTTAATCGACGTGCCCAAATGAATGGTCCGGTGACGCCACGGAGGCTCGGCCTATATTATGAAGCTGACGTCACTTCCACTGTGAGTGGATTGCTTACGTTTAGGAATTTAATGGTTATTTCGTTATAATGAACTACGCACTTGTAGAGGATCTCTTAAACGCTATGAAGACGTGTCCCTGACCTAAATATTATATCTTCTATTTCAGTCAGTCCTGAAATGAAGTACTCATATTTAGATAAGGGGCTATATAAATGGCTCGATGGCGCATTTGGTAGTGACCCCCATATGCGTCAAGAGTTGTGGGTTCGATTCCCACCCAGGACAAACATTCGTGTGATGAATACTTGTGCTTGTTCTGTGTCTGGGTGTTAATATCTAATATTTAAGTATATATTTGTAATACCACTGTTGAATCTGATATCCGTAATACAAGTGCTTAAGCTACTTAGCTCGGAGTCAGATCAATGAATATATAAATTAATATATATCCCACAACAGTGATGTTGAGGGATATATATTTATAAATTTTAAGCTCTCATCATCAAATATATAAGAAACAAATCCTTTTCAAATAGAATGTGTGTTATTTTGAGGGCATGTCGCACTGGCCAAAGGGACAGCAACTGCCTTCGGATCGGAATAAGCATAACATACATCAAATTGTAGATTTCCAGTCCCACCCTATTTCAGATCAATATACTTAAAGGCAAAAAAAAATCAAAAGTGCGCCATCACACATTTTATATCAGGGCAACATCGAAATGACCTTTACATAGAGCACCATCGCAACTTGCACTTTGGGCATCAGTTATAAGACGATATTATGCTAGAGAAATTACTTTCGCCAAAGGAGCGAAATTTGCACTTAGAGCGCCAATTATCTATAAAGATAATTATATTAGGGCGACATGGATATGACTTTCGCATATCGCCCATCACAACTTGCTCTTAGAACACCATTATAAGAACCCTCACCTGGTAACACCGAACTGGACGCTCATAGCGCATCCAAACGTCGCTATAGCGACTCCCACGGGTATGAGGAAGCTCGCTGGCCCCAAGACCTTGGTCCCGAAGGCGACGGCCACCGCCGCGCCTGACGTCATCTCGCTGTAGCTCAGCACGGTCATGTAGGCCACGTTCATGAACACGTATAGGGCCGTGATGAGGGGCACCGCGATGGATATGCTGAGGGGGACGTTGCTGGAAAGACACAATTTAGCCAATTATTATACGGTTTTTATATAGCTTCCTAGTTAGGCTTCGAGCTGCTTCTAAATTGTAGACGTTCTCTGAAAATTTGGCTTACACTCGTTCATAAATCATAGCTCATATGATTTATGTTGCATTTATGTTTTATGATGTATGAGTGCAAGTAAAATTAGATTCAAAACCAATCCAAAGCTCAAATTGTTGGTAAAACATAGGCAAAGGAACTAAAGAAATGGGATGATGTTGCACATCTGTTATGATCTGATTAAATTTCAAGATCCTTTAGTAGTTTTCATGATACCTAACTGCATATACATTTATTTTATAGCAATACTTTCATATTAAAATAGCTTTGACCTTTCTGTTTAATCAAGTCTAAATATATTGGTAACTTGATAAGAAGTCATCTTAAAAGACGGCAGTGACATCGCCAAGCCATATAGCATTGCGCTAGAATTTTAATGTAAAATGGAACATACCTACTTAAAATCTATACCGCGAGAGGTAGTTAGCAGTACAAAGTGATTAATTTGTACTGCTGATAAGTAGTAGGTGAGTTACATACATTAGATGTGTTATTTTTTTATATTGTTATCTCGTTGGTACGCTCTAATAAATTGCAATGTAAAGTGCAATTGGTGCCATGCGCAAAAATGTCTCATGTTTAATTCAATAGATTGATAATAGTTAAACTTGTTTCACAATTGCTATTGATAAAGTATTTTCGCGACTCAATGTGTCGGTGAGGATGATTAGGTAATCGTTTCTTCTAAGTGCTCAAATGAGCATTTAGAAATGAAGTGGCCTTGCCGCTTAGCATTTGCTAATCCTCAGTGGTGGCAAGGCCAACGATCACACTGGGAATGCACGCCAGCTAGTATGAATAAACAACTACTACTACTATACTTCACGCCACTTCTCTAGCGGGGCAGGCAGAGAACTAAATAAACAAGAATAGATAAGAATAGATAATGATTTGTTAGTTGTCCTAAATAAATAAATAAAAAAATAATAAATGTCAGACAATATTACATACATTGATCTAATTCCTAAGTAGGTTCCGCACTTATATTATGGAAATCGGAATCAAAAAGTTACAATAAACACCCAGACCCGACAAAGTTTCTACTGTTTTCATGAACAACTATTTGCGGAAATCAAAAAGGCGCTTTTCGGGTAGATACTTAACACAAAAAGAGTCACGCGACTTGGCCATTTTTTTCCCTACAAATTTTGCCGGGATACGCTTTCGATAAGCACAGAACGGCTTTATCGCAGTATTGTTATCTTTATCAGCGACCGTCGCTCCGAAGGTCAATGGGCTCGTATTGATCTGTGTTTATGCGACTTCTGTCCAGTTGTTAGGGTGGAGATACACATGTCTCCTAATTGGGGATTTACATGTTTAAAAAGTAGATGTATGAAAAACCTACAATATATACTATTTTATGTAACAAACTAGCATACGGTCAGCCTGGCGGTAGGCGACAGTCATAAGGTTCTAGGCTACACAAAGGTTATAAATAACACTTATGAATAAATACCACACCAGACCAGGTCGCATTAATTGATGTGATTCCAAATACATATACCTACATATTTATTATGGATATAAAATCAACTCAGGTACCATAAACTTCATCAACAATTGTTTTTCCCGGTGGACCGAAATATCGCCCCGGGAAAACCGCCCCTAACTTTCGTCTAAAGCTGAACTATCTTGCAATGAGATTATTTCTTATTATTTTAAGTGGCATTTATTACTTTAGCGATCTTTTCCACTAAATTATATAATTTTTAAAATTTAAAATATAAATCTCTATTGGCTAGAACTGCCTATCTTTACCCTATACCGCTTCGGGGATTGCGGGCACGATGCTACATATCATCATCATCTTCATCTTCCTAGCGTTACGTCCCGTGCTTAGACGGGGTCCGCTTAGGCCATGATCCAAGATTTAGTGAGTCTGGTAATTACATTGAAGCGACTGCCGATCTGACCTTCGTAACCCTAAGGTAGGGGAACCAGACAATTTTTGGATCATGGTTACAAATCCAAAGTTGTTTGAATTTGCAGGTTTCATCACGATGTTTTCCTTCACCGTCGAGCTAGTGTTATAAATACGTACATATACTTGAAAAATCCAGAGGTACGTGCCCGGGTTTGAACCCCCACTCCTCGGTTAAGAGGCGCGTGTCCTTACCATTGAGCTACCACCGCTCAATGCTACATATGTAGGTACATAATTAAATATATTCAAAGAGAAAGTTTCGAATGATGGCTTATCCATCTTTGTCCTAGTAAAACCAACTAAACTACATATTATAGTAACTTGCACATGTCGAACAGTAGCTGACTAATTATGCAATTTACCGACATGCATTTCTTTGTAATGTGTCATGATGTGTATTTTTGCCTTAACTAAACAAATACTGGCTGAGCAAATGCGTAAATAACTGCTATTTAATAACCTGCGATAAGTACAATAACTAGGTACCTACTTATGTATTAGGTATATAAAATCCTCACTATTACAATAATATGTAAATGTGAAAATATTTATATCTCGTCCAAGGGCATGACCGTCCATCTGAAGTATATTTCCTAGAACAAATCATTTATTGATGGAACTTCCCAAGTTGTGTAACCATAATTTAAGTCATTTTAAAGTATATTATAAGGATATTCTAACCTAACCTAACTCTGTGAATCGGCTTTAAGTTTAATGGAAGTGCAAAATAGGTGTCATTTCGGATTTTAAAGTGATTCAACAGGATGCCATTAATAATAAAAAATAATAAATTCTTCAGACTGGCACACCAATTTCCTACTTCCAAACTAAGCTTATAAGCTTGTGCTATGGATACTAGGTGAACGGATAGACATACTTAAATACGTTTATAAACATCCATGACTCGAGTACAAATATCCATGTTCATCACACGAAATATTTGCCTCTAGCGGGATTCGCACCCGCGACCCTTGGTTTCGTGGCCAGGGTCTCTGACCACTCTACCAACGGGCCAGTCAATTCAATCAAGTCATTAAGTATATAAAATATTTCACTTTTGGTTCCTACTTCGAGTGTAGAGTGCTTTTAGCGTAGAAAACTTATTTTAGTCTCAATTAATGTTTAGTACATCTATAAAGAATCCGCTATACAACAACTAGGTCTAACAAATTGTACAAATGTTGGTCGCAACTCAAAACGAACCTACCAACTGTGTTCCTTGTCTATCATGTCGTAAAAGGCGACTAATGGTGTTGGGTTTGTGATCATGGAGTAGACGAACTAGTAACTACTTTTTCACAATTTTCCATCTAGATAACCCATAGGTTCCACACGGGGGCGGCTGAAGAGATACGAGGGGGCATTTTTGGGCCCAAAAGGCAAATGAGGGACATTATGACAGTTAAGGGAACAGTATTTTTTTTTTAACATATAATAATACTTGACTCGATTTTAAAAAAATACATCGTATTTAGCCGTCCATGATGTTTATCTCTCAGCCTCGACCACGAGTTGCAAGATTACAGAGAGATAACTAATTTCATTTGTAGTTATTAATACATATTAATATACAATATAGACGTATGATATTGGTAGGTAGGTACATTATGATACAAAAAAAAGCAATCAACGCCCCCCGTTGGATGTTATTTTTTCTTTTAAGGGGGCGGTAATCCAAAAATGGTTGGGAACCTATGATCTAATCCAACTCCAGTTCATTCAATATCAAATGCATCTAGCATTTGATTTACAAAGCTTATCAGTCCTTGAACTCTGCCTTATCCCTTCGGCAATTGCAGGCATGTACCTACCTATGTGTGTTTATAAACAAACAACAGAAACAAACCTCGCCAAGAGGTCTGGCTTGATTCTGCATTCAGATCAATATATGCAACGTTATATACTTACTGTAGATAATAAAATAAACAATTTTATTGCGTCGTTGCGCTGGACGCCAATAATTTGCAATTTATCGTAGATATTTGATGCGGAATTATATTACATCCGCACCGTAATTACTTTTGTGGGGCGTCTTGCAACATGGTGATATTAGCTAACTTTCTGCGTAATCAGCAGGTGTACACTAGACTTGGAAAAGTTACTTATTAGGCGAACTAGCCAGCAAGCCTAAAAAAGCCTTTATTGAGGGTTTTTTGAATTAAAAAATCCAAAAGATGGCGTAACTGTGACTTGCCGTCTTGTCACCCTCCTCATTGGTTAGTTGTTAGACCAAACTGACATGCTGTCAACACGGAGCCAATAGTGACAGTGTTATGACCACGAGACTCCTTCGTGCTATCTGGCGGTTTATGTATTTTTTAAAACCCTCATTACAATAGGTTAGCTAAACTCTATGATACGCTCTCTGTGGAAAAATTATCTGTAAGCGTGGTAGATATAATTAAGGAATGGAGAAACCACGGGTGTAGGTATATTTATATGCAGGGTAGGGGTTTGGCAGTACGTAGGTATTTATTCCCCCTCAGAACGTAAAAAAATTGAAATATCAGTCATAAGCTTCTGCCCGCGGCTTTATTCGCGTGGTACATTGATGAAACATAGCTTATGTGTTATTCTAATGTATACGCTGTACTATTGTAAAGTTTTATTAAAATCCATGCAGTACTTTTTGCGTGAGAGAGTAACAAACATTTACACATCCATACAAAACATTTTTGGCGGGTCCAATTAAATAGCGTAGCAGCTGTAAAGCTTAGGGGCCTAAAATTGTTTTTATTCTAGGTATTACTAGTGACCTGGAATCCCTAGTTCTGTTTGATTGACAAGTTTGCATATTATCTTCAACGGGGCTGTAGCCCAAAAAGCCCTTTTAATAGGTCCGGCCCTGGAGGAGTCCCAACCCTGCAGACCCTCATATACCTAATATAATGCAACATTGCCTGGCCTTTTCATAGAACTTATCTGGACACACGATGCGCGTCCCATACTATGCAAATTTGCTTAGTAGATTTGTCTATTCATTTAGGAAAGAGATCATTAGGTAATGACCTCTTTCTGAACTGATTATGAGGTTCGCTCAACTTACACTCCAGGATTGATGATCTCCTCGGTGACGACGGTGACGCTGTTCCAGCCATCGTACGCCCACAGACCGGAGTAGAGCGCCAGAGCGATGCCGCCAGCGCTGGTGGTACTTCCTTCGAAGCCTTTGTCTAGGTTCTCTGTGTTGCCTACAAGAAGATATAGAATAAGATTGGTGCACCAAATCGTCTTAATCCGGGGCCAAGCGGTAGCCAAATGCTGGGGATAAAGCCCCTTCCGCATATGCGTAGATAATATGTATAAGGCGATACAACTAGAAGTTACAGCTCCCTGTTTCCCTACCGTTAGAAAAAGGCTAGGCCAGCCTTCTTCGAAAGTTCTCTCAAAAATCAAAAATGAGAAGCTAGATGGGTCATATCAACTGTTAACTACATTTTGGATATTAATAATTATAATTTCTATGGGCATACGCATCTTTTGGTCCATATGCCCTTGTTTACTTGCCTTCCCCTATCTTGGCCGTAAGAGAAGGAGAACTGCTAATGGGAAGATAAACAGATTGCATGCAGCTTCATTATCGTTTCTTTAATGAGGTCATTACAACCGCCACTTAAATTATGTCTGATAGTGATAGCATTATGTGGAGCGGTGGTAGTTCAATGGTAAGGACACGCGCCTCTTAACCGAGGAGTGCGGGTTCAAACCCGGGCACGTACCTCTGGATTTTTCAAGTCTATATACGTATTTATACCACTAGCTCGACGGTGAAGGAAAAACATCGTGATGAAACCTGCAAATTCAAACAACTTTGGATTTGTAACCATGATCCAAAAATTGTCTGGTTCCCCTATCTTAGGGTTACGAAGGTCAGATCGGCAGTCGCTTCCATGTAATTACCAGACTCGCTAAATCCTGGATCATGGTCTAAGCGGACCCCGTCTAAGCACAGGACATAACGCTAGGAAGATGATGAGTGATAGCATTATGTCTGACAGTGATAGCTGTAACAAGGTATACCTCATGTTAACTGTTAAATGGTATCTTTGTTTATCTCAGAACAGTAACGCTTACGGATTACGTACATCTCGCTATTGATAACAACGAGGAAGGCGCACTACCTTGCAGAGGGGGACTTAGTAGGTATATGTGGTACCTATCTCTGTATCCTTATTATCGTAAGAGGCGTTTGAAAGGAGGCTATGGCTATCGGCGAGAGGCCTTAACACGTTCGCCTGAGCTACGTCGCACGACGTCGTGAGTATATGCTTAGGAAACGGCGCAACGTCTTATGACGTCCTAAAGATTATGATATGTATTTCGGCCGAACGTCGCCCGACGTCTAATTTAAGAGTAAATTCATAACCGTTGCTCCTTTGCGCCGCATTACATCCCATTTTTGTAGTTTGTTGCGCCGTGTAGCTTGGTTACATGGTGTATGTCTTACGGCGCGACGTCTTCACACCTTGCTTTATTTTGTATGGAAAAAAGGTTGCGCCGTTATGCAACATTTTGGACATGTGGTTGCTCACGCGAACGTGTTAATTTCGTTTTTTTAAGCATTTGATAGAAGACATCGTTTGATAAATACTTAAGGTCGTAAGTGACACAGTGTGTGCTGAGGTTGCCTCACTTTCATGATGTGTGGCGTTTCCTCCGAAGATTTTCACCTCTCTAACTGATGATTAAAACAGTGGGCCCTAAAATCTAAGCTGTGTTCGAAAACCATTTGTCTGGTAACGTCGGTAGGCTAACAGGCACTCCCATTAGGTAATTCCGCCCCTGACTCAATCTAAACGCATTCTTGACGGCAAAATAAGGCAATTATAGCTTTCTTATTCGTGATCAGTCGAACACGAAACTGTTATTCCTATGTTAGACATGACATGTGTAAAAGAAAGTTGTGCTGAAATTCTTGCCGAGTTACCCATTAGTCTGAAAAAAGTATCGGAAATTACCTGTAGGTATTTGTTTTAATTTATAGGTAACATCACGCCCGTAATGCCCGAAGGAATAGGCAGAGTCAAAAAAGAAGTTAGCACCTATAACTACAATCAGCTAAAAATTAAAACTGGGCTAGGTTTGATGGAAAATTGTGTAAAAACAGTGACAAGTAGCTAGCTCGTCGCCTACACAATTACACACCCAAAACCCGATATACCTACAATTAGTCGCCTTTTACGACACGCTAGACAAGGAAAACAGCTGGCACATTCTTTTAAAATCCCAGACCAGCCCCGTGCTGGTAATAGATAGGTAGGTAGGTATACGTAATACCTATGTAGGTACTAGTCTGACAAAAGTAACACAACATACCTTTAATATCATCGACCTAACCAAAGGAGATATTATAATCTCTGTTTCTTCACTCTCACTTTCCGGTGAGACGGCAACTAGACATGACCAGAGAGATGTCAGGCGTAGAACCAACGGCTTAACGTGCTTTCCAAGGCACGGGGGTTAATTAAACCGCCAACTTCCTGATTCCGCTATTACTGAGTAATTTAAATATTGAAACACTCAACCACAAATTTATGGCCCAAGTCGGATTCAAACTCGGGGCCGAGGGTCCTTAGGCGGCTATGTATTTGTTACTGTAAAAGCCCGTATATTGGTGAATCTTAGGTTTTACTAGTAAATCTTAAAATTTACCGACATGAGTTGGTAAATGTAAACATTTCTAGGTTAGGTTATATTATGGGTTAGTTAGGTAAGGTTTATTAACCTGATTAAAAAAATACCTTACCTAACCTAGCCTATAATATAATCTTATCTTAGTTAGGTTTGGTTAGGTAAAATTTTCCAAGTAAAGAATCCTAAGATTTACTAAGTAAATGGTGGTAAAAGTTCGAATTGTACACCTGTTCGGACTTTTACCGTTAAGAGTTGGTAAATCTTAGGTTTTACTGGAAAATCTTAGAATTTATAGTTCGACCTATTACAGCAACATATCCACTAAAAAAACGAGGCAGTCATCAACATACCTTTAACGATCTCGTATATGCCGCCTCCAATAACGACGAGACATGCGAACACCTTGCACACGCCGAACACGTTCTGCACCTTCACGAACAGCTTCACGCTCGTTATGTTGATGTACGTCATTATGACTGAAACAAACCGTTGCGTCAGAGTATGGGTATCAGAGGAAAAATATTGGTAGCAGTAGAAGTACAAACAGTTGCCTTTGTGTGGCATTTTATAGTTTCCTTAGGGTTTCTTCTCGATAGTATCGTCGAACCGGTGGTAGTAGGCATTAATTCTTTTCTTTTTATGTAAGTATATGAACTATTTAAAAGTGCTTTTTGTAGCCTATTTAAAAGAAGATAATTTGAATTTGAACTATGCAAAGCCTTATGAAATGTCCAAATATAATTTTAATTAATAAAATAATGGCATATTATTGCCATGGCGCCTAACGTAGGTGTCGGCTATATGGTCTGGGACGAACCACGGCGGCAAATGTTAAATCCGAAGGAAGACGCCTTAATAGCTATAAAGGACTTGGGTTGGGTTCAAAAGGGGCACCCTAAAAATTTCCCCGGTAACGCTAAACCCGGCCCTGCGTGACGTCGAACGCAGAGGCGACGTCATCCTGAATATGACTGAACTTTGTAAATTAATAAATTTTTTAAACGAACGCAAAATATATTCTTATGAATTCTATTTTGGAAAAGTTGGAACCCAGTCAAAGTCAAAGTCAAAAGTCAACCCAGTAAGCGTTGTGATTTAGAACTTTATATAGGTATATTGTATTATCTGTTTGTAGATACCTAAACAAGGACAGCAGATTAATTTGCTCTAAATAAATAAGGAAAAATGTAAACAGGCGTTGAAAGTTCTTGTTACTTCATAACAACAAAACAATATTTATTGCATTTTGCCGATTGCAACATTGTGGTTAACAAATATTTCACAGGATTAATAAAGTAATCAATTTGAGGATTTGTTGCAGTAAATTCGATTAAATTGTAAATCAATAAAATTATGTTTTGTTGACTTAAAGAGTTACATAACAAAAATAACAAGTTATAGGTACCTACTCAAGATACTTATGAATACAGCTCTAAATTTCCAACAAGCACTAGTTAATTATTTTAATAGAGCTATCAAATAAAATAACAATAAATCTTCATATCATTATGTATATGAAAGAAAACCACAGTTGCATCCATAGTTATATATTTCTTATCAACATACATAATAGTCCACTTAAAACATATTCTTATAACTAATAAATATTAATAGAACCTAAGTATAAATGAGCATAATCCTAACCAAATGGTGGAAAGGCGTAACTCACTTAGCCATCAAGGTTCTCAACAAATTCTCAGCTAATTTGCAATCAGTACATCACACATACAAGACCACTATTCTTTGAGATTTGGGCCCCTTTTAAACAGGACTAACTCCACACAGGGAAATAGAATCCCTTAAAATTAATGTTGCAATAATGCATATTTCACACAATAGTTGCATAAGTCAAGATTCAAATATGTGCATAATATTGAAAGGGATAACATTAAACTCCTTTTATAAGCTTTTAGATTGAAGCTTTTTTTAATCTCTTCGAGAAGATATTGTGCTTGTGTATATCAATCAACACATACTGCTATCATTCTAAAAGGTAATTATTATTTGTACAAGTCATTGTGTCACACTTAAATTGCAGTGATATTTCAATACGCCAATTTAACTTCCATGTTGTTGTAAGGATTGACAGTCACAAGATTAACATCTTTAAGCAGCTCTATAGTTTGATAATTCTCTGCTGTTATTTCAATGTAGCCATTAGATGTTTCAGACAATCTCTGCTGCATTAATTGCTGAAAAAAAAAACATAATAAATGTTTGTTTTGTTAAATAAATTGGGAAATATTTATAATGCTCACTATTATTAGGTTTATTAGGCCTTAATACTGATAAAGTATTTGTTTTTATATTTTATTGCAAAAAGAAATATTTAATTAGTATCATACTACAAGCTAAACCCCAAATAGAAAATTATTATTAATTGTACGGTTCCTCCCAAAAATTAATCTTATTGTAATAATATAATAATGTTTTTATTATCCATAATATCATAAAGGTATATAAAACTATTGTTATTTAATATTTAACTAATCATGTGATAAAAAAAAAATATTAGTAAACTCACTCCAAGCACATCTGTAATAATTTCAGCGCAATTCGGAAAAAGGGACTGTATCAGTCCGTGAAGATCATTCTTCATGTTGTGAAACTTCTCCTTAGCTTTTAGTAAGTGCTCCGGCCTTACATCTTGCTTCTGGATCTTTGGTCGGGCCTTTGCCTCTTCAGCTGTCTTGATCATTGACTCCAATCTAGAAATATTTATAAAAATACCAATAAGATGTATAGTTGTTGTGCATTGCATTTAGCATTTTACACTGAATTTTGCATAATGGAAGCCATAGTGATTTAAAAATAACATATTAAATAGACACAAATCAATACAGAAAAGTGAATATAAATAAACAACTAGGCTTAATAAATAAATATTATCTATAGCCAATTAGGTGCAATATAATAATTGTTCAATGAATTATCACATTGAAACAACTTTAGGATTATCATCCTGATAAATTGATATAAGAACTTTTTATATCTTATTTAACCTAAAGTAATAAATAGTAGCCACCTGTCAATTTCACTGTCCAATTCATGAATATGTGCCCTGTTGAGCGCTTTTAATTCCTCTATCTCTGCAGAATGTTTTTTCAATTCAACAAGGAACTGACTTGTTAACAAATTATCATCCGTTTCTACGGCTGTTTTGTAGTTATCGATATCTATTCGGACACCTTCAATGTAACGTAGTGTTCTGTCCACCACATTCTCTGGAGTAATAAACTGTGTGTCCGAAGGAGAGTTCTCGATAATATTACAAGTATCAACACAGCTAGACTGCACAGCCTTGATCTCACGTTTCAACGCGTCCTGGGTCTCATTATTACGTTCGTACGGCATTTTCAGCTAATCTAAAAAAATATTTGGATAAGGTCTTTATATAATAAAAGTAATTTCAGGGTTCAAAACTTGAAATAAAGTTGCACAGAGTAGAAAGTTAAGAAATGAAAGACTCCTTCTTACCTTAAAAATATCACATCAACCAATTACAACAATACTGAACAATCAATTGAATATTTACACAAAAAATGCGATACACACTGTAAGTAAAAAATAAACACGTTCAACAAAGTAACGCTTATTTTTAAAATTGACGCAACCTTGACAACCGTTGACAGTTAGTTAACATTCCGCGCCGCCAGACGCTAATCGAAATTCAAAACAGCGTAGTGATGTGCCATCGCATTATAACGAATCTATAATCAAGTACCGCGTGAAATCGATTACATTGTTATTTAAATTATGAATTTCTGAGTAAAATAAAATGAAAAAAATATACAAAAATTACTTTTACTTAAATTGAATTTACTTGTGATTTAACACGGGTAATTTTTATCTTTTTTAGTATAGAAGTGTTTTAATGTAAACTTTTTTTTTAAATTAAATTTGGTAGTACGATACACAGTATTTATTTAATTATATTATATTACTAGCTGTCCTATGCTCTCAGCTTTACCTGCGTTCATGGTTAATGTGTCGTAGCGTGATGTTATACAGCTTATAGCCTTCCTCTATAAATGGACTATTCAACAAAAAATATTTTTCAATTTGTACGAGTTAGTTCCTGAGATTAGGCCCAACAAACTTCTCGACTGTACATATCTTCTTTACATGTATAAAACAAAGTCACCGCTTCTGTCTGTTTGCTTAGATCTCTTGAACAATGTTATATATGCTATTGTTTTATGCTCGCCGTTCGAAGCCGGGGCGGGTCGCTAGTTCATAATAAATATCGATCGGAATAATTATACCTAAGTAGGTATGTTTGTTATTTACAGGATGATTCATTTCGATTAAGGCATTAGTATTTGTCAGTTCAATTACTAAGATAAGGTAATAAATCTAAAAATACTTACAAAGCCCTGCAAGTGATCCAAGTTTAATAGCTGTATCTTTGAGGTCTGAATTGGGATCAGTTAGAAGTGGTAGGATTGAATATTCGGCAAACGTCATCACAACAATAGCTACTTCAGCTGGTCTCAATATGACGACGTAGATCCATGCACAAATAAACGAAGGGAGGGGTCCCCAAAACTTATGCGTATTTCCAAATGCCTCTTGAAAATATGCATACTCAGCTCCTGATTTTCCAACTACAGTGCCAAGTTCAGCAAAAGCCAACGCTCCTGGAAAATGTAAGAACGTGAATTAAAATCGTTTTATTCAATGCAAGTATTTTGATATTTTAGGTCATATATAAGTACATGTGTAGATTCTATACCCACCTAATAATGAAATGATTCCGGATACTGTCCATACAATGAGACATAAAGCTACGGAACCGGAGTGTTCTAATGCAGAAGCTGGAGACACGAAGATTCCGGAGCCGATCATCACACCCAGAATCAAGTTGACAGCAGAAAATAATCCTAATTCCCTTTTTAATTTGACGGCGCTTCCCTGTATACTGCCTATTTCGTTGTCAGTTTCATATTTGTCTTTTTCACCCATTTTGAAATTTATAACCTACTTGAACTAATTTAATATTAGCTGAAACAAAAGATATCTTTATTTAAATGATATTGCCAATATTTATTACTAAGCTGTAAACTATTTAGTATGTATTTAGACGGAATCGCGTGTGATCATAATACAATCAATTCGAGATTACTTTTAATTTTTTATTAAAAAGCTATACTTGCGATATGTTATCATACAACATATCGCAAGCAGAATGATTATTCTAAATCTAATAATATCAATTACTTTTTAATATTTATAAGTACGTATTTATGTTCATAATTGTATTATTTATAAGCGATAGATTGCCTAAAAAGAAAACTGGGCAGGATACTCAAATAACACATTTAATGGTCTATGAATATTTTGATGTAAAATTTAACGTAATGAGATTAATATAGTGAATTTATGCAACACGATAGATCGAAAATATCATCGTTATCAAGTAGCCACTATCGAAGCTATCGCTCTAAAACAGATAATTCACTTTGGTCCAACAATGGATCGAACCTGAACCCAAGAACGTCATATAAATACCTCCATATAAATCCAAGACCGGTGCAACATAATCAAGTTAACGGTGAATGAACTTGGGACTTCAACGTCCTCGTGTGAATGTAATATAAAGGACGTGACCATCAGGTCACGTGAGTGGGACCACCACGGGGCTTATTGCCGAATAATAGGATGAACCGACCACTTACGCCAATCAAGAAACATACGGACGTAATAGTCTGGACCTCCAGACCACGCCGTTTTAGTATTATCTAATGTACGTAAACTGTGCTATTAATCGTTTAAACTCGTAAAAGGAACACCTAGTAGATAAATAAAATCATGAGTCAGTAAAGAGTCCAGCTATTCCAGCTATATAATGACGTACATAGAAAACTGCATTGTCCGAGCAAAAACCATGCATTACGCATTTGCATTGAAGGACATTTTTTATAACAAAAAGGTTTTAGTTCTACCGTTCTACATCGTGTGTAGTGTTTCAAATAAATGTACTTGTAGTTCTACGAAATAGAAGTCAAAACTAGACGATCACGCTTAATTAATTAGTAGGCAATGGGAGATTTTATAAAAATTGGACATCCCAGGGGGATTTTCGTGTTTAGTCTTCCATGACTGATTGAACCCTAAAATTTATTTTGTCAAACCATTTCACATTCTACTTCCGTATCAAATAAAGATATTGAATTTTGACGTTACGTTAAATAATATGAAATGAAAAAGTATAAATATTAGACCCGAGGGATCCATGATGGACTCTCTTTAAGAAAACCAATTACAGAAAGGCGGAGCCATAGGCTAATGCTAGTTTTTTTAATAATTAAAACGAGATATTATTATATATCCATATATTGCACTGAGTTGTGTATTTATACAATTTGTCAATAAAAGTAAGCGTGAAGGAATTCACTAATCGACTTACCTACAGGAAAAGTAACAGTAGGTAAATATTTCAATTTGTGATGTGTAATTTCAGCTTAAATATTTGTCGTCATCTTCCTAGCGTTATGTCCCGTGCTTAGACGGGGTCCGCTTATACCATGATCCAGGATTTAGCGAGTCTAGTAATTAAATTGAAGCGACTGCCGATCTGACCTTCGTAACCCTAAGATAGGGGAACCAGACAACTTGTTTGTTGTTTGAATTTGCAGGTTTCATCACGATGTTTTCGTTCACCGTCGAGCTAGTGGTATAAATACATACATAGACTTGAAAAATCCAGAGCTGAGCTGAGCCTGAGAGCGTGCCCGGGTTTGAACCCGCACTCCTCGGTTAAGAGACGCGTGTCTAAAATTAAATATTTGTATAACATGCAAATGATAATACGAGTACATTGCACACACCAAGCCCTTCTGAAATAATGTTTTATTATTTATAATCATCGCGAAATTATCGGATGGAGCGACAGACCGATCATGTCGCTTAGAGGCACCCGATGACGAATTTTTCAATCGAATTAGGTATGTCACAGCAATGGTCAATAAAGAACATCGTCTAACTCAAAAGGCAAATTAAACTTAAAATCCTGTTTATACATTTATTAAGCGTCATAGCCCCAATAAACCCCAATATAAGAGATGTTTAAATCAATATTCAAATATTGGTTAAAAAATCTCTAATACTGGGTTAGTTAACCCTAAAATTCTATTTTTTATTGGCTTAAATGATGTATGTACTCTACTTAATGAAAAAAAAAAAGATTAATAAGTTCTGCCGATTTTATTTTGTAAGTGGTGAGTAACACATTCGCGTTATCTACGCACTGCGATAGTAAACACACTCATGGTACTCGCTCGCATTATGTTAATGTTCCTAATAACTTAAACACGATGGCTGCTAATAAACAATACATTCACAAATTGTTAACCCATGAACAGAAATTCATATAAACATTATTAATTTCTCACCATGAACGAGGGGCCATTAGTAAATGGCCATTTAATCGTTTCAATGGGTCATAAAATAATTACAGTAAATCTTAAAATAAGGGAATTAAATATCTGACAACTAAAAGTAAGTATGATTTTTAACATTTACATTATGTGGTTAAAAGAATGAATTGAGTTCATTAGGCATTTTCAAAATTAATTATTAGTAGGTTGGTTAATACAACATTACGAGTAAATGGTTTTATCGTAGTGCATAATTAAAAATAATTTTCCTTAAGTTACGTTAACCTATGTTTATAGTGGATATAACTACATGATTTATAAGTATTATTATGTGTACATTCTATATATAGTACTATCTTACTATATATATAAAGCTAAATTACCACTGACTCACTCACTGATCGGGGGTGTTTTTGAAGGGGAAGAAGGGGGTTTAGGACTTTTTGACGTATGGGGGGTGGGTTTAGATTTTTAATCAACGCAGCTTTTTCTTGTTTTTTTTTTTTAATTCAAGATGGCCGCCGAGTATGGCCTCGCGGGGGGAAAAAAATGTAGGGGATAGGGGGGCGGTTTTAAATGTACTAGAAGCGTCCATGAGAGTAGGGACTAAAAAAAAAATAAAATGTCAAAAAAACAAGATGGCGGCGGTGCAATCGAAGTTTGAAAAACAATTTTAGAGTCATTTTTGCGCAGTCGTACTAAAGAGACGCGCATAGACAGTGTAAAACTTTCTTTTGACATTTGTTGCGGATATAGTCGACTCGACGACCCCATCCATAGATTACAGAAATTCAATATGGCGGCGGCGCTGGCGGCCATTTTGTCCCGAGAAAAAAATTGGCAGTTTTTGAAGGCGTTTTTCGGGTGGATGGCAACACTTTAGAGAATCGCTTGTAAGAAGGCTATGGTGGGGAATTTATTCGAGTGTTACCATGCGTGACAATTTCTACCAAATTCATGGTAGTTTTCGGGCCATGGGAGAAAATGGTAGGGAAGAAATTTTGACGTTTTGCGAAAAATCGAGTATGCAGATTTATGGCAACCCCGACCTGCAATAGCCTCATGGTAGTTTTGTTGAAAAATTCTGGCAACACTGGCGACAGCGGACCAAAACATTTTTTCGACATGGTCATTTTCCAAACTCTCTGTGGGTCCGAGGACGCACGGAAGGAAAAAATTAAAAATGTGGGTTGGTGGGGTATACGACCTAGAATATGGGAAAAATATGGGCATTTGGATATTCAAGATGGCGGACGCGCTAGCGGCCATTTTGTGAAAATTTCACTTTTTCGAAATTTTATTTTGAATTTTTCGGGCAGATGGCGACTCTTTAGGATGTTCCAATGTACTAGGCGGATGTGTGTCTGGTTGATATGTGTTACCAGGTGAAAAAAAATTTTGGTAGTTTTTGGTAGTTTTCGAGATATGGCCCAAAAAGGTCGAAAGTAGAAATAACGACTTTTTGGTAAATTCATTGCCAGGTTCTTAAACGGCGGGTCCATTAAAATGACATTTGACTATTTTTATCTCATTCGCATGGCAACACTCGGAGCGGCGGGGAGGTGAATTCCGAAGGCATGGTCTATTTCCAGAGGCTCTGGAGGACTCATTATACGTTAGAGGGAAAAAGTAAAAATGCAGTTCGATGTAGTATATAACGTATAATGCCTAAAAAATACTAGCTTCAAAAAAATCAAAATGGCGGACCAAGTGGCGGCCATTTTGTAAAAATGTTAATTTTTCAGAATTTTCAAAGTGGTTTTTGGGGCAGTTGCAGTTAGCAAAGCTAAATTTTGATAATGACCTTTGTTGTAGAGCTCTATAAAACCTATCGACTGGTTAAAATATGTTCCCAATTTTCGGGGTAATTTTCGAGTTTTACCCCGAAATGTAAAAACTTGAAATAATAACTTTTGGTATAAAATAAGTATGAAGATCTGTCAAAAATGGTTATTTATTTTCATTTTGATCCAATTTTGGAATATAAATCAACAGTCAAAAGAAAAAAATTAAAAACTCCATGTCATGTTGGTACTCGATTTTCCCATACATTTTGTACTGGAGCCAACCGCAAAGATAAGTTTGTACGATTTTGTATAGGGAAACGATTGCATAGTAATGCGGTACTATGGTTATCATACAAAATGACTATGTAACATTGCGTGGACCTAGGCGGAGCACATTTATGACTTATTTTTTGCGAAGTTCTAGGCGGAGCGCCGCGTAGGGCGCAGCCCGGAGCGGCCAATCAAGTGATGTAATATTGCGAATGTATAGGCGGAGGGACGCGTAGGGCGAAGCCCGGAGCGGCCAAACAAATGATGTTATGTTGCGAAGCCATAGGCGGAGCGCCGCGTAGGGCGAAGCCCGGAGCGGCCAATCAAGTGATGTAATTTTGCAAAGCCATAGGCGGAGCGCCGCGTAGGGCGAAGCCCGGAGCGGCCAATTTAGTTATGTTATTTTGCAAATACTTAGGCGGAGCGCCGCGTAGGGCGCAGCCCGGAGCGGTTAATCAAGTGATGTAATTTTGCGAATGTAAAGACGGAGCGCCGCGTAGGGCGAAGCCCGGAGTGGCCATAGAGTTAATGTATTTTTGCGAAGCCACAGGCGGAGCGCCGCGTAGGGCGCAGCCCGGAGCGGCCAAAGAAGTAATGTTATATTACGAATGCGTAGGCGGAGCGCCGCGTAGGGCGCAGCCCGGAGCGGCCAATCAAATGACGTTGTTTTGCAAATATATAGGCGGAGCGCCGCGTAGGGCGCAGCCCGAAGCGGCCAAACAAATGATGCAATCCCGCAAATCCATAGGCGGAGCGCCGCGTAGGGCGCAGCCCGGAGCGGCCAAACAAATGATGTGATTTTGTTAAGTCACAGGCGGAGCGCCGCGTAGGGCGAAGCCCGGAGCGGCCAAATAAATCATGTCATTTTGTAAGACCGCAGGTCAAACTAGGTACGCGAGGCCGGAGGCCGAGCGCCCTCCGGGCCGAAGGCCTGGTTCTTTAGGACCCATTTGATGGAACATAGGGCATCAAAAAAAGAATAAGAACGCCATTGCGAACGGTCCAACCCAGCCATGTAATCTAAGCGAGGCCGCAGGCCGAGCTGCGTATCGCGAGGCCGAAGGCCGAGCTCCGCGTAGGGCGAAGCCCGGAGCGTCCCCCTCCGCCTCGCAGAGCTGGGTTTTGGCAAGCACACGCGCAGCGTGTGCGCCAAAAGCTAGTTATTATTATAATGATACAAAATTATGTAACATTAACAATAAGAAAGTTGAGGTACAAGTAAAGTGGTTTTTTATTACTGGCACAGTGAACGATTTACAGTAGCGCACAGTTCACTAGCATGGGGACAAATTTTACTCGACTAGTTCTACTATTGAGCACTACTTACTTAGTTGTGATGCAATGAAAGTGACATGTGATAAATATAATGACAAGTCGAAGACTGTTTCTAGGTTCCGTACGATGAATGGAAATTACTCGATTAAGTAGAAACAGGATTATAAGCACATATATTTGTTGCCATGCGTCTTTGACGTACATATATCTATTTATTTTATTCCTAGTCTGTGTAAGTCTTCTATTAATTCATTCATTCCATGGATCAAACGGCATTACAATTCGGTCACGTTGAAGGTGCGTTTATTACAACATTGGACATGAGCTACAATTACTATTGTGTCTTGATTCTTGTTGCCCTCGAATAGCACACCTGTGTACATAATATTAATTGTACTAATAATTAACTACTTATATAATATATTGAAATTGAGATTAAATAAAAAGCCTTATGTACAAAATAGCAAGGTTATATAGAGTTAAGTTATAACTAAAATCATTGTATATTTTTCGGTTCACAGGAAAAGCAAATATAAAATGATGAGAAGTAAATATTTACTCTTACTGTCTGTTGACAGTCCTTGTTCCACTATGACTAAATGTACTACGGAATAACAAGATTTTTCGGATTGAGTGATGTGTCAATATGATTGGGTACGGTTGACAATTGAGGAATAAGCTTTGATGATAAACTAAGAATCAAAATGACTACTACAATTATTTAGCGTTATTATCCTATCCTATCAATCAGTCATATAAATGTAACAGAATACACTATTGTCTTAGGATTTCTTTATTGTAAAGTTTTTTGTTACGAAAATTTACCTATTTGTCAGTTTTATAATCTGAAACATGTAGCTCAAACTTTTGTCACTTTTTTATTCGGAACACCAATCACTTAGATACTATTTATCATTACTAAAATACCTATCCAGACTTTTTATGATAATGTACACACAAGGTTAATAAAAATATTATATGCCTAAATGTATCCGGTGTAATCCAAGGGGTATTCATCTCACCCTCGTGTATGGTATTATTGTCTATTTTTGTAATCAGGCAATTCAACGAACTGGCAAATTTCGGTAGGTGTTATTAACAGCCATTTTTATGGAACTATTACTCATAAGTTTAATTAAATCTGGTCGAATTCTGGAGAATGGATCCATTTAAAATTGGTTAACTAGTGCAATATTGTACATAAAATAAGACTGACTTATACACAATACAACACAAATTTCAATACCCTCAAAGCCTATAGAGCGTAGCATATTTATTTCAGGTGTTGTTAAAATATTAAAGATTAGCCTAATTGACCAATTAAAAAAAATCGAGTAAAAGATATTCATTGCACCGTTACTGTCATAGTTTTCAGAAACAAAAGTTTGATTTAGGGCTTGCTAATTGATTTTAATTGAAATTCAAATAGAATTGATTGCCTTTAGTTACCACGACCCAAATAAATAAAATTTAAAACTAAAAATAAAAATATTTTCATACACAATTTATAATAGTACAAGTTATTATTAACAGGCAGGAAGTGTTAACCTACTAAAAACTGTAGTTATATACGCAATCGATAGCTCAATATATTGAACATACAACACACGTGTTCCTACTGTGTCAGTCCACTCTGTAGCCTGTGCACAAAAAGTGCATTTACGCAAAACATAAGCAGCATTCTGCCCGACGCATCAAAAAATAACAAGTCATGCATTTCATTGATGTTTATTTTTAACAGGACTCTCGTTCTTTGTTAATATTTTTAAGCGTTACTTACAACAGGTTCGAAATATTATACGACTGAATTCCAAAAAACAAAAACGTTTGTGAACTCTTCGTACAAGTGAACAGGGTATGCGCAGCATGTGATCTCTGATTTCTTCGAAGTGGCATCCTTCATCGAATCGTAATGTAATTTATCTTTATAAAAAAACCTTAACAAACGGCACAACTATTTATGGCTTCTCGTGCACCTGCATTATAAACTGACAAATTTTAAGTGTCGGAGTTTATATAATGATTTAAGGAGATTTTTTTTGTATTTAGAGAATTACAACTTTATAAAAGCCTCCAAAAATATACAATTTATTAGGTATTATGGAACACAAGAGTACTCAAGAATCATTAAGATAACAGTAATAACTGTCTTGTTCTCAGTCGGGATCCGCATTTACCATAATTCTGGATATACTAAGTTAAGTTATTACATTGAAACGACTTCAATTTGACCATCATTGTTCTTAAGCTAACGTTACGCATCCATGTCCTTACCGACTAACAATGCTATTGTACTAAAATCTCGTGGTTTGGACACTTTTTGTAAACCGAGTATCGAAACAGCAATCAGTATTATAACTTTTCAAGCGAGTATTTTTAAATCACTTTACCATCGTAACAATATTTAAATCTACATACCAATGACCTAATGACCCACAAAAAAGATTATAATTTAAATTTGTGAATAGTGATAATTAATAAAGATAATATTTATCTAATCAATTCTTCTCCCTGTTTAGTCTCCAGAGAGAAGCATGCTCTCAGACTACTGAAATATAACTTGTTACTGAGTTGCTTATTAATAACCATATATTTGCTCAATCACAAATCAGTTTGTAAACACATATGATACTGAATAAATATTTTATTTATTTATTATATTAATTATCCTTAAGGACACATTTGTCGCAAATTTAAGTCCATAAGGCACATTTTTTTACTTTTAACAACTTGGTAAGATATCCTTAACTTTCTCGCCAAATATTTCGGTACGGGCTTATATTTTATTCAAGGCTAGTCATAAAGATTGCATAAAGACCGGTATTACGTATATTATGAGATTAAATTTTAAGACCACTATCCTACTTCAATGGTCTGGGGACTGAGTTAGGTGATAGTAAAAGTATGGCTTATTTTACATTGCATGAATATTTATGTATGTTTAAGAACAAGTTAGTTTTTATAAAAACAGCGTTTATAGATATTTAAAAAGTGTTCTTTTGTTTTTATCATATCATATTATCAACCAAACATTTTAAGTTAGAAAGAAATGACATCCTTATTGCCTACATGTTTATATAGAATAAAGAATACCATTGAATTTGGTAAAAACAAAATCACATTTTTAGCAAAAATACAAAGGAACCATATTAGTAAATTTATTTAAAGTAGTTTGTTAAAATTGTATGTAAATGCAAACGAACATTACCTTTTCTTCAAACAAATGAAACTTGTAGAGACGGCACTATTCAGAAAACTTTTGAAATTCAGCTCTACACTCCACAGTTTAAAAGCTAGATTTCAGTAACAAGTTTTGTCTTAACTTTATGTTTTTGTTTTATTGTATTTGGTCCGGTACACGTAAACGCGTAAACATTCACTCGTGCTGACTGACAACGCGTCCGAATGCGGGCAGCGCTGTCGGCCCTCTTGCAATACTAACTTGTCTGTCACGTTTATATCATTACATTCGTGTGAAATGAGGATTGTACGATAAGATTACAAATATATACTATAATGATAAGGCGTGCAATGCGTGCGTACGGCTGTAATCCGTCTAGATAGCCGTTGCTACCCATTGAGTTTTTAATGTATTTGTATCAGTTCCTTCCTCACATTGATTATCTTAGATAATTTGCTAATTAATGTTATGTCTCAGACCAATTAATAACGGTTAGTAAGTAAGTAATTACTGTTTAAGTACATTAATAATGATTTTTTCGTATTTGGTGAATCTGATGACACCTAGACTTATTTAGTTCAGTAAATGTAAAGTGGCTGCATTTGCCGCATTGCCGTGTGTTTTGTTATTATTAATTTATTTTTTGTCATTAATATTAAATAAAGAATACTGACTAGTATACTGCATAATACATATTATATTCGTTTTTTGATATATAAACAAATTAATTACCAATGGACTTACTACATATTTAAGTATGTTAGTGCAATTAGCATTTAAGATAAACTTAAATTAAACTTTACATATCTTAATCGAATTTTTAAATTAAAGCTTCTACGAAATTAATGTAAGTAGGATGAATTTCTGTGTTTATTACAACGATAACCTACGAAGTGCAGCTGGTGCCTAATAATGATAATTTGTGCATAAAAACTGAATCGTTGAATGGTTATTGCCCAGTAAACTTGATGTATTGCATATAGGTATATTGTTTTGCCATTAAATTTAATGCATGTAAATATTAATCTATCCTCAGTACATAATAATATACGGAGAGCAAATTTGTTTATTTGTTAACAATAAATAACAAAACGACTGTACTGATTTTATTACTTATTTATTAGTTCATTAGCTGCTAATAGCCTTCCTCGTTATATGAACTACATAACAAAAAAAAATTCAATTCGGACCAGGAGTTCCTAAGATTAGCGCGTTCAAGCAAACAAACAAACTCTTCAACTTTAAATATATATATATATATATATATATACATATATAATATATTAGCTTAAGATTAGAAATCAGAATCAATACAACGTCATTTTTTGCAGAAATTTACTGCTGCTACCATTACCGGATAACGTTGGTGATTGTCGTATGTTTCCGATATTTTGATTGTTATTTATACAAGTTGCGTTTGAATTGACTCAGAATTGGATAGATTTATTATTTATTGCACTTAATCACGCCATCACGCCCATAATCCCTGAAGGGGTAGGCAGAGTCAATGGGGCAGCAGGCCTCTTTAATTACATTTAGCCAAAAATAAAAATAAGCTCAGTTAGATGGAACTTGTGAAAAAAAAGTGACAAGTGGCTAGCTCGTCGCCCTACATAATCACATACCCAAAACCCCATATACCATTAGTCGTTCTTTACGACATTCTAGGCAAGCAAAATAGATGGCACATTATTTTTAAGTCCCAGCCAGACCAACATGGGACAAATCGAATAACTAAACCTATATATTTTTTTTATATTCCTAGAAAATTGATTCGATACTAGGTACTTAGATTTTTGACTAATTCGATTTTATTATTGTACCACACTACGATGCTTAGAATGTTACCAACGTTGAGAAATGTACCTACCGTTTTGAAATTAATAGGTACCTACATGTTTTGAAATAATTGAACAAAGTATTTAATTATTGTTAAACTGTACAAACTAAACTAAGTTTGATTTATTTGAATTCAGCGAATTATTATTTAAAAAAAATATTGGTTCTTTTTAATTTTGCTTTGTGAAAAAAGAAGCGCGAAATGGATTTTTCATAGTGGTAACACGGTCCCATTCTTTCAGTTTTTGCGGAAAAGCTTGTTTCAAGCGTTTTTCGGCATAGTGAGTCTAGAACCATAAAACCAATTAATTTTGTGATAAATATATCTATAATTTATAAATATAGCGTAGAATAGTGTGAAGGTATAGTCTAATAAGCTAAATAATTTGTGTAGAGGCCAGATCGTTAGTTTTTTACAATTGACTGACAGATCGATTCGCGTTACAAATTTACAGGTTATCTTAGATTAATTAGATTTTTGCACTATTTTTGGCACATATTGATCTTAAATGGAAAGCATGGATGTTGCACAAGAGGGAACGTCGGCTGCGTCCACGCCAGTAACGGAAAATGGTGAGTTTTGGAGAACATGTATTGTGACGCCGGGCGTTACTTTGTGCTTGAAAACGTGTTTTCTATTCGGTGGGATTTGATGTGATGTTTCGTTGTAGGGCCCGACAAGAATGTCACTGCCGAAGAGATGACTTCGAGGGACTATTACTTCGACTCTTACGCGCACTTCGGCATCCACGAGGAGATGCTCAAAGATGAGGTGCGGACGCTCACGTATAGGAACGCCATGTACCACAATAAGCATCTCTTTAAGGGCAAGGTATGTATAGATTCATATTCGCGTTTCTTGAGTATTCACTTTTAAAATTGCTCCATACTATAAGTATTCAAAAATTAACCTTAAAATTGGGATTAAGTACTTCATTCATAGGCTATATAAGCAGTAAAGTTTTTAGGGTTGCTTGGTGATGTAGTATCCTAATATAATATTACATATGGATAAAATGGATATGTTTTGACCCTTTGTTCTATAGACAAAGCTGAATATGATTTTCACAAGTCCCAATAACAAGTTTTTTTTTCTTCCCCATAGGTTATAGACTGATCATTCTGGATAAGATACAATATGATCTATCATAATTATTTGTTGATGCATGCTTAAAAGTTATCAAGTTATAGTAAATTTTAATGCTAAATAAAATTCTTTGTTAATCACATTAAAGTTAAAATAAGTAAAAAATTTGAGTAAATTATTAATAGAATTTATCCAATTCTGAGTACAAATTGTTCTATTGTACATTTTAAAGTTCAAGTACTTTATAGATAACACAGGATATATGCTGATTTTTGACTCATTGTAGCATAAAGCACTACTACATGTAGGTATATTTTGTTACTGGACAATCTAGACTGCTAGATACAGTATAGGTACAAATTATAATATTTGGGACTTCATATGGAAGTTCAATTGGGGATTTATATTGCTTGCTGTTCTGGTAGAAACATTTGTGAGGAAACTGATGCAAACCAATAACTAAATATATATATATAAATGCATAATAATGTCCTTTAGAAAGAGGTTACATCTCTTCCTCTTCTAAACGAAGGTAAATCATAGGCACTTTAATGTCATCATGCTAGTAATTTTAAAAGATGATGAATATTGTTTTTTTAATTTAAATACATTGTCAAATACCTTTTTCAGACAGTGTTAGACATAGGCTGTGGTACGGGCATACTCTCCATGTTCGCGGCGAAGGCGGGTGCAGCTAAAGTTATTGCAGTGGAATGCTCCAACATAGTGGACTATGCACGGAAGATCGTGGAGGCCAATCGGTTGGATGATATCATCGAAATTGTTAAAGGAAAGGTTAGAGAGACAATTTTATATACTTGAATGACTTGATTACAGATGGAATAGTATGGAATTTAGATTTTTGTTAAATGCATATGGAATCTGGTATTTTAGGAATGTATTTTTATGAGGAAACATCTTAGGTGCTATAATTTTTTTTGTGTTTAATGCTGTTTGGAAGTAGCTTACAAATTAGACAAATTACAGATTTAATAATTTCTCAATTAACTATTGTAGAATGAAATCCCTGCTACGAATTTACAAAAACTATACTCTATTTAAAAGGTTAATTGCGTGTAACAAGTTTAAAGAGTAGGTTTACAATATTTATACTTGTATGTTTATACTTGACTTAAAAACAAGATCTTTGTAGGGATATATTTTTTACGAATTATTTTACTCCAGGTTGAAGAAGTAGAGCTGCCAGTAGAGAAGGTGGACATCATAATCTCGGAGTGGATGGGCTACTGCCTCTTCTATGAGAGCATGCTGGACACAGTGCTGTATGCCCGCGACAAGTGGCTCAAAGCTGATGGCATGCTTTTCCCTGACAGGTAATCTCAATAATTTCTTATTAGTTACTAAATAAAGAGTTTTGACTAACTTTGGGCACCCAATTTTCAACCATCTTTGATTCAGGACTGAATTTCTTTATTTATTTTATTATTTATTTGTTTTTTTATATTTTTAGTACAAGTATAAAACAATACTTGTAGCTAATAATAAATAACAAATACTAAAAAGAAGTGCAAACTCATAAAGCTGACACCTAGGTTATCGCCGGCACAACCATAAACCTGATAAATAAATAATCGCCTTTGCTAGGACACAGTTAGCACATTCTCTTCAAGTTCCAGAGTCGAGACTAACAGGAAAACGAAATGAAACATGAACCAATTTTTTGGCCTCTTCCAGATGTACGTTATTCATATGCGGCATCGAGGATCGCCAGTACAAGGACGAGAAGATCAACTGGTGGGATGACGTGTATGGTTTTGACATGTCATCTATTAGGAAAGTTGCCATCTCCGAGCCACTTGTAGATGTTGTTGATGCCAAACAGGTAAATATAATTTTGATTGACATTATGTATTTTCCCATCGTTTTTTTATGGTATTGATGAGGCTGACTATGTATTTTTTTGTTTCAGGTTGTAACAAATTCGTGTTTATTGAAGGAGATAGACTTATATACAGTAAAGAAAGAAGATCTTAACTTTGAATCTAAGTTCCACCTCCAGGTGTGTATAGTTAACATTGAGTAATAAGGCGTGGTTTAGGAACATGAAAAAGTAGGGAATTCAAAATAAATGTTTTATATCTTGTAGGGTCTTATTAGGGCCAAGATTAGCATGTTTTCGGAAGGAAACTGCATTTACTTTTTAGTCCATTGATTTCAAAATTTAGAGAGTCTAGGACATGACCCTTTGTCCCAGTTTTTTGCACTCTGTTGTTCTCTCAATCGTCATCTGAGTGGCGGGCATCTTGTCCTCCTGTATCCAATAGCAGGAATCAAACATTTTAGTCAACAATTAAACCAGATAAAATAACACTTTTTACAAACAAACTCCAAATAAAACCTTTCGATACTAAAAATAAGCAAAAAAAAAACTAGTCTCTTGTTCTGCAGGCCTCTAAACTCCGATTTATTTAATAGCATCGTCTCCGAATAGTGAGACCTTAAATACCGCAGCGCCAATTTGGCGTAGTTCGTACGTGGGTGTATCGTGACGGTGACATTGTCCGCGCAGGTGCGGCGCAACGACTTCATCCAGGCGCTGGTGACGTTCTTCAACGTGGAGTTCACGAAGTCGCACAAGCGGCTCGGCTTCAGCACCGCGCCCGAGGCGCCCTACACGCACTGGAAGCAGACCGTCTTCTACTTCGACGAGTACATGACGGTGCGTACAAACATTATGTATTTTAGGGCTGGTTTTACAAAAGTCAGATAATGTCATTAATTTGTATATATCACTTTCTAGTATTATTGTCTAAGAAATAATGTGTTGTGATATTCTATTATATATACTTAATATTATAAAGAGGAAAGATTTGATTGTTTGTTTGTTTGCATTGAATAGACTCTGAAACTACTGGACCAATTTGAATATTTTTTTAATCAATGTAAAGCTACTTTATCAGCGAGTAACATAGGCTATATTTTATCCCCGCATGGGACGAATACGGGAGTACAGGAACGCGGGTGAAACCGCGGGGCGCTGATTAGGGGTGAGAGTTTCCCGCTCCCCCGCTAGTCCGGTAGGTAGTAAAGGCCGCCTTCGACTAACTACCGATGTCCTCTCAAAAAAAAAAAAAAGTGGGCGCTGCTAGTCTTTTATGACTACTGAAAAGTCAAGCCTTACTGGCTTTATAGACTTGTCCTATTTGATTTTGCGTATACATTTCAAGATGTCGAGCTTACAAAATATTATTTGTCGATCTAAAGTAAAGAAAATCACTCTCATTTTGTGTTCTGGACAAAGCTTCCGTCCTAAATATCTTGAGACAGTTTTGCAGTCGTTTTAGAGTTAAGTTTATAAAATTATAGAAGTTCATTTAATTTTCATTCATTTCATATAAATAAAATTATATAAATTTGTCAACTTATTGCCTAACTTCAATTTATATTAATCTGTAATCTTCGGTTTTGTGACCAGGATCTAACCAATATATTTGCAATAGTAGTCGAAACTTGTGAATGTGCCCTATTAGAGCCATAACATCATCAAAACTTCCCCCGCAGGTGAAAAAGGGCGAGGAGATAACGGGCACGTTCTCGATGCGGCAGAACGCGCGCAACAACCGCGACCTGGACTTCGAGGTGGAGCTGGACTTCAAGGGCGAGCTCTGCCAGGTGCAGGAGAAGAACCACTATCGGATGCGCTGAGCTGGGACGCTGCGCATCACGTGTGCTGCAGGCGACGTAACTGATACGACAATAGGGATGTTGACACCGTTTATATTTAATTTTGTAATATCAATTCCGTAAAAGAAAGTATCGTAGTAGGAAAACCTTATTGATTTTGGATTATATTGAGCCTACGGTTTTAAATTTTACACTAACTGCTTAATATTTAGTCAGTTGACTATACGAACTAGTGACGTCATAAACTGACAAGCCCATACAAAATCTATGAAGTGTTAGCGTTTTAACAGCTTTTAAAAAGTATCTCAATTGACTCGCCAGTCGACATCCCTGTCTCAAGCCAGTTTCTTTTTCTGTTTCCATCTGCCATCAGATTTAGCGTCTTTTATACCAGGCAGTCCTATTTTTTTTAAAATCGAAGTTAATTCGCCAGATTTTATTACAACGTAATCAGGAACGCGTTTTGGCGTACACATGCCCATAACACTAATATCGGCATTTGCAGGCTGACATTGGTTTTAAAATAAGTCACTTTAGTTTACCAAAAAATTGGTTATAATAATTAAACTTTCGTTTCTTTTTATCGATCAGAAGTACTGTAAGCCAGTGGTTCCGAACTTTTATTGTTCCATTACTTCGTTGTCAAAGGCTTTAGATAGGTCTGTGACCATAAAGTAATGGAAGAAATTCATAATCATTTTTATCAGAACTCTGGAAACGCAACTAGGCTTTTACAAAGACCTTACACACATGGAAAACTACAAAAAACTACAAAAATCATTATTTTACCCCTATATGGGTAATTACCCCAAGGTTCAGAACCACTGCATATGCAGATCTCAGAAAATAGCCGGGTGTCACGATTTTTTCGTGGCGTGACGTATTAGCCAAAAACTTTGATATAAATGTTGTCATTACATATAAAATAAGATAATAAAATAACTGCTCAGACTAGCATACAAATGCCCTAGATCTAAACAAGTATGTATGCAGGTGTTTCAAAATAATTTTGCTATTTTAGCATGTAAACAAAGAAAGGTATTAATATTGAATGCGGCGACGTAAGGAAATTTGCACTCAAGTTAATTGTCTTTAATGTAAAAGAGAAGACGTCATGGTTAATTAACCATTCTATTAAAACTGCCGTAAAAGTGTTTGTGTGTTTTATTCTGCATAATCACCGACACCCTGTGCAGTCATAGATGAAAATACTTTTCGTAAATAGCATTTTGACCCCAATTCCTTCTATACAGGGTGTTTGGCGTACGGGCCGCCATTTTTTTTTAGCTTACTGGTGGGGTCATTTGTTACCTTTTCAACCTTGGACTTAATATCACGCCTGTAATCCCCCAAAGGGGTAGGCAGAATCAAAGAGACAGCAAGCCACTTTAACCACATAAAAAAATTGTGAAAAAGTACAATTGGCTAGCTTGTCGCCTACACAATCACATACTTACCCAAAACCCGATATACTATTAGTCGCCTTTTGCGATATGCTAGGCAAAGACCACAGTTGGCACATTATTTTTATCTTTTACATAGGGTTAAAACAAATTAAAAGGGTTAGAAAATCACATCTCCATAACCGTGACTCTTTTTACCGGGGTCCAAGGATAGAAAGGTAACAAATAACCCCACCAGTATCCCAAAAAACATTGTCGGTCCATGCACCAGACACCCTGTATATCTGCCATATCAAAAAACGTCATAACCCTAAAATAAAGTGTGTGTTCGTATTTTAATCGTCGTCTTCCTAGTGAATAAATAACATAAGTGTTCTTCTTGGGGTTTGACAATGATCCTATTAGTCTGGTTATAACATTGAAACGGGTGCCACCTGACCTTCGTAACCCGGCAAATTGGATTATGGTTACATATCCATACAGCTATAACCATAGTTATTTGAATCTGCTGTTTTCCTTACGATCGCTGTATTCCAGAGCTTTAAATAAGATTTTAAATGGCGTTATTGTTTTTCCTTAAAATTGATGTATGTTAATAACAGTAATTAAAGATACATACTTTATCATTCAATGAGGGGTTTCGGAATTAATAACTCAACTTTTAGAGTTGAACCATTTGGGTGTTGTCATTGTATCGCTTAGGGCTGATTTTACAACAGTCAGATAAAAGATAACAATCGAATAAATCACAATCCGGATGATTGTAAAATGTCATTGCCTGTTTCCTGAGTGAATTACCATACGACATCCGCAAATTAGTTACTTTATTCTTTATCGGTCGGTTAATTTTTATCTGACTTTTAAAAAATCGGGCCTTAGTCGAGTACACTTTTATTTCTACTGCGTTACTAGCGCATGGATATTGAGGAGTATATTTCACAACGTTACTTTACAAAATAAAAAAAAAAATTGTGTCCGTTTTTACTGCCATTCTGTAAAAGCGTTTCTTTTGAGGTACATGTAAGCGTTTTTATAATAAGGTATTTTAGTTTCCAAAAAACATTGTCTATGCTAATATACTTTCGTCCATGATTCAATCAGATTTCTGTAAACATACATAAAACTAAAGGCTGGCTTGTTGTAAACGAATTTGTAAACATTGTCAAAATGTAACTTTACTATAAAGTGGTTGCTGTGTTATTATTAATTAACAAATTAGAAGGTTGAACTCACTGTTTCAAACGTAAAATGGGAGTAATTCTATAAGAATTTGATCAATATTGTTTTGTAATGTGCATGCTATTTTAACGAATATACTCATTATGTTATGTAATGCAGCTTATTAATTGAAACTTGTTATTCGTACTAGTTCACAGCAAATAGTACTTGTTTATAAGTTAGGGAAAAGTGAGTTTAAGCTGTCAATTTGTGTATGAGTATGATTCTCATATTTGTATGTATTAAACCGCCTAAGGATAAGATAACTTCCCGCGATGCGGGGCTACGCGCTAGATTCTGTAAACTGTAACATTTCACTAGTAAACCTAGACGAGTATTAGTCTACGTCAGATATCATGTCAAGTCACAGATATTTTTACATAAAAGCTTCGGTCGCTTCCAAGTTGCTGAAAACACAGTTTTATAATCGAGTCGGCCTCATTATAATAAAAAAAATAGATGTAGTTTAATCCTAATTTAACTCATAATTTTGTGCTGATGTTTAGGGACAACATTTGAAATGGCTGTTACCCTTGCACTGGGTTTAATAATAATAATGTTATCTTAACCGATATCAGTCACGGCGGCCAATCTCAACGAGGATTAGCCATCTGCTCAGGAGATATTATAGTGCACAAGTGTGTGCGCAAACACAAGTGCACTCTCTGTCTGTTACTTCACTCTCATAGTGCGATGAGACGGCAATTCGACATAACCGGAGTGAGGTCAGGCGCAGGACCAACGGCTTGACGTGCTTATTATTTACTGGGTTTAAACCAAGTATACACATACTTGGTTTAAATGTACTAAGTTTCTTGTAATAACGTTATAGTTTATTTTTAAAATGGTTCTGAACTTATTGATATGGTTTAATAATGAAAGTTGCATAGCGTTTTTGGAAGCCAATTCGGAACGATGGGTTGGCATGGTACAAGGGTTGAATGACTGATTTTCACATGTTATCTGGCGTAGACTAAATTATAAACTCATTATTTTTATAATTTCAATGTGAATGTAGATACTGGGACATTTTAGAGTATATTTCGGACAGCAGGTGATAATTATTGAATTGTTCTAGCTGGTTCTATTTTAATGTTCGGGACATCATTTTATTTCATGTAGGCAGATGTCTCATCAGGAATGCGAAAGTTTCCCTGTATATATTTTTGTGAGGGTTAAACAGTGTATTTAGTTTGAAAATATTTCGATTTCATATCATTTACTAGCTCCATAAATTACAAATGAATTCTTTGGTTTTGTGGATGAAACATTCACAGAAATATTCTTTGTCTCTAGCTTAAACCCGGATTGTGCTGAACTCTACTTTAAGGCAGTTTCTAAAATAGTTAACATAATATTTTTCTAGTGGTAATGCCATGTAATTGTTGATTTAGAAATGCTTTAAGGCTGAGTTCTGTATAAAGCGGTTGGAGAATATTTTGCGTACAAAGCTGGTTCGTTATTTTACATATTTGGTCGTACGTATTTATGTTCAAATGTGAACACCGAAGCCTTATAGAATGTACACGCTTGAGATAATCAATATTTCTGGTCTACCAACACTTTGTATTGTGGAGTTTCACATTCATATGTTGAGATTACAATGCTCCCGATGGACATCGCAGTTATTTTCAAAGAATATCAACGAAAACTCGAATTAATTAATTACTCTACCGCACTCTGTATAGATTTTTATATCTATTTTGTACTCACCATTGTAGTTATATTAATCTCCGCGAAATAACGTGGTATCATGCTAGAGAAGTTGATAATCGTTGTACTTATAACTCCTACCCAGTATTGTTTGTAAGAAAGTGTCGCAGGAAAATAGACTCTAAATTGTTAAAATAGGTAAACATTCAGGCAAATCAACGCGGCTGCATTTGAGAAACCCCAATATTAAGAATTGTGTATTTCGGTGTGCGTGGTGAGCATATCAAATGTGTGCAAGATACGTGTGCGATACACACATGGTGTGTTCTTTCCACTTTTGTGCCACACACGGTGTGTTCTTGTCACTTTTGTGCAACACACGTGGTGTGTAAATTGATCTTGTATTGTCGAGCTGAAGCCGAGCAGATTGCTTTAATTGCTGACCGCGTTGTCTTGCCCGGTCCAGTCTGACTAGACCCCAAACCATTGACGAGTTAGTTGAGCCACTGTGGTGGCATTTCATTGTTTTCTACGAGTAGCGAGTGATGCGTGTATGTAACTACGGTTAAGTATTCGAGGTGCATAAATGAGCTAAGCAGATTGTGTTGTTTTATTTACTTATGACTAAGTACTTGTCCATTGTTACCGGGTAAACATAGCAGTGTTATTTCACATCTAGGTTAATATCTTATTATAATTTAATCTAAGACCGTTTAGTGGTTATTGTTAGATTGGATTTACCTTCATTCGATATAATTGCTTGCTTATAGCTTGGAATTTATCTATGTTTAAAAAACACAGTTGGGATTTAGGTATACAATTTTGATTTAATAGGTGTATATTTATAGCCATGTTGAACAAATGCTGTGCGCTTATTGGCGCTCATGGCTTATTTACATTTGAAAAAAAACTGGCTGATGGATCTATCAGACTTGGATAAAATATAGTGATTTCAACGGTTTATTTCTTATGAACCATGCGGATTTATACACAACCGAAAAATTTATTCAAACCGTTTTTTTTTCTCTTTTTTTTTTAATACCAAAATCTTAAAAAATGACAGAATTGGATTTATCCGCGTTTGAAACTAAGTGATACAATTAACAATGTCATGCCATCGAAAATTTTGTGTTTGAGTACACGCAAGCCGTTTGATTGGCATTATCATTGAATTCGGGCTTATTCGAGACGACATCGAAACGAAACAATAATTCGAATGGGTAAGTACTCATTTACTCCGTATATTTTTATGCATTCAGTCTAATGGACGATAGTCTCTTTATATGTAGGTGTAGGATTCTGCGAGAGGGATTAGAAGGTAAATAAGGTCGACAATGTTAGACTAAAGTCCTCATTGGTACATCTGGGTATATTTTATATAATTTAAATTACCATTTAAAATATTACCATGATTGTTGCTGGTGCTTTGAATAGGTACGAAATACATATTATGTAAGTGCTTACAAATATTTCTCTGGGTGACCAGCGTATTTAATAAAATTGATCTTACGTGAAATCCTAACCGTAATGTGGTTTCTCTTCTCTTTAAATAAAAACCTACTAATGGGGTATTTTATGCGTCATGGTTTGTATCTTAACAATAATAGATGTATCTATTAAGTAGATAACTACTTATATAAAAACAAATGATTAGTAAGGATTCATTAGATAGCAGTTCATGGAATTACTTATAATAACTACTAAGGTAAGTACATTAAAATATAATATCTACATAGTTACACATAGTATAAGCGTGAGATATTATTACAATGTAATTTGAATACATACTCAGGATGTCAGTAATTACTTAGTGTTCTATGAATGAGTGATTAACTATATCCAATAGACGAGTATTTCAAATTAGTATCTAGCGATAGAATTGGCCTACGCAGGAGCGCACAGCTGTTGGCACTTGACGCTGCCTAATCGGATTTGATTTAGGTAAATAAATACTGAAAAAAAATTATAATGAACTTGCTCTTGCAGTGGATAAAATAAACTTTTTTAAACCAGCTAAACCTAGTTAAGCACACGAAAAGAAAGAAAACTGTTGGCACTCACGGATTTTCACCGTACGATTTATTTTCGTATTAACATATCTAACATTTACGGGTTCACGGTTGAGGCAATAGCATCAAAATTAAGACTAAAGGCTAGTCTCACATTTGAATCAAGTTAAATCTCTTTGTAAAAAGGCTTAAGGTTTTCTTTACTGGAGGCGGGAGACTCCTTCCAAACGGGGTCCTGCAAGCAGTGGTTTATCAAGCGGCGACCGGTATGGGGCCTGGTACTGGCGCGCCGGAGTTTTTGTTGTACAAGTCCACGCAGCAGCAGCTCGAGATGAGGTTGTACTCCTGGCAGGAGTTGGCATACAGGAACCCGCAGCTGGACTTGCGGCAAGTGAACGGCATGTCTGTAAATGGGAAGCGAGTAAGTTTTAAATTGTTTGTAGCTTCTTTATTCGGCGAATAATTTATTTATCTATGCTATACTAATATTATAAAGCTAAAGAATTTATTTGTTTGTTTGTTTAAACGCGCTCATCTCGGGAACTGGTATGATTTGAATAATTCTTTCAGTGTTAGACAGCCTATTTATCGAGAACGGATGTAAGCTATATAACATTAACCATAAACGCGGGTGAACGCGGTCACAGCTAGTTTAAATATAATTTTTTATTCGACTTTATTCCATCTTGTTCCATTGTTTTTAGTAATTAATCTAAGCTAATCAAAATATTAGCCCAAAATGCTATCGTTACAGCTTATGTTGTAGGTAGGCACTGCTAGCTTTTGCTTGCGGCTAAGCCCTCGCGAAGTTCGGTCCGTTACAAAAACGATCGTGTAAAAAAATAGCCTTTCTTGCATGATTGAAACTTGGGCAGCGCAAAATTTCTTCGCAATCGGAGACTGTAAGATTGTACAACGTAACAAACAGAGAAACAATCAGAGATACTATAGCATTAAGAATATCTACTTTAGTAAGGATAACAGAATTATTTTGGCAACGAGAGACCTAATGACAAAAAAAGTGGGACGTTACCTTAGGGCGAGGATAGCATTTTACTTGTCCTGCCTTTTTATGTAGCGTGGGTGAAACAAACTAATTTAGTTCATAAAATGAACAATTTACGTACGACTTTAGGGCACAGCCCATTTTTTCAGTATTATAATTAGTTCGTATTTCAATGTGTACTGTAATTTTATTTTGAAATCGCATTTTTTCTCAGAAAATGTTTGCTTTTATAATATAACCCTTCTGTTGTCCTTCTCTCGTCTGATATGAAGTTGCGGCCTTGAATCTATTTGTCGAGGTTAAGTGCTTATGACTACTAACTATTAGACAATATGTAGGTACTCACATGTAGGATTGTCACAACAGCAGGCATCATGTGCTTGCTTGTAGGAACAGTAGCTATAGACCGAAGAGTCGCAGAGGGGGCACCCAGGGTGCGCGCCAGGAGGCCCGGCTAGCCCCGGGTTGTACCCACCGGGATACCCTTGGTACTGACCGGGCGGGTAGTTCCCTCCCGGGTAGTACCCCGGCCCGTTGGGGTAGTTCGGGTAATACTGTCCATAGGCGCCGGCTAGCAAAAAGTCCAGGAAGTCTCTTATTCCGAAACCTGTTTGAAAACGTTAGTGATATGGTGAGAATGAGGTGAGATAGCGTTAGTTGGTGCTGATGAAATGAGATTGCCCTTTGAATGTATGTTTAAAGCATGATACCACGACAAGAGTTAGAACAATAAGCTGAAGTAGCAAGAATTAATTTTATTGTTTGATAAACCCTAAATCTGTACCTAAATAAATGTGTAAAAAAAAATTCATCTAAAGATGAGTATTTTTATCAAGGATTCGTGAATCCTAGAGGGGTCCAGCTTAAATAAATAGTTTCGTTGATCACTGTTACATGTTAATGTTTTCTATCTCTATGCTAATGTGATAATAAAATTATTGTAAGTATTTCAGTGCCAAATAGGTATGTTTATTCATTCATTCATACTTAATACGATTTTTGTTCCAAAATATCATGTTTTCTTTTTCCAATTTTGTAAATTCAAATTCAAATTATTTATTGCATGTCACAGTGTAGAAGTCTACGAGAATTTTTTCAGTGGTAGATAGCCTGATTAAATGCCGGTCGCAGCTAGCCTGCGGGCTTCTCTCATATTTTAATTTAATCAGTAGTTCTACGTACCCGCTCCGCTTTCAGGGTTTCACCAAATTTTTTATAATTTGTCCAGCAAAATAGTTACCGTGACCTTTTAAACTTATTTTTATTTAGACAGCTACATAAATGCATAATTATAAAATAAAGCAATAATAAAGAGCTTCACAATGCAATTGCAACATACATCCAAATCAATTGACTCCGATACTTAACCAGCATTAATTTGTTTTTATAATTAAATTAAGCATTGTTTCAGCGTAATCTTTCGTGAGATCTGTACCTTATCCGCGTTTGTGCATTATTTTGGTCGTAAGTTTTAATTTAAGTAATTAAGCAGTGTTTGAGTGCCGTGCTAGTAGACGCGACCTTGCTAGTTTTCCTTGTTTCTTCTAAATAAGACGAGTAATTAGTGTACAGACGATGTAATTTGGAAGCTTGTTTGGCTTTAAGTTAGGAGAGAATGTACCCACATAACAACCTACCTAGTCGGCAAGGGCTACTTTCGGGCTTACATAAATGTTAATAGATATGACGGAACTACTTACAACAAAATTTTAAGAGGTTATTGTTATTTTAGAGAATCTAAAATATTTTTATCTTGTTTGCATTTGCAAACGCTTTTACGCTTTTACGTATTTACGTAAAACACAGTATTTCAGCGTATATGTATAACTATACCTACATATGTTTGTTTGTGTCTATCTGTGAAGTTTACCAATTAAACTTCATGGTCAGTAAACCATAAAATACAATTTCATATAGATTACTGCGTGTGCTTTCATCGTAACCTTATACAGTGAAACTTAAACCTTTGTTAGTCGTAAAACGAATAACTGTTAGGTATAATACTTAACTACTTCCAAGTACATAAGTACTTAATGTTAATTAGAGGGTGTTCGTTTCATGTGAAAGGTTGACCTAGCCCTAATACCGTAATGGAGGGTTTATTAAACAGTTTATCAGTATTATTAACTTTTATTGCTATAGCATTTCTAATATTAATTATCGCATTACCAGGGCGAAGACCCTTTAAATAAGGATGCCAGGTCATTAAAGAGAGAGAGCCTAGCAAGTATTTTAACAGGTTTTTTTTTATATCTTTCGATTATGGATAACAAACGTTAATTGACACCGAATATGTTTTTCAATTACTACGTCCTCATCATCTGCCTAGCGCTACGCCTGGGTTTGACTCAGTTCAACTCGCATATGAGACGCGTTTCCTTACTACTGAGCCTCCACCGCTCTCTGTTTTAACTATTTCATGAATATTTTTATACATATTGTGACTAAATAAATCGAAGTCACAAGCATTCGAAGGTATGAGGCAGGACCCGTTTTAACTATACTTAAAAAAACGAAGTGTCTGTTGGTAATGTCAAATTACAACTTTTTACTATACGAGTATACATGTGAAAGTATACCTAGGTACTTAGAACAAAAATATTAATTATTTGTTTTTGTCTGACGGGTGTTTGTTTCGGCTAATATTTAAAATGGCTAAACGGATCTTGACGGGAATTCTGGCAGATAGCTGGTGTTTTAAGCAGTTAATTATACATTAAATTAAGATCAAAGTTTATCAATTTAATCAACTATGACTGATCGCTATTGTTCACATTGAGGTCTTATTATATAGTCTACTTAGTAGGACCTCATAAAATAAAAAAGTATTTCTGAAGAGTTATCATGAGACAACCCACTCTTAAATCCGGCAAAAGAAATAATTTGTCTTGTTAAATAAAGAGATAATTCAGAATAGTAACACCAACACCTTAATACCTTGACTCCAAACTAAGCTTATTTATATTTAACGCATTAGACTTAAATACGTTCAAAAACATTCCTAAATCCAATAAAAAATGGTGTCATATGTAAACAAACGACGTTGAATATTAAATTGTATGCCTAACTACTTATTTAAAATAATATATGTAACTGTTAAACCTGATTTTGACTTAAAAGCGAGAAAACAAATTACCGTTTATTTTAAAGGATATGGAGTTACGTCCGTTCCTGTTAAAGATTTAGCAACCAAGCAGAATGATGATCGATGAGAATGTTCGTAGGTAATGAGGAGATGAATCCACACCATGGCATGAGGTTAATGTATCGGTTTTGGTGATATAAATGTTAAACATAGATACCATTTGCATTAGATGGGCCGTCGACGAGCCTCCTGCTTAATTTGTAATTCTCCGATTCGAGTCCTATTAGGAACATTGATTTGTTTATTTATTCAGATATAAGATATATTTACCTATTAAAATCTGTACATTGTCTTCATCATTTGTTTATCTCCTAATATCCTCACGCTAAAAGCTTTAGGTTGGAAACTAGATAAGATTTAATAATAGAGATCAGACTTCTTTATACTATTAAAATAAAATGTACCAAATAGAGAATCTTTTTCATGACTATCTCGAACAAACAATGCCTACATCAAAACTTATTTCTTAAAAAATAGCAAGTTACCTTTTTAACTTGTTTGAATAAAGAATTATATTGATAAAAAACAAAATATATCTAGAGTAATCAAACAGTTTTCCAAGAGTAACAACGAGAAATTAATATTCATTCCTACTGTTTCATAAAGAAATCCAAATAAAAAAAGAACGTATCGTGGAATCCTGGAGCTAATGGAAGAATACATATTTTTGCATCCATTTACACCTTGATTAATATGTCATTATCCCGAGTGAAGCGAAATGGATGGAATATGTATGGATTATATAAAAAATCGAATATGTATAACATGTATAAATATTGGAATACGCATACCGTTCGATGGGCTGTTTCCAAGCTGTTTGTTTCTACTTATATCATAATTTGTCGCCTCTAGACCTAATGGAAATTAATAAGTCATAATAAATATAATAAGAAACAAAATCCTCACGATTCGCATTCTGGTGACTGATATATAATTCCATATTTTGGAGAAAATAAATTTTAAGACAGTTTTTTCTGTTTTGGTGTGGGAATGTAGTAACGAGAAATGAAACCACGTGAATGAGTTATTCTTGTGTTGGAATAAGCTTTGTCAGTGAAATAAATTATTGATTCTCATTATTGCTATACACAGACTATTCCTTAATAAAAGAATAATCACGTTGTAGAAAATATTTAGGTTTATTTTTGCAATTTAATAAAAAAAATGGAATACTTTATTTTAAAGGGATCTCGTGTAAATTTAGTTTATATGCGAATAAAGCCTGTATGATTAAACGAAAGAGGACTATCCTTATCAGACATTATGACCTAATATTATTTGTATACGTATTATAAAATTTTTGTAACCATTACTCACCGTAAGTGCCGACAATACTTGCCGCAAAAATCAAAAGAAAAGCTTTCATGTTTGCTCACTGACTTACTGACTAACTTATTAACTGACTGACTGACTCACTACACTGTCCCGTGGCCCTTGCACGACTTGTGCAGTGGCCTGCTGATTTCGATGTATGGATGAAAATAACCAACAAGCCTTAGTTTATAGCGGACTTACCGGTAGTGTCGGACGGAAAAGTGTTACATTTAAAATATTTTAATTATTAGAATTTTAGGTGCATATTTTAAAGCGTTTTGAATATATATAAATATATATATCTAAGTATTTTATTATTTAAACTGTTGCTTTTGTTGTTGCGTTGCTGTTATTCGTAACCCTCAAAATGTGTAAAGATAAAAGAATTTTAATTAAAGTATGTTCCCTGAAAAATAATGTTTCCAAAGAGAAAATATTGAAGTCTGCGTTGTCAGAAGTTTCCTTCTTTTAGTCTACTGGATAAAGTGACTAAGGTTAAATGGGGCATGATTTTACATTAAGTACATATTCATTAAGAATGATACTAAAGAAATATTTTGGTCCTGAATATTATCCGTTATTATTATTAGTTCGGAAAATGTATCTAAGATGCTAAATATATTTCTGCACTTACTGTACCTGTCCTAGTCCAATCATCACATTTAAATAGTGGTCCAAGGGCTGTCGTCGTCCTTAAACTCCTTGGCGACTCCGTTCTCCAGTAATTAACTGGCAACCTTTGAAGTGCTTCGAGCTACCGGCTCGGTATGATCTAACTTATTGCGAAATTGATATTTGATTTGCGCTACAAGGAAAATTATTAACGACTGGTAAGTTGACACTGTTGTCCTTACAACGATTTTAAATAACGTCACTAAGTTTAGACACTCACTCAATACTATATAATAATAAATTTTTTCTTAATTCTTAATGAGTACAATTATATTAACATATAATATTGGGTAAGTGTCTAAACTTAGTGACGTTATTTAAAATAAGCTTGCTGACGACCTGCTAAAGTCCTCTGGCACCTTTACTCGTTTAAAAAGGAGAGCTCCCCAGGACCTCCTCTCATAGTAGAAGGATATCTCACACGACCTTATACTCATATATGGATACGTCACTGGCGTATACCATCCATGCCAAATATTAATCTTTTAACCACAAGCTAAATGCCTAGACAAGGCAGATCGCTGAATTAAGGAAGTTAAAAAAAAAAAAAAAATTAAAATCGTTTTAAAATCATTTTTTTTGGTATTTGAAGAAACAACATATAGTGTAATCTTTTGTGTTCAATTACTAAAGAAATAATCATCATAATAATGTAAAATATTTTTTTTTCTAAAAAACAACAAAAGATCGCCTATAACATTGTGTTTATAATAAATGATTGTAATGTAAATCAATTTACCATAACGTATTAATAGATTGTACTATTTTGTACAAAATGACAAAATATCTAAAAATATAAATATTTATAAATTTATCTTAACATTAAGAATTTATCAAACAAACAAACAAACAAACACAAACACAACATCACGCCCATGATCCCCGAAGGGGTAGACAGAGTCAAAGGGGCAGCATACCCCTTCAACCACGTTCAGCCGAAAATAAAGTTGGGCTGGGTTAGATGGAAAATTGTAAAAAAAGTAGTGACAAGCGGCTAACCTGTCGCCTACACAATCACACACCCAAAATCCGATATACCATTAGTCGCCTTTTACGGCATGCTAGGCAAGAACCACAGTTGGCATATTCTTTTTAAGTCCCAGACCAACATGGGACAGTGGGCTGGGTTGGATGAAAAGCTATAAAAAAGGAGTGACAAGTGGCTAGCTCGTCGCCTACTCAATCACATACCTAAATGCCCGTAAACCATTAGTCGCCTTTTACGACATGCTAGGCAAGAACCACAGTTGGCACATTCTTTTTTTTGTCCCAGATCAACATGGGCCAAGTCCCAGACCAACATGGGACAAAATTTATCAAACTTGTCTATTTAATTTCTGTTAGTCAAACCACAGCCCCATCAACAACTTCCTAGTGTTATGTCCCGTGTTTAGACGGGGTCCGCTTAGACCATGATACAGGATTTAGCGAGTCTGGTAATTACCACCACATATCTACACATTAAACCACAGTCCCTACTGTGGTTTAATGTGTGAGACAGTCATTGATTTTTTTGACCAGTAGCAATTTGTTTTGTTCTCGATTGTACTGCGCCGTCAAGCGTAGCGCACAATAAGTTCATTAACAAATTTGAATATTCCCATATCTATTCATTTTTATGTATATTAGCGGCATTTGACTACCAAATGCAGAGGCTGTGGCTAAACCGTATAATTCACATTTAGCTCGTCAAGCCTATGCTTATTATTGGGATTCATTACCTACTCAATTGGTGCCCAAAGGGTCAATGAAGCAACTATTTAGGGCTCTGTATCTCAAAATGCGTATAACAAGTGTACCTACGGCAGCCTTTATAATAAACAGTTAACTAACTAACGAACTAAACTTCACTTCCCTAGCGGGGTAGGCAGAGAGAGTTATCGTAGGTATCTATAGGTTTTTGCAAGACAAGGGATGTCATTTACATATTGCTGACCTTATGAAGGTTTTCTTGAGAATTTACTGTGCAGACAGAATATGAGACAAGAGTGTGAGAAGCATCTTAGTCATCTCCCATAGTCGCGGCTGTGAATCCTCAGACTTTGGACCTCCGATATTCTCAGTTACAGAAAGAAACGTTGCAGCCAAATGCGTAGATTCACTTAATTTCATTACAACACGGGTGTAAGTATCAAGTTGAAATTAATACCAAATACATTGTTGCTGGTGGTAGATTCCCGTAGTCTTAAAGATTTTGTACGCTTAATAATTGATTGGTGCTTACGATTTCCCAAATAAATAAATAAGTACATTTTGAAATATAATTTACCATTGTATATGTCATTTGCAATAATTGCATGATTTGGTAGGAGCATTTTTACAGTAAAATCGTTAAGGGGATTTGAGCATTACTTTGTTGCAATGGAAGCTAGTCATTCAGAATTTCAGCTTTATACAAGTGCGCTCACTACAGCAGCTCAGTGTATGTAATTGCTGTTCCGTACGATGCGTCCGGTCCGATTCCGATCCAGTGAATATCGAAATGATACGTAAATGTGCCTGTCTTTATCAATAAACGTACTTATCATCACGCTTGCAATCCCCTATGGGGTGGGCAGAGTCAAAGGAACAATAAGCTCGATAAATTAGCCAAACACCGAGTTGGGTTAGATGGAAAATTGGGGAAGTATGACAAGTGATTAACTCGTCGCATAAATAATCGCAAACCCAATACGCCATTAGTCACCTTTTACGATCTGCTAGGTAAGGAACACAGGTACATTCTTTTCGAGTTCCAGACCGACATGGGACAACTTGATTTAAATGAAATGAAATAAAATTTAAAAGCACTTCTGTATTCGGTAACCCGCAGGTATTCAGCATCTGCTGACCGCCACAATAAAAAGAGTCACCGGGCCTGGTAAGGTGGTCATAAACACCATATCATAGTTCTATTTGTGGCGCCTGATACAAGGGTGTACGACCTCAAGCGCAGGCGCAGCCTGCAAGATCCTTTGAAACGGGATATATGTTTGGATCTTATTATCGACTAAATTAGGTTCAAATTAGAATGTTTGCTGTGTCGTAGTGTTTTCATTGTCATTGCCAATGTAAGTAATTCTTTGATTACCATCTTAGATGGGTACATTGCTTGAGTAGGCGAGTGTTAGTAGGAACACACATAAAGTAGTGATTCTAATGAACATATTGATTTTAAGTGAACTTAATGGCGTGGTAGTTTAGTTATTTGATGAGGTCATGGGCTCTATTCTAAGTCGAGTATATTTTGTTGACAGAATAACGCTATAAAAGATTTTTGAATTAACAACGTTTAAATAAAATTGTTGTAAGACGTGAACGTAAAACGTGGAAAATACATTACATAAGCGATATAATCTTTATGAGAGTTTGTTTTTCTGCATTTTGAACATCCTTTTGATAAGAACGGCGGTAGTTCAATGGTTAAGTGCACAATGCGGGAGGTGTCAAATTTATTTAGTTTCTAGACTTTTAAAAACCGATTTATGTAATTATATGTACAAATATGTACCTACATTTGGATGACCATGTCCAATTTTTCAGATTCTCCTGTCTAAGGGCTAAAGTGAGATAGCAATAGCTTCGATGAACAAGTCTTTAAATCTTGGATCACTGTCAAAGTGGACCTTACTAGAAACAGGACATAACACTATAGGTCCGACAATTCTTATGGCAATGTCAAGGTATCAGATCATCGACCCCTTGTACCGTTCGCAAACCAGTCTAGCCTCGTCTGCTTGTAGCTTGTCACTCGGTCGAAATGACGCCGGATTAATTAACATGTGCATTTGTAATGACCAGGGCTGCCTACAGTGCTAGCTCCGGTGAAATGTATGGTATGACACACAGTGGACGTACCTGCGGTATGCGATAACTCAGGAGTACAGGTGGTTTTTATTGTATTGATGCCCCGTACACTTCAAATGCACTCCTGTCTTGACCCAAACAATCACACGCTTTGCTTGGGCCACCCTCTGCTCCTACTTACCTAACCTAATTTTGTCTGCTGCCATTTGGAGGTAGAGCCTCAGTATATATCAAAGGAGTCCTGACGTCTATACCTACATTTCAGCAAAGACGTTGTGTAAAGTAGGTATTCCCCTAAGTCTACGACTTCAACCAAAACACTTCGTAAATAACATCACGCCCATAATACGTAGGCAGAGTCAAAGGGGCAGCAAGTCCCTTTGACCACATTCAGCCAAAAATAAACTGGGCTGGGTTAAATGGAAAATTGTGAAAAAGTAGTAACAAGTGGCTAGCTCGTCGCTGACACAATCACATACCCAAAACCCGATATACCATTAGTCGCCTTTTACCACATGCTAGGCAAGAAACAGTTGACACATACTGTTTTAAGCCCCAAACCAACATGGGACAAAACACTTAGAATAAGAATAATTTGTTACTCAGGCCTCTAGTTATTAAATATATCTAGACAGCCGATATTTAGCTTAATATAATACCATGGGCCAAGATATAATACCATAAAATATTAAATGCAATCAGTCTTTATGGTACCTAAACTAACATTTTTAATCGAAGAATAGGAAAAAGAAAATTGGAGAAAGAGTTTTAAATTTTGCGTAGACAGCTTATTTTCTGCAAAGTGGCAGCCCTTATTCGTAATAAGTAAAGTTTCTGTTGATTAAAACTGATGTGTTAATTGAAATGTGAAGAGGTATCTACTGTCGTATTATTTGAACTGTAAATCTTTTAGTATAAATTTACAAATAAGTAGGTAGTTGCCCGCGGCTTCGGTCGCGTGGTACATCGATAAAACATAGTCTATTCCAGTCTATGCTCTAGTTCTCATTAAGAACCTTCAGTAGTTTATGAGTTTATTCGTTACAAACAATTTAGATAACATAAACACATAACATAACATCACGCCCACAATCCCCGAAGGGGTAGGCAGAGTCAAAGGGGCAGTATGCCCCTTCAACTACACTCAGCCGAAAATAAAGCCGGGCCGGGCTAGATGGAAAATTGCGAAAATGCAGCTAACCTGTCGCCTACACAATCACACACCCAAAACCCGAATCCCCAATTTATAATCATCAATCAATTGATAATCACATTTAGCCATAAATTAAGCCTCGTCTTACAATAATTAAACAAAATTATTCTTAATGTATTCATTTATTAGATAATAAGACAGTAAAAATTACAAACTTAGGTAACATTAATTAAAGCTAATATTTTGAGGACGTAACATACTTACCTACATCTAAAACACAAATAAGAAATAACGAAGTTACAAAAACGGATACATGTAAGTAACCATACAACGCGATTAATGATAGTTTAAAATGTTAATAAATAAATTGTCTAATGAAAAACAAGCAATCAAAATGCACAACGTCTGTGGAACGATGTTAATTGTTAGATTTAATCACAGCTGAATGCATGATGTGGACGTTAAAAAAATAATAACATCATTTTATTATTTCGATTCGCCACCCTATGTAATTTTTTTTAAAGGATATTTTATACATACTTAAAATTACGCCTACTATCCCCGAAGGGGTAGACAGAGGCCAATAATCAATTAGCCCGAATACCACATTTACCCCAAAATAAAATTAGTTAGGTTAGATGGAAAATAGTGATATCTCAGGGCTTGCAATCAGTGGCTTAACTACACTATTTGGGGCCCCTGGCAAGCCCCCCTTGCTCAAGGACCCGAGGGTTTCCTTCGAGCGGGGGCCTATGGCAATTTGCCAATCCTGCCACCCTATAGTTACGTCACTGCTTTCAGTATTCTTGTCATTGTAGCGGGGCAGCTCCTATCAATTTTAAGTGGTACTTGACACAGCTCATTTTTAAGTAGATTACTAACGCTTCAATATGGTTCTAAAACGGTCGTTAACTCCTAAGAAGTCGGCTGAGCAAACATTTATTTACTTCAAGCTAGATTATCAATACTAGGTAGACTGGCTTTATTGTTCTTGCTTCGGTTGCAACATATCGCGCGAGCTCTTTTTGCCTTGCTTCTGTAATTGGAGTAGTGGAATTATGGATATTAATCTAACTATATTTAGGATTCATCGTCCTCTTGGTGCTCGTCCTGTGATAAAAAACAGCGTCCAGCTTGCATGCGTCTGAACGCAATCTCCATGCCTTGCATATGTATCTCCAGTTACTGAGCTTCGACCCCCTTGCATAATGGCTCACGCATTCTCCTTGCATTGCATCTGTAGTTTAGGCAGTAGGATTAAGAACCTTATTCTATCTTGATATAGGGTTCCAACTTCATTGCTCTCATGATGTCACCAGTTACTGAGCAGCGTCCCGCTTGCATGATGGCCCGTGCGTCCTCCTTGCCTTGCACCAACAGTTTGAAGTAGTGCTCGTTGAGGGTGAATGTTGTGTCTGGGTCTTCTTCTGGCTCACCTTCGTAAACCGTCACTTTGTTCAGGTCCAGGGCTGGAAATTATCGAAAATGTTAGTTAATTATGAAGTTTATGAAGTATTTAGTGATACTGCTACTTATTTGTTTGCTATTAGGCTTATTATACCTAAGTATTTCATACGGTTTTATGAGCATTATGGGTTCCGCCAGAATACCAGCGCTCCTGCGGCGTTAACCTGACGCCGCAAGCATAATGCTGAGGCAGGGACCCAATTGGCCCCAATTAGTTGCTATTTGTTTACTTGATTTTCCTTTTTTTGTACTATTTTGTCCATTGTTAAATATTTGTTTTCCTGTATATAATTGTGCGTCCAATAAATGTTTCTTTCTTTTAGATATTAAAATTACTATTTTATTTTATAAGGTCGCCTATCTGACTTAATAAAAGTATTTTTTTTATTAACTATTGACTTCTTATCATATATGTGGACAAATAAATATATTTAAATTTTAACAGTAAAATATTTAAAGTTATATAATATTCGAGTTCAATCAACCAACTCACACTTTTCATTGTTGGAATCTCAGTGCCTGCCAAACAATAAGTTATATTGTCCGAATACTAGGCCATAAGAAAGTTGCTAGGTCGCTTTTGAGTTTATTTTAATGATATTCTGATAAGTAGTTACATGACATTCTCGCATATAGCAATTCTGCCTTCAGACACAAATCACCTTCCTAGCGTTATGTCCGGGCAGACGAGGTCCGCTTAGACCCATGATCCAGGATTTAGCGAGTCTGGTAATCACATTGAAGCGACTGCCGATCTGACCTTCGTAACCCTAAGATAGGGAACCAGATTTTTTTGGATCATGGTTACAAATCCAAAGTTGTTTGAATTTGTAGGTTTCATCACGATGTTCTTGCCACAAATAAATACTATTATTTGTACTATCTGGGGGCATCTAATGATATAAGGGATATATAATCCTGACTTATAATAATTCTGTCTGTGACTTTGATTGTGGTCACTCGCAATATTTGTTTTGTCGTTTAATAAGCTCGTGTACAAAATAGATTATGTTTCGGCGAGGTCACAAGACGAGTAGGCTCAGTATAAGAGGCGCCCGTTTGTCTCATTGTAGCTAAAAAATAAGCTCAAATTGTTTAGCAACAGACGGGAAATACCTACATAATATAACGATCTTTTCTAAATTATTCTTTCACTCTCCGTTTAAGGAAAGGTAACATACATTGTAATACATGTTGGCGGAGGACACACAACACTTTTATAGCGATAAAATGTATGTTTTTTAGCACCTATCTTCAGCATCGACAAGCTCGATGGTTCATTCGGTAGTGACCCTACCCCATGCGCCAATTGTAGTGGGTTCCTTTCCCCCCCAGGACATGCATTCGTGTGATGAATACTTGTGTTTGTTCTGTGTCTGGGTGTTAATATCCAATATTTAAGTATATAAATAAATAAATATCGGACTACATCACATACATTGATCTGACTCCGAGGTAAGTAGCTTAAGCACTTGTGTTACGGATATTAGAAACAACAGTGGTATTAAAAATATATACTTAAATATTGTATATTAACATCCAGACACAGGACAAACACAAGTATTCATCATACGAATCTTGAAATCTTGGCGCATGGGGTAGGGTCACTACCGAATGCGCCATCGAGCCAGCCAATGAATATTTGTAATACCACTGTAAGTATCTTATGCACTTGCATAAGATACTTACTTCGGAGTCAGATCAATTTATATGATACATACATAACATAACATCACGCCCATAATCACCGAAGGGGTAGGCATTTAGCTAAAAATAAAGCCGGGCTGAGTTAGATGAAAAATTGTGAAAAAGCAGTGACAAGCGGCTGCTAATCTGTCGCCTACACAATCACACACCCAAAACCCGATCTACCATTAGTCGCCTTTTACGACATGCTAGGCAAGAACCACAGTTGGCATATTCTTTTTAAGTCCCAGACCAACATAGGACAGTAGGCTGGGTTGGATGGAAAGCTGTGAAAAAGGAGTGACAAGTGGCTAACCTGTCGCCTACACAATCACACACCCAAAACCCGATTTACCATTAGTCGCCCTTTATGACATGCTAGGCAAGAACCACAGTTGGCATATACTTTTTATGACCCAGACCAACATAGGACAGTGGGCTGGGTTGGATGAATAGCTGTGAAAAAGGAGTGACAAGTGGCTAGCTCGTCGTCTACTCAGACACATACCTAAAAGCCCGTAAACCATTAGTCGCCTTTTACGACATGCTAGGCAAGAACCACAGTTGGCACATTCTTTTTTTTTGTCCCAGATCAACATGGGACGAATGTATATGATGTAGTCTCATATTTATTTATTTGTTTATTTATGTAAAGTCACAGTTATCACAAGTTTTAATACGATTTACATTTTAACTAATTAACTAAACTTAACGCTACTTTCCCAGCGGGGTAGGCAGAGAGTACCGAATTACGCAACTGTGAAGTGTATTTGTAACCCTAGTGGTGATGTAATGAACTTTGTTCTTTGGCGGGTTTGAGTCCGCGGCAGTTTTACAAGTACATAGGTACGAGTACATACATACATTTTAATCTGTTCAACATTCTATTTTTTTTTAATTCAAGCCAAATAATGTTACCTCATTTCGGGAAATCAGTCAAATTACCTAATTGCACATAATATTTGCATTCGCTTTGAAACGTGATTCGGGTGTACGGACAGAATTCTCTCCCATTCGAGTTGATTATATTTCAAACACTACAAATGGTTTACTCACGAGATAATATTTGTGAATCCCTAAGGAGTCGTCAGGTAAATACATATTAATACCTGCAGCATTTGGCCTTAGTCAACTATTTGATAGTGTGTGCATCTATATCCCCTTATTTGGCAAAGTGACCTACAACCAGGTGGGTACACGAGCCGGTCTCAATATTTAAAGATCCATATATGTATTAACATTTTATGAGTTTTTATATCCTGGGAGCCTGAACGACGTGGCTGTCAAGCCACGTCGTTCAGGCTCCCAGTTCGATTCCGACTTGGATAATTATTTGTTGATCAAATAGGCATATGTGTCAGTTCTTGAAGGTTGTGGTATTTTCTTTGCTTCTGAAATTTAAAATTAACACAAGCGAGAGCTAGTTAAAAAAACCTTTTTTGGACTGGACTTAGTTAGACAAAGACATGGGTTCGTTTCCTGGATTACATGGACGGAAAAAGGGACGAACCAGACAAATTCAATTTTATGGAATATATTTCTTAAAATAAGAAACAAAAGTTTAGCACTTTTGCGTTTGTACGTTTAAACGAGTAACATACATACAAGAAAAAAAAAAAAAAAAAAAAAAAAAATTCAGTCGAATTGAGAACCTCCTCCTTTTTTTTGAAGTCGGTTAAAAAGGAGTATAGTGAACGTAAGTCCTTTCTTAATTTTAAAACATACCTACTCATTCTAAAAAAAAGGAAGTCGCAGCGTTTGGGCCTCTAGGCAACTGTCTAGGGGCAGTTGCCCAGTATTTTGCTTAATGGAGTATACAACGTGTTACAAAATACGCCGTAAAAAATATAATTAATTACCAAAGCCAAAAATGTTGTCAACCCTAGTAAGCTGTCATGTCTGGGAACCAGATTATTTAACAGAAAGGCCTACGTACCTACTTATTTTACCTAATAATTTGTCTACTTTAATAGTCTTGATATTTTTCATTCATAAATGTTTGGTTTCCAATACAAGGCTGTCAAGCCAGCCAGTACTCAAGTACTGGCTTCAAAAAATTTCAAGTTGGAAGAAAATATATGTTGTCAATTTCAAATCTTTCAAATTTTTGTCGTTCCGCGAATTAGGTAGAAATGTAGGTACATTCTGCGTAGTTTACTCTATAATTTTACTGAAATAGGGTTTGCATTAGTTAAAATAATAATATATTTTTATTTTTTTGGGATATGTTATAAGTACAGCGTTATTACGGTTCTTAAATATTGTGAATGGACTCGTATAAGGCCTCATTTAACCTCCTTTCGGCTTTACGGGTAATTTTAAAACAACCTGTATATACTCACTCCAGCTGTAGACTGTGGTCCCCTTGATGATGTTGAAGAGGAACACGCCGCCCAACTCCTGCGCCTTCTTTGGGTCGGCGGCGGCGACGCGCGCGCTGATCTTGGACACCAGGTCCACTTTGCCCGCCTGCGCCGCCGGTTCGCTCTGAGATGCACCCTGGAAATGTCGGTTATATCATCATTTTGGTGTGGTTATTTATTATTCATGTCATGTTTTTGAGGTTTTCTCTAGTGTAATTAAATTGATTAGGTATAACAAAAAATTACAGCGTCTATTCTACAACTACTGCTTCTCGAAAAAAAGAACACTGAGTAGGGTAGTAACAAAGAAAAAGGACAAAAAGTGATAGACAGTAATATAACATTATTTTTGTTTTATATACATACTGTTATATAAAACAAAAATAATTTTAAGGTTTCACTATTAGTACAAAAGCTATATCAAAAGGCAATAAAAATCTAAAATATTACTTAATAAAATATATGTGGGTATGTACCCAGAATAAATATGTATAGACTATGAAATTAAAAAAAAGTAAAAACAACTCCAATTTGACCGACATATAAAACGCAAACTGCATTTTTATAAATACAAAAATCCTAATAATAACAAGTATGTAGTTACTTTATTCACACAGCACCGGCTAGTTAACCACCTTCGACAGAACGGAAGTTGCTTCTTTAATCGCTCAACATTGGCGCAAGGAGGGTTTTTTGAATTAAAACATCAGATAGATGGCGTAATTGTGACGTACGGTCTTGTCACCCTCCTCATTGGTAAGTTTTCAGAACAAACTGACATGCTGTCAACAAAGAGCCAATAGTGACAGAGATATGACCACGAGACTACCTCGTGCCATCTGGCGGTTTTTGTATTTTTGAAAACCCTTATTAGCAAGTCGGTATGCGGTCGTTTATAACCCGAGCCACGCTTGGAATAAATAAAAGAGGACGTTGATTAATGTCGGAAATGTTGCTCTGTTCTCAATTATTTGTAAAGTCGATTTTAATAGCTTCAACATGAAGTGGCGCGAAGTTTAGTTAGTTTTTAGTTAGTTCAACATTAAAACAACAACGGTTAGACTACAGAAACTAGTACAAATATATTACGACACAGGTTAACAAATTTAATAAAATTGTATAGAATATAGCAATCTGGGCATTTGAAATATGTATGTCAATAGGGTAAAAAAAACAGTTTATGAACGGTCTCGATAAAATTTTAGTATGATGATAACATCGAAATATAACGTCACTGAATAATTACATAATCATTATTAAAATTTGACAATACAAAATCATTTCGAAAGAGAAATGAATTTTTAAAAATATTATTTTAAAGAAATCAAGTTCTTTCAAGCCAATATATGTATCTCTAACATTGATTGCATGTGTCCGATTGTATATCTACTATTTATGCAATTGTACGACAGACAATATATAAAATAAATATATTTGGTTGATGTTAATAATGCACGCAACATTTGTGTAACATGAATCTGGCGTCTCATTAATAAAACATGAGGTTCCATATGTGCTTTTTTTTTTTGTTACAGTGGCAATAACTGCCAGTAAAAAAGCTATTTCAAAATAAAAGATTATAGTATACATAGTGAGAAAATAGTTATGTAACAATCATGTCTTTTTCACAACTTCACATCGGCGGAACTAATTTCTTAGAAAACACAGCGAATGCCTTACTTCACAAATTAAAATTATCTAACACTTAATTTGTTTATTAGTAGTGTAACTATATATAATCTTATTATTATGATGAGTATTATAACCCAAATCTAATATTTTTAACCTGTCATTTTCCGGATTTGAATGTGAAAAATTTAATTTTAGATTAATGTGAAGCGATGTCAGTTTTCAAATTACTTATTAGTTTTCTTATGAAATTCCGTCTGTTAAAGATACTATCGAGAGGCACGCGAAACGTAAAGAGTACATTATTGTCTATTATTTTGGGATTATGTTTATGCTTTTTTTTTGATTTTAACAAATACAACAATTTTGACATACAAAATTTCAATTTCAATCACTATCGGTTTTCTTTATGATTCAGGCGCGAAAACGGAGAAACCAGAATGAAAATGTAACAGACACACCGAATCGTTTTGGTAGAAACAAACCCCCCTAAAGAGATTTAATTGTCACCAATAAAGAAAAAACCACTTGTATACAAAACAAAGCGACTCACCATGTCTCCGTGTAACAAGTTCCGTTGTCGCGCACGCAATGAGGTAACGCTGGCGGAGGCTGCATCCGACTTTCACTCTTGCAACACCTCGCATTTTGTGATGTAGGGCCGCTGTGCGTCCGGAAAGTAGCGGATAAGTCCTAAGTTTGACTGGACCGTTGGTCGAGTGGTCAGAGACCCTGGTCAAGAAACCAAGGGTCGCAGGTTCGAATACCAGTAGGAGCAAATGTTTCGTGTGAAACATGGACATCTGTACTCGAGTCATGGATGTTTATAACTTATTATTTAAGTATGGCTATCCTTTCACCTAGTATTCGTAGTACAATCTTTTATGCTTAGTTTGGGACTAGGGAATTGGTGTGTCAGTATAGAATTTTTTTTTTTGTTAATTTATTCAATACTGATGTACATATGTAATCATACGTAACACTGAGTTTAGCGAGTAATGGATAAGTCCAAACACTAACATTGAATTATCCATACATACAAACGTTTGCCCTTTTTCTTTATAGCCTCATAATCCAGGATTTAGCGAGTCTGATTATTTCATTGAATCGACCGCACCTCTGATCTTTATAACTCTATATAGGGGAACCAGGCAAATTGAATCATGGTTACACATCACTTATACAGTGGTTTTACGATGGGTCTTCTCCTCAGGAATTATATAGATATAAACAAGTATGTGCTAAGATAAAAAATAAGGCATTTGCTTAATTTTTAACCAATACCTCGCATAATCTCGCATGTGAGCTACCAGCATTAATATCTATAAAGAAATTGTGAGGTGCTTATAAAGTCCCAGATCTCTTAAACACAACTCGTGACGTGTGGTCACAGCACGCCGCATAATAATTTCACTTTTTCGCCATGAATGGCTACAGGGTAAACGTTTTTGTGTCTGTAATATAAAAAAAGTGTTTACTGACACACATACAAATCGTCTAGAGTTATAATGGGTAATTTTTTAAGAAAATAATAAGATAATTCGATGTTGAAGTACATTTTTCCCTTCAATTGGTTTTTAAAGCCATCTACGATTTCGTTCGCGTGATTTTGGTCTTTAGATAGAAAGTTTACGGCGTGTAACGAACCGAGAATCGGATTCCATATTGGGTTTTGGTACTGGTCGATGAATTATATGTGAGTGCGTTATTTGCCTTGAAGCTTTGTGAGTAAAAAAAAAATATTTTAGGTATTTAACACAATCATCAATTTTTTTTCTTTGCATAGTTTTTTATTGTACTAGATTGTACCTGAAGCTTTGAATGGAATATAATAATGACTCATTTGAAATAATTAAGAAATGGTAAATGGGGTTTTTTTGCTTAAAAAAAATTTATAGCCCGTAAGATAAATTATCAAAAAATATTGAATATGTTGCTTTATCTTATTAAAAAAATTACAACAATCAAACATATGAATGGGGCGCTTTACGGTACTTGGACGGTAAAATTTTACGCACTCCGTGACGTCACGCGGTACTTTTACGCGCTGTATTTTCATAATTTTAGTTTACTGAACAAAAGAAAAAATACGTGGGCAATATTTTTTTATAATTTTAATAATGAAATACATATATATATTTTTTAGTAAAATAGCCTATGGTGTCGTACTAAGGGCCATGATTAGGTCCTATTTAAAACGGTCTAAATGCTAATACAAACCAATATTATACATTTGAAAATGAGTTTAGTTTATTTGTTGCAATTCCTGGGGAGGTTATTACATATGCCAGTGGCGAACTGTCTGTTTCTTCGAAATTATAATTAATTTAAGCAGTTTCGTATATCAATGCGTACTTAGTATAATAGTTAAAAACTAACAAACCCGCCACCCATCACCACCGATTCTCTCAATAACATCATCACCATGATACCCACCGATGAATATAGTTCGTAATAACAATTAATTCCTCTAAAGTCGGCATAATTGTCGAAGCCGCGACATAAATCACAGCAAAGCTGAACACGAGGCAGCGGCGCGGCCTCTCGATAAATTGTTAACGGTGGCGACGACTCCCGGGCGGCCATATTTCCCGGATCAGGACCGCTGTGCATCCAGCGCGTGGTACAAATCAAAGGCTTCTTACAAAAATATTTTTTTGGTTTCTAAACAATAAAAGCCTAGGCTAGACTAGATTTTTATCCTTTTTATTAATCTATATCAATAATATAAAAGAAGAGGATCATTAATGTTTTAATAACATTTCAATTAATGATTTTGCTTCAGTTTGTGTATAACAATTATTAAATACTAACCCAGCCCATTGTCCCATGTTGGTCTGGGACTTAAAATGAATGTGCCAACTGTGGTTCTTGCCTAGCATGTCGTAAAAGGCGACAAATGGTATATCGGGTTTTAGGTATGTGATTGTGTAGGCGCCAAGCTAGCCCCTTTTTTTCACAATTTTCCATCTAACCTAGCCTAGTTTTATAGCTGCATGTGGTTAAAGGGACCTGCAGTCTCTTTGACTCTGCCTACCCCTTCGGGGATTATGGGCGTGGTGTATGTAAATACTATCACGTCTGCAATCCCCGAAGGGGGAGGTAGAATGATCGAAAACTTATCTTAACCACTTTTCAAAAATACAATTAAATCTGCTTGAGAAGATAATTGTGAAAGAGGGTTGTCACCTACACAATAAACGCAATAGTCCATAGTTGATTTTCAAAATACCAGGCATTAATACAGTTGGTACATTATTTATATATCACAAATAAATGCGAAGATAAAATCGCCAGTCGCTAGTATCCCGTCCACGGACGGATTCACGCGTGCAGTGTGAATTTTAATTGTTTACCGATATTTCTGCACTAATGTGGCATTTTAGTGGCGTATAAAAATGACCTGTTTATCTCGGCCCAAATGCGGGCATTTATCGCACGTTTTAATATTTACGCGGCAATAATGAAATGTGGTTGGGATAAAATGAAGCTGCCAGTATGATTACATACCTATCTATCTATACATCGTTATGCAGCTTTTGACATATTAATGTATCCTTCTTGGTTCAAAACATGTTTACATACATTAAATTAAAAATAAGGAACATTTATACTCGAATTAGAATAAATTCTAAATTCGAATTCGAACCACCTATTCAAAATTCGACGTCGTTTCTTTCTAATTATTTACTGCATTAACTGCCATTTCACCAGATGCTTGTGCTATGAATTTTAGGTAGTCAATAGATATCTTATACATTTTTATAATAAACATCCATGATTCAAGTACAAGTGATTCAGTTCAACGCACGAATGACTAAGTATTATGTATAAATACACATACAGATATCAATGTGGGGGGATATCAAGGTCTGCTTTCGGTAAGACATTCGCTTATGGAGTACAAATGATGTTAGATTGTAAGAAAAAACGTAGGAAAGATATAGGGCCTTTACGTAATAGATTGCGTCAGTATTGAGTATCTAATTAGTGATTACGCGTTCGTAGGCCACGGTCTCTTTGAACGGTACGCGACGAACTTTCGACCGATCGACAAGACGATTCATTGCCAACTTCGGGACCGGGTTCAGGCTCATTAACTCAATGTAGCACTTGAATCCTATCCTGCTAATAATATAAATGCGGAAGCTTGTTCGGATGTTTGTTATCGTTTTACGTAGATGTAATAAGCGAGTTTTTATGAAACTTCACAGTAGTCTTATACATACACGTCAAAACTTTTATAAAAGTTGTAATTTATGTATGGATTTCATATATATTTGTCCGGATGTTTGAACAAGAATGTTTAATGTTTATTACTTAGCCAAAATGTATTTATAGTAGTTTAAAAAAATAGTTATACTTGTACTATTTGAATGAGAACCTTAACATATTAATATTGGCTTTGTTTTGCTAACTTGGTATAAATATATTGTATGATCAGTAGTATTATTTTTGAACATGTTAATCTTTCTATATTATTGTAAGAGTTCATGCCATCTGTGAACAGGTTTCGCCTTAACGTCCAAGTATAGTTTAAGGTCAAGTGTTTTGTAGTTCCATCAACTTGAAACAGATGGAGTTACTTGTAAAAGCTCGATGATTCAAGAGAAAGAGCTTTCGGTACAGAAATTATCTAAGTATCTACAGTTTATAATGTAGGTAACCATAAACAATGTAATGTTTTATCGCTCGGCAAAATAATCGTGTTGGTCTGGGACATAAAAATAATGTGTCAACTGTGTTTCTTGCCTAGCATGTTGTAGAAGGCGACCAATAGTATATCAGATTTTGGGTATGTGATCGTGTTGGCGACAAGCTAGCCACTTGTCACTACTTTTTCACAATTTTCCATCTGACCCAGCCCGGTTTTATTTTGGCTGAATGTGGTTAAACGGGCTTGTTGCCATTTTGACTCTGCCTACCTCTTGGGGGTATAAGGGCGTGATGTTATTATTATTATCATATTGTATGAGAGTTTATTGCCAATATAATAATGAATTTCCATAAGCAAGTGTTTAAGGAAAAAGGAAGGTAATAATCGGGTCTCCTCACAAAATATAAAGATAGGATAAAGTTGAACAATTACCCGGTTGACACTCCTGCTTTCCCTAAAAATAACATTATAGCGAAATGTTTTTCCATTTATTTATGCGATTGCCATTTGTCCTTCATACCTCTTAACTAGGGCAACCAGATAAATTGGATCATGGTTATACATCATAGTTGTTTGGATGTGCATTTTCTCACGATGTTTTCTCCCACCGCTAACCTAATTTTGTTATTGTTAATACGTAGTACTTGAATTTTAAAGGTCACAAGCAGATGTGTCTAGCCGGAGCCAACACCATAATTACGTTCGGTTTGAACCAGCATCCCTCGCATGCGTCCTCACCACCGAGCTACCACCACCGCCGCTATCTTAGCCCATAAAGTGATTAATTCGCAAATGATAAGTTGAAGATCGGCCGTGGAATAATCAACGCGGCTGGCTCATCGGTACTGGGGACACGTACTTCGATTTGGAACGTTATTATCTGTCTGGAGTCTGGCTATAATTGACTACCAACTCTAATATCTTAGGGTGCGATAAGAGGTAGGGATGTTCGACAATTGAGATTATACCTTATAGCTATTGACTGGCGCACGAATATGAGATTGGACAACTTAGTCATTGTCCTTTTTCTATAAGTACAATATTTTATGATCAACATAGAAATATTGTTACTTATTTCTATCTTATAGTCCATTTGTATGTGTAAAGATGTTTACTTTGAACAGTATTCAAACTTTTAAAATTAAAGTTAATTATAGGCAGTGACGTAACTTAAAAAGTACATTTGTGAAACTGGGCTAAGAGGTCTTAACATGTTTATAATATTAAGTTATCTAAACAGGATTTTAAAATTAGGTTAGGTTTGCAACTTTTATTATAACATTAGGAATTCAGACGGGGTTTTAATGAGTTTACTTGTGCTACTTTGAAACAAGTGCAGTGTCAAATGGGAATGACAAAATTGAATTAGGGTTTCAACACCAGATATGTATCTGTATGTGCAGGAATCACGATGTTTTTCCTCACCGTCGAGCGATATGAAATTGTAACTACTTGAATTTTTTGTTGGAACCAAAATTGATGGTATAAGATAGCTTAAATGTTTTTACCCATTGAGGTATTGCTCTTAACACCTGATTACACGTGTCCCGATCATCCCAGAGAAGGGCCGGGAGCAGACAGTCAACAAACCTTCGCATCCGCGAGATAAACAATCGTAGGTAATGCAAAAGTCAACAACGCCCTCTATATTTTAATTCCATCAAGTGTGCTCACAATTTGCCAAACAAAACCACACACGTCACCCCCTTAAAAGGCAAATAACAAGCCAATTTGGACCGTATCACCGGGTCTTAAAACTTCCAAGTCATTTGTCCGTGTGTAAATGTATCAAGTCAAGGAAGTAGGCTATTTGACCAGTCCTAAACAAACGTAACTCACTTCCTAGAGACATATTTAACATGTTGCCAATAAAAAGTTGTTTGGAATACTTAATGGAATTCTTGTTTTCTCTTCGTAGTTACTTGGAAACGTTTAGGGCGACTGTGGAGTAATTTTGTTAAGTGCATTTTGGAGAACTGGAAGTTTTGTTGTATGTGCTTTCTGAGAACACCTCTTCTCGGGAATATACGAGATGCGTTCCCAAAGCAGTTTACATGTTAAATCCTGACTTTGTTTCTGGAAGTTTAATATTAATATACTTAACTATTTTATTGAGCTACCAAACCGCCCTGAGTGTACTTCAACATTTAATTTAAACAAGTAGTTAAGCACTAATATTGATTGGCTTTATTAATTGAAGGCTATAGAAGAAGTTAAAAATTAGAGAGACAACTTTCATTCATATTTCATTTTATTCATATTTATCTGAATAGAGAAAATCAAATTTCATCCGGAATCTTTAATATTCATACATACGTTTTCTAGACTGGTTACATGAATTATCTTGCGTACGATATAATTCGATAGAATAGCGGTTTCAGGATAATCTTCAAGAGTCGTCAGTATTCCTTGATATCTATATAACGTTATATCTCAAGTTTATGCCAAATCTATGGTCTGTAATCAAATTACTATTGATGTCAAAATGAGAAGACCTAATTGGTAAGTGGATACTTGATAATTAGCAGGCATAGTGGTTAAGCAGTGGTTATAATAACAAATTGGCACTGTCGTCTGGACATGACAATATACTACGAAAGTGAAGGTTTTGATAGCGGAATGCACGCTTTTGGTTCGCGCGAAAGTGTTTCGAAATGTATGCAATACTTTAAAAATCTCCAAAAAAAATTTTCTGCCTTAATTTTTGCCCTAAAATCCTTCTACTTTCTTGATAAATTACGTAAATGTAAGAGGTATATTTGATACTCCCACCTGTTTCCAAGAAAAGGGGTCGTCTACTCGTCAGACGCAACGAGATCTCGCGTGGGTTACATTTAGCCTTTTGCTACGAAACCATTAAAACTTTATAACAGGAGTAATAGTATGTATTTGACAGATTAAATACTTACTATTACTACCTATTACGCAATCGCCGAAGAGGTACATGATATTCAATAATCTAACCACGTTTGGCCCAAATTAAAATGAGGGTTTCAAAAATACAAAACCGCCAGATGGCACGAGGGAGTCTCGTGGTCATAACACTGACACTATTGGCTCCTTATTGACAGCACGTCAGTTTGGTCTGAAAACTAACCAATGAGGATGGTGATGATACCGCAAGTCACAGTGACACCATCTTTTGGATTTTTTAATTAAAAAACCCTCATTGGGTTGGGTTTGATGTTAAATTATTGTTTAAACACAGATACCTACATATTTGTAAACCGATACCCAATGCACTTCATACGATGTACCTACCAAGCAAGAACACTTAGCCCATATTTTTTTAGTTTCAGACCAATATTGGATTCATATCTCATGTTGGTCTGGGACTGATGGCGCGAATGAAAATAATTTTCCAACTGTGTGCCTATCAAGCAAAGGTGAAAGGTTTAGCCACTTGTTACTGTTTTTTTACAGTTGTCCATCTAAACCTTTAAAGGGGGGGGGGGGGGGGGGGGGTGCTGGCTTTAAAGGATTGCGAGTGGCATATAATTATAATGTAATAAAGTCGCAAAGCCGTTACAAAATCTGATTCCTATAACATTTACTCTGTTAATTGCTTAATCCGTGGGACACTGAAACGTTTGCCGACCAAGCGCGCCCGACAGAAATTATAATAAAATTACTTGGTCGGAAAACATCGATCAGCGGACCGCGATGACAGAATCGACATTTCATATCAAAAGACAACATTTTTAATATTCCGACTACACACCACGCGCCATCTGAATACTTTATGCTCTCCAAAGACTATATCTGCTCGTGAATTTATGAATTTCATTAATGAATGTGACAGCGGTACGCTTTTCATGCGCCTTCTGTAGCGGTTTTATTAAATTTCCTTTTACATTATCATCGTGCTCGAAATACAATACCTATTCGTGGGAATGGGAGTGTGTTTTGTTTGGGTTGCGTCCGTCAAAAACGTGATGCGTTGTAGTGATAAGAATGTTCACGGCTTGACATATGTTCAAATCCAAATTCAAATTCAAAATCTCTTTATTTATATAGGCTTAAAAAAAGCACTTATAAATAGTCAATTTAAACAGAAAAAAAAGTATTACCACCGGTTCGGAAGGTATAATCTATCGAGAAAAACCGGCAAGAAACTCGATAGTTACTCTTTTAAATGCCAAAATTTACAATTTCGTACTTAATAATCTACACTTATTAGGTAACAGCACTACAGGTGAACACTTCATTATGAAGTTAAACATATATGCTTAGGTATAATTTAGGAAGTCTTCAATCTTATAATAGCCCTTATTCATTAAGAACGCTTTAATGCACAATTTGAACTTATGTGAAGGTAATGCTAGTAGACTTTCTGGAAGTAGACCAATAAATGAATTACCACTCTTCTGGAGTCTATGGTTTGGAACAGCATGTTTGTGTTTATTTCTAGTATTAAAATGTGCTTTATACATAACGTGCAAACAAGAAATAGCTACGATTGGGTGGATATTGTGCACCAACAGCACATTGTCATATTAGGGGGTGACGTGAATCAGTAAGCAGAGAGTCATGGCATGAAACAGGGCACGAGCTGAAAGGTGACTGACTTCACAGAACAGAAAAAACGATGTTCCGTGGTATTCTTTCTTTATTTCTTTACAGGCACAGAACTATAATACTACTAGATACTAGATATAAGTAATACTAATAAGTAGAGAAAAGGGAACAATAAGTTTTTCAACTCTCATTCAGCCCAAAACGATATCGAGTTGGGTTAGATGGAAAATTGCAAAAACTTAGTGACAAGTCGCTAGCTCGTCGCCTATTTAATAAACACCAAAAACGTCATATTATTTGCCTTTTCAGAATACATTGGTACATTATTTTTGAGTCCCATGTTAGTCTGGTCTGGAACATGAGAATATACTGCGTAGTTCTGAATTCGAGGAAATCTCAAAACGTACAGTGAGTCCGTGTTCACAGATGAGTTTGAAATTAGTTCAGTGTATATATATTTACACAAGTTTACTGAAGCGAATTTTGACTACTTTGTCTTGTATACCGGCATTATACAATTTGTTTCTGGGCCGAATAAGATTGATTAAGTATCAGATTTAATCCTTTAAGAATTTTTAATTCCTTATATGTTTCGTAGATAAAAAGCAGCCTATAGCCTTTCTAAGGGTACAAAATTTAGCTGTGTTTCATTTTATGACAATCAGTTAATTAGTTAGTAGACAATCAGTTTATTAATTAGGGTTTTGGGTGCGTTGGAGGCGATGAGCTAGCCACTTGTCACAACTTTTTCACAAAGTTTCATCTAATCTAGACCGGCCAGTTTTATTTTTTGACTGAATATGGTTAAGGGGACTAGCTGCCCCTTTGACTCTGCCTACTCCTTCGAAGATTTTGGGCGTGTTGATATGTTTGTGTTTATGTTTGTTTGTAGTTATCGGTGTTCCGTTATTAATAATGTACAAGGTGATGTACGCTGGGTTGCAATTACACAAAATGTGTACGTAATAGTGACAAAAGTCGGACGTTTAACCCATGAGAGACGCGGCCGCGGGCGGTTCGTTCGAATGGGCGAGTAGAATCGCTAGTTTCATCATCTCCCCATCGTTTGTCCCGTACTTAGCCGGGGTCCGATGAGACAATGATCCAGGATTTAACGAGTCTGGTAATTACATTGACGGCCGAACTGACCTTCGTAGCTCCTAAATACTAGACACTTTAGCTTATGACTATTAAGTAAAATGGCTAGATTTTTCAAAAGCCAGATTAAAAATAACAATACAACACGCTTGCAATCCAAGAAGAAAAAGAAGGAATTTAAATTCCAAAGGTAACAACCTCCTTAAAGCACATTTGGTCTAAAATATGTTAGAGTTCCGCTAGATGGAAAATTGTGATATAGTAGTGGCAAGTGGCTAGCTCATCGCTTACGTTATCACAAATCATCATCTTCCTAGCGTTATGTCCCGTGCTTAGACGGGGTCCGCTTAGACCATGATCCAGGATTTAGAAACCCTGGTAATTATATTAAAGCGACTGCCGACCTTCATAACCCTAAGATAGAGGGACCAGAAAATTTTTGGATCATGGTTACAACCAAAGTTGTTTGAATTTGCAGGTTTCATCACCATGTTTTCTTCACTGCCGAGCTAGTGGTATAAATACGTACATGGATTTGAAAAATCCAGAGGTACGTGATCGGGTGAACCCGCACCCCTCGGTTATGAGGCGCGCGTCCTTACCATTAACAGGCCCGTTGGTCGAGTGGTCAGAGACTCTGGCCACGAAACCAAGGGTCGCGGGTTCGAATCCCGCTAGGGACAAATGTTTCGTGTGATGAACATGGACATTTGTACTCGAGTCATGGATGTTTATAAACGTATGTCTATCCGTTCACCTAGTATCCATAGCACAAGCATAAGCTTAGTTTGGAGCTAGGGAATTGGTGTGTCAGTCATGAGAATTTATTTATTTATTCTTTATTATTATTATTGAGCTACCACCGCTCCTAGGTTATCACAAATAATCAGTACAAAATAACCAACATTTTCTTTTTTATCAAAAAATGGCATGCTTTCAAGTGATTCAAACGTGCGTGAAAGACGCGGTCACATGGGAAATTACGCCGGTCCTCGAGGGCGGTGGACGGGCGATATGTCTTTGTCTGGCGGCCGGGGCGTTAACACCGCCGCTTTTTAATACCATTCAAGAAAGCTGAATGGATCCAGGGGACTTGGAGTCGATGGGAGAGAAGTTAGTCAAAGGAGTGACGGCTGATTGCATAACTAAGGTCGAAGTTGGTATCAAAGGTAAGATCAAAGCTAACGTTGTATGTGGTATCAAGCCTAATTGTATTGGAACTTAGGTCAAAACTTCGGTTAAAGCTTAAACCAAAGCTGAGGTTAAAATTAAAGTTGAGGCTGTGGTCAAAGCTGACGTCAAACACAAGATCGAAACTGAGGTTGTACATGAGATCAAAGCTAAATGTATCGGAGCTTTGGTTAAGCCGAGTTAGATGCAGAGTTCAAGATGAAAGCTTAAGTCGAAGCTAAGGTCATATTAGAGATCAAAGCTTAGGTTGTAGATGAGGTCAAGGTCAATATCAGTTTTTTTCCTAGCCTTAGTCTGCTGATGAATGTTATGACGTTTTTTCTTTTACACTATTATTATAAAGAGGAAAGATTTGATTGTTTGTTCGTTTACATTGAATAGGGGAGTTGTGGTGTGGTAGCTCAATGGTAAGGACACGCGCTTCATAACCAAGGGGTGGGGGACATTCGAACCAGGGTTTTTAAAATCTATGTACCTACATATTTATACCACTAGCTCGGCGGTGAGGGAAAACATCGTGATGAAACCTGCAAATTCAAACAACTTTGGATTTGTAACCAAGATCTAAAAATTTTCTGTTTCCCCATTAGGGTTACGAAAGTCAGATCGGTAGTCGCTTCGATGTAATTACCAGACTCGCTTAATCTGGGATCATGGTCTAAGCGGACCCAGTCTAAGCACGGGACATAACGCTAGGAAGATGATGATAATTGAATAGGCCCTGAACTAATACCTAAACAGATTTGAAAAAATATTTCACGAATGGAAAGGTACTTTATCAGCGAGTAATATAGGCTATATTTTATCCCCGTATTCACACGTGAACGGAAACTACGTAGGCGAAACCGCGGGGCGCAGCTATTTTATATAAACAGAATCAGGTGGCTATTTGTAGGCCCTGCCAGATTCGACTGCTCTGAATAGTCGATCACCCCTATAAAAACTAAATCTGTGTAAAAAAGAAATACCAAATTCTCTGTAAATATTAAAACTTCGCAATGTGATTTTCATGATTCCATTTATGATCCATATAAATTCATAATAAAAAATATACAATAATACGAGCCGTTTTACAGAAATATTTAAACCAAAACTTCGTGTTATTTCATTTTACAATTGCCATCCAATATCAATTTTATGATACCATAAGCTTACACCTAAAATAAATAAAAATGAAGAGTAGTTTTCATTTCAAATAGTATAAGGGTGGTCCGTTCGAGTTTTCATTTAACATACTGTTTGGTTTGAACAGTTTGAACTGTATGTTTGTGTTATCAGTTCTTGGTATCGGAAATGCATAGGTCGGTGACTACCATCCTTTGGTCAAGTAAGCTTCAAACGTGGGCCGGTCCAATTAGTTGCCTAACTAGGCAGTTTAGGGCCTTGGTTCAATTAATACAACCATAACTGGGTTCTGCAGATCACAACTTTACTGGTTCGTGTTGGCGTGTGAATGAATCTGTGTTTGTTTTAGCTGGAAGACGAGTAGTTCTGGTCTTTGGAGTCTCCCTGAGCTTGAGGCCACGCCACTGGGTATAATTTGCTTGTAATTAGAACATGCCTAAAACCGTTATCTTTTTATGGTGCTTGTAATTTATTTTCGCTTTTTTTAATAGTTTTTCGGCTTTTAGTGAATATTAGCGTTCGGCTTTGGAGCCCGCTTTCTATATCTCGTAAAATAAAAAGCAGATGATTGATCATATAATAAATTATATTCTGCACCCCCTTTCTATCTTATGTCATTTTAATAAAATGTTCCATACACTTTTGATGATATTATAAACAAGCAATTGGTTATGTGGCTGTTCTACGTGTAACAATTCTAAAGTATTTAATATAGCAGATGGCTAACTTGTCATTCGACATAGCTATATCTTTGGATCTATTTGTTACGATCAGGGTAGGGATTGCAATTCAGCGGCATTCTCTGCTTGGTCTAGCAGAGTTTAAATTGTGCTATACCTAGCTGAATTGTCTGAATTAGCATTCCAATCTAGAGATTCCGGCAGCGGCATTGAACCAGGCAATGTCACTGGATCCAGTGCAGCTTGTGCTGGTCCCAACTGGACTGCTGGATCAAGCATTGCAATCCTTAGTTCAGGGTCTTCTGATAGCTTCTTATCATGAAGCTTCATTATACTCTCTAGGAAACAAGTTTGTTTATGATATTTACATTAGTGAATAAAACAGTTCAGTAGGCGATTCATTTGAAGCTTGACATAAGGGAGTACTAACATAGCCTACTATTATATTTAGGCTAAAATTCCACCAGAACTACGCCAGATAGATAAGCGATGTACGAGTAACAAAATTAACAATAGGAAATTGCGTATTCGTAGCACTTAGCTCAATTTCGCCTATAAATACATATATTCTCCTCGCACAGAACTTTAGTTAGGTTCATAGTTCTGAAGGAACTTCATCCTAAATGTTTGCTCTGACAGCAGACCTTGACTATAAGTTGAATCATCTGCTTGGAGAAGTGTGGCCAATGGCGTAACTATAGGGTGGCAGAACTGGCAAAATGGCCTCCGAGCTTAGGCCCTACAGGTTCTACAGGGCCCTACAGGTCCTACAGCGCAAGATACCCCTTCCTCTATACTTTATTACCCATAAAACTGAAGAAGAAATCAACCACATTGGCACTGGCCTCAAACAATGTGTGTTACACTGCTACGTTCACATGTCACGTTTGAACTTCTGCTCTATGGTGAACAGCCATCAAAGAGTCTGTCCTGCAGGTGGGTAGAGACGTCTGCGATGGCGAGTGCAGAGTGCCAAGTTCTGTGGTGGAGCAGGCGGCGTCTACGCAGTCAACTGGGGGCGGCAGCGTGCTCAGATATTGCGCTCGGCGGTGTTCGACTGAGAAGAAAGAAATACATAAAATAATAGTTTAAACAGTTTTAGAGGATTTTCTTCTAGAATTATCGAGACTGGTGCTATGTAACCATTGTAATCCTTCGACCAACATATCTCATACGATGGCGGGTGAACGAAAATTGGATGCGCCTTCTGAAATAAGGTAATTCCAAATCCATTTTCGGCCAGACCGCTAATCAAAGTAATCCAAGAGCCTAGTTTACCATTATGACAGTCAAATGATGAGACTCGAATTAAATTTTTTGCTTTGACCACGGTTCGAAGTCAGCTTTGAAAATGGCTGCCTTACATAGTATTTCCCTGACAACATTGTAACATGGTTACATATCAGTAGATACAATCATACAATATCAATTATCTGAATGTACATACACACAGCCGAGAAAGCGGTGTAAACCTGTATAATATCATAACCCAAAATATTTGCTAATCCAGAGACGCGGTCGTATTCATTCTGCTACCACTATGTCAACCATTTTAAGACACATCTGTTTTAATTTCAGCCCTATCACACCGTCATGACCTTAGCAGAAGCATGGGTGTACCTAAAACCGTACACGGTTACATCCCATGGGTTTAGTTGGAGTCGCCTTTACGGATCGGGAGGGTTCTGGGAGAGTTCGACATATCCCGTTGCCAACCTTAGTTCAGCGGGACAGTGCGCGTAACCATTCCCCTGAGTTATAAAATAAACCCATCCTCAACCTCGAAGTTAATCTGGAAAACTGACTGGCCCGTTGGTCGAGTGGTCAGAGAGCCTGGCCACGAATCCAAGGGTCGCGGGTTCGAATCCCGCTAGGGACAAATGTTTCGTGTGATGAACATGGACATTTGTACTCGAGTCATGGATGTTTATAAACGTATTTAAGTATGTCTATCCGTTCACCTAGTATCCATAGCACAAGCATAAGCTTAGTTTGGGACTAGGGAATTGGTGTGTCAGTAATAAAAAAAAAAAAAAAAAAAAAAAGGTTTAAGTATTGGAAAGGTTTCTGCACCTTGTCTTTCAGATAGCCGTTATGGAATTCATAAGTTTATATATTTTTACATGTTAAACTCTCCAATAAATCAATGCCTTATTAATCAATAACAATCTTCCAGGAGGATGGAACTTATTGCTTAATTAATTATTCCTTCAATGGAACGGTTGACTGGTGACTCGTTTTGGTGTTCTAGTTATCTGGGTCTATACAATTTAGCCTATTCGAATAGGCAAGATCCCGGATAACACTATAACAATAGAGTTGACAATTGTCGAACTTCAAAACACAATTCCAAATAAAGGTCAAGAGTTCAGTTAGAAGTCACTTGAATTTAATAATCAAAATCGCTGAACCTAGAATCGTGGTTCAAGCAGAAAGATGGTCATAGGTTTAATATTTTTTTTTATTAAAAAAGGACTTAAGCATTTGAGAAGCGCTTGTGTACAACTCGCACTTAACCAGGTTTTATTAAATACATTTTAGCGATTTATTAGCAAAGTTCCGTCGGTCTCCACGCCGCGATACAAAGAAGTATTCCATCCTCATGACATGACAACATCTGCAGTTAGTTAGTTCAAGCAAGTTTTATGGTCGTTTAATCTCCCGTACGTAAGAGTTGGAGTCTGGACTAATTTAGTTCACGGCACTCGTAAAACAAAGAGTTTAACTTACAACTAGAATTAAACTAGCGTGTTGTTGTTGAAACTGGAAATTATGAAGTTGGAAATACTCTTTGGAATTGTGGAGTTCGTTTTGTGGGGTGTTTTTTGCACTGTACATTCTTAACTGTCCAAGCGGTGTTTGATTTTTAGTTGAAGTGTAAACTAATTTATTGGTTAACCCCATGTTACTGTTGCAAGGAGTAGGTACTTAAAATCAGATTGTTAAAGTATCAAATATTTTTGGGAGTGATAGTGGACAAAGAATTTTCTATTCTCTGTTGCTCTTTCTAAAAAGAGCGTTACTTAAAAGCATTATGAAACAAACCATATTGTAACAAAAAATATTGCCCAAATTAAAAAATAAAAATACAATAATAAAATGTAAGCTCTGGGACAATACTACAAGTTGTAAGTCAAAATTATTATTAATACATGCATTATAAAATTAGCTCAATAAGGGAAATGTTAATTACTTTTGAGTTAAATAAAATGTCTTTAACGCAAAGTAAAGGTATTAAAATCGTTCGCTGCACACACATGCCTGTTAGTTTGGGCGTATATTGTAAATGGCATCAGATAGACGTTCTTTACAAAACGGTCGCAGCATAAATATCCGCAACCAAACCGCGCGGTCTCACCCGCTCGCCACCGAATGATTGAACATCGCCAATTTTTTACTCGTTATTAAGGCCAGAGGTCGGACATTCAGACGCGCGGTCTAAATTTAAACCCGCAGCAGATGCTTTCAATAAAATTGATTTTTTATCATATTAATATTACGAGTGGCTCTCCCGGTGCGAGCGTTTAGTTCATCCTCTTTTCCGTATGCATGTTTAAAATTTTATATTAAAATAGTTCGCGTATGAATGAGCTATCGCGCTTAGGGTGAGCATTTGGACTGCGTTAGTACTGGATTATTCTAATAGAGGAAGATCCCAGAGCCCCCAGACGTCACTCATTTTCTGATGGACAAAATATATACGAGTAAGTAGTGGTGGGGTGTACTATGATCATATGACTAGTTGCTACCTTGGCCAAACGGCCAATTTTCAGGAAGCAATTAATCAAGGTACATAAAAACACTGCTCACCTCACTTAAATTCTGATAGCTGATTTTAACATATATTTTACACTATATCGTTAAAAATCAGTATTCATTACTCCCAGACACATGCGGTCGGCGGTTTTACCTTACAGACGCTTCAAAGCTCTGAGAAAAATTAATTTAGGTCACTTATTTTCTGATGCTTGATTTTTATATATGTTATTCAGACAACTATTCTAAAACGTTTTGCAAACGGACAGACCGATCCAAGGGGCCAAACATTCCCCAGACCCAATTTTAATGTCGCTGAGAGTATGAGCGCAGGCATTATCCGTGCGTATTATGCGTGTATGTAGAAGTCGGAATTAATGTTGAAATGTAAATAAAAATGCATACCTATTAGTAATTAACGCCTGTCAGTTTAAAATTTGCTTTTTCATATTTGTTTTATTAAATAGAGAATTAATTTTTAAAAAGAATAATTAGAAAATCACGTAAATAATCAAAGATTAACTTTGAGAAAAGTGCTCGTCTGACCGCAATAATCATAGAATTGTGTGCCTTACAAACTGTTTTATGAATTTTCATTTTTTTTAATCGAATTAATTTTAATTTTTTAAAGTAAATATCAAGAGGTTTACAAAGTATTAATAATTTAATTAAATAACAGCAATCTTTTCAAATAATTATTTATTGCTAACGAACCTTACAAAACTCAAACAAATGGGACAAATATTTTTATTATATAATTTTGTTAATTAATCTTTTCAAATAATTATTTATTGCTAACGAACCTTACAAAACTCCAAAAAATCGGACAAATATTTTATACAACAGACGCCATACATTGACTAGTGAGTAAGAGTAAACCGAAGGAGAGAAAGAGAGCGCAATAACACTCAGGTATGTCTCACTCGCACTCATGCGCACGGATAATGCCCGCGCTTGACAGATTATTCGTAAATCATTAATAAATAATTAAAATGTATAACAATTTTTCAAATAGATTTTAAAGATTATTTTGTGAAATATTTATTATTATAGCAACATTTTTTAACATCGTATCATTATGTTGCGCGACGTTCTAAATGTGAGTTTGTAAAACATGTTGTTGAAATCCGTAGGATATTGTCCAAAAGTATTTATAGGCATTAATCATTGGACAAATGGTTTTAACACAAGTTGTAATTAATAGATGTATAGCAAGTAGAACTTAAAATGTATTTTAGAAACTGCACAATATTAACAAATATTGTGTGTTCAAAATGGCGGGAATCCAATCGTATAAATAAGGTGTTTACAGAAATAATGTCAGTTGTTCATCGACCACGAGACTATACAAGCTAAGTAATTTGTCTTAGTAATAGTTGTGATATTAGATACTTTGAGAAAATATATTTTGTGTTAGGATCGTACATATTTGGTATAATATGATGATAACATATGCTAACTATATTTTGTTGATTTGAAAGTGTGAAAATCGTACATTGTGATTTTAAAAACTGACTATCGAGTTTCTGACCAGTTCCTGGTCATAAGGTAGGCTTCCTCTCGATAGAATCTGCCTTCCGAACCGGTGGTTGTGTTTTTAAATATATTTAGAGAATAAATATTATGAGATTATTATGGAATTTTGTTTTATCTTTATTTCCTAGTATCCATGATAGGATTAGGACTAGAATCTATAACGAATTAGAGTATCTTGCTTACACTTCATTATATTTAATCAATAAATATAACACGCTCATACTCTCAGCGACATTAAAATTGGGTCTAGGGAATGTTTGGCCCCTTGGATCGGTCTGTCCGTTTGCAAATTAAAATTAATTCGATTAAAAAAAATGAAAATTCATAAAACAGTTTGTAAGGCACAATTCTATGATTATTGCGGTCAGACGAGCACTTTTCTCAAAGTTAATCTTTGATTATTTACGTGATTTTCTAATTATTCCTTTTAAAAATTAATTCTCTATTAAATAAAACAAATATGAAAAAGCAAATTTTAAACTGACAGGCGTTAATTACTAATAGGTATGCATTTTTATTTACATTTCAACATTAATTCCGACTTCTACATACACGCATAATACGCACGGATAATGCCCGCGCTCATACTCTCAGCGACATTAAAATTGGGTCTGGGGAATGTTTGGCCCCTTGGATCGGTCTGTCCGTTTGCAAAACGTTTTAGAATAGTTGTCTGAATAACATTTATAAAAATCAAGCATCAGAAAATAAGTGACCTAAATTAATTTTTCTCAGAGCTTTGAAGCGTCTGTAAGGTAAAACCGCCGACCGCATGTGTCTGGGAGTAATGAATACTGATTTTTAACGATATAGTGTAAAATATATGTTAAAATCAGCTATCAGAATTTAAGTGAGGTGAGCAGTGTTTTTATGTACCTTGATTAATTGCTACCTGAAAACTGGCCGTCTGGCCAAGGTAGCAACTAGTCATATGATCATAGTACACCCCACCACTACTCACTCGTATATATTTTGTCCATCAGAAAATGAGTGACGTCTGGGGGCTCTGGGATCTTGGACTATAAGTTGTAGACCAAAGCTGTTCCATCTTTTAAATTTAAATTGACGATACGAAAATCTGCAGCATTTTCTTTATTTAATATAGCCTTTAGGTACTTAAATTGTATGTAGTTGTCCCAATCTGTAATTATCGCCGCCCTGTTTTAAATTCACTCTAGCTAAGATCCCGGGTAAATCGACATACTCGTATATGAAAAACAGGTTAAAAATTAATTGATTTTAATACTAAATTTGATAGTTTTTAAAAAGCGCAATACACAAACATAAAAATAATAAATAAATTCTCCCGACTAACACAAAATCCCTAGTTTTAACTAAGCTTATATGCTTGTGCTATGGATACTAGGTGAACGGATAGACATACTTAAATACGCTTTATAAACATCCATGACTCGAGTACAAATGTCCATGTTCATCACACGAAACATTTGCCCCTAGCGGGATTCGAACCCGTGACCCTTGGTTTCGCGGCCAGGGTCTTTGACCACTCGCCAGTGAAGTTTATGATAATATAAAAAAATAAAAAAAATTTAGGGTTTGTTGGCTTTCCAAATGTTGCCTTTATATACTTTGACAAATTACTTTGTCTAACCAACTTTAATTCGGTCGATAGTCAAGATATTCAAAAAATCCTTTGTCTCCGTATACCTGCGCCATAAAAGAATAAATAAAAATAACTCATGCATATTTCATACTAGCTTGCACCCAAGTAGACTCTCCCGTGTAGAATTCAGTTTGTAAAATAAAATTTCACGTTTAGCTTTCGGGATTCATTATTTAAGAGCAAAAAATGCTTAAGCGTTAATCCTACATATTATAAAGACCAATCGATGTGTAAATTTTTTTACGAAACGACTTAGTACACTATTCGTAGCTGCAAATCAAACATGCGTAGCGGTTGTTTATAAGAACCGTATGTTAAAAATAAATCTATGTATATAAATGTATAGATTAAGAAAACGTTTATAATCTAGGTATATAAATAGGATTGTATACGAATATAATTATCTTTTTCGCGTTATGTCCCGTTTCTATTTGATTTAGCAAGTCTGGTGTTGGTTTATTGTTCAGTAACTGCCATTTTGATATTTACATAAGTGATAAGTATGAATATTGATTGATATGTATGTATATGTGTATGAAAATAGATGGATCGTTGGTCTAGTGGTAGCATGCGCAGCTTAAGGACCAAGATCTCTCGGGTTCTAATCCCGGATCGAGCCAAAAATGTATGGTTGGGTATTTCAATATTGAAATTACTTAGAACAGCCTCCGGGCTGTTCTAAGTAATTCAAGAAGTTAACGGTTTAATTACCCCCGTGCCTCGGAAAGCACGTTAAGCTGTTGGTTTTGCGTCTGACCTCTCTCCGGTCATGTCGGGTTGCCGTCTCACCGGACTATGAGAGTGAAGGAACCGAGAGTGCACCTGTGTTGGCGCGGACTCTTGTTCATTTTAATATCTATCTCCTGCGTATTTGGCTGATCCTCTTTGAGATTGGCTGCCGTAACCGAAATCGGTTAGGAGGCTATTATTATTATTAGATGGATGACACGACACGACGTACGTACTGATGCGGCGGAGGGTGGCCTCGATGCGACGCTCGCAGACTGTGCCCACTAGCAGGAACATCACCACGGCCAGCACTATGGGCCCGTAGTACCACCATTCCATAGACGCGCAGGCGGTGGGCTGAAGTTAAACGACATGAAATAAAAAAAATCAAATTTAATCATTCGAAAACGATTCGAGATGAAATGGAACCATATACGATTAAAAATAAAATATCGTGTAGTTAAACCATTTTATTTTTGACTGAAAGTGATTGAAAGAGCTTGCTGTTACTTCCACTCTGATAAACCACTGAGCCATTCGGCCGCGGTATATTAGATAATTTAATAAGATGAAATGAAGTGAAGCAATTGGAAATAAAATGAATCAAGTGATCGTTTGAATATCCTTGAATACGAAGCGCAGTGCCTCTAAATTTTCGCATATACGACCACGTTACGATTCACGTACCTTTGTAAGATTAATTATATACTCTAAATATAATACATAAGTATGAGTATCTTTATATCAATACGTGAACGAAAAATTTGTATCCCTTTTTATGAAAATTTCGCGGACGGAGGAGTATGAGATTTGGAACATTTAAAGTTTATATGGAAAAGGAATGCAAAAAGCTAATATTTCAATAAAAAAAAAAAAAATCTAATAATGGTCGAATTTCGACTAGTGGGCGAACACCTAGTATGAGATAAATAATAATCTAACTTTGATTAATAAGTTAAATAGGTACCTAAAAATTCTCAAGTAATAAAATCCCAAGTTAACGTAAAAACTTTAAACCAAAAAGTCCTCTTCGACCTAGCGATCGAATCTGACGGGCTATACGTCGATAGGTTTATAGGAATATAAAATAATTCAGCCGGAACACCCGCTGCTAGAGGCATTGAACAATTATTACTAGCGTATGGAACCGACGCAGCGAACAAGTTTTTTGCGCCGTGCGTTGTTGCCGATCGGCAACAACTCGTTTAGTCACTGGCCTACGTTCGCACGTAAGCGCCATGAAATTCACGGTGTTTACGACGTTCTGGTCGCGAGAAAAATGTACTCTATGAGCGATCTAGCGCTGCGTGTTTTAATAGCTTAATTAGACGACAATTGTTAGTTTAAGCGCTGCAAATGCTGATACACGCTCAGTCCATGCTTCGTGATAATATTTTTGTTTAACATAGGTTCTCTATACGTAGTAATAATAGCTCAATGACTAGAGGTTTCCTAGTAATGTAAACAACTCAAGCCACAAGTTTGCTCACCTGAAGTAGTTAGCTGAATACGCGGTCTCTTAACATGGGGGGGTGGGGAAACATCTCAGGTGTATTTCAACTTAGGGTTTTCCATTTTTTCTCCATGTTTTACACGGACGGCGAGTCTCCGGCCATAAGGTCATTAATCACGGGAGTCATGGCGTGCCGGCGGGTGCCGTTTTGACATTTTGCAAGATTTGACAAAAGTATTTTTTAATTTTTCGGCGCCAAAAAGGTTTTCACGGTAATGATTAATTTTTTTCGTGTATAACAGACCGTAGAGGTATAGAATATAATGGTAAGATCGGGATTAGAAACAACCTTCGGCCCTGTGTTTTCCGGTTGACAAATTATTTTTTTATGTAATGTAACAAGTCATTAATAACACTATACTGGTGGATGTTAATAAAATATTTGGGTTTTTTATATCTTCTTATATATAAAAGAAAGTCGTGTTAGTTACACTATCTATAACTCAAGAACGGCTGATCTAATTTGGCTGAAAATTGGTGGGGAGATTGCTTAAAACCAGGAGAAGGACATAGGATACTTTTTATTCTGGAAACCACCTTCTAAAGGGGTGAAAAGGGGGGGTGAACGTTTATATGGGAAATTAAAAACTGATGACTGGATTTGGATTATAATTTTTCAAATAAATAGGTGAGATACTAGGATAAAGCATAGGATACTTTTTATTAGCAGGGGGATGAAAAGGGGTGGGTTAGGGATAAAAAATGACGAGTATTGATATTATAAAATCTGCTTATTTTTTTTTGCTCCTAAGGCGGAACAGAGTTTGCCGGGTCAGCTAGTTAATATAAACTTAGGCGTTTAATTTAGAGCTACGTAATTGGTGTGCTAGTCTGAAAAGTTAATTCGTACGACGACGAGCCCGTCCTTCTTTTGAAAGGCTGAAGTTTTTATTGTTCTCAGATTCAAGCAATTGTTAAAATTATATTAAAAAGCTAACGTAGCATATGAACGAGGCCTTTATATACTGATGGCTTAAAAATGGTTATGTTTGACTGGCCCTTTGGTCGAGTGATTAGAAACCCTGGCCACGAAACTAAGGGTCGCGAGTTCGAATTCCGCTAGGGGCAAATGTTTCGTGTGTTGAACATGGACATACTCGAGTTATGGATGTTTATAAATGTATTTAAGTATGTCTATCCGTTCACCTAGTATCCATAGCACAAGCATTAGCTTAGTTTGGAACTAGGGAATTGGTCAGTCTGGAGAATTTATTATTTACGGTGTCACCCGCGTTTATGGTTAATATTATAAAGACTATTTCCGTCATACATGATTTCTATGTAACCATTAAGGCTGCACACGCGACGGAAGCTTAAAAATGGAGTAACTGCTCCCGTTTTCCCAACATTTGCCTTCACTACTCTGCTCCTATTGATTGTGGCATGATGAAAAGTATACTGTAACCTGCCCAGGAGTATGAAGAATAATTGTACCAAGTTTCGTTAAAATCCGTCGAGTAGTTTTTGTTTCTATAAGGAACATACAGACAGACAGACAGACAGACAGATAGACAAAAATTTTACTGATTGCATTTTTGGCATCAGTATCGATCACTTATCACCCCCTGATAGTTATTTTGAAAATATATTTCATGTACAGAATTGACCTCTCTACAGATTTATTATAAGTATAGATTTTTATTTATGTGAGATTTTTATTATGTCACCCGCGTTAAAAAAACTTTCGCGATGTTTTATCTACAGAAATAATACTAACGGCACTAAACGCGATATCCATTACGTAGCCTGTTAGTTTCATTTCTAACAGACTAGCCTACACGAAGCTCACCACGAGAAACAATGTCGTCCTCAGTGAATTATTTACGGGGCCGGCAGACGCTAAAGAACTACTCGGACAAAAATAATCTCCGGCGCAAAGTAATCTCTTAAAAGATCATCTGCCATTTCACGCCTCCGAGCCGCGACACACCGCCCGGGCGCCTGCCAGCGGACGGGTATAGGGGGGATGTCGTTTTGTTTCCTTAAGACTAGACGTTTGTCCTGAGTGAAATTAGCTTTCGGCTTTTTCTAACTTTCAGGAGTCTTTTTACGTATCTAAAATCCCTAAGAAGATTTTACGTATTATTGGAAATATGTACGTACATAATTAAAATATAATTAGAATGAACACAGGCCGTGTTTTCATCTACAGGGACTAGCATTTGACGCCATTTGTGGTTGAAATTACTCTTCTCACTATGCGGCTGATCTCTGTGGAAAGATTCAGGGTACAAACTTACAAAGTGCAGTAGTTTGGACTTTGTGTTAATTGTCGGTCAGTCAGTGACGTTTAATTTTTTTTAATATAGACTCTGTTGCATAGATTACGTCAAAGTTTAAAAAAACCCGCGTATTTCAGGAATCTGTCTATCAATATGATTATTTTCCTGTTTTAATATAAATTATGTACCTACGTAAGTTTGTATTGTAATTTTATAAATCAGCAAAAAATTAGATAAACTTTTTAACTAAAAAAATTTGACCAATCCAATTACTTTTGAGACTTTTTTACAATTGTAAATGGTAATGTAATTATACTGGCATCGAAATGGATAAAACTCCTCTCTTATTCTTTTTATTCAAATGTTTCAGTTTCGTGATGAACATGGACATTTGTACTCGAGTCATGGATGTTTATAAACGTATTTAAGTATATCTATTCGTTCACCTAGTATTCATAGTACAAGCTTATGAGCTTAGTTTGGAACTAAGGAATTGGTGTGTCTGTCTGGAGAAATTATTTATTTAATTAAAATGTTCCATTTTAGTAATATTGTAAGAACATCCTTACCAAATTAGTAGTCAGCTATTAATAATATTCATCCGCCTCACCCGTATCCCTCACTGATTGTCACCCGGGACGCCCGGATAAAAACCGCGGCCGGGCCTGCCCGTAAAGATTTAACGGACATCTGCTGCTTTCAGTGCGGTTTATGGCGAGAAAAACCGTGATGGGAAGCCGATGCTATAATGATACGTGTACCACAATGGCGCGGGCCTTTGTGGCGCGCTCGATAGTTATGGCTGGTAATTCAGATATAGTCGGTATATAGACTTATTTATATAGATATTTTGGTGGGGGAAATAGTGGAAGCTCAGTGGGGCTGGATGCGTCTTGAAAGATTGAGTTGATTCAAGTCCCTGGGCATGCATCACAATTTTGGTTTTTTACATTCGCACATCTTAATTTTCATTAAGGTATTATTAGCTCATATACTACTATATTACTAGCTAATATAGTAGTATATTCGAATTTTTTATTACTAGCTAGAGCGGTGGTAGCTCAATGGTAAGGACACGTGCCTCTTAACCGAGGAGTGCGGGTTCAAACCCGGGCATGTACCTCTAGATTTAAAAAAATCTATGTACATATTTATACCACTAGCTCGACGGTGAGGGAAAACATCGTGATGAAACCTGCAAATTCAAACAACTTTGAATTTGTAACCATGATCCAAAAATTGTCTGGTTCCCCTATCTTAGGGTTACGAAGGTCAGATCGGCAGTCGCTTCAATGTAATTACCAGACTCGCTAAATCCTGGATCATGGTCTAAGCGGACCCCGTCTAAGCACGGGATATAACGCTAGGAAGATGAAGATGATGACTACTATATTACTAGCTCAGTGGGGCTGGATGCGTCTTGAAAGATTGAGTTGATTCAAGTCCCTGAGCATGCATCACAATTTTGGTTTTTTACATTCGCACATCTTAATTTGCATTAAGGTATGTCACTAGTTCTATAAAAAGAAAAAGAATTCGCATCGACTTCTATATACCTACGGCACGGTTTTTTTAAGACTAAGCATAGCAGTTCCTTAGCTCAACAGTAAGTATACATGCTTGTACTATGGAATTCTTGTTTTTAGATACCGTATAGATACTTGGTTATTAACATGCATGATATCGACTCGAATATAAATGTTCATATTTAGCTATCACTCAAAAATTTGCCCTTAGCGAGATTTGAACCCGTGACTGGGTGTCGTGGCCAGTGACTCGAACCACTCGACCAAGCGGTTTTCTATCCACTTAGAGACAGTAGTTTCGCATTCCTAATATAACTAATGATGAATAGCTAAAATACAAATTATAACGTCATAAAATGATAAACTTCTTAGTAACTAGCATGACCTCCTGACCTGGCGTCCGCGGCCCAGGCGCACTTGTTTAATTTTATAATAACAACGTTCATTTGCTGAGAACATACCCGCTGCGGAGGCAATTATCTTTCTTAATTTTCTCTTTACAGCAAACATTTTGTGCGGGGCGAAAATACGAAAACATTATCTTCATAGGTCTAGAGGAGCTTCTCCACAGCATTGAGGATTCTAGCGGCCGCTAAATTAGCGCCATGGTTAAATATGAAAAACTATTAACAGAGGCTGTTTGTATAAAGATTAAAAACATCTGAAGGCTTTATTTGAATTTTTTGTCGCATTTTTATAATGATTTTGAAGTCTTAGGTAAACTGTGTACTTTTTTCACAATTTTTCATCTGACGCTTGGGGCTTGCTCGGGGATTACGGGCGTGATGTTATGTTATGTTTATAACATAACATCTTTTATTGTTATTGTACCTGTTTTGTAGATAATTGTTACACAGTTACAGTACATACATACATACATAACATTACGCCCATAATTCCCGAAGGGGAGGCAGAGTCGAAGGGCCAGCATGCCCCTTCAACCACATTCAGCCAAACATAAAGCTGGGTTAGATGGAAAATTATGAAAAAGCAGTGACAAGCGGCTAACCTGTTGTCTACACAATCACATACCCAAAACCCGATATACTATTAGTCGCCTTTTCCGACATGCTAACCAAAAGCATTTCTAGCAAAAACGCACTTTTTGGCATCAACCAACCTTTATATATCAAGTACAATTAGAGAAGTATAGTATAATAACAGATCAAAAGCTGCATCTTTAGTTTCATCAAATTGTTTCTCCTATTTTCGCTATTACAATAATACCTTCAGCCCTCTGCACTTATTTATTCCGCTAAGTACTGTTCATTGTTTGCCAAAGGCGAAATTCAAAAGTAACCGAACAAATCGGCAACTTTGTTTCGCGTATTAAGATTCCGGCCGCGCGCGACGCCCGACAAAAACAATCGACACGCAACAAATCCGTAGCCTGTAGCCGGTGGTGGCCGCTGCCGCGCCACAGTGGCCTGAGCAGTGAGGCGAGAGCTTAATCTATGGCCTAATCCTTCTTAAAACCAATGCAGCTTCACGTCGTCCAAATTAGGTTGTTGGCCATGTGAACCTAATCCTTCTTAAAACCAATGCAGATTCACGGAGGTAACATGTGAAGTGAACATTGGTTTGGCATCTCGGGGCCGGCTAGACTGTAGTAGGACGATCTCAGCAAAAATCGGTGTAAAGTTTCAAGTGGCTACGAATTAATATAAAAAGTATTTACTAAAATGTTGAGGATTTGCCACAGCATAACACAGGTTGTAAGACGCTTGTCGTTCTCTTCGCTCTTGTCTTTTATAACGTAGGCGAGGTGACTCCTCAACGAAATCTTCGAAGGGTCGGCAACGTGCGACTGCCACCTCTTGTGATGCAAATGCAATAGGCTCCGTCGCCATCGAACAGGGTTGTTCTCGCACCTCTCGCTACCTCTGTCATCCTCTGCACAAGGGAAAAGACGCCGGTGTCAACTGCAAAGGGAGTGCAAGTAGAACCAACCATTTAGGGGTAGGGTATCTCTGATGACGTCGTTGTATGTCTTACAGCATCATTTCTCATGCAATGAAGTGACTGTGACGGTGTCTGTCACTATATTAATAGATTTTTTGGTTGGAGCCTTCATTATTTGAGCATGATGTCCCGTTCGCCTGTAAGTAACGAAAATCAGACAACAGCCGCATCAATTTAACAAGGCTCCTTAAATCTAGTATCATTGCACAAGCAGACATCGCTTTGAAACGGAACGGAACAAAACGCTAAAAAGATAATAAACTAAAACGTAGAAATGTATATAGTACACAATCCGTGTTGGTGCTCTACTAGACTATATCCGTGTCACCTGACTCGAGTCCGGCCGTTATCGGATCGAGTGTGTTCCTACGGTAATCCCCTGCACTGTGGCGCGGGCACGCTCCGGATTATACTAACGGCTACTAATTGGTACGTGGTCGGAATGCGGGAACATTCGCTAATAGCGCCGGTTAATTAACAATGAAATACGCAAAGCATTGATATGCGTCTTGGATGCCGTTTTTCAATCATGATTTTTTTTGCGAAAATCCCTTTGTTTTACTGCCGCGATATAAAAAGTGGGTCGTGACGGTTTGGGACTGAAAGAATAAATATTTCTCCAGACTCCAGACTGACACACCAAAGCTCTAGTCGCAAACTAAGCTTGTGCTTGTGCTGTGGATACTAGGTGAACGGATAGACATAATTAAATATACCTTCTTTTAAAAATGATGTCCTGAGTACAAATGTCCATGTTCATCACACGAAACAATTGCCCCTAGCGAGATCCGAATCCGCGACCCTCGGTTTCGTGGCCAGGGTATCTGACCACTCGACCAACGGGCCAGTGAAAGAATGTATTATTATTGCTTAGCATGTTGTGGAAGTCGACTAATGGTGCATTTGGATAGTCGCTTGTTACTACTATCCATATATATATTTATACTAGCTGACCCGGCGCACTTCGTAACGTGCCGTTCTTGGATTTTCAATACCCCTTTTTTATTTACCGGGCAACTTTTTTATTTTTTTCTTTCATATAAACCTTCACTTGATAATAACAACCACAACTAAGAAATAGAATTAGCGAAATCAGTTCAGCTGTTCCCGAGATTTGCGCTTAGAAACACATTCAGCGATTCATTTTTATATTATAGATGAAGGGTATGAAGATCTATTTATGCGAATCTATTAGGCCTACTGACTCAGACGATTGCCTATTAAGTTAAACTATTTATGTAACAAAATCAATATTCTAGTCGAGATAGACTTCGAATACATAATTTACCAATCCTTTATTGGTTCTGGTCGTAATTTCAACTGGGCTTATTTGAAGTAAGCCCTCTGAAATGTGTACTTATTTAGGTACGACAATTATTTGAAGTAGAGCCATTTCTGACCCTCTGTAGAATGACGGTTGCAAATGAAGTAAGGTTTAAAATGGAATTGTAGATTGGAGGTATACTTATAGTAGTTGCTTTAGAGCCTTTTCAGTTAATTTATAAGAAATATGTATATGTAGAGGTGGTAGTTTTATGATAAGGACACGCGCCTCTTAACCTAGGAGTGCGGGTTCGAACTCTAAATTTATGTAGGTACGTATTTATACCACTAGTTCGACAGTGAGGGAAAAAATCGGGATGAAACCTGCAAATTCAAACAACTATGCATTTGTAAACATGATCCAGAAATTGTTTGGTTCCCATATCTTAGGGTTACGAAGGTCAGATCGGCAGTCGCTTCAATGTAATTACCAGACTCGCTAAATCATGGATCATAGTCTAAGCGGACCCCTTTTAAGGACGGGACATATAAATAAATAAATAATTAAATTGTCCAGACTGACACACCAATTCCCTAGTTCCAAACTAAGCTTGTGCTTGTACTATGGATACTAGGCGAACGGATAGACATACATAAATACATTTATAAACATCTATGACTCGAGTATAAATGTCCGTGTTTATTACACGAATCATTTGCCCCTAGCGGGATTCGAACCCGCGACCCTCGGTTTCGTGGCCAGGGTCTCTAACCATTCGACCAACGGGTCAGTCAAATATATATCTAAGAATATACATTTTCGTACCAATACTCTTCGCGACGTGTATTACGTGCTTGTAGCTACTATAATACTAAGAAAAAAATATATATTTGTCATTGCATTATAAAATGTAAGGCATAACTTTATCAGTTGTCCGTTAGGCTTCAATTCTGTAAGTGTTTGAACATTGACAGATACATTTAAGTATATTTTACAATTGGAGCCTGATTAAGTCTCTTACGGCGTAGTAGGTGATATGATATCTACTAATACGTCCAATATACTGACATCAATCACGATTAAGATTGAGAATAAAGAAACCCTGGAAAGGGATTGGGATCCTCTCATTCTCTCCTCTCCTATATTTTGAAAAGTCTGAAAAGTCAATATGGCCGCGAAAGTAAATTTCGTAAAATAGATTACCAATCCAACACTGAATATCGCTTACCAAAAGTGTTGCAGCAATGTTTATCATGTGGTGTTATTGACCTTTATCAAGGTTAACCCAACGAATTATCTTCTGTGAATTAAAAAGTCTTTGCCCGAAAAAAGGCAGTTGATTTATCACAAATATCACCCAACAATCTAAGGGTCTGATTAGTTAACAATATAATACGTTACGGTAAAGAGATAACACGTTCATGTCTTAGATAAGAATTCACCACACACATTATAGGTACTAACATGCGTTCATGATCGAGGATGTTAGAAGTAAGAGTGGGTTTAACAACATTGTAACGTAGTAAGAACTTTCAATTCTAGCTTTTAGGTTCTAGTGGTGTTTTCTTGATAGGTGACATCTTCCGAAAACGCGAGAATCATGCCACCAGATTATATATATCAAGTTTCTTTTGGTATCTGGATATTTCTCGGTAGCATCTTCTTTCCAAACTGCTGATACTTTTTTCTGTATATTGACAATGTGTAAGTGCTTTTTTTGAAGCCTTATATAAATGAATTTATTATTATTGTCCCATGTTGGTCTGGGATTTAAAAAGAATGTGCCAACTGTGTTTCTTGCCTAGCATGTCGTAAAAGGCGACTAATGGTATATCGGGTTTTGGGTATGTGGTTGTGTAGGCGACGAGCTAGCCACTTGTCACAATTTTTCATTTAACGCAGCCCAATTTTGTTTTTGGCTGAATGTGGTTAAAGGGGCCTGCTGCCCCATTGACTCTGCCTACCCCTTCGGGGATTATGAGCGTGATGTTATGTATGTATGTATATAAATGAAGATATGTTGAATTTGTATTTAGTTACCCTAAATCATTATATCCTGTGGTGCCATCATATGAACGATCAAGGAGCAACCTGTAGTTTAATGGGTATAGGTAAAGTAGTCACTTCGTCTTTATAACTACAGGCGATTGTTGCGATTCTGAAATGATGGCTCTTATTTCCCACACACCTGCTATGAAAGATTAGGTTTTAAAATCTTCCGCTGTATATTTTTTCTGAAGACAATAAATAATAGCATCGTCTGAATATTGGTTTCTTTACTTCATAGTTTAAGGTTCTGGTTAAAGTTGAGGCGCAACTCGAGTTAAGCATCAAGTTTCTTAAGCGCCTATTATTCGTGCTTCACGGACTAAACCTTCCAGGCCAAAGGGCTACCACCTTAAACGCTAGACGAACAGCAGACAATGCCGAGCGTTATAATGGCGTTGTATTTCGGCGGATCGGGTCCGAAATGAAATTCATTGTGCCCCAAAATGAGTTCCATTGTTCCCCGCGTGGGTAAAACACGGCAGGAAAATTACGGGGCGGCCGATTGTGTCAGTCATCGCGCCGGTATTGGGCGCCGGGGCTCTTGCGGGAAACAGTTTGTATTTAAAATGTCTAGATAGACCAAATAAGTTTATTTAACAACTGGGACTTAAAATAATGTAACTACTGTGTTCCTTACCTTACCCAGTTTGTCGTAACATCGACTAATTCTGGAGGCGATGTTGGGTATGTAATTATGAAGGACGACCAGCTAGCCACTTGCCAGTGGCAAGTGGCATGTAGTCTAAACATGGCACATGTAGTGACATGTTTACAATTTTTTTCTACGGCAATTTGTATAAAATTTTGGTCAAAAATAGTGAAATAAGCTTGCTACCCATTTGATCAGTAAGTTGTTATAAAAGCAAGCTCGGTACAACAATATTTAAAATTCAAGTTAATGATGTGAAACAATTCTCGGTAGAATCTACTTTTTGAACCGGGAGATATGGATCTTAATCTGATGATTTATAAGTCCTTTGAAACCTATGTAAATAAAGACAATTACATTTCAATATAATTTAAATAGGTACCTAATATTTGCTTTTAATATTTTTTTTACAAATGGTATTTTTTAAGTCAAGATTCTAAGAATAATTAAAACCTCTGTAAAAACCGCAAATTTATTCCAATTTAAACCAGCAACCGATTATCAGACGAGCTGGGCGCCCTAATCTTTGATCTGGCAGAAAATAATAAAACGGGGCGATTTGAATATACGATTAAACCCGAAAGTCAATTAATACGACGAGGTCGCGGGCACCTTAGCCGCCCTTGCTGAAGTCTAGTCTAGGCCCCAGAGCACTCGAAATTGTTTTTTAGCCTGTATGCAACCAGGCGACAGGGATTTTAGACACACACACACACACACGCTCAAACACACACACACACGCTCAAACACACACACACACACACACGCTCAAACACACACACACACACACACACACACACGCTCAAACACACACACACACACACACACATACACACACACACACACACACACACACACACACACACACACACACACACACACACACACACGCTCAAACACAGACACACACACACACACACACACACACACACACGCTCAAACACACACACACACACACAATCACACATACACACACACACACACACACACACACACACACACACACACATACACACACACACACACACACACACACACACACACATACACACTTGCATACAGGAACGTACTAACACGCAAGCAGACACGTTCAAACACGCACGCATACTCTCATTCGTAAGCTCAGACATACTGCCAATGGTAGTATGGCTTACACAAGACGCTTACCTGCCGTACTGGTAATGAACGGGTCCAGTGTCTGGAGAGGCTGGTAATCTGTCACACAGGTCTCCTAGTACAGATACCAGTCTCTCACATAGTAGCTCATATATGTCTAGACTAAGTTTCTTCTGTGCAATTTTGTACTTTTGTAACTATGTGAGAGAGAAACAATACACTATTATTATTATTTGACTTATTACTACTCATTATCAAATAATATCATCATGTCCGCAAGTCCCTACGGCGTAGGTAGTCCAAAACAACTTAGATACCTACATATCTAAGTCCTTGAAGCTTGTAGCCAAAAATAAAATTGAACTGTTTTTTTTAAAGTGACAAGTGGCTAGCTCCTCGCCTATTTTACCTTCAATACACCATTAGTTGCCTTTTAATCATAGATTCAGAATCTATGCTTTTAATAAATAATAATAAAAAATATTTTACAACATCATATTCATTGATCTGACTCCGAGCTAAGTATCTTAAGCACTTGTGCTACGGATATCAGATTCAACAGTGTTATTACAAATATGTACTTAAATATTAGATATTAACTCCCAGATACAGAACAAACACAAGTATTCATCATACGAATGTTTGTTCTGGGTGGGGATCGAACTCACAACTCTTGGCGCATTGGGCAGGGTCACTATCAAATGCGCCATAGAGCCAGTCGACATTCCAGACACAGGAACACAGTTAGCATATTATTTTCAAGTCCCGGACGCCGGAACTTATTTCTATAAGATACAGAGGTCATTGTTTTATTAAGTAGGCCCATGCTGAAGACGCAAAGGTTTCGGTATGACTTGGAATCACCCTCTCAGAGGAAATAAAGTAACAGTTTTCGGGCTGTTATGTTCAGGGACCTCTCGGCCAATCTTCTGCTGTGTCCTCTCGTTCTTGCAAACTCGGAGGATTCAGCGCTAACAGTGGTCGACCTAAGATGCTTGCTCGCTCCGTTGGCGTCATGAATTCTTTAAAGTCCTTCTAAAGATCGGGAACTTGGGTATGACACACTTTTGGTTGCGTGCATTTATAACCTATAATAACGGATTTTATCATTATTTTTACCTACATGGTATAAAAAAAAATCAGTTTAATTGAGAACCACCTCCTTTTTTTTTGAAGTCGTTTAAAAATAGAAACAAATTAAACCCTATGAACTGATGTCGGAAATCGACAATTTGCGGGGGACAGTTACCGGGATTTTTAGAGCTGTTAATAACACAAACAGAGCAGCAATCACCGAATAAATAGTAATCCTCCTACAGAGTAATAAATGGAATAGATTGCTCCGTATTTGCGTATAAAATTTGGGGTCACGATTTTATCTATCGTATTTACTTTGATTTACATTAGCAATGTTTAAATTATATTAATATTATAAGTACTCATTTTTATTTCTTTTTAAACATTGTTATACGTGCTTGCTACTCATTAAACTGCCTACTTTTAGGGTTTGCGGGAGCGATGGTATGATTATTTCTAGTTAGAAAATTAGAAAAAAATTCCCCAGTTTGACTTTGTCTCTGATCACGGCCTTTAGCCTTATCCAAATATGTTAGTCACAATTTGTTTTTATACCACTTAAGGCGACGACATACATACGTCCAGCCTAATGGTTTGCGGTCACCATATCCCATGGACATTTGCAACACCAGAGCTATCACATATGCGCCGCCAACCTTAAAACCTTTATCACTTTACCTTCATAAGCCCTTTTCAAGCACCCTATGCTACAACAATACAGGTAACCAATTAGCACAACAACGCCGCTTTGCGTGTGCCTCAGAAGAATAGGGTCCGGCCATTTACATATGCGCAGCAGACGCGCATAATGCGCGGAAGTCGTTACGGTAACAAATGCTCGCTCTGTTTAGCGACCGGGGCGAAACATTCGCTAGGCGGCTTTGGGATGCTTTTAATGGGTGCTATTATAGCTTATTAAGAAGGATCTATCAAAAAAAGGTATTTAATATAAAAAAGTAATGAGTTCTTTGTTTTTAAATTCCATGCATGGTTCCTAACTTTGCTCGGATCCACTATTGTAAGCCGGTGAGCGCGCACGTCGTATCTCAATCCGACCCTGGTCACTGTATATTCCTTAATAGATATATTGTATGTATATTATGTAGAATCAAATCAAATCAAAATATCTTTATTTATATGGGCTTCAAGAAAGCACTTATAAATAGTCAATATACATAAAAAAAAAAGGATAAGAACTAATACTACCACCGGTTCGGAAGGTAGCCTCTATCGAGAAGAATCCGGCAAGAAACTCGATAGTTACTCTTTTAAATGCAAAATTTTACAAATTTGTAAACTTAATTATTATATACTTAAGACTATGTAGATATCACTGCAGGTGAACACTTCATTATGAAGTTAACCATGAATCCTTGTCATTGAGGTAATCTTGTATCTTGTAATAACCCTTACTCATTAAAAATGATTTAATATATAATTTGAACTTATGTAGGGGTAATGTTATAATACTTTGTGGTAGTTTATTAAACATTTTAATACTTAGACCAATAAATGAATTACCACTCTTTTGGAGTCTTTGAATAGGAACAGCAAGTTTGTGTTTATTTCTAGTATTAAAACTATGAGAGTTTGACTTTTTAGGAAATGCTTCAATATTTTTGAATATATACATTATACAATCCAGAATAAATTGTGATGCTATTGTTAAAATATTTATTTCTCTAAACTTTTCTCTAAGCGAGTCACGTGGACTGAGGCCGTATATGGCTCTGACTGCCCTTTTCTGCAATACAAAAATAGTTTGTATATTGGCCGCAGATCCCCACAGCAGCAGACCGTATGACATAACGCTATGAAAGTAACTAAAGTACACCAATCTTGCTGTTTCTACATCAGTTAATTGCCTTACTTTTCTAACTGCAAATGCAGCTGAACTAAGTCTTCCTGCCAGAGCCGCAATATGGGGACCCCATTGCAATTTAGCATCAATAGAAATTCCTAAAAATACTGTGGATTGAACTAAATCTATTGCTTCATTATTCATAATAATCCGCGTATTGACTTGCCTTGTGTTTGGCATTGAGAACTTAACACATTTAGTTTTTTTTGCGTTAAGCAGCAAGTTATTAGTAGTAAACCAATATAGGACTTGAGAGAGAGCGTTATTTACGTCGTCAAGAGATTCATTATGTCTATCAATTTTAAAAATTAGTGAGGTATCATCAGCAAATAATACTATCTCACACAAGTCCTTTGTAAAATATGGTAGATCATTTATATACAGAAGGAAGAGCAAAGGTCCCAATATTGAGCCCTGGGGAACTCCCATCGATAGTGGGGCACCAGAAGAGTTAGTTCCATTAATACTTACTATTTGGAGCCTATCAGTTAAGTACGACTTTAGCAGACTAAGTGAGTTACCAGAAACACCATAGTGGTGTAGCTTCATTAGTAAGGTTTGATGGTCGACGCAATCGAACGCTTTCGACAAGTCACAGAATATTCCAATAGCATCCTGTTTCCCTTCCCAAGCTTCAAAAATATGTTTTAGAAGCGCTACTCCTGCGTCAGTAGTGGATTTCCCCATTTCCATGAGAAGAAATATATAATATAGGATTGGATAGGATATATGTCTACCTGTAAATCTGCCATCTTTGTATATCTCCTCATTTACCTCATTCAAGGACTGAATCCGCTATTATTATTAGCCTTTAAATGTTTCGATTTCAGTACTTACTTGATTTCAGTAGTATTTTATTCTGTTTTCCACTTTTGACTACTAATATTTCTTTTTTTTCCATTTTCTTTTCTCGGCCTACTGTCTAAATTGCATAAACTTTTATATTTAGGATTTGGATTGAACTGTGCATTTAACTCTACTTATTATATTTTTATTATGTATACTATATGTCTTCAGTTTTTCTTAATTATGTATGTAGTTATTTACCTGTCTGATGTTGGCTATTGGTGGTAGTAAATCGGCGAAAGAAAAATAACAGAATCTGGCAGTTTCTGTGATATAGAAATACTCATATTTTTTACATCAAAAAATATATGTACCTAAAATTACTTTTTCTAAGTAGCCTTATTCGTGAAAATGTTTTATGAAAACATTTAATACTTTTCTTTAAGTAATTTTACAAAAGCTACGAAAACAGAAGCAAAACTCAATATGTGTTGACTCTAAATCTAAATAAAGCGAATTCCCGAGAACTGTCTATTTGAGACTCTCAGTCCAGTTTAATTTGTCCCAGAATCTCTGTCATACTCAATCAAAGAATTTCGTCGAATTGTCAGTCCATACTAGACAAAGCTTTATACGCCAGCTCTTGAGTTAACCCATGATTGCACCATGACGCAGCAAAATGTACTAGACCAAAGGTATTTGGATTTTGTATGTGATTGGGTAGGCGACGAGCTAGCCACTGAAATAAAATTGAAAAGATCTTTATTTTAACGATTTTTAATGATATTTAAGACCAGTACATTGCAGCCCAGTTAAGCGCCTTATATAGGTTTTACGCCTTATATAGTCTTGGTTTTCATAATATTTAACACTAATGAGATGCAAGCCTCATAAACGTTCACCATAGGACTTGCAAATAAGGTCATACTATCAATGTCGAGAGGTAATCATAGAATTTCAGGTATAGTGAACCAAGTTTCAATATATTAGGAGACTAAGTTGGAGATTTACGTTCATGGGGATACGTAAATATAGTAGATTATCTGTATAAGCATATGAACAGATAACGTTATCCATGTCACGCTCTAAATTATAAAACGTGCCGACGAAGTTATTCTCACCACCAACTATTAATTAATACATACACAAATAACATCACGCCCATAATCCCCGAAGGGGTAGGCAGAGTCGAAAGGGCAGCAAGCCCCTTCAACCACATACAGCCAAAATAAAGCCGGGCTGGGTTAGATGGAAAATTGTGAAAAAGCAGTGACAAGCGGCTAACCTGTCGCCTACACAATCACACACCCAAAACCCGATATACCATTAGTCGCCTTTTACGACATGCTAGGCTAGAACCACAGTTAGCATATTATTTTTAAGTCCCAGACTAACATGGGACAGTGGGCTGGGTTGGATGGAAAACTGTGAAAAAGGAGTGACAAGTGTCTAGTTCGTCGCCTACTCAGTCACATACCCAAAAGCCCATAAACCATTAGTCGCCTTTTACGACATGCTAGGCAAGAACCACAGATGGCACATTCTTTTTATGTTCCAGATCAAGATGAGCCAAGTCCCAGACCAACATGAGACATTTATAACAATTAATATTATGCATATTAACCAAATCAAGATGGTTATTCCACCCATCTACCACACAACACAAAGCTTTGTGAAAGTACTTCTACTTTTGTACGAAAGAAACGTGAACACGGTGTAAATTTATAACGATAGCTCTCGACAGTCTCAAAGAAATCGCCATAATATACAGTCTTACTAATATTATAAACGCAAAAGTTTGTATGGATGTGTGATGCGACTCTTTCACGCAAAACGTACTGCATGGATTTTAATAAAACTTTGCAATTTTATAGTTTATACATTAAAATAACACATAAGCTATATTTCATCGATGTACCACGCGAGCAACGTCGCGGGCAGAAGCTAGAACAAATATCTTTCTCAAAATAAAGCTAACGTTCGCAACTGAATCCTATTAGGTAATATAATATTTGAGTAAAGAAATTAACACCAGAGTTGATATAATTATAGCTAGACTAGAAGTCTAATTGTTTAGGGCTGCCATTTTCTAGATGGAATATGCTATTAAATTTTGCGTTAAAAACGGCCGCAATATATTTACTTAATGAAAAAATATTTAAATTATTAGAACTTTTAACACGTTTTTGAAACCTGGGATATGGCTTTGCAAGGACAAATTTTCGTTAATGGAACCATTGCTTATCGTGCTTATTGGAGATTTGTCATTGATTTACTGTTATTTCATAGCGTTATGTCGTACGGCATTTTATTGTGGGGGTCTGCTGCTGACATACAAACTATTTTTGTATTGCAGAAGAGGGCCATCCGGGCTATATATGGCCTTAAACCTCGAGATTCGCTAAGAGAAATATTCAAAGAAATTGGCATATTAACCGTGCCATCACAATACATCTTTGACTGTATTATGTATGTACACAAGAACTTTCATAACTTAATTCAAAAATCTGATTGTCATCGTTTTAACGCTCGAAATAGATACAAGCTTGCCGTTCCGTATCAAAGACTTCACAAGACTAGTTTATTTAGGGGGTTAAGCATAAAATTATTTAACAAATTAACAGGCAATATAATTGAACTGCCTATGCATAGATTCAAATTACACATTAAAGAACATCTTATGAGAAAGGTTTATTATACTGTAGAAGATTTTTAAGTGACAAATATTTGTAATTGCTATTATACATATTTACTTTTTATAGATTTGTATAGCATAGTAGCTTAAGAATATGATAATTGTTATTCATACTTTTTGTGAATTTGGCGATGAAAAGAGTAACTATCGAGTTTATTGCCGGTTCTTCTCGGTAGAAGCTACTTTTCGAATCCGGTGGTAAATTTTCATTTGTATCTACTGACGATTTATAAGAGCTTATTGAAGCCTACGTAAATAAAGATAATTTCATTTCATTTAATTTCATTTGGTCAGCTTAACATGATTGAATAAAAATTAAGCTCGCAGAACACACGAGTGTCATTTGAATTAATTTGGTATTAAATATCAAAACAAATGAATTTGAATAGGTACCGCGCCAAAAACTATGATCAGAGCGTTAACACGGAAATATTTCATTTTTATTATGTCTCTAGTAGGAAAAACTTACGACTTTCATGTAAATGTCGGATATTTCTGTTGCTTCAAAACCGTAGCTAATGCCTCTTGTTTGAATTATATATCTGCCTAACAATTTAGTGTCCACATCTAATAGTTTTAGAAATAACGTGTATAGTAAGTGGGAGTATGTGTAAAGAGAAAGCAAAAGTGCTTTGATAAATAAATAGTTTAGGCATCCAACGATATCTCGGGTAGCCAATAAGACATTTCACGCTAAGTCAAGTAGATAGATTGTACATTTCGATCCTCATCCATTCCCACGAGATGGTCAATCTACTAAATTCTATATCCTTCCCGATCGCCGATAATATTGCGCCATAATTAATTTCATCCAATAATTGGCAGCCCTGCTGAGCTCAAGACCCAGTTCAGCTTCCGAGTAACTCGGCACTAATTTCAGCCAGGGCTGTCGCTAACTATTCGCGCAACTATGGCCCGCCCTGATTTCTCCATCAAGCGAATATCAGACTAATCGGAGACAACTTTATTGGTCCGGGAGTTTTACTTTGAGCCGGTATCGAATATTGCGGGTTTGGTGTCTGTATCGAGGTTATTGAAGTCTCATACTAATTGATCAAAGTCAAAGTCAAAATATTCATTTATATAGGTAGGTTTCAAGGAAACACATAAAAATCGTAAAATTTAGATATATTATTGTCAAATGATCTCACGGAGAGTAGAGCGGTGGTAGCTCAATGGCAAGGACACGCGCCTCTTAACCGAGGGGTGCAGGTTCAAACCCGGTCACTTACCTCTCTGGATTTTTCAAATCTATGTACGTGTTTATACCACAAGCTCAGCAGTGAGGGTTATCACGCGCGCAAGTTTCTAAGTGGTTCAAGAAGCATTTAACGAATTTCAGCAAAAATTAAAGGGCTCTAAACTACGTATGTCCCATGTTGGTCTAGGACTGTCACATGTTGACTGGGACTTAAAAAGAATGTGCCAACTGTGGTTCTTGCCAAGCATGTCGTAAAAGGCCACAAATGGTATATGGGGCGACGAGCTAGCCACTTGTCTCTACTTTTTCATAATTTTGCATTTAACTCAGCCCGGTTTTATTTTTGGCTGAATGTGGTTAAGGAGGCTTGCTGCCCCTATAACTCTGCCTACCCCTTCGGTGATTATGGGCGTGATGTTATGTATGTATACTACCTATTTATTAATGGTTTTACTTTTACATCTCTTTACGTCTACAGAATAAATCCGCATTGTTCTAATATGGTATTGTCCTACTCCGCGTGTGAATGCATTTATAAAATATGCCAACAATATAAAATATACGTGATAAACATTGTTCAAAATTTAACAAAACAATTTCTATCTATCATGTCAAAGTCAGAATAGGCGAACGGAAACCGACCGCCAATAATTCACAGCTACTATTATATGTATACAAGGCATTGATTCATGTCAAAAGTGAAGCTAACATTTTTGAAATTAATTAATCGATACATTTTTTCTTAATCTGTATTAATAGTTGCGTTAGGGCGGCTTTTAATGAGGACGGGCAGAACTCCTGTGTATGGAAACTTATCATAAGTAATAGTGCAGTACATACCTAGTGTGGGTTACATAATGCACTCATGTGAGCACTAGGTAGGTATGTGAGTACTGCAAGGGAAGACGCCCATCGTAGAAAGAGCTCTTTGTCGGTATTCTAAGCTATTTGGAATTTGCCGAATAGAGCAAAAACGTGACAAAATACACCCCAGATACTTTACCTGCAGCGATTCTCACGAAGAATTGCAACGTGGTACCGGACCGCAAAAATAAAATATTGTGCTGTAGCATTTTTATGTGGCATTGCTTTTTTTTACTTTCTCAATATTTTCAATAGATTTAGGTGTTACCCACGAAAATGGGTAAATATTAAAATAACCGGCCCAGCTCGTCATTAACTTTAAGAGACTGTAATCGCGTCAAGAGGACATATGATGCGCCACCTCGTATAACTCATAAGTGCGTCGTCTGGCCAAGCTCTGATCGTCTTGCTAAGCGCGGTAAAGAAAACTATAATTTATGGCAGTGATTAAGTCGGGCGGCGTCATTATTACTCATTAGCCTCGCTGCTCGATCATCAATCCTAATAGCGGGTATATTGCGTCAGGGTTCGCTATCAATTGGTGTTATAGACAATAAGTCGCCCATGAACGTACAAAGAAAGGCGGAGGGCGATTTACATAAATTATAAATATTTTTTTTTTTTCTTTCTTTCTTTCTTTCTATTTAAGAGTCCTGCTGAATCGAACTGAATCTTCTAATGCCGCGGTGCTTATTTTTTTGGGTCCCATTTAATATAAATGTAAATGAATTTAGCGCCTGAATATTTTAATTATCTTTTTTTTTATTGTTGATGAATAGTATTATTTTATTATGATCAAATACTGTTACACAGCACGCTGAAATATAATACATACGTAGCAATCAATCATTTTAATATTAACACAATATAAGAAAATAAAGAGCGGTGGTAGCTCAATGGTAAGGTCACGCCCCTCTTAACCGAAGAGTGCGGGTTCAAACCCGGGCACGTACCTCTGGATTTTTCAAATCTATGACCCCGTCTAAACACGGGAAATAACGCTAGGAAGATGATAACAATCTAAGAAAATATAATATAATAATAGTATAAATAAATTACAAGTTTGTGGCTTCCTAAAAACATATCATCACCCCTACATCCCCGAAGGGGTAGGCAGAGTCAGAAGCAATGAGCTTTGAAATTAACAAAAAACCACAAAGATAAAGAGCATCAATCAACTCTGGAGTGGGGGCTTGTGACGTCACTATTTCGTAAATATTTTACCAAAGTGTGACGTCACGTGCAACTTGAATGTACTGTATTTTCGTCATTGTTTGTTTGACAAATAAATAAAAAAATACGTGTTCAAGATTTTTTTATAATCTAACTAAACGGACTAAACACATTTTTTTAGACATATTTCCTTTTGTGCGTCTTGTTCTAATTGATTCTGAACGCGGTGGAGCTGTTAGATATAGAAGGCCTTAATGATTAAGTCTAACATCCTGGTTTAAGCCGGATAGTGAAAAGTTGTATCGTATCAATCTGCTTCATGCACTCCTTCTTATTCCTTCTTAAAAGCCTTGAATAAAGAAACTAGGCGATTCCGGTCACGGCCTGACGCGGGTCGGGTCGGTCAGCACGATTTGTCAGCGCGGAACATCAATCAATTACGCATAGATACCCGCTGGCTGTTTCGAGGAATAAGTGCTCTGTGACGCTCCGAAACGATATCGACAAACCGACATGCTGTTTTAATATGTTCGTATTTATTTTGGACGAGAAAGGATTCAATTTTTGGGGCAGATTCTGTTAGTAGACTTGGGTAAGTCAAAATATTCTTTATTTATATAAATAATATTTTGAGGTTTCAAAAGAAACACTTATAAATCGTCAAAGCATGATTTTACCTCTGGTTCGGAATGTTGCATCTACTGAGAAGAATCCGTGAAGAAACTCGGTAGTTATTTTTTCGACAACGGTATTAATAAAGGTGTATGAATTATATTTGGAATTATGGAGCGGGAAATTTGGATTTTTTTTTCATATCGGCTCTCTCTTTTTGCACACTACGATTCAATTTGGGTGATTAACCCTTAAACAAAGGGCTAAGCAGATGACAGTCGATTAAATTGAGAAAGAAACAATTATGAATCGGCTTTAATATATAACGCTAAATAGAAGTATTCCTTCAATTAGACTATACTACTATATTTCTGGCTGAATGTGGTTAAAGGGGCCTGCTGCCTCTTGACTCTGCCTACCCCTTCGGGGAATATGGGCGTGATGTTATGTATGTATCTATGTAGACTATACTAGCACTAGACTAGACTGTACTAGACTATACATATAGTATACTACGTCATATTTGGGTTGAAATCTAGACCGGACAGACCGATCAAACTTGATTTGTGCGATGCACTTGCCCAATGGTTCCCAAATAGTTCGTCCGTGCACCCCATCGAAATAGATGTCAAACGGCACGCACAGGATTTGATCATTTGAAATGCATCTGGCGAAATAATAGTTGTAGGAATATTTTTTTAACTAAATGTAGATTGAAAATTGAAATTAGTAATTTTATTTAACTTATCATTTATCAAGTATTTGAAAATAGGCTAGAATTAAGGATTGCAAATCCTAAAGAATTTGCAATTTTTTGTACAATGTAATGTTTTCAATATTTTTTTTATAGTCCTAGCATGTTATGGTGTAACGAACTTGCCACACACGGCTGGCTAAAGATTTATTTAATGATACTAAAATAAATAAATAAATTATCTTCATATTGATCTGGGACTCAAAAAGAATGTACCAACTGTGTTTCTTGACTAGCATGTTGTAAAAGGCGATTAATAGTGTATGGAGTTCTGGCTTTGTGATTACGCACGCGACGAGCTAGCCACTTGTCACTGTTTTTTTCAGAATTTCCCATCTAATCGAACTCAATTTTTGGCTGAATGTGGTTTAAGAAGCTTATCGCTCCTTTGTGTCTGCCTTCCCCTTCGGGGAGTACGGGCGTGATATGTAATTATCTTCATAAATGAGGTGTTTTGCATCAATGAATTATATTTTAGAATCGTTTGTGTATGGTATCTACATTCTTACTAAAACATTTTCGATCAGCATTTCACTCATTGTACGTGATATATTATATACCATAGTCACTTGTGTAACTTACCGTGCCCCCAGGGTACACATGCCACTAATTGGGAAACACTGCCCTCAATAGACTAGCATCCGCAAAATCAATTCTAAAACGATGCACATCTACAATATCCTTATTGCCCTCGGTACTGGCATTTCGAGCCAACCATCTATTGGAAATGGATATCAGATATAAGTGGCTCGAGCCTTTGAAGTCTGGACGAGGCTGTCATACCCACGGCCGGGTATTGCCTTTACTCGTCACTCAACCCTTCGCTTTGACTCAAGACAAATAAGGAATCTACGGAAATTGATGTTGGCCAGTTAGAGCGATGAACAGATGAGAGGAGGTAGGTATTTTTAGGGTTCTAAAGTATAGAAGGTAAATTGAAATAATAAAGATTCATTAAGGATTGATTCTCGCGCGAACGTAAAGGTATCAAATTATTTATATCAAACATAGTAAATGAGAGCAATAAATTTGACAGGCCCGTTGGTCGAGTGGTCAGAGACCCTGGCCACGAACCAGAGATCGCGGGTTCGAGTCCCGATAGGAGCAAATGTTTCGTGTGATAAACATGAACATTTGTACTCGAGTCATGGATGTTTATAAACGTATTTAAGTATGTCTATTCGTTCACCTATCCATAGCACAAGCTTAGTTTGGAACTAGGGAATTGTTAAGTCAGTCTGGAGAATTTATTATTTATTTATTTAAATAAAATTGTGATTACATTGGGCCGTTTAGTTCTGTTGCCGAGGCGGGCCTCATCACTTTTATATTAATACTTTTTATTATTTTTGTGTTCAAGTTTGAAATTCAAATTTTATTTTGATATAAGAGCGGTGGTAGTTCAATGGTAAGGACTCGCGCCTCATAACCGAGGAGTGCGGGTTTAAACCCGGGCTCGTACTTCTGAATTTTTAAAATTGATGTACGTATATAGGTATACCACTAGCTCGACGGTGAGGGAAAACATCGTGATTAAACCTGCAAATTCAAACAACTTTGGATTTGTAATCATGATCCAATAATTGTCTGGTTCCCCTATGTAAGCAGACAATTACGTAACGTAACCCTTAGGTTACGAAGGTCAGATCAGCAGTCGCTTCAATGTAATTACCAGACGCGCTAAATCCTGGATCATGGTCTAAGCGGACCCCGTCTAAGCACGGGACATAAGGCTAAGAAGATGATGATGAAGTACCTATTGTTTTTCTAGCTGTCTCTTTACACATATACTTACGTTTGTTCACGTCTTGGCAGTCTCTATCATTTATAGGTTCAGTGATTCGACATCCAATTCAGGAGATCAAAGGCCGTGGCCTAGGTCCCCGAGCAAGCAACACCTAGCTCGGTGAAAGTACTTCCACTTTTAGTGCGAGCGCGCAGTTTGCACAGTGCGCTGGTTCAAATCCACGCAGACAGGTCTGAGCGGGATTTTGAGAGGAGAACAATTTGGTGATATCGCGACAGAACATGAGTGGGTGAACCAAAGCTGATGGACGATGAGACAATAGAGAGATGTCGACGTAGGATTAGTAGTCAATACAGGATTTTTTATATTGTTTTGATTAGGCCTGATTTCAATGTCCAGATGTGAATAATGGAACTTGTTGGAAGATTGTAAATATAAATCCTATAATGTCATTGTTAGTTCATAAAACTGCCAAGTGCGGCGCCACTGTTTTTTCTTATCTTTCCCTCCAAAACTTTGTAAAAGTCAAGTCACATCATCTCAGCTATAATAAACGTGTATTTAATTTAAACTTACTCTAAGTGTATTAATTTCTACAGAACTACTTATTTCAGTGCGTCTTTTGAACATTTGACTTACGCAGTAAGCTATACATATAGTTTCAACCCAGTGGCGTAGCGTGACATGGCGGGGCCCCGTATAAAAAAAATTTGGGGGCCCTTATGAAGGGTAAAGATTTCTCAGAAAAGAAAAAAAAATGTTTGCATAAAATTAATAGAAATATTTATTCATCATAATTCTCTATCATTTTTTTTTAACAAACAATTCAAGTTATATACACTCTCCTTGCCTTTTTTTCAGCAAACTGATTTATTAATTTTGAAGTTTTTATTAATTTTTGCTTACTCACTTCGGGGGCCCCGTATAATTGATACGGCAGATACGGCGGTAGCTACGCCCCTGTTTCAACCCCATTTGTAAACTTTTATTTTTCATTTGATTATCATTATCCAGTAAAAGTGATATACAACGCAAAGGACACAACCAACATTATTTATTGCAGTTTGCTCTCAAAAGTGCCAATTTTTCGAGCTATAACTACGGCTCTCTTTGTCCGCAGTTAATGGTCGGAACTCATATGTTTTGCGCGGATATATTTTAATTGCGCGCCTCAGGTTCCCAGTGCTAATTGGTAGACAGGCTGACACGTGATAATTGTGACGTCAATTATGCAGACCTCGTGTTACGTGCTTAAATACAAGCCTGCATTGCGATGAAGTGGGTTTAATCAATCAGTTTAGCTGCCGGCCCGCTCGTTCCAATTGTGTCTTAGCATCTCATTCTATTCAGTGATCAATGTAGCTCTTCTAAGTGATCCTAAGTTGCTCTACTTATGCTGATTTTTTTTATATTAAATTTTTTTAATGATTGTAAACTTTCATGCAAAATTTTTAAAAGAATTAATAATAAATAATTTGGTTTGCTTTCAACAAAGACAGCTTCTGAATATTTTATCCAAATATTTTTAATTAATCTTCACACAGTTTACTCCAACCATCTGATCTTAAATTATGGTTTATAATCTATGAACCAAAAGCTGCTTAATCTATCTGATCTTAAACTATGGTTTATAATCTATGAACCAAAAGCTGCTTAATCTATCTGATCTTAAACTATGGTTTATAATCTATGAACCAAAAGCTGCTTAATCTATCTGATCTTAAACTATGGTTTATAATCTATGAACCAAAAGCTGCTTAATCTATGATCTATTAAGTCTGGTTTGATATATGGTTGGTGTGTGTAACAGTCATTTGTCATTTGAATTCGAGTCATAAGTTCATGCGTCCCAGAATGTATCGGATCGAGTCAATGAGGGTTTATTATAATACAAAGGGCTCCTAAATGATACACGCAGGTCGATATCAAACTGTATAATCAGAAGTAATGAATCACACTTATCAACTTCTTGAACACTAAGTCATTAAAACTCTCCGCACTTCTCTCTTTAACTTTAATGTTATCCACTAGCCGCCCAAAATTCAACTGCCACATTTTACTAAAATCATAAGCCACCTCGTTATTGCCCCACCACTACTTCCGACAAGTTTTTGCGGGAGCCAATAGCTAGGCGGCACGATACTATTGGCTAAAATCAACAGTGTTACCAACTTAGAAAATCATAAATAATTATTAAATATTGAATATATCATTTCATATATAATTTTTACTAAATAGTTACATATAATTTAATTAAATTCGACATAAATTATTACAACCACGACTTTCGAATCGCGGCGACAACATTATTGAATTAAAACATCCAAAAGATGGCGTTACTGTAACTTGCGGTCTTGTCACCCTCCTCATTGGTTAGTTGTCAGACCAAACTGACATGCTGTCAACAAGGAGACAATAGTGACAGTGTTATGACCACGAGACTCCCTCGTGCCATCTGGCGGTTTTTGTATTTTTGAAAACCCTCATTAAAATACATCATCGTTACCAAATTAAAGCAAACTTTTAATTTAGTAACTAGTAATAGTTCGGTCGTCTCTACGTAAAAATACATTAGCTAAGCCAGCCTATTGCGCTATTGCTCAAAATCCACGCGATCCGAAAATATGTTAAAATAATATGTTGCCGAAATATTTTAATCTTAAATTATAATATTAAAAAAATAATAATATGATAAATTTAATATAAGACATATAGTAAAATATAGAGTATTATAAATTAAATATAAGAAATATATTGTATCCTAATATTTTTCAATAATGTTTTTCTACGCGGTATGGAAATGCTTATGTTAGTTTTTAAGATATTTTGCTACACTCTCAATTGATAATATTTTATAATATAATATCTAGAATATTTTAGTTTCCTAATATAATAAAATATTATTATTACAGTAATAATAATATTAGATGTATAAATAATTTAATAAAAGAAATATATTGTAAGCTAAGCTAGTGTGCACAATAAAAAATTTGGTTATGTTACTTTGTTAGTTTTAAAGATTTTTTGAAATGCCCTTACTACAGGTCGTCACATGTACTTGCCCTTTAAAGACTGACTTGCAATAAATAGTTTGAATTTGAATTTGAAAGTCTAGTTTTAAGCTTTCACCAAAAATGTCGAAAAAAGGTCTTCATTGAAAGCTGTCGCCTTTATGCTCCACTAAAAGCCTCGCTACAGTAAATCAAAGAGCCCACCTGGTCAATGACAAACATTTCCGAACTAAACAAGTGCCATTAATCCAAGACCATTTCGAGAGCGTCCGAGTTACGGAGTCGTGTGTCGGTAAAATGCTGCTTGTTATTCTGCGATTTTACTTCATATAGTTTGGACATACATACTACATAACATGCATACATACATAATGCCCATAGGGTTGTTATTTTATGTATATATGGACTAACAAATAATGTGCCAACTGTGTTTCTTGCCTAGCATGTCGTAAAAGGCAACTGATGGTATATCGTTTTGGGTCTGTGATTGTATAGGCGACGAGCTAGCAACTTGTCATTACGTTTTTACAATTTTCCAGCTAACCCAGCCCAGTTTTATTTTTGGCTGAATGTGGTTAAAGAGGCCAGATGTCCCTTCGACTCTGCCTACCCATTTGAGGATTCCGGCGTGAAGTTATGTATAAATGTATCATATTAACATTAAAATTCCCTACACAAGTAAGTATTTATTACTTCCTGGGGCGTCTCTGAACTTGTAATGTAACACCTGAGACATAAAAGGATTTTTATTTTTTTTATTTATTTATTTAAAATAGACATTTAAACGTACAAATTCCATAGCGGCATTTTATCGGCTCAACATTCGTTCGGCCTAAAACGGGCCCCGTAATACGCTACTTCAGTCGCCGAAGACTTGCTATTGGCCGGCCCGGCTGAAAGAACGGCTTTTATCGCCTGCCCTTATGGGGGGAAGCCATTTATTAATTATTGTTAAACCCCCCCCACGAAAAAGAAAATCGATAATTTAGTAATGTACCTAATATGTTTAAGGTAGTGTTTTATAAAGACGGCAATGAATTAGACTTAGTTGCAGCAAGAGTTTCTGGAGAGTCGGTTAAATTGTAGCATGTTAACCTGACCTCAATAACGAATAGATTAAAACTTAATGATAATAAATATTAATTCTTCAGACTGACACAGCAATTCCCTAGTCCCAAACTAAGCTTATAAGCTTGTGCTATGGATACTAGGTGAACGGATAGACTTACTTAAATACGTTTATTAACATCCATGACTCAATACTCGATACAAATATTTATGTTCATCACACGAAATATTTGCGCCTAGCAGAATTCTAATCAGCGACGGTCTCATGGTCAGGCTCTCTAACCACTCGACCAACGGGCCAGTCAACTTCTTTATCATCTTCCTAGCAATGTGTCCCATATTAAGATATCAAAACACATAAATTTGGAAAAACGCAAGGTACTGGCCCGGGCTTGAACCAGCATCTCTCGTATGAAAGGCGCGTTCTTATTATTTAGTTTAACCTTTTTCAATCAATTGATACTGCTCATTAATATAGGTTTAGTATTTTGGTAGCGTTAGTCGAATACACAGAAAAGCTATACATCCATACATACATAATAACATACTTAACACATACTAGAGACTGCAATCATATTCCTTGGCGTTATCACATACGATTGGTAAGCCCAGACTAAGCAACGGATTACTCCCCACCAACTACGATTAGCACGGCGTGTTTATAATAACTGCGCACGAGTTTGATTAAGCAAGTTGTTGAGCTATTTGTTCGGCGCTAAGTAACTTGTGAGAGGTTCTTGTTTTGCCCGATCGGTTTGGAGGTAAACAATAAAAATGCGGGAAGCGCGAGTTGATAACGGTAGCAGGGTTCTGTATGTGGAAGAATTAATATTGGTATGTATATCAAATAATATGTTTTAAAAAATAAATCTATGGTATTTATTGATATGGTTTGAGTTCAGTACATCGATAAAGAGATAGGTATAAATATCTAATTACTAGCTTTTGCCCGCGGCTTTGCTCGCGTAGTACATCGATAAATTATAGCCTACATGTTATTCGGGTGTAAAAGCTATATTATTGTAAAGTTTAATTAAATCCATTGCGTGAAAGAGTAACAAACATCTATATAGACTCACAAACTTTGGGTTTATAATATTTATAGGATTTGAATACCAATTTTTCTATCAGAAATAATCTTACTTGAGAGATCAATACGAACATATAAAGGAGAATTGCATTGTCACTAGGACATCACTTTCAATAGATTATCCTGTCATCATCCTCTTGCCCTTCACCCAGTTCATCTGGGGTCGGCGCAGCATGTCTTCCTTTTCCATACGTCCCGGTCAGCCGTCATCAAGCTATCCACTCCCATTTCTCTCATATCATCTTTCACACAATCCATCCATCTCTTATTTGGCCTTCCTCTTCCTCTCCATCCACTAACATTCATACTCATCACTCTCTTAATACATCAATATATTATCCTGTAACTTACTCATTTGCATATTTTGTTCACACTAGCACCCCATTTCTTTTAAATTAATTTTTTGCTTGTGGTACGGGTTCTAGATTAGATACAAGATATATCTATGTCCCTGGTTAACTCAAGAACTATAAAGAAATATTCAAATCATCCTCTACTTTATACATATTTGTTTCATTTCACAGCTTTGACTTTCATAAAATTCTAGGTAAGTAATATTTTTTTACAATTATTAAAAATAATCTAAACCTCAATTTTGGAAACACTTCATCATTGATGAATCAGTACCCTAAAAAGCTACAAAGGTCGCAGTGAGTTCGACCCGAGGCGCCACCGCGGCGGGTTTAGCCACAGGTTAAGCTGACCCTCGAGCTATCGCTAATCCGCGCTTAGCCACCGGCCTGCATCCGCGCTGTGACTTAGATATTAGCCTCATATAAATAGCGGTGGGAAAGGCATTTTCTTACTAATTCTAAATATTCCTTCACTTCATAAATTATCTTTTTTCATTGAGTAGTCTTTGATATATAGCCTGATATTATACCGAATTCGATATTATGGTCACACCAATTTGTTCTTAGGTAATTCCATCACATCTTCAGGGAAATTTTCTGACCTGTTAAAATACAACAACCAAATAATTTTCTTTTTATGACGTCTCAGGTTTGAAAGATGTTAAACCAGCGGAACCTTAAAAAGCTACAAAGGTCGCCGTGAGTTCGACCCAGGGCGGGGCCACATTGGCGGGTTAAGCTGACCCCAAGCTATCGCTAATCCGCGCTTAGCCACTGGCCCGCCGCCGCGCTCTGGCTTACAACTAACGCCCCTTATAAGTGTCGTAGAGAAATTGTATTGTTTACTATTCAAACAATTCTTAATTTTATAAATTACCTTTCTTCATTAGATAGTTTTTGATATATAATTTGAATTAGTCCTTGTGTCAGAAATGTGAGTGGATTATCTAAATCGATGCGTGTATTATTTACTAGTTACGTTTTAGGGAGGATTTTTAACTTTTTTAGATACCACCTGATGCAAAATTGACGTATCTTATGAAGCATCAAATTTTCAGATTTGAAAGACCTTTGTTGATCGTGGCCCGGCGCCACCGCGGCGGGTTAAGCTGACCCCGAGCTATCGCTAATCCGCGCTCAGCCACAGCTTGCCGCGCTGTGGCTTACAACCCAGGCCCCTTATAAATGTTGTCAGGAAATGCTCTACAAGTGAACAGTGATTTATGTACAGCAGTGTTTTCCAACATTGTTCCTAACACACGATTCTATTGTTGCTGAAAAATAACTCTCTGGACTCGGAACATTAGGTAGGTACTGTATCTTATGTTATCAATTATATGTCAAAGCTGTATTTATGCTGTTTACCTGTACATAGGTGCAGGTAATAATTAAAGTTTGTAATCAGGACCTATGCAGTACACAAAGGCTTTGCGTCTTTGTGACTAGGGTTGCCAACTATATTGTTTTAAACAGTATTATACTGTTTTTCACTAAATTATACTTTTTACTGTTGAACAAAAATAAAGTATACAATATACTGGTTTTTAGCATCAAAATGCAAACACATTATTATGCGTTATACTTAGTGGGAGAAGCTCTAAAAAATATGTATTAAAACAATAAATAAATAAAATACTGTTTATTTTTCTAATTTAAAATACTGTTGAATATTCTTCATAGACCTGAATATACTTTATTTCTTGTAAAAAAAGTTGGCAACCCTACTTGTGGCCCACACATTAAAACAGATTGGTGTCTATTATTAAGAGTACAGTGTATAAAATTATCTAAATCGGGGATTATCTCAATTATAACTATTTAATGTTTATCTTTAAAACTATGCTTGTATAATAGCAGCCACAGATTTATACCTTTTTTACATACATTGTCATCTGGACCAGTATCCTCGAAGGGGTATGCAGAGTTTAAGAGAAGGGACAGCCAGCACCCTCAACCAGATTCGGCTGAAAATAAAACTGGGCTGGGTGAGATGGAAAATTGTGAAAAAGTAGTGACAAGTGGCTAGCTCGTCGCCTACCCAATCACACACCCAAGACTCGATATGCCATTAGTCGCCTTTTACGACATTCTAGGCAAAAAACCCTCAACCAGATTCGGCTGAAAATAAAACTGGGCTGGGTGAGATGGAAAATTGTGAAAAAGTAGTGACAAGTGGCTAGCTCGTCGCCTACCCAATCACACACCCAAGACTCGATATGCCATTAGTCGCCTTTTACGACATTCTAGGCAAGAAACACAGTTGCCAAATTCAATTTTAAGTACCCGATCAACAGACAACCATATTTAGTAATAAAAATTCAGTATCTGATTGCTATTGCGAAGTTTGACGATGTGACAAATGTCAATACTGATCACAAGCCAGACAAAGCCACCTATGGTTTGCAGCCGGCACCATATTGGCTCGCGGGCGCGGAATCAAAATGGCGACAGGTGTTCGAGAATCCATAAACAATGAACATAGAGCGCATAACCACGCACAACGGTTTTGGCAAATAAAAAACGAATAAACGCCCCGCTTTGGTTTAACTTTACTATTTTAAACAAGACTCTGTTAGTTATAAATTTGGCTTTGGTATTTTATGAATAGTATTGACCCAACACTGTTGATATGACTGATATTTTTCTAATCACTGACTGTTGATGATATTGTTCTGATATTGACTGGCTGGATGGTGCATTCGGTAGTGACCGTACCCATGCGCCTTGAGTTGTGGGTTCGATTCCCACCCAGGACAAACATTCGTATGACGCATGCTTGCGTTTGTTCTGTGTCTGGGTGTTATTATCCAGTTATGACGTATATATTTGTAATACCACTGTTGATTCTGATATCCGTAACACAAGTGCTTAAGCTTTTTACCTCGGGATCAGATCAATGTATGTGTTGGTCTGATATTTATTTATTATTTATTAATTAACTTGTCATCGTTACTTCTCGTCCCTAGACAGGAGTTCGTTTCGATTTTTCTATACGTAACGATTATGAATATACCTGCGTTTCTAAACTATGGATGTGTAACCATGATGCTAATTGTCTGGTTCCTCCATCTAAAGTCAGATGAAGCAGGTCAGATTATGAAGGTCAGATCGGCAGTCGCTTTAATGTAATCACCAGACTCGCTAAATCCTGGAGTATGGTTTAAGCAATCCCCGACTAAGCATGGGATATAACGCTAGGAGGATATGTAAGGCAAATTGACACTAATATTATTATGAATAATGAACCTATTGAAGTTGTCAATTCTACTACGTTCCTTGGAATCACAATAGATTCAAAACTTCAATGGGCTCCCCATATTGCTGCCCTGGCAGGGAGACTTAGTTCAGCTGCATATGCAGTGAGAAAAATAAGGAGTCTAACTGATATTGAAACGGCAAGGTTGGTATATTTCAGTTACTTTCACAGTGTGATGTCATATGGTCTGCTGCTGTGGGGATCTGCGGCCGATATTCAAGCCATTTTTATATTGCAGAAAAGAGCCATCAGGGCCATATACGGCCTCAGACCACGTGATTCACTTAGAGAAATATTTAAGGAAATCAATATTTTAACAATAGCCTCGCAGTTCATTCTGGACTGTATCATGTATGTGTACAAAAACATACACATGTTTGCTAAAAAATCAGATACACATACTTTTAACACTAGGAATAAACACAAGCTTGCTGTTCCAAGTTATAGACTTCATAGGAGTGGTAATTCTTTTATTGGTCTAAGTATCAAAATGTTTAATAAGCTGCCACAAAGTCTCACTGATCTACCTGAGCATAAGTTTAAATTATATATTAAAACTTGTTTGATTAAAAAGGGCTACTATAAGGTAGAAGATTATTTAAATGATAAGAATATATGGCCAGTCGCATAATGGGCTGTTCGTCTGCACTGATAGATTTAAATTGACAAAAAAAAATTATTGTAACTACATAATAGCTATTAAGTCTTGGCATTTAAAAGAGTAACTATCGAGTTTCTTGCCGGTTTCTTCTCGGTAGAATCTGCTGTTTGAACCGGTTTATATTTATATTTATTTTGTTCTGACGATTTATAAGTGCTTTTTGTAAGCCTATATAAATAAAGATCATTTCATTTCATTTCATTTCATTTCATTTCATTTCATTTCATTTCATTTCATTTCATTTCATTTCATTTCATTTCATAATGTAAGGGTTCGACATGGAGACCCGACAAAGAGGCCTGAAAATCTGACAGATAGATAGACAGAGTTACTGTTGCATAATAATAGTAAAAAATACTAGAGATTACCATGTGAAAAGCAATAGTTAAGTCCTCGTGCTCACCTACTCCCGTTAAAACCAAACGAAGCCAATAAAACAGTACCTACACCTGCGCATAAGCGACAAACAGACTCTTTAGCAAGATCAATCTGGGAGTATGTTTACTGGCAAGTTCCGCGCCCAACTTGCGCAGTTTGTAAGGGCACTTCGGGCACTCCGCGCGCTCCGGGCACTTGCCGTCGCTTATTTTTATTAGCGGTGTTATTGCTCCCGAAGATGACAACTTTGTCTGCTCTACACACCGACAACACGATACATGTTGGTAATGAGGGCAGTGAACTATGTTAAGTGTCAGTGTGTACATAGAGAAAAGTAATTAATATAAATAAATAAAAAATAAATTCTTCGGACTGACACACCAATTCCCTAGTCCCAAACTAAGCTTATAAGCTTGTGCTATGGATACTAGGTGAACGGATAGACATACTTAAATACGTTTATAAACGTCCATGACTCGGGTACAAATATCCATGTTTATCACACGAAACATTGCCTCTAGCGGGATTCGAACCCGCGACCCTTGGTTTCGTGGCCAGGGTCTCTGACCACTCGCCAACGGGTCAGTCATGACAATGACAAGTTTAATTCATAAACCCATAGCCGATACACCAATACCGTTACGACATGCTAGGCAAGGAACTCTGTTGATGGCATATTATATTTGAGTCCCAGACCAGCATTGGATGAACGAACTCCTAGTTCCACGTCTTTTACATAAAACACCACCCTCATATTTACAAAACTTCGTGGGCCACAATATTAATGTAAAACATCAAGAGGCAACATCAAACTGCAGCCAATATCCGATCGCCTTGGGAGCGGTAACAAACACTGACACTAAACGCCTCGACTAACGAAGTTACCAACTAAACAGCCAATTTCGACCTCACTGCACGCGACTTAGGCACTAAGTAGTTTAAGTACTTATACTTAGACTGGCGACGACTGTAAAATGTTGGGAAATGTTTGAAATTCGTTCATGATTGCAAATAACACGAGATATTAAATAATATTGCATTTATACACTTTGTATAGCTCTGCTGTTTTGGATAAAAGTGATATATTATAAGCAAGTGACTACAACTTCTTTTATGGGGTGAAGTGGTACATACATACATACATAGATACATATATGCATAGATACATACATACATACATACATATATAAATAGTTGTATACATATATACAGTTTTATTTTTGGCTGAATGTGGTTAAACGGGCTGCTGTAACTTTGACTCTGCCTACCCATTCGGGGATTATAGGCCTGATGTTATGTATGTATGTAAAAGACACACTTTATTATTAGATTTCAGAGGAGCCAGATGGATAGAATTATAGTCGTTAATGTTATTTGTATGTGTGTAGGTTTCATCGTGAAACCCTCGCCTCCGAGTAGGTAGCACAAATACGAACATAGTTTTGAATCCAGTACGATTTTGGGTTTTAAATAGTTAAATGCACTTGGCCGGATTGAATTTTGTATACGAGTCGTATCATTATCATTGCGGTACCACTGTCTGATTCACTTATTAGTATACTAGCTTTTGTCCGCGGCACCGCTATCATGTGTTGTGCGGTAATTGTAAATTTTACCAAGATAATTAGTAATGTCCTTTTTAGAATTCCATATCTTGGTATACTTTTCATATAATAAGACAAAGATATTTCTCATTTATAATATTAAGACTGGCCCGTTGGTCGAGTGATCAGAGCCCCTAGCCATGAAACTAAGGGTAGCGGGTTCGAATCCCGCTGGGGGCAAATGTTTTGTGTGATGAACATGAATATTTGTACTCGAAACATGGATATTTATAAACGTATTTAAGTAGATATGTCTATCCGTTCACCTTGTATCCACAGCACAAGCCTTTGAGCGTAGTTTAGAACTAGGGAATTGGTGTGTCAGTCTGAATAATTTATTATTTACTAGTTTCTGCCCGCGGTTACGCTCGCGTGGTACATCGATGAAATATACCCTTTATGTTATTCGGGTATATGAGCTATATTATTCTAAAGTTTCATTAAAATCCATTTAGTAGTTTTTTGTGAAACAGTTACAAATATCTATTTAAAATATTACAAAAGGTATTTGTATCATCATCATCTTCCTAGCGTTATGTCCCGTGTTAAGACGGGGTCCGCTTAGACCATGATCCAGGATTTAGCGAGTCTGGTAATTACATTGAAGTGACCTTCGTTACCCTAAGATAGGGGAACCAGACAATTTTTGGATCATGGTTACAAATACAAAGTTGTTTAAATTTGCAGGTTTCATCACGATGTTTTCCTTCACCGTTGAGCTAGTGGTATAAATACGTACATAGACTTGAAAAATCCAGAGGTATGTGCCCGGGTTTGAACCCGCACTCCTCGGTTAAGAGGCGCGTGTCCTTACCATTGAGCTACTATCGCTTTTACAAAGGGTATTTGTATGTAGGACGAATATTATCGGTACAGCGAACTACAAGTAGTGCACTCCCAAAGTCCAATCAGAGATCTGGTTATCTTCTCGAAAGATGCTCCTTTGAGCCAAGTTGCGGAGTTGCGAACAAAGTGTTGCAGGGTAATAAGAGCAATCTGTAACTACTGAGTACCTATCGGAGGAGCGAGTTGCGAGTTGGAGCCACTTGCCTCCTAGAGGGTTGCCAATTAACTTGGGGCTCGATTGCGTGTTTAGCAAGACGCGTTTTAATTGTGTTTTAGTGGTCAATGGGTTATATGGAATTGGTGAAAACTGTTTCATTATTTTTGATTATAATATTATATTTGTTCTGTGTTGGTCTGGGACTATAAAAGAATTTGCCAACTGTGTTTCTTGCCTAGCATGTCGTAATAGGCGACTAATGGTATATCGGGTTTTGGGTATGTGATTATGTAGGCGACAAGCTAGCCACTTGTCACTGCTTTTTCACAGTTTTCCGTCTAACCCAGCCCAGTTTTGTTTTTGGATGAATGTGGTTAAAGAGGCCTGCTGCACATTTGACGCTGCCTACTCTTTCGGGGATTATGGGCGTGATGTTATGTTATAAATTAGTTTGAATTCAAAAGTAGCTCCAAATTGTTCGTGTAAATATACCCACTCGCCAGATCTCTTTACTGATTTGATTTTGTAGGCGACGAGCTAGCCATTTGTCACTACTTTTTCACAATTTTCCATCCAACCCAGACCAGTTTTATTTTTGGCTGAATGTGGTTAAAGGGGACTGCTGTCTCTTTGGCTCTGCCTACCCCTTCGGGGATTACGGGCGTGATGTTATGTTTGTTTCTTTGTTTGTTTGATTATATATTAACGGAGGATTAATCTTACTTTGGATAGCTGCGCCTACATAGTTATGTCTTTGGGTATGAATAGAGACTTGTAAAGTTAAAAGTCATGCAACACAGGCCTGTTGGCCGAGTAGGCGAGACAGTTACGCGAAACCAAGGGTCGAATCCCGCCGAAAATGTGTCTACGCTCACCTAGTATTCATAGCACAAGCTAAGTTTGGAACTAGGGAATTGGTGAGTCAGCCTGGAGATTTATCTATCTATTCTATATTATATAAAAATGAATCGCTGAATGTGTTGCTAAGCGCAAATCTCAGCTAGCAAAGAACAGCTGAATCGATTTCAACAGCTGAAACGATTTCGCTAATTCTTTTTTAGTTGTGTTTGTTATTATCAGGTAAAGGTTCTTATGAAAGAACCATTTTTTTTTTTACGTTTTTTTTTACGTTACAAAGTGCACCGGGTCAGCTAGTTTATTATAACTTCAATGTGGTAAATGTGAGGATGGGTCACTTGGTAACGGGTTGGCGGGAAAATTGAATTGAACTGTAATTTTCTATTGTCTATGCGGCCAGCCCGCGCACTGTTAATTCGAGAATTAATCTCGGCTAAGTGTGCACAAGACGCATAAAATAAAACTTTCAACTTGATTTATGGGTGCAATAAAAACTATTAAAGATTTTATTACAGTGCTACTTGTGAAAGTACCTCTTTTCCTTTAGTCCTTCGTCTCTTTATCTAAATTATAATAATAATATTATCAAGAGTAAAGATTTGATTGTTTGTTTGTATTGAATAGGCACCGAAACTACTGAACCGATTTGAAAAATTATTTTCACAACGGACAGCTACTTTATCAGCAAATAACATAGACTATATTTTATGCTCGTACTCCCACGGGAACGGGAACTACGCGGGTAAAACCGCAGGGCGCTGCTAGTTCGTAATAGTTTACAGTGAATTTTTCTTTGTAATTTTATGAGTGTTAACACGCGGTTTCGCTTGCATGAAATTCGGTCTGCTCAGAAGCTCTATCGTGTATCCCTTGAAATATATATTTTTTTATGAAATAAAAAGTAGCTTAAATGTTTTCTTAGGGTTAAAACATTAGGTGTATCAAATTTCATCGCAATTGGTTACGTATTATAGGCATAAAGATGTCACTAACAAACTAACTCTTTATCTGACTTCCGCATTTATAATGTTCGTAGGGAATTCGTATAGACTACGTAGTAGACCCATCATATTATCGACTATTTCTCATACTTTAGCTGCTTTATTAACGGTACAGTTGGCGACTCGATCAAGCGGGACCGCCCGGCGCATCGAAGACTTTAAACTATCGTTAAGTAAGCGGCAACTCCGTTAATAATCCCCGTTTATCATCCCGCGCGCAATATTGTCGCGGACTCGCTAACTCGCGTAATAAGGATCCGGTCACTGGGAAAACATGTTTGATATATGATCTTCTTTGTTATGAGTTAAAAAATATTACAGTGGAAGGTGTAGGAGAACGTTATGTGATCTGTCGGTATGAAGTCCCCATTTTTGTGAGATACTAATAAACAATCACAAACTAAAATATTGTTTGTTTAAGCGCTATATACATAACAAACCAGGTTAGGTATTTTCTTCCATCCAATTGCGTAAGAGGATAAGAACACGAGCATTTGTGGTTCGGCCGGCTATGTTTGGATAGCTTTGACCTACATGACTTTATGAAAAGGAATTTACAATACAGTATTAAAGATTACTCGTTAAGTTAAACCCTTCCTTATTTCATAGCTTTTAAAATGGGTCGCAACGACTCGATCAAGCGAGACCTGCGCATTGAAGACTTTAAAGTTAAACTATCGTTAAGTAAGCGGCAACTCCGTTAATAATCCCCGTTCATCATCCCGTGCGAAATATTGTCGCGGACTAACTAACTAACTCGCTTAATAAGGATCCGATCACTGGGAAAACATGTTTGTTATCCGATCTCACTGTTTGTTTGCGTAAAAATATTGCCTACATTGGGAGTCGAAGGAAAATGAACTGTAGGTCTTAGGTTAGAATAGGCACTTTGTAGCACAAAAAGTAAAAACTTATTTGCGTAATTTATGGTAACGTACGTGTGGTTATGAAACTAAATTTGACTGGCCCGTTGGTCGAGTGGTCAGAGACCCTGGCCACGAAACCAAGGGGTTTGAACCCGCTAGGGGAAAATGTTTCGTGTAATGAACATGGACATTTGTACTCGAGTCGTGGATGTTTAGAAAACGTATTTGACTATGTCTATCCGTTCACCTAGTATCCAAAGCACATTATAAGCTTAGTTTGGGACTAAGGAATTAGTGTGTGAGTCTAAAGAATTTATTATTTTTTATAATTATTATTTTAATCACATTTTTTTATTTAGCTTTATTGTATTATATTATATTACACTAATACTAATAATACTAGCTATTACGAATACATATTATTTATAGATTAAACAACATCACGCCCAAATTTAATCCCCAAAGGCAGAGCCAAAGGGAAAGCATGCCCTTTTAACCCAATATCCAGGCTGGGTTAGATGAAAAATCGTGAAAAAGTGGCTCATACCCAAAACCCGATATACCATTAGTCGTCTTTTGCGACATGCTAGGCAAGATAAACAGTTGGTACATTCTTTTAAAGCCCCAGACCAACATGGGACAAAATATTATATTTATAGATTATGTACGAATTAAATTGTACTGGAAATAAATGGGTCAGGTACCCACGATTATTTATATGTGAATGAATTGAATTCAAAAGAAAGAAAGAGAAATGTGAAATACCTAGAATATCATTTGAGCTGCCTATTTGAAAATAATGTGATCGAATTTTGTTGATGCGAGTTCTTTATCAAATGGCAAGGTTGAAAGCGTTAGGTATTAGGGTAAATTGCCTGCCAAATATGTTTTATAAAGAAATTCAAAAGGTTCACGAAGTTGACACCCGACAGGGCAGTTGACATCTTGAGGGCTCAGCCTTTTTTCTAATTGTCAAAATGTTTTAGACTAATAAAAAATGTGTAGAGTTCTTTCCTTGTGACATCACATTTTAGGGCAGTCAGAAAACTGACTAATTGCACTTTCAAATTAAGTTTAATTTTAAATGTCCGGTAGGTATATTAATAACCGGCATCCGCCCGCAACTTAGTTTGAGTAGATAAATAATCTAAAACTATCTTCTAAAAATATGATAAATAAGATATATATAAACATGTTCTATACACAAATGTATACATACTATGATGCATTCCCTGAAGAGGTAAGCAGAGTCAAAGAGCAAGGATCAGCCTAAAACAGCTTTGGCCTAAAAAAAAACAATGAGTTGGTTTATCTATACTTATAATAAATCTGTAGAGAGGTCAATTCTGTACATGAAATATATTTTCAAAATAACTATCAGGGAGTGATTAGTGATCGATACTGATGCCAAAAATGCAATCAGTAAAATTTTTGTCTGTCTGTCTGTCTGTCTGTCTGTATGTTCCTTATAGAAACAAAAACTACTCGACGGATTTTAACGAAACTTGGTACAATTATTCTTCATACTCCGGGGCAGGTTATAGTATACTTTTCATCACGCTACAATCAATAGGAGCAGAGTAGTGAAGGGAAACGTTGGGAGAACGGGAGAAGTTACTCCATTTTTTAAGCTTCCGTCGCGTGTGCAGCCTTAATGGTTAAAGTTACATAGAAATCATGTATGACTGAAATAGTCTTTATAATATTATCCATAAACGCGGATGACACCGCTGGCACAGCTAGTATGGAATATTGTGAAGAAGTAACAAGCGGCTAGCTAGTCGCGTACCTACACTATCACAAACTCATTACGTCATACGTTAACATTTACTGCATGCAAAAAAATGAACACAGTGGCTACTACACTACAAGATAGTCAAGATTATAGTTCGAATAATATGTAAACACAAGACGTCAATCGAACATGCAGAAACGCCATTCCTGCATAGCGCTGACGAAGTTATTCTCGCCACTAAGTATATATATGCTTAGTGGCTAGCTTCGCCATACGAGTTTTAATCAGTCTTGTATATACGAGACGGTTAGTCGGATCTAGGTCCCCGAGCAAGCAACATAGGCGGAAGTACTTCCACTTTTGGTTCGAGCGATTTATATCTGTGTTCAATTACCTTTTAAGTTCTAGACCGTTATGGGATTATTCACTATGATAGTGTTTTATGAGGTTGAAATTAAGTTGTCAAATGCCCTATTAGATATGAAGGCACCTCTATTTGGCCTAATTGATTCAGCGCTCACTCACGCTATTTCCAAATCTGTCATTCACACACCAAATTATTGGTTCCGATTGCTTGCTCCTAATTTGAACATCATACTGACGAACTATTTTAATAAGCAATTTATTCAAAAACGGGTATGTCTATACCAATATAAGAGGCTTAAGAGTTTGTTTGTTAGGTTGAAAGCATCATTCTTAGGAACTAATGGCCGAATTGAAATGCTATTGAACTATATCATAATATGTCGAGACGAATTATTTTTATTTGTTTTAATTTCTGCCTGCGAAATGATTCATATTTGTCAATACTACATAATAACTTAAGAGGGGGTCTTGGCATATACTTCGAGTGGTCACCAAGGGGAGGGGGGAGGGGTAAAAATTATTGAAAAAAATTCAGTCGAATTGAGAACCTCCTCCATTTTTTTGAAGTCGGTTAAAGAGGTCACCCAATTTGGGTACTTTCCCTTAGTGGTAAATGTTACTAAGACTTAAAAAGCCATGACCTGTCGTATACAAGATGCGCTTACCGTTAAGCTACCCCACCTCTCAGTTCCGCATGATTTGCTAAAACGCCGAGACAGATAGCACGCCCGCGGCCACGCATTCCTCCAGCTCATGTACCTTAGCTACTAAACTATTAATCTTGAGATCCTTTATTTTTTCGCGACACCCGTAATAGTTTTGTTGTTTATATTCTGCGCACGCCGGGCGGTACGTGGGTGGGTCCGTTTAGCCCTGGCATACCCTCGGATACAAATTGGACAAATAAAATTTAGTACTGTATGCGCTACAGAGATGGATTGCTTCGGGTCCTTTTTGACAAGTGCCCCGGGCATTTTCGGATGGCTTCTTGGTTACTTTGTTGTATTTATTGTGTTGATAAGCTTAGTGGGAAAATGTGAAAGAGTGTTAAGCTCAATATTCTCATATAGTCGTGAAATGAGGTTGTGATTGTGATTATTCCTCGTTGGTTTGCGACTAAAACAGATGGAACATTGCTAAGCATGTTGTAAAAGGGGACTGACGAAGAGCTGGCTTCTGGTCACTAATTTTCCATAATTTTACATCCAATCCAACCCAGTATTCGTTTTGGTTGAAGTGGTTAAAGGGGCCTACTACCCTTTTGCCTCTGTCTTACCCTTCAGAGATTTCAGCAGTAACGATATGTATATACCTAAATACATAACATCATGCCCATAATTCCCGAAGGGGTAGGCAGAGTCAAAGGGACAGCAGGCCCCGTTAACCACTTTCAGCCAAAAATAAAACTGGGTTGGGGTAGATGGAAAATTGTGAAAAAGTAGTGACAAGTGGCTAGTTTGTCGCCTATACAATCACAAACGCAAAACCTGATATACCATTAGTCGTCTTTTACGACATGCTAGGCAAGAAACACAGTTGGTAAATTATTTTTAAGTGTCAGGGCAACACGGGACAAACCTATGTTCTGTAAATATATTAAAATATAGTTTTATCTCGTCATTATAATGGCGTCCTATCACAATTCCGACGCATTGCAGTCACAGTGCAACATTTTGATTGCGGTCTAAACGCATCTCAATTAACGCGACAGCTAACTACTCTGTTGAGGCAATCATTTGTTATGCGGTTTTATATTTTTGCTAGCTTTTGCCCGTGGCTTCACCTATATAATTAAAGAGATGTACTAGTGCATCCTGTGGGATTTTCCAGGAATAATAAGCAAGTATGTGTCCTCTCCGTATGATATTACCTGTACTTAGGGTCCATAATTTTGGTCTAGTTCTAATCACAGTCAGTCATGACAATCGGTTTAGTGGTTAATACCTGAAAACGTAAGACAGACAGTTTCTTTCTTAATAATAATATTAGTAAAGTACATGGCGTTCGGTTCTCTCTGCCTACCCCGCTAGGGAAGTGGCGTGAAGTTTAGTTAGTATTATTATAATTAAGTCAATCAGTCAACAAAGTAGTTAAATTTAAAAACTTTCATGATAGATTTCAAAAACAGACAAAAAATACGAAGCCACATAAAGGCTCAGAGCCTAAATTCAGAGACATGTCAACTACAAAAGTGCCTGTTACAAGCAAAGCGGCCTAATCGCTTAAGGAGCAATATATTCAACGTTTCAACGCTACGGCGAAACCTGAAAATAATACGTAATAGGCCAAAAGTGAAACGGGCGGACTCATCCCGACCGACGGCTCTGAAATTTATGGCCACTTAATATCTGCGGAAGAGGCGGCCGCGAGCGAGCGAACGAATGAGCGAGGTGGCGAATACATGAACAACTGAACAAACAATCGAAAAAAATATCGAACGAATAAGCGAACATTCAAATAAATTAACGAATGTATGAGCAAACGAACGAACAAACGAGTGAACAAGCAAATACATGAACAACTGAACGAACGAGCGAATAAATTAACAAACGAATAAGCGAATTATCGAATAAATTAACGATAGATAGCTACCTGCGAACTTCTAAAAAAGCAAATAGATATATATTATGAGAGTTGTTCCATGTTATGATAGCTCAATAATAAGGACACGTCTCAGATACGAGGAGTCTCAATTCATCGTGGTGAGGAACCGTTCATATTGAAATGAATAAGGACGTGAAACTCTATGTAATTTGTCTGGTCCACTATTCAAAGATTACATAGACAGCGCTTGTTGTACAAGTACAGGCAGTTACGTTCGCATAACAAGAATGAACACGCGGACAAAGTCTACAGTCATAGCTAGTATGTATTTAAATGACAGCAAATTCGTCATGAACAAATATGATAATAATTTTTAAATGTTCAGAAAGTTATTTTGACTCGTTGTTTTTATTTTTTTGCAATCGATACACATATAAATCGTGAAACTGTTCATGTTCCGCATATTTTCCGACGCGTAATAAATATGAAAACGGTCATATTTTGCTAAAGTAAACTTTGCTACAATATTTCATAGGCTATCAATATAAAATTACGTTCATCGTCCTGCAAATTCAATATCTATAAATCGGTGTGAAATCAATATAGGTATTAATAAGTTACACACATAACATAAGCACAAGAAGGCATAGTCAAAGAGGCAGCAGGACCATTTACCCGCATTCAGTCAAAAAATAAAACTGGGTTGGGTTAGATGGAATATTCTGAAAAAGTAGTGACAAGTGGCTAGCTTGTCGCCTGCACAATCACACACCCAAAACCCGATATACCATTAGCCTCCTTTTACGACTTTTACTAGGCAAGAACCACAGTTGGCACATTATTTTTAAGTCCCAGACCAATATGGAGCATAAGTTACACATATATGAAAAACGTTAGTGGTAAATAATTAATACAAATATTGGCTGTTATATACGAGGCCATGTTGTTCTGGGACCTAAAAAGAGTTCGCCAACTGTGTTTCGGGTATTTTTCGGTTTTGTGTGTCGAATCAGTGGTGAAAATCTCTATTATTTAGTTCGAAAATACATAGTACGTGCTCGAATTTGAATTCGCGGTTTACACCTTTTTTTTATTGACTTGTACTTGAGTATAGAAGTTATAAAGTTTCTGCTAGCTTGACGAATAATCCGCTTGGGCGCCGAACATGTTTCGCCTTCTCGCGAAAACTCGATATGATATGTGACCACTGATGGTGTCTGTACTTTGTGTGTATTAAGTATATTGCTTTAGCAGTAGGTACTGAAACATTAATTACGTAATTGGAGCATTTATTTTCGAACGTATTTATTAATTTATGTTTGAAATTTGAATATTATTACTTCTTAGGTGATATTGATTTCATTCTATTTCAAGGCGTAGTTGGTTATCGTATTCGAACACTTAACTTTACAACATTAACGACATCGTCTTACGTTTCAAATTATAATATAACGACTTACGAATCTTAATTTCGTGCTATAATAGATCAACAAATTTTAGTTATCTCCGTTTATTTAACAGCTGTATTTTGAATAGTCAAATAAAAAACAACAAATCCAATAAAGAGCGACACAACTAATTAGAATTTACGAGAGTTATTCTAAAGTTTGTTTGTTTTATAATCAAACGGTAAATTTATGAGTGGCTATTAAAAATCAGCTCTTAGACATCATAGCTAGGAATTGCAATGCTGGATCTTGTAATCCAGCTAAGCCCAGCACAATTTAGATGAGCAATCCAGCAAAACAAGCCGATGAATTGCAATTCTTAATCATAGCGCAGTGTTCGCCGAACGTCCGCTAACTTATCGAACGTTCGCTCGTTCGCAACCGTGTCTCCAACCCCGCATAGGTAAAAAGCGTTCGGTTCCCACAAACGGCGAATGTATCCAATATTATTATTAATGGCACATTGAAATACTGGGTCGACTTAACGAATATTTAATATCGCTCCAAGCCGATTTACGGGCGCGTCGAAATGTATTGTAAGTATCTTTTGGTTTATGTGACTTAGGGATCGGTGGATGTCGCAGCGAATATTTTTTTCCTATTTTTTTTCTGTGCGACAACGCCCGCCGGTAATGTGGCCATTACGCAATATTTTTCCTGTTTTCCTTGCGCACGACTACATGTGGACGCGGACGTGGAAGATTTATTTGTAATTTTGTGTATATATGTAGTACCAAGGTAGTATATGTACATACATAATATTTGTCATGATACGGTGTAAGATAAAAATATTAAAACATAAAATGTACTCGTGTATTATTTTCATTAAGAGTGTTTCAAAGTGCAATAAAATATGTAAATAATAACTAATAAAAATTGTTTATACAATAATTATGGTTACAATAGGTACAACACCGAGGCTTCCCAGTAAGTAATATTACGATACTTGTAATGGCTCGCAACTTCGCAGGTTGTTGACAAAAATTAACTTTAGGATTTTGTAACAAGCAAGAAGCAAAGAATATAGGTAGTAGTTTAACAAAATGACTTAATCTAGTATGTGTGTGTGTGTGTGTGTGTGTGTGTGTGTGTGCGCGCGCACGTGTATGAGTGTGTGTAGATCATGTTAACCTTGTAAATAGATTTTCAACTTCTTCTTAAGTTCGTGTTTTGAACCAATTAATTATATTTTTTTGCCAGTTAATAAACTCGTAGAGTGGAAACAAAGCAGCAGATGTCACAACTAATTTTAAAATTACCTTGTCCAAATGACATTAATCAACACCCCTTGTATATTATGCGTGTGTTTACCATTGAGCCATTAGCATATGATATACCAGTTAGCTACTTGAATGACATATATCTTTTGTTTCCATTGTTTCAGTTGCTTCCGTGCTACCATAAATTGGAAGGCGAACCATATTCAAGCAAATTTCGTCTTTATTGTATAATCATCTTCTTACCGTTATGTCCCGTGCTTAGACGGGGTCCGCTTAGACTATGATCCAGAATTTAACGAGTCTGGTAATTACATTAAAGCGACTGCCAATCTGCCCTCGTAACCCTAAGATAGAAATATTTTGGATCATGGTTACAAATCCAGAGTTGTTTGAATTAGCAGGTTCATGACGATGTTTTCCTTCACCGTCAAGCAAGTGCTATAAATACGCACATAAATTTAAAAAATCCAGAGGTACGTGCTCGGGTTTGTACCCGCACTCCTCGGTTAAGAGGCGCGTGTCCTTACCATTAAGCTACCACCGTTCTTGTCTTTATTTTATAAATAAATGCTCAAATAAAATAAAACAGATACGTTACTAGCTTTGTACCAACATTCGCACGAGAGGCGTGTGTCTCTATCGCTGCCTTACCCGTTTGTACCAAGCTATCCCCCGTTGCTATGGGACCCGAAAAATAATGTACTTACTGTGCTCGTTGCCAAGCATTCCTTAAAAGGCTTCTATAATGGTGTATTTGGTAATGGATTTGCTATTGGACAGTTTTCACTTTTCCATCTACTCGTAATCCAACTAAAATTTAACATGGTTTAAGAAGCTTATACAGATACCAAAATAATTTGTATGTTTATAAATAAGTTTTTCACAATTTTCCATCTAACCCAGCCCATTGTCCCGTGTTGGTCTAGGACTTAAAAATAATGTGCCAACTGTGTTTCTTGCCTAGCATGTCGTAAAAGGCGACTAATGGTATATCGGGTTTTGGGTATGTGATTGTGTAGGCGACAAGCTAGCCACTTGTCACTGCTTTTTCACAGTTTTCCGTCTAACCCAGCCCAGTTTTGTTTTTGGATGAATGTGGTTAAAGGGGCCTACTGCCCCTTTGACTCTGCGTACCTCTTCGGGGATTATGGGCGTGATGTTATGTTAAGTTATAAATAAGTTTGAATTCAAAAGTAGCTCCAAATTGTTCGTGTAAATATACCCACTCGCCAGTTTACCCGAACCAGAACTCGCCTCTTTACTCGAACTTGGCTTGTCACGCCCCCGCGTCTAGATATCAGGCTACTCGAAACGCAGAAATATTTTTTCGCACTGTTTCAGCCGCTCCCGTGCTGGCGAAACAATTGATCGGAAGACCGTCTTCAAGCGAGCTGTGTCTCTTGAGTTTATTTATGTGCGTGTACGCGACGTATCGGGTCGTCCACGCGACGCCCCCGCCCCGTTTCTTAGAGTATTTCGCAGTGCTTTCTCAGTGTTCCTTACTGCTGAAGGACAGCGGGATCTTTAGCAAAACGGTTCTGTTTTTAAGAAAGGAACGTCAGTCTTTGGAGGTTATTAGATTGGAACACACAGTCCATTTAGTTTGATATGTGCACAGTCTATTAAATTAAATAAATAAATATTAGACAACATCATGTACGTTGATCTGACTTCGAGCTAAGTAGCCTAAGCACTTGTGTTACGGATGTCAGAATCAACAGTGGTATTACAAATACATACTTAATTTTCCATCTTACCCAGCCCATTGTCCCATGTTGGTCTGTGACTTGAAAACAATGTGCCAACTGTGGTTCTTGCTTAGCATGTCGTAAGAGACGACTAATGGTGTATCGGGTTTTGGGTAGATATGTGATTGTGTAGGCGACAAGATAGCCACTTGGCACTACTTTTTCACAATTTTCCATCTAACCCAGCCCAGTTTTGTTTTTGGCTGAATGTGGTTAAAGGGGCCTGCTGCCCCTTTGACTCTGCCTACCCCTTCGGGGATTATGGCCGTATGTTATGTTATGTTATGTGTTGTTCCTTAAGTATAAGATATAGATAGAATTTGACTTATAATAATTTCTTAGATATAATTTGATATATTATTACAATGCTTCGGTTTTTGGACCTGTTTTTGAATAAAGCAACTTGTATAGGGATACACAATTAGTCGCCCTTTACGATATGCTAGGAAAATAACACAGTTGGTACATTCTGTTTGAGTGGCAGCCCAACGAGAAAGCTGAACGCGAAGTTTAACCTCTTAAGGTTCAACGCCCTCTGAACACAACGTCAAACGTTCCGGTGTTCGGCACACGCAAAGTGCTGAACGTTTGCTGAACGCGTCCTCCGCTCGGCACAAAGAGGCGAAATGTCTTTGTAAATTGTTAAGGCGAGAGGCGCCCACTTATTCGCAGCCTGCTTTGCGGCGGTTTGGCGATAACTTTGTATCGCGAATGTTTGGAATCATTGTGGTCGTCTTTTGATTAGTGTTGGGGAACGGGCGGATATGGAGGCGCGATTGGACAAAGTCAGTTGAGAATTTTTTAATGTACAAATATACATGTTTGTACTACCTTGAAATTCGACTGAGTTATGTATTCATAGTACATATAGGTTGGTATGTTTTTTGGACTATAGTCTTGACCGTCTTGTGGTTTTAGTAGACAGATGCCTATTATAGGTCTTACCGACAAACACAATTTTATTTGGATTAACTCATATATTCGTCATACATATGACAAAAAAACCTTTTCACGCACATTGGAACGCAATCCTCATGGGCCTGAAAAGCTTAGCCAGATATCGATTATAAACGAATGGGGTACTTTAATTTAAAAAATCTGTGCCTTGCCGTGTCCGTGATGTAACAGCTATAGCCGCTATAACAGATAACAAAAGCGTTGTAATAGCTATTTATTGACAACAAACATCAAAGTAAACAAGTAGTCGACCAAAGACGGGAAGACAAATTTCTAGATTCGAAATTGTTGGTTTTGGAACACTCAGAAGAGATCCGGGTATTCCAAACTCCAATTCCGGATACGGTCCCGAAGCACTCACCAACTCGCATCCCTAGTCTCGTTCAGCGGACCCACTTAAAGGCCTCGCCTTTGTTATGTTAAATTACATTGATTGTCATTTAAATAAGTTGTCCTTACTTACGCAATGTTTGCGTAGTTCGTGAAATTTTTGTGTTGTTGACTGTGCGTTTCGCCGGCGATTTAAATGCTTCGCGAGAATTGTTCGAAGCATTTTGATTCGTTATCAAACTGTTTTTGTGTTGTTAAGTGATTTTGTTTTTATAAATTCCAATAATTTATAGAAATTTTGTCGTGATTCGGTTTATGTAAATTCCGAACGGTGTTTGAAAATTGTGAAAGTAAAGAGCTAGAACCAATTAAGCTTATATTTACTATTTTTTAGGTTTTACTAACATGTTCGAACAGATAATTACACTGATATTAAAATCGGTTCTCTGCCTATTCCGCTAGGGAAGTGGCGTGAAGTTTAGTTAGTTAGTTAAAATCAACATATATCTCTCTTGTTAGATATTTCGAAAAGAATCGTTTAACTTTCTTCAGCGAGTGTGGTGTGAACCGTTAGCAGCGTAGCGTATAGCAGCAGCGATCTAGCGGACTGGGGCGGAACGGCGCCCAGAGCGGACTGTCAGAGAGCATGAACATTTTATAATCTTAACATTAATAGCACATTCTTAAAAAGAATGTACCGAATGTGTTTCTTGCCTAGCATAATCGTAAAAGGCGACTAAAGGTATATGGGGTTCTAGGTATATGCTTGTGTAGGTGACAAGCTAGCCAATTGTAACTACTATTTCACAATTTTCCATTTAACCTAACCCAGTTTTATTTTTCGCTAAATGTGGTTGAAGGGGCCTGCTGCCCCTTTGACTCTGCCTACCCCTTCGGGGATTATGGGCGTGATGTTGTGTATGTATGTGTAACACTAATAGCTGGATAGCTAGCTGGTTAAGTCATCATTGAAAATAAACTCTCCAAGGTCATCATTCAGATATACCGAATTATATATTAAGGCATGGTTTGAAAGAAATCAGGCGAGAAAGCAAAGTAATTCATCATTCTCCTAGCGTTATGTCCCGTGCTTCGTTGGGGTCCGCTTAAACCAAGAACCAAGATTTAGCGTGTCTTGTAATTATATAAAGCGACTGTCGATCTGACCTTCGTAACCCTTAGATAGGGGAATCAGATCAGTTGAAGAATGGTTACACAGTCATAGTTGTTGGAATGTGCAGGATTCATCATAATGTATTCCACCGCCTCTGTACTTGTGATAAAAAATACATAGATTTGATAAAATCCAGAAATACTTGCCCAGGTTTGAACCCGCACTCCTCGGTTAAGAGGCGCGTGTCCTTACCGTGGAGTATCGCTGTTAAAGCAAAGTAATTGTGCTCCCTTTTAAAATGGAAAAAACTGATTTTGCGTGTTAGCGAATTTTCCGCTCCAATCATTATGACACTGGGCAAAGGTTAGACGCATATCAATTAATCCACTTGAATACCTTTAATACACATTTGTAGGTATATACGTGTTAATGCTCAGGGCGTATGATTATGACAATTAGACTTAGCCGGTGGCGAATAACTATAGACCTAGATACGGACAGGCACGGAGTTGAAAACTAATGCGATATAATTATAGAAACATCTTGAAACGGAACATTTTTTTGGAATTTAAAAACAATGATTCGGGTCGTACGCAACGGAAACTCGTGAAACTTTCAATAGCATTTATTGCTTTATTTTCTTTTAGTAAAAAATATACAGGATTGGTAGTATTAAATAGTTTCTTTTAGCTATGCCCATCATCTTCTATGTTTTTGTCAATCTCGAGTACTTCGGCTATTAAATTTGAAAATCCTCGCTCGGTTAGATAATAATATGCTGACTAAGTTGATTTCGCCATAAAGCATTTGGTTTGAAACTAACTTCATCAGCACGTTGTAGAATGTATGAAGCGATTTTTAACATCATCTGTTGACACGTTTATTGGAACTAAAGTCTTGACTAATGATGCAGTAGATAGATGTCTATAGAAGTCGCCTCGAAACTTTAGCGCCCTGCATTGACCCTCATCTTATTCGAGTCCGTACTTGAAACAGATTACCTAATGAAGCTTTTATATTTAGAACTAGTCCTGACTTGTGACGTAATAGACAGATGTCTGTTGGTGTCGCCCCGAAGATGCCTTTAGCGCCCAGCATTGACCCCCATCTTGCGCTAGTCCGTACCTGAAACAGATTACCTAATGAAGCTATTATTAATGCGCGTTCATTACTGTAGGCACTTATACAAGCAGATGTGCCATATGTGCATTATGCGTCCACCTGCACTCTTGGTGCATTCATTTTGAACCTTATCACCTTGGGTTAAAGATTAAATGTTTGCTTGCGTGATTTTCGCGCGACTGTATTTATCAGCTACCCGATATCTTAACAACTCCAGTATCATTTGGACTGGTATGCGGGTTTTGTTGGCACATTGACATACAATGTTGTCAAGCGGTTTAACATTAGCTGAATACTGACGGACTTGAACTTGGAATACTAATAGTGATTTTCACCGGCACAGTAGTGAAGGTATGCTATGGTCACGGACTAGTAAAAAAAGAAGCACTCCGCGGTGTCATAACAAGTAGGTAAAGATACTTTTACGCATGTGTGAGTGAGACTTAGGCATATCAGATATCGCAAATTTGAAGCGCTTATGTCATTGTGTGATGTAAGTGCGTGTCAAGTTGGAGCTCCGCAGATGCCTAAACGTCCAGTTAGTAGCGCGGAGTCGTTATTTTTTTACTAGTCTATGGCCATATACGGTAGAGCTTTGAGTTATACGTTAGTTTTTAATTGGTTCAAAACACGAACTTAAGAAGAAGATGAAAATCTATTTACAAGGTTAACATGATCTACACACACTCATACACGTGCGCGCGCACACACACACACACACACACACACACACACACACACATACTAGATTAAGTCATTTTGTTAAACTACTACCTATATTCTTTGCTTCTTGCTTGTTACAAAATCCTAAAGTTAATTTTTGTCAACAACCTACGAAGTTGCGAGCCATTACAAGTATCGTAATATTACTTACTGGGAAGCCTCGGTGTTGTATTGTAACCATGATTATTGTATAAACAATTTTTATTTATTACTAGCTGTGCCAGCGGTGTCACCCGCGTTTATGGTTAATATTATAAAGACTATTACCGTCATACATGATTTCTATGTAACTTAAACCATTAATGCTGCACACGCGACGGAAGCTTAAAAATGGAGTAACTTCTCCCGTTTTCCCAACATTTCCCTTCACTATTCTGTTCCTATTGGTTGTAGCGTGATGAAAAGTATACTATAACCTGGCCAGGAGTATGAAGAATAATTGTACCAAGTTTCGTTAAAATCCGTCGAGTAGTTTTTGTTTCTATAAGGAACATACAGACAGACAGACAGAGAGACAAAAATTTTATTGATTGCATTTTCGGCATCAGTATCGATCACTAATCGCCCCCCGATAGTCATTTTGAAAATATATTTCATGTACAGAATTGACCTCTCTACAGATTTATTATAAGAATAGATTACATCTAACCTAAACTACAGATTTGTAAAAAAGTATATGTGAAAAAATATTTTTACAGTAGGTAAGTTGTTGCTATAATTTAATTTTTCTTAATTTTGTGTTACATTTAATTGGCTAAATATTGAAACAGTACACGTAATACTATATAATAATGGAAGTATACTGCGAAATTGAACGTTGTTTTGTCTGTTGAATCTACAAGTAGGTATATAAATTGCATTTGCATTTGTGTGTAATCTTAACAAAGCGTTTAAGACCAAAGGGATCCTCTCAGATCCTAAACTAACGACCGTGATGTTAGGTTGACTTAGCCAGTGGCCACGTGATACAGGTTTTAGAACTATAAAATATCTATGTACATATAAAACAAAACGTTTCTATTTATTTTTGAAGTAGTTTAAATTGTTTCTTCATTTTAATTTTGTTAAAATCGTTTATACAATTATGGAGCTTGGATGAGTGCATCGAACATTATAAATAAAAAAAAACATACTTAATACATGCCGTGGTACGGTAAATAGGATAATAATTTTTTTGATAATTTTGTACCCGAAAATTTATAACTTCTCTCTTCATAACTACCTGTGCAATATCACAAAACGCCATAGAGGTTTTGGTGTCAAGCATTCGAGTTTTATATTATATCTTGTGTATAGGAAAACTCGAATAACTATTTTAAAATTAAAAATATAAACTTCGCACTGTAATTTGAACAACAACTGGGTGCAACTTTGTCATATTTAGCGATTACATTTCTTTTATCCTACACCGAGATTTAAAAAAATTGGGGAAAAGCAACGAACGAATACGAATCACTAGCCGAGGGCGCCGTATAATTTTAGCTAAAGTTCTTCAATTCTATATACATACATTTCATATCGGTATTGAAATTAAAAGTAGGCTAAAACTAACTTCCAACATTTCATTAAGTAATGTTAGTTACAACTCGAGATAATCAACGAGTGCTAAAAATAGATGACCTCTTGCGTTTTATATAGGTAATTTTCTTAAAATAACAGTTAATTAAATAAAATGTAGGAAAACGCTAATAAAAATCCGGTCATGTTCATTATTTTTTGTTGGCCGCTCATTTCGGACTTCTGCTTAGTGCAAGAATTTGTACAAATCAAACATTACCTTAACAACGTAATACAAGCAATGTCAAAAACAGCCCTGAGAAAAATCGACTACAATGTGTTTCTCTTTACCATTTCTGCACAAAACCCCAAAAATAAAGTTGTACTGCGCCCACGGCAGTTAAGTCGGACCAAAACGATAAATATTATAAGCAGACAGCTTTACGCCGGCAACGAATCGCCTAAACACCGTCCGAATTAAAAGTTGCCTTCATTACCGATAAATCAGCACGTAAATCAGACGGAACGCTACATAGGAAACGGTAATTTTAATGGTCGCTCAGGTTTATGGCTTGGGGAAAACACGTGAATTTCGAACACTTCTGAACAGCGTTACTTTATCTCGTCATACATTATTTATGTATAATATAACGTTTTATATATTACTAGCTGACCCGGCGAACTTCGTTCCGCCTAACAGTCAATGACACATAATCGGGTTAAATAAATTGAGATGTAAGCTATCCTATCTTTCAAGTTGGATCAAGCAGCAAAAGGTCCCCCTGCTGGGGTCTTCGGTTTGGCGTACCAGGGGGGCTTAGTAGGCCCTGGTGCAGGACAGGGCCGAAGCTAAGAGAGACCCCGAGGTGAGCTGCGACTGCTCGGCATTTCCCACCGAGCAGTTGCGGCACCGGCCGCAGCCCCCTGCGGCCGGACTAGGATTGCCGAGGAAGAGGAGGAGTTGAGTGTTTCGTTGCTCGTCTCCCTAACCTCGGCAACCCGACAGGGGCGCACTGCGCTGCGTTGTGGTGGGTCGCAGAGGGATCTCCTCTCCCTCCGTGACGACAGGGCTCTGCCCTCAATTTGGGTCGCCGGGCGGAAGGCGGCCCCCTCTGATGAGACGCTCTCCACGTGCCCTTTGGCGGCCCTCTGGCTTAGCAGAGGGTACAGCGCAAGAGTGGGCCCACGACACCGGTCACGGGGACGATCGGCGTCTGAATCCTGGGCGGAGTAGTTGAGACATGCTGGGTGGCCTGGCATGTCTCGACGCGCGCGCGTGCTCGGTGCTGTGCATCCGACGACTAATAGCGTGGGCTGCACAGCATCGACCACCGCCGCGCGAGGTGAGCCGCGCAGCGCGGCATGCGCACTACCGGAGGAGCTGTCGTATAGTCCCGACAGTGGGGATACCGGCTCCTCCGGAACTGCGCCGCGGGAGGCCACGTTGGCGTTTTAGTCGGTTCGAGTCCGACACACCGCCCTCTGCTTCCCCGAGCAGAGGGTGACGGCTCGTGGGAGTTTCCCCAAATAAAAAAATAAAATAAAAAAGCAGCAAACGGTGTGCAAATTTGATTAAAATCGGTTTAGTAGTTTCGGAGTCAATCGCAGACAAACCACGTGACGCGTAATTTATATATATTAAGATTTATTACAATATGAATAATGTAACGTTTCTTACTATACGTTATTTTGATTGTGGAAAATAACACTTCACGGCACTTCCCTAGCGGGGTAGGCAGAGAGAACCGAACGCCATATGGCACGATCCTCACACACCTCACTCGCCTCTTCAACATTCATAATCCTTTTCATACAAGCTCTACGGTTTTTATGACTCCTAACATCGCTATCTGTTAATACACGACCAATCTGGTCGTGGTAGGTGAGCCTGGGCCTTCCGCGGCTCCTACATCCTTCCACATTCGCATTGTATATCTGTTTAGTCAATCTTTCGTCATCCATTCTTTCCACATGTCCGAACCACCGGAGCATGCCTCTTCTTACCTTGACTCCGACGCTGTTCTTTAGACCGACTCTCTTTCTTACATCGTCATTCCGAACGCAGTCTGTGAGCGATACACTGCAAATTTTCCGCAGCGCACGCATCTCGACCGCGTTTATTCTACTTTCATGCTCTTTCTGCCATACCCAACTCTCGCTTCCATATGTTAGCGTAGGAATCAGCACCGCATAGTGTATAGCGAGCTGGGCCTTCTGGCTTAAGACTTTGCTGCCTAGAAGTTTTTCTAACGCTCCATTCACCCTATTCCCTGCATTTACCCTTCTTTCTATATCAGCGGAGTACCTAAACATGACCTTTGATCTTTTATAGATTCAAGTTCCACGATATCATATTTTATGTGAAACTTGGTAAGTAAGCGTAGTCCTGAAAAGACACAATTATTAAGTACATGTATGTATAAATAATAAAACTCTTTTGGAGTTTTTTTAAGTATTTACAACAGTTATTTTAAATACCTAATCTTGTATATGACCCGTTTATTTTTAAATGGTAGCCGTCGCTGCTACAGCGTAGCCCATGGTTTAAAATGCAAACCTTAGTGCTGAGAATAATGCGAATTTTATTGAGCTGGCTAGCGTCAGTAATAGTGTTTGAAGTGACTCGCAGCTGAATTATGAAGAGTCTTCGAGGCGAAACGTCCGCCCGCCTCGGCTGTCGAGGCGTACGGAGTCGAGGAATTCCTACAAGCCACCACGTCACTTTATGGAATCGGGGATCGGTTCCACTGGGGGGTTCCCAATAATTTAGATCAGTTTTGATCTAGGACTCTTTTAACCGACTTCAAAAAAAAGGAGGTTCTCAATTCGATCGTAAATATATGTAATTATGTATATATATTTTTTAGTTTTATTTTTGTGCGTTCGCGCATAACTTCGACATTTATAAACCGATTTCGATGATTTTTTTTCTGGGAAAGGAGATATTCTATGAAAGGTTCTATGTTTTTCAACCCGGCCGGGTCCGGTAACATTCGCCGCAAACCACCCTGACACATCAAGTCATATGCTTGTGCTATGGATATCACTATAATATCCATAGCACAAGCACAAGCTTAGTTTGGGACTAGGGAATTGGTGTGTCAGTCCGGAGAATTTATTTATTTATTCATTTACGACATGCTAGACAAGGAACAACAGTTTGCTAATACGAGTCATTAGCAAACAAACAAGGCACCTCAGTGTGTGAGGCAGCCCTCCAGTTGAACAAGAAGACGGCAGACGTACCTGCGCCGATTCGCGCATTAATCTTCGTCTCTTGTAAAAACAACCGCCTTTTGACTCGACGCACAGCGTAGAAGACATTACAGTAAGCTTGTATCGTACGTGAACGTGTTCGTAGTATATGCTTTAACACTTAAGGACTCGCTAATGGGTCTGGTGGACCCAGTCCCTTGTATTTTGTTGAACCACCAAAAAAATATGAAGTTTGCGATGTTGCCTTTATTAGTACCTTTCGACAATAGTGTGGCGCGGTAGATTACGATCTAAGTTGTCAGTTAGCGAGCTGCGTGTGAGTGCTAAGGACGTGAAAGGTGCGTATGGGTCTCCTGGACCCGCTAGCGACTAAATACGTATGTATTTTTTATTAAGTTATTTTTGGTTGTTTACTCTTTTTTTACTTTATTTCGTAGAAAATGATAGAAGAATGGATAAATGAAGAAATAGAAAACTATTCTATTCTATTCTGTGTCAAGACGAACACAAAGATGGCCGCTGTATATATTTTTTGCGTTATTGAATATTTGTAGACTAAACACATACATCATTCAAAAGGCCACGGTACTGTCCTATGACCTCACAAGAAGAGATTTTATCAAAACATTAGCTATTTCATTGATTGAACCGTACCTACATGTAATATTCCACAGCATATCAAAACCCGTATCCGAAACATAATACCAGAATTAGAACCAACTGCAGCATCCAATGCATTCTTACCAACGAGTGGACGAAAAGTACGTTGCGGTCTATGTAACTGGAAGAAAGATAGGAAAACCAAGGTCTTTTGTGCTACATTTGTGCGACATTTGTGCGAATTTTTATAGCTTAGTTTTATGTAGAAATAACTTGAAAAGTGATTTTATGCCAAAGAAGACAATCTAAAATTTGTTGATTTCCAAAGTTGATTTTGCATGTTCCTATAATTAAAAATCTCTGATTGTTATATTTTCTTAGTAGATACATTATAGTAGTATATTAAAATATAAAAGATTTTGTTAAAAGACGATAGTTATATAATTTATAACAATTAGTTTAAGTGTGGTCAAAAAACTATGCCAAAATTCCTTCTATTTTTGTACGGACTAATGATAAAGAAAAAACAATAAATATTCGTTTTTTATTACATAAAAGTTTTTCTTTTGAATATAAGCAACGGTAATAATAAATACCAACCACTTTTATTCATTGGTTTAAAAAAAACATGTGATATGGTAGTGGGTCCGCTGTACCCGGTAGCGAGTGTTTGTGTTACTAAATAAGGCGCGAGTCCCTAAGTGTTAATATAAATATCCCATAAATACAATAAATAAATATCTCACAACGTTACATACATTAATCTGAATCCAAACTAAGTAGCTTAAGCACTTGTATTACAGATGTCAGAATCAACAATTTACCCAACTTTTATGTAGTATTTTCAAGTAAACACATATTTTTTTTGCACCACTTAGCCATTAGCCGCAGAAATAAGTTATCCCTAAACTCTTGATCGTTAATTCACTTGACGCAGTGTTCAGCGCTGAACAAAAATGTACTCACTCGTTCGTAGATTCATAACCGCTTAGACTTACCTTACTGTACCCTTCTACATTGTGATCGAATGGAACATTTTTTAGCGCAGCCGGCTTTCGTTCCGCTATTATGTAGTAGTAAGCAGCAGATTGCTTTGGTAAAAGGTCTTTGAGATGCCGTCAGATTTTACTTAAGTGAATTTTTTAAAGGATTTTATTCAGAGTTTAAGGAGTAGCTTTTAGCGGGCCTATCTCTTTATCTTCGGTTTGAATGTACTTTGGAAAAAGGCTTTTCTTTTTTGAAACTGTATCTGTTACTGAATCAGTTAAACATTCATACCAAACAGCTCTTCATCAAACTAAGTGTGTGCTGGCCTAATTTCGGTAAATGCTCTATACAATGAGGTAAGAACATCCATTTATCTTGCTTGGGAGATCAAAACGAACATATAAAGGGGATTGTTACTATGTACATATATTCTCTTGTAACTAAGTAATTTGCATATTTTTTGTTCACACAATCACGCCAAATGACGTTTTCTAAACTAAGAATTTGCTTGTGCTACGGATTTAAAATAAAAAATATACTTAACGCCTTTTTAAACATTAAGACTCGAGTGATATGACGGGTGATAATATAAAACAAGTTACTATGTTACTTTGCTCCTATCAGGAATCGAACATGCTACCTCTGGTTTAATTTCCGGTGCCTCTACTCACACGCCAAGCTTATCGCCGAACAAGTTCAAGTCTTTTCCGCTCAATAACAATGTATGCTTGATACTCAAAGGGCTTTGTTCGCGTCACCCATTTCAGGTTGAAATAATTCACAATTATAATTAACCTGTAGGCGCCTAAGCCCCCCCTTAACCCTGTTTGGGCGGCACACCTTGGCCCAGCGTCAACACTTATCGCCCAGTTGTTGTAGCGCCGCGTCAACTAGCTGAGGACGTGTGCTAGTGTTGCCAAGAATAAATATTTGATGGGATGTCCCAGTATATAATAAAATATTAAATTTAAAACACATAAATCGAGTGATTATACTTTTTATTATTAATGTTATAGATGTGAAAATTTTTTGTGTGTAAAGGTGCCTAAGACCGCCATAACTTACAATTACAATAGAGATGTTGACTGTGGAGGGGTGTCGTTGGCGCGCGCTGAGATGCCAGGCCCCCTTCTACTGCGATGAGACGGAACACCGCGGGGTATACCCTGGCCACTACCATCTTGAGGAGCAGGGACCTCCATTTACTTAGGTCCCTGGGAGTCCCACACTCTACCCTATCCCCCCTGGATAGGGTGACGGTGCGTAACGCAATTCCCCGCGTAAAAAAAGGATGAGGACTGCATTAAAAAACTATAATTCTATTTAGTCCGTCAGATAGATTATACAAAAATACTAGATACATAGGTACTTATCGCTTTATCAAATTAACTAAAAATCACAAAGATAAAAAGCATCAAAGTTTTGGAGAGGGGGCTTGCGACGTCACTATTTAGAAGAAATTGTCCCGCAACTAGAATGCATTGTATCTTCGTCAATGTTTGTTTGACAAATATATAAACAAAATATGTGTTCTACATTTTTTTTAAATCTAACTGACGGACTTAACAATATTTTTTAGTCATCTTGCCTATTCAGATGCGTGACAAAGAAAAATGAGGGGTACATTCATTTTGAAACAATATGTAAACATAACACAGATTTTTATAGATAGTTTTGAAACTCAGAAAAAAATGGTTCCACAAAATTTTCCACGAAACTTCAAATCTATATTTCGCTACAGAATGTAAATATAGTCAAAACTGAACGCAACTTCATCTCAACTGTCCCCGTTTTGACAGCGCGCAGCCGGGACGCAGGCGCGTCCCTTCGCCCATCACTATTGCACTCTAATCCCCTTTGTTTCCAGCTACAAGGGTGTGTGGGCCCGATAAGGGCTGTATTGTATCTTCACGGCGCGTCGAGAGCAGATAGCTAATTTACATTCCAGTTAATTGAATGGCGCGTGTGGCTATTGATAAAAACTGTTTCGCCTCACTAGCCATTGTGCTGGTTGATTGAATTGTTTTTGAATAGTTTCTGTTACGCTGTTCTGGTTTGCACTTCTGCGGTGTATGAAAGTGCATTTTCTGTGTAATTAGCTGTCTCAATGTTGAAATGGGACTTAATAATGTAGCGTGTTTTTTTATTAGCAAGTCGAGTAGTGGGTGTTGAGTTTTGTGATTGAGTAGGTGACGAGCTAGCTAACTCGTTATTACCATAAATCACCACGCCATACACATTAAGATATAAATCACATAGCATAGTAACTGAATTAATATTCTACATACAATATCGTCCGTAAACTTCACAGATAATTGCTTGTACTATGGATACTAGGCGAACGGATAGATGTTCTTAAATATGTTTATAAACATCCATGATTTAAGTACAAAAGTCCCTGTTCATCACACGGAACATTTGCCCCTAGCGGGATTCGAACCCGCGACCCTTGGTTTCGTGGCCAGGGTCTCTGATCACTCGACCAACGGCCAGTCTTTTTAACTAATAATAAAATGAGTTAAGTCAGGAAATTGAAACGGTAGTCGATAACTGACTCGCAATGAGGCGTTAGAGTTCATTTTGACAAAGAGGTTAGACCGAACTATTGTTTAATTGGAAAAATCTTATGAGCCGTGGTTTCTCCTCACTCTACGGCAGACTATAGAGCGAGTATGGTTCGATCTGGTGTCTTTGTTCTAGTAAAAACGTGGTATGTTGTACCGACTAATAGGTACCTAAAATCCGACTTGACTAAAAACGTATCTCGTACATGTCGGGTGACGCGCACTGTTCTGTGGTATTGTTTTTTTACAAACAAGTGTGTTCTATCGTTCTTCTCCGTATGTCGTCTGTTATTTTACTTATTAGAAGTGGAAGAAGTAATACTTTCTTGTGGTCGGTGTCTGCTCGGGGACCTAGGTGGACCCAGGACCCAGTGGTAAGTATAAATAAAATAAATAAATATCCGTCAACATCACATACATTGAGCTGACTCCGAGGTAAGTAGCTTAAGCACTTGTGTTACAGATATTAGAATCAACAGTGGTATTACAAATATATACTTAAATATTGGATATTAACACCCAGACACAGAACAAACACAATTATTCATCAAACGAATATTTGTCCTGGGTGGGGATTTAACCCACAACTCTTGGCACCTGGGGCAGGGTCACTACCAAATGCGCCATCGAGCCAGTATATACCTATATGATATGATATATACTTACCACTTTTTATAACTTACCAATAAATATATCATCAAAAGTAACCCTGTCGATGCGTTGTAGAATGGCGTGATGTAGAAGAATTTGTCATCAGTTGACACGTTTGTTGGAAGTACAGTTTGGACTCTATTGTGGCGTAGTAAATGACTCTAGAAATCGCTACACCTCGTCTAACAATTTCGTTTTGTATCCACGCAATAATGTTAGGTTCCATTAAAACCGTTTCAAATAGCCCGCGCGCTTCAGCCACAGGTCTCGGGTCAAACAGAGTTTCTAATTAACAAAAACAAATTCAGAGCGAGGCTCACTAAATAAATTCTTAAAAAACGACCACATTTAATTTCCTCGGCCGGGCAACTCGACTTAGCGTAATCGTTAAAGCAATTTACCTTACAAATGAAACTTTCCCTAAGGACGTAAATTAGCCGTAAATTAAAAAAAGAACTCATAAAAAATCCCTCGTTGTTATCTTAAATTTTCAAAGTTCCACCCCAGTTGGGAATCGGTTTTTTCACTTTCACAGACACATCTTTAAATTGGAGGTAATTTATGTTGCCCATAATCCCGTATGAGATGCTGTTAGATCCGATAATGTTGATCTATGCGTCTGCAAAGTATCAGCTGATCGCGATCAAAAGCGTGATTTATAAGTAGCATCCAAATATGTATAATTAATATTTGTAGTGTAAATTATGGAAAAATAATGATAATCAAATTTTTCATCATCATAACATCACGCCCGTAATCCCCGAAGGGGTAGGCAGAGTCAAAGAGGCAGCAGTCCCCTTTAACCACATTCAGACAAAAATAAAACTGAGCTGGGTTAGATGTAGAATTGTGAAAAAGTAGTGACAAGTGGCTTGCTTGTCGCCTACACAATCACATACCCAAACCCCATATACCATTAGTCGCTTTTACGACATGCTAGGCAAGAAACACAGTTGGCAAATTCTTTTATAGTCCCAGACCAACACGGGATTAAATAAATCAATTTTTTACGAGTTTATTACTACATTAAGTATTAAGAATAACATTCAATATTTAATAGTGCATAAATTTACATATAAGATGAACATAAAACTCTGCCTACCCCTTCGGAGATTATGGGCGTGATGTTATGTATGTATGTAGATAAAAGTTCGTTCTATAACCGTAAGTATTTGCTCGGAGCTAAAGCTAGTTGATGTGATCTATAGACTTTAAAACCAAGATTCAATTTACCGTCTTGATTTGTTATATACTGAGAATGAGAATAACTTCGTCAGCGCGTTGTAGAATGTTTGATGTTGCGTCGACAGGCCAGCAACGCCATCTATGGTCACGCTTATTGGATCCACAGTCTTGACAGTATTCATCATCTTCCTAGCGTTATGTCCCGTTCTTAGACGGGGTCCGCTTAGACCATGATCCAGGATTTAGCGAGTCTGGTAATTACATTGAAGCGACTGCCGATCTGACCTTCGTAACCCTAAGATAGGGGAACCAGACAATTTTTGGATCATGGTACAGTCTTGACAGTATTGTGGCATGAAATATAGTCTCTAGATGTTGCCACGAATAAAATTCGCTGGTAATTTCGATTTACATGGATTCATTATCCAGTAGAAATAATTAAAAAAACTATAAACATATGCATATTTTGATTGTTTTGTGATTTATCATTAAGTAAGCTAGCTAGCCACTTTATCGCAGTTTTCCAACTAACTAAAATCAACATTATTTTTTGGGTTAACGCAGTTTTAAGGAGCTTCATGGCTCCTTGAACTCTGTGTACTCATAAGGGGATTGCAGCGTGATTAAATGCATGTATAATTTTACAGCTTCTTATGTTTGGAATAGTTTCAAGAATTTCACTTTTCTATCATGAAGAACTCATTCCAACTGTATAGAATTGATAGAAAAATCTATCGTAATGCTTCTAGACTCCGTAACTCCTCATATCTCGGAGTACGGTCCCCAGCTCTTTTCGAGCAACGAATTTTCCCGTTCAGCGAATATTATTCAAAACTGCAACGGGTGTGATAACAAATACGTACACTGGAGGTCTGTTGTCACAGCGGATTTTGAGGCAAGTGAAGCTCGCATTACTGTCAAACACCTTCTGTATAATAACTATTGTATTAACATTGTCTCATGTTGTCCCGGAAAATAATGTAACTGTGTTCCTAGCCCAGCATGTCGTAAATGGTGATTAAATATGTACTAGTTCGTGATTGTGTGGGCGACGAACTATTTTTGAACAAAAGAAATTACAGGAGAATAGTCATCAGCACCAGTAGGTATCATTAAGGAATTGTTAATCTTTAGTGTACCCTAAGACAGAACTTAGATAAATTGTTTTCTGGGCACATGTTTCGAGAAGAATTTAGATTTAAACAAGCTCCATATATGTGTATGAACATAATAGAGAAGATATTGCAAAGGAAACATTGAAACACTATCAGAAATTTCATTATAAATATGATAACAGACAACGTTTCTATATTATCATTCCATATTCAAAACAAAATATAATATCTAAGGCTGTACGTGGAATTTGCAAGAGAAAATATGTTATTCACCTCACGAATTTACAGAAGATGAGTCGACGCGTAGGTGACAGTTATGCCGGCTTGGGGAGTTACTCCCAAATTTAGGGGAAAAATTATCTTCAACAGGAATTATTGGGGTAATCTTTAAGAGAGGATATAAATAATTTCTTTATTATAAATTCTGTGAAAGCCTTTATTTTTCATGGACTGTGATTTCACAGAAGTCAATTGAAATTAAAATGACTTATTTTCAATTTAGGGAATTTAGAAACAATTGTCCCATGTTGATCTGAGACTTAAAAATAATGTACGACTGTATTTCTTGCTTACTATGTCGTAAAATGTGACTAACAGTTGTAGTTAAATGTACATGACATTCTAGGCATTTGCCACTACTTTTTCACAAATTTCCATCTGACCTTATCAGATGAAGAACTCAAAATATATTTTTGGTTAAAAGTGGTTCAAAAACCACCGCTCCTTGAACACTGCCAATGATAGTATGTATCCATTTTAAAAAAGTTTAGCAGATAAAAATATAAAATGATTTTGACCAGTTGGCACCACTGGCCGGCGACAATCACGCAGTCCGCTTCAGGAGTACAGTCAGTTTGGCAATTACCGAGACCCTTAACTTTTCCGGATACAACTTCAGTAAATTATATCTACGACGGGAAGTTTCTTATTAACAACTTTGCATTGTAAACTAGCAACTTTGGGGACAGCGGGCCGAAAACCAACAATTACGCATCTTTCAAGGCGAACGGTTCGAGTCGCCGCGCCCGTTCGGAGTTCGTAATAGTCCGAGCCGGCTACAGATTTTCGTGAGCAAGTAAGTTAACTTGTAAAATGCTTTAGGGAATCGTGATGCTCTGTGTGCGTTAGCTGTGGCTCGGATAGTTTCAGCTTTTTCTAGTTGAAAAAAAAAGTTCTCCCAATTGAAAATCTATCAAATTATAGCTAGCCCAATCTTGAAGCTCAAATCTTGAAGTAGACGACGAGCCAGTACCTCCTGTCACTATTGTTTCACAATTATATTTTTTGCCTAGTCCTTTCAGGGACTGAAAGCGTAATTATATATACATTATAAGTTTGTTATATGTTAAAGAAAAAAAGTCAGGTAATACAGTGCATTATTTACCACTTTAGTATCAGTATTTTAAGGAGGAAATGATAAAAATATTTTTATTTTTATAAAAAAAAAAGGCTACCGCTGCTTAACCAACCCACTATACCGTGGCTGACACACACGAAGCTTTATCCCTCTGCAGCATTTCACAAGTTATCACCCGAGGAGGCGATTGACAAAATTTGCGCCATAGCTTGGGGACTATAACTCGAATTTACGTAACAATTCGTGCATTCTGATCACGATTACGAGGAGAGTTTTCGCATTACCGACCCGGCCGGGGCGCCCGCCGCGACTGCGGTCCGCGCGAATTTCGAACGTAAACTATAACGTTTGTGTTAATTAAGTGTTTATATGGGATTGCAGCGCCTCTAGTGGATAGTTTTGGAAATTTTATGAGGTGCGATTTTTTTTTTTTGCAAATGTCTTTAAGATGTTTGTATACATGCCATTATGCCTGCAATCCCCGCAGAGGTGGGCAGAGTCCAAAGCGCAACGAGCTCATTTGACCAAAAATAGAATTGGATTGGTTAGATAATGTTGAAAAAGTAGTAAGTAATTATGTAGTGTCATTAAGTCGCTTACATAATTACAAATCTATTACATACCCAATACATTATTCAGTCGCATTTTAACGTCAGTTTTTATTTTTTAAAGATTTTGTTATATTCGGTATTGTTATCTTACTTATTGGGACTAAAATATTACATAGGTTACGTGATGTATACATGATAGATACTGCATTAAATGAATAATAAATACATTCTTCAGACTGACACACCAATTCCCTAGCTCCAAACTAAGCTTATGCTTGTGCTATGATACTAGGTGAACGGATAGACATAATGAGTACAAATGATCATGTTCATCATACGAAACGGGATTTGAACCCACGACCCTTGGTTTCGTGGCCAGGGCCTCTGACCACTGGACCAACGGGCCAGTCTATATAGGTTTAGGGTGCTTACTGCTACTTGGACACTGCCTACCCCATTGGGTATTGCCGTGGTACTACCACGTATGTATGTGCGGAATATAAAATATTCGTGCTTCACCTTTTCCATCCTGTTCTGAACGCAAGTAACGCCAGCGGATTTTATTGTCAATTATCAGCCCGTTGGGAACCACTCTCATTTCGTAAATGCACCGTATACAGCATCGAGTGCTGGAGTTCGTGGTGGAAAGTTTATTGAACTCGTTTTGGTGTTCAGTGGTTTATCTTGCAATAATGGAGCAAACATGCGGAGCGGTGGTAGCTCAATGGTAAGGACACGCGCCTCTTAACCGAGGAGTGCGGGTTCAAACCCCGGCATGTACCTCTAGATTTAAAAAAATCTATGTACATATTTATACCACTAGCTCGACGGTGAGGGAAAACATCGTGATGAAACCTACAAATTCAAACAACTTTGAATTTGTAACCATGATCCAAAAATTGTCTGGTTCCCCTATCTTAGGGTTACGAAGGTCAGATCGGCAGTCGCTTCAATGTAATTACCAGACTCGCTAAATCCTGGATCATGGTCTAAGCGGACCCTGTCTAAGCACGGGACATAACGCTAGGAGGATGATGAATGGAGCAAACATATAATTAAGCAAGTAGGCTAATACTTATTTTTGTAGATGGCTTTGTATTTTCAAAGATTTTATCATATGTCTCGAAGGAACTATCAACAATCCCGGGACGAAAATTAGTCCAAGATCTTTCTGAAGATTCAAACTGTAGACAGGCCAGATTCGATCGCTCTCGGTTATTTAGTTAAGGCTTAAAGACTTACCTTCACATTTATAATATAAGTATGATATATTTTAAATAAAAAAATAAACAACTCACGCGCACTTCATACACTTTATCTGTCGAAGAACTTAAGAGGATACCTCAAGGACTGTATAGATGCGACTGCCTCGTTGGTCGTAGCATGCGCCGCCTAAGGACCAAGAGGTCCCGGGTTCAAATCCCGGGTCGGGCCAAAAAATTTGTGGCTGGGTATTTCAATATCCAAATTACTCAGTAACAGCCCGGAGTCAGGAAGTTGGCGGTTTAATCAACCCCGTGCCTCGGAAAGCACGTTAAGCCGTTGGTCCTGCGCCTAAGCTTTCACCGGTCATGTCGAATTGCCATCTCACCGGACTATGAGAGTGAAGGAATAGAGAGTGCCCCTGTGTTAGCGCACACACTTGTGCACTATAATATCTCCTGTGCAGTTGGCTAATCCTCGTTGAGATTGGCCACCGTAACCTATATCGGTTAGGAGGACATTATTAGAAGCGGCTTACATCCTAATGTGCCAATATGCCACCTAAGGCATATTGGTTAAAACCTTAGCTGTATAATGCAGCTAAAATGTAGCATTTTACAGCATTTTTATATCTTTGCGGTATATAATATAGTATTATAACGCGTTATGATTAGGCACTGCAATCCAGCGGCATTTTAGCTAAATCCAGCACATAACGCTGAAACCAGCAGAGCTTAAATTGTACTAGACACAGCTGGATTAAACTAGTTTAAAAGAAAAATTTCGCCGTTTCGTGACCGGCTTCCTATCTTATTACAACAGTTCGTTATATCAAACGTTACATTATGGACGGATACGAAATAGTTTTCCAAAGCAATGCTTGTGCTTAATTCTGAAAGTTAAATGAATGGTTAGAGTCAATGGAGAGGTTTTTATTTGCTTAAAAACTGATTTCTCCAACTAAAATATAACTATGGTAGTTCCCTTGCGGGGACTGAAACTAACTTTCGGGTGTGTGGATTCTGGTGTCGGAACGTTTTCGTTGGCGAATGCGTGCATATCGTTTGTAATCGCGACTAAATGTGTATTTTGGGTTATTTTTTACAATATAAACTAAACTTCACGGCACTTCCCTAGCGATGTAAGCAAAGAGAACCGAACGCTATATGACACGATCCTTACACACCTCACTCGCCTCTTTAACATTCATGATGCTTTTTATACAAGCTGTAGAGGTTTTTTGGTTTTTATGACAGTTTAATTTAGTTTAGTTTCTTAACAATATTATATATGTGGCAGCACATAGATACTCTATTTGTTCGACTATTAGGTACCTACCATTTTTTTTCTATTTTTCTTTTTCTCTTTTTGCCTATTATTTAATATCTGTTTCCTGCTTTATCATTGTATGTGTTACCAATAAATGTTTTTTATTAAAATCATAACGCTTTTCTTTAGCAGAGTAAAAAGTCATTCTGTTTTTTATTTTAAAGACTGTAATAATTCATGCAAATCCCGGGTGTCGTAGATTTTTTAGTGTTGCAGGAATACTTACAAAATCTAAGACGGTCCGCTTAAAAGGAACGAGTCTTAAGCCCGGAGCTAAAAAAAATAAAGTGCACTCAACTCGATCGAGCACGGGCGCGATACATTTAGCCGGGCCGGCTTAGTGCGGTCTGCTGAAGGGGGGAGGGCCCCCCTTCCCAATGTAAATTAACGGAAACTTTTACAGGTTCCATGCAGGATCTTGTGCTGGCAAGCTCTGAGCCTAAGGTAGCCTAAATTACCATAAGAACTACTGAAAGTTTAAGTGTTATTACATTTTACATACCCACATACCTGTGGGCAGAGAAGAGTAAAGAGCTGCTCCATGAATCATTTTGGCCCAAATAACTAACTAAACTTCACGCCACTTCCCTAGCGGGGTAGGCAGAGAACCGAACGCCATATGGCACGATCCTTACACACCTCACTTGCTTATTAAACATTTATCATCCTTTACACAAATAAGCTGTATTATACTTGAATTAAGAATGCACTAAGCTTGAATATACTTGAAAATTGTGAAATAAAAAAATAATTTTTACTTCCTTAAAATTATAATCACATTTACTATAATTTATTTTTATTTTTTAGTTTTGTATAAAATTTAGGTTGCTGTCTGTTTGTAGCGGAATTCCTTTCAAGTGGAGCCGCGGGCGAAACCTTGTTTTATACATACTTGTATTCGATGCGGACGTTATTATGTGTAAGGTATAATGTATGTAATTATAATTATATATATGTTGTACTGTTCATTTGTTACTCTCCCACGTAACAATGATCAGTCTGAACGGATTCAAATTACTTTGGCTAATTTATATCCTGTGTTATATATTTCACAGGTCGCGGCCTTAATGTTTAGCCAATAATCGTAATTGTTAAACCAATAATCATTAATAACACCTTGTTAAGGGCACAAAAAAAAAATAGGCTACCATTCGTTTATCCAGAAAAGTACTCTTTCCGAGCGGTAAAAAAATGCCTTCGGTAGCGCTAATGTAATATAGATTACAATAAATCGAGCAAAGGCACAAAAATAAGCTTATTCTACTAATAAATAAAATTTAATTATATGTTGATAATATCAATAGAAACGACTGGCCCGTTGGTCGAGTGGTCAGAGACCCTGGCCACGAAACCAAGGGTCGCGGGTTCGAATCCCGCTAGGGGCAAATGTTTCGTGTGATGAACATGGACATTTGTACTCGAGTCATGGATGTTTATAAACGTATTTAAGTATGTTTATCCGTTCGCCTAGTATCCATAGTACAAGCATAAGCTTAGTTTGGAACTAGGGAATTGGTGTGTCAGTCTGGAGAATTTATTTATTATTTATAGATTTCAATAAATCGAGCAAAGGCACAAAAATAAGCTTATTCTACTAATAAATAAAATTTAATTATATGTTGATTATATCAATAGAAACGACTAGCTCGTTGGTCGAGTGGTCAGAAACCCTGGCCACGAAACCAAGAGTCGCGGGTTCGAATCCCGCTAGGGGCAAATGTTTCGTGTGATGAACATGGACATTTGTACTCGACTCATGGATTTTTATAAAACGTATCTAAGTATGTCTATCCATTCGCCTAGTATCCATAGTACAAGCATAAGCTTAGTTTGGAACTAGGGAATTGGTGTGTCAGTCTGGAGAATTTTATTTATTTATTATATTTATTAACGACTGAGTTCGTTCAGATTGAAATTGTGAAAAAGTAGTGAAAAGTGGTTAACTCGTGCCTACATAATCTCAAGCCCTATACATTAGTCGCATTCTACCACATGCTAGGTAAGGAACAGAGTTGGTACATTCTTTTCGAGTCCCATACATGGGACGAATGAACGAATAGCGGTCGTCATTCGTTCATTCGTTCTACGTCCCGTACTCTTTCCGCTGGTCTCGCAAACGCAATAAGAAAGAATGAGTTATGGCGGCCACTCGGCGTGTAATCCATTTGATGTTGCCATTTATCTCGACTGGGTTTGTTATCTTGTGATTATGAATTTCGCCTGCACTCGGTTGCTTTGTGATGGTCGCTTTGACAGAAATGTGGGGTGCCACTGAGAGCGGTGCTTAACAATGCTCTTCCTATCTGAAAATAAAAAATCGCACTTCCTATGTGATATCTGAATGTCTTAAATGGGACGAGGCTCTGAATAGAGTGCTGTACAACACATCTTCGTAGTTAATATCCTACTAGCTTCCACCCGCGGCTTCGCCCGCGTGGAAATCGGTTATATCGCGCTTTTTTTTTTCCCAATAAAAAGTAGCCTATGTTCTTTCTCAGGGTCTAAAGATTGTCTGTGCCAAATTTCATCAAAAATCGGTTGAGAGGTTTAAGCGGGAAAGCGTAATAGACAGACAGACAGAGTTACTTTCGCATTTATAATATTAAATATTATATTCTATTATATTATATTATATATAGTAGGGAAGTAGGGATTTCTCATTAGGATCTTGAGCCATAATCCCGGATTTAGCAAGTCTATTCGTAACTGGTCGGGATTCGTTTGTAACACGATTATTTTTAAATTCAATTCATTCGTTTTAAAATCCAGAATGGCTGAATCCAAGTTCGGTTATTATGTTGAAAAGATCGCTATTCTATCTTGGAAGCTCTTACTCTGGAACCAGACAAACCGGATCATGGTTATATTCATCAACATCACATCAGCAACTAGGACAGATGTGATCTTGCCGGTTTCTTCTCAGTAGAAGCTAAATGAACCGGTCGATATTGAATTTGTTTTGACGATTTATAAGTGCTTTGTTGAAGCCTATATAAATAAAGATCATTTCCTTTCATCCGTAAAATATCGTTCATATAGGGGATTATAGCATTCGGGACTTTTTAAAGTTTTTGTTAGTTACTTTCCCTATAATTTAATTCTGAAGTCAGCAAACCGGAAAATTAGCTCGAGACATGCCATCGCCCGCCCGCAGTGAGGCCGCGCCCTCTAAATTGTTATGCTCGCTCAAACGCCCCGTTGGGGTCAAGTCTGTGATTAAATAGTTGAAATGCCCGCTGTTTCCCTTTGCAATTATCGTGTCTCCTGTTTTTAGTAAACAGCCACCAAGTTGTTCCGCCAGACGAATTGCGTGGGCTTTGAAAAGGGTTTGGAATAGCAGGCTGACGGGATTCAGTCTGGTTATTTTTGTAGTATTGTAAAAATTTACTTTTATGTTGTTAATGGAACTCAACGTTCTTAGAAATAAACTATGCTGATTTGGAAGTAGAATTAAGTAGTGAGGAACAATTAAAGGTACTTATTTGCGTTCTTACATTGTGGAAAAAATTCTAATCGACACAAAATTTAAAAATCGTTTTTTTTTTCGCCAAAAGTGTTTAAAGGGTTTACTACCCCTTTGACTCTGCCTACCCCTTCAGTGATTTCGGACGGCATGATATGGATGTACGTAGAAAATTAGGTCGCATTCCTTTCCAGAACCGATGTCGCCGATAAGCCGCCACTCTTTTTCATTTATCCATAGATGGTTGTAGGAGAGACCACAGAGGACTCCGGGAGTCAGACACATCCCGCTGATTCCCCCGGTCACATCGGGACAGTCATCATCATCTTCCTAGCGTTATGTCCCGTGTTTAGACGGGGTCCGCTTAGACCATGATCCAGGATTTAGCGAGTCTGGTAATTACATTAAAGCGACTGCCGATCTGACCTTCGTAACCCTAAGATAGGGGAACCAGACAATTTTTGGATCATGGTTACAAATCCAAAGTTGTTTGAATTTGCAGGTTTCATCACGATGTTTTCCTTCACCGTCAAGCTAGTGGTATAAATACGTAGATAGACTTCCAGAAGAAAAATCCAGAGTTACGTGCCCGGGTTTAAACCCGCACTCCTCGGTTAAGAGGCGCGTGTCCTTACCATTGAGCTACCACCGGTCTCATCGGGACAGTGCGTAAAGCATTAGCCCTGGGTAAAGAAAAACACGAAAAAAGGAGTAGCCTCAACGGATTCAAAAACAATGAGGCACTAAATATCCATATTCTATCGTTACATAATTATTTTCATACATGCTCTACATAAGGTTATTGTGGCTCCTAACATACCTTCTATTAACAGGACAAATTTGGTCATTGTATAAAAAATCCATCTTCACTTTGTCACACACACACTCGCAAATATATATGTGACACAATTCTTTATCCAATTCTATATTTGTCATCCCCGTGTCCCAGAACTCGCCAATTCGCCGGCAGACACAATCCTATACGGAAAGGGACATATTTCTCGATAACATAAGAAAGTAGAAAATAGGGGTATTTTATTCAGGGAGAACTTTGTAGCCGTTGTTTCGATAAGGTTTCTCCTATACATTCAACGAGGTTGTGCCCAAATGGGAAATGGTACCTTTAAGTCATGTAAAGTATTTATTTTCTTGATAAATGAGTGAATTTTGTACTTCCCCGCTAGGGAAGTGGCGTGAAGTTTAGTTAATTTTTTTTTTGGTTTTTTTTTAATTTTTTGATCTCAATTTTTTTAATTTCACCCAGGTTTTATCAATCGTAAGGTTGTATATATTTCATTGTTTTCTGGTCAGTCGTCTTAAGAGAACACCATTATATTATAAAATATAGTAATTTGTCCATACTGAATATTACGTATTGATTTTGAGGTAGTTTTGATCAATATATAACAAATGAATGTTATCGTACCTATTCTATTGGCATCTGGACATTGTGCGTATATAACATATGTACATTGTACGTACATCACATTACCAGAGAAGGGGTGGGAAAAGCCCAAAAAAGCAGTAGGCTCATTAAAGCACATTTGGTCAAAAATAGGTTTGGCTTACAAGAAAAATTATGATATAGTGACAAGTGGCCAGCTCGTCGTCTACATGATCGCAAATCCATTACACCATTAGTCATCTTTTACGACATACTGTGTAGGGAACACAGTTATTACATTTTTTGTGAGTCCCTAACCAAAATGGGACTTTGTAGTAACAGTGCAGTGTAGTTTGTGTGTGCGCTAAGTAAGGGTTTGGCGTCCGTTCTTAGTATAGATGACCAGTCGGAATGCCTAGATCAAGGACCCAGTATCAACTCTGCATCAATTACGAGCACTTTGCGCAAATGCAGATTTGCAGCAAGCTGAATGTGAGATGCGACCTATAAATAGATGCGTCTTTGCAGACTAGTTTTCGCTAGCGGTTTCGTTCACCAAAACTTGAGCAATGGCGAGCTGCAGGGTGAGGATTGCTGAGTAGCGTCCCCTGAAGAGAAATGTAACAGATATTATCAAGGGATTCGAAAAGAATATGTATATGAATCAAGCATTGCGCAGGAGTCCTCAGGATACGCAATATCCGCGCAGAAAGACAAAATCGTCGCCATAAGCGGCGACAAAATCGGCGCCATAAGCGCCGCAAAGCGGTTTCGTTCACGCAAAAATATAATCTATACAGTTATCTTCCTAGCGTTATGTTCCGTGCTTAGACGGGGTCCGCGTAGACCATGATCCAGGATTTAGCGAGTCTGGTAATTACATAGAAGCGACTGCTGATATGACCTTTGTAACCCTAAGAACCAGACAATTTTTGGATCATGGTTACAAATTCAAAGTTGTTTAAATTTGCAGGTTTCATCACGATGTTTTCCCTCACCGTCGAGCTAGTGGTATAAATATGTACATAGATTTTTTTTTAATCTAGAGGTACATGCCTGGGTTTTAACCCGCACTCCTCGGTTAGGAGGCGAGCTCCTTACCATTGAGCTACCACCGCTCCCAGATTATATGAAATATAATCTATACCGTATTTTGCAAATAGATTTTGTCCGCGGATTTGTACGCTTGGAATTCGATTTGTTGCAGATTCTATCGTACGTCTCGCGGGCTCTATACTATTGCTACTATAGTAGTATATATCCTAAAAGGTTCCTATTTTAGCTTGCCATGCACCCTTACATACCATCACGCCCGCAATCTTCGCAGGGGTAGGCAGAGTCTAAAGCGGTTAATCCATTAAATCGCATTCATTCAATCCGTAATCCATAAAAAGCGGGTTGGGATGAATATTGATAAAAAGTAACAAGTGCTAGGCACTCGACGTCTACACATTCACAAGCCAAAAATAGATCATTAATCACATAGTTGACATATTCTTTTTAAGGACCATACCAACATGGGAGATATTATAATCAGTTTAGTAGTTTCAGGCGTAAATAATAAACGGACAGACAGAGGTTTTATCCTATATGTTAACCGTATTTCTAGATTCAACAACCGTCATTTGTTACTATGTTACTATAGTGGTCAGTCCAAAAAAATTTTATAGACAAAGTAAAATCTAAAAATAACGCGACTATTTTTGTTTTTGGAACACAGTATACAATTTTCCAAAGACCTCCTATATTTGGTGACTCAGATACCTGGAGGAGTTTGGGAGTAATAGGTAAATCTAATATTCTGACTGCGACACCATCTTTGTTTCGTTATAATATATTTGTTTTTCGTATTGGCTAAGCGTTGTTTAAAGACAGTTGCACACTGATACGGAATAGTTCCAATTGTAATCGTGCAGTCAAATATCACAAAAGAGTTATTATTGTAATGTCAATAAGATATGTCCTAAACTGGAAATAAAGTATTTAAATTGGGAGAATTTGTTTTTCTCAAGCCAGTTTGGGAAATGAGGAAGATGACACCATAGACAAATAACTCATCTTCCTAGCGTTATGTCCCGTATTTAGACCATGATCCAGGATTTAGCGAGTCGGGTAATTACATTGAAGCGAGTGCCGGTCTGACCTTCGTAACCCTTAGATAGGGGAACCAGACAATTTTTGGATCATGGTTACAAATCCAAAGTTGTTTGAATTTGCAGGTTTCATCTCGATGTTTTCTTTCAACGTCGAGCTAGTGGTACAAATACATACATAGATTTGAAAAATCCAGAGGTACGTGCCCGGGTTTGAACCTGCACTCCTCGGTTAAGAGGCGCGTGTCCTTACCATTGAGCTACCACCGCTCAAATAACTATAACCCATTTACGTCTTATATAAGAACATATAATTTAAGAACTTAATTCATTCGTTGTCACAGGTTGCTCTTAAATTACTTTGAAAACATTTCATAGTTTAAGCAGTTGAATATGCTAAACCGTTACACAGAATTTGTGTATTTATATGAATACAATCTATAGCATAGGAAACATTGCCTTGACAGCTTATAAAATAGGTTATGATTGGTGGTGTCTATTGTGTGCATGTGAGATGTGTACGCGTAATAGTATAATAGTGAAGATAATTTTATCTTATTAAGGTCGTTTACCGTAAAAAGGTAAGGAATATATAAATAGACCGGACCGTTAATCTGCAAAATATTCGTAAGCCCGCCTACCTACACCGGCCCTTACCCGGGCAGGGCCCACATAAATTCTGAGAAATCACCCTTTTTGTCAACTGGACGTGTTTAGGTTTGGGGCCCCGTATGATTTATAATTTCGACGCGCGACCCGTATCGGGGCCGATTTTTTATTTCGCCCTGTAAATCGGACCTTTTCGAGTGACACACGTTGATTTCGGATACAATTGTGCCGTTCTGATTTCGGTATGCTGAGCTTGCGGTGTCGTGATGGTGTTGTTTTCAACTTCTTTTTTAATTTGTAATATAACGTTCAATTTCTTGACTGAACGTCATATCGCAATCATCTGGATGAATCTGCTATTTAATTGAATGACTAGCGCGTTCATTGAATGTCGACAATTAATTGAATTGAATTCATTTAATGAAAGCGTGTTGTTAGGATCACAGTTCTAACCTAACCTAACCTACTTGTCTGGTAGCATCTCGTTTCTGGTAGCAATTTGATTTTCAGGGAAGGCGCAATATATATGTCGCAGTCATCTGGTTCTGTTGGTCCGCTCTGTTCAAGGGGCTATGTTACAATCCGCTAACTAGTTGGACGTTGAGTGACGCTTGTTCAATCAACGTTCGGCCTAGTCATTTAATTAAATGCCGTCATTTAATGAACGCGTAGTCATTAAATAGCTGATTCAACCAGATGACTGCGACAGGTATATTGGGTTCACCGTTCAAAATTTTCCATCAAACCCAGCCCATTGTCCCATGTTGGTTTGGGACTTTAAAATAATGTGCCAACTGTGGTTCTTTCCTAGAATGTCGTAGATGGCGACTAATGGTATATGGGGTTTTGGGTATGTGATTGTGTAGGCGACAAGCTAGCCACTTGTCACTACTTTTTCACAATTTTCCATGTGATCCAGCCCGGTTTTATTTTGGGTTGAATGGGGCTTACTTACTGCCCTTTTGACTTTGCTTATCCCTTCGGGTATTATGGGCGTGATGTTATGTATGTATGTATGTATGTAATGTCCTTATTCCATGGATAATTGTTACAATTATCCATGGAATAAGCAAAGGAACTGCTGATGTATTTCCGGCCTTAGAAGAAATAATGTGCTCGCTTTTTGAATGTCTCTAAGTTATAACGTTGAATTTCGTTATAGTGCGATTATTAAATAAAATCAAAGTTATATTTTTCGACAACAGTTTGGCAGTATTGAAACGATCGTTTTATTCTATTGTGTGTTACGTTTTGTTTGAATGAAACAGGATTTTAAGCAGAAACCGAATCATCGGTCTTGAATTCAGTTTTGGTGGAAACTGAAAATTAGAGTCAGTGCTTTGAACGATCGACTAGTAGTGCCTGTTGGGTTTCTATTTGAACTCAACCGTATACTAACACTATTAATTTTCAGTAGCCACCTACACTCTCTCAGCAATTTTAATCTTAGCTGTACTGTTTCATTGTACTGTGGATGGGGGCGGATGCGCGGAGTAGACCAGGTACCCGCTGGAAACCAGGGTCGTGGTCTGCCTGACATCAGGTAGTCTCCAACAGCTGAGCGGGCGCCGTTTTGGCACACATTTGTTATGTTTTTGTCTTTTTCTTGTAGCTTGTATTTATTTTGTGTGTGTCGAATCATGTTTATCTATTCTATTCTATTCTATCATGATATCAGGGAGTCTGTTATACACTTTGGCTATTAAAATATTGTGCAATTTAATACAGGGCTTCAGACAAAGATAGATTTAGGATATCTTTCGCGGATGGAAAATCTACCCTAATAAAAGTAGCACTTGTTCCCACATTTGGGAATAACAACATCGAAATATTGATAAAGTGATATCAATATCATGGTTCTACAATGGTAGTAGGTGTGAATCGGCCTCGCAGAGCCACCGGTGCGCACTGGCAGGACTTGTATCCGGAATGAAGAATAGTCGATACAGATTTCTTAGCCAACTAGTAGCCATCTTGCCTATTTAACTGGACCTGTTAAGTAATTGTCTGAAGATACATAAATCACATACATACATACATACATATACATAACATCATCCCCGCAATCTCCGGAGAACTAGGCAGAGTCAAAGGCAGAAACAACATTTCCTGCATTGATCAGATTTGAAAGTTATGCACCAAGATCTAAATCAGAATGTCGAAAGTTCTAGTTAGTCTAACTGATAAATTTCTAATCATCAACCAGGATCCAATTAGAAATGAGTAAACTAAGTCAATAAATAAATAAATTCTCCAGACTGACTGTATGTGTAGGTATACTAGGTAAACGGATATACATAATTATATACGTTTATAGTTTTCTACCTAGAGCGGTGGTAGCTCAATGGTAAGGTACACGCGCCTCTTATCCGAGGAGTGCGGGTTCAAACCCAGGCACGTACCTCTGGATTTTTCAAATCTATGTACGTATTTATAGCACTAGCTCGACGGTGAAGGAAAACATCGTGATGAAACCTGCAAATTCAAACAACTTTAGATTTGTAACCATGATCCAAAAATTGTCTGGTTCCCCTATCTTAGGGTTAAGAAGGTCAAATCGTCAGGCACTTAAATGTAATTACCAGACTCGCTAAATCCTGTATCATGGTCTAAGCGGACCCCGTCTAAACACGGGACATAACGCTAGGAAGATGATAGTTTTCTACCTACTTCTTTATATCATAAATGTTAGTGAACTCCAATAGCGTTGTTATACTGTTGTTTTGTTCATTGTGTGGCACCACAGAGGGGCGCGGTTTGAATCAAAATAATATAGCGAGCGTTCCCCAATCGAGATAAAAGCCGCCATTTTTGATAACAAGCGCACTAAATGCCCGCATCGGACTGTGGTTCCGTGCGTTGTAGGCGGAGGATACAGTAATAATGAGCAGGACCTGTGTGTGTCTGTATTTATATATGTGAGGAGAATTATAAATCAATGAATTAAAACGCATGTCCTTAGTTAACGTGCAATAATGCGTAATTACCTATACTTGATTGTATAGATTAATTAAAATGTTATTTAATTCATAGACTATAAACTAGTAATAAAGCTAGGAAGATGATGGTCTAATGATATTGCAGCATGTTTGTGTGAGATGTTTAGTTTTTTTAAAATCGAACGAAATATGTATTTTACATAGACATATTTTCTCTTTATGATAAGTCTAACTTAATTTATTTAATTATGTTACTAAGGGCCAGACGTGAAAAAAAATTAAATGTGTTTGTATTTATAAAAAAAATATTTGATTAATTACTTTTGTTGCCAAGGTCCAGAGACAGATTCGGGGCAATATTTTGGGGGAGGACGTGTCTGGTACGGATACCACATACCAAACAGAATCGGTATTAGAATACAGGCATATCATCGAATAGATGTCACGACCGAATTCTCGGAAGGGGGTAAGCAGAGTGTAAAGTAGCATGCTCATTAGACCAAAAATGAAATTTAATTGGGTTAGATGGAAAATTGTGAAAAAGTGGAGACAAGTGGCTAGCTCGTCGCATAAACAATCACATACCCAAAGCCCCGAAATACCATTAGTCGCCTTTCACGAAATGCTAGGCTATGAACTTAAATAGTGCATTATTTTTAAGTCCCAAACCAACATGGGACTGCCAAACATGGGATATTATACTAGGATATCAAAAAATATAATAACATTTTAATGGAGGGGGAAGACCTTTGGAACCCACTCCCTGAATCCGTACCTACTGGCTGTTTCCAAGAGCGATGTCCTGACTGTATTAAGTAGGTACACTACTGTTCATAAAGCGTTTATAAATACGGGGTATTACAGAAACACGCAAAAAGATGGTTATATTATTCCAAATGAGCCAAGGCAATATTTCAAATACCTCTTACTGAACAATTAAGCTGAATACTGTGAAATTAACAATATCGCCATAAGGTCCGGAGTCGCGTAACATCGCCGTTTTATAACGTAAATATCATTCCGATGTTAAATGAATGGGAATTTTGCAATGAACGTGAAATCGTAATGAGAGAACTCATTATACGGGTATTACAGGGAGTTGGACGGGAATGCAGGTTGGTATCGATTCTGGTGTCGATGTAAGGGCGTGTAATTCTTGATTTTGGCAAGGAATTTTTTATTTTAAATTGTAAACATTACGACTTAATTACGTACAATTAAACAAAAGAAAATTAAAGACTGTTTCACTTGTTACATCACTTAGTTATACTTATGATTCACAAATTAAAATATGATATTGTATTGTATTTTTTATTTGTTAACTTGAAGGATTGAGTGTTTGGAGAGGTTCACTAAGCCGAAGGCTGATTCGAAAGTCGCTAATTTTTGTACGACGGATGTAGGCACTGGTGTTTCAAGAGATAAACTTATTTAAGTATGTTACCCTTACCAAGTGCTTGTTTGGCTAAGTAATTTTCGTCTTAGCTGAGTGGTTTATTATTATATAAATATCCGACAAGACCACAAACATTGATCTGAATCCGAGGTAAGTAGCACTTATCAGAATCAACAATGATATTACAAATATATACTTAAAATATTATATTATCACCCAGACACAGAACAAACACAAATATTCATCACACGATTGTTTGTCTTGGGTGGGGGTCGAACCTACAACTCTTGGTGCATGGGGCAGGGTCACTACCGAATGCGCCATAGAGTTAGTCAAGAAGAATTAGAAGTTTTCAAAATTGTTTTCAAATCTTTCTCTTTTCTGATTTCTTCACTATTCGACAGGGGTCACTACCAAATGCGCCATCGAGCAAGTCCATATGTTTATCAGATTAATGCATTTCCCTAAAAGTTAGAACTTAATTAAATAGTAAATTAGTAGGTATCGTCAAATTCAGACATTACCGATCTGGGTTTCTTACGGTTTCGTCATCATCCTTAAAATCCTTAAAGATCTTTTGCAATTCTAATATTATTATGGGTTAGTCATATCTTCCAGTAATAGCGTCTTTACGATAAAGGCACACGAGGCCCGTGCCTGAGCCCTCCATCCTCAAAGGGCCCCGAAGGACCGACAATTAGACACTCAGACAGTTGGTCGAGTGGTCAGAGACCCTGGCCACGAAACCAAGGTTCGAATCCAGCTAGGGGATATGTGTAATGAACACATGGACATTTGTACTCGAGTCATTGATGTTTATAAACATATTTATTATATATTATATATTAATTCATATCAAACTACATCACATACATTGATCTGACTCCGAGGTAAGCGCCTTCCACCCAGCGACCCAAATTGAGGGCGAGGCCCTGCCGGGTTGCCGAGGATAGGGAGGCGGGTAACGACAACACCCAGCTCCTTCTGTTCCTCGGCAATCCAATTCCGCGACTGGCTGGCGAGACACCAGTCGCAGCCCACCTCGAGGTCTCTCTTCGCTTCAGCCCTGGATGTTCCAAGTCCAGAGCTTACTAAGCCCCCCCGGTACGACAAGCCGAGGACCCCAGCGGGGGGGATTTATGTATGCCTATCCGTTCTCCTAGTATCCATAGTACAAGCATAAGTTTAGTTTGGAGCTAGGGAATTAGTGTGTCAGTCTGGACAAATTTATTTATTTATATAAAAATATATGTATGAAAATATTTATATGTCGATAAAATGACACAAGGCATCTCTAAGCGGGACCCTAAAACGGCATCGATATCAGAACAACTCAATATAATTATTCTATACGCTCGTGAAAAGGTATTTTTTGTGGCAAAGATTTATAGGTTAAAGAGTTTATTTGGGCTTTTGTTTGTATTTTGTCAATAATTTATGTTCGCGCCGCGAATAATAGACCGTGTCGGGGCTTAAACGAGGCTTTGAATAAATGTTTTATTTTTGTGTTACTCCGCCACACTTCATTTGGGTACCTACTTAGACTGGTAATGGCACATACACTCAGATTTCGGTATTCTTGAATAATATTATTAAGGAAGAACGCTATGAAGGTTTGTGTGAATTTTGGACCTAAAATAATGTACCAAATGTGTTTCTTAGTGTACAAACGTGAGGTCGTGAGCCGACCATAAAACACTCAGTACAATAAAATATACCGTCTATTATTCTTAATGGATCAATTAAATATATCTTTTTTTTTTTTGAGAGGACGTCGGTTGTTGGGCTGGCGGGGGAGCGGGAAACTCTCACCCCTAAAATTTAGGCAACAGCCTGAGGGCGCCCCCTGTGGGGTTCGACCTCGGCTCAGGACGTTGCTGAAGAGGACCGAAACACGTAGGTTTGGGGATAGAGCAACCGGGCCGGGCCGGTTACGCGAATAAGGACCTAGCGGGGGCGGCGCGACGCGAGTCCTCGCCGGCGAGGACGGAACGACGGGCGACTTGACGTGTTGGACTGTGTCGTGAGCTGCTGAGCCGACTTCGTGGCTAGGCGTGATGACATCGTCGGGGTCTAGGAGGACATTCCTAGGTCGACGTCTTCTATGAGAGACTACGGGAGTGGGAGCCAAATATATCATGTCAACCCGCAGACTATATGGTTTCGGAAAATCGTAACGTCACCGCGATTCAACATACAGGCAGCGCCATCTAGTTTCAATGTTGGGAACTAACCGCATTGTACACTTAGCAGGTCGTAAAAGGCGACTAATTGTGTATCGATAGGATATTGGTAATTTAATTGTGTAGTCTACCGTCAAGCCATTTAATGATAGGTTTGTTTGGGCAGCACTAAACGCCCTGATCTCTCAAGGCGTCTGCAGAAAACCAGCGTCGTGGTACGCTTAGCGCCACCGCGACGTAGCTACCTTTTAGGTACCACATAGTTTTTACTCTTTTTATGTTACAATGTTATGTATTAAGCATGTAAGTACCTAATAAACATTATTATTTCTATTTTTCTTTTCCATTTGTAATTGAAATTACTCTTTTAAAAACAATGGGCAGGGTTTTTGAGTCCGACCAAATAGTTACGTGCTCCTTGATCTCTGCCTACCCCTTAGGGAATTGCGGGCAAGAAATATGTATGCCACCTCTGTAAATTGGTATTACATCTCCCAAATATGACAAATATGCGGTTGAGTGGTCAGAGACCATGGCCACGAAACCAAGGGTCGCGGTTTTGAACCCCACTAGGGGCATATGTTTCGTGTGATGAACATGGACATTTGTACTCGAGTCATGAACGTTTATAAACATATTTAAGTATGTATATCCGTTCACCTAGTATCCATAGCGCTTAGTTTGGAACTAGAGAACTGGTGTGTCTCAGTCGAGCGAATTTATTTATTTATTTAAATAACCCATTCACAGGTCATATGTGATGATATCTGTAGATTTTCATATATTGATATTCACATATTATATTTACATCAATACGAGCTTTTGATTGTTATTTTCCATGTTTATTTGGGTCTCAATCGATCCCACAGATTTACCCAGCGGTTGCCGTGGCCCGTTAACCGTGTACCGCAAACTGTCTCATCGGTATGTTTTCATAACAAACCTACTTTGAGTCCGGATTAATTCCGCGAACGCACGAAGATTAATCCCGCCTAAGTAATACACCCGCGGTAATTATACAGAGGGCGTAGGGGTGTGTTAAGAATGACGGAATATGGAAGCACGTCGTTAAGACGATGAGGGGTTGAAGTGGGTCATTTAATGTGTCCATGGGCGTACGCAGCTTTTGGTCCAAGGGAGGGGCAATACTATATTTTTTTGTGGTCCAGCGGGGTAATATTTTTTTTTTTGGAGATGACTATCTGTAGCTGGCCGGAGGCGGCCTGTAGGTACTACCTACCGGGCTGGCTGGGGAGCGGGAAGCTCTACCCCAAGAAGTGTTGGACTGTGTCGCGAGCTGCTGAGCCGACGTCATGGCTTGCGTGAATTCGTCGTCTTTATTCTAAGGATTGACTGATTTAAAGGATATTAAAAAATAGCAACAATTTTTTTTACTTTTCATACAAAAGTTGACCAGCTGATTGGCTATTTTGTATGAAATGAAATGAAATTGTCTTTATTTACGTAGGCTTCAAAAAAGCACTTATAAATCGTCATATCAATATCTACCGGTTCAAAAAGTATATTCTACCGGGAAGAGCTCAACTCAAACTTGCCGTCCCAAAACTCAGACTTAGTAAGATAAGTAACTCATTTGTAGGCCTAAGCATACAAATATTTAATAAATTGCCATATGTAATTGAATTACTTACCCATAAATATGTTTACGATTTTCATTAAACTATGTTTACTGATAAAGGGTTACTAGAAAGTAGAAGATTATTTGAATGATAAAAATATTTAGACAAGATAGTATGCTTGCATGCACAGTGGATTTAATATTTTTAATTTATAATGTCACTAAATTAGATATATAAGTACATATGAACGTATTAAAAAAGGTCATCTGTTGAGTTTCTGGCGGCACCTCTCCTCAGCAGGCCATTCACGTCGAGGTGTTTGTAGGACAAAAAAAAATTTTGACGCGCAAAAGAATTTGTTATATGAATCCACTTGCAGAAATTAATTATTTCATTTCATTAAATCAATTTTCCTCGACACTGGCAGATAAATCATGCGCAGAGCGCCATTTAACTGTAAAATAAAATACAAAGCCGGTTTTCGTAGTTTCCGAACGGTTTCCAATGGAAGAACGCAAATCCACGGTCCGATAAACGCTAACGAAAATAAACCACTCAAACGGATTTGTTTTAGAAAACTCACGCAATGCGCGCGGTGAAAAACGACAGGATAGAATTGCTTGGATATAGTTAGTTTTATAATCAACAATTTTTTTCCGACACCCCCAAAAAAGTATTATATTTTAGCCAATGTATACAAAAACTTAACAAATTATATATCAAAACTTCCTCAAGAAACACTATCTATTGGAGGAAACCGCATGAAAATTCGTGCAGTAGCTTTTATAGTTTATCGCAAACAGACAGACAGACAGACGCAGCGAAGCACTTTGTTTTATAATAAAATAAATAAAAAATGGTTTACTGCTCTCATATTACATGATATATAGTAACAGTGGCATAATCAGTACATAAATAATGTTAGCAATTGGATGTAGCTCAGCTTATACTGGCTCAGGCGGCTTGCACCCAGTCAGCGCTGGCTTACAGCTACTTCCAATTCGTTTTGATGTTATGCGAGAGGTTCAGTCTTGAGGGCTACAAATTAAGGTAAAAATATCCAGAAAAGTAAAACAGAATAGAAATTACTTAAATACTATAATACTATAATATGTAGTAAAAATTCTTCTGAACTAAAAATACCTTTCATACTTTTCTAGATAGCAGGACTGAAAAGACTAGATAAAAAGTAATGATGATTGGTAGAAAAAAAGGTGGTTATCCACATAATTTAAGGTTATGTTTATTTTTGGTTAAATATTTTTAATAGCGAAAATGTTAATATTGGAACTTTTTCTTTTGACTTTTAAATTGCTTATGAATAACTCTATTAGCTACTAGTTTCTAAAACTATAATTGGATGTAATTTGTATTTAAATTGATCTAGACTTAGAATCGAAATGAATATTAAACTGTTCGAAGAAAGCTCCCGAGTGCTTTACCCAAGTTTCAAGCGAATTGACTAACAAATAGTCAACATTTCAAAATGACTTGGAATTGCCAGACGTGGGCTGAATATTACATGACTATACTTAATCAACACTTAAGCTTATGGCGTCTTGAATTAGGGTACAAATATAGTGAAACCAACAGGGGAGACCTGGTTTGTTAGTATTACTAAAAATAATATATAAAATAAATAAATGAATAATTTCGCCAGACTGACACAGCAATTCCCTAGTCCCAAACTAAGCTTATGCTTGTGCTATGGATACTAGGCGAACGGATAGACAAACTTAAATACGTTTATAAACATCCATGACTCATGAAAATTGTGAAAAAGCAGTGACAAGCGGCTAACCTGTCGCCTACACAATCACACACCCAAAACCCGATATACCATTAGCCTTTTACGACATGCTAGGCAAGAACCACAGTTGGTTATTCTGTTTAAGTCCCAGACCAACATGGGCGAAGTCCCACACCAACATAAGATAAGTAACTTTTGCAAAACATATTTTTTAACTAGCCGTACGCATTCTAGCGTAATATCTACCAGTGAACAAACTATCAAGTAGGCTTGTCTACCACGACCCATTCCTTTTGATCCACATAGTCGGGCGTGTTGGGTCCATACGTGATGTGCGCTATATTTGAGCAATTATCGCCCTTTGTGCAGCGTAGGACTCCTTTGTGGGGCGGTGGTAGCTCAATGGTAAGGACACGCGCCTCATATGCCAAGGGGAGCGAGTTCAAACACGTGCACGAACCCCTGGATTTTTGATACCTATATACGTATTCATATTTAGTAGCTATACCAAAATACCTGGTATAGGCTTTAGACCCTTATTATATACTTAGTAAGTAGCTATATTACTTACTAGATACGTAGATACGTGTAGAATGTAAAGATTCCTCACAGATAATAGGCGGCATTCGAATTATATTCTGTCGGTTGGAAACCTGTAAAGTTTAAAATAAATCATTTTAAGCTGTTGAGAGGTAATGTTGTGGCGATATAAATAAAACCAAAATCCGATTTGTAATGAATGTTATTCCTGACACCGTCGTCTTTTATACAAAATTCAAAAAAATGTAAGAAAGAACAAAAAGTATGTTTCTATTTCATACAACATAAAAGTTAGAAAAGTCGGGGGTTATCAAACATTATAAAATGTTAGGATACCGTCCTACCTACACACAATTCACATTTAAATATGAGACACGTCGAATCTGCCTGCTAGTATGCTGCGTAGCTGGGACGATGCGGACGTGTATGATATCGCCACAGAGCTCCCCCTCAAGCGAAGCGTACTACGGGTTTGACAATGCGACCGTAACGCGTTGTCTTCACAGCTTCATTGTTGGTATCTTGACTCAGTGTGTAGGCTGGCTTTAGTCGGTCGATGGACACGTTGATTTGGCGTTCAGGCAGTTGTATGCGGTAAACTTTCTCGTCGCGGTGCACAACAGGATAGGGTCCTTCATACGGAGGCTGAAGTGACCTTCGCCTAACGTCAACACGCAGGAACACGTTGTTGCAGGTCCGCAGGTGCTGATGGACGAACGGCTTGGTGTTGTGTGACGTCGACTCTGCAGCTTTATATTCGCTAATGGTTTTTCGCAATTGGTCCACATATGAGTAGTCTAAATTTTCCTGAGCCGTCATCGGGGTACTACTAAAGAAATCTCCCGGCAATCTGATGGGGCTTCCATATGTTAGCTGCGCCGCACTAACTCCTGTGTCATTTCGAGTTGCTGCGCGCAGGCCTAGTAGCACAGTAGGCAATGAATCGTACCAGTTCGTCTTCCTGCTGTTAAGGCTCGCTGTTATTGCTGACTTTAACGTTCGGTGCCATCGTTCTACAATTCCATTGCATTGGGGATGGTATGCGGTAGTTCTGGTTTTGTCGATCCCGAGCAGTCTAGTTAATGATATGAAAAGGTGGCTTTCAAACTGGCGGCCTTGATCGGTAGTCAGCGTTGTAGGGCATCCAAATCGCGCGATCCATCCTGCATAAAGTTGCTTTGCTACTGACTCGGCGGTAATCTCATGAAGTGGGTAAGCTTCTGGCCAGCGCGTTTTCCGGTCGATTATAGTAAGTAGGTATCTGTGCCCATGCTGCGAGGGTGGTAGCGGTCCCACGATATCAATATGTATGTGTTGGAATCTATCGGTTGGTTGGAATTGTGTGTAACTGCTGCTTGTATGCCGATGTATTTTTGATCGTTGACATTGTACACACGATCTTGTCCAGTTATTGATATCTGTGTTCATTGAAGGCCAAAAGAATTTTTCTTGCATGAGTTTTCGGGTAGTGCGAGTTCCTGGGTGACTTAGGTTATGTACAGCGTTAAAAGCTATACGTCGGAATTCATTTGGCAAATATGGTCTGATACTTGAAGTTGATGTCTCGCAATATATCTTGCAGTTATTATAGGGTACTTCTATTTTCTTAATGCATAGGTTTTCATGTGTCTTCAACTTCGATATGGTGTCGTCTCTTTCTTGCGCTGCCGAAAGTTGAGTGTAATCGAGGGTACTCGGGCAGTTAATAGTCTCAATGCGAGACAGCGAGTCGGCAACAATGTTCTCTTTCCCACTTATATGGCGAATGTCGTTAGTAAACTCGCTTATGAAAAGCAGCTGGCGTGTACGACGTGGAGTCTCAGTATCAGATGGCTTCTTATGCAGGGCAAAGGTGATGGGCTTGTGGTCCGTGTAGATTGTAAGTTCTCTGCCTTCAAACATTTTTCTGAAATGTTTTACTGCCATGTAGATTGACAGCAATTCTCGGTCATAGGTTGAATACCTCTGCTGTGTGTCTGAGAATTTTTTTGAGAAATAACCCAGGGGCTGCCACTTGTTGTGTCTATATTGTTGTAGTACAGCTCCTGCGCAGGTGTTTGATGCGTCACACATTAAAGCTATAGGTGCGTCGAGTGCAGGGTGCGCAAGTAAAGCGGCATCTTGTAGGCTTACTTTACATGCATCGAATGCTACGATTGCTTCCTTCGTCCACACAATCTTTGTTTTATCTTTGCGCTTGCTGTTATGTAGGTAGGCATTGAGAGGTTCTTGTATAGATGCAGCTCGCGGAATAGCATCGCGATAAAAATTTACAGTCCCGAGAAATCTTCTTAATTCTTCAATTGTAGTAGGTCGTGGGTAAGACATGATCACTTTCACTTTATCTCCAGGGGGCTTAATACCGTGTTGTGATACAGTATAGCCCAAAAACTTGACTTCTTTCATACCAAGCACGCATTTAGAAGGGTTTATAGTCACACCGTATTCATTTAACTTGCTCAGAACAGTGCGCAAATGGAGAATGTGCGTATCTTCATTTTCTGATCCAATTATGACGTCATCAATGAATGGATATGCGTAGTCTAGTCCCTGTAGTACTTGGTGAATAAACCTTTGAAAGGTTTGTCCAGCATTCTTAAGTCCAGGACACATTCTTTGAAACTCAAACAGGCCGAACGGTGTAATTATAGCCGTTTTCTCGATGTGTTCTCCAAGAACGGGCAGTTGTTGGTATGCTCTATTCAAATCGATTGTGGAGAAGATCTTTTTCCCGCTGAGCTGATAAGTGAAGTCCTTCAGTCGTGGTACGGGGTAGCGGTCTGGTGTGGTAACTGAGTTGAGTCTTCTATAGTCTCCACATACCCTTATGTCTCCATTCCTCTTCGGAACTATATGCAAAGCACTCGCCCAAGGGCTCTTGCTAGGTCTGCATAGGCCCTGTTCCATCATGACTTGAAATTCATGCTTGACTGCTGCATACCTATGTGGCGGTATTGGTCGTGCTTTGCAGTATAAAGGTGGTCCAGTAGTTTCAATGTGGTGTTCAACGCAATGTTTCGGTGTGTCTTTCATCGACGATAAACGGGTAATGTCAGGAAATTCAGCGAGTATGTCGTGATACTTCTGGTTGGAATCGATCGTGCGAATAGTTGGTTCAGGGTAGTATACAATCGATGTCTTCGTTGATAGATTGGTGACTTTGTCTATGAGTTTCCTTCCGTGGATATCGACGAGTAGCTTGTGGTGTTTCAGAAAGTCTGCACCGATGATTGGCTTGCTGACTGCAGCTATAGTGAACTTCCATCTAAACGGACGTCGTAGATTTAGGTCCAATTCCAGTGTCTTTTCTCCATAGGTAGGAATCATTGTATTATTGGCGGCGTACAGGTTAAACTTTGTCGGTTTACCTTTTGTGCCTCTTCTCGGTATGACGGAAATGTTGGCCCCGGTATCAATGAGGAACATTAATTTAGTATTCTTATCGCTTACAAATAGACGGTGTGATTGATCCCAAGCGCTGGTACCCGTCTCAGCCAACACTGGTTCTAGTTTTCCGATATAGTTTTCTTCGTAAATGTGCAGGGGTCAGCACATTTCCGGGCATCCTGTCCAAACTTTCGATGAAAGTAACAAAACAGCGAATTCTCAGGCGTTGCGCTGCGGTGTGAGTGGCGGTTACGGCTCTGCGATCTCGACGTATATCTATTGCGGTTCGTGCGCCCGCGCTCCCAGTTGTTATGCGGCGAGCGTCCACGGCGGTTGTGCGCGAGGAGCTGAGTCACAGCCGCTGTTAGCTTGTCGATTCTATCTTCGAGTGCGCGGTACTTCGAGGTGGATGTTGGATTTGAATGCTCGATTGCGTATGCTTCAGGTAACTGTTGACGTTGTTGATTTACAGCTGATATCTCGCGTTGTGAGTGTTGGTCCAACATTTTATCGGCCATTAGAGCGACTTCGCTGAGACTGGATTTTTCGCTGATGGCTAGTATGGAGCTCATATTTGCAGGAAGTTGATTTAGCCACATTCCACGCAGTGTAATTTCGGAAAGGTGATCGCCAGATAGGTTCTGCATTCTACGTAGTAGTTGCGATGGTTTTAGATCGCCGAGCTCCATGCCAGCAATGACGCGTTGTACGTTCTTTTGCTCCGAATCTTCATAGACTTCGAATAGTCTTGCTTTGATAGCTTTGTACTTGTTCGAAGTAGGTGGTCGCAGTAATATGTCGTATATTTCGTCTACATCTTGGCGTTCTAACTGGCCCAATACGAGCTCGTACATAGCTTGATCGCCTTTCTTCTGAGATGACATGATGGCTTCAAAGTGAGCGAACCAGCCACGTATTTTGTCCCTCCATATAGGCGGAATCCTAAGGCCAACGGATACTCCGGATACTTCTTGATGTTCTTGAGCGTATGTTATTGTAGGTGCGTATAATTGACCCGTTGGCGTGGAAATCGGAGTAGACGCTGGAGTTCCAGGTGGAGATGATGATGGTCCCGGTAAGTTTTTTTCCGGTCTGCCGTCCATGGTTGCAATATTCTTTTCGGGGTCACCACTGTTGAGAGGTAATGTTGTGGCGATATAAATAAAACCAAAATCCGATTTGTAATGAATGTTATTCCTGACACCGTCGTCTTTTATACAAAATTCAAAAAAATGTAAGAAAGAACAAAAAGTATGTTTCTATTTCATACAACATAAAAGTTAGAAAAGTCGGGGGTTATCAAACATTATAAAATGTTAGGATACCGTCCTACCTACACACAATTCACATTTAAATATGAGACACGTCGAATCTGCCTGCTAGTATGCTGCGTAGCTGGGACGATGCGGACGTGTATGATATCGCCACATAAGCAAAGATCTCTGCGCTCGTTCTAGTTCTAGAAGTTTGATTTTGGATGCCCCCCCATTTGAAATAACCCATTTAACCTATTTAAGATAAACCCCACTCATTAATTGTGTGTGTAATTATTTTAGGAGCAATCGTTTAATATATGTTTACTCAAAAAAGGTTATTGTTCATTATTAAGATTACAAAACCATGTTGCTTACGTATTGTTTCTAATGTTCGACAAACCAAAATTGACGAAGATGCAGCGCGTGACCTAAAAGGTCCTATTTCAGATATTTGAAGCGATCATTTTCCAATTAAGGCCTCTTCTTCTGTTAATCGCACAGGCTCCTACGATACAGATTTTATTCTAGTGTAGGTGCCACAGGAAGCATTTGTAAAAGTGTAACAACATTGTAGGATTCGTTTTATAGTAATTTAAGTGATTATTTAACTCTTACTCATGTAAACCTGCATGTTGGAAATAAATAGTTTTGTATTTTGTATTTTTGTATCTTTGAAACATCATTTTTCGAGTATTATAACGTATTCAATATTTTTACGGACTACGGATTAAGTATATTTTTTTTTTTAGAAAATAACCTAATATTGTTCTATGACCACCAACCTACTTGGCTCGTACCATATAGGTAACGGAAGTCAGATTAAAGTCTTCTATATCTAAGATTATAATCATAGCGGATTCCGACTATGAACATAACGCCATACAAATGAAGAAAAAGATAAGAAACCACTATATGATATCCTATGGACTTCACACCCGTCAAGGTTTCTAAGATAAAAATCTAAATAAAATCAAACTTTGCCGAACGAAGTCCATACAAAAGTTCTATATAAGTGAGAAAAATAACGAATCTTTGTCTCTGTTGCTCCGCTATTGGGAGCAAAGATTAAAATCTCCAAAACGTTTCGGATGCCAACTCAATTTATCAGTGTTAATAAATAATAAATCAAATCGGGGGTGGGTCCGCGCGAAATTGGGAATCTCGTATCGCGAAACATCGTCGGTTCTCTCATTCCGTTCCTTATATTGGCTCTGAACAACGTTGCTTGTGGAAATAATGAAGCGTTTATAAACTAACGGTCACTTTATAGGTCGCGTTTGAGTAGCTAGATAATTTTCTTTATTTAATTATAGTCCCATGTTGGTCTGGGACTTAAAAAGAATGTGCCTACTGTGTTTCTTGCCTGGCATGTCGTAAAAGGCGACTGATGGTATATCGGGTATGTGATTGTGTAGGCGACAAGCTAGCCACTTGTCACTACTTTTTCACAATTTTCCATCGAACCCAGCCCAGTTTTGTTTTTGGCTAAAAGTGGTTAAAGGGGCCTGCTGCCTCTTTGACTCTGCCTATCCCTTCAGGGATTGTGGGCGTGATGTTATGTTGTAATGTAAATCTAAATCTATATCCTATGGAAAAGAGCAGCCTCGATGCTGAACTGTGTTCGTGGAAGTTCTAACAGCATTCTGCGCATTGTATTAATTCTGTGGCTCGAATAGACTATCCTTTTATGTGTAGTGGGTTGCATTGCATGCCCTCTAAATATATCTTGCTCGTTTTGTTAGGCTGACTTCCTGTATATTTTTGTGTTCTTGCTGTATGGACTTAAGTGTCTGGAATAAATGGCTGACACATACGTCATGCTTGGGAACAGGTGCCGCCCTTGGGGACTGGTCTGCTCTGGTCGGGTCAAGTTTTTGGTTGTAATTTATATATTTTTATTTTGATACTCTACGACAGGCCCACACTAAAACGTGGTTCAAAGTTAATTATGATTCATACCATACACCTTGTATAAATTGTATTGAAAAGAGTAACTACCGAGTTTCTTGCCGGATTCTTCTCGGTAGATACAACATTCCGAACCGGTGGTAGAATCATATAGCTGTGGCTTTACCTGTATTTGACGATTTATAAGTGTTTCTTTGAAACCTATATAAATAAAGAATATTTTGACTTTGACTTTTGACTTTGAATGATTTGATTTGATTTATTAAATACATCCATAGATAGATAGATATTCTTTATTAAACAGATTACAACACAATTTATCTTATCGATGGTTGTGATCTCTTAAAGACAACTTTCGGATAAAAGAAAATGAGCGAATTAAGTAAAATAAATTAATAAAATATTCGAAAGAAGGTTAGGTTATAATTTTTAATTCCAGTTTTCGAAAAAAAAACGTCAATCTTTTATTTTGAAAGCGGTTTATGTTTTGTTTTCAGAATTTGTATTGTTTTCACTTTTTTGGATTGCGTCACGTTGCTTACCCCGCTATGAAAAATATTGATTTCTCAAATATATAGGTATTAGATTTAAGAAAGTCATATTTTGCTAGTCTGATTGATTCGAAAAATCATTGTGATCATGGCTATATCATGTAGAAATGCTTCAGAGCATGCCAACGTGGACAGAATCACAGGCTGCAGCTATAATGAATTTGCAGTTAATTCATGTATGTAAAATTTATGGTAAAGCTTAATAAATGAGTAATCAGTAGTTGTGTAACCGCTGTACCGATATGTTGCTCCGATAAATTAAAATCGCTCGAGCACCTCCGAAATTAAAAAGGGAAGCCTATATAGTTTTGCCTTTACCGAACCTTCCCTCCGCGGAGGTTTTATTGGTTAAAAATATCAAAGGATCTAAAATATAGCCTCGTTCAAAAAGTGGCACAATAACTTTCCGGCAGGGGAGCGGGGATCGAACAAGAAATTGATTTTTAAAATACTGCAGCCCGGTCCGTGCAGCGAGAGTGCAAATTGATACTTTATCAGTTATACACTTACACAGACTGGGACTAGAATTGTTTACGTGCGTTTTTATTGTTGAACAAGTAGTGAACCCTTTGTGGTGGGTAGTTTATTTCGAACAAAATAGTAACAGGCTTTTGAACGTGATCAATGGAACTGTCTTGAAATGTCATTGTCTGTGTTGAAACGTTTCTTGTCTCCTTAAAAAGAAATTAATTGTTCCGATACCGGCCACAATTTACACTTCAAAAAAAGAAAAAAAAAATTGTTCTTGACGTTCGATCTTTTTGAAAATCGATCGAACAACGGAGTTTTTATAACATGACAGGTATGCAAACGCACGATTCAATTTGTCCCGATGTACGATACAAATATGATGCGATTCAGAATCGTGGTCTTAACGGACCTTAATTAAGCACGGGACCCAAAACGCCAGAAAGTTAGTGCTTAGCTGCTTATTACGGTGAAACGTGTTATTTCAATTGCTCTCTCCTAAGTCCTTAAAACGCGCGTATCCACTGTCAGACAGAAGCTTCATGTTAACAAATGTATTGGAAACCAAGAGTTCAATAACAAAACGTTCATAATGGCTCCCGCAATAATTAACGCCAACAATACGTGTAAACTCATTCCTGTAATTTGCGGCGACCTACGCAGGGCGGAATTATCGGGCGTGCGCGCCTTATCGTTACACCGCGATTATCGTGAAATATTCGTTAAAGCCGGCTGAACATGTAACGATAACATCTAAGCTTATATTTGAGCCCTTTGTTGATGTAACGGAATGCTAAAATACACCGGGTAAACAGTTACTTTTTGAGCTTAATCCGTAGGTACCTCTAAAGGTAAACATGATTTTTTTATTGTATGTTGTATATGAAAATAACTTTTGAGCACAGGTTTTTTAGTCGAAAGGAATCGAACTGGCGCTTTTTGCGTTTTTCATGATAAGTCTAAACCATTGAACCACAATAGAGCAGTCAAAAAAATTAGATTAAAGTCAGATAAAATACTTACAAAAACAAAAACTATTGCCAATAAAAATCCAAAAACTGAAAGAGAAATAGAAAAATAAAATGTTAGAATGGAAATGCGAAAGTGCATTCGAAAGTAACAATCAACAAATGATTGTTGTTTTATCAAAAGTATATAACTAGATCAGCAGTTGTTGATCTAGGGCTTAAAAAAAATGTGTACACTCTCTTTCTAGCTTAAAAAAAGCCGATTAATGGTGTATTCGACTTTGTGATTGTGAAGGCGACGAGCTAGCCACTACTTGTTTCGCAATATTGCATCTAACCTAACAGTTTTATTTTTAGCTCAAAGGGGTTAACGGAGCCGGACTTGGAACGGGTAGGCAGAGTCAAAGGCGGCCATACTATCACCGCATGTTATATATGAACATTTTTCCTTAATGTCGTGACTATTGGTTGGTAACAAAAGTTATCACAGAATCGTGATGGCGTCGCGAGCACGAGAGCTTTGTCTATGACGCCGATCACGGAACCCTTTATTCTATCCGGCGGTGATGTGCTACAGAACTGTAGGGGGACCAGGATTTTTAGGTTAGAGCGATTTGTATTCCATAGGTTAACTGGTTTCCACATGATACTCTCTGTCACTACCAAACTTTTAAATTTTATACCCATTTTTTTTTTTTTTTAGTCGGCGAAGCAGAGGGCGCTGTGTCGGACTCGAACCGACTAAAACCCCAACGTGGCCTCCCGCGGCGCAGTTCCGGAGGAGCCGGTATCCCCGCTGTCGGGACTATACGACAGCTCCTCCGGTAGTGCGCATGCCGCGCTGCGCGGCTTACCTCGCGCGGCGGTGTTCGATACTGTGCAGCCAACGCCATCAGTCGTCGGATGCACAGCACCGAGCACACGCGCGCGTCGAGACATGCCAGGCCACCCAGCATGTCTCAATTGAGGGCAGAGCCCTGTCGTCACGGAGGGAGAGGAGATCCCTCCGCGACCCACCACAACGCAGCACAGTGCGCCCCTGTCGGGTTGCCGAGGATAGGGAGGCGAGCAACGAAACACTCTGCTCCTCCTCTTCCTCGGCAATCCTAGTCCGGCCGCAGGGGGCTGCGGCCGGTGCCGCAACTGCTCGGTGGGAAATTCCGAGCAGTCGCAGCTCACCTCGGGGTCTCTCTTAGCTTCGGTCCTGTTCTGCACCAGGGCCTACTAAGCCTTCCCGGTACGCCAAACCGAAGACTACAGCGTATAAACTCTAATGTAGGTACTTGTTTTTTTTTTTGTTATATAGGTACGAATGTTAAGAACTTTGAATAAAACCAGCACCCCGTTAAGAAAGAACAATTGCTATCTGCTGATCTACTGCACGGTCCAGGCTTGTTTGTAACTAAAAAAAAAGTCGATCCTCAACACTTCACTTTAAATTAAAGTATCCAGCACAAAACAAATTCTCCTCCGCCATATCGAGTGTTTGCGAAAGTCCTGTAAAAAAAATCAGAAAGCTTTGTCACCCGCCGCTGAGAGCCTATAAAAAGATTTTACGGCTTCTCAACAATGGATGCACCGATTCGAGAGCCACAGATAACTTTTACGATTGTCTATGGTACTCGCGAAGTGTGATTTATGGTCGGATATTGGAATTTAGCATTCGTGATCAAGATTATGGTTTTGTTGGAAAAATCGAGGTTTAATAATGGAAACCCGTAATGCTTACTGAGGACTTCGTATCGCAATGATATTGGAAAAATGGACACGGTATTTATGGTAGCTGAATGGTTTGGACCTTACAGGCGAGGGCCGTTGATTGAAACCTTAGTCCGTACCTGAGGAGCTTTCACATTCAGATCTGCTGATGGGTAGTCCGGTGGTGGTCTGCGTATGATGGTAATTTGAGTTTTCACAGAAATGTAGTGTGTGTGGAATCCATAAAGGCTTTATTCATCATAAACGATTGACGCTTAAAGTCTTTCATGGGCCATATTCCAACTGTTGGAACCATTGTTTTAAGCAAAAACCACAGGATAATAGCATCTCACACCATAAATACCTAATAATAACCGCATCTATCAAGAGGAGCTATAAAACGCACGAAATTGATTTCGCTTTTGATATTTTGGCGCCTCTTACCCTCAGGGCGCCTAGAGCGACCGCTCCACTCGTTCTGCCCTAGATCCGGCGCTGGTGATGCTATGCTATGTGACGTAGGCGGTGAGGCGATCCGCCCTGGTCAGAAATGTTAAGGGGTGTATTTTTGTTTTTTTTTTCTGATGGCTCACCTGAATAATCATGCTGGAGATTTTTGTATTAAACTAAGGGGTGTCAGGATTAGAGTATGTGATTGTGTGGGAGACAGGCTAGCCTCTTGTTACTACTTTTTCACAATTTCCCATCTAATCCAGCTCAGCTTTGTTTTTGGCTGAATGTAGTTAAAGGGGCCTGCTGCCTCTTCAACTCTGCTTACCCCTTCGGGAATTATGGGCGTGGTGTTATGTGAGTATGTACTAAGGCAGTTGCTGCGTAGGTTGCCTTTGAGGAGGTAAATTAGACTTCCCTCCCTTGTATAAACCTGCTCTACGTCATTGTGTGACGCAATTCAACGCCAACAATATGTGTCCCGAGGCGGCGATATTATTTTTTTCGCTATCCACCATGTTTGCTTTTGCGTTCAGCCTAATACAGCCTGAAGCGGTGAAGTTTCGTAGAAATACGATGATTTTTTTTTGGTTATTTTGCGATATGGTGAAACGATTGAAGGTTTCCACGTAAAAACACAGGTTTGAAACTATATACGAGTGTGTTCAATTGGGAAGAACTTTTTTTGGATATCAGTTTAGTCTGCTTTTGGGAGATTCGTCCAAACCAGATTACAAGAGGACTATTTTAGAGGGCCTCGTAGTGTATACTATATATTCCAACAACGTCTGTTACAGAGAACTTGAAATTTTGCGCAAGGTTTATTATTTTTTCAGGAATATAGTATTGCATTTTAAAAAAAACCCAGTATTTTTCAATGGAATATAAAATGCAATTTTTAAACACATCATGGCATTGGCTTTCCCTATAGCTTTTACCGCGAAAAATGCATATTAATTTATTGTCCCCAATACAATGGATCCCGAGGAACCGACCGCACCTCTTTTGATGAATGCCGATTACACAGCAAAAACCTTTCCCTGTCCAGAGGGGATGTAATACGACGTTTTACTTATAGATAAGACTGAAATATGGCCGTCTGTGCTCAAGGTATCTACAGATTCTATGGCATCGGAGTATTCGATGGAAAATTCCACTCTTTAGGTAATTTATTTTTCTTTTCAGCGACATAGACATAAGTGTAGAGATTGCCGGTATTTAACAGGTTATATAGACAAGCCATAGTTTCACTGTTGATTGGTATTATATCGAAGTATGTTTAGCTATGGTCCGACAGTTTTAAAAATGAAAATAAATTTCAGATAACATTTAGATAATATGACTGGACCTAGTCCGAGTGGTCAGATACCCTGGATATGAACCAAGGGTCGCGGGTTCGAACCCCGCTAAGGGTAAATGTTTCCTATGATGAACATGGAAATTTGTCCTCGAGTCATGGATGTTAATAAACGTATTTAAGTATGTCTATCCGTTCACCTAGTTCCTACTATGGATGTACAACCATAACTTAGTTTGGAACTAGGGAATTGGTGTGGTGTTGTCCGGAGAATTTATTTTATTTTATTTAGTTTAGATCAGTAAGGTAACATAAAAGTAAGCTTATATAAGCGTACTTCGTGTTAATGTTCTATGAAGTTTTTATATTTTAATTCATTTTAATATCCCGAAAAAAATATTAATTTATATATGTAATATATGATATTTAAATACTAAATCTAGAAAAGTTCACCTTTGAAACAATAAAAAAAACAGTCGAATTGAAAACTTACTTCTTTTTTTGAAGTCGGTTAAAAATCATAATGAACATTTTCAGTAAGCTATTGATTGACCTCAGTTGGATTTGAATATACACTCTCGAGTTAACCTAATCGACCACCAAATCGACTCATTTATCTCTAAGAATCTGCATATTCTAAAAAGCCAATCTCCTTAATATGAAAGTTAATCGAAAATGTGCCTTGAAGCCTTCCCCAGTTTGGTTTATAGCGGGGCTTATGAACAATTAATATTACCCCTAAAAGAGTGGGCGAAAATGGCTCTGTTATTACTGGGGACCCGTACTAAATATTCATGAGGCCAGTGCCTTTTGACCCCTCCAGGTATTTAAGTTTAGGTGTGGCCTAGGCGTATTCTAAAAAGGGCGGATATATCTTAATAAGGTACCTGATTCTTGACTGCCTTTATAGAACACTTAAACCATAGTGTAAAGAGAGGAACAGTAAAGAAATAGGTACGTTGACACTATTCTTCTAGTATTAGTGATGGCGAAAGGGCATGTAATCTATATGTTATATGTGAAGAAAAAACTTGGTATACCTTCTTGTGAGATTTGGAACAGTTAATGTTTATATGGAGAAGGAGTGCAGAAAGGTACTATTTCAATAAATATTGTACTTTTAATGAATAAAAAAAATCAAACTAATAATGGTGGAATTTCGACCAGTGGGTTATCACTATAATCAATATAAAAATATATATTATAGTTCTAATAATTGGGCACGCATTTTCTTTAAGATAATAATAATGTCCTCCTAACTGATATCGGTCTCGGCGGCCAATCTCAACGAGGATTAGCCAACTGCGCAGGAGATAGTGCACACGTGCACTCTATGTTCCTTCACCCTCATAGTCCGGTGAGACGGCAATTTGACATGACCGGAGAGAGGTCAGGCGCAGGACCAACGGTTTAACGTGCTTTCTGAAGCACGGGGGTATTTTCAATATTGAAATACCTAGCCAAATTTTGTCGGCCCGACCCGGAAATTGAATCCGGGACCTCTTGGTCCTTGGCGGCGCATGCTACTACTAGATCAACGAGGCAGTTCTCTTTAAGATAACACATTAATCAACAATGATTGACAAAGACATTCACTTAAATTGCTCCCTGGCACTTGATTCAATTAAATTGAAATTTTATAAATTTCGGTATGTCTGTTTTAAAAAGTTCATCATCACTGTTGAGGATTATTTTATATTATGAGATTTTTAATGTCTTTATTTTTGTATCTAAGTTGATTTTTATTCTAATCCTTATGGGATAAAAAAATTGTATGATTCCTAAGAGAAACTACAGACGAATATTTCCAAGGTTTAATATTGAGCTAATGAACACTCTCAGTTACCTCGTCACTAATGTACACGAGTATTTTGATAACTAATGACATTTAATACAAAAATGCAGATACATATTGATTAGAAAAAAATCCTAGCCCTCCAAATATACATACGCGTACGCAGTTTTCTTGAGAAACGAGTGTTTTGAAGATTGTAACTAACTAACTAAACTTCATGCCACTTCCCTAGCGGGGTAGGCAGAGAGAACCGAACGCCATATGGCAGGGTCCTTACACACCTCACTCGCCTCTTCGACATTCATGATCCTTTTCATACGGTACGACCAGATTAGTCGTGAATTAACAGAAGGTGATGTGAGGAGTCACAAAAACCGTAGAGCTTGAAGATTGGAATGTGCCTTTACCTCATTTTTTTTTTAAGAACGAGGCACTGAAGGAATATGAAAGAGGAACAGAATTACCTTCGTATAAAATATTAGTATGGATGTTTTTTCCTCAACACACCAACACTACTAAATCAATCTCAGTAAAATGCGCGATAAAGGTATTTTACTCGACGGGGAAAAACGAAATACTTTTATACCCAAAAACACAGCCATCGTTTATCCCATAAATGAAAACTTTCATAAGTTGTTTCGCGAGAAGTACGGACATGCCTCACTATTATTATTACATTGTGACCATAAAAAGGCGTAAGTCCTTATAGCGGATAAGATAAACTACAACATACATGCTAAAGTGAACCTTATTCTGTAGGAGTAGAGTTTGTTGTAGTGAACTGAGGATTTAGCGCACCAATTGCCTGGAATATTATTTAGTTTGGGCCTAGAAATCTTTATGTTTATATTTCCTAAACGACGTTCAGCCGTTTTTGGGGTCAAAGTTGCTCTTTTGCAAATATTTTGCTTGGCCGATATGGGATGGGGTAACGACTTTTATATCATGTTACACAGAGTTTGATGTTGGAATTAGGTTTAGCATATACATAGAAAAACACATTCGATATTGCAGAAAATCCTAGTCTAGTTTTTCTCGGAAATTCGTGTATTATATAGTCGTAAGTCGGGTCCGATTTGACAATGATCCTAGACTAATGTAGTTTGGTTATCACATTGAAGGTACTAACTAACATAATTATATTCGTACCTGCATGTACAAAATATATTAAATTAAATTTTTAGTTTTATTTTTTGCCTGAATGTAGCTAAAGAGGCCAGTTGCGTTTACGTATACCGTCCGCGATGATATGTATATATGTATGTATGTTTATATATTTCATCTGATGCTAAGAGCTGAGATGGGCTCACCCTAAAACCCCACCGTATATACAGAGCATACATACAGTACATGCAGGATTTCGGTATAGTCCCATTATATTATATAATGGGATTTTATATTTAATCCGTCCTTTTTTTACCGAAAAGCCGTAAGCTGTAAAAAATTAAATTCTATTCTATTTTATTCTATTCCATACGCTGAGATTCGAACCAAATGGGATAATTATAAAATATAACCCCTGGTCCGTGAGTAAAACATCAATGTCGTTTTCAAATTGGTGTTAATTTTATCTGATAAAATCCAACATAAAAAGAATGACTCCCGTACATGTACATGTGTTTATTTAGTTTTAAAACACGTGTCGTAGTAAGCAAAAAATGTTTAGCTATCCAACTTCAGTATTTGGATAGCCAAACATTTTTAAAAGGAGAAAAAGGAGAAAATCTGCCGAGTCGTCTGTTTAGTATCAACGAGTGAAATCGCTGATGTGACTGCGCGCTGATTAGCTGCCCCAATTTGGACGCGCCGCGCCCCAAAGAGTAACGGAGAACAGAGGGTAGAGCTTATTTTATATAGACTCCAGAAGAGTGGTAATTCATTTATTGGTCTTAGTATTAAAATATTTAATAAACTGCCAGAAAGTCTACTAGCATTATCTTCACAAAAGTTCAAATTGTGCATTAAAGCGTTCTTAATGAATAAGGGCTATTATAAGATTGAAGACTTCCTATATGATAAGCATATATGTTTAACTTCATAATGAAGTGTTCACCTGCAGTGTTGTTACCTAATAAGTATAGATTATTAAGTACGAAATTGTAATTTTTTTGCATTTAAAAGAGTAACTATCGAGTTTCTTGCCGGTTTCTTCTCGATAGATTCTACCTTCCGAACTGGTGGTAATGCTTTTTTCTGTTTAAATTGACTATTTTAAAGTGTTTTTTTTAAGCCTATAAAAATAAAGAGATTTTGAATTTGAATTTTTCTGCCTAGTCTAGGATTATAAATCCGCAAGACAGCAATAGATTTCAAGCCCAAATTGCTTTTCGTCTCGATAATCATGATAAATATCAGCGTCCTGCGGCTTCATCCGCGTAGCTCCCGTTCCCGTGGGAATGTGGGGATATAATATAGCCTATGCTATGTTACTCGCTGATAAAGTAGTTTTCCATTGTTGAAAGAATTTTTCAAATGCAGACAAAAACAATCAAATCTTTCCTCTTTATAATATTAGTATGATAATGGTATATCGGGTTTTGGGTGTGTGATTGTGTAGGCGACAGGTTGGCCGCTTGTCACTACTTTTTCACAATTTTCAATCTAACCCAGCCCGGCCTTATTTTTGGCTGAATGTGGTTGAAGGGACATGCTGCCCCTTTGACTCTGCCTACCCCTTCAGGGATTATGGGCGTGATGTTATGTTATATATGTAGTATGATAATGAAACATCTTCAGGATACTGGGTTGCTTAACCCATGAACCGCAGCTGACGTACACGAAACCTCACGATAAAAATCTCTGAAGCATCTTACAAGCCCGGGAGAAATTATTGAAAAAATTTGGGCCCTGATTCGGGCACTATTATGTCCCGTGCTTAGTAGGTGACCGGTGCTTAGCCGGCGACCCCTAAGACCAGGGATTCCAATCCTTCTTTAAATTGCACACCTTCGAAAACTGAAAATCCTGTTATCTCCCCCATCTTAAATGTCAAAACTTTGATATAAACTAGTTTAAGTGTATTTAAATCACGACAAGAATTGTCGTATAGCGTCTTAAGTATATTTGAGTACCTTTCTTCACCGCTTATCGCTTTACTTCGGGGGCTCTCTCTTCCATTTGGGACTCTGGACTTGCAAGTCTGGTTTTAACAGTGAATGAAACACCTATCAGACTCTTGGCCCTTGTAAAGGGGAGCTAGTTCAATTAGATGATTGTTACACATCCATAGTTAATTGATTACTGGCTATCTTAAGATGTTTTACCTTCCAGCCAATTCATATAACCAGCTGATACTTGAGTATCAAGCTATTATTAGTTTGGAATTATATGTTCCAATAGGAATCCAATCATGTTCTAATGGGCCTATTAATTATGGTATTAATTGGTATATATTGTATTTATCTAAGTTAAGGCATAGTTTCAGAATACATAGGCTGATTATGGTCTCAATATCGGTAGCTGAGTGAGTGTAGACAGCGCCTCACATTTGAAATGCTGTTTGGTTCAATTTCGATTATATACATATAAAATACTAGCTGACGCGGTTGTTGCTGTTCTGCTTTTAAAAATGGGGGCGCTGGTATGAGGGTGAACAATGTTTTACGGCCTATTCTCATACTTACATCCAAAAGCTATTTCTATATTTCTTGAAAATATAATTAGTATTATGAAATTGACACTGAAACGAATATGGAGTAAGTTTAGTGTTATTAAAAAAAAGTCTTGTGATTTGGTGTATAATAAACTAAACAATTGCTGAATAGTAAATAAATAAATAAATATCAGACTACATCACATACATTGACCAGACTCCGAGGTAAGTAGCTTAAGCACTTGTATTACGGATATCAGAAGCAACAGTGCTATTACAAATATATACTTAAATAACATATTAATAATAATATTAATTATTATTCACACCCAGACACAGAACTAACACAAGTATTCATTACACGAATTTTGTCCTGGGTGGGGATCGAACCCACAACTCTTGGCGCATAGGGTAGGGTCACTACCAAATTTGCCTTCGAGTCAGTCCTAAGATAGTGTAACCCCTCTGTCCCTCTCAGTCTATGGCGCAGAGGACCAACGCTTGCTTAGCCATTTTTTCGGCAAACAACGCTCTGAGGACGGTCGCTTTGTTCGCCTTTAGATAATTAAGAGCGCGACTTTTAATAGATAATACCAACGGAATCTCCGCGACGGATTAATTAGGATGGCGGACTTCAAAGATTCTGATAATGAAGGGTAAGATATTTTTTTATACGTGAGTGACAGCGCGTTGAAATTTTACAGAGTGTTTGGCAGCTAAATCAATTGTCTTACGTTCATGAATTATCAAAACTAAGAAACTTTTAAATTCAAATGAAGGACAAAAAATAATAAAATGTGATTTATGTTTGTTGGAGTTTTATGATAAAAAAAGGGTATTTACGCCGTTAATCCCCGAAGGGGTAGGAAGATTCAAAGTGGCAGCATGCCCTTTTAACCACATTCAGTTAAAAACAAAATTAGGCTGGGTTAGAAAGAAAATTGTGAAAAAGTAGTGACAAGTGGCTAGCTCTTTGCCTACACAATCACACGCCCACAACCCCAAACCATTAGTCGCCCTTTACGACATGCTAGGCAAGAAACACAGTTGGCACATTATTTTTAAGTCCCCGACCAACATGGGACTATTTATAAGTTATGATTTTTAAAGTTTATGTATGTATAAAACCTTTCATTAACGTAATTAGTATGCTTCCCTTTATAGCGCCTCTATAATCTATCTAGTGATGCAGGTGTTCATATCTAGTATGTCGTTTGCATCCTGTAGTGGTACAAAAAATATGAAAATAAAACTAGCAATTATTAACATTCCCTAATCAAAACAAATATATCTATTTAATATGAGTTTAGTAGCTGTGAGCCTGATGATTTGACTTTGAGTTAAAGAAAAATGCACAGAGAGGCATTTCTATCTTCAACTGTCAACAGCAGCAGCCAAAAGCCGAGGGGGAAACAACCAGAACAATATCGAGTAAACATAAACATATGCACTCCATCGCAACTGGGTCACTTCGCCTAAAACAAAAATATCCTAACTTTCCGGCGTTTATTCGCGGCGCACTCGAAATTTTTGTTTGGACAAGGCACTTTTTTGGCACCGCTGCGTTGATTGGTCAAAGTGCTGTCGTTGTGACGTCACAGCGCACGTCACGCGTACGCCCGACTTACAGGGTAATGGTAATTTTTCCGACGTACCTGTCCAACGTTGCGTTTGCCTTTTTCGGCGTTGATTGATTGATAACGAAATTTGGAACTGATAGAGTTCGTCTTTTATCAAATTCGCATTTTGATTCCCGTTTGTATCTACAGAAAAATGGCTGGATGGCCCAATCTATTTTTTTGGAGACAATTCCAAGATTTCTCATCATCATCGACATTAGCCTACACTACACTGCTGGATATTGACCTCTACAAATGAACTCCACGTCAGTTCACGTAAGTAATACAAATGTGTTAGGCAATATGTAAATAATAAATATTCAACGATATCTCACATAATAACCTGATTTTAATGTAAGTAGCTTAAGCATCTATATTATGGAATTCAGAATCAACGAAGGTACCAAAAACATGCAGGCACGAGACAAAAATTTCATAAGCAACACAGGATTTTGTGTGGGAAACGAACGGACGCACCTTGCTCTTTGCCATGTCTGGACTATTGCACCAACGGGGCAATCGAGCAAAGAATGCCTTAGTTTCAGATTTGATCTTCAGAAGTACTTTGTGTAGAGCAACCACTAGCGCCAAGTAAGGTAAGTAACTAACATGCTCTCGGCTTCTATAGTATTCAGTCTGTAGAATATAATATTACGCTTAACCTTCGGGTACCGTCTCATTACCATGTATAAAAAAACTGGTCCATGTATTAAACATAATTCTGGTCCATGTATTAAACATACAAATTATTAATCTTAATATTATAAAAAGGAAAAATAAATATACGGTCTAGGTCGTAGGACTTTAAGTGATTAATACTTTAAAACAGTTAAAATAAGTTTGCTCTTTTCATGGCTCCTACTTGGGAGTTCTGAATATTCTAGTAACTATGTACTTTGCATGAAAGTACATAGTTATCCTGTCTGATTCATAAAAACTATAAGCGCGGCGTTAAAATAAATATCTAAAGGTGCTATTGTAAATGGATGGAGGTGTCAGTTTTATTTTATCGAAAAATACAAATATCGGATGTCAGTCGCTTCAACGTCATTAATTAGACTCGTTTAATCTAGGATCATGGTCAACGCAGGCCTCGAATATAACACGAGAAAGTAGAAGAACATCATATCATCATCAACTCCCGTGAACGCAAACAGAACAAGTCAATACTCCAAACAGAAACCGATACACCCTCGAAAAAACCGTAATCAAAATCGATAGACCGCCCGAATCACTGCCCGTTACGTACTTCCATTCCCACTAAATACACTTTCCCATTTAGCTGGTTCGTTATTCGGTATACGTGCTACAATGACCCCTATTGTATGTTTAAAGCTACTTTCACTTAGCGCTCGCCGGTACATTACTGCTGCGAAGCGTCGATTAGCCCCGAATCTTATTGCCGGGGAAAGAAAGGCAAAAGCAAATCCCGTGTTTGCACGTCAGGGAGCTCTTCACGTGAGACCTTTGTTGTGGGTGGCGTACACTGCCGCTTATACTTATAAGACGGGAATTCAATCTAATGCCATAAATGCGTAGATTGTTACGGACATTGGTCCGTATTCTTTGCGATAGTTGAAGGCTTCAAAAGTGATGTGACATAGGGACCAAATTTGTTTGCATGTGTTCACACATTGAAACTATAGTATGAAGAGTTGGACGGCCGGAACATTCTTACTATGTTCAGTGAGTACTCTGGAACTCTGGAAAACAAAATTTTTAAATCGTGGATAGTAGGTATACAATACGACCAATGCTTATTACAAGTTTTTTGACATACCTATATTAAGATCAAGGGGAAATTACTCCTTAAAGCACATTTAGCTAAAAATAAAATGGAGTTTGGTTTGATAGAAAATTGTGATAAAAAAACAAGTTTTTTTTTCTGTAAATATTAAGATATGCATCCGTTTATTGCTATTTAACATTTGCATTTACCTCTGTTTTGGTTTATGTTTCGATTATGAAATCATTTCGTTGATCGGTTGCATCGTATGCGATGTAGTCCGATGAGAGCAGTGTACGGCAGCGGCGAGCGCATATACTCTTATAGAAGCAAGAAGTGTGCGGGCGTGTTGCGCGTAATGCCCAATTAATGTGCCGCGGCCGCGCTGCAAATTAGATCGGCTGCGCCGCCGGGGCAGCTATAGTGCACTAGTATGTTGTGTACTTTATATACTCGCTCATAGGGGCCATTTTAGCGGAAACATTAGAGAATTCGATGTGGTGGTTCATGTAATAGACTTTGATTGCGTAAGTCAATCACATTTTGCGTGAAATAGAAATATATTACCAATTTATAATAACAAGAGTCCCCGTATGCTCGTTTCCTTTATCACCTTTGTGATATAAAAAAATATATCTTACGATTTTAGACTTTGAAGATAAAGATGCAGATTTAGATTGATTTTTAATTTTATTATGTATTATTAAGATTTTTTCTCTTCTCGACTATTAAGTTGGTATTTTGACAATTTTATTATATTATACTGACATACTTAGTATAAAAAAAGGTTGCTGTATAGTCCTCGCATAGCAATTTCGATTTCTACACTACCAAGTACACCAATGCAATCCACCTTTTCGATAAATCGCATTGAGCCTGACAAACCGCTTTCCGTCTTTCCGTGGCGTAGGTGTCGTAATTCTATGCCACGGGAAGACAGAAACCGGATGAGTTGCACGAATAAACAAATTAAATATTTGGATAAATTTCTAATAAAAATGCTATTTACCATTGGGTTAGGTATTTTTTCATATCTGAATCTTTCAGTTCAGTTTTAATTTATGTTTCGTTACGTCACATCGTTGCATCGTTTGCGATGTAGTATGGCGTGAACGGTGTACGGCAACGGCGAGCGCATATACTCTTATAGTAGAGCAAGAAGTGTGCGGGCGTGTTGCGCGTAATGCCCAATTAATGTGCCGCGGCCGCGCCGCAAATTAGATCGGCTGCGCCGCCGGGGCAGCTCTAGTGCACTAGTATTTTATACACATACATTATATATGTTACGGACAAAATTTATAACCAGTCCAAATTACTGTTGACTGCTAATCGGCCAAAAACAGTTGATTTTAAAAAACACGTCTATTCATATGGTGAATATTGGTTTTGCGATAATGTAGGTGACGAGCTAGCCACTTGTTAATACTTTTAAATTTTTCACTTTACCCAACTTAATCAATTCTATAGTGGTTTAGGAAGCTTATTGCTCTTTGAAACTCTGCTACCACTTCGGAGTTTTAGGCGTAATGTTATGGATTTATACATACTTACATACATACCAGTCATGGATGTATATTTCCATAAAAAGGCATAATTTATATTCCAATAAAATGTTGGCACGTAAAAACCAGAATTTAGACAAAGCCGGTCACAAGTCACTCTACAGATTAGAATCAAGTTACGTACAGTGTGAATCAACCAATCTCTTTGTCCATCAATAAATATGTAATATAAAAAAAAAACAAAGATTTTTCTCAAAATTATTATTTACCTCTTTAACTTTAAAAAAAAGCTAGATTAAGAATGTTTGTAAAACCCACTTAACTTATGAAGTCCGTAAGAGATTTTCGTCTAAATACCTTGGTGAAAACTGATTTGTGTTGATTTACCTAGTCGAAAGCGGTTGGATCGGTTATTCATTTTGACTGTAACACATACTCACGCATTGGAAACATTTTGGCGGAACACGTGTCCGCGTGCCTGGTAATCGATTTTAATTGCAAGTCAATTCGATTCGTCTGGTGGTCACTGTGGGCGCGTTAGAAGGGACAATCTTCTTTTCGTAAAATCTTTGTTTTGTAAAAAAAGCCTGATAAGATTGAATTAACAGACTTGTGTGTATGTAGACACTTGCTTGAAAATGTATTTATATATATGTATTTAAAATAAGTAAAGAATAGATAACAAAAAAAAATAATACTATACTCAACATCTTCCTAGCGTTATGTCCAGATATAGACGAGGTCCGCTTAGACCATGATCCAGGATTTAGCGAGTCTGGTAACATTGAAGCAACTGCCGATCTGACCTTCGTAACCCGTTAATAGGGAAATCAGACAATTTTTTAGATAATGGTTACAAATCCAAAGTTTTATGAATATGCAGGTTTCATCACGATGTTTTCCTTCACCGTCGAGCTAGTGGCATAAATACGTACTTAGACTTGAAAAATCCAGAGGTACGTGCCCGGGTTTGAACCCGCACTCCTCGGTTAAGAGGTGCGTGTCCTTACCATTAAGCTTCCACCGCTAAAAAAAAAAATACCATACTATAGTTAAGAAATTGTTGTTACTTTTATTAACTTCACAATTCCTGCTAGCCTGTTGAAAAGATGAATTCTAATCAAAAGCTTAAAAGGATCTTATTCCAAAGAAATTTGCTAGCAAAGAAATTATATTATTCGTCTTATTAGTAGTAATATCTACCTATGTAATACTACGTATATAGTCGAGGACCGAACAAGGGTCTGTAACGACTACAAATTAGGTACATTAAAGAAAAAAACACGCACTTGTTCATCTTATTTCAGTCCAATATTTCCATTACAATTGAAGTTCCATTACGCCGTTCAAGAAGAGTTCAACGACCTTTATCTTCACATTACTTTCTTTGAAAACGATCAACCTTTGCAAACATTAAATCCCATTTACCTAAATAGGTTATAAATTCGTTTAATGCTTGTTATTCTAATCAAGGGGCGTAAGACGTGAGCCAGTGGCCGAATAATTGCGTGCTGTCAAATAAATAATAATATAATAATACAAATTTAACGTCGAACCGCATTTATCTCGGGCGAACACTCGAGTCCGGGCAGAGCAACTGCTGATGCTGTGGACTGCGGAACATTTTGGACAAAAATGTACTTAATAAATAAATAAATTCTCCAGACTGACACACCAAGTCCCTAGTTTCAAACTAAGCTTATGCTTGTGCTATGGATACTAGGTGAACGGATAGACATACTTAAATACGGATATAATCCATGACGGGAGTAAAAATGTCGAGGTTCATCACACGAAACATTTGCCCCAAGCGGGATTCGAACCCGGGACCCTTGATTTCCTGGCCAGAGTCTCTCACCACTCGACTAACGGGCCTGCCAAATTAACTAAATAAATATATACAATTGACACAATATTTCAATTTGTATCAATCGCGTCCAAATGTGACACCGGCAGCTGTCACTTTAGTCCATCTAATTAAAAATCTGAGTATAGTACATGATCTTTGTTCGTGGGAACATAGGCGTTTAGGTGGATGTAGAACATGGAGAACTAAAATGCGGAAAACTAAAAGATGTGTTCAAATCAAATATCCCGCAAAACCTAAAGACACGGGTCTTTAACCAGTGTGTTCTTCCCGTCATGACATACGCTTGCGAGACGTGGACACTTACTGCCGGGATACTACACAAGCTCAAAGTAGCGCAGAGAGCTATGGAAAGGGCTATGCTGGGAGTCTCCCTGCGGGATAAACTCCGGAACGACTACATACGCCAGCGCACTAAAGTAACCGATATCGGTGAAATAGCTGCGAAGCTTAAATGGCAATGGGCCGGACATATCTGCCGTAGAGACGACGACAGATGGAGCCTTAGAATCCTGCATTGGGTACCTCGGACAGGAAGGCGAAGCGTGGGCAGACCAGCTGCCAGATGGTCGGACGACATAAGAAAGATGGCAGGGCCGACCTGGACCAGAAACGCCGCATCAAGAAGTTTGTGGAGATCCATGCAAGAGGCATATGTCCAGCAGTGGACGCAGACATGCTGAGAGAGAGAGAACATGGAGACATTGACAATTTTCTTGGTTATTGCTTGGAGTACACGGCGTGGGCAACCTTGACATTAAAAGTCCTTTACTTGGGGACTTGGGGACCTACTTTTAATAAAATGCCGATTGCTAATTTCTATGTTCTTATTACGTGCTAGTAACTACATATTTACTATCACTTAATTTAGTTCGTTAATATCATCTCACTCGACCCCACTTACAACTTGAGGTATATTTGAAGGCTTAGCTTAAATCAGCGTTGGTTCTTTATTAAGTAGGTATGGTCAGAAATATTTATAGGTCTATGTTTTATTTATTCTTTTTCATTTTCTTTCTTGAATGGGTTCAGTTTTTGGCTGATCATGTAAGATTACATTTTGTGAAATTTTATACTTGCACTACTAAGTTTCAGAAGGTATGTTAAACTTTTTTATTTCTTATCATATGAACTGAAAGAAAAAGAAAAGAAATAAAGTTAATTAAAAAAAAAAGTAAAAAAAAAAAGGTAATAAAAACGTTTTTTGATCCATGAAAATGCGTTACGAACCATTGGAGTGAGAAAAGCCTATACCGACTTCATATAAGAAGCTGTGAGATCGCTTTTTCATTCCCCGCGGGTGGTCCATGACGTCATAAACCATGCCACATTTTTATATAAGTAAATATTTATAAATCTTATTTAACCATGATCCAAAACTTGTCTGGTTTACCTAATGGTCACGAAGGTCAGATACTGCCGCTTCATTGTAAATACGAGACGTGATACTGAATTATGTTCTAAGCGGACCCCGACTAAGCTGGGGGCATGACGCTAGAAAGTGGATGATTGTCAATAAGTTAAGTATAATATTTTGCTTACGTTAGAATACATACATAACACCACGCCCATAATTCCCGAAGGAGCAGCAAGCCTTATTAGAACCACATTTAGCTAAAAATAAAAATGTGCTGGGTTAGATGAATAATGAAAAAAAAAAAAATTTACAAGTGGCTTGTCGCCTACACAATCTCAAAAAAACGACTTAATTATACACAAAAAAAGAACCCAAATTTAGCAACTAAAAACACTTAAATACCGTATATACAAACAAAATATACCGGCACTAAGCAACTATGTATTTTGTAGTCAGGTTAGGTTACCTTGTAAATCCTTAACTTCCGGAAGATTACTTAAATCTTCTCACTACCACAAGCGCTTACCTTACATACATACATAATCTATGTATTTACCAACAGTATAATAAACCTATTTGGGGTCTTCAGACCCGGCCGTTGGGGACCTAACAGGAAATTAATATGAGTTTATATTCTATGCATCTATTTTCCCCACTGATAAACTATGAGGGTACGATGGGCTTTATAGAATAGCAAACTACCACTAGTAAAGATGTAAATACATAGTAAATGCTGAATCTAGCAAACTAGAATTTCTGGTGTAGGTATAAGGGAACGTTCATTTCTGCTTTCTGAGTAATATTTCTCATCCCTGGGGTGTCTTTATTTTATGAAAGCGGTACATTTCGGCAAAGATGGCGTGTTTAATAGAGGTGTTGTGCATACAAAGTTTGGATGTAAATATACAGTCATATTAATAATGGAGGTTTCAGACACTGTTGCGGTAAAATATTATCTGATTTTGAATCGGTTGTTGTTGATTTTGTTTTGACGATTTATAAGTGTTTTAGAACTCAATTTAAATAAAGATAATTTCATTCGATAATTTCGATTAAAATGGTGGACAGTGACGTCATCATCCAAAAGAAGTTGAGTAAGGGCCGATTTTTTAATGGTTAATTAAATAAGAATTAAACGACGGATAAAGTATAAAGTCACCAATTTGCGGATGTCAGGCGGTATTTTACTTAGGAAACAGGAAATTACAATTTGCAATCACCCGGATTGTGATTTATTCGATTGTTATCTGTTATCTGACTGTTGAAAAATCAGCCCTAATTCTAATACACTCAACCTTCTAACTACGGTAATTCTTAAATTAGTTAAATAAGTAGGGACGAGGTTTCGCATATATTATAGAAAAGAAAGATTGTCTATCATCACATGGCATATGGAAGGATGTGATCTCTGCCTACCCTTAGGCAAAAGGCGTGATCTTATGTATGTATTTAAAATACATTTTTAAATACATAACTAAGATCTATAATAATATATAAGCGGATTCACGCGCTTTCCCTAGTTGCAATATGAGTATAAAAAAAATTTTTACTTTATCTTTTTTGCGTAGCGGCAACACTTGTGTGGTACGTTCGAATATTACAAATAGGTTACTCGATACTCCAGCCGAGTAACAGAGAACAAAAACCTTTGTCACGAAATAACCTTATGCAAGAACTTATCAGAATAATTATTTTGTATCACAAAACGCTCTTTGAGAACGCTCCATTTTTAGGGTTCTGTTCGTAGAAGACAATTATAGTTTTTAAACATTTTTATTTTTTTTATTTTTTTTTATTTAGCCTGTTTTTAAACATTAAAAAAAAAAATTAATAACTAAAGTTTTAAGGCGTTTTCGGCGCTGTGAATTTCAAAAAAAATTATTTGGGCCTGTACTGTCAATAATCAAAATAAACCCCCAGTTTTTGAGGCTCTACTCAACGCCAATTTTCTCTTAGAAAGTGGTCTTACTCTAATAGAGTCGACCCAGTTTTATTTTTTAAGAACAGTTCATAATTTTACTGCGCCTTACCTCTCTCACCGGATAAATTTGAGAGTGAAGGAACAGAGCGTACACTTGTATTTGCGCAGACACTTGTAGGTACATTATAATATCTCCTGCGTAGCGAGCTAAATCTCGTTGAGATTGTTTGTTAGGAGGATAATTATTTTTAAAAACTATTTTATATACTAACTTTACCTCTTAACTCGTAAAATGACAGTTGAAAACGAAGTTATGCGTATACATCCACTTCTCCATCGTTCAGAATTTAACACAATGCCAAGTAATATAAAATGCTTTGACTGAATTTTTACCAGTACTCGAGAGTATCAGTAGTATCAGAGTATCGAGTATCCGCGAAGGAATGTGTGTAATGAAATATTCGTTTTACGGTTGACTGTTTTCGAATTCATTGCTCTATTATGTCCAAACCGTTCACGCGAGGAGTGCGGGAGTTGTCACGCGATTGCTGTAACACGGTGTTGTTATAATAGTTTCATGGCTTCATTGGTTTGTGGTGTTTTCAGTACAATTGGGGGAACAAGAGCAGTTTGAACAGAACTGGTTTTTGCCGGCGGTTCCAAATCCCATGCTTCTAAGCATGGGATTTCTGAAGAAGTCTATTACAGTGGCTATATGGTGTGTTTTGCGGACTCTTTAAATTCTTCTTTTTTAACAGGCCCGTTGGTCGAGTGGTCAGAGACCCTGGCCACGAAACCAAGGGACGCGGGTTCGAATCCCGCTAGGGACGGATGTTTCGTGTGATGAACATGGACATTTGTATTCCAGTCATGCATGTTTATAAACGTATTTAAGTATGTCTATCCGTTCGCCTAGTATACTTAGTACAAGCATAAGCTTAGTTTGGAACTAGGGAATTGGTGTGTCAGTCTGGAGAATTCATTTATTATTTCCGAAATAAAGTTACTTATTGTTACAGGGTTACAATTTTGACTTCGTAATGTAATAACAATCGATCAAATACTTTGGATATTTTCTTCCACAAATTATAACAAAGGAAGTTTTTGAAAGCTCGTTATTGAACATAAGTAAATTTAATTCTACTTGGCCAATTTTTCAACGACATGTTGAGAACGACTCTTCAAAACCTCAGGTCTTAATTTTTTTTTCATTTTAATTTTCGATTTGAGAATTAAGAAAATTAAATTTCCTTAAATTAAACTTCAACTCGTTCACAGTGACATATTTTCGTTCTCAATTCCGAAACCCAATTGTCTTAAGGAGCCGTCTTCCAAGTTTTCGCGGTGGTACCTCAACGTCCTCTGTTTTTCCATTACCCGGTCAGATCCAAGGAGAATGGCTCCTTTATTTGCTGAATAGTGAATGTTGAGCACTTATCCTCGCGGGCTTACTTAAAGAGTAATGTGGACACTTTGCCGGGGCTCAGGGCGGCCAAAGAATTTGTTCCCCGGACACTGTTTGGTGCCTATTTTCTATGGTGTTTTTGAAGAAAAGCTAAAAGTAATCGAAGATGAGGAAGATATAGTTACGTTTTGGACAAGGTCTCTGCTATCGGGTGTTAAGTTTGTGTCCCGTTTCTAATTGAAGTCCGTTTGGACCATAATCCTAGATTTTAAGGGTCTGGTCAGAGTTACCCATGTTGGTCTGGGACTTTAAAAGAATGTGGCAGCTGTGTTTCTTGTCTAGCATGTCGTAAAATGCAACTATATCGGGTTTTGGGTATGTGATTGTGTAGGCAACGAGCCAGCCACTTGTCACTACTTTTTCACAATTTTCCATCTAACCCAGCCCAGTTTTATTTTTGGCTGAATGTGGTTAAAGGTTGATGTCCGGATTTGAACCTATTCCCCTTGTATGTGAGGCGTGGGTTACCATTCAGCCATCAACCGTACTCAATAAAGAAAATACATAGTTATACATATTTCAATTTACTAATTAGAAGTATTAAAATAACAAACCATTATGAAAGTGAAAAATTGGAACTCTGCGGTTAGGAGGGAATGTTTCCCCAAACCGCAAATTGTTTGCGTGAGTGAAAATTAAGTTTGTGTAATGTGAAAGGGCTTGGATATAGGTGAGATAAGTTTACGCTGTATTCAAGGTTTTCTGATTTGATCCCCCCACTACCTATTTCGTATGTACGAGTAATAATATTTAAATATTGTTACACCTGAAATCCTTAAAGTAGATAGAGTCCTTTTAGCAATAAGGTGGTGCTTTTGTGCTTGGTTCCTGAATATATGAAATTATTTATTGAACTTAGTTTGAAGCTAAAGAGCTAGTATAGTAATTCAACCAATTTATTTCTTAATTACCTATATTAATAGACGCGAAAGTTACTATGCGCTTCTCTTTTACGTTATCACACTTAATCCATTTAATCAATAGTGATGAAATTCTGTATCTACACCAAAAGTTTGATTTCGTTTTATATATACTATTATTTATCCTGAAAAACAAAGACAGCTTCCACAGGACACTCGATAAACTCCCTGTGTTGATGAAGTTGAAGTTTCAAATGCAAAATAATTCATTCTAATTTATTGTACAATTTGTATTTGTTAACATGTACGTACACATACCCGTATGTTGTCAACATATAACAAAAAGATGTTGACAAAATATACAAACGTTACATTGAAGAATAAAGTAGGCCTAATTTAATTATGTCAATATACATACATGTACAACCCAAATCAAATTATTCAGCGGCGACGCCCAGCGAAAATTTAATACGAAATTCATTTATCAGTACCAAGTCGGGTATTAGCGATGCTGGTTAAAACTTCTAATACTTAGTCTTTGAACGCGTCGAGACTATCAAAATACTGCGGGTAGGTACAAAATTAATTTAAACTTACTCTGCTTTAAATTTTATAGAGCATTGCTCGGTTCAGTCGATGTCAGCTGTGCCGAGTGACGTCAGTTATTCTAATTCGAGTAATTAGTTCTTTGTTCAAGGAACTAGAGTTGCCAATAGACGGTTTGGGTTTTACTGCAAGGATTTTAAGGATACTACGAGATCTGTGCTGGCTTAATGATAAAGACATATTTTTCATATGCCAGTTTAGGTTATAAAGCCGGCACACACGTACCTACTTAGGTATGCCTCATCTTTGTTGGTGAGGAAAACATTATGTGGAAAATCTCTACATGAAAATCCTTATGGATGTTAATTCAATGATATTCGGCTCATTGTAATAATCAGACGTGATCCCTATATATACGATTATGATCCAAACAGACTTTGAATATATGAATTTATGAATAGAACAACCCTAGGTAGATGATGAATTCTATTTTATAACGTTCTAAGATCACGAAAGAGCGTAAGTAGCACAGATGGGTATATTGAGTGCTGATCTGAATACATGAGGATTTTCGAAATATAAAATTAAATATAAATGTCCAGTGACCCAAAAGACTAGCCCAGAATTTATTAATAAAACAACTCCGAGCGTAGTGAATGTGAATACAAGATCGTTGGAAATCTGACCCATGTTGGTTAACCAAAGAGCATATCGAATACAGTCCACAAATTTGTAACCAGGACACTAGAAAGGTCAAGGTCTTCTTCCTTTCGAAGACCTATAAGAGTCTTACTGTTCTACTTAGGTAATTTGGTGGCGTTTAAATTAAATTAAATTGTAATTGTTTTTCTGGAAAATAAACAAAATAAGACTGAAGATTAGCTTCTCGCTAGGAAAAACATGTGAGCAAACTTGTATATCAACAACTATTAGCTAGATGTGCAATCATGTTCCAATTTGTCTTTTTTCTTGTGAAGGCTGTGAAGAACAGATTAGTTTTAACTAATAAGTAATATTATAACAACCATTTTTCAGCTCATTAACACGGAAATTTAGAGATCCGTCAAGTAGAAAGGATATGAGTAAACAAGAAATAAGTGAGGATGTATGGATGGATATTTGTTACTCTTACACGCAAAAACTACTGAATGGATTTAATGAAACTTTAACTTTATAATATAGCTTATACTATGTTTTATCGATGTACCACATGAGCATAGCCGCGGGAAGAAGCTAGTTTTTCCATAAACTCATTCGGGTATACGATTTCCTTGCTCCCACTTTGAAAGTCACATACCTAAAGTGTATATTTTTAGGAGTTCTACCGATTGGGCATATAATTAAATGGCTTGATGGCATCGTGAATGACGACGCACTCAGGCCCCTCCATAACTAAGTGAAAGCACAAAAAAGCTAGCAACATGGCAGGTGTTATATGAATTATGCAGGCCAAAGCGAGCGGCCAATCTTTTACTCCATTTACTATTCCGAGGGCGGGATCGCCGACAGGACATTAATTCAGTAATGCTTTCTTTGTGCACGAGATAGATAAGCGCTGTTTTTAAAGGCCCCTAAGAGGGACGTATGGAAATATGAGTGGCAAGTTAGCTTGGACTTTTAGTGGGCGAAGTGTCATTCGTCTTGTGGTTTTTTAGTGCCAAAGTATTATGAGTCGATGTGTCGAAAGCTGTCATTGACACCGATGTCCTGAAGGAAGGTCAATTGAATTAGCGTTGTAGGACTATTGATAGTTTGACTGTAGAGACTGTTGACCTTTGAAACTATTCAGACTAGACTTAAATATAAGGTTAAGTTACTATTTTATTTTTTTAATTTTTTAATACACTATTATAGCGGAAATTCGACCGGCTCGATAGCGCATTCGGTAGTGACCCTGCCCAATGCGCCAAGAGTTGTGGGTTCGATCCCCGTCCAGGACAAACATTGGTGTGATTAATACTTGTCTTTGTTCTGTGTCTGGGTGTTAATATCCAATATTTAGTATATATTTGTATACCAAACATACATTTCGTACCCGTGGTAGAATCATATCTCTAACTGTTATTGACGGTTTATAAGTGTTTCTTTGAAACCTATATAAATAAAGAATATTTTGACTTTGACTTTGACTTTGACCTTGACTTGATTTTGACTTTGACCACTGTTGATTCTGATATCCGTAACACAAGTGCTTAAGCTACTTTCCTCGTAGTCAATCAATGTATGTGATGTCACTGGGTATTTATTTTTTATTTTATGTGTAAAAGTTGTGACAGATAGCTAGTTCATCGCCTACACAATCACAAACCCGATACCCAGTACACCTTTTCTACTAAACAAATAATGTTTAGTACAGTTGAAACAACGTGAGCTACTAAACGCATTAACATATTAAAGACACTATTGCAAGCTACACATACTTTATCTTTCAAAAGTATATATTTGCTCGCTTCACAGTGACGTCACACATCATGTCTCCTAAACTAATTCAGTCCCGCGGGCGTGCTGTCCGTCCCGATATCAATTATCCATCGATATTGGTCCATCCTGCATGGTACGCTACGGCAGACGTATAGGATAAGACATTGTCTTGTAGATTCATGCAGTAACGTATTGACTAGTAAATTTCTGAACATATGATACCCTGTTCGCCTGTGTCGCTGTATAAGTATACATAAAGAAATTTATTTGAAGAAGACTTGCCAACTTGATAGTTAAAATGCGTGATTTGATTGATACTAGATTTACATATGATTTTTTTGTGATTTCGCCATCAAAGTCTGTTTTGTCAAAGGAGGCTTCCGGCGACTGGAACCACAATGTACTGGAACCGCGGTTCCAGTTGACGGATACAATAATTTTAATATTTTTCTTCCGGCGACTGGAACCGGCCAAAAATTATTAAGAAATATCCATTGTTCAAGGTACTGCGTACAGTCAAACACATAAATGTTTTAAGAAAATCTCTTTAATGTAAAAATAATAGTACACTTCGTTTTCTGCGAGAATTGTTTTTAAATATTACATTAAGTTCCAATTTTTCAAGAGGCAGTTAAAAGTTAATAATCGAAAAAGGTACAATACAGATTTTAAACAGCATCACCTGTTTGCGAAATTTAAAGATCGTATAATTTTTATTTTGGGATTAAAAAAATCACGCTTTAGTCTACACGTTAGAAAGTACCTACGCCATTATTTGCATACATTTTTGATGCAGAATAATAAATAAATATCCGACGACATCACATACACTGATCTGACTTCGTGGTAAGTAGCTTAAGCACTTGTTACGGATATGAGAATATTACATTACAGTAGTATTACAAATATATACTTAAATATTGGATATTAACATCTACACACAGAAAAAACACAAGTATTCATCGTGCGAATGTTTGTCCTGGGTGGGGATCGAACCCACAACTCTTGGGGCAGGGTCACTACTAAATGCGCCATCGAGCCAGTCAAAATAATGTACCTTAACCTATGCCTAAACCGCCACAAGACACATCTCATCTACACGAGTCTCTTCTCCATTTTGTGTCCAATATCTAGCGCGTATTGAGTACGTACACTAATAGATTAGATTTACGCTCCGATATCCATAGCTAATTGATGTGGGACAGGCAGCATGTAATTAGTTTACTATATGCACGTGACAAGTGACGTCACTGAGGCATAGCGGGGCCTCAGTGCCGATATTTGAGTAGGGTGAATGTCTGTGAAACACTTATTGCAGTGCTCATGGTGGAGTTAGTCAGGAAATTGTGCCGTAAGACATTTTCATTGAAAGAGCAAGCAATTTTTCAGCTGTGACGATTTACCAAATTTTAATATACCCAAGAAGAGTCCCATTTTTCGGAGATACGACCAGGTTTTAGCCTCGAGTGTTCCCGTAAGATTGCAGTCGTTGAAATGCTTACTACTATTATTATAAATACGAAAGTAGGCAATTATGGCTGTATATTTAATTTTGTTATACTCATAGATTCGTCCCATGTCGGTCTGGGACTTGGCCTATGTTGATCTGGGACAAAAAAAAAGAATGTGCCTTCTATGGTTCTTGCCTTGCATGTCGTAAAAGGCGTCTAATGGTATATCGGGTTTTGGGTGTGTGATTGTGTAGGCGACAGGTTAGCCGCTTGTCACTGCTTTTTTAAAATTTTCCATCTAACCCAGCCCGGCTTTATTTTTAGCTGAATGTGGTTGAAGGGGCATGCTGCCCCTTTGACGCCTACCCCTTCGGGGATTATGCGCGTGATGTTATGTATGTATGTATGTATGTATGTATACTCATAGATATGCATAGTCTGGTTTGTTCTAGTTGTTTCTGACCTGTTCTTTCTTGGTAGAATCAACATTCGGAACCGGTGGTAAATTCATGTAGCTTTAAGGATCACCTATGTAAATTTGACGGCTTGCTTTTTCGAAGCCTACTTACTTAAATAAAGACATTTTGAATTTGAATTTGATTTGGAATTTGTTCATTCCATTTCATTACACGACAAATCATGATACCATAATTTTTTTTGTCACTATTGGCACTTTAATTTTTTTAAGTATTTTGATTATAGAATGAAGAAACAAATACCATTGTATCTAATTTCCAATTATTTCCACCATTTCAAAATCAATACAACCATTGGGCTCCCAGAAGCGGGTCAAACGCCCTAATCCAACAAATTAAAATACGCACTCGCACAATGCCCAGTAAACCGTTTAACGCCATCAAAAGGGACTTTTTCTAGCTCAATAGTTTTGTTATAATTGAATCGGCAGGGCACAAAGCCGACAATAATAAACACGTCTGGGCCACGGCGCTGCAGTTACTTCTATCGACAGGCATTTTTGCTTTGAGCCTGCTGCGAAGGAGTAGGATATGGTAAGTGACTTGCAAGAAACGCTGACTTTAACTGGCGAAATGGTTTTAGATTCAGAATGTTTGTGATGTGTAAAAAATTGTGTATTTAAATGAATTCGGTTACAGTTAAGGCCAACAAAAAATCCTTGAAAATAGCCTCAGAAGTCTTTTATCATCGTAGGGGACTTGTGGGATAAAAATTGCCTTTGTCTTTTTTCTGGTTCCAAATTTTAGTTTTTCTAAAATTCATTGGAATCGGTTTAGCCGTTTGTGTTAAATACTTTCATACATTAGATTTATACAATTTGAATGAAGAAAGGACTTCGTAGTATATAAAGTTGTAAATTGTCACTGTTTGGTATGTATTAGCTATATGTAATATATACTTCCCTTTGTTTCAGAATACTGATGCTGGCAAGAAACTTAACAGTACCTAGTAACTTGCCCTCCATCAAGACTTGCACATTTTTTATTACTTTCTTTCTCTTTGAGTTAAGGTCTTAATGTGTGTCTGCTTGGACCATGATTTAAACATATGCAGAATGTATAATTTTCATTAAATTCTTAACTAGATCATCGATTAACGTTGGTCGGAGATAGGGATGAAGAAAGAAACAGTGTTAACCAGAGCGTACCACCGTCTAACGGAGGCACCTCTTCACAACCAGAATGTATGTGTCAGCCATCGCTTCACTCAACCGTATTAGTGGGAATGTAACGACTCGCCACATAACGCCACTAGCCCAGATAACCATAGCCATAAATAACACTCCGAGTGTGATCGATATCTCAAGCTACTTCGTACTGTCTGTCTGTCTATACTGCTGACTGACTATCAATAATAAGGTCTTAGAATTTCGACCGAAGACAGTTCGTTAAGCCATAGACAGACCTTAAGGAGCATTGAATTCTTTTAACCACCGAAGACCGAGCTCCACGTAGGGCGAAGCTTGAAGAGTCTCCCAAGCCCGGAACAATGGCGAGAGAGGGCGAGCAAACTTTCTGTTTGGCCTTAACGCCGGAGGGCCCCAGGCTGAAGAGAGGTTACGGGATGGGGGGTTCTTAATGTTAGTATAGGATACTGTTTACATAGAGGGAGAGCCCTAACGATATCCTACGAGCGTCTTAAACATAGGCGATGAATTTCCCCAGTGTTACAATGAAAGAGAGAGAATACCCAGCCAAGTATGCCCAACCACCAAGTATCAACGTACCAAGAATGTCGGACATTGAGCGTTCGTTCATTGACCAATTTTATTTGAAGTATCACATGAATGAGGAATTCCAAAGTGACTGGTCTGGGTAGCAGAAACTTTTTACTTTTTTTGACGTCATACGGTATAGTTACGTCGCTGTGCAGCAACAGTTTTGTTATTGTTGCGCGGGGCTTGCAGTGTTAGCCATGCTGTTATTATAAACAAGTGAAGACGTAAGGAACTACGAGTATAGTGAGCACATAGTTCCTTCTTGACGGAAATTTTGCTTGTAAGCCTTTACACTGGAGAAACAAATATTGTTCTGTTACGATAGCACTTTGTAAGGGTCTGGTATATAATAGTTTGGCTATAGGTGGGGTTGAAGGAGCTAGCTGGTCTTTGGACTTTACTATCCCCTCGGGGAGTGTAGGCGTGTATGGTGTGATAGTAAGTATTGTGGAGAATAGTCTGTGGCTTGGTCTATCGTGTAGTGCCCTACTTTAAATATGAGAAACTAGTTTCTGCCCGCGGCATCGCTTGCATTGTATAAATCTATTTAGTAGTTTTTGCGTCAAAAATTAACAAACATCTACACATCCATCCATCCATACAAACTTTCGCGTTTATAATATTAGTAGGATATGATTTACTGTAGGAAGCATGAAGGCTATATTTATTTACGTTGCATGATAAACTAGACATGCATTGATACAATATATTTTGCTGGCTTCCGTCAGTTTTCATATTCATTGTTATTTTAGGTTTTTATTTATTTCATCATATTCATATTCCATTTGTGAACAGTATTTGCTCCAATACTTTGATGTTCAAATCACCACACATTTGGATTTAAAATTATATTTACTAATTCCATTTAATCTAAGTACGTATTTTCACCGCTAGATCGGCCCTAAAGGAACACACAACTCACTAAAATTACAGTTATTGTACAATTAAAAACGTAACGGAGAGACAGATAACTCATTGGGGCATCAAAGGGTCATTGTAAAGTGAGAGAGACGGAAAATATTTGAGACGCGTAAGATAGTGACAGACGTGTTAAGATTTAGAAAAAGATTAAAATACGTGTTCCTGTGGACACCGAATAAGAGCGGTGGTAGCTCAATGGTAAGGACACGCGCCTCTTAACCGAGGAGTGCGGGTTCAAACCCGGGCAAGTACGTCTGGATTTTTCAAATCTATGTACGTATTTATACCACTAGCTCGACGGTGAAGGAAAACATCGTGATGAAACCTGCAATTTCAAACAACTTTGGATTTGTAACCATGATCCAAAAATTGTCTGGTTCCCCTATCTTAGGGTTACGAAGGTCAGACCGGCAGTCGCTTCAATGTAATTAAAAGACTCGCTAAATCCTGGATCATGGTCTAAGCGGACACCGATGATGATGTGGCCACCAAATTTAATTTACTAAGCTTCCAACACTAAACGCCCTGATCTCTCAAGGCGTCTGCAGAAAACCAGCGTCGTGGTACGCTTAGCGCCACCGCGACGTATGCTGAGCGAAGACCTTTTAGGTACCACATAATTTTTACTTTTTTATGTTACAATGTTATGTATTAAGCATGTAAGTACCTAATAAACATTATTCTTTCTTTCTTTCAAAATTTTTCATTACAATACCAATGCCGGGTTTCTCTAAGTCAAATCAATGTTCAGTTACAACGTTCTCTCAGTCCGCAGCGGGCCGACATCGCAGTTTGTTAGTACTACGCTTTGCGCCGCCGCTACGACCAAGTGCTTTTTCATTTCCTGCCGGCAGGAGCCGGAATGCCTATTTTATTTTTGCTAATGCCTCCAGCGGCGTCATGCAATTAAATTGTGTTTTAGTCGGCACGTCGTTATCGCCTATTGTGTGGATGGACTAGTCGCTATTGCTTAGATGTTTGTAAGCGGCTGGTTGTTTGAGCTATTGAGACTTGGCTGTGACTCATCAGATGTATAAATAAATAAATAAATATTCAACGACATCACATACATTGATCTGACTCCGAAGTAAGTAGCTTAAGCACTTGTGTTACGGATATCAGAAACAACAGTGGTATATAATAAATATATACTTAAATATTCGATATTAACACCCAGGCACAGAACAAACACACGTATTCATCACACGAATGTTTGTCCTGGGTGGGGATCGAACCCACAACTCTTGGCGCATGGGGCAGGGTCACTACCGAATGAGCCATCGAGCCAGTCAAAATGTATGTATGTGTATGTGTCGATGTATGTATTTATAATAAATGAAATCTGACTCAGTTGTAATTTATTTGGAACTACGCAGGCTATATAACAGCATATACAGCCTATAATAATTTAATGTGATACAATAATTATAATGATGACGGCTGATCGGGACGTATGGAAGAGGAAGACATGCTGGGCCGACTCCACATGACCTGGGAGGGCAAGAGGATGATGATGGTGATGATAATTATAATAATATGATCTTACAACTTTACCCAAGCATACCGTACTTTCTTTTGTTAGGTCCAATAGTTGCTACAGTCTTTTATGTATATTTTTTTACAGTTACGATAAAATAAACGAAAACATAAAGTTAAGAAAAGTTTCAGTATAATTTGGTATACTTGAGACAAAGTTGATTTTGGATAAGTTAATAACTTACAACTACCCTTAGCAACATTGATAGGTACGTACGTATAATATACAAGTAGTTGCCCATGACTTCTTCACATTGGTCAAGAAAGAAAAAGAAAATGTTTTTCTTAATAAAAATACCGCTACACCAGGTTTCTGCATGTGGAAGTTATGTCAAAATCGAAAGAGATAGAGAGAGAAAGAGATTAGCAGAAACAAATAGACGGAGTAAGAGCCAAAAATCGGGTCGGTAAACCAACTCGATTTTCGACTGATGGAAAATTGTGAGTGACACAAGGTCAACTCGTAGCTCTCAAAATTAAAAAAAAAACCAAGCTCAATACATAGTTAGTAGCCTTTTACATTCTAGACAAGGAACACAGTTCGCACGTTATTTTCGAGTCCCAAACCAACATGGGACTATTGAACAACGATATTTATTTAATTTCTTTAATTGGCCCCAAAAATAATAAATAAATAAGTAAAAGGCTCTCACCACGAGATCAAACCATCTGTTAGTTAGAGTTATTGTTCTGGTGAATTGAAATTTTAGCCATCGAAGGCAGTTTAAATGGTAAATTCAACCACACCAACTTTCTTCCTCAAGGTTACAGAACTAATGTATTGCTTAAACATTTCAAAGTCAAAACAAGTTCAAAGACCCTTGAGTTTCAACGGAGAATTTGTGAATTGCAAATGTCAAAAAGATTGAACTCAAAGTTTGCGGTTAGTTTGTTGACGAAACTCGAAACGTTGATCAAGTTTACCGAATTTATATTGTTAACGGGTACCCAAAATATTGGTCTCATAAACGGTAAGGACTCGTATGTTGCACTCCAGTATTTATCCTCGTTTTAATCCTCCTATTAAGTTTTAATCCTCATTGAGATCGCTATTGCCGAAATTGTCTTGGCGTAGGCAATCATTATGATTATATTATTTGATACTTAATTGATAAGATTACATTACCTACCTACTTCCATTTGTTTTTTTTTTTTACTTTTTTTACATTGTTTTTTTACATGCTATTATATAGTATTATCCATGAACTAGTCAGACTATTCGTTTGAAGTGAAAGCAAAAAAATAGATGAAGCCGACAGCTGCAGAGCGATCGATTTTGACAGTTCTATTACGATAAAACTCGATGTTCTCATTCAGATATTGACAAGGGTCAATTTGGAGGCACACGATATGTTTAGTGTGCGCAATGATATCGAATGTTAGATATCTACAATGGCCTCATAGCGAATACAACACCATATTTTTTTTTTAACGCAGTGGACTAGTTACCCTTTCGCTTATGATTGCAGCTCCATTTAATTTATTTATTTATTTAAAGACAAAAGGGGAGGCAATTAGACTAAGTGTACCCCAAGATAAAGTGGCGATCCAAAATTTAAGGATAGACTTAGCCTAGAAGCGCAGTTTGAAAAAGAAACCTTTGTAAAAATAAACCAATTTCTAACATAGAGCCCCGAAGCTTCCAAAGTATCTCTCCACGCCTACGCCCCCAAAAAAATAGTAACCGACAAAAATTGCTGAAGCATTAAGTAACTATAAATTTTGGCGTCAAATTTCAAAGCGTATAGTATTACTTCAAGCGATTTGTGGACCAAATAATAACGGCGGAAACTTGGTAAAAATGGACTCGAGTAATTTTCGAAGTAAAGCCGACCTTTCTATTATGGTTATGGCTGTTATTTTCTAGTTGAATCAGAATACGTGACTCACATTTTTTGGGCATTAAGTAAAGTCGAGTCCACCAATAATAAAACATTAACTAAGTTGGGATACGCCTTTTGAGCCATTTCTGTACATATTTGGACGCTGGTAGTACTTTTGTATTGTTGGTCTCACGAATGAAACAAACATATTTATTAAATGTTAATGAAAGTTCATTTATTATATAACTTACGCAATTATATTTAGGACTGATTTTTTAACAGTCAGATTAAAGATAACAGTCGAATAAATACAATCCGGATCATTTTAAAATGTCATTGCCTGTTTCCTAAATAAAATACCGTATGACATCCGCAAATTGGTAACTTTGTAATTTATCAGTCGGATAATTGTTATATGACTAATAAAAAATCAGCCCTTACCAGATAATTATTATTTGAGCTGATTGTCCCATTCATATTGAAACTTTAAATAAGAATGTATGGAAAGATCTTCTGTAACTCCATTAGTAGCACTAAGTGTCAGGAAGACGACAACGTTGTCAAGTGCGTGTTCCCCATTTGAAACGGTCTCAAATGAAGTGTACCTATATCAATTAAAATAAAATTTAACGGTTGGGAGTATCTATCGCTCTTATAATAGCTCCCTGTACGTCAATCCGTCTAATCGGGATAGATAGCCGCCGGTTCTGATTGACCGTCGCGTCGCCGTCGGATCATTGTCGCGAGTGTCTCGGCTAGCGTTTTTCGCTGTGACAGCATTGACAATTGACGTTCAATTGAAACCGGGTGAGGCGTAGTGCGTGGATGATTTAATGCAAGATTCCGCCACCAGGGCGGCGCTACTTGAGCGTGGACTGATCGTTATATTATTTTCGTTTTCTGGTCAAAAAGGTTTATTCAGGCCAACACTGTCCCATTGTTTGCTTTAAAGCCTTGGCTTTAAAGAAATCTCTTAGCTTCAACATTTAAGATAGTTTAGATTTTAGATTGCAAAACTATCGATTTTTCGGCAACACTAATCTATACTATATAATATACAAAGGTGAAGAGTTTGAGTGTTTGCCTGAACGCGCTAATCTCAGGAAGTACTGGTCCAAATTAAAAAAAAAAAATTTTGTTGCATAGTTAATTTATCGAGGAAGGCTAAAGGCTATACAACATTAACCATAAACGCGAGTGAAACCGCAGGCACAGCTAGTTAAGTATAAATAAAGAGCTCAGTTTTTAAACAGACCTGCTTTATTAGGTGATAGTAAGCTCCCATGTCGCAAATTCAGATCAGATTAACTACCGAGTTTCTTGCCGGATTCTTCTCGGTAGATGCAACATTCCGAACCGGTGGTAGAATCATCTCTTTCAACTGTTTTTGACGATTTATAAGTGTTTCTTTGAAACCTATATAAATAAAGAATATTTTAACTTTGACTTTGACTTTGACTTTGAGATACAGGACTTAAAGCTAGAAGGAATACTGTTACTGCACAGATACAGCCATAACCCAATTTTAAACCAGCTGGCGCCAGCATCTTACATCATGTTTTTCGAGGAATCCTTAAGAATAAATAAGTTAGCGATTTATTAACCCACGGAGCTCCGTTAATGAGACGTAATTACAATCAAGTAATTTGTCAAAGCGGCCTAATTTGTTGGAACTTCAAAGTAAAACAAAACGACATCCGAAATAAACTTTATTTTGAGTGGAAAGAGAAAAATCCGGACAAGTGTACTGGAGGCTAAGGTTCCTTCGTTGTAAGTACGAAAATGGACCTAAGGGCTGAGTTTTTAATGGTCAAATAAAAACTAAGTGGCCGTTAAATTTTTGGCCGACTAACCTAAGAACCTCTGTTGGAAATTATAATGAGAGAGTTAATATCAATTCAAAATAAATTGTATTGTACTTCGCGAAGTAATTTTGTATACGACTTTTGGAAAATCAGCCATTACTGAAATAAATAAACTTAGACCACGACTTAGAAAAACTCGTTAGTCGGCCTTAATCTAAGAAGCTTATTTATACAACAATTCCTAGATGAGGTATTATTAGAATATTCTTCAACACAAAGTAAATTTTCTTAATAAGTACAGATTAGTTTTGATCCGCGGTTCTTATCGCGTTGAATCTGTTCTGTTGACAAAACTGCTAGCGTTATTGTAGTATATATAAAACTAGCTGTGCCCGTGGTTTCACCCGCGTTTATGGATAATGTCATATAGGCTATAGCCTTCCTCGATAAATGGGCTATCACACTAAAAAGATTTTTCGGAATCGGACCAGTAGTTCCTGAGATTAACGCATTCAAGCAAGCAAACAAACAAACTCTCCAGCTTTATAATATTAGGATAGATAAGGATTTCCGTCTATTAAATTGTTACTTTCAGCCCTTTCGTAAAGGTTTAACGATCGAGAGCCAATATCTGAAACAAGGCCCCCGGCAGGCCCGGTACCGTCAATCCCTTAAAAGGACGAATCTCGTGCGAATAAATTATAATACCTTGTACGCTATAGTCAAGGGGCGATTTTTATGTTATATTCTATAAAATAGCCTGAAACACAAATGTCTCAAAATGTATGTTATTCAATCAGACCTATTAAACTTATATTTACAACAACCATTAACTATACGTGCTTTTTTTAAAGTTACTGAATGATTGAATCAGTTTGATGTTGTAATTATTTATAGTGTATACTAAAAAAAATTAAATGTGGTAATATATGTATTAAAGGCAAAGTGTGCCTTAAGAATGGTAAAATAAATTCATACTTTACTAGCTGTAACCGTGGCTTTACCTGCGTTTATAGTTAATGTTATATAGCCTATATACTTATAGCCTTCCTTGATGAATGAAGTATACAACACAAATTATTTTTTTCAATTCGGACCTGTAGTTTCTGAGATTAGCGCGTTCAACCAAACAAACAAACAACCTCTTCAGCTTTATATATTAGTATATAGAAGCTTATAATATATTTGTAACTCAATAGGCCCACTGTACGGAATTAGCGGAAACTCTAAGATGAGATGCAAAAATTTAACAAGTGAGAGCCAATCGCCGAAACAAGCCCGCAGCAGGCCGGCGCCGATCCCGAAAAGGACGAATCTCGTCCGGCAACTCGTAGTTTCTTTTTCAATTCGGCCAAAGGGCGTTCGTTAAAAATTCAAAAGGGGAGCATGGGCTGACTCGGCTCTGCTCTGTTTAGTCCGCGAGCCCGAGCCGTCCCTAGCGATAACGGTTTTACATTTGATTAGTCGAGTAATCTGGGCCGCTGTTTTGTAAGGATACGGTGTACTACACTTACAAAAATAAAGTCTTATAGGTACCTATTGTAACAAAATGAGCGGTGGTAGCTCAATGGTAAGGACACGTGCCTCTTAACCGAGGAATGCGGGTTCAAACCTGGGCACGTACCTCTTGATTTTTCAAATTTTATGTACGTATTTATACCACTAGCTCGACGGTGAGGGAAAACATCGTGATGAAACCTGCAAATCCAAACAAATTTGGATTTGTAACCATGATCCAAAAAAATTATCTGGTTCCCCTATCTTAGGGTTACGAAGGTCAGATCGGCAGTCGCTTCAATGTAATTACCAGACTCGCTAAATCCTACATCATGGTCTAAGCGGACCCCGTCTAAGCACGGGACATGACGCTAGGAAGATGACCTATTATAACAAATGCGAAGGCATTGTTTCGGGAAATTCTGTTATTTTTAAAACGTCAAATAAAGAGTATACACCCGAAATCTGTAAGCATACATAAAAATACTAGTTAATGTAGAAGACATGAAAGGTAAGCCAGGATCGTAGCAAATGGAAAGATGTGCTCTCTGCCTACCCCATTAGAAAGGCGTCACAACAGAACATAGAACATAGCATCACGCCCGTAATCCCCGAAGGGGTAGGCAGAGTCAAATGGGCAGCAGGCCCGTCACAGTATGTATTTGCTTATACATATACATAAGTATAATGTAAATACTCTGTAATGTCATTTGTAATTTTTGTCATTTTTATACCGGACAAATCCAGTCCCAGACTTCTAGATCTAAATCGGTCGAATCAGACTACATCACATACATTGCTCTGACTCCGAGGTATGTAGCTTAAGCACTTGTGTTACGGATATCAGAATCAACAGTGGTATTACAAATATATACTTAAATATCAGATATTAACACCCAGACACAGAACAAACACAAGTATTCATCACACGAATGTTTGTCTTGAGTGGGGATCGAGCCCACGATTCCTGGCGCATAGGGCAAGGTCACTACCGAATGCGCCATCGAGCCAGTCTAATGGATGGACCTTTAACGCAAGCAAATTTTCCAAACTTATCTAACATCTTACTAAATATTATAAACGCGAAAGTTTGTGTGGATGTGTCGATATTTGATACTTTTTCACGCAAAAAGTACTGCATGGATTTTAATGAAACTTTACAATAGTATAGCTATCAATATCCGACTACATCACATACATTGATCCGACTCCGAGGTAAGTAGCTTAAGCACTTGTGTTACGGACATCAGAATCAACAGTGGTTTACAAATATATACTTAAATATTGGATATTAACACCCAGACACAGAACAAACACAGTATTCATCATACGAATGTTTGTCCTGGGTGGGAATCGAACCCACAACTCTTGGCGCATGGGGCAGGGTCACTACCGAATGCGCCATCGAGCCAGTCAAATAGCTTATACAATAGAATAACACAATCTATGTTTTATCGATGTACCGCGAGCAAAGCCGCAAGCAGAAGCTAGTTCTACATAATGCCCTTTTCGTTCATAAGCACATCACCTACTATCGAGGTTGGTTAAAAAGAATATCATTCAGACATTTACTTAGGACGAGTTACTGCTCACTTGCAGACTGTTGGTTTAGGACTCAAAATAGCGCATTTGCGCATGGACTATGTGGCAAAGAGTAGACGTGCGTAAGGGAAAAATGTCACTTGGGAAGATGTAGAAGGGCATATGGATAAGCAATGGTATATCAGGTCGCTTGGTCGACTGATACCCTGGGTGTTTATTTAAGATAGCCGGCAAAGCATACATCTATAGTTACATGGTAAAACAACATTATAAGGTACATTGTTTGACGTCGCCTTAATTAAAGGCTACCACGACATGCGTGTGAGACAGCTAGGTATGTTATGTAGAATTAGAAGTAGACTTGTTCTCCATTTTCAAAAGAGTGACATAAGTCCGTTTACAAAACTATATAAAAAGTACAAAAACAAAAAAGTTACTACTATAGTAATTATAGTATTAGTTTAGAGCTAGATAATTTATTTGCAAAATTTAATTATCTTTATTCATAATTTTTATTCAGTATATATGTATAAATACATATAATTGATTTCCCATTGCTGCCCATTTACTGGATTTACTTTGATATAATAATGTTGAGTAATTATTGTTGTTTCATATATTTCGTCATTCTATATTCTATATCTATATACTTCGTCCTATAGTAGCAGATTCAAGGCCATTCTCAATATCAGTATAATACAATAAAATATCCGACTACATCACATACATTGATCTGATTCCGAGGTAAATAGCTTAAGCATTTGTGTTACGGATATCAGAAACAACAGTGGTATTACAAATATATACTTCGATATTGGATATTGACACTCAGACACAGAACAAAGACAAGTATTCATCACACGAATATTGTCCTGGGTGGGGATCGAACCCGCTACTCTTGGTACATGGGGCAGGGACTACAGAATGCGCCATCGAGCCAGTCAAATAATAATATATAACAATAAATAAGATATATCAATAGTAAAGCAGTTTAAAAATTATTCGGTAAGGAGCAATTAGCCTGCGGGACAAGCTCGCCACCCATCCGTTTCTATAACACAAAAAGAGACGTCTATGAGTGGCTGTCCAACGGATTGACAGATGCTTTAAGAAGAACTCGAAATCATATTAACTATTAAAGCAATTAATTCTTGGAAGCGGGTTCTATAAGACAAATGACTCCGGCGAACAAACACCCCACTTATTATTAGAAAGTGAGGCCAAACTTTGCTCAGTGCGTAATTAACTGGAGAAAAAATTGTTAATACGCAAGTCAGGGGTTTTTGCTTCCCGGGAGAGGCGGACTGCGCATGCGCGCCGCCCAGACCTCGGGTGTGGTCTAACTTAAAGGGTTTAGAAGGTTAGTCTAGTACAACTTTTGTCCGCGGCTCTGCACGAGTAAAATAACATTTGGGAAGAACTTGTCGCGTTATCCTACGGATTTTATAATTTCCAGGACAAAAAATATCCTTTGTCCTTTCATAGGTATACAAACTTTTGGTATTCAAAATATCGTTAGAATCTGTCAAGTGTTTTATTTATTTATTTATTTATAGCATCACGCCCATAATCCCCGAAGGGGTAGGCAAAGGGGCAGCAGGCCCCTTTAACCACATTCAGCCAAAAACAAAACTGGGCTGGGTTAAGAAAATTGTGAGAAAGTAGTGACAAGTGACTAGCTCGTCGCCGACACAATCACATACCCAAGACCCCATGTACCATTAGTCGCCCTTTACGACATGCTAGGCATGAAATACAGTTGGCACATTTTTAAGTCCCAGACCAACATTGGACAAAATACATAATACTATTACAATAAATACGATTTATTACCTAAAACCATATATCTCTGGCATGATTCGAAAAGGTGTTTACAAAGTGGGTAAAAGAAAAAAAAACACTGTTCAACTAAAACAGGGCTACTCTGAATCACTAATAACATGGTGAGGGCTCTGAGGCTCCTGTCCTCTCATTATAGGTACTGAATGTAATAGATAACTAAAAAAAAGATTAGAGTCCCTTTTACATTATTAGAAGCGGTTTAAATAATCGTATAATATTGTAATCCTCTTCCATCATGATCATTGGAATTAGACAAGTAGCAAATTTATCTTTGGAAATTAACTTCCGAACTGTATTCATTTGTATTTTGTATATAAGGGGTTAAATTTGGAATACTCAGTACACAAAATCTGGTATGAGCCTTTAGACTAAAACATGACACATCACATTCAGGAATTGTTGGTTTGAATTCGAATATTAAATAAATAAATATTCTGATATTTATTTATTTGATGTAGTCTGCTACATCACATACATTGATCTGACTCTGAGGTACCTTTTATTTTTTTTTATTTTTTTTACCCGGAGAAATGCGTTACGCATACCACTCCGGCTCGGGAGAGCGGAGTGGTTATGTGGGACTCCCAGGGGCCTCTGCAACAGGAGACCTCCTATCCGGCCAAGATGGTAGTGGCCGCGGTATACCCACTAAAACTCCGGGATGCATCCTCTACGCCGACTGAGGCTTCGCGGGTGCCCCTATGGAATCGTCCGCTACGGATCATCTACCTAGACATATAGATATCTACGTTGCTTGACTATGATCTAATTCTTGACGACTTCTCTAAAAAATACAGAGATTGGATTTGAATAATTAAAGATGACCTTAAAGCGAAACCCGAATCGAAATATTAAATATCGAGTCGAAATATCGAAAGGACGTATAAAAATGCTAGAAAGAAGACTTTATGTGTTTGGCGTGCGAGAAGGAGTCCGCTATCTCGTCTTTCTTGAGCCATCCTCCAATCTCCGACATTCAGAGAGAGACGGCCTCACCTCCCAGCTCCTGCCAGAATTATTGCAGTGTTAATCGTCGGATGTGCAATAATTTTAGCGGCAGAAAAACGTGTGAACTCTCTTTAGAACACACAGGTCTTTATTACGCTGTAATTTGTTAAATGGTTGCCGAGATCGTGCAAAAACCTTTACACTTTTTGCCGAGAAGCGTTTATTGGGCGTTTCTGGAGCTACTGTTTCTGGTCGTGTTTTGTTTCGGATACTTCTTGTTTGTTTTAGGCAGGTGCTGCCCGTAATGGGAGTCTTTTCTTGTCTTGACTCGAATGAGGTCTTGCAAGGTCACCATCGGAATCTACCTGGAAGATTTTTAAAATAAATTACATTACTCAACATATTGGTACCTGTGCAATACTGCCTAACTACAAATTATCATGAAGTATTTTCAATATACTTTAGGTCAAAATAACATTTAAAAAAAGGTGCTTACGCAATAGGTATTGAATGCATGATGTATAAAATATTGATTCGTCTTAATCAGCGAGGTCTTGAAGTTCCAGGGGTATACCATGTATTATACTGTGGGCTGTACATCTACTTTATTTTTAATGATCTTTAATGATTTTTAATGATCTATGTGTTAAAATCCTAAACATTAAACGCATAGACAAGAAAAAAATCTTCCCTCTAAATATATGTAGATCATCGAGGTTATATTTTATTTTAAAGTGAGATATTAATCAATAAATAATATGAATACCAATGGTTACACTTACAATATTAAAGGTGGCCAGAAAGGTGCAAATTTTAAGGAATGTTAAACTCGTAGATACGGCCACCTAGAAGCCCTCCAATAAGGTCAATCTAGTCTCAGAACAGGGTTCAAAGATATCATTAAAGCCTATATCAAAATAAGTAATCTTTATCATATATATTGAGGTGTGGTTAATTTGATTGAGTAAGTATTTCAAATGAACTTACTCAATCAAATTAACAAGATCAAAGAATATGCATTTATCATTGCCTTGGACTACTCCAAGGAACTCCACAGATTCTATCAAAAAAATTAAATAGTATTACTTTTTTAAAAACAAGTGATAATTAAACTGAGTAACAAATCATAACAATTTGATAAATCTATAGACAGTCAAATACCGTTCCCTCAATTTAGTAAATTAACATACAATTAATTTGGATGCCACTTGTGTTAGTGGCGCTTTTAATTAAACAGTAACCGAATCTGTTCTAAATAAGCAATGATGTGTATTTTACTATCTGTCAATGGAGAATGTATTGATTGTCATGATCAGTGGCTTACTTATGAAATTATTACCGTTGACTGTACTTCCTAAACATTTACCAATAAATACAATTGTCGTGTGTGTTTATAATATCACTAGCTGTGCCCGCGGTTTCACCCGCGTTTATGGTTAATGTTATATAGCTTACATCCGTTCTCGATAAATAGGCTGTCTAACACTGAAAGAATTATATAAATCATACCAGTTCCCGAGATAAGCGCGTTTAAGCAAACAAAAAAATAAACTCTTTAGCTTTATAATATTAGTGTAGATATCGTTTCTTAAACACTTGCTTATGAAAGTACCTTATGAAATTATGTATGTACCTATAACGTAAATATAAAAAAATATTTTTGCATTTTTTAAAGTGTTTGACAAAAACTTATAAAAATTACAAATCTTATCACTTGAACTAAGCACTGTTTTGTTATAAACGCCGCAATTTATATCTTTTACATTTAAATCACTTTATTTTTTTTAACTTATTCCTTTTCCAGAGCTTGCCATACAACCCAGCCCACTGTCCCATGTTGGTCTGGGACTTAAAAAGAATATGCCAACTGTGGTTCTTACCTAGCATGTCGTAAAAGGCGACTCATGGTATATCGGGTTTTGGGTGTGTGTTTGTGTAGGCAACGGGTTAGCAGCTTGTCACTGCTTTTTCACAATTTTCCATCTAACCCAGCCTGGCTTTATTTTTGGCTGAATGTGGTTTAAGGGACTTGTTGCCCCTTCGACTCTGCCTACCCCTTCGGGGATTATGGGCGTGATGTTATGTATGTATGTGTGTTTTTTTAAACTGTATGTGCAAATGCTTCTAAAAAATAAGCTCGATTAGCACCTTTAATGAGACGCGCGTTGTCTAAAAAGACATAATACCCAACTGTAGCTATTGTGATAATCTTCGTATAAATTTTCAGTCTTCAATTAAAACGAAAGTAACAACTTTGTCATTAGAACGGAATAACAGATAGAATCAAAAGTTTAGAAAGCCATTTGTCTTCGAAACAAACTATCTACTTAATATAACAACTTACGGATTTAATATTTGATGAAGCAAGAATTATTTATTAGACCGAAAATAACGAAGCGTTTACTGTGGCCCTGCTATTATTTTCAATTATGGAGACGAGTCTTAACATAACAAGTGACATAAAATTATGAGTCATGTTTCAAATGAAATTGTCCGTCGTTTTCAATTTGCTGGAACAGAAGGTATTTAGAGTGGAAATGCACGTATGGAAAACAAGAGCTGTGCAGAAATATAGATGCATACACAATCACACATATAAAACCTGATATACCATTAGTCGCCTTTTACGACATGCTAGGTAACAACCACAGTTGGCATATTCTTTTTAAGTCCCAGACCAACATGGGACAGTGGGCTGGGTTGGATGGAAAGCTGTGAAAAAGGAGTGACAAGTGGCTAGCTCGTCGCCTACTCAGTCACATACCCAAAAGCCCGTAAACCATTAGTCGCCTTTTACGACATGCTAGGTAAGAACCACAGTGGGCACATTCTTTTTTTTTTGTTCCAGATTAACATGGGCCAAGTCCCAGACCAACATGGTTGGGACTAAATATAGATGGTTTTATATATATCTACTTAACTAGCTTTTCCCCGCTCGACTCGCGTAGAATTAGGTCTGTTACAAAGAGAGTCTGTTCTGTATCCCTCATAATCTATAAGCTTATCTGAGACATTATTTGTTCAAACAAATATAAGGACAGGCTGGTGGTATGTGATCACTATAGCCTAAGGATATTTACAACACCTTAGTTGTCATATATACGACTGGCTCTATGGCGCATTTGGTAGTGACCCTGCCCCATGCGCCAAGAGTTGGGGGTTCGATCCCCACCCAGAACAAACATTCGTGTGATGAATACTTGTGTTTGTTCTGTGTCTGGGTGTTAATATATAATACTTAATTTTTTTTTTTATTTTTGTAATACCACTGTTGAATCGGATATCCGTAACACAAGTGCTTAAGCTACTTAGCTCGGTGTTAGATCAATGAATGTGATGTGGTTTAATTAAAAACAGAAAAATGTTCTATGTTGGTCTGGGACTTTAAAATAATATATGTAGTAGGTATGTGATTGTGAACACGATGAGCCAGCCGCTTATCACTACTTTCTCACAATTTTTCATCTAACCCAGCCCAGTTTTATTTTTGGCTGAATGTGGTTATAGCTGTGAGAAAAGCGAAGCTGACCTTGTAAGTAGGGGTTGTGTAACTGGGGCTTTCATTTAGCGAGCGTCATGTTGTACATATTTCTGTATACCTAGTGGTAGCAGTTTTTTCTACTTCAAGGCCTAAGACTACTGCCGTATCTTTAATATTGGTTACATAATTAGTATAATAGTTTCGTTTTTGTTTTATGCCCAGCTGAGATCTTATTTAGACTATGATCCTTATTATAGCAATCCAGTTATTATATGTACTCAAATTTGACTTTAATTTGACCTTTGATTCTTTAGACAGGGGAATCATATTTACTCGTGTTACATGTCCATAGTTATTCGAAAGTATTTACAAGTTTTGCTGCGATGTATTTCTTTATCACTGGGCAAGTAAATAAGGAAACAAAACTGGTTGGGTTACATGGAAAATAGTGCTATCTTTAGAGGCTGGTTTACCACTCACTTGTAGTAATACTTGCCTAGATGTTCGACGGATATTAACTGTATGACTTGTTATAAATATTTATATAATCTGTACATTACCTACTGTTGTAGACTCGACCTGGCATTGAAAATAAATAATAAATAAATTCTGTTTTGTAATATTTGACGATTTATTTATAAGTGCTTTATTGAGGCCTACATAAATAAAAATGACATTGACTCTGCCTACCCCTTCGGGGATTATGGGCGTGATGTTATGTATGTATGTATGTATAAATAAAAATATTTTAAGTTTGAATTGGAGTTTGAGTTTGAGTGAAAAAGCAGTGACAAGTGGCTAGTTCGTAGCTTACACAAACACACACAGGACTCAATTTACCCTTAAGTCGCCTTTTACGACGTGTTAGGCACAGTGTGGAACACAGTTGGCACATTCTTTTTAAGTCCCAGACAAACATTGGACATTTATAGTATTAATTAAAAGGAATATTATAACAAGGGGGTGAGATTATTTTCTTTCCCATTGTGGTTACCTACACAAAAATGTATTATCGATTAAACGTGTTGGCAGTAGCGTAAGTTCGCAAGTGATATTTTACTGCCGCATTTATTAAATGAGGTACTGAAATACTTCCATTATTGAAATAAAAATCATCGTCCTGCTATCACGATCCAATTTATTAAAAAGGTTAACATGGCGTGCCCTATATTCAAGGAATCGCAACGGTATTTTATCAATTTGTTAAATTAAATGTAGGCGTCTGTACAAAAATCACTTTCGGGGTATTTTGAAGTGATTAAAATCTTCCTCGCGTTAGATTATGTTAAGGATGATGACCTCAGATTAGAGAACGGTCTCTAATCTGAGATGATGACTATAATAATGGTATATAACTTTTTAGCATTATGTATTTTTTAATCAAAGCCCACTTGAACTATATTAGTGGTTTTGGGAGTCTTAATACATTGAAGTAACTGCCATCTAACCCAAATACCACCCCTCTACCCCTCTCTTTCCAGTAGCTTATTTTCCCCTACCTGAAGGTTGACTGGAAGAGATTGCTTTTAGCGACCAGACCGCCTAAATTGTATTGTATTCGTCTGTATCATTATTTCTGTATTTGTTTTCGTACAATAATGGATATCATTCTATCTATCTAACACTTAGAGAAGCCAAACAAATAGACCTATTGGTTACGCACTCATAGCTATATTAACTAACTAACTAATTGCACTTCACTTCACTTCCCTAGTTAGTTATAGTAGTGTAGAATTTTCACCGCAAGGCTAGTAGTATATGTAAGTCCTTAGTTAAAATAAATCATCATCATCCTCTTGCCCTTCTCCCAGTTCATCTGGGGTCGGCGCAGCATGTCTTCCTTTTCCATACGTCCCGGTCAGCCGTCATCAAGCTATCCACTCCCATTTCTCTCATATCCCCTTAGTTAAAATAAATAAACTCAGAAATGCGTGACTAGATTTGAACCAATATCTCTCGTATGTGCGGTGGGTTTCCTTACCAATAAGCCACATCTCTTGCATCATCTTTGTTTTTTAATACAATCTGAACAATAAAGGTGCTAGCTGCCTATTCAATGCATACCAAATAGCCATACCTAATACACATTCATAGAATATTAAAATTAAATGATTGATTGTTATATTAAATGTGATTCATATTAAAATAGGCTAGGCTAGGCTTTTTTATTGTTGATTCCGCAAATCTTTATTACAAACTAAGCTTCTGTTTATCCCAGAAAAAAATTTGGATCCGCGGGAACCATGCCATCATGTTTTCGAAGACTTCATGGGGTCCGTAAATTTCGTCATAGATCGAATTCGACGCGGGTGGATAGTATTTTTATTTTATATAGTTTGAATGTGTTCGTTTTTATACATCTGTTGATTGGAAGGAGAATACTATCATGGAAGGGCGAAATAAATCTGTCATCATAATCATCACCGTTCATCATCATTTGCCACAATCATGACCATAATAATCATTCTCTATTGGTTTGCTCCCAATCAGTAATTTGTGGCAGTTTGTTGTATGTAGGAGACTTTAGCACATACTTAAAAATAATTTTCTTCGTTTATTCGTTGTCTTGTTTTTATGGTACATAAATCATTATCTATTAATTAAATGGGAATTTAAATCGAAAAAGGTACACAAATATAATCTTGAATTTTTTTTTCATTTACTCGCCAACATATTCAAAACATGTTTTTGTTGAATAAAATTCATATAATTAAGATCGTAAATAAATTATATTCATTTCTGGCCTATCCATATCTTGTATAGATATAACAAGCTTTAAATAGCTTTCATATTTTTCATTTAAAGGCTTTCGCTAGCGGATAAAAAACGATACAATTTCGTTAAAGGCGGCAACTTTCATACTTACCGTTTATTTTCTGAAAACATATTTTCATTTCGCGTGCTTGTTGTTTCTAACACAAGGTTTATTTTAATACAATATGTCACAATGAATTTAAAGCAGAAAACAATACTCTAATATACAAAGAAAATATCATCCAATTGTACGGGGCCATAAAATAAAAAGAATACGAAATACTCATTGTAATGTTAAACCTAAACAGGGAAGGATGCGCGGGGCGGGGCGCTACGGTAGTCGGGCGCCGCGCGTAGACCGTAGCGGACGCTACGTGTCGCTACGACGCTACGAGAATTACAGCCGTGCTCCGGACCGAATTACAACTGTAATTGTGCTGTGATTGTCACTGTGTTTTGTAGTGCACCAGTGTTGTGTGTGTGTGTGTGTGGATGCACCCGTTGAAAGGTAATTCTGCGAAATGTTGTAAGGATGTTATTTGGTAATTGATTGAGTTTGCGTTCAAGAAGTTTTGAAGGTCGCGTTTGGTTTTTGGAGGAATAATTTAGGGTGAGTTTGCTCTTTGTTGTGTTTTATCTACCTGGCGTCTCCTGTAAAAAGCCGAATCAAATACACGCTTCTACCGTCTTTAAGATAAATTCTTTGATGGCAAGAGCAAAGTAAATTCAATTATATGATCTTTATCGAGAGTAATTCGTAATTTAGAAAGGGATCAACATATTTTGTATAGAATAAGTTTATTACCATTTTATATAGGTACATATGTTTGGAGTCAGTATAATTTTAACCGGAGTCTATTCAGTTTTAGAATTAAGGGCTTTGTAATAGGTGTCCTGAAAGAAAGCAATAATTAATGACATAAAATATATATCTTTATCGCAAAATCAGCGCGCCATAAAATACTGTGTTTCTGGCATAATGAATGTTGCCAGAAATCGTAATTAATTGTCAAATTAAATATGCATAGAAATGCGTGTTTTAGTGAATTCAATCTGTTATTTATTTTTTTGTATTGTGAGAAGGCTTGCAATTCACTTTTGAACCAGATTAATCCTAGATTACTTTTCTAGGATTAATCTTAGATTATCTTAGTCTTTTTTATAACATTGAAGTCAATACATCACCCATATTTTGTAAGCATCTGTTGTTTATGGCCATTGATTTTGATGAAATGTGTTACGAAAAAGATTTAATTCTGATAAAGAATCACGCCTTCTAGTTCGGATGACGGGTATCAAAATGTATGGGTAGGAAGACGCGGGAAAAATTCTTAAATAAAATTTAGTCAAAATAAATATTTTATTAAGTAACCAACTGTCTTGACACAATCCGTTCAGTAAAAAACGGCATGTCACAGGTCAATACAAAAAAGAGCAGTTAGCAACACATTTTGCGATTAATTGTGAAACCATTCATTGAAAAGCATACATGAATTATGTGAAATACATATAACAGTACATTGATCACATGGACTTAACATTATTATGCCAACTATGTTTTTTGCATAGCACGCCGTATAAGGCAACTGATTGTGTGTTGGATTTTAGATTTGTGATTGCGTGGTCGATGAGAGAGCCTATTGTTCACAATTTCCGATCTAACTTACCATAGTTATTTTTTTATTTTCTATTTTTTTGGGTAAAATACGTTGAAGGAGCTTAATGGTTTTTAAACTTTGCCTACCCCTTCGGGGGTTGTGGCAAGGCGATATGTATGCATGCATACATACAAATTAATATTTTTTCTTATCGTGTAGACTGAAGTTTAGAATATTGTGCTGCGTTCAGTCATCTAACGTGACTTATTTTAACAGCTCCAATCTTTACTTGCAAAAGTACGGTGCAACGTCTTGAAAGACTTGCCAACGCTCAGATGTGCCAGCGTTTCTATAACACACTATAAAGTTCTAATTAGGTTTTGGGTCTAGAAATCTAAAATATTGAATTTCGTTCAGGTGGAATGTTGATTTTATCAATTCGAATTATGGCGGACGATCTATGAAAAGTGGTTTTTCTGTCCCTTGGGAACAGTACTGTGGATGAAATGAACCCATATCTATTTTTATAGCACTGACATTATGTTTCCAAATTGTCATGATGATCTATAATGATGAAGTTAGTTAGAATATGTTAAATTTATCAAGTTAAGCATATTTTAAAAAGCCGAAAAATATAACATTGATGGATTGTAAATCTTTTGCTGTCCTATTTATAAGAGTATGTATGGGATTTGGTATACTAGAAAAAAAACTTGATCCTTATCAACCTTGTTGAAAAGCTGTACACTATTCGAAACTTGAATAAGTTAATGCTAATAATATTCATATAACGTCTTCTAAAGACTAATTCAGAGAATATTATATCAGAGAATATTATTTCCTGAAACTGCTTGTTTCCAACGCTTGTTGGCCTAGACAGAAAGCCGTTTTTACTTTGAACTTACATTAAGCGAGCTTAGTTGCTATGTTCACGTTATCATCTTACTGTGATAATCTGGTAGCAAATAAATTTGGTTAAGTTAGATATTATCGGTATATGTACGTTTAATACTTTGATTTTGGATAACATGGTTATTATATTTCAAAACCTAAAGGAATCTGACAAACTAACTAACTAACTAATCTTCACGCCACTTTCTTAACGGGGTAGGAAACTAGATTATGGCTATACATCCAGACTTATCTGTTTGTTCAGCTTGTCTCTTTTCTTGTCATGTTCCCCACAACACCAGAAACCAGAGACTTTTGAAAATCTATTGATAGGTATGGGTTTGTGATTGATGTAGGCGACGAGCTAGCGATTTGTCAATGCTTTTCACAAATTTCCAGCTAACGCAAATCGACTTTCTTTTTTGGCTAATTCCACCTTAATAAGCTTTATTGCTTGTTGGCATCTGCTTACTATCACTTTGGGATTCAAGTTACATTTTTGCTCTAATATTTATACCAGGCATTTCATATCATAAAATTTGGTTTTTAAATAATCTGTATTGACTACCGATTTCATCGAAAATCTACCTCTAATCGATGGTACACGATGCGTACGCTGTAGCCCAAAAAATGTTCTATATCTGGTGAAATAAAGCAGTACTTTTTTTTCTTTTTTAACTACTGCTTACTGACATTGCCATGGCCTTTTTTGACGCCGTGGCCGGGCCAGGTCGCAACACACGGTCGTGATGATATAATTAATTAATATGTATGTAGTCGGCTTAGGATCAATTTATACGAAACCAAACGTAGGACGGGCTCTAGCTTCTAACAGATTTACCGAACGTCCCTCGTAACATCCAGACCGTGATAATCTATAATCATATACGTATTATAACATCTGCAAACTGTTACGACAGTGACGGATCATTCCTTAGCGTCCCGATCCCGGGACGAATAAGGGTTTAGTGGCGTAATTCAGATGACGCACTCGGGCAGACAGGATCAAGATTATACGGGATACTTGGGAATGTGGAGTGCTCATGAAAATATTAATAACAGTAATACGTTAATTTAATATTACTTTGACGGTGTTGGGAGACTATTCGCTATGGCGCTTAAGTATTGCGTAAGTAATCCTGGCTGTTATGATAGGAATCGGTAGATAATGTCCTAAAAATCGGTGTTGTAGATGGTACCGTGCAAAATTAATTAATACAAACGTCAATGTCATAACATACATACAAAAAAATATAGACGAATTGAGAACCTCCTCCATTTTTAAAACTCTACTCAAAAAAAAAAATATACATTCGACTAAAATTTGTCATACTATGGAACAGGCAACAATTGTAGGCTATGGCATATTTAAACACAAAATCCTAAGGTAAGTTTTATTAGTAAAAAATAATTTAATAGACCATTTATTAAATGTAATAAGCGTTCAAGTATTTCACGATATACAAACAAAATATTAAATTGAGTATTTATCATGTGCTAATTACAGTACAAATCTTTTCACTGTCTCTATTCGCTTAAAATTGACGCCAACGTATTTTCCTGCCTTAAAATCTTGTGATGGCGGGTCTAACTTACCTAATATTGACTTAGAAAAATATTTATCTTATCTGTTTATAAACAAATTTCTCAGACTAGCTCACCTATTTTCTTAGCACTAACTTATTACATATATATTATTAGTGTTATTACATACTAGATAACAGATATATAAACATTGTTTTTTTTATAAACATCCATGGCTCAAGTACAACATGTCACTGTTATTGATTTTTTATGCTATGAACCTAAAAATGTATCTCAAACGGGATTCAAACCCACGGGCTGGTTACTAGAGCGTTAGAAGTGGAAATCAGACAAATTGGTTAATGGTTCCGAATGTATGTTTCGAACAGTTTTTCCACATCGCCAAGCTTGTGGTTTGAAGGAAAATCCACAGGTTAGAACCTACACCCCTAGCGTTAGAGGCGCATGTCCGTACCATTGAGCTATCACGCCTCTGCATTTTAAAGACCAAAAGTGGTTAACATGAAATCACATACATATTAGGTATAAATACCGACACAATCTCCACTCGGCCACTTACCAAGTTTGGCTGGAGAGGGGGTCTCCAACTCAGAGACCTCTAGGAGTCCCACATACCTGCCTCCTCCGGGAAGGGTGACGGTGCGTAAACTATTACCCGCGTCAGAAAAAAAAAAGGTACAAATAACTACCCACAGAAATAATCTATGCATGATCAAAAATACAAGAAGAAAATAAACGAAAAAACCTATACAAACTTTTTCTACTTTGTATGGAGATTCGGCTTTGGGCTTGAGGTTTCCCGTACAAAGTTGAAACATTTAGGTGGAATTTTTACAATAACCCCGAAGTTGCGTTTTCTTTATAATGCACCATTTTCGTATAGCTGACCGTTCCGATTTACATATGAATATGAAGCCGAACCGCTCGTGTATTTTTAGGCCAATACGTACCAATATTAATAAAAGTGGAACTTTGAAACCATTTATGTTACATACATACATAACATCCCGCCCATAATTCCCGAAGGAGTAGGCACAGTCAAATGGGCAAGCAAGCCCAGTTTTGTTTTTGGCTGAATGTGGTTAAAAGAACCACATTCAGCCAAAAACAAAACTGGGCTGGGTTAGATGGAAAATTGTAAAAAAGTAGTGACAAGTGGCTAGCTGGTCGCCTACAAAATCACATACCAAAAACCCGATATATTAGTCGTATAACCACAGTTGGCACATTCTTTTTAAGTCCCAGACCAACATGGGACAATGGGCTGGGTTAGATGGAAAATTGTAAAAAACCATACCATTTATGTTGTTTTTTTAAATATGAAGTATGACCCTATTTAAAGAAATAAGCGTTTTTAGTTTAACTTAACTTCTATGCATATATAACATCACGCCTGTAATCCCCGAAGGGGTCAGCTGAGTCAACGGGGCAGCCAGCTCACTTAAACACATTTGACCAAAAATATAAATAGCCTGGGTTAAGTAGATAATTGTGAAAAAGTAGTGACAAGTGGCTAGCTCGTCGCTTACACAATCACATACCCAAAACCCAATATAACATTAGTCCCATTTCACGACTTGCTAAGGAACACAGTTGGCTATTCTTTTTAAGTCCGAGACCAAAATGAGACTAACGACTGGACTCCAGATTTGTATTTTCAGAATAAAACACAAAAGTAGTATTTGCTTACATTATTGCTTGATGGTTTTTCATTATATTCTAAGATAGTTACAAAAAGTCGTAATAGAAACATCTGTCCCGAATAACAGTTTATCTAGTAACTAGAATCTAGTTCATTGCAAACTGTTATTTTTGCAAATGAAACAAAAACTTTAGTATTCCAAGACTCGGGAATATATGGCCTTTGATAAAGACCTAGGTCGGTAGCAAATCCAGGAATATAAAAAGGTCTTATATTTTCACAAGCCTGATGGGTGGAAGAAAAATTGCTTGAAAGAGAGAATGGTGGGAGATAAAAGGTGCCATTTTATGAATAATTAAGGAAAATGGCTACATTTTCACGTAAGTTTTTTAAATTTCCATTCCCAGTAAACATGTTCAACAGGCTATTCATAAATTATAACTCTACTAATATTACAAATAAATAAATAAAATAAATTAATAAATAAATTCTTCAGACTGACACACCAATTCCCTAGTCCCAAACTAAACTTATGCTTGTGTTATGGATACTAGGTGAACGGATAGACATATTTAAATACGTTTACAAACATCCATGACTCGAGTACAATGGGCATGTTCATTACACGAAACATTTGCCCCTAGCGGGATTCGAACCCGCGACCATTGGTTTCGTGGACACGGTGACCACTCGACCACTGGGCCAGTTAAAATAAAATAAAAACGTCCACAACATCACATACACTGATCTGACTCCGAGCTAAGTAGCTAAAGCGCTTGTGTTACAGATTTCAGAATCAACAGTGGTATTACAAATATATACTTACTAAAATATTCAATAATAACACAGACACAGAACCAACACAAGTATTCGTCACACGAATATTTGTCTTGGGTGGCGATCGCACCCAAAACTCTTGGCGCATGGGACAGGGTCACTACCAAATGCGCCATCGAGCCAGTCAAATAATATACTGTGGTATTATCAACCTAATAATATTTTACTCACCCCATAGCCCAGTTTTTCTTTCCACAAAAATCCATTGCACTAGCCCATATTTTTTCGTTTCCACTTTATTGCAATAGTGTTGCAAACCAAACGAGTAATTCAATTTGATACCTGGTCTATGTTAAAAAATTGTCTCCAGACCCTAGAAAAGGTTTCAAAAATATTGTTTCTGAAAGCCAAAACGTGACGATAACATATCTGTAACATACCAAATTCCACGTGAAACTACTAGTAAAAGCTAATTATTTTCATGATAACAAAAATAAAAACCGACTTCAAAAAACCCCGCAAAAAATGTTTATAAAAAACACAAGTAAAAACTGCCTTAATAGCTATTTAAATGTCAAAACACTAAAAAGTATAAAATAAATTCTTTCGACTGCTTCGATGAAAGTATTAATCTTTAACACGTATTTAAATATTTACAATAATCAGTTAGTTTTGGAGTCGGTGTCAGCCCGCGTAATTATATCATCATTTCGGAATTTGCAATTATTTGTTTCTTGGTGAAGGGTGGTAAAATAGGTTTTGAATATACAAAATCAATAGTAAGTTAATATACTCATATTTTAACTAATTTGTTTCATATTGTTATTAGTCAGGTAATTTGTTATTAAGTGTCTACTTTTTTTTAGTTTGGCTGGCACCGACTCTAAAACTAACATGATTCAGGATTTAGAGAGTCTGGTAATTACATTGAAGTGACTACTGATCTTTGTAGCCTTTTAACCAAATTTGGATCATGATTATTTGTTTTTTTTTCATGAAAAAAAATTGTGAAAGATTACCACATTTTTTTTTTATTTAAACTTGCTTGCATTGAAGCTTCAGATCTCAAATTCCATAATGCATGATACATTTTGTGCAATCAAATGCAATGCAATCTCATTCAACAATTAACCTTATTACCCCGTCTTTAGAACCATAGTGTATACTTTAATTGTTCTCGCGGAACATTCGTAGTAGTAAGAACATTGTTTTGCCCAACAATATCTCCCCTTGACTTTGCCACATAGGGCGAACTTTCCTACACTCTAATAACCTACTCAAAGTGTAATTGTATTGTATCTTGGCAATTTTGTCTCGGATTACAGGCTAAATTGTTTTTGCGATTACCTTCAGGGTACTTTTTATTTGTCTAGACCCTCGCTGTACAGTCGCCTACATTATATATAAGGAGAACATTAATTAACTATGTTTAACATATATATAAATATGAACATTTACTGTTTATACCTAAGTATAGAGAAAAACATATTCTCCTTTTGTATATCTTACAAATATAGTTTATTTTTTTATTTATAATAACAGTCGAGATTTTTTTTAAATTTTCTGTGTAAAAATGTGAATTAAATACTGTAATCTAGATGTAATTTTTTTAAAAACAATGCGTATGTTTTCATTGTAGTTAATTTGCGTTATCAATGTGTATCTCAGGAGAAGTAACCTAGAATGTGGTTAAAGGGGTCTGCTGTCCCTTTGACTATGCCTACCTCTTCGGGGATTCTGGGCGTGATGTTATGTAGTAATCCTAGAATAAATATATAAATTTGTAGACAGATTTATACTTAACCGTGAGAATGACTATCGTCAGGGCATTATTCGTCGACATAAGCAATATCATCTGTCGACATGGTTTTCGGAACTACATTCTTGCCTATCTTGTGGCGTAGCAGACATTATGTCTATAAATGTAGCTACAAAAATACATTTATGTAGTTAACTGTACCAAGTCCGTGCTATATTGTTCTTTTCTCCTCAGTAGCTTTGACCTCGAATTTGCGATTACTTCGAAAGTTTATTTTTACGTTGATTGTGTTGGGCGTTTTGATTTTAAATTAGAAGACTCATTTCGAAGTCCAAAAGTACACTCTAACTATTCATTAGTGTGGTAAAATCTTTTAAAGTTTACACACAGAACTAATAAGTTTGAAAACCGCTAAGAGAAAATTTTAGAAAGTGGTAATTTGCACTCGAATCTTGATATTTTTGTTCATGACTATTTAAGAATGTTTTTTTGACTGGCTCGTTGGTCGAGTGGTCAAAGACCCTGGCCACGAAACCAAGGGTCGCGGGTTCGAATCCCGCTAGGGGCAAATGTTTCGTGTGATGAACATGGACATTTGTACTCGAGTCATGGATGTTTATAAACGTGTTTAAGTATGTCTATCCGTTCACCTAGTATCCATAGTACAAGTATAAGCTTAGTTTGGAACTAGGGAATTGGTGAGTCAGTCTGGAGAATTTATTTATTATATTATTATTATTTATTATTGGTTATAAAGTATACACATTTCATATACTACGTTCAAAGGTAAGGCATTGGTATTTTAGCTAGAACATTTTATTTGTATCATAGAATCTCTTACGTTGGAGTGAAACAGGGGTTGATTTATTGGGTATTTCACATCTTTATTCATATTTATACCACTAGCTCAGCGGTGAGGGAAAATACTGAGAGAAAATATGTACATGTCAAATAACTAGGGATATAGAACCATGTATTCATCCAATTTATCTTGTTTTCCTGTGTAAGGGTTACACATATTAAAGTCGGTGATTCTATGTTTTTATTTTATCAACTAGACCCGTTTAATATAGGATGAGAGATTAAGCGGAACCCGCCTAGGATTTGAAAGAAAGAAATAAATAAATTTATTTGACACAACATTAGTTAACAGCAACAGACATACAATAACAAAAAAAAAAAACAGAGTGTGCCAAAGGGCGCAATATAATAATAATATGTCTGGTATCAATCCAATATCCAATTCCAGTCCATAGTAGAACCTCCCTCCATAGCCCCGGTTTTTAGTTTCCTTTTTTCGCCATAGTCCTGCATCAGCCGGATGTCGCCGTTTAAGTGTATGTTTTATACTGCAACTAAGGGCAACACCCGACCGGTGTTCCATCACACATTTAGATCAAACTCTCTAAAGGCCTCTACATGTTGGACCTATGTCTCCATGCAAGCCTTAAAGGCCCGGGCTTGTCCCGTGATTGGGCCAAGAGACATAATAATAAAAACTGTTTATTTCGTTCCACAAACCAAAGACAGATGAGGTACTAAATAAAAGTGGGTACAGGATAGATGAGCTAAGGTAAATTAAGTGGGTCACCCGGTCCGTCAGGATAGGGTACACAGCTGTCTATGTGGTCGTGAAACACCACCCTAGGTGTTCTGGGGGAGAATATCACTCCCTCGTGATAGGCCGCTAGGCGGCAGCGCGCGCTGCGTAGACTTTTCGAGATAAATCCCGACAGTGGGGATCCCGTTGGTTTTGCGTTAGCGCCCGAAGAACGACAGCCTTGAGGTTTAGTCGGTAGGGTCTCCGGAGATTGCTACCGGTTTCGAGCCCGACTCACCCTTATAGGTCCCACCCAGGATTCTATTTGGATGGTGCGTAAATGCATTCCTCAAGTAAAAAAAAAAAAAAAGGTAAATTAAGTGGGTGAGTATGTGGGTCGCTAGTGCCTGTGTTAGGTAAGAAATCTGAATTAAGGAAATGATAGTACATTATTTTTAAGTGCCAGACCAACATTGGAGACATTTTGTAACGGAATGAACATCATTTGATTCGTTGTAAAATGTATAAAGAATGTGCTCATTTAGAAATTTGAAACGAATTTTCCGTTTTCTTTATCTTCAGAATTGTAGAATAGAAAGGCTAAAACTCGAAGTTTAACTAGCTCCAAGTTTCAGGCTGTCTTTTATGACGTCATTAGGCAGTCAACTTTATTCCGCTTAATTAAATATAAGCGTTGTATTCGTACCCCTTCGGACTATGCTTATCAACGAGACTATTGTTTGCCAAAGTTTGTGAAGGTATCTGGAATTAAATATTTCATATATTTTTCAAGCGCTCGTTCAAGGTGATAAATTTGCATGTCACAATAATGTTTAATTTCACATTTAATCGAACGATTTTTTGGGTAAAAAGAAATAATATTCCTGAATTATCCTGAAAATAAATTAATATAAAACAGTTTTTTTTAATTTTCCAGACTGACACACCAATGCCCTAGTTCCAAACTAAGCTTATGCTTGTGCTATGGATACTAAGTGAACGGATATACATACTTAAATACGTTTATAAACATCCATGATTCGAGTACAAATGTCCATGTTCATCACACGAAACATTTGCCCCTAGCGGGATTCGAACCCGCGACATTTAGTTTCGTGGCCAGGGTCTCTAACCATTAAACCAACGGGCCAGTCGAATTTTTATAATTATTAATTTATTATCATTTTATATTTAAGTGGCGTGAAGTTTAATAAGTTAGTTAGAATTACAAAATATAAAAGAAGAAAAGACGTAAGGTTTCTAAAAATTTAAAAAAATCTGTACCAAAAGTATAGTTAGAAAATTGTAATTTATAAATTTTACTGTATCAGTATTAGTTTTTACTAGGATTTTCTGACTGGCTCGATGGCTCATTCGGTAGTGACCCTGCCCCATGCGCCAAAGAGTTGTGGGCTCGATCCTCACCCTGGACAAACATTCGTATGATGAATACTTGTGTTGGTTCTGTGTGTGGGTGTTAATATTGAATATTTAAGTATATATTTGTAATACCACTGTTGATTCTGATATCCGTCACAAAAATGTTTAAGCTATTTACCTCGGAGTCAGATCAATGTATATGATGTAGTGTGATATTTGTTTATATATTGGATATTTATTTATTACTTTAAAAAAATCTTGTCACCCTAGGATTCACTCATTTTTATACTAAAAAATTTGTATATTGAAAAAGTGAACATCTTGAAGTTTTAAAAACCATTACGGATTATACGTACCTAGTATAAACGACTACGTTTAATAAATTAAACATAATCTTAACACAACGAATTGTTCTAACGGAAACGTACAATTTAAAAATAACTTCCATTACGAAATTGCTAACTACAGCGAGGCGTTTCAATTTGACCAGAGTTTCGGAGATTGACGACATCAAAGGGACAAACGGACCAACAGAAACTTGGACGGTCTTCATTTTCGTTTAAATAATAAATTTCCGGTGGGATCTCTTTGTGGTATTCACACCAATTTGGATAATACTGAGAATGTGGATGGATGAAGTTACCAGGATTTTTGTACCGTGGAGGAATTAAACGGGAATTATTTTCCATTCCGTTAAGTGGTTTTATGTCTTTCTGTGGAATTTCGAGTTTCGGGTTCCGGGTGCTTCGTAGAATTCATTCTAAACCGTCTTGTGCATGTTATGATCCAGGATTATGAGTACACATCTGTTAATGCTCTTACCTTTTCTAAGGTGAAGTTTAGGGATTTTCTTGATTTTTCTAAAGTATTATTATTATAATATTTTAACAAAAATAGTAAGTTTTTAGTACAGATAAATAACTTGAAGCGACTATTTATAAAGTCAAAATACTGATACTGTATATATTACACAAAACAATTTTCAAGGGTTTTCGTCTATCTGTTTGTCTGCTTGTATCAGATAATATAGGAACTGACACACCAATTCCCTAGTACCAAACTAAGCTATAAGCTTGTGCTATGGATATTAGGTAAACGCATAGACATACTTAAATACATTTATGACTCGAGCTCAAATGATGACTCGAGTACAAATGGTCATGTTTCATTTGCATTAAGCATTTGTCCCTAGCGGGATTCCAACCCGCGACCCTCGGTTTGGTGGCTATGGTTTCTGACCACTTGACCAATGGGCTTGTCGTAATTAGGCTATTTTAATTTTAAAAATAAATTAAGATTCTGTAGAATTTTCTTTGTTAAATTCTGTGCGGACTTAGACGTTAGCAACAACTGGTTATAAATGTTTATATCTTTCATAAGTCACATTTTTCCTTGCTTATAGAGACTGTTTTATCGTGAATTGTATCCACAAATGGCCACATACACATTGTAGCACCATTAAAAATAATTCGCCGCCTTTCCTTTCAAACGCAAACTATCAAGTGAGCATTAAAACCTCGTAGGACTGCGCCGCACAGCACCGGGCGTGTTTATCGCGCCGTTTACGACCAATGAACGTTACAAAACTTCGCGTGCCGCACTTTAAATCGATTTGCATTTTTAAAGCCGAGTAGTTGCGTTTAGCAGGCGTTGGTCGCGAGTGGTTTACCGGCTGGGGTGTTTGGTAGGCTAAAAAGCATACCAAATAATATATACAAATATACATGAAATCCTACTAATATTATAAATGCGAAAGTTTGTATGTATAGATGGATGTTTGTTACTCTTTCACAAAAAAACTACTGAATGGATTTTAATGAAACTTTAGAATAATATAGCTCATACACCCGAATAACATTTAGGCTATATTTCATCGATGTACCACGCGAGCGAAGCTGCGGGCAGAAGCTAGTACATCATAATTCATACTTATAAAATCAGATCGTAATCAGAACAGAGTACAATCAAAAAATTGTTAGGTTAGATGAAAATTGTTAAAAAGTGATTAGCTCGTTGTCTACACGGTAATAATGTTCAAGTGTCTGAGCAAACATAGTACACATTCTGTTTTTTCACTTCCATAGTCCGGTTAGACGGAAATTCGACATGGCATTCGGCGATGGCTTAACTTGCTTTTCTATGCACGGGGGTGAAAATCCCGCCAACTCCCTCACTTCATTCTGGCACTAAGAAATTTCAGTAGAAACATTAAGCTACAAATTTTTTTCAGTAAAATGGTCGCGTTCTACTCGGTGACCCACGATAGGGTCAGCGCCGAATGACGAAGCGATTCGTCACAAAGAGAACACTCTTTCTGGCGATTCGCTGAGTTCACTTGGCTTCCATAGAAGAGAAGCGGAATAAGCAGTCATATGTTTAGTTGACAAGGAATGCTAATTAATGTGAACTTACTCAAAGTCAAAGTCAAAATATTCTTTATTTATATAGATTTCAAATAAACACTTATTAATCTGTCTAAATCAGTTTCAATTAGTTAGATATGATTCTACCACCGGTTCGGAATGTTGCATCTATCGAGAAGAATCCGGCAAGAAAGTTTTTTGAACAACAGTATTAACAAAGTTGTATGAATCATATTTAACTTTGAACCATGTTTAAAAGTGGCCCTTATGTAAAATAAGAAAATAAAAACGTATAATTACTTACTAGGAAAAGAATAAATAAATAAAATTTAAAAAATATATAAAAAACTTGACCCGACCTTACTATATTTAGTGCACGCAGAAAAATGGAATCTTTATGCAAATCACAAGACATCATTAACTGCAACGGCGGCAACTATTTGTATCAATAAAAAGAATAAATTATGTAGCATTACCATAAGTCAGCGCTTACGTGTGCTATAAATTACACTACACAGAACTTCCGTTTAAAAATGTATTTCAACACGTCAAAATTCAATTTGAGTCTGAAATCGATGTTTGAGCTCGAAGTCGAATTTTTTATTCAAATCATAGATACTTTATTGCATTTATTTATTACTAGAAATATTTTGACAGAACATGAAGTAACAACAGTACCTTCAATTTAGGCGAATCTCTTTCAGACAACCTTTAGGTACAGGAAAGTAAACTATAGAAATAAAGGTAAACTTTATATATTATTAGAATATATATACACGCAATTAGAATCTTTACAAATAAATAAATAAGAACATACGGAAAGGAATAACTTAATACGTTCAGATATCAAGATTAAGTTAAAGAAAGTGAATTTTTTGTTTTGTTTTAGGCCTAAATTTTGAAAAGTGGAAGGTTTTGGGATAGTCTGATTCAAAGGGGAAGAGTGTTCCAGGAACGAATAGATAAGATTCATGGAAAAAGCAAGGAGAATACATAGAGGTTTTTATTCAGATTGTGTTGGGCAAAACCTTGGCATTGTCTCGCGTTCTAGTATGTTATGACATCTTGGACACGTGTGGGTTGAAATATATCCGGCTGTTGAATATGTTTGTGATTTGCAATACAAGGGTTGAACGTGGTTCGTGGGTGTGTGAGACTGCGGATAAATCAGTGAGGATAATTTAAAGCAAATAATGTCAAAGTCAAAGTAATAGTTTATATTTGCATTGAATAGATAAATAAATAAATATCAGACTACATCATTGAACTTACTCCGAGGTAAGTAGCTTAAGCACTTGTGTTACGGATATCCAAATCAAGAGTGGTGTTACAAATTTATATTTAAATATTGGATATTAACACTCAGACACAGAACAAACACTAGTATTCATCACACGAATGTTTGTCCTGGGTGGGGATCGAACCCATAATTCTTGGCGCATGGGGCAGGTCACTAACGAATGAGCCATCGAGCCAGTCATAGATAAACAGGATGATGATGTGATGAATGTTATAATGAATTTTTATGGCGTTTTATAATTATTAAGTCTGGTCCAGTACAGTTTGAAAGTGGTTTTGACAAACATTGTACGGCCCTGCTGAATACAAGTCATGATATTTTGTATGAAAAGTGTACATTGTTATACTCGTATTTTAAGGCTTTTAAACTGCTAATGGATGGTGTATTTTTTAGTACTTGTGTTGGCGAGATATGTGGGCGGGCGGAAAATAAATGATTTATGGTGTTGTGTACGAGTATTAACAGTTTAAAAGTTCGCGTGCTCGTTTTAAATTATTCGATTTGCATTTTTGATGGTGACTGCATTCACCTCGATTGGCCAAAGTGCAAGGAACCAATTACTGGGCTAGTAATGCGGTCGGGGTGTGCAAGGGGAATTTTAAGCAATTTTCCTTGTAAGTGGATTTGAGGCTAATTTCGAATAATGAGATCATTATTAACGTAAATTTGTGTTGGTGTGACATAGTATAAATAAATAAATATACGACGACATCACATAAATTGATCTCACTCTGAAGTAAGTGGCTTAAGCACTTGTGTTACGGATATCAGAATCAACAGTGGTATTACAAATATATACTTAAATAGTGGATATTAACACCCAGACACAGAACAAACACAAATATTCATTACACGAATGTTGGTCCTGGGTGGGGATCGAACTTATAACTCTTGGTACAAGGGGCAGGTTCACTACCAAATGCGCCATCGAGCCAGTCAAAATACTCTTTCATTTCAATAATAAAGAAACGGCAGTGAAAACGTTCTTGCGGGAAAACTGATTATACTTTTAGATGATCAACCTATAAATCTAATGTTACAACTGTCTGTATGTTTGTCTGTATTTTTCAATGAGAGATGCATTTTCTTACATTTATTTGAAATTTGACTGGCCCGTTGGTCGAGTGGTCAAAGACTCTGGCCACAAAACCAAGGGTCGCGGGTTCGAATCCCGCTAAGGGCAAATGTTTCGTGTGATGAACATGGACATTTGTTCTCGAGTCATGGATGTTTATAATAAACATATTTAAGTATGTCTATCCGTGCACCTAGTATCCGTAGCACAAGCATAAGCTTAGTTTGGAACTAGGGAGTTGATGTGTCAGTCTGGAGAATTTATTTATTATTATTCGTATGCTACTTAAGATCTAGACTGTGTGTTAGGAGAAAATGCATTTGTAACAACCTGATGTCGATAGTTCGAGTAAATCGACTTTGAACTTTCAACACCACTTGTTATGTGTTCACGAATGTTGACCTTACGAGTATTATTGAGCATGTTAACAGGGGTATTCCTGTTCAAAAAGGACAAGCCCATTCTCATATCTCGCTGTTTTCTTCCAAATACCACAAGCTTCCAGGAAGGGAACCACGCTAGCACCATAGGTATTGTGCTAAGAACAATAAAATTAGTAAGGCGTATAAGGACTACCCCATATGACGCTCCGTTCTGCCTACCCTGTACCCTGCTACCCTGTCTGGAAATTGGCGTGTAGACAAATTGTTGAAGAGTATTCTGACTTTCAAACTCTCCTAATATCCTCTCCAGCGAGCTCACGATCATTACTGATTCTCCGAGGTCCATAAATTGCACTTTTACCCAAACTGTAGTCGTTAGCAAATAGCCTAATGCGTTTAAAATCTACGGAGTTAGCCCCAGCACTGAGACATTAGCGAGTGACAATCGAACAACTTCGCCTCACTGCGGGACGCCTCTCATTGCTTTTGAGGTAAAAAGTTAACTGTTTGTGGGTTACGGGTTGTGGTTTTTAATTACTCGCAGCCCGAAGGCTTTGGTCGGCATTTGGTGTATCTCACTGACAGTTTTAAGTAGTGTGAATCTGAATAACTTGGCAACTAGTTTCGGCTTAAAAGCGAAACCCAGTCGTCAAGGTATTGTATAAAGATTTGAAATAGCTAGCCATTAAACTATAGCTCTAATAAATATGTTAGTTGTAAGTTTTCGTATGATGAAAATCGTTTGTAATTGTCAATTAAACTTACTTGTAAATTATACATACATAACATCACGCCCATAATCCCCGAAGGGGTAGGCAGAGTCAGCCAAAAATTATATCTTCTTGTTAATCTATTACTAATATTATTACGCTGAGAGATTGTTATATATATACACTGAAATAAGACTAGATAGCCCATTTATCGAGGAAGGCTAATATTACCATAAACGCAGAGGAAATCGCGGGCTCAGCTAGTGTGATGCGTAAATATTATTATATGATTCTCATTAATGATATGAGTAGGTTTTGCGTAAAATAATTAGAAGTATTTATACTCGTACATGCATATTTGTTTTGACCTATATATATTAGTAGGATGTCTTAGAAGAAAATATTTCAATTGTTTCGGGCATTCAGACATTTACATAATAACTGTTAACAAGTTATTTTGTAAATGTCTGAATGTAAAATGAAAAAGAGTCAAAAATGAAAAAGAGCCTTGTTACATTCTCAGAATAACCTAGATAATTCTTCTAGCTGTACGAACCAGACGTGACTCTCATAAGGTTATAAATGACTGCCAGGGTACCGTCGATACGATGGCAGGTTAATTATGACCGCTAACCTGTCGAGTGCCCGACACCGGTTAATCTATGACTAATGTTCCGGCAAACTTCAAAATTGCTTCGTGAAAAATTTACGCCACATCGCGTTTTGGGGTCCGCTAATTTACTAGTGTTGGTAACAAAGTTGTTTGTCGTGGTTTTTCTAAATCCGTAGCTTTCTTCGTGGTATAATTCAGTTGTTGGTCGCAGTAGCAGGGTTAAATGTATACTAATATTAAAAAGCTCTTCAGCTTTTTAATATTAGTATAGTTAGCTTTTTAATTATAGTTTGTTTGCTTGAACGCGCAAATCTCAGTAACTACTGGTCTAATTTGAAAAAATTGTTTCAGTGTTAGATAGCCCATATGTCGAGGAAATCTATATTTAGGCTATATAACATTAATCATAAACACAGATGAAATCCCAGACACAGCTGGTTATTTTATAAGGGTGACAAACAAACAAACATAAGACTTATAAGTTTTCAATTATTCGAGACTGTTTTTTTCTTCTCTGCTGCTGTCATTCTAGTAATTTTATAATATCTACTTACTATTTTTGAATTCTCGATACCAAGGACAGTCTGACAACTTAAACAAAATACTTAAACAAAAAAAAAAAAAGTAAAGACAATACTGTCTTTAATTTTTTTTTTTTTTTTTTTCTTCCTAATCCTGCGATCAGTCTTTCTGACTATGAGCAGATGTGTTCGGGCAAGTTATTTGTGAGGAGATGATCCCCAGCGGGAGCATCCTCCATATGTATATTGGCTTAGTCATCATTGTTGACTAGTTTCAATGTTCTACGCCATTTAAGGCGATTTAATACATCTGGTAGGGTAAGCTGGACAGCGAGTTGGTTTGGGTGATGGTCCAGTCTTTTTTTGTATTTGTCAGCGATTGCTTTGATTTCCTCCTTCACCGTTGGCATCTTTAGAAATTCGTGGAGTTCAGAATTTCGAATGAACCAAGGTGCGTTGCTGAGTTGTCTTTACTGATAAAAAAACTTACAAAGTATTTTTATTACTAAGTCACACTAAAATAAGTATTATACGCACTGTATAAATATTATAGTAAGTTTATTATACATAACATCGCGCCCGTAGTCCCTGAAGAGGGTTAGATGAAAAATTGTAAAAAGTAGTGACAAGTGGCTAGCTCGTCGTTTACTCAGTCACATACCCAAAAGCCCGTAAACTATTAGTCACCTTTTACGACATGCTAAGCAAGACCACAGTTGGCACATTCCTTTTTTTTTGTCCCAGATCAACATGGACCAAGTACCAAACCAACATGGGACAATTTTTTTAATGGTTCCCAACCGGTTTCGGTTATCGTGACCACTTTATGGATTCTTTATAGGTACGCTGGCCTTTGGTATTAAACGTATACAGTTAACAAGGGCAAATATATCCAACAGAAACAATAGGTTCGAACCTACACCTCTTACTTATGACGAGTATTCTGAAACAATGCCAAGGGGGCTGTCCGCGCTATCATAGGCGGATTAACCTGAAAACTAACTACGTCCGGGCGCGGGTAGTTTTAAGGGGTGGATTCCGAACCCCCCGTAAAACCGTCTCTCGGATAGCTTTGGGTGTTCCGTTAACTGCTATCGAATGATGTTAGGACCTGTTATACTGGATGTTTATGGAGATTGCAGTGGTAATCATCATCTCCGAAAACGATATCACTTCACAATATTCGACATTCTTCGTAACGCGTTAGAAGTGAATAGTAAGCAAGTCAATACGAATTCTTTCTAAATACCGCGTACCCACCTCTCGCCGTAAACCGTAGAACAAACTGGCGTATCTGATCACGTCATTGTCACTTTACGTCACAATTACACGCGGTGCAATCGGTAGCGCGTAGCGGTATCGTAGGTGAAAAATATCTACATATAAAAATAAGTAATATTAAAAATGTACAAGCTCGATGGCGCATTCAGTAGTGACCCTGCCTCATGCGCCAAGAGTTGTGGGTTCGATCCTCACCCAGGATAAATATTCGTATGATGAATACTTGTGTTTGTTCTGTGTCTGGGTGTTAATATTCAATATTTAAGTATATATTTGTAATGCCACTGTTGATTCTGATATCCGTAACACAAGTGCTTAAGCTTCTTACCTCGGAGTCAGATCAATGTATGTGATGTAGTTGGATATTTATTATTTTATATTTAGTTATTACTAAGTAGTTGGATATTTATTATTTTATATTTAGTAATAACTAAATATAAAATAATAAATATCCAACTAAAAATGTATGAACCCGATACATTTGACTCAGCACAACACGACATGGAACATTGCGTCACAAGACAAAGACAAATCCATTTCGAATACCGCCTACCACCTTGCGCCGTAAAACGTAGAATACACTGGCGTATTTTATCACGTCATTGTCACGTCACGTCACAATTACACGCGTTGCAATCGGAAGCGCGTCGGTTCGGTCGCGATTAAATTCCTTTTGTCCCACCGTCTCGCTTACAAATTAAAGGGAGTTACGGCTGCCTGTTTATTGCACGTTGTTAGAGTTATTTGCAAATGCCGCGTTACGTTTGGGATGTAGTGTACTTGAGAGGAGCGCAGTGAGGTAAGTTGTTTATTGTGTGTACCTGCCTTAAATCGTATAACACTTATTACGTTTATTACAGCAGGTAGGTATCTTAGATTCTGAATCTATTTAGTCTATTAGTTAGAGACACGAATCAAATGACCATGTTTAGTTCAAATCTCGCTGGAGACATACTTGTGTGATAACACAGTCATTTGTACTCGAATCAAGGATTCCTAAGCGCTTATAAATATTTTAGCCATTATCTAGTATTGAAAGGATAAAATCATGATTTGAAAGCAGGAGACTATTTTCATCATACGAATTAAGCCAAAAACAAAACAGGGCTGGGTTAGATGGAAAATTGTGAAATAGTAGTGACAAGTGGCTAGCTTGTCGCCTACACAATCACATACCCAAAACCCGATATATCATTAGGAATATTTATCCTAGTTTTGTAGCCACCACCACCTCATTACTAAAGCAAGTGGCCTGTCAGAACAGGAGAGCAAGGCGATGTTGTTTTAAACAATGTTTCTGTCACGATCATATCCTGACTGAATGCGGGCGGAAGACTCACTGCAGTTTTCTCGACTGTGGTCGTCTGAGACGTCAGTTTTGACACATTATTAACGTGTTCGCTGTTCCGTGCAGCGTGTGTGCGTCTAATTGTTTTACTACTTGTGTATTGTGCTCGGTGAACAACTGCTTGCTCGAATGTTGATGGATATTAGATTTGCTTGGGATAACGATGCGTTTGTCGTGATAAACAAGACTTTGCGATCATAAGGTTGATATTAAACCATCTTTTGTTTTATCATGTCTCATTTTAACTCATTTAATATTCAATGGTCGGCTATTTTACCGTTCAGTCAGTCAGAATGCGTGAAAGGTGGTTTATTTAAAACTAATGAATTAAAGCGAAAAAATTTAACATCAATTGGTTTATTTAAAACTAATGAATTAAAGCGAAAAAATGTAACATCAATTAAATGTTTAAAAAAGCAACTAATATATTTTTTTAAAGTAATTATACATACATAACATCACGCCCATAATCCCCGAAGGGGTAGGCAGAGTCGAAGGGGCAGCAAGCCCCTTCAACCACATTCAGCCAAAAATAAAGCCGGGCTGGGTTAAATGGAAAATTGTGAAAAAGCAGTGACAAGCGGCTAACCTGTCGCCTACACAATCACACACCCAAAACCCGATATACCATTAGTCGCCTTTTACGACATGCTAGGCAAGAACCACAGTTGGCACATTCTTTTTTTTGTCCCAGATCAACATGGGCCAAGTCCCAGACCAACATGGGACAATGAATGAATCGCATCTACCAATAACCGTACAACATTTAAGGGAAACATATTCCTGTCAGGTTCTTTTTTATCTATTGACCTAAAAAAAGCTGTAACGTATTTGTCTGGGTATTCCTCAAACTCCCGTAGGTTGGAATAAGAAAAATAAAGCATTCGAACGTGAGTGCAGACAATTACCTCTTAGTTCCTCTCAAAGAGGGCGCAGTGCCCTCTTGCAGAGGATAGCTTCAGAATGTTTTTCTTAAGTGGCAGTCATCGGTCTCCGATTGACGCTGTTACTATTTGACTAGGTCACGTAGAAATATGTCCTACTAGCTTCTGTCTGCGACTTTGCTCGTATGGTACATCGATAAAACATAGCCTACATGTTTTTCGGGTGTATAAGCTATATTATTGTAAAGTTTCATTCAAATCCATTCAGTAGTTTATGCGCGAAAGAGTAACAAATATTCATACATCTTCACAAGCTTTTAGGATTTTAGAAATAATATAAATACTGGCAAGTAGAGAAAGTCTTTTTGTCTTTTTACATACATACATACATAATGTCACGCCTTTTTCCCATGGGGGTATACAGAGATCACGTACTTCCATTTGCTACGATCCTGACATACACATTTCGCTTCTTCTACATTCATAAGTCTTTTCATACACGCTCGTCGGTTAAGGGTTTTGTTAATACATTACCAATCTGGTCATGGAAAGTCCGTCTAGGTCTTCCCCTCCCAACGGCTCCATTTACATTTGCCTTATATATCTAACCGACTTAAAAAAAAGGAGGCGGTTATCCAATCGACGGTTTTTTTTTTTTGACTGCAATTTTTACTAATAGTAGGAGTTAAAAGAAGAGGAATAATTTGCCGCGGCTGCGTCTCAAGTTCAGTTTGTTACGGAGCATTACCTATTGTTTGTTTTGTGGTATCTACGTACACTTTTTCGGAACTTGTTCTCAGGCTATTCTACAAAATATTTTTTTGTTTCCTTTAACATAGTTTTTTTATTTCAGGTTAAAAAGCCGCCCGCCCACGTGTTAATAAAAAAATAAAGCAATGCCGTATGGAAATAAAACGTGTTGTTGATTTAGAAATCTACCTTTTTACGTATTTTATGTAGATGTATCTTATTGTGATGATAATGATAACTCCCCAAACAGATATAGAATTCCAAAGTAATTCCAATATAGAACAATCGATACCGACGAAGCCACTTTCTAATTTGTACTTTGGAATTAAATCCATATTGTAGTCGCTTTTCGTTTCGAGTCTCACCCACGCTTCTGAAGATTGGTGAGAAATTTTGATTTAAATAGGTATAACATTTCCCTTCTAAGGCTACCGCATCTTACCCGTGTTAGCGAGATCTTGTTTCGCTAAATACCTGTGCTAGGTCATATTACGGTGTGTGTAAATCGCTTGCTACTTGATATGTAAACGTAATTTATGTGAGAGATGTGTACAGAGATGTTGAGCGGTAATTATAAAATCAAGTCGAATGTAGACCGGGGATAGGACATGTCCTTCTTGAGCGAGAAATGCTGGTTCACATCAGAAAACTCAATTCAAATTCAAAGGGAAAACATTTAGAGGAAATACGGAACTTTAAAATAACTAGATTTTATTCAAAACTAGCTGTGCCAGCGGTGTCACCCGCGTTTATGGTTAATATTATAAAGACTATTTCCGTCATACATGATTTCTATGTAAAAAAATGAGTAACTTCTCCCGTTTTCCCAACATTTCCCTTCACTACTCTGCTCTTATTGATTGTAGCGTGATGAAAAGTATACTATAACCTGCCCAGTAGTATGAAGAATAATTGTACCAAGTTTCGTTAAAATCCGTCGAGTAGTTTTTGTTTCTATAAGGAACATACAGACAGACAGACAGACAGACAAAAATTTTACTGATTGCATTTTTGGCATTAGTATCGATCACTTATCACCCCCTGATAGTTATTTTGAAAATATATTTCAAGTACAGAATTGACCTCTCTACATATTTATTATAAGTATAGATATAAATGAACAATCATTATTCAAATTATCTGGAACCATTATCTGAGGGTTTGGAAGGTCAGATAGGCAGTCGCTTTAATGAAATAATCGGACTTGCTTAATCCAGGATCATGGTCTAAGTGTATCATGAATAAATTCTTCAGACAGACACACCAATTCCCTAGTCCCAAACTAAGCGTATAAGCTTGTGCTATGGATACTAGGTGAACGGATAGACATACTTAAATACTTTTATAAACATCCATGACTCGAGTACAAATATTCATGTTCATCACTCGACATATTTGCCCCTAGCGGGATTTGAACCCGCGACTCTTGGTTTCGTGGCCAGGGTCTCTGACCACTCGACCAACGGGCCAGTCATGAATAAGCACGTTACACTGGGAAGATGATGATCTGAGTCAAAGGTTGATCTGAAGCCGCGTTTCCACATTTGGCACGCGACATTTTGCACAACATGTTGCCCAGCATGTTGAAAGTTAGCACGAAACTTTTAATTAACAACGTTGCCTGTCTACGCATCTTCTATTATGTGAGTCTGGCAACGTCGCGCGCTGTTGTGCAGTCGCCGTACATGTTGAGCGTCACGTGTTGCGCGTCAATTGTTGCCTAGTGGATACGAGGCTTAAGTAATGCATTCAAGAATTCAAAGTAAGATGCAAGTAATATATAAGTAAAGGCAGTTATATTACTTACCTAATGGCCTATATATCATAATACACTACTTGAAAATTATGTAGTCGCTTCATATTTATAACTAACTAGCAGCGCCTCGCGGTTTTTTCTGCGTAGTTCCCGTTCCGATGGAAATACGGAGATAACATATAGCCTATGTTACTTGCTGATAAAATAGCTTTGCTAACTACTAGACTGATTTGAATAATGATTACACAATCATTATTCAAATCAGTCTAGTAGTTTCGGAGCCTATTCGATACAAACAAAAAAACAATCAAATCTTTCCTCTATATAATATTAGTATAGATTATTGTAATACGTAGACGCCTACTTTGTTTGTGTGAGCTTCTTTTCATAATAAAATTAATAATTGTGATCACATGAGTACTTACTCGTAGGCATGCAACAGTTTCTGCTGTTGACTCAATATCTTAATAGTGTGATGCGAATGTTTAAAATCTGAAAATCCGGCTGTATAACTCTTAATCAAGATATCTGTTGCTAGTCAACCATCTCAATCCTTTCAGTTGAATTACTTGCAAACTTGATTATGAAATCTTATGATTAGTACATTTACTATTGGGTTTCACTGAACTGAAGTATTTCCGATATTAATCTATAGACGACGTGAGAAATTATACCAGAAGAATATTGTAATGGCATTTAATGTGAAGTGGCTAATTAAATACCATTTTTGCTTTTAACAAACATATAATTTAGGACTTGTTAATTTATAGATTTAATCTGATGATCGCATTGTGTTATATATTTTTGGAAATGGACATTTGGCATAAATATTCATAATTAGCTCGGTTTTTTGTATTTGGTTTTTCGTAGAAACGGATATGAATGTCGATTCATAGTCATGAATTTTCTGTCCCTACATTGCAGTTGATTTTAAACCAAAACATACCGTAGGACCCTTCTATCGTCCGAGAAATTGTGTGATTAATTACATTTCTTTTAGACTCATGCATAAGGTATATTACTATCTACCTGGAATCCACACAGGTAGAATATACTTTTACTGGGAAATGTCATTTCTCATCCGATCTTGTAATAAAGAAAATTGGACGCATTCAGCTATGAAAATAATAGGAATTTTCAGACACATGCACTGTTTTACTGGGAAATGTCATTTCTAGCCTGTTTGGACACATGAAAACAGTTGTATTAAAGGAAATTACCATCCAGCTTGGTAAACTATAAATGCCTTTTATTTTCAGAAACATGAATAATAGATTTTACTTGATATATAAGTATACAAAGTACTGTCAAGGGGAAATGTCATGTCCCATTCGTTAGGACCCACGAAAACAGCCACAACAAAGGAAATTCGAGCACCGGCTAGGTGCCTTCAAAATAAAAGCACTGCTATATTCCGCAGTAACGCAATTAACCCCAAGTCCCCGACGTCCTTGGGTCGGTCCGGACAGCATTAGAACATGTTCCAACTAGTTCTGTCACGCCCCGCCGCGACTCGTTCACGTCACGTCGCGTTTCGTGTCACGTAGAGGAGTGCGAGATATTATGTGAAATAATATTAGGTGTTTGTTTTGTGTCCAATGCTTGTGGCCATTTATTTATTAAACAGTTCCATTGTATATGAATGGGAGGAATATGTACTTTAGGTAAGTTAATAATATGGAGATATCAATAAATTGTAATGAAGAAGTTTCCAAGAAGACAATGAAAGTATATGTACCTTAATAGAAAAATTTTAAGTTTTATTCTTGCAGTTCAAGAAAAAAAAAATCTCATGAATAAAGAAAAAATTTAAGCGATGTGAAATGATATTATATTATAATTCTAAGGGTTTACAAACAAAAAAAATCCTTGTTTTCTATTGTATGGTGAAATTGTCATTTCAGGATAGTAAACACTTTATAATAATTTTAGTCAATATAATTTTGTGCTTATAGCGGTGGTAGCTCAATAGTAAGGACACGCGCCTCTTAACCAAGGAGTGCGGGTTGAAACACGGGCACGTACCTCTGGATTTTTCAAATCTATGTACGTATTTATACCACTAGCTCGACGGTGAGGAAATCAAATAATGGAACCTGCAAATTCAAATAACTTTGGATTTGTAACCATTATCCAAAAATTGTCTGGTTTCCCCTACTTTAGGGTTACGAAGGTCAGATCGGCAGTTGCTTCAATATAATTACCAGACTCGCTAAATCCTGGATCATGGTCTTAGCGGACCCCGTCTAAGCACGGGACATAACGCTAGGAAGATGATGATAATTTAGTGCTTAGAGCGAATAAGTATTCGAGTCAGTTAATAAATAAGTAAACATAAAAGTTATCTAATTACCATCTGAATTGTGATTGAGCTGGGTTATCAATACAACGAGAAAGATTTTCAAACTAATCCCATTAACCTCAGTCCGTATGCCTTTGTCCTCGAGTCTATCAAAGCTAGACTTTGGGACATGTTCCAACTAAGGCCAGCGTGATAAGACATCACGTTCCTCCGCAACTTGTTCACGTCGCGTCCCGTTACGTGTCACATATTATGTGTGTTAGGATGTAATGTGAATGTGAAATATTACTATTACATGTTTTAAGTCGATAGTGGACAGTTTACAACGCTTGCGTCTTAGAAATGGCTTTGAAAATATCACCAGTATTTAATGGTAAACTGCTAACCTGTCGCCTACACAATCACATACCCAAAACCTACTATATACCTTTAGTCGCCTTTTACGATATCCTAGGCAAGAACCACAGTTGGCGTATTCTTTTTAAGTCCCAGACCAACATGGGACAGTAGGTTGGGTTGGATGAAAAGCTGTGAAAAAGGAGTGACAAGTGGCTTGCTCGTCGCCTACTCAGTCACATACCCAAAAGCTCGTAAACCATTAGTCGCCTTTGACGACATGCTAGGCAAGAACCACAGTTGGCAATTTTTTTTTTGTCCCAGATCAAGATAGGACAAATATTTATATTGGTTTTTTTACAAAACTTACGTGTTCATCCGCTCATTCAGATGCAGTTAAACTAGAAAAATTTTAACCTCTCATTCCGCTGTAAAAGATATACTAAGGTCATCCGGCAACTGCTTTGATGACTACACAGAATCTTGGCCGAAGCCAATCCAGGTTAGAAAGCGGAAATAATACTACGTAGAAGAAGCCGCAAATAAAAAGTTTGTTTGGGCACGTGTTTAACTAATATTATGTATTTCTAATCTAGGCAAAACCCGTCCATTAGTCCCCGCCGAGACTGTAAATCCCGATTTTAATTGGTGATAATTAGGGTCGTACCAACTTATTCTGTCACGCCCCGAGTCGAGACTTGTTCACGTGACGTGACATGCTCATCCCGGAGTTTCGAGTCACGTACGGGAACGCGAGGGCGTGTTCGTTACCATTTGGAGTGACATTAAAAAGTGCTAAAGGGCGATTTGAACTGAGAGTTTGCGGTAACAAGTAGCTTGGAACGTTCGCCGATTTATTAAATTAATTATTACTTTCTTTTTTGAACATGTTTGAGTGTTGTGTACACTTTTATGAGTAAGTTTTCAAATCTTCGATTTTGAGTTGGAATTGCTGTGAATTTGCATTCGAATTGGATTAAAAAATAAGTTTGAATAGAGAAGAACAACCATTTCTTGTGTAGATGATTTTAATTTATTTATAAATAATCCCACACATAGAATTAAGCTTAGGTCGTCGTTAAATCCTTTCATAAAATATGGAATAAACCGTATTAAACACATTCAGAGCTTCCGAACGAAGGTTTTCAATCTATAATGTATTTAATTTACATACAGTCCGATTTTAATACTAACACATTTTGAGGTTATACGGAAAGGAAATCGAAATGTCCGTCCGTTGTACCGAAGCCTATTAATCGAATCTAGTCCACTCACCCTCGAACACTCTACTGACAATGTGAATACAGCCTGTATACACAGGTGAGCACCCTGTATATGCTGGGAGACCCACCTTCATTCGCTCGTGAAGGGTCGCGGTTTCAATAGAATGAGTAACGATTTTATCAAAATGAGGTCAATTTTTGAGGTTATTTATAGTTTGGGTAGGGAAGCGGTGTTATATGTATAGGGGCAGTTATAGACCAGGTTAAATAAGTTGATCCAGAACTATATCACATAGTTAGTATATAATATCAGAGTTTAAGTCTTATTTTCCGAAACCTCTTAGAATATTATAAGTGCATACATACATACATAACATCACGCCCGTAATCTCCGAAGGGGAAGGCAGTCAAAGGGACAGCACATTAAGCCCTTAACCACATTTCGCCGACAATAAAACTGGACTAGGTTAGATTATGAAAGTGGTACAAACATTATAAAACAATTTCTAGATATTTTAACCCAAAATCTGATACAGTAAGCTATTTCTTTGTTGTGTTAAATACATACATACATACATACATAACATCACGCAAATAATCCCCGAAGGGGTAGGTAGAGTCAAAGGGGCAGCATGCCCTCTCAACCACATTCGCCTACACAATCACACACCTAAAACCCGATATACCATTAGTCGCCTTTTACGACATGCTAGGTAAGAACCACAGTTGGCACATTCTTTTTTTTTGTCCCAGATCAACATGGGCCAAGTCCCAGACCAACATGGGACAAATACATATAGTCTAGGAAAAATAAATATTAGACCTGAATATTAGCCTGTCAGATCATATCAAGTAAGCTTTATAAGTAAGCACTTCTAGTGTTTATTGGATATATACTGGACTGTTGGCTAGATACTGATCGCATAGGACATTGACATCCAAAATGTCTATACAGGTAGGGCATACAAAAAACATATATAACATCACGCCCATAATCTCCGAAGGGGTAGCCAGAGTCAAAGGGACAGCAGGCCCCTTTAACCACGTTCAGCCAAAAACAAAACTGGGCAGAGTTAGATGGAAAATTGTGAAAAAGTAGTGACAAGTGGCTATCTCGTCGCCTACACAATCACATACCCAAAAGCCCATATACTGGTAGGGCGAAAACAAATGTTTGACGCGCAAAAGAATTTGTATTGAATCCAATTGCAGAAATAAATTATTTCATTTCATTGCATACACGAACCTATCTAAAGTAGAAGTTCCTAAATTGTGCCGCTTGTCAAACTTTGGGAAATTATCTTATACTAGCAGTGCCTGCGGTTTCACCCGCGTAGTTCTCGTTCCTGTGGTAATACAGAGATAAAATAGAGACTATGTTACTCGCTGATAAAATTTGGTTTAGTTGGTTTTCGAATCGGTCCAGTAGTGTCGGAGCCTATTCAATGCAAATAAACAAGCAAATAATCAAATTTTTCCTGTTTATAATATTATATAATGCTGTCATAAAAAGGTTAACAAAGACTTAAACTTGGCCTTGACCTATGGATAAAACCTATTAGATAAAGATCATGGTGACAAAACTATTTGTTCGTTAACAACCAAACTTAGAGACTAAAATAAAGCAAGCATGTTTGTCAGATATTTGCCATTCGTTTACAAACTCTACATTCCTCATGAGCAGGTATGTTAAAACGAGAGGATAGCGAAAACTTTTCGTCCAAAAACAACCTAATCCTCGCAAACAAACAAATGAGAAATGGCTGCCCCCGAACAGGATCGAACAGGGTTCACGTAGTAAATGACGAAAGTAGGAGACCTGTGGCTCATCATGAGAAAGGTCCTTGATAATACTGTTGTTAATTAATAGATTAATGATAATTGATATAATCTCAGGGAAATGCTGGACTTGGAGAAACAATTACTTTAATTAAAAAATTCGTAAACCCATTGAAAAGAATGTAGAAACGAATATGTCACAACAAATTTTGCTTCTTCTCTCATGAGTATAAATTTTATACTTTTATAAGTAATGGTGAGTCCATTTTGCCTGAGCTTCGAACATTTTAGATGATTCGACTATTTATTCAGGAAAACCAATATTGATAATTTTTTGTCAAATGATTTCGGCACGAAAACTTATAGGTGTACAATTACTTTTCGTGAGTGTACTATGGTATCTAAAAGCCACCGTTTTCATACGTATAGGGTGTATGCACATTGTCCGCACGTGCGTGCGGAATGCGGAAGGGCGGCGGCCACTAGATTCAAATTACCGTCGTATTGTAGTGGACTATTTACATATTAATGTACTACGTATTCATTACAAATTTGTATCTTAACTGAACGAGTTTAAAGACTACTTTCCAAAAGTCGTGAAGCTATGTGAGCATTTTCAAACCGATCGTAATTACAACGAAAGCGCGCAAAGTTACTTATAAAAACTACGTGATTTATGCTCGAAAACAATGCAATTATATTTATTACTGTTTCAATTAAGCACTATTAGGAAGTAACATGCATTCGAGCGTACTAATTGTTTTCGAGATAACAGATTTACAATATTGCTTTAAAAGCGTTATTCTGCAAAGGTGGAATGTGTAATACATACTTATATCAAATATGATTGAATGGTACATTTTAATAGAGTTATTGCTTTATGTTGTTAGAGAATTTCCGTCTCGTTTTAGGGTTTACACAAAGGGTAAAACGGGACCCTATTACTAAGACTCCGCAGTCCGTCCGTCCGTCTGTCCATCCATCTGTCACCAGGCTGTATCTCATGAACCGTGATATTTAGACAGTTGGAATTTTCACAGGCGATGTATTTTTGTTGCCGCTACAACAACTACTAAACAACATAATAAAGTAAATATTTAAGGGGGCTCCCATACAACAGACATGATTTTTTGCCGTTTTCGTAGATAATGGTACGGGACCCTTTGTGCGCGAGTCCGACTAGCACTCGGCCGGTTTTTTTATTTCTTCGTAGCGTTTTGTATTGTCTATGTTGGATTCCGCTAGGATTGTGATCATTGATTTAGCTAGTTATCTTTATTTTATTTTATTTATGAAATACACATAACAAATGACCATTGTTAAAAATATAGTATATATTTGTACGATTTCCAAAATTCTTTTTTTATTCGAAAGGGTTTATAAAAAGTCAATTGTACACTCCTCCTACAATTTTTTCGTAGTTTAGCTTTATTATTTTTTATAAATATTTACTGCTTGTATATTTTATTGACTTGTTCTGATTTTGAGCACAGCAATGTCACACCCGACCCGGCCCGTCAACCCGCGCAAACCTCTCTCATTTGGGGCAGTTCTCAACTCGCCATTAATATGAATCACGCAAGAAACTGGAGTTGTGTTTAACGAGAGGCGGCCGCAGCGACTGCGAGATTATTTGCCGACTTGGAAGTTCAAGCCCCAAAAAGGAGTTAACTTCGTGGTAGAATAAGTTTTTTTAACTTTTCCTTTAAACGTAAATGGTACTATCTGAAGATATTATTGAAATTATTGTACGAAGTTCGCCAGATTCGCAAAATTCTGCATCATTCGGTTCTCTCTGCAGACCCCCATGATTGGAAAGTCGCATCAACCTAGTTTTAGTATATTAAGTCTACATTAACTAAGTACAATATAAAAGTTAGGAAAATGGAGATGATGAAGATGATGATTGCTTGTTCATTTCGTCCCATATAACATATATATAACGTCACGGGCTGGGTTAGACGGAAAATTGTGAAAAATTAGTGACAAGTGGCTAGCTTGTCGCCTATACAATCACATACCTACCCAAAACCCGATATACCATTAGTCGCCTTTTACGACATTTTATTGGTACATTCTTTTTAAGTCCCAGACCAACACAGGACATTCCCATTTTGTCCCATTGTTCGTATTTTGAGCATGGCAATATCAGAAACCTTAACCACCCCGTCACCCAGCGCTACCCACGCTCATTTGGGGTAGTTCGCAACTCGCCATAAATATGAAACTCGCAAGAAACAGTAAGTGGAGTTGTGTTTAGTGAGGGCGGCCGCAGCGACCGCTGAGATTTACTTGCCGACTTGCAGACTCGCCCGTGGGGTTAACGGCTATCTGTGTTTACAGATAAGCTGTAACCCAAAAAATCATTTGTTTATTTTAAAACTGTCAACATATGTACATACAAATAGTGTGTGTTAATCAAAGTTTAAAGAGGTAAACTTCGTGATAAGTACAATAAGTTGTTTATTTCCTTGGAATGTGTACGTACATGAAATCGGAAACCTGGAAAAAGAAAATTTGGACATATTTTTAAGGAGCATATCGATACATATTATAGGTAAAACAAAGTCCTTCGCTGCGCCTGTCTGTCTGTTTGCGATTTACTCTAAAACTACTGTTTTCACCAATAGATAGAGTTATTCTTGAGGATTTAGATATATAATTTGTTAAGTTTTTGTATACATTGGCTGAAATATAATCTAATATTTGTTGGAGGTGTTGCAAAAAATTAAGTCGCCATGTGGGCGGAGCCTCGGGAAAAAGCAAGTTATTAAAAAAATAGCAGATAAAATGTAAAAGTAAGTAATGTATTTACAAGCCAATGAGTTATATGAAGCGAAAAATGTGACCCAGGATTGTAAAAAATGGCAGGATGTGACAAAGACCTAGAAAATATAAATTTAGTTTAAGATTTACTCCAAAAATAATCATTGCGACTATTGGACAACCTGATGATTTTTTTACGTTTTAGAGTAGTTTTTTGGAAGCAGTTTCTAGTTTTATATTCAGCTAGATGGTAGAGGTTTGAATGAATTCATATTACTTATATACTTATTTTAAGAAATACAAAATTAAGATAGTAATTGACGTTAAAATATAGTGAAGTAGTCGCATCGAACGTTAGAAAAAAAAAGGGTCGATACGACTAATTATAACGAGATATAAAAGTGACATCAAAGGCTGGCCGCAGGGAACGAAGGTTGTCTCCGATAGGCCTCAATGTTTGCCTTTGATTAAATTCCTTGCAAGACTCCAATGAAATGGTTGAAATATTATTACATACCTCCTCGTCCTACATTAAGGGTTAGAAGAATGAGTACCTGAAAATAGCTTTCAAAATTATAATCATTCTAATTAAAAATATATATATCAGACTTCATCACATACATTGATCTGACTCCGAAGTAAGTAGCTTAAGCACATGTGTTACGAATATCAGAAACAATAAGTAGTGGTATTACAAATAATATACTTAAATATTAGATAATAACACCCAGACACAGAACAAACACAAGTATTAATCACACGAATGTTTGTCCTGGGTAGGGATCGCACCCACAATTCTTAGCGCATGAGGCAGGGTCACTACCGAATGCGCCATCGAGCCAGTCAAAATAAATATTCACATCACATACATACATTCTTATAAACAAATAATAAATAAATTAATGATCCAGACTGACACACCAATCACTTAGTCCCACACTAAGCTTATGCTTGTACTATGGATACTAGGTGAACAGATAGACTTAGTTAAAAACGTTTTTAAACATGATGACTCGAGTACAAATGTCCATGTTTATCACACGAAACATTTGCCCCTAGCGGGATTCGAACCCGCCACTCTTGGTTTCGTGGCCAGGGTATCTAACTAATCCTCGTTAAGATTGGCCGCCGTGACCGATATCGGTTAGGAGGCCATTATTATTATTAATGATTCGACATCGATTGGCGGTTATTACATTTTGACGTCATTCAACCAAAAATCTTGATAATAAATATAAGTCCTATTAACAAATAAGTATCAGACGACATCACATTTATATTGATCTGATTTCAAAGTAAGTAGCTTAACACAAGTAGTATATATCAGATTTAACGAAATACCTCATATTTTCGTTATATCTGATTGACATAGACAAGTACCTGTTTGTCGTGCTCTGGCGTTTAACGCGTAATTGCATTTACAGTCTGGCTGGCAATAAAGCATATTTGTTTTTTTGGTTGGCTCTTTTACACGTGGACCAAAATTAACCATTAAACAATTCCAATCAAAATAACGGATTACACGTAAATTAAAAGGCAATTTGCATTGAAACAGTTATTGGAATCACCATTTTCTCTTTTCACTTTGATGATTTATTTAATTATTATTTAAGTGTCGCATCGTAGTAATGTGTTACCTGCATTTCTCATTGCTATTTATAAAATACATTTTATACTAGCTGTGCCAGCGATGTCACCCGCGTTTATGGTTAATATTATAAAGACTATTTCCGTCATACATGATTTCTATGTAACTTTAACCATATTAAGGCTGCACACGCGACGGAAGCTTAAAAAATGGAGTAACTTCTCCCGTTTTCCCAACATTTCCCTTCACTACTCTGCTCCTATTGATTGTAGCATGATGAAAAGTATACTATAACCTGCCCAGGAGTATGAAGAATAATTGTACCAAGTTTCGTTAAAATCCGTCGAGTAGTTTTTGTTTCTATAAGGAACATACAGACAGACAGACAGACAAAAATTTTACTGATAGCATTTTTGGCATCAGTATCGATCACTAATCACCCCCTGATAGTTATTTTGAAAATATATTTCATGTACAGAATTGCTCTCTCTACAGATTTTTTATAAGTATAGATAAATTTTAATATGTGTGCGAGGATCGTGCCATATGGCGTTCGGTTCTTTCTGCCTACCCCGCTAGGGAAGTGGCATGAAGTTTAATTAGTTAATTAACATTTTCGTTTGAATTAAAATATTGCAATACTTTATTTCACATTCGGTTTTTACTGAAAAATATTGCTTACTTGAATTTGTTAATGTCATTGTATTAGATATTTTATTTGCAATAATAACATTAAATAAATGTTATATCATATTAGAAATAATAATTTAATATTAAAATATCTATTATGTGATTTAAAAGACATTCTTAATTTTAATTACCTTAGCAGTGGGATATATGGCTAAATATAAATTGGCGTGAAGTTTAGCTATAAAAAATAAATAGTTTTTGGGTCATGCTCAACAAAAAATACGAAAAAACGTAAGTGCCATTAATTTTCGTTCTCTTTGTACATTTCGTTGTAAATAATAAGGAAATAATAGTTTAACAAAAAAAATATTAAATAAAAATAAATAGCAACTTTATAACAAATATTGCTTCATTGTCTTGTGATGAAATTATTATTAGTTAGTTAGTAAGTTAAAACTTATACTTTCCTGCATAAGTTGATCAGCTGATTGGCTATTTTTTAGCAAAAGGTAAAAAAAGGTTATCTTTCATTTTCCATAATCAATTTAAATAAGCTCCTTAGTATTATGAGTCGAAGAAGCAGGTAAGAGGTTTCGCTTAAGTATACAAAAAATTGCCTTGTATATTACTTTATCCTAAAACAAACAAACGGACCTATCAAATCTAACTAACTTAACTTCATGCCACTTCCATTCCACGGACCTATCAAAGTCCTAAAATGTTCGATTCAAAGTGTTATCGGAAACTACTTGTTAAACTATTTATTTCTATAAACCGTTCCAACATATAAACAATTCAATCTAAGTTGTACCTTCAACACTTAATGCATTTTCTGTTAACATACCAACTTATCTCAGCATTGGAACTCTATGATAGAATCTTACGCCATCTACAAACAATATGTTCTTAAGTGCACCTCAATCTGAAGTAGTTGCATAGCAAAATGTTGCAGGTTGCATGTGTACTAATAACAAGTAAACTTAGTCTAGTCGAGCCGCCAGTTCGCCCCGAGCGGAACGCTTGGTTTCTCAGTACGGCGTGTTCTTGATACAGTTCAACTTGTATTAATAACGAACTTAATATTAATAACGTCTTCCTGGTATCAATCAAGCTATCGATATCTTGTATTGGTAATTAGCTTTCGACGGTAATATGTTTTCTTGGATTTTTGCTTCTGTCGTAGTAAGCTTGTGATCGAAAAAGTATGACATGACTTAATTTAAAACGTCTTTTGGGATTTTTGTTATGAAAAAAAGATAATGTCAATTCAAAATCACATTTTTAACACGTTTTTTTTACAATATAATATGATTTAGCTATAGCTGTTAGTGGCGGTAGTTTAGTTAGCAGCATGTGTCTCAAATTTGAGGTGTGTCGGTTCAAAACCGAACTATATAAAAAAAACACAAAGATTTGGAATGTCAAAAGGTGATCCAATCCATATGTAAATTTCACCATGTAAATCTTACTACATAGTATTGACCTTGCTAAAAAGGCAGGAAGTAGAATAAAGTAGGTGTTTCCGGGTCAACAAAATCGAATAATCCAAGCTGACGGGCTACCCTTAGTAATTAATGGGGGAAAACAAAGAAAAAATGATTAATGATATTAATAATGAGAAACTGGATGCCGTAGTGGATATTGAAGAAAAATTAAGAAACATTTTCTGTTATTCAAACCCGGGTAAGGGAACGAAACAGAAATCTTTACTAATGTCATGAGTGGAAAAGTTACTCTGTCTGTCTGTAATATTTCAATGCTGAAACTACTAAGTCAATTGTGACGTAATTTGGAAAACTAATATTTTTAATCTTGAATAAGGATGTAGGCTACTTATCCCGAAAATATCGATACATCACGTAGGTCCCATGATAGAGGGTTGTATCTGATAAATTCCCCATCGATTGAGCTGCACGCAAAAGCTTGTTCCAAAGAAAAAAATATTTTTAAGAATTTTTATACGAGAGAGAAGAGAGACAGCTAAAAATCATACGGCCAATCAAATATTGACCTAAACCAGCCCACCCCAGCAACGACAAAATTATACAAAACAATCTGCAGAAGCAACGAACGTCTTCATGATTAAAATCATACATTACATATGTGTGTCAACAAGAAGTTGTTGTTTGCACAATTACAGAGCACGCAAGACAAACACGGCGGCTGGATGTAACGAAATAAACGTATTAAAACTTCTCGTGCGCCTCAAAAGTAATTGCTGTATACTATGCCACTTTAATTACGACTCTCTATGTAATGCGGCCATTCACGGTGGTAAAAGTCACGCGGTTTTGTCGCAAAGTTTAAAATTACACACGGGGACGTTTCATTTAAATTAGATTGCGTGGAAAGAACGGGCTGTTCGTATTATTCCGGAATTACCTTTGATCCTAGCGAGATATTAGGCTTGGTGGTCCGTTTCGGCGGATGGCGTGCGCCGTTCCGACCTAATCTTTTGTGTTAACCGCACGCGTCTTCGCTTGTTTTGACGTCGTTCAGCGAGTCCTTGTTAAATATTTTTAACAAGTTCCCCTTTAAGGGACGATTTTTTTTGCTGCAGAAAGCTTATTACTCCGTCTTGTAGGGAGACGTTGTGGCGTACAGCGTCTATTTTGATTATTTGTCATTGCGCGTACAGAACATAATAAAACACAATTCGTACATTAAAAAAATAATGTAAAACATAATAAAACACAATTCGTACATTAAAAAAATAATGTAAATCATAATAAAACACAATTCGTACATTAAAAAAATAATGTACGAATTGTGTTTTATTATGTTCTGTTCAGTTTTAGGTTTTATTAGTAGTCAATAGTCGATTTAAATTTCTGCTTTTCCCCAGAAAAACAAAAAAAAATTTTTTTTAGAACGTCTTTTTATTTTATTTTTCCATACCACAGGCATTAACTGAGTGGTGACTATTTCACTCATGACCCCGATATTCTGTGGCACCATATGGCTACATCTAGCTCTATGGCGTCACTAGCCAGTTAATATGACCTATTCAGATTTTATTGTCATCTTTCGCTTTTATCTCCGACCTGATCAATTTAGCCCAATTAGTGATAATGAGATACTCGATGAGCCTGAGCGAAAATTATGGATAGTGCCTTTCAAAGACAAATTGAGGATCGTTATATATCTTTAGTCTCCATTTTAAGTGGTATTCCTATTTTATATAAAGCTGGAGCGGATATTGAGACATTATAGTAACAGCTTTGCTTTTATACTCAATTTCCTTATAAAATCGGGTTAAATATTATTCGATCTTAAATATTGCACGGTACGGGATCGTTCCTAAAACTCGCACTTGTGATGTTTTTGATGTCTTTATGAAATACATATTAATGATCTCTTAAACAGAAGTATTTCTTGATCAAAGTGGATAAAACCACGCCGTAGGCTTGCTAGTTATAATCCTAATAAAGAATAAAAAAATTGCTTACTTGGGTTATATGCATAATCGTCATTACCATCATCTCAGCCAAAAGACGTCCACTGCTGGACATGACATCCCCCAAAGATCGCCAAATCGTTTTGGTCATCTATGTCGGTCATCGTTTTGGGGTTATATGCATACTGTGCCGCATTGCCGCACGTAGTATAATACAGCACGTACTCCACGTAGATAACCTAACATGAGTAAGCATACTAACAGATTGAGAGATATATAAACAATGATATGATGATAATTAAATCAGCGTCCACCAACTTTCATGTCATTCCACACCATCCCATTCGTGGTTATACATACCTTAACTTAATTTATTTAGTATTCTATTGAGTCTCAGACGCAGGACTATACAGATGTCGCATGTCTTCTATGGGCAGTTCTTTTAACAAGGTCATAAGAGTGTGCACTTAGCTGTGCCCAGTCGAATTAACGAGCCCTATCAAGGTGATGAGACCGGACCGGCCATTGGGCAATTGGTTGCATCGTATTAAAATGTGATGCGCGTCCTTTTCGCGTGGTCGCCGTGTAATGCTATTACTTGTATTTTATTTTATTTATTTATTTTTTAAGATAGATATTTTTACATCATAAGCATAGATATTTATCATCATCATAACATCACGCCCGTAATCCCCGAAGGGGTAGGCAGAGTCAAAGGAGCAGCTGGCCTTCCTAACCACATTCGGCTAAAACATAATACTGGGGTGAGTTAGATGGAAAAATGTGAAAAGGTGGTGACAAGTCCCTAGTTCGTCGCCTACTCAATCACACACCCAGAACCCGATTTATACCATTAGGCGCCTTTTATACAATTGATCGTTGTACGATATGCTAGGCAAGGAACACATTTGGCACATTCTTTTTGGGAAACATGGGAAGAAGATCAGTGACGTCCCATATCTGAAGTTCTTCGTGAGCGAGGTTATTAGTATGCACTTAGCTAGGCCCAGTCAAATTATTAGCGAGCCCTATTAAGGTGATGAGACCGGACCGGCCATTGGGAGCATGGTTGCATCGGAATCATATTAAAATGTGATGCGCGCGCCCTTTTCGCGCGGTCGCCGTGTTATGCAATTATGCACCAATATTGCTTCGGGTCGAAATCCATTAGCAATAATTTTCGGTGCGGTACGGTGCGCAGGCGAATTTTAAATTCATTTCATTGCGTAAAAGTCGTCTTTTACGCAATTAAATGAATTTAAAATTTAAAACTCCCCAACCGAAAAACGGGGTTTTACCCGCTACAGAGTACAGTTCCTTATGTACAACCTTATTTTTAGTATGTGCGAAACCTGAAAACCGTTTGTACAGATTTGTTAATAGAATCGATTGCTATAGTATAAAAACTATAGTATAAATACTATGTGATATTTTGACCAACCAAAATTACAAAACTTTAGACCCTATTGAAAACTGTATAAAATATGATTTCAAAAATTCTTTCACCATTAGAAAGCTACATTATCCGGAAGTAACTTAAGCTATATTTTATCCCAATATTCCTACAGGAACGGGAACTATGCGGGTGAACTTATTTATAAAGAGGTAAAGTTTGTGTGTTTGTGAGGTTTGTAGAACCTCTGGATCACATTATTTGTGGGTGTCATAGGCTATATATTAATAGGCTATATTTTGTCCCCATATTCCCACGGGAACGGGAGCTACGCGGGTGAAACCGCTGGGCGCTGCTAGTAACATATATTTTATGGATAGCAACGAGAAATACATTAGCACGGTCTTTACACATTAATAAAATATGTGTTATAATATTTCATGTAGGTACTTAATGATATCTTTATTAATATTCAAGTAAATCAATACGCTAAGGCACTTACGCTAAATTGAAAAATAATTGATAACATTCTTAATCTCTTGGCAAATATTTTTCCCTACAAATCAATTGTATCTTTCTAGGAATGTACGTTACACAGAAAAATAAATCGCGTTTAATCTCTTTATTCAGAAGTGCAACACGAAATAAGTTTGCTCAACAGTCTAGTGACATTTATAAAAATTTCAATGTAATGAAACTCCATTTCAACTGTTACCATCAACAAATTGGTTTAATTAAATTTATTTGAACGTAAGTCTCAAAGTCATACTTTAAGCTTGCTCATATATTTTACAACGAAAATTATTTTATTTGTACCACACATGTTTGAATATTAAACCCGATGTTTACGATTATTGCCTCAAAACCAATTTGACTGAACCTTCGGTGCTTGTAATTAATATTTTTTACTTAACGTAGAACGGCAGTTAATTTGTTAATTAATGAATTTTGTGCATTTCAACTGGGTTCAAAATGCGTATGTCTATTTTAAAGACCATTTTTCGTACAATAAAAATAACGTTGCTTGTTTTATTGTGCTTGCAAAGGTTACCAGCTGTCTATATAATATCAACATATTTAGAATAACTAAGATGCATGTACAACTAACACCACGATGCAAATTCATAGTTGGTATATTACCGTTCGACTGGCTCGATGGCGCATTCGGTAGTGACCCTGCCCCATGCGCCAAAAGTTGTGGGTTCGATCTCACCCTGGACAAACATTCGTGTGATGAATACTTGTGTTTGTTCTGTGTTGGGTGTTAATATCTAATATTTAAGTATGTATTTGTAATACCACTGTTGGTTCTGATATCCATAACACAAGCGCTTAAGCTACTGACCTCGGATTCAGACCAGTGTATTTGATGTCGTCGGATATATAATAGAAAAGCTAGTAGATTTAAAAATAATCGAGGTCGTAAAATAATTTAACTAATTGATACTGTCTGACAAAGAGTTAAGGTTCGAAACTTTGTTTTTGGCTTAAAATAAGAAGTAAAGAACTGAATACAAAGTCATCATCTTTCATCATAATTATTGATTGAAAACAATGCAACGCTTCTGCCGACACTGTAATTCGCGTTATCCAGTTGAAAGCGTTTCAATTTGGTTTGATATTGACATCTAATTGTATCGATCAGTAGTAACGAAAATTATTAACAAGGAGTCTGCTCATTAAAAGAATGGAGTCAAATTAATAACATTGTCATAGTTTCAAGCTTAGGAATATAATGTTATGCTGCAATTCACGAAGTGTTAGGCAGAGTCCAAGGAGACATTTTACCACTTCTGGTCAAATATTGTTTTTGCCCCATGTTGGTCTGGGACTTAAAAAGAATGAGCCAACTGTGGTTCTTGCCTAGCATAACGTAAAAGGTGACATGGTATATCGGGTTTTGGGTATGTGATTGAGTAGGCGACAAGCTAGCCACTTATAACTACTTTTTCCCAATTTTCTATTTAACCCAGCCCAGTTTTATTTTTGGGTAAATGTAGTTAAAAGGGCCTGCTGTCCCTTTGATCTACCTACTCCTTCGGGGATTATGGGCGTGATATTATGTATGTATGTATAGCCAAATACCTATATAATTTAATGATGCTAGAGGAAAAATTTAAAAACGTTTTGACAAGTGTCTAGCTCGTGGCTCAAACTCATTATATCTAGTAGTTTAGCCTTTTTACTACATGTTAAACAATAAACAGAAAATGAGACATGGATAGTATTAATAAAGATTTTGTATCAAGTTATTAATAATTTTCAATTATTTATATAAATCGGAGAAGCCAAAAGATTCAATTTGATTGACGATTTTAATAGTCAAACATAGAAGTGGTCCTAATAATATATTTTTAAAATCAAATATAATCAAATATTTTTTGGATTCACAGTGTTGTGGTACTTTTTACTATTTAAATTCCCTAGTCGCATATTCTTTTTATGGAAATACGAAACGCTTTTGCGTTTAAAACGTTTAGTTAGAACGGTATAATTGACGCCAAATGAATGGGAACACAAATATGTTTCAAATTGAACGAATAAAGCGAATTCATTCCGGAAAAATAACCAAAATGTATCTAATAGTGCATTCTCGTTTTGTTCAAAGGATTGGCGTTGGAAATTTTATATATATTTTTTTATAAATGTGTTTAATTTTAAAGGTTAATAGATATTCAGTCATTGACTTTTTTTTTTATTAATTGGCAGCATGACGTGTTCTTTGCCTAGCATATATAGCATAAAGCAGCTCAAGTACTTAGCTAAAGGAAATCAGAATCTACGAAGGTCCATAAACACCCAGACTTTAGATAAATATCTACATGTCAGCTTCTATTTATCCCGGTGAAAGGATGGAGACAGCGCTTCTTTTCACTCTCTCTCCCTGTCTCTTTCTCTCTTTCTCGCTTATCTTGGTGCTTGGATTAAGCCCGTCTTCTTTCACTAACTCCTAACTATTCTGAACCATTTCACTAACTTCTAATAGCATAGCACAGTTAATTAACTGCATGCCTTGATTTCCTCATATCAGTCGTTAATTAATCGAGCTTAATCCCTAAGTTAGATAGCAAACTGATCGTAGAACCTAACACAGCCCTGATCGCGCCTCACCGATGCAATAAGTATGTAAATGCATAATGCATCTAGTTTGTGCCGTTAATTGGGTGCTTTGGGGCATATCGTTGAACGTATACACAACCGTATACCACAAATACGTATTAACTCGTGGATTTCGAATGAACTGAACTTTTTTATGGCTTTTTGTCGATGCATTCATAAATACGTAAATACCGTCATGCTCGCTATCCCCAAAGGGGTAGGTAAACTCCAAGCAATAAGCCCTTTAAATTATGTTCAATAAAGAATAAAATCGAGTTGGGTGAGATAAATAAATAAATATCTGACGACATCACATACATTGTGATCCCAGGTAAGTAGCTTAAGCACTTGTGTTACGGATATCAGCATCAACAGTGGTATTACAAATATATACTTATATATTGGATATTAACACCCAGACACAACAAACACAAGTATTCGTCACACGAATATTTGTCCAGGGTGGGGATCGAACCCACAACTCTTAGCGCATTGGGCAGAGTCACTACCGAATGCGCCATCTTATTTTCTGTCAGCTATAAGCATATAATATTGCGTATTTAGATTTGTTACATCCACAAGTACTTCTCCAGGTTTGAACCTGCATCCTATATCTGTGAAGTGCGTGCGTTTACCCTAGAGATACATCTTATCTCTGTTAACGCTTTACGAAATCTATTATATAATCTAATATATAAAATTCTCGTGTCGCGGTGTTTGTAACCAAACTCAAATTCAAATACAAATTTTATATGTACATTCGGTAGGTCTAAGAATTGGTCGTAATCAATTTTTCATACCTTTTAAAAATCCGAGAACGGGGCGTTACGAAGTGCGCCGGGTCAGCTAGTAATTTTAATATTTTAATATTTTTTCTAATTCTAATCGAGTTTCCACGCTGTTTTTACAATCATAAAGTGTCAAGAAAACACAGAAACCCCTTTGAACCCAAACCCACCTGGCCATAATAAATCTCAACGAATCTAGGAGGATTTTTGTAAAATATACAAGCCTTTTTAAACAAAATGAATCTGGGTATGGACGCTCTGGCGGGGTTGAAATTTAATTTAAATCTAGTCATGCGTGATGGAATTGATATAGGGTTGGGGTGAAAATGAGTTTTGGACTAGAACAGGTGGGAATAATAAGTGGACTATATTTTGGGGGTTTGGGGTTTGGGTTTGTGATATTAGAATATTATTGATTCTAGATACACGTGTAATAAAATATATTGAATGAGCAAAAAACGAATTTATAGTTGGAAACAAAATAATAAAACTAACTTACTAAACTAAAGGCCAAGTTTGAGATGAAAGTATTATACTTGAAATTGTTAAATATTTAACAATATCAAGTATATTACTTTCATCTCAAACTTAGTAATAGTTAAAAATTCGTGTTACGTAAACGGATTCAATTACAAATAAATGTGAATTCTTTTGAAATGTTTATCTTTTTCCAAACAAGGGTAATCTAATCTCATCATTAAAACGTAATAATGATGTGTTTTACTTTTTACTTTGCCCCAAAGATTGCATAGTATATTTTTTCGATCTCCTCTTTTCATATACGGAAATATGAGAAAAGCAAATTTTCACTTCTCCACCAAAAAATCACACTGTATCTCAAATCGGCGAATGTACAAAAATCAGTTACGATTATCCCTTCTGGCCATTTTTAATCTTTGGCCGATTTCATTACTGACGGGTAAATAGGGTTCGGGCGCGGGATATATTTAAAAATATATGGGATAACGCGAAATATCTTGTTATATTTTGTCTGCGGTCTCTCCGCTTTCGAACGGGCCTTGTTAATTTAAAAATGCTTTTTGCTCCGATTCTGTTTCCGAAGAGGAAGTCTCAAAGCAGTCCGTAGGTTTATTTTTGGAATGCCCCTTAGTTTGATATTTAGTTTTAATTATGAAAACGGTATTTCAATTTGCAACGCTTTAAAAAGTTATTTATGAATAGTAGGTTGAAAGGTTAACCAAAGTCTTTTAATTATTATATTACAACTTTTCAACGTTTTAAGCAAAAATTTCTTTAGCTAATATAGTTTTAGGATTGACTATAGCCAAATTTTTTAAGTGATTGAACAAGCCTGACATTTAAAATATTTCAATAATTTTATGTGTATAGTAAATTTTTGCTCGACTTTAGAATGCAGATTTTAACAATTATCCGTATTAATGTTAAATGTTGTCTTTTATTTTCAGGTAATGTAAAATATGCATCAGCGGTGGTAGCTGAACGGTGAGCGCCTCACACGCGAAAGATCGGTTCAAACCCGGTTGTGGGTTGTATGCAATGAAACGGACGTTCGGATTTTTCAAATATAAGTATTTAATTGTAACACTCGTTCTATGGTCAGGTAACAAGTCGGGATTAACCCTACGTTTTAAAATAATCATAATTTCATTTGTCTCCTTTCCCTATTTATAGGTTACTGGCTTCTTCCCGCGGCTTCGCTCGCGTGGTACATCGATGAAACATAGCCTATATGTTATTCGGGTGTATAAGCTATATTATTTTAAAGTTTCATTAAAATTCATTCAGTAGTTTTTTTGTGAAAGAGTAACAAACATCCGTCCATACATACAATCTTTTGTATTTATTGTATAATATTAGTGGGATGATTAGTAGGCATCAGTGACTCGAACGTTATAATCAGACGCCTCATCGTCACAGCCTCCGAATGACACCGGATATAAGACTAAAAAAGTCTTTATTTGAATAGTTACGTCTGAAAATTCACATCTGAAGCTTTCAAACTGTATTTGAATAGAAATTTGCAGTTTAAGTTAAAAACAACAACTTAACGTAAGTATCGTGAGCATATACCCAAGTACAATCGAGTTAAAAATGTACAACCATTATTTGTACTGTTAAGAGTCGAATGCTAATATGCCCTCAACATGATATCCAGGTTCTGTCGCGTGATCTAAGTCTATAAACAAACAAAATAAGGCCTCTGATAAAACGTGATTTCGAATTTATACCTACATATACTTACTTTCTTTTATCATCGTTCGAGATAATGGATGTTTCCTTCCCATGTTACATAACATCATGACCATAATCCCCGAAGGGGTTGGCAGAGTCAAAGGGGCATCAAGCCCCTTTAACTACATTCAGCCAAAAATAAAACTGGGCTGGGTTAGATGGAAAATTGTGAAAATGTAGAGATACACCATTAGTTGCCTTCCACAATATGCTAGGCAAGAAATACAGTTGGCACATTCTTTTAAAGTCCCAGACTAACATGAGACAATGGGTTGGGTTAGATGGAAAATTGTGTAAAAGTAGTGACAAATGGCTAGCTCATCGCCCACTTAATCACATACCCAAAATCTCATATTCTATTTCTCGCCTTTTACGACATGCTAGGCAAGAAAGACAGTTGGCACATTATTTTTAAGCCCAGACTGACATGGGACTTCCAGACCAACATGAGACTTCCCATGTTTGGGAATTAATTAATGTATCACCTTTTATATAACAGACTAGTGGCCCGTTTAGTAGTAATTTAGATTTTTTTAATTACCTATGTAAATGAAAAATAATGTAAAACTCTAACGGTAAATGAATTTTTGAAATCGGTCCAGTAGTTTTTGAGTTTAAACGTTACAAACATAAAAATCTTGTCTCTTTCTAATATTAGTAGGGATTTATATTTAGATATTGCGATAAATGGTTAGGTTAGGTTAGTTCAAGTGACGTCACAACAGTGGAAGCCTAGTAGATAAAGCATGAGGCTGTCATGCAAAGATGCTGTTTCAAAATTCTGCACATACTTGTGGATTAGCAGTCTTCCTTCCTCCTTTCCATCTTAGATTTCTTGAGTGTGGTAATAGGATGATATTATGATACTAACCATGTCTAGCCGGTCGTCAAGTGACGTAGGTATTAAGATAATTAAAGATATTACTGTTGATACTAAAACATATTTCATGTTTGTAGATAATTTCTGTAGTCGTAATAATAATACGAGGTGTGTAAGGACCGTGCCATATGGCGTTCAGTTCTCTCTGCCTACCCCGCTAGTGAAGTGACCTGAAGTATAGTTTATGTTGTCTGTGGAATCAACTTCCAACAGCGATATTTCCGAGCGGATACGATTTGGGGACCCTCAAGAAAAGAGCCCACAAATTTCTTAACGGCCGAAAACGCGCTTGCGAACTCCAAGGTATTTCAGGTGTCCATGAGCTAAGGTGATCACTTACCATCAGGTTACACTTATGGTCGTTTGCCTCCTCTTATATAAAAAAAATTGATATGTTCGTATATTATATAATGGCTATAAAATAAATAAATAAATAAATAATAAATAAATCCTCCAGAGTGACACACCAATTCCCTAGTCCCAAACTAAGCTTATGCTTGTGCTATGGATACTAGGTGAACGGATAGACATACTTAAATACGTTTATAAACATCCATGACTCAGTACAAATGTTCTTGTTCATCACACGAAACATTTGCCCCTAGCGGGATTCGAACCCGCGACCCTTGGTTTCGTGGCCAGGGTCTCTGACCACTCGACCAACGGGCCAGTCAAAATATGACGATAAATCTAATACAACATATCAAAACTACCGTTTTTCCATCAATACATGTATTATTATATATTATTGATACTAAAACCTTGCCTGTAGGTAGATTCGCTCAGAATGGCTGATAAGTGTACCTACAGCGTCCTACACAAATCTCAAAAGTGACAGCCAAATGAAAGCTGTTGACGTCACAATTTTTCTCCAGTCGCCGTGACGTGTATTGCTCGTTAAATGTACGTCAAAGACGAGTAACCCGCGTAATTCAAGCGAAATTGCACCTTATGCTCTCAGTGACGCCGTGTGACTAGGGTTCTCAACTTTTTGTACAAAAAAAGAAGTATATTAAGGTCGGAGACATTATTGAATAATATTTTGTTAAGTAAACAGGCCACTCACGTCGAGGTGCTGGTAGGGTAAAAAATATCTGACATGCAAAAAAGTTTGTTATGAATCCATTTGCAGAAATAAATCTTTTCATTTCATTTTATTTAATTTCAAACATTATTTAATTTTTTTTAACGTTTTAAAAGCACATTTTTTATCATTTTTAAATTATTCGTATGAAACTGAAATAAAGTTTGTATACGTTTACTTTTTACACAAAACTTACGACTCCGGATACCAACGAACGTGAAAACAGTATTTTTTATACTTCATTTTATAAAATAAATTAAAATTCAAAATCTTTTTATTTATATAAAGTCCAAAAAAGCACTAATAAATAGTAAATATGTGCAGAAAATAAAATATTACCACCGGTTTGGAAAGTCTCTATCGAGAAGAAACCGGCAATTAACTCGATTGTTACTCTTTTAAACGCCAAAATTTCAATTTAAATTTCGTAATTAACATTCCCACTTAGTAGGTAACAACACTGCAGGTGGACACTTTTGAAGTTAAACATATATATGCTTGTAATATGTATAACAGTAAAAAGTATTAAGGAAGGAAAGAAAGTAAAATACTGATTTTAATAGTATGGTTGGCAACCCTACCTGTGACGGGAATAATTGTCGCCTGGAATCGTCTTAGTTTATTTCCCTCTCCCTTATAAAGTTAAACGTGACAGACGTTCGCCAATTCCTTGCGACAATAACGCTCCGGTTGGGCTAATTTTATTTCTAGATGTTTTTTTGCTTACCTTGTGTGATAATGACATTTACTATTTAATATTAAGTAAGAGAGTAAATTATTATAAAAAATCTAAATTATCTGGTAGGAGTCATAAAAACCGTAGAGCTTGTATGAAAAGGATCATGAATGTTTAAGAGGCGAGTGAGGTGTGTAAGGATCGTGCCATATGGCGTTCGGTTCTCTCTGCCTAACCCGCTAGGGAAGTGGCATAAAATTTAGTTAGTTAGTTAGTTAATATCTGTAAAATTTGTGAAATGCATAAAATTGCTAATCCTGGTCAACCGTTATTAGAGTCACGCGAATATTTTAAAGAACGCTATTTATTACATGACTTCAACGTGACTCATTTTAAAAAGATGCGACTGATCTATGATAACATCCATTTATATATCGTGTCTTTAATCGACTGTAATTTTCTTGTGCTCCGGCGACCAGAAACTACAACAGCGATCACAACCATCGAGATTAGGTCTCGACACCTCTGTCTTAATTTTTTGTCCCGATGCGGGAATCGAACCTGCACCCCTTTTATTTCATACGAAGTGAACTGAAGAGGCGATGTACCAAAGGGGCTATCTAAGTGAAGCTAATAAGCGTATTTTTTTTTGCCATTTTATATAGGGCCACATCTAGCATTTAAATTTAACATCATTGTTTGACACGCTCGAGTCCATTCGAGGGGGAGTTATTAGATGATTCTGCGTACTCACAGGTGTGGAAGTCATATTGCATAGAAGGGGATGCTAAAGGCTCTTAGGGTTATTCTGTGATAAGTATATGGAATTTCTTTTGTAAGCCCAAAAGCGATTTCCATGTCAAAAATGTATGCAGATGTAATTATTTACATACATTTTTGACATGAAAATCTGGGGTAAAATTAAATAATAGTAATTTAAGATAAGGAATTTATTATCAGTAGGTACTTGAACAATATTTATTGACTTGAAATTATCTTTCAAATGAGTCATTAGCGTACTAAGAAAATCTCTTCTTACGGAAATATTTTTAATTATTACATTATATGATGGTCAAGGCGTTCCCAAAATAAGCTCATCAGCTTTCACCAAACAATTTCAATTTAAATCACTTCCAGAATTTGAGGTTATTGAGTGTCCATGTTATCTCGCTCGAATAATCTAAGAGGAAATTATTGGATAATTCTGAGTACGCACGAGTGTGGAGAACGTATTGAAACTCCTTATTTAAGACAATGAGGCTAAGGCTTTGTCTCTCAGCGGGAAATCAATTAATGTCTCTAAGCTTTGTACTAAGTAATTTTGTCTCTTACTGGAAAAGCCACATAGTTTAAATTCTACAACTACTTTCATTAGATTTCCTTTTGTTATTGTTGTCATGTTCGTAAAACGGTAAGTTGTCGGAAAATTTTCTGTTTGAGCTCATTGTTGTGTTTTTGGTTAGGATAGCTGTAGGTATTTAAAAGTGTAAAAAAATAGGTATTATTAGTTCAAATGACTGTTATTGAAAAGTTACAAGCCCGTTTCAGTTTCACCGAGTAGAATGAAATAAGATGTATATATATAGACGTGCTTATTTAAGCTTCAAAGCGCTTGGCTGGGATTGATCAATGATTTTAAGTTCATCTAATTAATACCCACAAATTAATAGAATTGTTGTTATCAAGTGGTAACAATATTAAGAAGACTACTTGACTAATTCGACTGGCTCGTTGGTCGAGTGGTCAGATGGCTCAAGTATGAATATGGACATTCATACTCGAGTCATGGGTGATTATAAACGTGTTTAATTTTGTCTATCCGTTACTGACTTGACTGGCTCGAAGGCGCATTCGGACCCTGCCCTGCCCAGGAAATGTGGGTTCGATCCCCACCCAGGACAAACAATCGTGTGATGAATACTTGTGTTTTTTCTGTGTCTGGGGGTTAATATCTAATATTTAAGTATATATTTGCAATACCACTGTTAATTCTGATATCCGTAACACAAGTGCTTTAGCTACTTAGCTCAGAGTCAGATCAATGTATGTAATGTCGTCGGATATTTTATATTTACCTATCCATAGCACCGTAGCATAATCATACATTATTAGTGTTTGGAACTAGAGAATTGGTGCGTCAGGCCGGAGAATTTATTTATTATAATAGTTGATTCAGAATGATGTTACTTTACTGTTACATATTTTACTTTACTTTATTAGACTACTTAACTCCAAATAGCTAGACAAATCCTATTAGTAACGTAAACTGAATGTAATAAAACGAAAAGAATGTAGGTATATCAAAGATTTGAGATCGGATAAATTTTTATCTAGCATGATTTACCTTTTATTGTAAGAGCAGTCAGCCTAAATTTTTTTTTTTAATTTACTATTATAAGTATTTTTTTTGCTATATCTTATATCTGTTAGTAAACTTATAAATAAACCTGTTTTAGTTAGCACATCTAGAGGTTAAATTCGACATCGTTGTTTGTTCCGCTCCGACCCGTTTCCAGAGGAGTTATTAAATAATTCTGAGTACGCACAGGTGTGAGAGTCGTGTTGCGTGGCTAACTCGAGTTAAGGCTGCGTTAGTACGTAACCGCCTTCGACGTACACACGGACTATGGGTGAAAACTATGTGTTGTCGTTACCATACCCAACAAATAAGTTCTCTACTTAAGTACGCAGGTACTAAATAGGTAGAGATTTTAGTTATAACAATAAATTCAATTTTCCAAACTGACACACCAATTCCTTAGTTCCAAACTAAGCTTGTGCTTGTGCTATGGATACTACTAGGTAAACGAATAGACATTTTTAAATATGTTTATAAAACATCCATGACTCGAGTACAAATGTCCATGTTCATTTGCAACATTTTCCCCTAGCGGGATTCGATCCCGTGACCCTCGATTTCGTGGCCAAAGGGGCAGTAATTGTCAGGTTAGAGATCTTCAAGGTATATGTTAGGCATTTCTCTAGGTACCTAAGCCAGGTTAAAGAAAGAAAAGAAAGAAAAAACATTTATTGACCATATAAAAAAGCACGATAAAAAAATCAAAAAGGTACATTAAATTCAAATTCAAATTCAAAATATCTTTATTTATATAGGCTTCAAGAAAGCACTTATAAATAGTCAATATACAAAAAAAAGAAAACATAATACTACCACCGGTTCGGAAGGTCGGAAGAATCTATCGAGAAGAAACCGACAAGAAACTCGATAGTTACTCTTTTAAATGCCAATTATACAATTTTGTAAACTTAATTAATCCACACTTAAGACTAGATATCACTGCAGATGAACAATTCATTTTGAAGTTAACCATAAATCTTTGTCATTGAGGAATTCTTCGATCTTGTAATAGCCCTTACTCATTAAAAATGATTTAATGCATAATTTAAATCTATGTAAGGGTAATGTTAAAATACTTTGTGGTAGTTTATTGAATATTTTAATACTTAGACCAATAAATTAATTACCACTTTTTTGGAGTCTATGATTTGGAACAGCAAGTTTGTGTTTATTTCTCGTATTAAAACTATGAGTATTTGTCTTTTTAGGAAATGATTCAATATTTTTGAATATATACATAATACAATCCAAAATGAATTGTGTTGATAGGATAAACAACATAGCACAGAGTAAGAATAGACAAAAGATATACTTAGTCTGTTTCGGACAAGTTGAGTTCCGTGACACTTTGAGATGATTGACGTTGTCTTGACATCTGATACAAGAGTCATCCCGTCCGAAACAGACTATAAACAAGGGAAGACACAAAGAATACAGACAAACTTACGACATTAGGAAAAATGGTAAACCAGAATATGCTACAGCAGTAACCCTTGCGTTAACACGGCAGCGCTGGTTTTCCGGCAGGCCCCATTATGACGCCCGTAAAGTAATAGAATAGATAATTACATATACAGAAAAAGTAGTAGTTCGTGAATATGACTATTCTATATATAGAGATAAATATTTAAATAACAGATACATACTACAATTTAATGTGACAGTTAAATGATTGAAAAGGCCTGTGTGGTATGTGATTAATGTCGCCATACCTTTATCACATCCTGTGCACGTATGAAGCGCATTGTTCGATATCTCCTGCACAATACGACGGTCAAGTCAAGGTCAAGAAAGTTGGAAAGAGGTTAATACGTTCTGCGTTGTCTATAATAATCGAAGACAGTACAAAAATAGCCCGGTTGCAATTACGACTGGAGGGCGGCCTCGCCTAATCCCCTGCGTGACATGGATTACCGGAAGATGGGTTAAAGGTTTTTAATTAGCGACGGGAACGGAAGACAATAAGTATGTTTGGAATCCTGTCATTGCAAAACCTGATAAGGAGATGAGCTAGCTCACTACTTTTTCACAATTTTTCCATCGAAACCAGTCCAGTTTTATTTTTGCCTGAATGTGGTTAATGCGGTTTGCTGCCTCTTTGACTCTGGCTATCCCTTCAGGGATCTTCTTATTCCCTTTGGGGATTGTGGATGATATGTTATGTTAAGTATGTATGTATGTATAATATATACCTCATGAGATAACTGTGATACGTTACTATGCAGTATAAAGATGTGGTATAGGAATGTTTAGTTTGTCGAGATGTATCGGAGCTGGTATCTACAGTTTAAGACAAGACAGGAATGTGGATAAAGTCTAAAATGCGCAGTCCACGTCACCCGCACATCTGGCTGTCGCATGCTTTACTAGTATTAACAGCATGGCCATGTCTTTAGCACGTCTCTCGTAAGCTGTTCTAGCTTGCCACTCTCAAGTGTTTTGTATATAGAACGAACTTGCACTAAGTACAAGGCTAAGGACCAAGATAAGTGATGTTAAGAAAACGAAGTGCACCGCTGTTGTTGTTTGCAAAAGCAAACTATTATGGATTTCTCACTTGATAAATGTTGTCTTTGCAAAAAATGCAAACTGATAAATAGCCTACTTTTACTGAATTTTCTCAAAGTTGTTATCAGTTTAGGCCACGACTGTTGACGTCATTTTTTTATAAAACTTTGTCAAGTTAGTATATTTTGCTTTCCTTCTATTATTATGGAAAGGAGACGATTGGCACCTCATTCATCATTTGAATAGTTGACCTTATTTTTTTAACAGTTTATCTTCTCATCTAACATCTGGGTTTAATTTTCCGTTAATACTAACATACATACATATTATGTATATTGCTGAAATAGTAAGCCTTACTTTTGCCATAGTCGGCTAAAAAACTATCAGTGGAAGGTGAAACTGTCAGAGTATATTTGTACGTCATCCTCAAACTATTGTAACAGAATCCTGTTGAGTAAACATATTATAGTCTTGTTTTCATGGTACGTCGGCACTTTTAAGTCTTCCTTATCCTATCAATGTTTCTGAGATTGGATTTCCTCTATTTGGGCTGACGCATCAGCTATTGATATTTAATAATCTTGTTTGTTTTTACATCAAAGGCCTGTCTGAAACAGTACGTTGTTATTTTCCCTTGCAGTTTTCATTCCACGTTAATTTAAAAAAAAATGTGCCAACTGTGTTTCTTGCCTAGCATGTCGTAAAAGGCGACTATATATGGGGTTGTGGGTATGTGATGGTGTAGGCGACGAGCTAGCCACTTGTCACTACTTTTTCACAATTTTCCATCTAACCCAGCTTAGTTTTGTTTTTGGCTGAATGTCGTTAAAGGGGCCTGCTGCCCCTTTGACTCTGCCTATCCCTTCGACGATTCGAACATTAACACCAGACATAAAAACAGACTATACCTGCCACCATCTAGAATCAAAATGTTGAATACTAGCCCCTACTACATGGCCGTAAAAATTTTCAATAAATTACCGGTGAATATTAAAAACGAACCCAACTTTATTATTTTCTCAAAGAACCTTAAACGTTACCTAGTTGCTAAATGCTATTACTCAATAAATGATTATCTGAATAATTAAATCCGGTATTGTGTTTCGAGAATGTATTTAAAATGGTCACCTGCTCTATTACATTTAATTAAGTTGCTACTTGCCATATTGTTAGATTTTGATTTTATACAATACAAGAACAATTGTTTTAATGATTCAGTAGAATATAGAATTGATTTTTAAATTATTTTACTTACATCTATTACTATCATTATTGTGGTACATCAGTCCCAAATTTGCAATACCTAAATGGTAACTAAGTTGTAAGTTCCTTTTATGTTAACACCTACTATATACACTTAGTGAGCAAATAAATATTTGATTTGATTTGATTTGATTATGGGCGTGATGTTATGTTATGTTAATTTAGACTTTTTAAAATTCCGAATGTTAAGGCTTCAATAATATTCTGTATTCATGTAGTATCGTAATATATAAATAAGAATCGGAATGTTGATTCTACACGAATGGACGTGGTGATGAGATTTAAATGTAACAAATGTGTTTCTTGTCTAATGTCATGTCCTGAAAGGCGACTAATGGTAAATCTGGTTTTGGGTGTGTGATTATGAAGACGATATGCTAGCTACTTATCATTACTGGTTATTACTTTTTCACAATGCTTCATCTTACCCAAATTTTATTCTTGATTACCTTTAGTATCCACCTGCTCCTTAGATCCCTGGTTCAGGGATTGGCAGTATGTATGTTTGTATGTATGTAGAGGAGTATAGCGAAACATCATTATTGCTCCTCGATTTTAATTAGTGCGTACGATTGTTCGTGTGTATATCTATTAGTTCCCACTCAACCGAGTCGATATGGCCTATTAATTAGGATTCCAGGATCAAGAGCCTCTTCATGCACGACTGGGGGATGGGATCAGAAAAACTAATCAAATGCATTTAGATGCGATGTTTCATTGTTATTATTGGTTCAGTCATCAACACGATATTCAGCAGCGTGAGTTCAGAAGGAGTACGTTGATGCGTGCATATGAACTTAATAAAATAATCTGTCTACATTTGAAACTGGCTCGAAATATTGATCTGTATGTACAATATCACTAACTAAACTCACTATGGTCAAGTGAAACGATGGCTGACACATACGTCATACTTGTGAACAGGTGCAACCTTCAGAGGCTGGTCTGCTCTGGTTTACCTTTTACTTCTGATAATACTCGGCTGAATCTTTGACGAACATTAACTGTATGACTTGGTATTCACATTAACTTAATCTGTAAATTTAAATTTTTATATTCAATTTGGCATTGGAAAGAGTAACTACCGAGTTTCTTGCCGGTTTCTTCTCGGTAGATGCGACATTTCGAACCGGTGGTAGATTCAAATTGTTCTACTATGTACTTACTTGACGATTCACAAGTGCTTTTTTGAGGCCTACGTAAATAAAGATATTTTGACTTGACTTGACTAACGGTGACAAATAAGCAACCAGCCTGTGCAAAGGTTAAAAATTTTACAACATATGAAATTGCGTTGAGTAAAGTTACTTAGTAATTATTTATCTACACTTATATTATAAAAAGGAAAGATTTGATAGTTGTTTGTTTGTATTGAATGACTGGCTCGATGGCCCATTCGGAAGTGACCCTGCCCCATGCGCCAAGAGTTGTGGGTTCGATCCCCACCCAGGACAAACATTCGTGTGATGATACTTGTGTTTGTTCTGTGTCTGGGTGTTAATATTTAAGTATATATGTAATATCGCTGTTGTTTCTGATATCCGTAATACAAGTGCTTAAGCTACTTAGCTCGGAGTCAGATCAATCTACGTAATGTGGGATATTAATTTTTATTATTATTGAATAGGCTCCGAAACTATTGTACCAATTTGAAAAATTCTTTCTTCAGGTTACTAAATATGTACACGACTGATCTGATTCACTTTCAAACATTCGCATCAAGGGAAGTCACTCGCATGTCTCTCATCCTTTGAAGGTTATGACGAGGGCTAGCAGCGCCGGCGGTGTAAGGGACAATGGCATGACAAGCGCATTAGGTCACTCGTCGTTGACGCTGCGAATACTTTGAGTACGTAGTACTCTCAGTCGCCAAACTAAATGCAGTAGATTGGGCTGCAAACGACGAGCGCGGGCGCGGCGGCTCGCGCGGGGCCGGCGACTAGTACAAATTTAGGCATTTCTGTCAAGTCGCGCGAGCCGCCTTAATCTACTGCACTTATAAACAAATTAAATAAATAAATTCTCGAGATTTCCAAACTATGATGTCAATGTTCATCACTCGAAACATTTGCCCCTAGCAGGGTTCGAACCTGCGACCCTTGTTTGCGTGGCCAGGGTCTCTGATCACTCGACCAACGGGCCATACCTATGTTAATAGTGGTGTTGAAAGTATTTTCTCGCCGGATTACTTTTGGTAGAAACAACATTCTGACCTGAAGGTAGAATCATATAGCTTGATTATCAGAACCTGACGATATGTGAGTGTATCTTTGAAACCTATAAAAATCAAGAATATTTCACTCGAATCGACTTGACCAGTTACAGAAAGCAGAATTCTTCACTTGATAACTGCCTGAACAAAGATCTAATACAATATTCAAGTATCTTAGACGTCTCTGCAAACAAAGGAATACCTATAACGCAATAACAAATACGTGCTCATGTACAAGATGAGAGAAATTTACTGCCCTGACATTAATAATTTCGCTCCACCAACTCCCTCCCAGTTTGATTTTACGCGAATTCGTTTTGCAAAAGGTAAAAAGGACTGTATACGTAGGAGAGAGATGTGACACGCAAATATGGACTTTATCTTGGAGATGTAAAGTGCAGTTTTGAGTGGGTGTGCAGCATATGCGATATAGGGTTCTGCTTTGAGAATGTCGGAGTACGAAAAGTGATATCAGGTGAACTGTGTCATTACCGGCGTGTGAGACAAAGCATATGTCGGTATCTGTTGAACGTGTCTTTGCACGTCTGTTTTAATCTAAATGATGTGCGGGTTCATTTAAAACTGATGGTTGTTAATACTGCAAAATGCGAAAGTTGCTTTAACATTTGTAAGCCTAAACCATTCGATGGACCACCCAAATTGTATTGTTATTGTTTGTATCCTTATTTCTGTGCAATAAAAAATATATCTATCTATTTATCTATCTATCTATGGGTTGTAAAGAAATTTGGCACGCTGAAAGTTTGAGACCTAGAAAGAACATATTATGTACTTATATATCGAAAATATTATACATTGATCCTAAGATACAGTTAAGTAGGATGAAGTCTCTGTAATAGATCAGAACTAATATGGATGGCGGCGGGTAAAATACGTGCTTCGTAAAAAATCTCTGTTATTTTGAAAACCATTCCATATAAATAAATAAATATCCGACGCCATCACATGCAATAATCTATCTCCAAGGTTAAGAAGCTTAAGCACTTGTATTACAGATATCAGAATCAACAGTGGTATTACAAATACATAGTTAAATATTGGATATTAACACCCAGACACAGAACAAACAGAAATATTCATCACAAGAATGTTTGTCCTTAGTGGAACCGATCGAACCCACAACGACAAAAGTAACATATTTGAATAATTTGACTGACCCATTGGTCGAGTGGTCAGAGACCCTGGCCACGAAACCAAGGGTCGCGGGTTCGAATCCCGCTAGGGGCAAATGTTTCGTGTGATGAACATGGACATTTGTACTCGAGTCATGGATGTTTATAAACGTATTTAAGAATATATCTACCCGTGCACCTAGTATCCATAGCACAAGCATAAGCTTAGTTTGGAACTAGGGAATTGGTGTGTCAGTATGGAGAATTTATTATTATATTTACTACTAGCTGTCCCGGCGAACTTCGTATCGCCCAGTAAATGAAAATTGACATTGATTTGACATTTAACATTGACAGATACGAATCCCACCGTTTTATATGAGAAAATACTTTTGCTTTTATTTTGTTTTATCGTCAACTTTTCAATGTTTTTAATAGTTATTCTGTTATTCTGGACGAAGATAAATCCAACAAATCAAAAACAACGTAAATCGGTTCAGCCGTTCTCGACTTATAAGTGGTGTAACAAACACGACTTTGTTTTATTTATATAGAAGATTTTACTATTTCTTATCATGTACCTAATATTTTTAACCTTTTACGACAAGCTAGGTATAACATTTAGTAATTACATAAGATGTTACATCGTATTTGTTATTGTGTTAGGTTTGTAACTAAGTAGGCGACTTACTCTTAGCTTAAATCAATCTTATTTTTGGATGAATGTTGTTAAAGCAACGTATCCCTCCTTATCCCATGTTGGTCTTGGACTTAAATAGAATGTGCCAACTGTGTTTCTTGCCAAGCATGTCGTAAAAGGCGACTAATGGTATATCGGGTTTTGGGTATGTGATTGAGTAGGCGACAAGCTTGTCACTACTTTTTCACAATTTTCCATCTAACCCAGCCCAGTTTTATTTTTGGCTGAATGTGGTTAATGGGGTCTGCTGCCCCTTTGACTCTGCCTACCCCTTTGGAGATTATGGGCGTGATGTTATGTATGTATTTATCGCTTATTACACCCCTTCGGGATTGCAGACAATATAACGATTGTAGTATACCATAGTAGCAAAATACTAGTTAGGTGCAAAATAAATACACGATAATACCTCACTAATACGAGTAACTAAGAACCAAAATAGTTTGACACGCGGCACGCCTACTTGCGTAGGACATTTGTCTCCAGTTCCTACAGCAAATAGGTAAATAATAAATCACATATATCCAACTTTAACGCTTCTGCGCGGCTGTTTCAAGGGCATCGAATCTTGTCGTAATCCATTCATATTCTGTGTTACAAGTGCCGCGATATATCTTGTGTGACATATCGGGATTGCCTGTCGCGTATATTCGTAACCTGTGAACGGCACTAGTGTGGGATAAGCATGATATTTTTTTTAATTCGTATTTTGATTGTGGGAATTTTAAGCAAATCTTTTTGACTAATTTGAATAATTCCTTTAGTTTAAAAGAAGGTTTTTTTTATAAGTCTTCACTTATTGGTACACGCATAGCATAATAATGTTGTACCAGAAATAAATTGCCATGCAGCACACTTCAAATCGACTGATTTCAAATTCGTCGATGAAAAAAGTCCAGACTTTTTTCATCGACGAATAGTTAGAATATTGATTGATTCATTAGCAAGGCCCTGACTAGATTAAGCAAGATTTTTTGAAATTTCTAATTACTGTGAATAATAAGGAACGGTTTTCAATTACACGGTAATCACAAAATATGTTACGATAAGTATAGAAACTAAAACTTAAGTATTGTACGACACGCTCTTAAAATAACATTCAAGTGTAGATGTAAATAGCTTGAGTATAAATATTGTGGACTAAACTATCGTGGCTTTATCCACAATACGTAAACTCGATTTATGCTGCAATGTATTTTGTAGATATAGTACTATTAAAGCAGATCATTTTTATTAAAGCATCTCGTTGCTTATGTAAAGATCCTGCTTCAGTAGGTACCTACTTATCGATCTATTACCGGTGGTAAATTCGTTCGAACCGGTGGTTTCACAGATTCACATTGCTCTAAAGATTTTGTAAAATTGACGATTTATAAGTGCTTTTTTTAAGGCCTACATGAATAAAGAAATTTTGAATTGAATTGAATTGAATTATATAAACGAAATATTTGAAACATTCAAAACCGCATACTTCGTTCCTATAATAACACATCCCGAGTAACATCGAGGTTGGGCCTGTCGTTCATTCTAAGCCCCAGCCATCCCTAGCGAGTAGGGTAATTTTTCTCTACCTTTGGGGAAATGTTCTTTTTACGTCAACGTTGATATTCGTTTGCTTGCGCGGTTATTAGGCGAATTCGGATATATTGTGAGAGGCGTGTTTATTTCGTCTCCTCGCGCTCTGATTGGGCGTGTGATGTACTTCTTTTGGGATTTTGGGGGATGCTGTAAAGATTATGGAGCGTAAAAGGTGCGCGGAGGCTGTATGAAAAACGGTTGTCTGTAGGCAAATAGGTAATACTGTGTCTAGAAGGTACAAAATGTTATCAAGTTAGAAATCATGTATGACGGAAATATTCTTTATAATATTAACCATAAACGCGGGTGACACCGCTGGCACAGCTAGTCTATAATGTAAATGTACATCAGTGTATTCTTCCGTCAATATGCCGACAAAGCTACTTGAAGCTTTGTTAATAAAATATAACGAGTTTTGGCAGCTCATAAATATTCGCAACATAAGAAGATTCTTATGAACACTCCACACAATTACCTACATAGAAATAGCTTATTACCGTCCATCTTAATTACACGTATATTCATCATTTTCATAGCGTTATGTCTCGTGCTTAGACGGGGTCCGCTTAGACCATGATCCAGGACTTAGCGAGTCTGGTAATTACATTGAAGCGACTGCCGATCTGACCTTCGTAACCCTAAGATAGGGGAACCAGAACATTTTTGGATCATGGTTACAAATCCAAAGTTATTTGAGTTTGCAGGTTTTCATCACGATGTTTTCCCTCACCGTCGAGCTAGTGGTATAAATACGTACATAGATTTGAAAAATCCAGAGGTACGTGCATGGGTTTGAACCCGCACTCCTCGGTTAAGAGGCGCGTGTCCTTACCTTTGAGCTACCACAGCTCAATTTGGCAGCTCATAAATATTCGCAATATAAGAAGATTCTTATGAATACTCCACACAATTACCTACAGAGAAATAGCTTATTACCGCTCATCTTAATTACACGTATATTGCTAGTGAAAATTTGATAACATCCGATTCGGTATCCCGTCTCAGTCTCGGGCTTATCCCGGTAATTATTCACGTAACCGTGATAAATTATAATACAGGCCGCAGTCGGAACTTCAGACGCGTATAAAAACTTGAATAGCCTGATAATCGTCTGATAAGAGAATCGCAAAGTTTCTTTTATCGATTCAAACGGTGTTTGCCGGTCGATTACCCTTTATGAAACATCGTCAATAATAAATGTGAATAATTTTGTTGCTAGGATTAATAAATAAATAAATATCAGACTACATCACATACATTGATCTGACTCCGAGGTAAGTAGCGCAATTGTGTTGCGGATATCAGAAACAACAGTGGTATTACAAATATAATAATAAATAATAATAATAAATAATTTTTTCGTTTATTGCACAAAAAGGGACATACATACATTATGGTACATTAGTACAGTTGAATAGTGCATAGGAAGAATACAATAACATTAGTTACACAGAGGTTCCCAAACTAGGCAATGCCTGTATCTTGGTAAACCAATGAGAGTTTAAATTGTTAAAAATATAATTTCTTATTATATCTATTAAATGGACATCCAGGACTTACCTGGATGCAAACACTTTAAGGAAAAAATACAAAAAAATTAAAATTAGTAAAAATCAAGATAATAAAAATAAGAGAAACATCAATTTATCAGATTTTCGGTGCTTGAATAGTCCAGAGAAAGTAGCCACTTAGTTATGGTTGTCTTTGCTTCCGTGACAGAAAATGATTTGATATTGCAGGAGCCCAGCACTGCATTGTAAATGTGTGCCCTGATGTATTTACCAAACTTACTGGCAAAATGGGAGTTTATGGTAGGAGTGGGAAATCTGTAAACACGCTTTTTGAGCAATTGGACTATAGGTAACCGAATGAAGTAAATGTTTGTGAGCCAATAAAGTTGTTTTGAGTATAAATAATTGACGAACTGACAAGACTTGAGCTTCCCTGTAGAGATCTGTTGTAGGATATTTAAATGGTTTTTTGAACATTATTTTAAGAAGAGATCTATTTGCTCTTTCCACTGTTAAGAGCGTGGTTTTCGCGGTGCTACCCCAAACACAGACACAGTACCCTGCCAATGATGCAGCTAGTGCTTTATATATTACTATTAAGAGCTCTCTGCTGGTTACTTCTCTAATTTTCCTGAAAATGCCTGAAATTTTTCTCATACGTTTAGCCAACAATTCAGTATGTGTTTTAAAGTTAAGATGTTCGTCGACCATGATTCCTAAGTATTTAGTGACTTTAGTGCGGTTAATGGTATTGCAGACACAGGAATTGGGGTACAAGCAAGAATGTATTTTAAGGTTAATGTCAAAGTTGGGACTGGAAGCTGCTGTTTTGTGAAAGCAAATGAAGTTAGTTTTAAGAAGATTTAGTGTAAGGAGGTTATTTTGAAGCCAATTGTAAATAAAAGCCATCCCAATTTCTGCAGAATTAAGTACGTCAGCCCAGCCACTACCATTGAACAAAACAACAGTATCGTCGGCGTAACATATTACCTCAGCGTTTGAAAGATGTAGATTAAGAATATCATTCATGTAAATTATAAAAAGAGTGGGGCCGAGTATACTTCCTTGAGGGACGCCGAAATTAACAGGAAGTAGGTCACTTTTGAGTTGGCCTATCCGCGTCAGCTGTTGTCTATCAGATAAGTAACTCTTGAACCATTCCAGCGCTTGCCCCCTTATACCGAGACTTTCCAGTTTGAGGATCAATATTTTAGTGGACACAGTGTCAAAGGCTTTCGCCAGGTCTAAGAACACTCCTATGCACTTGTCACCCTTATCCAAGTATCCCGCGACTAACTCGGTTAGTAGCGTTACGGCATCTTCTGTAGATTTATGCCGTCTGAATCCGAATTGTCTTGAGGATAGCATGTCGTTTAGTTCAATATACTTTGTCAAACGTGTGTTTGCTACTTTTTCTAGAATTTTAGAGAAAACACTGAGTAACGAGATAGGTCTATAGTTTCCAGGTATATCTTTGGGACCATCTTTGTAAATTGGAGTTACCAGAGCAGTTTTCCACAATGTAGGAAAGCATCCACATTCAAGGCTTAAGTTATAAAGGTACACTAGGGGTTCACTAATTATGTTTCTCGCGTGCTTAATCAGAGTTGCATTATATACTTAAATATTGGATATTAACACCCAGACACAGAACAAACACAAGTATTCACCACACGAATATTTGTCCTGGGGGGGGGGATAGAACCCACAACTCTTGGTGCATAGGGCAGGGTCACTACCGAATGCGCCATCGAGCTTGTCAAGTTGGTTGAAAAGTTGTGACTAAGTTGTGACAAGTACCTAGTCAGCTCGTTGCCTACATGACCACAATTCAACACGCAATACACCATTAGTCGCCTTTTACGACATGCTAGGCAAGAAACACAGTTGGCACATTATTTTTGAGCACCAGTTCAACATGGAATAAATCATTTCATAAGTATATGGATTTCATACAAGCGTATTGTAAAATCTGGAAGTGAATTGTGGTAAAAATTTGTTTAATTGAAATGAAATAAAATAAATTTAATTTTATTTACGTAAGCTTAAATAAGCACTTATACATCGTCAGCACATACAAATGAAAATTTAACACCGAATTCGGAATGTAGCTTCTGTCGAGAAGAACCGGCAAGAAACTCGATAGTTACTCTTTTCACCGTCAAATTTACAATAAATATCAATAACAACTATCATATTCTTAAGTTACAATGTTATATAAATCTATAAAAGGTAAATATGTTTAATAGCAATTAAAAATATTTGTCACTTAAATAATCTACTATAGAATAATATTTAGTTATCAAATTAATTATTTAGTCATCAAATAGAATGGAATCAATTATAACTTTTCGGGGAATCATACATATTATTTCAACAAATTAACTTAAGTGGACTCAAGTGAGAGTGTTATATCTGTTCACACTTTTAGCAGAAACACTTTTCATATCCGAAGGGATTAAGTCTTTCTACTACCTTATTTTGATCCTGAAATCATATTGCGAAACATTTATCCCTAATAGTTGAGCCACGTGGCATAAAGAGCTCAATAGCTTAGTTAGTAACACCGATATTCTATTGCCAAAAACTAACTAACTTCACTCCACTTCCCTAGCGGGGTAGGCAGAGAGAACCGAACGCCATATGGCACGATCCTTACACACCTCACTCGCCTCTTCAACATAAATAAATAAATTCGCCAGACTGACACATCAATTCCCTAGTCCCAAACTAAGCATATGCTTGTGCTATGGATACTAGGTGAACGGACCGACATACTTAAATACGTTTATAAACATCCATGACTCAAGTACAAATGTCCATGTTAATCACACGAAACATTTGCCCCTAGCGGAATTCGAACCCGCGACCCTTGGGTTTGTGGCCAGGGTCTCTGACCACTCGACCAACGGGCCGGTCAAAACATTCATAATCCTTTTCATACAAACTCTACGGTTTTTATGACTCCTAACATCACCTTCTGTTAATACACGACCAATCTATTGCCAAAGTTGAGCAGTAACCCTTTACGTCTAGATCTTGATGGTTGTTCAAAGAAATATTTCACAATTTGAATAGCAATTTAAGTCCAGAGACCTTTGAAAACAGTTGCGATAGAGGGTTAAATGGCGTGCTTGGAAAATAAATATTGGGTCATCTTAAATAAGACATTTATACCAAGGCAGTTAACAAACTAAGTTATTGAATATGGGATCTGCCTAGGCTATGATCCTGGATTAAATTACTTAGTCTAGTTATTATTAAATCAATCGCCATTTTACCTGTATAATTAGGTAACCTAGGCAATTTGAATCACCGTTACCATTATGGAAAATTATACAAAAATAAAGATCTATTTTGTACTTACGTATTCATTTATACAATCCCCAAAATCCATATTTAACCCTCCAAATCCTGACATGTGTCGACTCATCCCGTACACGGTAACCGACGCCGTGCGAACAACAAATAATTAAGAACCGAACAAAGTTAGCCCCAACTCACCTGTGTAAGTTAAAAATTCAACCGTGAACATCCGGCAAGTCTGAACTTCCCCTGTAAATTAACCTAACGGCCTAAGAACAGAAACGAGATAGAACAAAAGCGGAACAAGAAACTGGGACTGTAACTCTGCCGCAAGAATTTATTCGCGCTAAGTTAAATTTAGGGTTGTATAAGAAATATTTATTCTAGCATGTGTATTCCCAATTTCACGGTGTGGTTGGCGATTTAAAAAAAAAATAAGAGCAAGGATGTTGCCGGATTTTCGTTGTTCAAATTTGTTTTTTGCTTCTTGTTATATTTATACGGGAATACAAATTAGTAGCGCTGTGTTGGATATTTATTCCTGTAGTAAATACTAAAAGTTTGCAAGAACACATTTTGAACTTTCCCTTTTGTCATTAGCATATCGTGTTATGTTGTCAGGTGATATTCAGTATACATTTTTTTTTATTAGGTTAGTAGTAATCAAACCTCTTTTTGCTGTTTATTTCTGCCAAAGTTGCGTATCATATTATTACTGTTAATGTTGTTATAAGAATTTGAGGTAAAAAAAAATCTATAGAAGTTAGTTTTAAGATGTCTTTGGTTCATATGTATATCGACATCACTCCACAGATTAAAACACAAATTTAATAAGCACCATTACATTTTCATGAGCTATGCCCAAAAGGGTAACATGACGCACTGGCAACTTGTATCACCAATTAATTTCCATTCATGAATGCAATAAACGTTTTGACTTCAACTTTGACAAAATGCCACCAAATTTTCCCACTAAAAGTCGTGCAATAATATACAAAACGCACTGAATCAGCCCAACCATACTTACTTTCGATTGAACTAGCCTCCACCGAATTCACACGAATATTGCTTAGCCGTGGGAATTGAAAACTCCACTAACAATATACCCAGAAGCAACAACTAATTTTCACAATGCAATCGCTATCATAATCATTTCCCAGGTTTACGTTAGTTGTTTACGGAGCCCGGGGCATGTGTAATAGGGGACCAATATTGTCGCATCGATTTAGGGATAAGTCTAATTAAGCCAGCCCGACACCTGGTACTTAATACGACAGGGACAGATAACGCACACGAATTATATTTACGAGCAACGTTGAACATGTAGGTAGATTTGTCTTACGGTAATAATTTATCATGTAATCGTGTTGGCATGCTGTTGTAATGCGAGCTTGTAGATAGATCGGAGTAACATATGTGTTATTCATTGTAGCTAGGTTACATTGTATTCGACATTTGAAGTTCGCGTTTCTTGAATCATGTATTTGTAATCATCGTAATAACTGGGTCCAATGTTGGTCAGAGACTTTAAAAGAATGTGCCAACTGTGTTTCTTGCGTAGCATGTCGTAAAAGGCGACTAATGGTATATGGGGTTTTGGGTATGTGATTGTGTAGGCGACGAGCTAGCCAATTGTCACTACCTTTTCACAATTTTCCATCTAACCAAGCCGTTGCAGTTTTATTTTTGGCTGAATGTAACCGATTTCTGTTTATTTTACAACAACAAATACTAAAAAACAGAATAAAAAAATATTTCAGGGGGTCCCATACAACAAACAAGATTTTTTTACATTTTTATAGATAATGGTACGGAACCCTTTGTGTGCGAGTCTGACTCGCACTTGGCCGGTTTTTTTTAATCTCAGACAAAATGTATGTCATAAAATGCTTTCTAAATACATAACTAATCCGTTCTTTGCAGGTAAAGGGTTAGTTTTTTTATAATCACGTTATTTTATGTGATCTCACGTGAACTACAGAATTCCGAACGTCGTAACAAACTAAGACATTTATAATAATACTCAGACGGTGGGATTATGTCAGAAATGTTAGTGGATAGCAACCCAATATGAAAATAGCTGTTCTATATTAGGACCCTTTATCCTCGTAAGCTCGTGTCTAGAACAAATTATATTATTTGAATTAAATTACGCTAGAACTCGCTAGATTTCAGGCTAAATTTAATGTTATCTTTCAATCCATCTGTAGGTAGGTATATTATTACTAACTAATCTCAACTGTAAACCCGACAGACTAAGCGCATGATAAGTAGTATCTGGTGCATTTAACCAATTTTTTTCTACATTGATGAATTGATTCATCAATCTGATTAAAAAAATAAAGAACTGATTAGAAACCAATTACTTTTGAAACTGAAAATTAGAAAGCGTGAAAAACTCAGATAATATTAAAGAAAATTTAGACAAAGCCAGTTGTCGAAACGAGTATTCGTATCATGCATTCCGTGTGCGTTAACGCATGTACGTAGGCAGCATAAGACTAATTAAGCCTTAGACACCTGCTCAAGTGACAAAGACGGATAGCGGAGGGATATTTACGAGGATACACAACTGCTCCCTCCGAGGGTTGCCGGCGTGTAACTTGAAGTTACATTAAGTGACGTGACATTTTCTATCACTCGCGCAATTTTTTAGGCGTAAATGTGTGAGTTTTATTAGCCAGTCGCTAGTGGTGCAATATTTTTATTTAATAGAGATGTGTGGTATGATTGATAGGGTTGCTGATACAAACCCTAGTTAGATTTTGTACGTATTTTTACCGCTCGTTGGTGGTGGGAAAACCTGAATATTTAAATAAGATCTGCACAAAAAAAAAAAAACATAATAGACTTGTTAAAGTAGACTAGCTAAGTTAGATTATCAAAAAATATAGAATAAGTTTATTTTGCTTCACCTAATACTAAGAAAAATACAAAGACACAGCATTCAAAGATGGAAATGGGGTGGAGCTGGAGTGGGGCGTGTTCACGTCACTTGTTCGTAATATTTTACGGAACAAGTGACTTCACGCTGTATATTCTATAACATTTGCTTAGAGAGTTATTTTGAAAATTATATAACACTATGAATAAAGTACTCATCGAAAAGTAACTTTTTGAAATCAGTAAAAATGTAGCTGATGTTATCAGAAAACCCAATCAAGGCCATAATAATGATTCATAAAAAACTGTATCTGGATTCTAAGATGCTATGGAACATACACATTTAAAAAAAACACGCCAATATTACAAAAGGAATCCAAAATTACAAAAAGTTATGTAACGCTTTATCATCATCATCTTCATCTTCCTAGCGTTATGTCCTGTGCTTAGACGGGGTCCGCTTAGACCATGATCCAGGATTTAGCGAGTCTGGTAATTACATTGAAGCGACTGCCGATCTAACCTTCGTAACCCTAAGATAGGGGAACCAGACAATTTTTTTGGATCACGGTTACAAATCCAAAGTTGTTGAATTTGCAGGTTCCATCACGATGTTTTCCCTCACCGTCGAGCTAGTGGTATAAATATGTACATAGATTTGAAAAATCTAGAGTACATGCCCGGGTTTGAACCCGCACTCCTCGGTTAAGAGGCGCGTGTCCTTACCATTGAGCTACCACCGCTCCAACCACATCTGTAACGCTTTATCATAATTCGTAAAAAAGTTCCCACGCTAGATCGCTCAATCCGTCCAGTGATTTATCACGCGATCGCCCCGCTATCACGCGGCTTGTCGCTGCGCCGTGAGAAGGGTGTGACGGCCGCGTGATTAGATTATGGGGAACCAGCTAATTTGATTATTGGGAAACTATTTTTACGTCAGTAGCGGACCCTTAAGTGACGAATGGACCGGGGCTTTTTGAGGTTAAGTGGTCGGCAGTTGTAATTACTAATATAGCCAGGAAGAATTAAGTAAATTAGGTACGTGTACCTTTAAACTTTTTGATTACAATTAAGATATATGTTTATTTGTTGCAGGTAAGATCTTCGTCGACATAACTAAAATGGGACAACAAGCTGATATATGAGAATTAGATAGTTGTTGTCTGCAAAATATAAGAACGGCTCAAATACGACGTGATCAGTAGTCTCTTTGAAGAAATTGCTATATTCGTTTGACAATATAATAAATAAATAATTATATGGTTGATTTCAAGCTTATATGCGTTTTTTCATACGCTCCGTACGTATATTAAATTGTTAAAGGCTATGATGCAAATCATACATGTCAATATTTACTTCACTTGTGTATTTATTACTATATACCTAATAATATTTCTAGAAACAAATATTTTAAGATATTTTGAGTAATAATATAGTTGGATGATACATTAATTCTCATATCTTATGTATTCGACTAGTTATATGAGTAAAAAACTTGTAATTTATTTTCAAAATGAATATGTACATAAATAGGTACGATAAAATTTCACCAACATTTTTTAGCAGTGAAATAACAACATTATTAAACTGACGTTAAAAAAGCTCGATATCAAAACTGATCGCCCTCGTAAACTGTCAGAGTTTTTACGAAAAACGATAGAAAAAAAAAGATAAAAGCCGATGAGTTTCGTTTGACAGCTCTTCAATTTGAAAAAGGGATCAAAGTTTACATTTAATAGGGCGTGAATCGAAGACACTGGAATAATGTAATTTTTTGATAAAAATGAAATTTTGTTCAAAGGGTAACGAGAGTGGGGGACTGATAGACGTGAAAGTTTGATCGAATGTCAATCGATTTTAAATTTAGATCTTATGAAGAGCAATACCTCGTAAATCATATTATCAGGAGCATTAAATTTTCATATTTATTTTTATGTAGGTAAAGTTCAGTTTCGCTTTTACCAAAGGGTCAGAGTTAAAAGTAATTTTCACCTCATTGTCAATATTATGTAAGTCAGCAAATTATTTTTCCTTTTCAAAGTTGCCTCTTCGTATGGCCAGCTTCTAATACGCCATTGGCGATATTTAAAATAAATACGCCATTTAGTATTACCGTGGATTATTCTAACTTCCAAATTTGACCGTTCTATTTTCAAACGTCATCCACAGGTCACTCTGTGCTCAATATTACACTGCAAAATCCATTCAACGCCATAATCAAGCAATAACGACGCGCACCACTGAATTAATGGCGTTTTCATTACAAGAACAATCAATTGGCCGATTGGTTGTCCAATAAAAATGATTAATACGGACCGTGTGTCCGCCTTGATGGATGCCGGCCAGCTGTTATAATTTTGGTCACTTTGATGAAAACCGAAAAAGGATGGGTCAAAGGTCGGGAGTTGGGTGTGAGAAGCAATTTGAACTTTGCTCGCTTGACGACGTATAAAACGTTTTTTTTTTTTTTTTTAATTTAGCAGTTGAGCTCTGGAAAGACAGTAGGGAAAGTTCGAAATGAAGCCTCTGGATTTTTTAATTAATAGCCAGCCAAATCGTGAATCATTTTAGATAAAGGAAAAAGGAAATTCTAAGCTATTGATACTATGTTGTCATTCCAGTAAAGATAATCATACAAAATTAGTCTTACTATAAAAATAAGAAGTAACTAAACCGATTACGGAAACCGTATCATGTTTTTTATAGAAAAAATCTATGAAACTAAAGCAAGTCGGTCTCATACAAATCCTCGTCAACATACGGACCAATTCGCCTAAGCTAAAAGCTATATCAATATTTCAGCGACGATAATAAATCTCCGAGCATCATGATTGTATTCCGACCGATATATTTTCCTACTAGCATTTCTATTTCTATAACATAAAGTTGTTTACTTCTTCAATGTCCTCATATTTCGTCTCTCGGCACATCAAAACTTCTATCACCCAAATACATTCTTGCGCTTAACTTCTTTTGCATATACGAAATCGAAATATCAATCATATCGGTATAAAACTCGTTGACAGATCTTTCGAATACAATTTGTTCGCTATATCGAAAATCACATTCGCCGATAGCCCGGAGCGTTCGCTACGAAATTCCGCGCGATTCTCTATTAGCCATCAAATTTGTAAAGCGTCTGTTTTGATCCGTTGTAACAAAAATCGCGATTTTGAATCGTGTTACATTCCAATACGGTTTAGAATTTAGGGCGAGCGCGGTGTCGACGATTGGTTTGATATTTTTTCGTATCCATATTTTAGAGTGGTTTTAAAATATTAGAAATAGGTACATGGCTCTCTTATTTAAAACTTACGTACACTAAAACAAAATATTGTTTAGGTTTTTACCTCTTGACACATAAATCACTAAATTCATTGTGATGATAGATACCAAAATTTTAAACCTTAAGAGAGGACTTACTTCTACATTCATTACATTATAAAGCTGAAGAGTTTGTTAACTGTTTGCTTGACGCGCTAATCTCAGGAACTACTGGCCCGACTTAAAAAATTATTTCAGTGTTAGATAGCCCATTTATCGAGGAAGGCTATAGGCTATATAGCATTAAACATAAACGCAAGTGAAACCGCGGGCACAGCTAGTTCATCATAAGGCTAATGCTATTTGTAGAAAATTTATAGATCCCGTGGGAATTACTATAACGTCTCTTGTGTGTGTTTACACTGAAAGTTCTGCGCAGTGTATTGTGCTTCGAGCACTCATTAATTTTGAAAAAGTGAGTTGACATAATATCCGGTAGTGTACTGAATGGCGTAATTGCGTGGCACAACGCAGAGTCAGAATGTCAATTCTAAGGAGTCCATAAAGCAATAAGATTGCATTTGGCTACATGACTCAAAGCTTTTTTAGTCTGTAAGTTAGATTATTTAAAAATATTGATTTTGAATTTTTTGCTAGATCTCTTACTCGTAAAATTGCAAAGATACAGCCCTTCAAAGATCTAGAGGGGGCCGTTTTCGCGAAATTTAAGAAAATAATGACGTCACGCGGAAATTTAACACGCTGCATATTCATTATTTTTGGTTTGCTGAAGGAAAGAAAAAATACGTAAGCAATATTTTTATGTAATTTCACTTAATGGACTACCAAAAAAAAATCTAGTCAAATAACCAATTGCTCACTGTACACTGACCCTAACATGTGCATACCAACAACAACTCCAAGTCCTTACTCAAAAACCTGTCAATTAATCTAACTCCCACTGAACACTCCGAAGAACTAAGAACTAAATTTAATTCAAAGATCGTTCGGAGCGTTCGCTCAAAACTTTCAGTTCCAATTTAAAATCTTCACGTGAAGGATTCTCGTTGCATTCGCGATGTCAAACTCGTTTGTAATTCGGGAAATTCGTTCGGTATTGATATTAGGGAATGCATTAGATTACGGTGCATATTGTGCATCGTCAGACGGCTCTGGCGACGTGATCCGCCTGTGTAGTCAGTCGGCTGGAGCTTCACAAGAGATACCTACCTAAACTTCATGCCGGATACGTAGCAGGGTTGACGCAAGTAGATATAGACATTAGATGAGTAATACACTGATTGAATTTGTAAATAGATAACTTAAGAACTTGTACTATTAATATGGATATGTACTATTATTTTTTGTTAAAACAGTTTACTAAAAACATGAAAATTAATTTGTAGAGTTTAAAAAACGCGGGGTACACTATAACAAACGTAATAAGTAGGTTAATTTAATAAATAATAAATTCAGACTACATCACATACATTGATCTGACTACGTGGTAAGTAGCTTAAGCACTTGTGTTACAGATATCAGAAACAACAGTGGTATTACAAATATATACTTAAATACTGAATATATAACACCCAGACAGAACAAACACAAGTATTCATCACGCGAATATTTGTCCTGAGTGGGGATCGAACCCACAACTCTTGGCGCATGGGGCAGAATCACTACCGAATGCGCCATCGAGCCAGTCAAAAGGTAAACTGTGGATATATTTAAAAAATTGCCTGGCTCAAGCGATTGAGATGCAATTCTCTACTTGCTTCTTCACGGTAAAATTGTTGACACCAGGAAATGCATTCCACCATTTACTTCATGGTGATGACTTTAGAGACCATGAAAGCAGTGGCTGCAGGTTCGAATTCCGCTATGTTCTTGTGATGAATAATTTTGCAGTAGCGCTACCGACTGCGAAAACATTTATGTACCTACACGTCTATTAGTCATCAAGTTTACCTAGCACAAATAATAAGGCCTAGTTTGTAACTAGAGATCTAGTGTGCTATTCGTACTAGGTATTTGACAGGTCCATTGCTCGTGTGATTGCTCGAGACTTGGGCCACGAAATCTAGGTTTCGGGTCGAATCCCGCCAGGGGTAAATGTTTCGTGTGATGAACATGGCCATTTGCACATGTTTATAAAACGTATGAGTATGTCTACCCGTACACGAAGTATCCATAGCTCTGCCTGGATAATTTATTATTTATTAGTTTATGTTTTATTACTTATTGTTTATTTATTATTACTATAAAACCATATACAACCCTAAACATGTACGAACGATCGAATCACCTGCCAGCGGACGCCTCGTAAAAATATTTTCATCGGCTCGAAAGTCGCGAAGCTGCGAGTTCTTTATATTGAATAAGAAAATCTTGTTACGCGCTCATCTCGGTAACTGCAGCGAATATTTTATTCCTATTCCGTACAATTGATGTGGCCATGGCAGTTATTATTGAGTCTTGAACGCAAATTGCTTTGGCATGCCTTGTTTCGACTACACAAATATTTGCGACGTTTTTCAATCCTATCTCGCTGTAGTTTGAAGTTGTTAGGTTTCCATTGTAACTTAGGTTAAGTAACTTATTTGCTTGCAGTCGAATGCTTTTTTCCTTTTTTATGTAATGTAGTATAGTTGCCGTAGTGTGTAGATGCATTATTTCTTTTGGTATATAAAGATGACTCTCCTACATTTGGCGTAGGACATTTTTCGTCTTCTCACGATTTTAAATTTGACTGTAGCGCCTAGGGAATGTTATTTTTTATATTACTTACTTTTTTATTTACTCTGATGATAGACTAAAATCTATGCAGCATTCAATCATTACTTAAGTAAAGAAATGTTTGTAATTTTATTTGAATAGGCTTTTAAATAACTATCGCACTGTATTAGACAACTGAAGGCGCTCATTTAAACAGCCATGGAATTTTACTGGATAACACATATTGTATATGTAAGGAATACTCCAACGATATATTTACGTGGACAAAGTCGCGGTCAATTAATAAGCCATAATGATACGAGAGTTACAATGTCAATAGACAAACCATAAAGTACCATTAACAACACTAACGGTATATTGATACCTATGATTAATAACTACAATTGCTTGAACAATTTAGTTAATGATACGCCAGTAATAATTCAGGGACAATCTCTGACGTTTAATACTGAAGGTCAAAGCTGCCTAACATTATTTATTTAACATAACATCACGCCCATAATCCCCGAAGGAGTAGACAGAGTCAAAGAGGCATCAGGCCCCTTTAATCTCTTTTAGCAAAACTGGGCTGGGTTAGATGGACAATTGTAAGAAAGTAGTGACATGTGACTAGCTTGTCGCCTACACAATTACATACCCAAAACCCGTTATACTATTAATCGTCTTTTAAGACATGCTAGGCAAGAACCACAGTTGGCACATTCTTTTTAAGTCCCAGACTAACATGGGACAATAGGCTGGGTTAGATGGAAAAGTGTAAAAAAGTAGTTAGAAGTGGCTAGCTCGTCGCCTACACAATCACATACCCAAAGCCCCATATACTATTAGTCGCCTTTTACGACATGATAGGCAAGAGACACAGTTGGCACATTATTTTTAGTCCCCGACCAACATGGGACATGTTTAACATATAGATTACAGAAACAAATGTCATGTTTGTTTAGCGTTGTTAATTAAGTATTTACAAACCTAATTTTGTGAATGCTAATTTGGTTAATTGGTTATTATTAGTAATTGGATAACTAAATTTGCCATACATTGCATTTGTAGAATGGTACGTATGTTTGCCGTTATCGGAGAAATAATGATGCTCTAAATATTTAACTCATTTGTGAATTGTATAAGTGGTAGTTACATACAAGGCTAATTCAAATAATATGATTTGTATTATAAAAATAAATGACTGCCAAACTGGGTTAAAAAGATAATATTTATTTATAATAAGATAAAACCATGTTATCCCCATAGACGTCACGTAAATCAGCATATTAAAGCGCGTCAACTTTAAATGAACAGGCACAAACAGATATTAATGTTAATAATTCATACAACCGCCGCATCGGACTCGGTAACCGTTCGAAAACCGCATGAAATATTGTCGGGCTCACTCATTCACTTATAACAGTGGTTTAAAATAAATGAAGAAAGAATTTATTGTATAGGTTTAAAAATTAAAAAAAGAGTATTTAAAGAGTTTCGTAGCAACTCATAACGTAATTAATTTAAAGTTGAATTGGTAAAATTAATTTAATAACTAACGCCAAGGTAAGCGTTTCTCGTATTAGAGACTTCAGTAAATTTTTAGTAAATTTCATTAATTTTCACTATGTCACACCATAGATAGAACTCCTATAATTCTCGATGTTGAGGGAATAATTCATCAATAAGAGTTACAAGTTCAATAGATGGTAACTATTAGCCCTAATGTCTTTATCAACATGTCCCATGTTGGTTTGGGACTTTATAAGAATGTGCCAACTATGTCCCTGCTTAGCATGTCGTAAAAGACGATTAATGGTATATCGGGTTTTGTGTATGTCATTGAGTAGGCGACGAGCTAGCTTGTCATTACTTTTTTCGTTTAACCCAGCCTAATTTTATTTTTGGCTGAAAGTGGGTAAAAGGGCCAGCTGTCCCTTTGAATCTTTTAACAAGCTCGGTGGCACATTCGGTAGTGACCCTGCCCCATGCGCCAAGAGTTGTGGGTTCGATCCCCACCCAGGACAAACATTCGTGTGATGAATACTTGTGTTTGTTCTGTGTCTGGGTGTTAATATCCAATATTTAAGTATATATTTGTAATACCACTGTTGTTTCTGATATCCGTAACACAAGTGCTTAAGCTACTTACTTCGGAGTCAGATCAATGTATGTGATGTCGTTGAATATTTAAAAAAATATATATATCTATTAAAAAAATATATATATTTAAAAATCTGCCTAGTTTGTAGAAGCCCCTCAAGATTAGGGGCGTAATGTTATGTTAAATGTAGGATTTTAAATAATCGTAGTTCATGAATCAGCGGATGCTCATGCTGACGTTGTTATTGGCAATTAACACTGGTTCCCAAGCACACAATACCTACCTAAGTAGATATGTACAATCAGCTTTATTAGCCAGACAGCCAAATTTTTCACATTTGATAAATGGTCTCCCTCGTAGCGACAAGTCAATTAACTTCTGACGGCAACTTTACGATTCAACATGACGGCGATAACACTTGCCCATTTCGACTTACGAGAAGAGGTGGTAGTTACGGAACTATAAAAGAGGAACGACTTGTTAATAACCTGTCTTCATCATAGAGATAATAATAGCTGGCTGCTGAAATTTGGTGCCTTAACATCATTTTATTTGATGAATGAGCATCCCGCATGCCAGGCAGAGCGGTCCTATGTTGGTCTGAGACTTAAACTTGTGCCAATTGTTATCCTTACCTAGCGTGTCGTAAAAGGCGACGAATGGGTTATCCGGTTTTGGATGTGTGTAGACAAAATCTTCCATTTAACCCCGCCCAGTTTTATTATGTTGGTGGTTAAGAGGGCTAACCGATCCCTTTGACTCTGCCTACAATACAAAGCAGGGTATGCTGATCAAAAATTTATTATAAGATACTTAATTATGAAATACATTAAATATTTAAAAGAGTATTTCGGAAAAAAAATCAGTTATCTTTGTTTCACAGGCACATTTTTGCATTTGTAATCGTTAATTACCTACTTAATCTTAATCACTTTTATTTATGTATTTCTTTTCTTAACCTTTAATGAGCTATTGTTCTTTATTTTGACTGGCTCGATGGCGCATTCGGTAGTGGCCCTGCCCCATGCGCCAAGATTTGTGGGTTCGATTCCCACCTAGGACAAACATTCGTATGATGAATACTTGTGTTTGTTCTGTGTCTGGGTGTTAATATCCAATATTTAAGTATATATTTGTAATACCACTGTTGATTCTGATATCCGTAACACAAGTGCTTAAGCTACTTACCTCGGAGTCAGATCAATGTATGTGATGTAGTCGGATATTTATTTATTTATTTATTTATTAAGCTAAAGCTAGCTTTCAGAAGAAAATGTTCATCATAAGGTTCATGTATGTACTGTTATGTTACAGTTTGGTGCATAAATGCATAAGAATTATCAAATATATAATGTGTTTGCAATATTCTCTAGTAAAATTTGCTCCGACCGCGCTGCATTCGGTCTGTCACAAACAGAATCTATCGTCCCGTGAAATTTGTTGCTTTTCTATAAAAAAATGTAAGTAGCCATTTTTATAATATTTAAGGTTGCAATTTTTGACATACCAGCCTTTACTAAAAGTATGCTTTGAAACTAAACATTTTGTTTTATACATAATATTAGGTTCATTATGAAGAAAATTCGACTGGCCCGTTGGTCGAGTGGTTAGAGACCCTGGCCCCGAAACCAAGGGTCGCGGGTTCGAATCCCGCTAGGGCAAATATTTCGTGTGATGAACATGGACATTTGTACTCGAGTCATGGATGTTTATTAACGTATTTAAGTATGTCTATCCGTTCACCTAGTATCCGTAGCACAAGTATAAGCTTAGTTTGGAACTAGGGAATTGGTGTGTCAGTCTGGAGAATTTATTTATTATTTGTTTAAAAAAGGATTTAAAAAAAAAGGTATCTAGGTACTCCATAATTACGATTATTTAGCAAAAGTCGTGTTTTTCTCCTTGAAGACAATAAGCCATTACTAAACAAAACAGTCAGTTTTTCTGGCTTAAGGTTAAAAACATAAGAAATAATATTATGACTCTTATACGTACGTACACATATGCGTTTAATAAGATTCCAGCTAAACGTTTGATCGGCGGTTTTCCTTTGAAAAACCCGAAATACGCAGACTTGCTTTAATAAGTCAATTTCTTTTAAATGTTTGGTAAATATTTTATTATAGGTAGTTTAATGTGACCTGCAGAGCAATTTGAAGGTATTTAGATATTGAATCTGCAATATTAGTTACCTATGACCTTCAAATAAAATAAAATATGTAATTCAATTTTCAGAAACATCAGGCTCGTCGCCTACACTATCACACACCCAAAACGCAATATACCAGATCAACATGGGCTCATAATTTTACTTCCTTGTAAAAGCTCTTTTAGTTATAGTGTATGAGAACAATAGATATCTGATTTCAAAATCCCATATATTGCCCGCTCGCTAGTGCAACGGCCAAGTTCGATGCTCTTATTAGTGCGCGTGTAAATCAAATACCATGCATTTATAACTTGGCCAAATTCGCAATAATCGGTAGCACACATCGTCCGTAGGGAGTGTTGAGTATCGATAGTTTAATGTTTTATCGATATAAGTAGTTCATTTGTTTCCCAACGATGAATTGAAACAAAATTTGTATTTATAGTCTCACGGCTTTCAAAATAATGTGTATTTTAGTTGGAGTAAGATTACAATATGATAGGTTCATTATCACTAGATAACTAATAAATAAGTATAATTAATACTACCGTAAGTATATGGTACTAATACTAATACTAATTTTCGAATTGACGAAATTTTGTTGAGGATATGTCAAAGTGACACTAGATTTGTCAAAAACTCGCGCAGTTTTACTGTTACTTTAGAAATTGGCCATGTACCTACATAGAAATATGCATAAAATAGAATTATATATTATTTAGAAAAAAAAATAAGGCAAAACCGTATATACGATAATCGGAGGAGTTTTGAGGTCGTCTTACTCTTTGTCAGAAAGCTTAGATATTAATAGATTAACGTTCAATGTAATATATTATTGTAATAATTAAAGAATTGTGATCATTATGTGACTTCTTTGCAGTAATATAATGTCCCATTAAACGGCAAATAAAGTATTGAGTATCTGATCTGTTCAGATATTTTAGGCGCAAGCTTATACTTGGTACTCCCAAGTACAAGCTTCGGAGAGTGAGGAATGACCTCTTTATAAACGGCTTGTATTGTCTTAATTTCAGATGCCGGTTGATCAAAAAACAAACGCAAAGTATCGAGACATTTAGTTAAACCGTGCCCCACCACTGGTTGCTTCGAATAATCCGCCGAAGTTGGACTAATTATTATGATATATGCAATGAATATTGCTCCGTTCTGGTCCAGTTGCGTCTGCTGATGCGGGGGTGCGGTGGAGAGGGACTGAAAAACTTTACCAATGCGAATACTGGCGTTTCATGATTTCGATAGCATGTTTCGTGGAAACTAGTGAGCTATTATAATTGCCGGTTTCTGTGGAATACGTATTGTTATCGTAATAATCAACATCATCGGGTTAATGATCCGGCCGATTCGTCTGAAGTCTTTATTTATACTTATAATAAATCTGTAGAGAGGTCAATTCTGTACATGAAATATATTTTCAAAATAACTATCAGGGGGTGATTAGTGATCGATACTGATGCCAAAAATGCAATCAGTAAAATTTTTGTCTGTCTGTTTGTATGTATATTCCTTATAGAAACAACAACTATTTGACGGATTTTAACGAAACTTGGTACAAATATTCTTCATACTCCTGGGTAGGTTATAGTATACTTTTCATCACGCTACAATTAATAGGAGCAGAGTAGTGAAGGGAAATGTTGGGAAAACGGGAGAAGTTACTCCATTTTTTAAGCTTCCGTCACGTGTGCAGCCTTAATGGTTAAAGTTACATAGAAATCATGTATGACGGAAATAGTCTTTATAATATCAACCATAAACGCGGGTGACACCGCTGGCACAGCTAGTTTATAATATAAATTCTAATGTAACTTTGTCTATGAAGTCGATTGCATAGAATTCAACAAATCTTAAGTATAAATCCTGAAAAAGGATATTGGCTTTATTTTATCTTGCTGAACATATGTTCAGCACGATAAAATAGCCAAGTAGGATATCCTACTGGACACGATAGTCTCCGTAATAGAACACACGTCACGCATACCAATATACATTTCCTGACATTTTTAGGTGCATACCGGATTCAAACCAAAACTCCACGCACCTGACCTCTTTCTTTTAACTGACTCGCTACCGCTGTTCGTTCTGTGTTCGACTTGCAGCTCAATATACACAAGACGAATAACTTAACATCATGCTGATGTACCAAAGCAAAATAGTAATTAAATACGTATACGTAACGAGACGAATAGGGTTGCCAGCAAGTAATCCCATGTTGAATGTACCGACTGTGTTCCTTGCCTACATACATAGGTACAATTGATCACGCCCTCAGTCCTCGAAGGGATAGACACAGTCCTACAACCAATAACCTCTTTCAACCACATTTAAAAACCAAAACCAAACATGTGAAAAAGAAGTAAAAGAAATCAGGCATTAATGTAAAGGCGACTTGGATGGATTGTGTGAAAGATGATATGAGTGAAATGGGAGTGGATAGCTTGATGACGGCTGACCGGGACGTATGGAAGAGGAAGACATGCTGCGCTGACTCCAGGTGAACTGGGAGAAGGGCAAGAAGATGATGATGTAAAGACGACTATGGTGTACTTAAGCGATGTTAGGTTTCTGATTATCTAGCCGACGAGTTAGTCTTCACCCAAACACCATCTAATTCATCTCGATTTTAGCTTATTCCGAATGTGGTTATGGAGCTTAACCATCATCAATGTTACCTCTTCGTGAATTGCAGGCGTAATAGTCCCATGTTGACTGTGTATCTGGCCTAGCATGTCGTTAAAGGCGACTGGTAGTAATAGTAAATCGGGTTTTGGGTGTGTGATTGTGAAGGCGTCGAGTTAGCCACTTTTTTTTTAATTTTGCATCTAACCAGGCCTAGTTTTATTTTTTGGCTGACTGTGGTTAAGGTAGCTTAAAGAGCGGTGGTAGCTCAATGGTAAGGACACGCGCCTCTTAACCGAGGAGTGCGGGTTCAAGCCTGGCACGTACCTCTGGATTTTTCAAATTTATGTACGTATTTATACCACTAGCTCGGCGCTGAGGGAAAACATCGTGATGAAACCTGCAAATTCAAACAACTTTGGATTTGTAACCATGATCCAAAAATTGTCTGGTTCCCCTATCTTAGGGTTGCGAAGGTCAGATCGGCAGTCGCTTCAATGTAATTACCAGACTCGCTAAATCCTGGATCATGGCTAAGCGGACCCCGTCTAAACACGGGGCATAACGCTAGGAAGATGATGATGTGGTTAAGGTAGCTGCCCCTTTGACTCTGCCTATCCCTTTGGGGATTACGGGCGTGATGTATGTATCTGATAGAGACATGGTAGCCCTTTTTTTGTCACGGGAAATGCGTTACGCTCCGTCACTCTGCCCCGGGGGGACTGAGTGGTGTGTGGGACTCGCAGGGGCCTCCGGACTGTACCCCAGCCGGAGAGGGGTTCTCTTTTTTGGAGGGCCCTGGGAGTCCCACACACCGCGCCGCCCCCCCTAGGGCGGCGTGAAGGTGCCTAATGCATTCCCCGCATTAAAAAAAAGGGCCTCCAGACCGAAGCCCTCCTCTCCAGCCAAAGATGGTGCGTGGCCAACTACACCCTGCTCAAATGGAAGCTCCATGAGGATAATTCTGGTTCCAAAACACTTGCAGCGACTATCCCAGACATGGCAACCCTACGCAAGCAAGGCTCGCAAACTTGCGTAGTTAGGCAGCGCCGTGAAGTCACTAACAACTAATTCCGTCTGTGTGCTTCATTTGCATAATTTTATACGCGCACCGTGCGCGCTGAGCACGCACAGGCTAAGGTACACGGAGTACATAAGTAGGAAGTAAATATTGCATTAGGTGTCGTCATTAACATTACATGGCTTAGCTTCAGGAACCTCCTTTAAGACGCTTCTATAGATAGCTTTAGAGCTTTAATACCTAGGTATTACCTATCGGATATCGGATTCCATAGTTATTGATAATAACTAGGTATTACCAACAACTATGGAATCGGTTAGGCGACTATTTTTTTAAATCGATTAAAATGAATTGTCCCATGTTGATTTGCGACTCAAAAATAATGTGCCAACTGCATTCCTTGCCTAAAATATTATTGTAAAAGGCGGCTAATGGTGTAATAGGTATTGGGTATGTGATTGTGTAGGCAACGAGCTAGCTACTTGTCACTGCATTTCCACAATCTAAGATCTCTCTCTCACCCACAATGTTATTTTTGGCTGAATGTGGTTTATGGAGTTTTGGCTCCTTGGATCCTACCAACCCCTTCGTAGATTGCGGGTGCGACTGTATGTATGTATGCATAATGTATGTATGCTAAAAATTAAACCCAGGCATTGGTAATATCAAATCAATTGGCATCTTTTAAAACGCACCGCGTGGTCATAAGGTAATAAAGTAGGAATTAAATGTTGCATTAAATATGCTGGCTATGGCATTGACATTACATAGCCTACCTTTTTGAACTTTCTTTAAATGCTTCCTTAGGTAGCTCATTTATTTTTCATGGTTAAAACTACGTTTCTATCGTGACCTTCAATTTAACCAACCATCGTTTCCTATTACCTCTTAGCTACATTTCCTCGCTGACGTAATGATTTGTAGACCTTGGATTTTGATTTGTTATTTACCTCTATTATAATCTTCTTACCGTTATGTCCCGAGCTTAGACGGGGTCCGCTTAGAACATAATCCAGAATTTAGCGAGCCTGATAATTACGTTGAAGTGACTGCCGATCTGAACTTCGTAACCCTTATTATAGGGGAAACAGACAATTTTGGATCATGATTACAAATCCGCAGGTTTCATCACGTTGTTTTCGCTCACCGCCAAGCTAGTGGTATGAATACGTACATAGATTTGAAAAATACAGCCAGGTTTGAACCCGCACGCCTCAGGTGCATGTCCTTACCATTGAGCTACCACCGCTCATTAGAAAATATAGTCTGACTAGTTCCTTAATATTATAAAGAACTATAGAAAGCAATTTTCGTATTTGCCAATTTAATGATAGTTACTAGTTACCCAGCAACTATCATCTTACCCCGCAACTATCATTGAATTGTCTCCGAGTCTCAAGTAGTTTTATTTCATCTCTTGGATTAGGCATTTGTATTGATTGTGTATCAGCTTTATGAGGTAGGATTTTTTATAGAGTACATAACATAACATAACATAACATCACGCCCATAATCCCCGAAAGGGCAGGCAGAGTCAAAGGAACAGCAGGCCCCTTTAACCACATACAGCCAAAACAGGGCTGGGTTAGATGGAAATAGTGAAGAAGTAGTGACAAGTGGCTAGCTAGTCGCTTACACAATCACATAGGTACCCAAAGTCCCATATACAATTAGTCGCCTTTTACGACATGCTAGACAAGAAACACAGTTGGCACATTTTTTCAAGTCCCAGACCAACACGGGACAATGGGCTGGGTTAGATGGAAAATTGTGAAAAAGTAGTGACAAGTGGCTAGCTAGTCGCCAAACAATCACATACCCAAAGCCTAATTTACCATTAGTCGCCTTTTACGACATGATAGGCAATAAACACAGTTAGCAAATTCTTTTTATGTCCTAGACCAACACGAGACTTTATAGACTATATACAGCTTAATACCTAAATCTTAACTAATTTCTAGTGACAATACACACTCGAAACCCCACGTGTATGCCGTTTCATCAACGGGACAACCCCGGTCTCAATTAAGAAGCGTAATAGTGTTTAGAAGTTAGTCCGGTTGTTTGCCGCGGATATGTCGCTAACGCAATTTGGAAGAGCCTGCCGTAGCTGGGACAAGGTTGTGCAATAAAGCTTGCTGGAGTGGGCACTTCGGGCTAGACAACGGTTGCGCAGACGCCGCATTGAGCTAGAAAACTGATTAGTAGTCTTATTAAAAGTGTAAAAAACCAAATTGTGTCGCAGTCGAAACGGATCTAATGGAACCTAAGGCTGTTATGATAAAAATCATTGAGATGTGCGCTGCCCGTTTCCATGTTTACTTGATGGTAATGGTGATGGGGGTACACCAACCATTATTGATAGCTCGTTCGAAAAAACGAAGATATCCATAGTTAAATTATATGATGTTATGTGGCACTATTGACGCTACATTGACTGTAATTGACTGTATCACGCCCTAGCTTAATAATAATTTCTCCAGACTGACATAACAATTCTCTAGTTCCAAACTAAGCTTGTTTACTATGAATACTAGGCTGGATGGATAAAACTAAACCAACCTGTTTTAAAATTATACAAGCTTGCACTTAGTGAAGTGTAAGAAGAGCATAAATCTATATTTTAATACGTGAAACAAAAACTTTGTACCCCTTTTTAGGAGAATTACGCGGACAGAAGAATATGAGATTTAGCACAGTGAAACTTTATATGGAGAAAGAGTGCAGAAAGCTAATATTTCAATAATAATGCATGAGAAATACTTTAAATTAATAAAGAATAATTTTGGTCGAATTTCGACCAGTTCGATCATTAGTAAATAATTAATATATGAACTAAAATTAAAACATTTTCGACCTAAGCGGGGCTAGCCGCTTAGGTCGAAAATGTTTTAAGAAAATTCCTGCAGGATCTAAGTCTATGTAGTCTACGCCTTCTACATACTCGTTTATAGGCGCTATAATGGACTTCACCATAAATGACAGGTCGCCTGTGGCAAAGTGGAGATGAGATACGGCTCCGCCACTACTTTTTGAATATTTTTCTGGAAACAAGCTTGCAGTTGAGTGCGAAATTGGGTATGGATCCTGAACGTTTTAGCTTTTAGACGCGGAATACACATTTATAGTTTAAGATTATGAATTTTCATGTTGCATATAGTTAAGACTCCGTCTAACTACTACGTTTTACATTATGTACCAATTATATATCATGTATATTGAATTTAGGCTTGTAAGTAGTTATTATTTCTAAATATTCATAGTTAACTTTTTCTCTCAATATATTTCCTCACTGCCGTGCAAATATTATAACAGCGTAGGTATATAGTTTTCACTCATCGTAACATAACATCATGCCCGCAATGATAGGCAGTGTCAAAGAGACAGCATCCCCTTCAACCACATTCAGCCTCAAATAAAACTGGGCTGGGTTAGATGGAAAATTAAAAAAAAAGTTACTAGTAGCTAGCTTGTTGCCTACACAATCACATACCCAAACCCCGATTTACCATTAGTTGCCTTTACGACATGCTAGGCAAGGAACACAGTTGGCACTTTTTTGTAAGTTCCAGACCAACATGGGACATAGGATAGATTTTACTTATCTCTAGAATCATATTAAAAGACATTTATTCACTTTTATTAGAAATTTTACTAGTAGCCAACATCAAAACAAGCGGCTTACTTAAAAGCCTGACCGAAGAAGAAACAAGACAAACTGCATTCCAACTTAACAAGAAGATATTGTATGTAGTATGTTTTCAAAGCTCGGTATTTAGTAGTTTCACAGCTGTTTCTAAACTTTATCCTTCAAAAGCATTTCTGTTCCCACAATCAGATTCCAGTAACTTCACTCAGCGAACTAACTTCAAGTACCTCTACGTTATAAATTTTCAGAATGTAAAGAAGCATTGTTTCCGAACGGGCTGGACCGCTTTACGACCGAACATTTGTATGAGCTGATTTAAAATCTTTGTTTGGGAACCAATGGCTCGGAATAGTACGAATGCATTGAATGGCTCTTGGATGTTTGAAGTAATGTAACTAGACTAGCTGAGCCCGCGGTTTCATCCGTCTTTATGGTAATGTTTCGTAGCTTGGTGTTATATAGCCTTCCTCGATAAAAAGACTGTTCAATCTATAAAACATTTTTCAATTCGGACCAGTAGTTCCTGAGATTAGCGCGTTCAATCAAACAAACAAGCTCAACAACTTTATCTATATATTAGTATAGTTATAGATAGTTCAATTGTTGAGAACACGGGCATTATTGCGAGAGTAACTATTTTTTTATATCTGACTTGTTATTTACACTACTAGCTTGAGCAACGGCCTCCCCCTGTGACCGTCCCTCCTCTCTGTACTGTACCACTTCTTCCCACTTGGGCAAGAAATCTTACTTTCTGATGACTGGAACAGTCATGATATAATAAGTGAATATAATAATATTGGCTTCATAACGAGTTACAGGCCAGATTATCAATGAATTACTTGAATTTAGTTTTATACACTTGCTAACTTCAACATCTTAGCCAGCTAAGAATTTGATAAAAAAAAAGTTATTTATGTACATAACATTTTTTGTTGTTGTACATTACGTTATGTTATGTAAAAATGTTATACATAACGCTATGAAAACAAAAAGTCGATAAGAAAACATTTTCTTGGAGCCCTCATTCTAACCGAAAACTGAAATTACTTAAACCTTAAAAAACAACAATGAACAGAAAACCCTAATAAAGTAATAATTATTAATTAACTCCCCCAGACTGACACCAATTCCCCAACTCCAAACTAAGCTAATGCTTGTACTATGAATACTAGGCGAACGGATAGCCATACTTAAATACGTTTATAAACATCCATGACTTGAGCACAAAAGTCCATGTTCACCACACGAAACATTTGCCCCTAGCGGGATTCGAATCCGCGACCCTTGGTTTCGTGGCCAGGGTCCCTGACCACTCAACCAACGTTCCAGTCAAGTCAAATAATAAAAGAAGAACAACTGAAAATCACTGATATTCCATTCCACCTTGATCGCAGCCAGAAAATTCCTATACAGCACAAAACACTCGATAAACGCAAAGGCGTGAAGTTTTCTTTACACCCCCGGCATCTCCAGCTTCACTTCATAAAGGCGCCGATAGCGGTAAATCGCGGTACCTGTGTTGTTTATTTAAATCAATTCTCGTTATTTCACGTTTCGCGAGCGCACGTTTACGAGTGAGATTTAAAATCTTTGTTTTGGAACCGATCGCTCGGAATAGTGCAGATGTATCGAATGGCGCGGCTGTATTTTAAATCCGACAGAGGTGACCCGGAGCCGAGTCGCTAGATTGGTGCGTTATTTATTTTACTGGGAACTTTTTTTCGCGTTTGGAGTTGTAGTTTTTTTTTGTTTTACTCGCGTGGTGGTCTGGAACTTTAAAATAATGTACCTATTGTCTGTGTATTTTGCCTAGCATGTCCTATAATGCGACTATAAAGGTATATCAGGTTTTGGGTGTGTGATCGTGTAGATGACGAGCTAGTCTCTGGTCATTATTTTTTTACAATTCTATCTAAGCCAGTCCACTTTTATTTTTTGGATGAATGTGGTTAAGGAGGCTAGCTGCCGCTTTGACTTATACCCCTTTGGGCATAAAAAAATCAATATCACACAAGTCGCCTTAACGATAATCTAGGCAAAATACATAGACAATATGTATTGTCTGTGTATTTTGCCTACGGGCGTGACGATATGTATGTGTATGTACATACATGTATGTGTATGTAAATACACAGACAATACTCATTGTCTGTGTATTTTGCCTAAATTATCGTTAGGGCGACTTGTGTGATATTGAATTTTGTATTGGGCCTATAATTAGATAGGCGATGAACTGGCTCTTGTTACTATAATAACACATTTTTCTATAATTTTGGGAGTTTTTTTGCTGCTTAGACTCTCTCCACCCCTAAGGGGTTTCCAGGTGTGACCGTATGTATCTATCGAGTTTGAGTTATGTACTGTTCAATGATTTTATCCAATGATAACGTGACGAATGATAAGCCAATTAGCTGTTAAGGGAAACAGAAAATCCGCATCAGATGACTGTGACTTGTGACCATAATCCAATTTGTCGCGGTCCCATGTCGATTCAGCGGTTAAAAATTTGGATAAGGCAATGGTTCCAATTGAACCAGATATGTTTTATCTAATATCAGGGTCATAATAACCCTTGCAGATGTTACATACAGCTGTTAAATAGCTAATATAACGATAAAACAGGAATGATAAATGAAGACAATTACTGTAAAAGTCTACTTCTCTTTCTGGAATCCATTATTTATCTTGTTTGGTCGGTAATTGAACTGTTGTCTTATATTTTACCTTCGTTATCTTAAAACAGAGTAACCTAAATATGCTATGCTGCTGGGTAATCAATTGGGTATTAGTGGTATTTATAAGTGCAGGGTTTCTTACGATGTTTTACTTCTAACTGGTTTTGTAGTATAAATAAATAATACATAAATTCAGACCACACTCCTATCACATACATTGATCTGACTCCGTGGTAAGTAGCTTAAGCACTTGTGTTATAGATATCAGAAACAACAGTGGTATTACAAATATATACTTAAATACTGAATATTAACACCCAGACACAGAACAAACACAAGTATTCATCACACGAATATTTGTGCTGGGTACCAACCCACAACTTTTGGCGCATGGGGCAGGATCACTACCGAATGCGCCATCGAGCCAGTCGTGAGTCGGTTTTGTAGTATAAATACGTACAAAGATGTTTAAAATATAAGCACGTGTCACGATTCTAAAAGGTTTGGCATTTGAAACAGGTATCTGTATTTACAAAGCTAAAACCAATTACTGTTGAAACAGATACATTCATTAAAATAAGTAAATTTGTTGCGTGCATTATACTCAATATGCTTGTGTGCCCTGAATGCTTATTTAAAATACACGAATGTGTGTGGAAATCGGCTATTTTAAAACATAATGGAGCTTTCAATTAACAATTGTTTCATTAATTCAATTTGATTGTTATAGTTTTATAGAGCATATTGAATGTATTTGCATTGAAGCGATATTCATTTATCTGTGTAAGTATAGTGAGCATAATGTTCCACAGCAATGTAGCGTTGTGGGTGTATATAAAGAATGCAGTGCGATTATATTAATGACTAGCAGCGCCCCGCAGTTTCACCCGCATAGTTCCCGTTTCTGTAAGAATATGGGGATAAAATATAGCCTATGTTACTTCCGGATATTGTAGCTTTCCAATGGTGAAAGAATTTTTGAAATCGGTGTAGTAGTTTTTAAGTTTAATTATTACAAACATACACACACATAAAAATACAAATATAACATTTTTTCCTCTTTATAATATAAGTATTATAGTCTTCTTCATCCGTGTGGAACTAAGTAGTTATAATTATTTTTTTGAGCGGTGATTATTATTTTTCTAAAGCAAAAGTATCCTAAGTTACATTTTTGAACACCAGCTATCTACCAATGAAAACCGCTTTATCCATTTCACAGAACACAATTGGTACATTCTTTATATGACGGGCCCGTTGGTCGAGTGGTCAGAGACCCTGGCCACGAAACCAAGGGTCGCGGGTTCGAATCCCGCTAGGGGCAAATGTGTCGTGTGATGAACATGGACATTTGTACTCGAGTCATGGATGTTTATAAACGTATTTAAGTATGTCTATCCGTTCGCCTAGTATCCATAGCACAAGCGTAAGCTTAGTTTGAAGCTAGGGAATTGGTGTGTCAGTCTGAAGAATTTATTAATTACTAGCTGTGCCAGCGGTGTCACCCGCATTTATGGTTAATATTAAAAAGACTATTTCCGTCATACATGATTTCTATGTATCTTTAACCATTAAGGCTGTACACGCGACGGAAGCTTAAACAATGGAGTAACTTCTCCCGTTTTCCCAACATTTCCCTTCACTACTCTGCTCCTATTGATTTTAGCGTGATGAAAAGTATACTTTAACCTGCCCAGGAGTATGAAGAATAATTGTACCAAGTTTCGTTAAAATCTGTCGTGTAGTTTTTGTTTCTATAAGGAACATACAGGCAGACAGACAGACAAAAAATTTACTGATTGCATTTTTGGCATCAGTATCGATCACTAATCACCCCCTGATAGTCATTTTGAAAATATATTTCATGTACAGAATTGACCTCTCTACAGATTTATTATAAGTATAGATTATTTTATTATTTATGAGTTCCAAAACAATGTACATACTTATCTCATATATGCTTATAGTTTTAAATACGTCTATTCGCCGGTTAGTATTCAAATTTAGTTTCAAGCTATTATAGTGCATTGGTGTGTTACTGAGAACAATCTGTTATTTATTTCACTGGCTCGATAGCGCATTTGGTAGTGACCCTGCCCACCCAGGACAAACATTAGTGTGATTAATACTTGTGTTTGTTGTGTGTCTGGGTGTTAATATATATTTAATATTTAAGTATATTTGTAATACCACTGTTGATTCTGATATCCGTAACATAAGTGCTTTAGCTACTTACCTCGCAATTGGATCAATGAATGTGATCTTGTGTGTCGGATAATTTATTTATTTATAAATTTATTTTTTAAATACCTATGTTGTTTGTAGGGACTCGACAAGAATGTGTTAACTGTGTTTCTTGTCTAGCATGTGGTAAAAGGCAGATTATGTGGGCGACGAGCTAGCCACTTGTCAATTCTTTTTTCACGCCATCTATTATGCCATTTTTATTTTTGTCTAAATGTAGTTAAGAGCTGGATGCCCCTTTGACGCTGCTTACTCCTTCATGCATTACGACCGTGATGTTATGTATGTACGTACCTATGTATTTTATATTATTATTCATTTTACAAACATCGTAACTATCTAACTATTCATAAGACCAGTCAGTCGAACAAATGAAATGTAATCATCTACTTTATATACTGATTAGTATTTTCTCAAGTAAGAGACATTATGTTTATTATTAAGAAATAAAAAATCTTTCAACCTAACTAAACGAAGATATGTATAATTGTATATTATATACCCAGTGTATCTTATGTATACCACGCAGCGACCTACAAATCCCTAATCGTCTCGAAATAAGACAATAAATTGTGATGTCCAAAAATCTCTAGGACCCCTATAATTCCCCCAATTTATATCGGGACGTCATCATTGCGGAGCCATCTTTGGCTTCCATTTTGGCCGACGTTGATAAATAATTTCATTTCTTTTCCCAATTCTTCGGTAAGGACAGAGCTATTGATTTGTGAGGTTAATGATTAGGGATTTTAGATCATGGACCAGTGGGCTGAAGGGTTTTGCAATTTTGTACACCAGATTAGAAAAACGTGGTCTGAAATAAAATATAAACTAAATAGTAACTTAGATTTATGCTGAATTATGCTGAGGCTATAGTACCTACCATTTTTCTTTTTCTCTTTTTGTCTGTTGTTTTATGTCTGTTTCCTATTTTGTCATTGTATGTGTTACCGATAAATGTTTTTCATTCTTTCTTTCTTCTTTTTTAGATTAGATAATTAGGAATGAAAACAACTGTAGTATTTCTGATATCTAAGAAAATGTCCTAAAGAATCAAAAATAGTTATAATTTCATAACCATGACCCGATTGTCTGTTTTCCTTGTCTAACGATTATCAAGGTCAAAGCTTACAGTTACGACTAAGAATATAAAGGAAAGGACTGAAATGTACAAGAAAATATATGGAAATATTCGAAAGGAACCTAAATTCGGTCTGTTGCACTCATCTAAAGGTCATTAAGGTCAAAACTCGACTAACAATAGATGGATATCAACATCAATATCAATATCCGACGACATCACATACATTAATCTGACTCCGAGGTAAGTAGCTTAAGCACTTGTGTTACAGATATCAGAATCAACAGTGGTATTACAAATATATACTTAAATATTAGGTATTAACACCCAGACACAGAACAAACACAAGTATTAATCACACGAATGTTTGCCCTGGGTGGGGATCGAACGCTCAACTCTTGGCGCATGGGGCAGGGTCACTACCGAATGAGCCATCGAGCCAGTCAAAATATGGCTATGGATAGATTGAATGGAAGATACATTGGAAAGAAAACATATAAAAACGATTGGCAAATCTTCCGTTAAAATTCCCGATTCATTCCCATGTTTACTGCTAGTCGTTTCAAAACTGGCCAAGAACTGGACCGATCCGAGTTTCAAATTCAAACAAACTTTACGACACAACTGTCCGACGCACTGACCACATAAATATTCCTTAGCAAGAACTTGGCCTGTCACGCTGTTGTCGAAAATAAGCCACGTTGCCACGTGACCGGAAGATGCGCAGGATATGTTAAGTGTGTATTGAAAACTTTAACATGATTTCTTAAGTTGTTTGTAGGGCAGTTTATTTTTATTTATACATGTGATTTAGAGCAATGCAATGTAAGGAATCCTTACCAGTTAGGCAATGGATTCCTAGATAAAGGTAAATTCCTAAAGATGATGTATTTCAATAAAGTCACGGTCACACCGGAATCCCCGAACCAGAAAGATCCTTTTGGGCAAAACAAGAACTTGGGTCAAATGGAAAAATGTGTAAAAGTAGAGACAATTGGCAAGCTTGTCGCATCCGCGATTACATACCTAACCTCCAATACACCATTAGTCTCCTTGAACGACGTGCTAGGCAAGGAACATAGCCTCAGACGAATATGGGATAAATGTATTTCATAATAATAAGAGTAACTATCGAGTTTCTTGTCGGCTTCTTCTGGATAACTGCCTCGTTGGTCTAGTGGTACCATGCGCCGCTTAAGGACCAAGAGGTTCCGGGTTCAAATCCCGGGTCGGGCCAAAAATTTGTGGCTGGGTATTTCAATACCGAAATTACTCAGTAACAGCCCGGAGTCAAGAAGTTGGCGGTTTAATAACCCCCGTGCCTCGGAAAGCACGTTAAGCTGTTGGTCCTGCGCCTGACCTCTCTCTGGTCATGTCGAATTGCCGTCTCACCAGACTATGAGAATGAAGGAATAGAGAGTGCTCCTGTGTTTCCGCACACACTTGTGCACTATAATATCTCCTGCGCAGTTGGCTAATCCTCGTTGAGATTGGCCGCCGTAACCGATATCGGTTAGGAGGACATTATTATTATTATTATATTATTCTTCTCGATAGAATTTACTTTCCGAACCGGCGGTGGTATTGTCTTCTTTTTTTTTGCGTATTGACTATTTATTAGTTTTCTTGAAGCCTATTCAAATAAACATCATTTGAATTTAAATATATAATGGTTTCACTTTTTTATAATATCGTGGTAAATAAAAATAAAACACCGATTGCACACCCTGAGCTCTACAATAAAAATAAAAATACGCGACCAAATTCACAACCGGAGTTTTCTGAAGTGCAAGCATATTGACCAAGTTTTCCATTTTGCATTCCACAATGTCCATTCGCATGTTCGTTTTATTGGAATCATTCGAATATTCGAAAAGCTTCCCGAATGATCGTTCAGCTTGGCTTATCTCTAGCTGGCCACTTTTGGCCCAAGTTGGCAATAGGATTTAATAATGTGTAAAAATGGCACGACAGTTGGCATCCTGCCACTACGTCACACAAATCTAACCGGGATTCGGGATCGGGACTAAATATTTATGGCTCGCATTTTGTTGTTAAATCTGAAATCTAGTTTCAAACCGGTTTTAATGGTCGGATTGCGTTTGATGGCTGAATAAGTTTATCTGCCCTTACACGGGCCATTGGCTTGGAGAAATGGGGGGTGAAGAACGGAACGGTTAGAAAGACGTTTCATGCACAAGATACGTGGAGCTCTTTGTAAAGTTTTCTTTTTAAATCCGTCATAAAGATGTATTGGAAAATTTGCGGATGAGAACATGGCGTATAAAATATTTAAGAGGTCTTACATTTTAACCGAGTGCGTTGACCTGTGTTTGTTGTTCAGATATAATAATAAGCGTGTTGCTGGTTCATTTTGTTTTGAAAGACTTGTTTATTATTAAAATAAAATATCCTGTTAGTAAATATTTCATTCATAAATTTAATTTTATTTATGTCGTCAATGTACGCACACATTTTTCTGTTTTATTGATAGAATACGAATGTATGTTCGTACTGAACATCCAAATTTTTTCTTTAATATATTGAACTGTTTTATTGCAAACATTTGTCAGTTGTCCCATGTTGGTATGGGACTTAAAAAGAATTTGACAACTGTGTTACTTACCTCCTAACCTAAAAGGCGACTAATGGTATATTGGGTTTTGAGTTTGTGGTAGTGTAGTGATATTGTTGTATAATAAATTGATGCCTGAAGTAAATGAATAAATAAAAAAATATATGTAGGCGACGAGTAGCCACTTGTCACAACTTTTTCACAATTTTCCATCTAACCCAGCTCAGTTTTATTTTAATTTATTTATTTAGGGGAGCTTGTTACCTTTTTGACTCTGCATAAACCTTCAGGGATTACGAGCATGATAACATTTATGTAAGTAATTAATTTCAATAATTCAGTATTTCAACACTTCAGTAAAATATATTTTTAAGGATAGGTAACGATTAGTTAATAAAAACTAAGAAAAGCTTAATTATCTTTTTACTATTTCCTCAGCAGGGTAGGCAGTGACACACCTCACTCGCTTCATTGGCATTCCTAACTCATAAGATAAGATCAATATTAATACAATTTTGTACCGAAGTGTCTCAAAATTTATCAAAATTATGTTTTTATTATTGTGTACTAGCTGTGCCAGCGGTGTCACCCGCGTTTATGGTTAATATTATAAAGACTATTTCCGTCTTACATGATTTCTATGTAACTTTAACCATTAAGGCTGCACACGCGACGGAAGCTTAAAAAAATGGAGTAACTTCTCCCGTTTTCCCAACATTTCCCTTCACTACTCTGCTCCTATTGATTGTAGCGTGATGAAAAGTATACTATAACCTGCCCCAGAGTATGAAGAATAATTGTACCAAGTTTCGTTAAAATCCGTTGGGTAGTTTTTGTTTCTATAAGGAGCCTACAGACAGACAGACAGACAGACAAAAATTTTACTGATAGCATTTTTGGCATCAGTATCGATCACTAATCACCCCCTGATAGTTATTTTGAAAATATATTTCATGTACAGAATTGACCTCTCTACAGATTTATTATAAGTATAGATTAATTAGGCTCTAATGTATTGCATACAACACAGACAATATTAAACTCGCCCGGTCACAGAACGGCGCTGACATTGTTGCAGTTGCTGTCCTTGCAAGAATGTTTTATGTTGCTTTGTTCGTAGATATCCGAATGCACTCTGTATACATAACTCCGTGTGTTTACGAGTACAGAGGTGAACTGTGAGTCTGATTATTTATATTTTTGTTAGTCTATGTAATGAAGAGAATGAGAACTAATTGACGGTGTCCTGTTGACTCTGCCTACCCCTTCGGAGATTACGGGCATGATGTTATTAACTTACATTAAGTTTGAACTTTAGACGTGCCAAATTTCATCGCAATCGGATGGAGTTTTTTCGTATCTATACTTAATTTATAAAGTTGAAGAATTTGTTTGTTTGCTTGAACGCGCTAATCTCAGGAACAATTGGTCCGATTAGAAAAATTCTTTCAGTGTTAGATAGTCCATTTATCGAGTAAAGCTATAGGCTATAATAATAACCATAAACGCGAGTGAAACCGCGGGCACAGCTAGATTATGATAATAGTATAGTAAGAAATAGCTTTTTACGGCAGCTTCACAGGCTTTTATATATATTTTTCTGTCTTTCGGAAATAAAAACCTTTCGCGGAAAAATATTAGTATTGAAATCTAATAAATTAATATTTTCCTCGTCGACTGCAATTTTCGGCTAAATGTAGTTTCAGTAGCATAATGCTTCTTAGATTCTACCCCTTGCAGGTCTCCAAGCGTGATCATATGTATGTATGTATGTATGTAGGTAGATTTTAAAAGTTCCCTCGCCTATGCTGCGTGACGTCACCAGTGACTTTCGCATATGGTAATTTCTGATCACATGTCATCTTTTATTATCTAACTAGCTGTGCCAGCGGTGTCACCCGCGTTTATGGTTAATATTATAAAGACTATTTCCGTCATACATGATTTCTATGTAACTTTAACCATTAAGGCTGCACACGCGATGGAAGCTTAAAAAATGGAGTAACTTCTTCCGTTTTCCTAACATTTCCCTTCACTACTCTGCTCCTATTGATTGTAGCGTGATGAAAAGTATACTATAACCTGCCCAGGAGTATGAAGAATAATTGTACTAAGTTTCGTTAAAATCCGTCGAGTAGTTTTTGTTTCTATAAGGAACATACAGACAGACAGACAGACAGACAGACAAAAATTTTACTGATTTCATTTTTGGCATCAGTATCGATCACTAATCACTCCTTGATAGTTATTTTGAAAATATATTTTATGTACAGAATTGACCTCTCTACAGATTTATTATAAGTATAGATTTTCTTGTAATCCGACTCTGTATTCATTTACATTGCATTTACAAGCAACAATGTGTAGTAATGGGGAATTAGTTTTAACGAGCGAACGTGTAACGTTCTTCAAATGACTCTTAGGAAAAATACTCTTTGCAGTTTTTCATTGTCTTCTCTTGTTATACAGTTAACGGGGTAACTTCGAGTCCTTTTACTGCTTTAGAAGGACCCATTTCAAATTGTATTACTACCAAATATATTGAAATAGCGATATATAGCAGTGGTTTCTTGTATTGTATCTTATGGTAACAAAATTTACAGAATTTTTTATGTAAATTTGTCAACTCAACTAATAGTCCAAGCAGGCCCTTACTACTTTTACTTAGAAAGATGATGACGTAGTTATGAGTTATAATTATCATTAGGTATATATCACACACACTACATCACATATATTGATCTGACTCCGAGGTAAGTAGCTTAAGCACTTGTGTTATGGATATCAGAATCAACAGTGGTATTACAAATATATACTTAAATATTCAATATTAACACCCAGACACAAAACGAACACAAGTATTCATTTTACGAATGTTTGTCGAGGCAGTTAAAGCCTAAGCAGAAATAGTCCAAGCAGTTCTTTACTACTTTTACTTATGAAGATGATGATGTTAGGTACCGATACGACCGATTTTATGAATTATAATTATCATTAATAATTACTTGCATCTTTATCCTCAGTTACCAATCCCACACTCCGTTTTTTGGTTTCAAAAACCAATTTTTTGGAAGTAAAGTCCCTAAAATCCCACCAATAGTAACTTACTTCAAAGCAATCAACATAAAACGAGTGTATTGTACCTAAGTTTTAAAAATCGATACCGCAAACCAGTGTCTCACATCATAGACAGGATAATAACGGCCATTTTAAAATTGAATCCACTCTTTACTGCGTTAAAACGACCGCTAACTACAAAGGGGAAACGCGAGCCGCAATCGGAACGCACATTGGCTGTTCCCGATTAGGAAATCGAGTGATTACTCGGCTACTCGCTCGCTCACTCGATTACAGATCGCTTAGCGCACCCAGCTCGGTTGACAATGTAATTGACATTACAAGCCCCACTTCCATATTATAGCGAAACCGCGCCGATTGAAATGAGACCGTGGCCACTTGAGATAGAGTCTAATTGGGTACAAGTGAGCCGTCGCGTAATAACTGTTTGGGCCTACGAACTTCGCAACGATTATAGATATGATGCGAATGTTCGTAACGATAGTTGCAGATGTTCCTGATGTTAACTCCGGATAAGTTTGTCTTTGTAGGGAACCTCATAACCTCGCGGTTAGGGCCGGCTCTGTTGGCGTTAAGTTACGCAGTAGGCGTAAGTTAAGATATTAAATGTGTACTTAGAGTCTAAAGTTAGGATCTATTTTACGGTATGCATATGGCAGTACAGCTGTTAGGCTTGATTGAATGGTGCTTTATACTTACTAATAGGATATATACATAGGAATACATAGGAATACATAGGAAGTATAATTGTATCTTTATTTCAAAAAATACTGTAAATGGAACTTACAAGGATATACTGGGTATATCATTAGGTTAATTACGTGTACTTATTTGAAAAAAGTTAACTATGCGTTAGAAAAAAACAAGGTCCAATATTAACGTTGAAAAAGCTTGCTAGTGAAACATTGTTATAATCACAGCAATTTAAGTTCATGTGAATGTTATTTATACTGATTTCATGACATTTGTGTTATGTTATTTTAAGTTTAAGTGCCATCACTAATTATAGGTAAGCAATTGACGCCTGTGAATATATACCTCTTAAACAATTTTTATTGAAGTTTTAGTGTCTATTATAAATTCGTACTTAAAACACACATACATAGATAGATACGAAAAATCCTAAGGTATGTGAACGGGTTTCAGCCCGGATCTCTCGCATATGTGGCGGCTGTCCTTACCATTGAGTTACCGCACCCAAGAACTACTCAGAAAGATTCTGGTAAATAACAAGTTACATTATGTTATGTGTATTAGGAGCAGACATTTACCCGTGGAAAGCTATTAAGCAGCTTAGCTTAAGATTTCTAAGAACCACCCCGCCTTTGGGATGGTTTCCGATTACAGCTGTAAATACGCACTATTAGGTTTATACTCTTAGAAGTATATATGGCTCCATTGAGCTATTATTACTACGTATAGAGAAGCTGTGTCAAATAAAAATATTATCATGAAGCATGGACTGAGCGTGTTTCAGCATTTGCAGCGCTAAAACTAACAATTATCGTCTAGTTAAGCTATTAAAACACGTAGCGCTAGATCGCTCATAGAGTTTATTTTTCTCGCGACCAAAACGTCGTAAACGCCTTGAATTTCAAGGCGCTTACGCGTGAACGTAGGCGAGTAACTGAACGAGTTGTTGCCGATCGGCAACAACGCACGTCGCAAAAAACTTGTTCGCTGCGTCGGTTCCATACGCTAGTAATAATAGTTCAATGTTTGGCTCTGATGTTATGTATGTATGTACTAAATACATACATTACATCACGCCCATATTATAGTATTAGTATATGATATTAGTCATTGATTTGAATCTGAGTGTCCCGGATCTATATAATGACGTGAGAACATTTTCAGATCCAAATAACTGCGCATGAGTGACCGCAATTTAGTTTGTCTAATTTAATTGTAAGTCGCTACAATTAAATACTTGATTAGCTAACTGGAATCAAGATCCTAGCGAACTCGACTAGGGAAATGACAAAACACTAAAAAGATACAAAACATTACATTACACCTATAATCCCCGAAGGGGTAGGCAGAGTCAGAGAGGCAGCAGGCGCCTTTAACCACAGTCAGCCAAAAATAAAACTGACAAGTGACAAGAGGCTAGCTTGTCACCTACACAGTCACATACTCAAAACCCTATATACCATTAGTCGCCTTTTACGACATGCTACACAAGAAACACAGTTGGCGCATTCCTTTTAAGTCGCAGACCAACATGAGACTAAAACGATTAAAACCCATTAAAATCCCAAAATAATCCTTAAAATTGTGGGCTTGGAACCCTAAAAAAGATATTGCCATTACAGTATGACAGGCCCGTTGATCGAGTGGTCAGAGACCCTGGCCACGAAACCAAGGGTCGCGGGTTCGAATCCCGCTAGAGGCAAATGTTTCGTGTGATGAACATGGACATTTGTACTCTAGTCATGGATGTTTATTAACTTATTTAAGTATGTCTATCCGTTCGCCTAGTATCCATAGTACAAGCGTAAGCTTAGTTTGGAACTAGGGAATTGGTGTGTCAGTCTGAAGAATTTATTATTATTATTACTATAGTATTTTTTGTAACAAGCAAGGTGTCATCCTACAAATAATGCAGGTAAGAGGTGAACCAATTTCCTCAACGGCGGATGCTTGTCATTCCGCCGGCGTGGCGCACCAATCGACACGCGTCCTCAATTTAATCGAGTAAAGCTCGATTCGAAACGACAATTCATTTTTATTCGGAGCCCAGGGGAATGGTTAATCGCCGCACACACACACACGTACACTAATACAACAACACTTTCTTGCATGCAGGAAGTAAACAATCAGATCCATCATCCAATTAATCACGATTTAATCTACCGTCAGATAATATAAGCTTCTCTTCAGCATTTTGAGATGTCTTTACTGCAATCCTGCTACGAGAAACACCTGGGGTTGAACAACTTAACGTACCATTTGGTGAATCAAGAAGTTGGACGAGGTAATTTGATTTTGAACTGCAATTTGGGTCTAGCCTGTGGCGATCGTTTGTAGACTATTGCGATCAATTGAGTTGGGCAAATCGTAAAATTCTTGGAAACTGATTTTGGGAAAGTTAAGTTTAAATGATTCATAATCTTACTCTTACCTAATAGGCAAGTTGACTCAAAAAAAATAATTAGTCCATTATAGAGATTACAAAAAAATATTGCTCACGTATTTTTTCTTTTGTTCAGCAAACCAAAAATTACGAAGATACAGCGCGTTAAAGGTGCGCGTGACGTCACTTGTTCTGTAGAATTTTAGGAACAAGTGATGTAAAAGCGCCCCACTCCAGATCTTTGAAGCGCTGTATCTTTGTTATTTTTGGTTTGCTGAACAAAAGAAAAAATACGTGAGCAATATTTTTTTGTAATCTCTATAATGGACTATAATTTTTTTTTTTGAGTCAACTTGCCTATTGTTTAAAAAAAAATAATATGGACGATCATCTTAGTCTGTTGCTATCGAGATATTTATCTACAAAGAAGGTAACCAAATGGTTACCTTCTTTCTCTCCCTAAGCTAATATTTATACTCGTCATTTTCTTCTTCTACTTTCTTGACTCTGTCTACCACTTCGGGGATTGCGGGCGTGATGTTAATTATGTTTTTTCTTCGTCACATGTCCTTCTCTTTTCCTTACACATCCATATTAAAACAAGCGGTTTCGTTTCATATTTTTTACTTCTGCCTACCCTTTTTATTATTTCGCTTATATGTTTGCTTCTTGTCATGTTCGCTGGAATTATTCTGTATACCAATCTTAAACATCAACAAAATTTGAGAATAGGCTAGATGATAAAAAAAATCTGTTTAGTTAGATTATAAAAAAAATATTGAACAATTTGAACACATATTTTTTTATTTATTTGTCAAACAAACATTCACGAAGATACAATGCATTCAAGTTGCGCGTGACGTCCCGCTTTCTTACAATTTTTACAAAATAGTGACGTCGCAAGCCCTCACTCCAAAAATTTGATGCTTTTTATCTTTGTAATTTTTTGATAATTTGATAAAGCGAAAAATATATGTCTAGTATTTTTGTATAATCTTACTGATGGACTAAATAGAAATATAGTTTTTTAATGCAGTCATCATCCCTCTTAGCAAAGTCAACTTTTCTAGTTATTTTCGATTTAAAAGTCAAGGCTAGTTATTTTCGATTTAAAAGTCAAGGCTAGTCATTTGTTATTAATAAAATATTTAGAACAATGAGACTATGTGACAATAGTTGATGACGATTGGTTAACTTAATTAACGCTGTAATTAAGTTAACCAATCGCCCAATCTTGCTATAGACGTTTCTGGAAAATTCGAGCGAGCACTGCATGGTGCGGTTCACTGGACTAGTCTTTGGCTACTGTGGTCACCCGCGTTGTGATTACATTAGCTAGGTACGGTAGTGACGATAGCTGAATTTGTCTTATGGAGTCTATAGCGTGTTGGATGTTTTTGATGGAAATTGTGGGAATATACTTTTTTTTTTATATCCGACGACATCACATACATTGATCTGACTCCGTAGTAAGTAGCTTAAGCACTTGTGTTACGGATATCAGAATCAACAGTGGTATTACAAATATATACTTAAATATTGGATATTAATACCCAGACACAGAAAAAACACAAGTATTCATCACACGAATGTTACTGGGTGGGCATCGAACCCACAACTCTTGGCGCATGGGGTAGGGTCACTACCGAATGCGCCATCGAGCCAGTCAAATAATATACTGTGGTATTATCAACCTAATAATATTTTAGTCACCCCATAGCCCAGTTTTTCTTTCCACAAAAATCCATTGCAATAGCCCATATTTTTTTGTTTCCACTTTACTGCAATAGTGTTGCACTTGCCGGGTGTTACTACTGAGTGTATTATGTATACTCAGAAGTAAGATACGGCCGGTGTACTCCATCACACTCTCATATTAAAACGTCTCAAGGGGCCTCTACATGTTGGGCCTGTGCCCCCATGCAAGCTTTCCAAAGGACTGGGAAGGTAAAACTTCCCGTGATATCCAAAAGAAGACAACAATAATAATAATAAGTAATACATTCTCCAGACTGACACACCAATTCCCTAGTTCCAAACTAAGCTTACCTATGCTTGTACTATGGATTCTAGATACACGGATAGACAATTAAATACGTTTATAAACATCCATGACTCGAGTACAAACGTCCATGTTCATCACACGAAATATTTGCTAGCGGGAGTCGAACCCGCGACCTTTGGTTTTGCGGCCAGGGTCCCTGGGATGATACAATATTTTAATACTATCAATGTCTAGAGCCGCGGAAGCGTGTCGAGCTAAGGTACATAATATTTTACTACTACTATTTTAAGTTGTAATACCATCGATATCTAAACACGGGGGAGCGTGTCAAGCCAAGCTTAAGAAAACATTTATTTCACAAAAAAATAATCCTTATGGATAGCTATAGTAAAAAACGTTTAGCATTATAACAGAAAAAAAAACTTTAGAAACCCGTATTTAAGTATTTATGTCTAACAACCCGTATTTACGTATTTATGAATGCTTCGACAGTGACGGATATAAATCACATGAAGAAGTTCGGCTGTGAAAAAAGAAGATTATAGTTTTAGTATTTATCCTTGAATTGTAAAATTATGAATAGAATGCCGACAAGCACTTAATGTTATTCAATGTGAAGGCGAAGTCAGCTAAGAAGTTGATCAATTGATACTTGCTAATGGAGTTTCCGGGAAATTCGGGCGAATTGCCGCGGACTGCGGACTGCGGTCCGACGGACTCGTCTTTGACCGTTGCGGTCGTCCCGTTGTGAATACATTAATTAGGTATGGAGTGAATGGGTGTACTTTGCCTTGTGAATAGTTAAAATGCCGTGTAGGGTGTTTTTGTTTGATGTTGTGAAGCGTTGAAGCAACTTCTTAAGTTGACATGCAATAGCAAACTAACTAACTAAACTTCACGCCACTTCCCTAGCGGGGTAAGCAGAGAGAACCGAACGCCATATGGCACGATCCTTACACACCTCACTCGCCTCTTCAACATTCATGATCCTTTTCATGCAAGCTCTACGGTTTTTATGACTTCTAGTATCACCTTCTGTTAATACCCGACCAATCTGGTCGTGCTAGGTGAGCCTGGGCCTTCCGCGGCTTCTACAACCTTCCATTTTTGCATTTTATATCTGTAATAGCAATCATTGCCCAAATATAGAATTAACGAGATAATGGAATTGTTTTCGTAGAGCAAATGGTTATGTCTACACAGTTTAACTATGGCAGCCCAATATAACATACATACATACTCACACGTCTTCAGTTCCCGAAAGGGTGGATGCAAGTAGAGGAACTGTTCCTGTAATTGCAGTAATAAGTGGTTAGCTCTTCCTGCTCACTAACAAACATAATATTTATATGAACATCAATCAGTTAAATCGCTTTTTATAGTACACCAGACAAGAAACGCAGTTAATACGTTCCTGGGTACATTTTTATGTCCATTAACCACCATGGGACATCTTTTTAATTAGTCTGGCTCGGTAGTGACCCTGCCCCATTCGCAAAGAGTTGTGGGTTCGATCCCCACCCAGGACAAACATTCGTATGATGAATACTTGTGTTTGTTCTGTGTCTGGGTGTTAATATCTAATATTTAAGTATATATTTGTAATACCACTGTTGATCCTGATATCTGTAACACAAGTGCTTATGCTACCTAACTCGTAGTCAGATCAATGTATGTGATGTTGATGTTCGTTTAATACCTATAATTTTGTGCTTGACGTCAAATACCAGTAGCCATATTTGATTTATAGTAAGTTAATATTACCTTTATGACTATAGAATTCTATTTGTCAAGGGACTATAATGAACAATTGACAATAACGGGTCAAAATAGGTAAAGAGAATAACTTAGTGATTAAATGTTCTAAATCAGACCAAAGGCTCCGAAATTACTGGACCGATTTGAAAATTTTTTTCACCAATAGAAACTTTATCAAGGAGTAACATAGGCTATATTTTATCCCCATATTCCCACGGGAACGGGAACTACGCGGGTGAAACCGCGAGGCACTGCTAGTGTTTAATATGATGTTTACTGTAATAAGTATAAAGCTTTAGAAGAATTTGAATAATGTAATTTTTTTTTAAACATTAGTATATATAATTAAAAAAATATTATCCCATAAGGAGTCGTGGGTATGTGTGACAAAGTGTATTAGACAACCATTAGACAATGGTTTCTAAATTTGAAACATTAAAATAAATAAACAGAAAATTTGTTATAATATCTAGGGAAGTGGCGTGAAGTTTAGTTAGTTAGTTAGTTATCTATACCTCTTTTGCCATCTTAAAAGCAAGTCAAAATTCCCCCAGAAAGTTCCATAAGTCATGTCTCCATCGTTGACACCCTCGCACCTTAGAAACTCGTAATATTATCAAAACACAAAATATGGGGCGTCCAAACACACTTTGTTGCAAACACATAAAAGATAAGCAATTCGAACCCCTGCCATTTACTCACCTACTTTTTCACTCGCGTAATTTGAATATACGGACCCGTAAAGCGTACAAGTATTTCCCTATTTTTCGTGGGCGGATAACCGTTTTGAATAACAATCCCATTTAGTCCCATGTTGGTCTGGGACTTGGCCCATGTTGATATGGGACAAAAAAAGAATGTGCCAACTGTGGTTCTTGCCTAGCATGTCGTAAAAGGCGACTAATGGTTTACGGGCTATTGGGTATGTGAATGAGTAAGCGACGAGCTAGCCACTTGTCACTTTTCCACAGCTTTCCATCCAACCCAGCCCACTGTCCCATGTTGGTCTGGGACTTAAAAAGAATATGCCAACTGTGCTTCTTGCCTAGCATGTCGTAAAAGGCGACTAATGGTATATCGGGTTTTGGGTGTGTGATTGTATAGGCGACAGGTTAGCCGCTTGTCACTGCTTTTTCACAATTTTCCATCTAACCCAGCCCAGCTTTATTTTTGTCTGAACGTGGTTGAAGGGGCATGGTGCCCCTTTGACTCTGCCTACCCCTTCGGGGATTATGGGTGTGATGTTATGTATGAATAACAATCCGCTGTGACTATGTTGTTAGTATCGGGGCGGATCTTTTAGGTTAGTGGTTCAAATCCGGAAAATCCGTAGTTGGTTTTAAGATTTTAACAGTCGGTAGTCCTAAAACCGGATTTTAAATTTTGGCTCGGTGATAAAATAATACACGGATAGAGAACTTTTATAGAATTTTATAGCTATATAATAGTTGTGTTAATGTGATTTTATTCGTGGAATTTTGAAATCATAATACAATCACTTTTTATACGTTGTTTATTTAATTCTGTAATTGTATTATTATTAAGATTGAGCAGTGGTAGCTCAATGGTAAGGACACTCACCTTATAGCCGAGAGGTGCGAATTCAAACCCCAGCACGTAGGTACCTACCTATGGATTTTTTGAATCTATGTACGTATTTATACCAATAGCTCGGCGGTGAGAGAAAACATCGTGATGAAACCTGCAATTCAAACAACTTTGGATTTGTAACCATGATCTAAAAATTGTTTGGTTCCCCTATCTTAGGGTTATGAAGGTTAGATGGGCAGTCGCTTCAATGTAATTACCAGACTCGCTAAATCCTGGATCATGGTCTAAGTAGACCCCGTCTACGCACGGGATTATGATGAATAGTATTATTATTATAATCTTCCCAGAGTGATAACGAAAATACAATCACGTTGCCCAACGTGAAAGTCCGTGACTTGCGCCTCGCAACTCGCTCCCGCATTGATTTCCCTAAAGTAAAAGCTGCGTTTAAACTTTGATTGGGAGGACAACGGTCAGGAGTTAAATACTTGATCAACCTAATGGAATTTCTGAATCAAAATTTGGAAAGCGGCAACGGAGCGGGCTTCGTTTGCGCATCTTGTTTTTGGCGAGTTGCGGCTTCTTGTGTTGTTATTGCGGGGAATGTTGTTTTGTTGTAGTAAAGTATTAATATAGCAAAACTGATTTTAATAAATTTGTCTTACTTTCGCAACTATTGGATTGTATTTAAATAAATTAATTTGTTATGTTCATTGTAAACATCCATTAGTTATCACATAACGTTTTCTTACCTCGGTGAAAAATTGTAAATTATTGTATTAAGAAGCTAATGTTGAAATCAGCTATTTAGAAATGCAGAGGTCAATTAGGCTTACCCATTTCACAAACTTAGCTAGTTTATTATTTTTAGTAAGTATATATGTATATTTCATTAGTATGTATTACTAGCTTCTGCCCGCGGGTTCGCTCTCATAGTACATCGATAAAACATAGCCCATATGCTATTGAGGAGTATGAGCTATATTATCCTAAAGTTTTATTTGAATCCATTCAGTAGTTTTTGCGTAAAAGAGTCAAAAAAATTTATAGGGTTGGATTTTTTTTTCCATATTTATATGGAATCACCCCCTTGGAATTATAACTTTTCCAATAAAAAAAAATATCTAAATCAGACTACTCTGTGAAAAGTAATGCGTGGTCATACTTAAAAAAAAATATACGCTTCGAAAAATATAACCTCCTCCGTTTTTCTCGTCGGTTAATAAAAACAGCAATGTCTTTCTGTTAGAATCTTCTGGTAAAATAGTGACGGTTTGCACAAGAGTCGCCGTTAGCGTTTCCTCAAAAAAGTGTCCGAAAAAACAACAGAAGTTTGTACAACGTCCACCGCGCACACTCCAATATTCATTCAACGCCTGTCACAGCGCACCTAAAAACTGGACTACCTCATGGCGGTGTTTTTGTGATCATCGGAAGTGAGTTAGAGCCACATGTGTTGGGAATGGGTAAATTATGACTGTATATGTATATATGAATGTATATGGTATTTTGTGGTGTTTGTAATCTGTGTAGGCCGATTACAAATGGTTGATACTGGCATTAACTTGTTGGGTACATAAATACCAAATTAAATGAAAGTACGTTGAAGATTAGAACTAATACTGACGGGACTAAACGCGATATGCATTATGTAGTACATGAGTACTTACAGCTTGACGTTTCGGCCGTGTTCACAACCGTGCAATGTCGGTCGTTGATAATGCAACGCGAAAGTTTAAAATCGTATACGTTGAAGATGTTGGTTATCTTAAACATAAATGCGAAATTTTGGTCAAAATGAATTGAAAATGATTATCTTATACATCTTTTTAATTCATAAAAGGAAGTTTTGCATAGTTTAGGATTGAATCCTTTTTGCTATTGTTGTCGGTCGTTGATAATGCAACGCGAAAGTTTAAAATCGTATACGTTGAAGATGTTGGTTATCTTAAACATAAATGCGAAATTTTGGTCAAAATGAATTGAAAATGATTATCTTATACATCTTTTTAATTCATAAAAGGAAGTTTTGCATAGTTTAGGATTGAATCCTTTTTGCTAAATATTCAACAAGAACTTGCTACAAATATTATTACTCATAAGCGTTCCATTTATCCTTCAAACATATGAAGATGTTTAAAAAAACATCATGCTTTAACTTTTTAATTCACGTGTTGCCTTCATGAATATGAGAGAATAAAAGGATAAGGGAGGAAATTAAGATGTTTGTATATACCCATAAAAATGTAGAAGGTATAGTAGTATTTTTATATGCATAATATAATATAAATAAAAATATCCGACTACATCACATACATTGATCTGACTCCGAAGTAAGTAGCTTAAGCACTTGTGTTACGGTTATCAGAATCAACAATGGTATTACATATGTATACTTAAATATTAGATATTAACACCCAGACATATAACAAACACAAGTATTCATCATACGAATGTTTGTCTTGGGTGGGAATCGAACCCACAACTCTTAGCGCATGGGACAGAGTCCCCGCCGAATGCCGAGCCAGTCTTGTGCATTGCTAATAAGTTTAATAATAATATTTAACTTAAGGTTTTTTATAACTATTTAATGAAAACCTATCAATACTTCTAAGAGTTTCGCAGTTTTTAAATCATTCTATGCCGAACCGTCCAATTTGTCCAAGTTTCAATCTCCTAAAAATAGCGTTTAGTTATAAATTTTACAAAATCAAGCAGCCGAAGCCCCCGTAAATCAAGATTGGAGGAACTAGTAAATAGAACCTTAATAATTTATCGAGCGTTCTCGGGGCGCAGTCGAAAATATTTCTTCGGCGAAGTCGTTTAGAAAACTCATTTTCTTTCTGGCGTAAGGAATTAATTTTGTGTAACTATACTACTTCAGGCATAACGCTCAACTCTGCAATAAGGTGAGGTTATGGAAGTTATGAAACAGCATAATTCTATTCTTGACTGAGGTCTGGAATTATAATAATGTTTCACGTTTAGGTACCTCGTAGTAAATTTCAGCTATATTTCAGGACTTATAACGTTGGAATTCTCATATCTTTCCGTGAAATGCGTAGAGAAATATACATACTCATTTTTCAAGTCATACTTTTGAGGATACGGTAGGTAGATACCTACCGAAATGTTTGTATATGTGTGTATAGTTTGGATATAGTTGTAGTATAATGTAGTTCAACCATGATAGATACTTCCATGAAAGTCAGGACACATGTCATACCTTAGTATCCAATAGTATTTAAAAAAATATTCAAAAAGCGAACAGATTAAGGGGCCAGGTACAATGTGAAGCAATAAATTGGTTTGATTTTGACAACCTAGTGACAAAATTTGTGTTTTTTTTTTTTCAAATATCGCCATGCTCTTTCAAATTTTTTTTTATTACAGTATCCATATTTTTATTTGTTAATAATTATTAAATTTTACCATTTTATATCAGACCATTATGGGTTATGTTAAATTTTCCATTACAAAGCTAAGTTGTCGCCTTACAGCCCTCTGAAATCCCGTATTCCCGTGGTCAGTCGGCATTTCTCACTCCATTTAACAGAATCGATTGTTCTGCTCAGCCACCATCATTTGGGGCTTTTTGTTAAATATAGATTCTTTGTGGGCCCTGCTATATTTAGTGGTCGGTTATCTCACCATTATTAATGAGTGGATTTGGAGATTTGGAGGTTTAGTTTGAAGTTTGGGCAGAGTTATGTGCGAGGGATGTTCGGATATTTTCTGCAACGTTTGCGTTAATGTTTGACAAAATTTATTGATATCAGAAGGATTTATTGTTATATTGTTAACATGTTGTATTATAGGTACAAGTTTTTATGAAGCTTGCAATGTTCTTGCTTGCCTCGGTTAATATTTATGATGAACTTCATAACATTGATCAATCTATTTCACTTGTGGTTACGCCTGCGTGGATTTAATATAGAATTAAGCTAGCTAGTTGTATATAATGCAGTTAAGAGAAAACTATTTTAGAAAAATAGGCTTTTAGTAATGAGTAAGCATGCTTAAAAAGACTAATTAATGTAGAAGAAGTGAAAGCTGTGTGCCAGGATTCTAGCAAACGGAAGGATGTGATAACTGCCTAACCCTATGGGCAAAAGGAATGACAGTACATAGGTTTTTTTTTATATTTTTTTATTTTTCAACGACTTTACCTATATTGATCTGACTCCGAGGTAAACAGCTTAAGCACTTGTGTTACGGATATCAGAATCAACAGTGGTATTACTCATAGGTATGTAAAATGTTAATGTATATATATTTGACTGGCTCGATGGCGCATTCGGTAGTGACCCTGCCCCATGCACCAAGAGTTGTGGGTTCAATCCCCACCCAGGACAAACATTGGTGTGATTAATACTTGTGTTTATTTTATGTCTGGGTGTTTATATTGAATATTTTAGTATATATTTGTAATACCACTGTTGATTCTGATATCCGTAATACAAGTGCTTAAGCTACTTACCTCGGAGTCAGATCAATGTATGTGATGTAGTCGGATATTTATTTATTTATGTATTATAGGGTAGGTATTCTTGATTAAAATAATTCCCTATCTTAGAGTTACGAAGGTCAGATCGGCAGTCGCTTCAATGTAATTACCAGACTCGCATGGTTACATGGTCTAAGCGGACCCCGTCTAAACACGGGACATAACGCTAGGAAGATGATGATTCTTAAAAGAAAAAAAGAAAGGATAATTTCGCTACTAGTCTGTCTGGCAGAAGCAGATCTATACGATGGCTGAAAGTATCGCTTTAGCTGAGCGAACCCGACTCGCGCTTGACAGATTCGTCTATTCGAATGTCACTTTTTCCTATTTCATTTACTATGTCGAGTCAGAACCGACACGTAACTAAATTGTGTGGCCGCAAACAGTGTCTGTGTTCACTCGATTTTCGGATTTCCACCAAAAATCTAATTTGACTCCGGGAGACCAACCATTGAGCGCGTTTGATCCGTTCGTTTAAAAGTTGGGACGCTACGTAAATTGTTAGTGAATTTGTAACTATCAAAACTATTCTTTTTAACCGACTTCAAAAAAAAGGAGGAGGTTCTCAATTCGACTGAATTTTTTTTTTTTTTTTTTTTTTTTTTTTTTTTTAATTTGTGTTTTTGTTATATAGTTTTATGTTTGAAAAAACTGGATGGAAACCCGCGTTTACGTGATAAACCTAATTTGTATAGCAACGGAATTAATCGTTCTAACTTCTAAGCGATCTTTGTAATTAAAAGTGTAATCCGATAAATCTGGTCATGTTTAAATATGTCTTAGTTATTCGGAAGTGGAAGTTTCCTTGCAATTATTTCCTTTACTGTTTATCTGATTGTGGTATAAATTCTTAGTCATAATTTTCCAAAGCATTAAGTTCTGTTTTTAGTCGGGGTCTACTTACTAAATCCTGGATCACCATCCAGGATTTAGCAAGTCTGGTTATTACATTCAGCCCACTTGACTTTCATATTCGTTAAGTAGAAGAATTAGATAAATTGGATCATTGTTACACATTTAACTGTGGAATGGATACTTGACTAGGGGTAACGTCCATCAAGTACCAATGACCATGTTTAGCACATTTATATATTCTCATTTGATTTTGTGTCTCTTGAAATAGACAGTTTTATATAATAATAAATCGAGGTTTATAAAGTTTGGAGGAAAATTGCATAACGTAGGTATCGATAGTTTTGCATTGCTTTGCATCACATCACTAACCCGCGCTAGCAAGTACGTTGCAAATTGAAAGTGTTCGTGATGCGAATACGACGTACTGCAGATGTGTTCCGGAATGCCCCGCTCAAATTCAGATTGACCAGCCAGTCGTGACTTGTGACGTACACGTTGAATTATGCACGGGAGAAGTGAATCGGTACATATGGACTGTTTCGGTTTGTTGACCAGCTCGATGGCGCATTCGGTAGTGACCTGACTTGCGTCAAGAGTTGTGGGTTCGATCCCCATTCTGGACAAACATTCGTGTGATGAGTACTAGTGTTTGTTCTGCATCTGGGTGTTTGTATCTAATATTTAAGTATTTATTTGTAATACCACTGTTGAATCTGATATCCGTAACGCAAGTGCCTAAGCTACTTCAATGTATGTGATGTTGTCTGATATTTATTTATTATTAATTTATTCCGTACCCATCTTTCCTTATGCATGCATATTGGGAAGCAATCAATGTTGGGTTAATATATTAACTGCCTACCTACATTTCCAATTAGAGAAATGCCACATCAAATGCTGTGTACGTTGCGTTGTGGAATTGGTGACGATTCCCTGTTTACATTGAATACAGAACTAGATAATATACTGTGTGAATGTGTTGGTACGATACGATGCGCTGAGACTACGGACAAGTAGCCAGAGAGATATATTGGAAAATAGGTAGCGACGTTGGAGCTGCAAGGCATTGCAGATTTTCTTCTTAAGTTAGGTCATGTCCACATTTTCATTTGATGTAAGTAATTGTAGACAATCTTTACTTATGGTTTGCGAAATCTTACTTATGTAATGCGAAAGAAACTCTTGTTTGTTTAACTGTTACGTCTTCAGATCACAACTTAGAAGTTATTTGATTGCGATGACATTTGAATTCTTGAATGACATAACGTCTTTTTAGAAAAAAAATATGGCCTATAAGAGACGCTTTCTGTAACAAATATTTTTTATGGAGACGCGGGAAAAAAACTAGCCAACAAATAAATTAGAAAACGAAACAGACATTTCCAGTAAGGATTATTATTATTATAAATTCGACATTCCAGTAACGCCAATCGGATATATAGATTAAAGCGAAACTTTAACCTAATTTCTAAACGCTCCTTCACTTTCACACATAATCTCATCAGAATCCCGAACACAAACACCATTGCTCTCACTTGAAAGCAATATTGAGAGCAACAACCAATTTAAATACATATAAGCCAAAGTAACCGTGCTTCTTTTTGCTCTCCTTTTGTTAAGAATTTCGCCATGTGCAAGCTGGGAGCATTCCTGTGAGAGTAGTTGTTAGGAGATTCGTATTCGCCTGTCGCCAGGAAAAACAATAGAAGGACATTTTTCACTCTTTCCAGTTTGAAAGCACTCGCGACACTCTCGGGGTGTGGCGCAAGAGGTGAAGCGAGGCTTTGTTTGGAAGACGATTGATTAATCTCGAACGGAAAATCTGTTTTTTTAGTCATAGTAGATAGAGAGCAGAAGTGATTTTTCCTAGCATCGAACTTGAAATAATATTAGCTAGTGCTGGTAATATTAAGATAACAGATAGCAATCTTATACAAGACTAGCTTCTGCCCGCTTTGCTCGCGTGGTACATCGGTAAAACATAGCCTTAATATTATTCGGGTGTATAAGCTATATTATTGTACAGTTTCATTAAAATCCATTCAGTAGTTTTTGCGTGAAAGAGTAACAAACATCCATACATCCTTCCAAAATTTTGCGTTTATAATATGAGTAGGATTGATTTATTCTATATTGTTATTTATATTTATCACAAGTTTACTCTGTTAGAAGCAAGCGTTTTGTTCAAACTTTGTGACGATTACTGCGAACATAGGGTAGATACATAGTTTCATTAATAAAATACGGGATTTAAAAATAGTTTGCCCCGCCTAGCATGTTGTAAAAGGCGACTTATGGTGTATTTTTACTTTGACTTTGACTTTGACTTTGACTTATTGGGTTTGTGATTATGTAGGCGACGAGTTCGCCACGTGTCACCACTTTTTCACAATTTACCATCTAACCCAATTTTATTTTTGGCTAAATGTGGTCTAAGGAGATTATTGCTCCTTGTACTCTGCCTACCCGTTTAGGTATTGCAGGCGTAGATATGTATGTATGAATGGCTCACTCGCTCGTCGCTCAACACTTGCGCTCACAGCTTCCACGCTGTGTCTATATTCGCAACTTCTTTTTTAATGATGCGAGATGTTAAACTCCACCTTTGACAAATACCTAACGTTATTAGATCATAATTTTACTTGTTTTTTACATTAATAAGACAGTTAAATAAAAAAATTAGATCGATAGGGCAATATATGTTATTAGTTACACATCCTACTAATAGTATAAATGTGAAAGTTTGTATGTATAGATGGATGTTTGTTACTCTTTCCAAAAAAAACTACTGAATGGATTTTAATGAAACTTTTTAGTTAATTAGAATAATATAGCTCATACACCCGAATAACATATAGGCAATATTTCATCGATGTACCACGCCAGCGAAGCCACGGGCAGAAGCTAGTTCTTGGTCTAATTAACGTGTTAGTCTTCTGACGATGTTTTGTCCTACTTTAAATAGCTATACAACAAATACCAATATCCAATACGAGCTAGCCACTTATTACTCTTCACAATATTAATCTAACGCAGTCAATTCTCGATCATGGCAAAATCTAGTCTAAGGAAATTATCACTGTTTGGAATCTGTCTACCCCTTCGGGGATTACAGGTTGGTAATGTATAAAATATGTATGTTTAACTGTCTCAGTCGCTCGTCGCTCATCACTCACGCGGTCCCGCGACACTATTTGCCGCTGGCGCGTGTCGCGCGACTCGCAGCGTTCTCAATTTGCACGCCACGTCTATGTTCGCGACTGTTGTTTTAATGATGTGGCATGTTAAACTCGACCTGAGGCATGTAACTTGCGAGATACTTAGATTTGAGTAAATAATTTCCATGCCACGATCAATAATAGTGATATGTATAATACTATTATATTGTAAAAAGCTAGTAAAGTATTAAAATAAGGTGATGTTAGGAGTCATAAAAACTGTAGAGCTTCTATGAAAAGGATTATGAATGTTGAAGACGCTTGTGAGGTATGTAAGGATCGTGCCATATGGCGTTCGGTTCACCCTGCCTACCCCGATAGGGAAGTGGCGTGAGTTTAGTTAGTTAGTTAGTTTTTGTAAAAAGCTTTTTGTAACCACATTTGCGGCGATTGTATTTACATTTTCATTACTTCTTTTCAGTAATTAGAGTGATCTAACAAATATTCATATGGTAAATACTTTTGTTGTTCTGTTTCTAGATGTATAAAATATTTACGAATATTTGTGAGACCTCTGTTGATTCTGTCTATATCCTTAACACAAGAGGTTAAGCTACTTAAATTGGGAGTCAGATCAATGTATGTGGTTTTGCCTTATATTATTTATTAACAGAGGGATATCTAATAAGTATAATAAATAAGCGATGAGTTCGTTAAGCCGTTAATAATATCATGGTACCAGGGTCGATACTTACACACCAATTTCCTAGCTCCAAACCAAGTATATATGTATACGCTCGTGTTATAGTTATGTTTATATATATATTTGATTGCCTCGTTAGTCTAGTGGTAGCATGCACCGCCTAATTAGAAGAGGTCCCGGGTTCAAATCCCGAGTCGGGCCAAAAAATTGTGGCTGGTTATTTCAACATTGGAAATTACCGAGTAGCAGTCTGGAGTCAGGAAATTAGCGGTTTAATCACCCCCGTGCCTCGGAAAGCACATTAGGCTGTTGGTCCTGCGCCTGACCTCTTACCGGTCGTGTCGAATTGCTGTGTCACCGAACTATGAGAGTGAAGGAATAGAGAGTGCACCTGTGGTTGCGCACACACTTGTACACTATAATATCTCCTGCGCAGATGGCTAATCCTCGTTGAGCTTGGCCGCCGTGATTGATATCGGTTCGGAGGACGATATTATTATGGTTATGTTATGGTAACGAAGATACATAAATTTAATACGTTTTATAAACAGCCATGACTACTAATGATTACTAATTACTAATGATCATATTTATTAAACTAAAAATTGAAACTTAGTGGCATTCAAACCTTTCAGTTGCATGGGCCAGGATCTCTGACCAATATGTAATTACATATAACTACTTTTTGCCCGCGGCTTGGTCCGTTAGATATTCAGTCTGTCACAGAAACACTATCGTGTGTACCGCATAATCTATATATTTTCCGGGATAAAAAGTAGGCCATATCTTGTTTTCCATCTAACCCATCCATATGTCCCATGTTGGTCTGGGACTTAAAAAGAATGTGCCAACTGTAGTTCTTTTCTAGCATGTCGTACAAGACGACTAATAGTATATCGGGTTTTGGGTATGTGATTGTGTAGGCGACAAGCTAGCCACTTGTCACTATTTCTTCACAATTTTCCACCTAACCTAGCCCAGTTTTATTGCCTACACCTGCCTCTTTGACTCTGCTTACCCCATCAGGGATTATGGGCGTGATGTTATGTATGTATGTATATATATATTTGGTTTACGGTACAAATCTTGGGCGCACAAAATTGTATAGTCGGTATAGCGTATAAGCGTGCACTTTGTATGATCAAAGAAAATTGTTAGATCTTAGCATTTTAATTTGTATTTAGCTAACGTTAATTTTAATTTATGTGTCATTTTAACTTATATTCAATTAAAATTTGAGTTTAATTAAAATTTAATTTGAATGTATATTTAATTTTTGTTTTTTTTAATCTGTATTTTTAATTATAAATAGTTTAATTGTTTTTAAATCTTTTTTTATTCTTTAAAATTACTCTGTTTAATAATATCATGTGGTGACTATCTGTAATTAGTTTTTATGTTCATCATTAATCTTAACGTATTTTTAGTTAAATGGCATGTAAGAGTACAAAAATTGTTAGTAGGTCTGTTTTATAAAAAAATAAATAAATAGTGTTTATCTGCGAATAGGATATCAATCAGAGTTATTTTTGTATAAGTATTATTAGTATGGATATACGATATTGCTTGTGCCGTGATATCTAAGTATATGATGAAGGTAACAGATGGTACGTATATCGAGTTTCACACAGCATACATATTTGAGTTGTCAAGGAATTGAACCAAACACGTGTATTTGTCACACGTGTGAGGCCTAAACTGTCTAATTAGAACTAATTAGAAAGCATGTGTAGCACGCTATTTCATTAAATAATAATATGTATATACTCTATACTAATATAAAGTTGAAGAGTTTGTTTATTTGCTTGAACGCGCTTATCACAAAAACTACTTGTCCGAATTGAAAAATTATTTTTGTCTTGTATAGTTAATCTATCAAGAAAAGCTAAAGGCTTTTTAACATTAACCATAAACGCGTGTGAAACCGCGGGCACGGCTAGTTAGATATAAATATTCATCAAAAACGCAAGAGAGATAAACTGATGGTCGTAAAAAACATTCAATATAACTAAATAAACTGCCGTGTCAAATTATTGTTATATAATAAATACTAATATTATAAAGACAAATGATTTGATTGCTTGTTTGTTTGCAGCGAATAGGCTCCGAAACTAATGGACCAATGGAAAGCTACTTTATCAGCGAGTAATATAGGCTATATTTTATCCCCGTATTCCTTCGGGAACGGAAACGACATAGGTGAAACCGCGGGACGCTGCTAGTTTCTGCTAGTTAATATTCTGTTTTTCATGCGATTGTTTTTTATATTTTTAACATTGTATTTTTACATTTAGTACTAGGCGTAATTTATTGATTGTCCTATAATATTAAATAAATCATTTAATAAGATCATTAAAATAAGTTATATAACTAACTTCGATCTAGTCAACTTTAGAACACGTACAAGCGGTCGACAACATCATCATCTTCCTAGCGTTATGTCCCGTGCTTAGACGGGGTCCGCTTAGACCATGATCCAGGATTTAGCGAGTCTGGTAATTACATTGAAGCGACTGCCGATCTGACCTTCGTAACCCTAAGATAGGGGAACCAGACAACTTTTGGATCATGGTTACAAATCCAAAGTGGTTTGAATTTGCAGGTTTCATCACGATGTTTTCCCTCACCGTCGAGCTAGTGGTATCAATACGTACATAGACTTGAAAAATCCAGAGGTACGTACCCGGGTTTGAACCCGCACTTCTCGGTTAAGAAGCGCGTGTCCTAACCATTGAGCTACCACCGGTCGACAACATAAGAACAAATATATTATTTAGGCGAGAGTTGGGTATGGCAGAAAGAGCATGAAAGTAGAATAAACGCGGTCGAGATGCGTGCGCTGCGGAAAATCTGCGGTGTATCGCTCACAGACTGCGTTCGGAATGATGATGTAAGAAAGAGAGTCGGTCTGAAGGACAGCGTCGGAGTCAAGGTAAGAAGAGGCATGCTCCGGTGGTTCGGATATGTGGAAAGAATGGATGACGAAAGATTGACTAAACAGATATACAATGCGAATGTGGAAGGATGTAGGAGCCGCGGAAGGCCCAGGCTCACCTACCAGATTGGTCGTGTATTAACAGAAGGTGATGTTAGGAGTCATAAAAACCGTAGAGCTTGAATGAAAAAGTTTATGAATGTTGAAGAGGCGAGTGAGGTATGTAAGCATCGTGCCATATGGCGTTCGGTTCTCTCTGCCTACCCCGCTAGGGAAGTGGCGTGAAGTTTAGTTAGTATTATTTAGGCGAATTAATTGTATGATGTGATGTATTGGTTGTCTTTTTTTCATTTACTGTCGTCGCTGCTATGAATCCTTAAAGAAGCAGCCTTCAGTACTCTCAGTCGGAACACACCAGCTTGAGAGCCGCTTCTTTCAACAAGACAAGGGAGACCAGTCCTGCCAAGCATCAACCATATCACAATCGATGCGGTTGCAGCTGACTCTACAGTCTGAAGGCATGATACTTCATCTCAGCATAATCCTGCTATTGATCTCTCCGTCCCATGTTAGTTTGGGACTTAAAAATAATGCGCCAACTGTTCCTTGCCTAGCATGTCGTAAAAGGCGATTAATGGTATATTGAATTTGGGTATGTGATTGTGCAGGCTACGAGCTAGCCATTTGCCACCAATTTCATATCTATATTTAATAAATAAATGATAAATATCCGACGACATCACATACATTGATCTGACTCCGAGGTAAGTAGCATAAGCATTTGTGTGACGGATATCAGAATCAACACAAATATATACTTAAATATTGGATATTAACACCCAGAGACAGAACAAACACAAGTATTCATCACACGAATGTTTGTCTTGGGTGGGGATCAAACCCACAACTCTTGGCGCATGGGGCAGGGTCACTACCGAATGCGCCATCGAGCCAGTCGATATTTATTTTTAGCTGAAAGTGTTTAAAGGTTCCTGCTACTCCTGCCTGCCTCTTTGGGGATTACGGGCGTGATGTTATGTATCTCTGCGTAAACATAGAATTTTCGATGTGTCTTTTTTAATGAGCCCCATTCTACACTGACCCATAAACAATGCAACAGGACGAACTTTTAATCAAACCGTCACTTACCGTTCTTACACAGGACACATGAATGGCAGGAGATTAAATTTGCGAGTTACTCACGACGCGGCGCGGGGCTGAGTGAAATATGTCCGTTTTGTTGGTAAACAAACAGAATAGGGGATAAATAAGTGGGTCACCTAGTTGCGACATTTTTTTTGTGTAATTATGCATAGCTATGAAATTAATTACAATAATAAGTCCATAGTCCTGCACTGACTGTGGGTTGTCCTTGGCTGCATTTTATAGTGTATACAGGGATAATCGACGGTTGGTGTCACATTACATTAAAATCATACTTCACTTTAACGGTGTTGGCTTTGGCCCCACGAACACCTCCCAAAAGTCCGGGACTCTATAATCCCGAGAAATGGAAAAGTCAGATATAATAAATAAATAAATAATAAATTCCTGATACACCAATTTCCTAGCTCCAAACTAAGCTTATGCTTGTGCTATAGATACTAGGTGAACGGATACATACTTAAATACGTTTATAAACATCCATGACTCGAGTACAAATGTCCACGAAACATTTTTCCCTTGCGGGATTCGAACACGCGACTCTTGGTTTCGTGGCCAGGGTCTCTGACCACTCGACCAACGGGCCTGTCAAAATAATGTTTTCAAGACTTATACACCAATTGCCAAACTAAGCATGTATATTTGTGCTGTGAGTGTACCAGATTGACTTACCCACTCAAATATACGTTTATAAACCTATGACTCGAATACAAATGTTCATGAACATAATACAAAACGTTTGCAAGCGAGATTCGAACCGGCGACCTTTGGTTGCATGGCAAAGGTCTCTGACCACTTGGCAAACAAGCCCCCAAATCGAAATCTTGAGTCTCAACAAACTTGAGATTGATGTCCTGAACATACATGTTCTTTATGAAGTCTACTTGAAGCAATAAACTCTTAAAAATGAATACGCTGATATGTACCTTATTTGTGATTAGAAAATTAAATGCATCTGATAGAATCAGGTGTTTAAGAGATGATCAAAATAATTATTCATTTAAAGATATCATATTATTTACCTGAACTTAAGGAAATGTCAGACGTAGTTATATATAATAGAAAGTAATTCTTAGAATATTGAGCGAAAGGCAGTACCAATGCAAATTAATTTTCATTTAATCACCATGACGTGACTTCGTTACCGTCGACTGGCAGGCAGTCTGATGTGGTGAGCGTGATGATCCTCAAATGAGTGTTGGGGGGCGGCAGCACATGCAAATGGGGTAATTATACTGCCATTCCACCCTTTGATCTGGGTTACAATGCTGAACTGGTCGTATGAAGAAACAGTTTATAGACCACTAAAGGTGGAAAATTAGCATAAGACATGCCTAATGGTGAGCAGGAAGTAGTCTATGGACATTTGCAAAATCAATATCACAATTGAATTGGCAAACTTGTCACAAATATATAAATTCTCATGAAAAAGGGTATTAATAAAATTGAAGATATTTTAAATAACCCTCGTTGGTCTGGGGCTTCAAAATAATGTGCCCACTGTGATTTTTGCCTAGCATGTCATAAAATTGTGTAGGCGACAAACTAGCCACTTGTCACTACTTTTTCACAATTTTCCAACTAACACAGCCCAGTTTTATTTTTGGCTGAATTGCTTGCTGCCCCTTTGACTCTGCCTTCTCCTTCGGGGATTATGCGTGTAATGTTATGTATGTATAGATTTTTACAAACAATTTGTTTATAATTAATTTATTAATTAATAAACTACAACAGTGTTTATGCATACAGATTTTTAATAAAATGTTTGTTCAATGCGCCAGAATTGTTAGCAAAACCCCTGAACATATTATTCAAACAAGCGATTCATACGCATTCAAATATTTGCACTAAAATGCTTCAAAACAACCTGTAGTGCTGTGCAGTTGACTTTTCATTCTGTAAAGTGCCCTATTTGCGACTGAAAATGGTTTTTGGTTAGAATGTCATTAACTAACCAATTTGTCTAACAGGTGTTTCAAAATATACGATGAAATTACTTTGTGATTTATGTGGAATATCAAAATGGTGTTTATAATCATTGTTCGATAAACCGAGTCGAATGGTTAGGGATTCTGGTCACTAAATCAAATGTCGGGGATTTTTATTCCGCTAGAGGTAATGAATACGGTGTCCCATGTTGTTCTGGAGCCCAAAGAGAATGTGGTCCCGTTCCTTGTCCAGGATGTAGTTTAGTGACTTATGATGTATTGAATATTAAGTTTAAGATTGGGTGATCGACGAGATGGCTATAGGTGAACGGATAGACATGCTTAAGTACGTTTATAAACATCCATAACTCGAGTACAAATGTCCATGTTCATCACACGAAACCCTTGATTTTGTGGCCAGGTTTTTTTACCACTCGACCAACGGGCCAGTCAAACTTGTTGCTACTTTTGGCATTTTTTCATTTAACTCAACTCAATTTAACTTTTGCTCAAATGTGGTCTAAGAACCTTATTGTTCCGTGGACTCTGCCTACCCCTTCAGGAATTGTGGCCCTAAGTTTAAAACGAAAAAATCAGCGTCAGCTTGTTCGAAGAATCTATTTACTAACTAACTAAACTCGACACGTGAAAATCCGTGGAAGTTGTGGATAATAGAATAGATTTACTCGAAATTTAAATACCACTTAAGTATGACGGTCATTCTTAGTAATCCCTGACTTTATACCAGTGATTTTATATCACCACTGAGCTGTTCAAATTCTACATAAAGTCGATCTATTGTCGAAGATTCTCAGTACTGATACTGTTTATCACATACATTCGGTTAGTTCGTACCCCAAGCGAGTTTTAAATTCAATTCATTAAAATGCGCGTCTCCAATTTAAATTGTATTGATATCCGGTATATTGAATTCGAATGCTACGTCTTATGTCATCCAGTTTTGGATATGTAATTGAGTAGGCGTCGAGCTAGTCACTTGTCACTGCTTTTCGTGTGATGATTAAAGGGGATTGCTTAGTGCCTCTTTGACTCTTCTTACCCCTTCGGGGATCACGGGCGTAATGTTATGTATGTATGTTGTCCCATTTAGGTCCCAACATTCTGTCCCACATTGGTCTTGGACATAAAGATAATGTGCCAACTGTGATCATTTGTCAAGTATATCGATCGGCAAAGTCCGTCTATAATGTATTGGGTTTTAATATCATTTAAATTTATATTTATAAAAATATTAAAATCAAATACTTAATTATGGAATGTTCTCGAAGGAAATTCAATCACTTCACCGGCTGAACAAACCCTATTACCCGAGCGAAGTCACACACTTTAACTAGCCAACATACATAGTAAACTTAACCGACCCCCGGCGGCAGAATCAATTAGCCACGAATTTCAGACGCAAGACACGCCAAATATCAGAATTCCGCTGATAATTCGCGTCATATTAATCCACTTCGAGGGAATTCTCCAAAACCAATGAAGCTAAACAATGGGCTAGTGATTTCGAGATGGGTCGAGGTGACACATTCTCACCGACACAGGTCCGTCAGAATTTAACTATACATAGTGAGCGGTCACGCGTATGCTCCCATACGCGTGACGTATTTGCGTACCATCAACATTCTCATTGAAAAAGTTATTTGTTTTATAATTAGGTTTAGTTTGTTAATTTGAGTTGTCACGATGAGGGTGGCATAATCTGTTTAGGTTAAACCCTCGTTAAATAAATAAAGAAATAGAAAAAAAAACATTCTCATTGGAAAAGGTTATTCAACTATTGACCGTGCAAAGAAAATTGATTTTTTCGTGTCTTCATATCATCTCCTAGACTGGCTCGATGGCGCATTTGGTAGTGACCCTACCTTACGCGCCAAAAGTTATGGGTTCAATCCCCACCCAGGACAAACATTCGTGTGATGAATACTTGTGTTTCTTATGTGTCTGGGTGTTAATATCCAAAATTCAAGTATATTTGTTATACCACTGTTGTTTTTGATATCCGTAACAAGTGCTTAAGCTACTTACCTCGGAATCAGATCAATGTATGTGATGTAGTAGGATATTTAGTATTATTATTGTCTCTTAACCATTTCACCTAGGTGATATCTTCCAGGTGAAATTATTCCACATGAGCGGTGGCCTTTGTTCACCTTTGAAATGATTCACCCAAGTGAGCAAGACGAGTTTTAGTAGTAGAGCTGTTACCACCTTTTAAATTCATTTCCACACTATTCCTTTAAGATATTGTTAAATGTACCACTAAAGATGGTAATAAACATTGTTACTATAATTATTTTACGTTATTACATACATTATTATCGTTAACAACACTTATTTAAGATAATATAACATAGGCCGTTAACCAAATCACCGGTTGTCATCTTAACTACCTTTCATAATGTTGGTTTCGAACTTAAAAATAAAGTGCCGTATTACATTTTTGAGTTTTATATGTATAAATAACGTACTTATTTCATTTTATCCCATATTGGTCTGGAACTGAAAAAGAATGTGCCAATTGTGTTTTCGCCTAGCATGTCTTAAAGGTGACTAATGGTATATCGGGTTTTGGGTGTGTGGTTGTGTAGGCACTTGTCACTATTTTTTCACAGTATTTCTTCTAATCTATCAAAGATTTATTTTTTCGCTGAATGTGATTAAGGAGCTTGTTGCTCCTTTCACTCTATTTACCCCTTCGAGGATTGTGGGCGTGATTATATAAATGTATGATATGCACTTACGAGTATTAGTAAGGAGCGGTGGTAGCTCAATGGTAAGGACACGCGCCTCTTAACCAAAGACTGCGGGTTCAAACCCGGGCACGTACCTCTGGATTTTTCAAATCTATGTACGTATTTATACCCGTAGCTCGACGGTGAGGGAAAACATCGTGATGAACCCTGCAATTTCAAATAACTTTGGATTTGTAACCATGATCACAAAATTGTCTGGTTCCCCTATCTTAGGGTTACGAAGGACAGATCGGCAGTCGCTTCAATGTAATTACCAGACTCGCTACATCCTGGATCATGGTTTAAGCAGACCCCGTCTAAGGGACATAACGCTAGGAAGATAATAATGTACTTACGAGTATAAAATTTCATATACTAGCATTAACATATTTATTGGTAGAGATTAGCAGTGTTTTTTTCAATTATTGTGTAAATGGGGCTCCCAACACCGATACCACGGTGAAATCTTATCCAAAGCATACAAGATCTATACAAGCCTAGTGCGACTGTGATCCCAGCTCCATAATGAATCCAGACTAACAATGAACCAATATTCTGGATTAACGAACCGTAAACGAACAATTCCGCCGCTCCCAACAATTTTGCAGATGGTGACGATTTTAACTGATTACACGGCAATTTGACCCTTATTGCTTAGACGGGAGAGCGTTTCGGCAATCTCCATTATTGTGGATGGATCAAAAAATTAAATTTATTATTTTTTTTGCGCCGAAGAGATTCCGGGAAGTGGGTCGGAAATTTCCTGATTTCTGGGTTCGCTCCCAGCTTCTCTTTGGGTTGTTAACATGATGTGCTATGAATGGATAAAATGAATTGCTCAGTTGGGTAGTTATTTAATTTTATTAATATTATAAATTGAAATTTCACCAGGTCTTTCCTAGAATCGCCCATAGCTGTTCGTTCCACGATAGGACGATTCCTACCGTGAGACGAACAGCTCGTTCGACGATTCTAGGAAAAATTCGGTAAAATTTCCAGTATATTGAGTTAATATAGAATAGTTTTTGGTATGTGATTAAGTAAGCGACGAGCTAGCCACTTGTCACTGATTTTTCGTATGATGATAAAGGGCTTACTCAGTGCCCATTTGACTCTGCTTACCCCTTCGGGGATGTTAGGGGGCGTAATGTTTGACTGGCTCGATGGCGCATTTGGTAGTGACCCTACCCTATGCGCCAAGAGTTGTGGGTTCCATCCCCACCCAGGACAAACATTCGTCTGATGAATACTTGTGTTTGTTCTGTGTCTGGGTATTAATATCCAATATTTAAGTATATATTTGTAATACCACTGTTGTTTTTGATATCCGTAACAAGTGCTTAAGCTACTTACCTAGGAGTCAGATCAATGTATGTGATGTAGTCGGATATTCATTTATTATTATTTATTTATTTATGTCTGCTATCCCACGTATGTCCCAACATTCTGTCACACATAGGTCTGGGACTTAAATATAATGTGCTAACTGTGTTTCTTTGTCAAGTATATCTTTGTGCGATCACAAGGAGACTTTTGGAAGTCGTTTATTCAGCTAGTGAGATGTATAAGGATCGTGTCATGTGGCGTTCAGTTCGCTCTGCCTACCCCGCTAGGGAAGCGGGTTAAAGTTTAGTTAGTTAGTTTCTTCGCACCATGGTATGAATCGGGAATGACTATTTTGTACTTCATCGTTTCGTACCGAGGAAGTTTATTTTTGTTTGTCGATTCAAACCAATTACATATGTATATTAACGAAGCAGTTTTGCACAAAAGAGTTTATTTTTTTATTTTGGTTTATTTATGATCCATTATTACTGAGCCATCGCATAGGTATTCAACCTATGCGATGGCTCAGTAATAATGGATCTACAATCTGAATCTAAATCTGAAAAATGGATTTTATTTCTACTATACCTATAAATTGATGAAAAATATATTGTTATAACAATATGCAGAATAAATATAATGTTTTTCTAACTATTTCAAAATAATATGACATTTTGAAAACTTATTTCTATATTAGAAGCAAGCCCTTGACGTCATATATTTTAATTTAAATGTCGGTACACTGATAGCCAAATGATTAATCGTCAGAAATTCAATAACTATGTAATGTAAATTCAAAGTGTTATTAAACTAGGGGAAATATTCTTTGAAATATATACTCTTGAAAATTCTGTGCCGGAAGTCTGAAAACGGGCGTAAGGTCAGTATAAGTGACAGGGTCTCTCAAAATATTTTCAGTACAGAACCCGAAAAATATCACATTAAAAAGAGAATTATATTTTTTTCCATCCATTCGTACATTTCAGCCTCAAGACACTCGCGGTCACTTTTATTTACGTTTAACTGGGGTAATTGCGTTATCGACGCTCCATTTGGTACATAAAATAAATTATTTGCTGTTTATTTTGACCGAATGGTTTTCCGTAATCCGTCATTCTGTAATGGCGACGACAAAGGACTTCGTATTTGATTCAATTAAATCGGCTAAATGTCTGCACAGAAGTTATTTTGAAAGGCACGCGGACAATAAAACCGTGTTTTTATCCGACTGCGGAGCCAAACGGGTGTTGTGATTTCAGTCCGAAGTCAATGTTTTCGCATCGCCGGCAAGCTATTCAAAGTCAAAGTCAAAGTCAAAAACATCTTTATTTACGTAGGCCTCAAAAAAGCATTTGTGCATCGTCAAGTAATAGGTACAAAGTAGAACAATTTAAATCTACCACCGGTACGGAATGTCGCATCTACCGAGAAGAAACCGGCAAGAAACTCGGTAGTTACTCTTTTCGATTCCAGACTGAATATAAAAATTAACATTTACAGATTAAGTTAATATTTATACCAAGTCATACAGTTAATGTTCGTCAAAGATTCAGCCGAGTATTATTAGAAGTAAAAGGTATTGGTATTAGGGTTGTTGCCTAGATACGTTGATTTATCCCACCTTGGGATTCCCTCAACCAGAGTTTGATATTCCATCGGTCCTAGATATAGGTACCTTTCATAAATGGGTGACAAATAAAGAGAAAATTGTCATTTATATAATGCAAAAAAAATCTTATATACTATCAAGGACTTATTAGTAAGCTGTAAATATACACACATACTATCCCCGAAGGGTTAGGCCACTGTCTACCCTGTAGGAGTCCAAGGAAGGGTCCAGGGAAGTATACCATCCCCGAAGGGTTAGACCCCTACCTACCCCTTGTGAGTCCAAGCAAAGGTAGGAAGGTCCAAAAAGCAATAAGCCCCTTGAGCAATTAAATAGGCCCTAAATTTAGGATCTAAGTCATAATGGACCAAAAACATTGATTGCAAGGACTTAACCTCTGTGTTCTTCCTAACTTCTTAAATATATATTAGACAACATCACGCCCGTAATCCTGGGGTAGGCAGAGTCAAAGGAGCAGAAAATCCCCTTAACCACATTCAGGCAAAAATTAAACTGGGCTGGGTTAGGTGGAAAATTGTAAAAATATAATGACAAAGTGGCTCTTCGCCTACACAATCATTATTAGTCACCTTTTACGACACTCTAGGCAAGGAACATAGTTGGCACATTATTTTTAAGCCCCAAACCAACATGGGACATACATTCGAGTCCCGCTATTCTTCATACAGGGTAGCAAAATTAATAATGACCATCTCATTACTCACTCCGGCCACATATCAAAGTAGCAATTAACCTGCTTCCGAAGCCTTACCTTTCGGAGGCTGAATTATGCTTAACGACTCACATAATTTACTGGACCATAAAGCGTGACCTCCTCGATTCATTAACAGGGTTCCGTAGTTATGACGGCCCATTAGCGAGCCCATATCGGGAATGAGTGGCTGGTACAAATACCTAAGTATAAAGAGAACAAGTGGAACGATATAGTTGTAAGGGAGGTAATAAGAAAGGGATGAAATATGGGGTCGACCATTTTTCCTGGAGATAGGCACATTATGCATTTGTCCATTTTGATTATTTGTTCGTTTTTAAAAATATTTTATTATATACTTGGGATGTATTATAGAGAGAGTTAAATGTTGAAGAGGCGAGTGAGGTGTGTAAGGATCGTGCCATATGGCGTTCGGTTCTCTCTGGCAACTCCGCTAGGAAAGTTGCGTGAAGTTTAGTTAGTTAGTTAGTTTAATAATATGCCCGTGTCGCTCGCTATTGGTAAACTTGTCTTTATAAACCACTAGCAGCACACCACGGTTTCACCCGCGTAGTTCCCGTTCCCGTGGGAATACGGGGATAAAATATAGCCTATGTTATTCGCTGATAAAGTAGCTATTCATTGGTGAAAGAATTAATCAAATCGGTCTAATAGTTTCGGGGCCTATTCAATGCAAACAACCAATCAATCAAATATTTCCTTTTTACATTATTAGGATCATAGGATTAGTGCGATTGTCAAGTCAATAAATTTATTTAAAACATCAAAGATTTTTAATATTGGTATGGTCATATTAAATGTTGTTAGGAAGACAGAAGGACCTTCAAGTAGGGACTGAATATATTAATCGATTGGTATTAGGTACATGCATCTCACAACTTTTTGCGGTAAAGGGACTGAGTTGCGAGACTTGTTTTTTTTTTAAAGTTATGTTTTTGATGACTTATTTCTTACTGCTAGATGATGCGTAATACAGGATCGAAAATTCTCACCGTATTAGCTGCTACGAAACCAATCTCGTCATCGGCAACTTTGAAATTGATTTCACGGGGCTATTGCTGAGTCCAGGGTCATTATTAGTTAACGCCTACATTCCGATAGCATTAACGAAATCCGAAGTCGACAGTTCGTGACACGAACGAGCCGTGTCGTCAGGTTCCAGATTTCGAATTTCAATTTTAGAACGCGTGTACGTGCGCAGCGCCGTCAAATGAAATGTGGTTCGTGCCAGAATTCCAATTTCGATTTTGAACCTGCAATTGTAGCTACCTTCGGCTCGCCTTCGAGATATTATTGCATCGGCTTTCGGTTTCACGGACGGGAATAGGTATACATGCGTTGCAAGTTGCAACATAACAAGATGGCGGTTGAACAGAAGTAATTTTTAAACTAAAAAAAAAAGAATCAATTCCTTCCATCGACAAAGCTGTATTATTAATAATTGGTTATTTATAACTTGGTGTAAGGTTTTATCACGATACTTAATTAAGTGCGACTCTATGAAAGTATTTTAAATATCTTACCTTCGTAAACTATACACGGTGATGCCTTTATGACGAGTAAATGATTACACGTATCCTTATTTAATTGAACTTGTTAGTTTGGTAATAGTTACCCATTGTCTAATATAGGTACCTATATACGTCGTTAGATTAGTAGATTAGTTATGAAACGACAAATATATAATAAGATGTTATTTTGTAAAGTCAGGACTTATGGAGCAAATTTTATGAATATAGTTCTTGTAAGAAGTATCTTACATTTATAGTAATAAATAAATAAATATCAGACTACATCACATTCATTGATCTGACTCCGAGGTAAGCTTAAGCACTTGTGTTACGGATATCAGAATCAATGTGGTATATAATTATACAAATGTACTTAAATATTAGATTAAAAAAAAACATCAACGCAATAACTATCCCAATGTTACTAAATAAATAAATAAATTCTCCAGACTGACACATCAATAATTCTCTAGTTCCAAATTAAGTTTATACTTTTACTATGGATACTAGGTGTACGGACATGTCTATCCGTTCACCTAGTATCTATAGTAGTCATGGATGTTTGTAAACGTATTTATATATGTCTAATTAAATACGTTTACAAACATCCATGACACGAGTACAAATGTCTACGTTCATCACACGGAACATTTGCCCCAAGCGGGATTCGAACCTTCGACTCTTGGTTTCGTGGCCAGGGTCTCTGACCACTCGACAAATAAAAAAAAAAACAATTGTTAAATTTTACTTTCTTTGTTTCAGATGACTAACCGCTCCTCTTTAAAAACCAAATCCTAATCCCCATGTCCCGAACGGTGCAGTGAAGTGTCAGTGCAGTGCTGTGTACCGGAATGTCAACCGTGCCCGTTTGACGCTCAGCTGATGCGCGAGTGACAGCAACATGGCGCCGCTCGGCCGGCTCCTCGGGGCGCTGCTGGCCGCGACGTATATGGCTATGGCGGCTAAAAATGGTAAGTGATGAAGATGATGATACCACGTATAGATGTCTTCCATGAAATGATTAAGAACACTACTGAAATAAATAAAATATATAAACAAATATCTACTCCGAGGTAAGTAGCGCACTTGTGTTACGGATATTAGAATCAATAGTGGTATTACAAATATAAACATAAAATTTATTATTAACACCCAGACACAGAACAAACACAAGTGTTTATCACACGCATGTTTATCCTGGGTGAGGATCGAACCCACAACTCTTGGCGCATGGGGCAGGGTCACTACAGAATGCGCCAACGAGCCAGTCAAAAATGGTAAGAATGTTTGGTTAGCACTCGAATAAACCAATTAATTAAGAAAGCAAATTTATTTTACTTTATTAGAAGTGGCACAGTACAAAGAAGAGTGTCGGTCACAGGCAATGGAATTTAAATGGCTAAAAAAAAAAGGAATTGCAAGTAAAATCTTGCTGATTAGGCTCTGTATTCACTATACTTCTGTATTTTTATAATAGCACACTTTCAAAAGGTGTAGTATCCTTTTGTTCAGGACATATGAGTAATAATAATACTCTCTTAACCGATTTCGGTCACGGCGGCCAATCTCAACGACTATTAGCCTGCTACGCAGGAGATATTTATAGTGCACAAGTAACTGCGCAAACACAGGTGCACCATTCCTCTATTTCGGGTAAAGGGCAACCCGACATGACCGGAGAGAGGTCAGACGCTGGACCAACGGCTTTACGTGCTTTCCGAGGCACGGGTGTGGTTAAACCGCCAACTTTCTGAAATACTCAGTCACAAATTTTTGGTCCGACCCGGTATTTGGACCCGGGACCTTTTGGTCCTTAGTGCTTGCTACCACCAGAACGAGGCAATGGAATCTATGGTACATCTATGTGCTTACGTTGTCTCCCTAATTCACTTGCATTATTTGCGTTGTTCCCCACTGCTAATTGATTTACGATGATAGCTTTTGCGGTTAACCACCACAATAGCTAACCCATTAGGGCATGGAGTTCAAAGGGTCTTCGATCAGCAATTATTTGGATACGAGGACTGTCTGCAGTTGAGTCAATTGCTGTCTTCATCAAGTGGTGGATTTATTTATCACACACACAATCAACATCACACATCAGTTAAATAGATAATAAAGTTAGATAGTTAATCACCCGTATTTAAAAAGACGACTTGCCATAGTACAAGTAACTATTGAAAGATTGATACTTCAAAGTGATTTTCTTTTAGCCAGCAATTTTTTTTTGTTCATAAACGATACTTGGGTCGTAATTTGACACAAACATCCAAGATAAATACCAGTTTCATCGTAATTTTCGTGTATTGCCCTCTGATAATGTATACCGCTGTACCAATCTAGTTGTCTTTGCTCTTATATTTTAGACTGTATAAAAACGAAAAACGTACATCCAAAGTATGGACTATATACTAGTGAAATTTTAAACTCAATTTTCAATCACCCATCCAAATCTTACCAAAGCGAAAGACGCTTGACATCGGAATTAATTATTGCACTAACAATGTCTGCGAAGCTCTGGTCAGACATGCATCATCGAAGACTCAAAGGCAAATATCAATCGCAATCTCTCAAGAAACGTACGGAACCGATTTAGATGCGGAACGTTCGGTTAGTCTCAAGGAAGCGTTTGCTGGGATAACAAACGTCGAGGTAAAATTTAATTCGGTTCAATCACTGGTCAGGGCAATTTGGGATATTACCAATTCTATTGGGATGTGTATAAATTTCAGTATTTGTAAGGTGTACAATTGCAATACAATCGCTAATCAATATTAATAGAGACGAGAGACATTTTAATGCTATAAGAAAAAACTAAAAATATGCTTCATGTTAAGAACATAAGGATAGTCATAATGAGTTCTTATTTCTAAATGCCTAACGTGACTTAAGAACGAATGGTTGTTCTTAATATGTCATTATACCACGGCGTAGCTTGCATAGTCGACAAAGTTGGTATGTAGGCTATCGGGCTAGCCACCGTGCATGGTCTACATATCAACTTTGTTGACGGCACAAGTACTCATGCGCTGTCTAAGTTATAATGAACTGTTGTGTGACGATGAACCTTAGTTATGTTAAAACAGGTTTGAGAGGCCCGTTGATCGAGTGGTCAGAGACCCGAAAACAGGGGTCGGGGGTTCGAATCCCGCTAGGAGCAAATGTTTTGTGTGATGAACATGGACATTTGTACTCGAGTCATGGATATTTATAAACGTATTTAAGTATGTCTATCCGTTTGCCTAGTATCCATAGAATAAGCTTTAAGCTTAGTTTGGAACTAATTAATTGGTGTGCCAGTCTGGAAAATTTACTATTATTATAATTTATGAGGTGTGTTCGGTTGTTCTTTTCTCAGATCAGAAGGAAGCGATGGATTTAAGTAATTGTTGCCATTTGAGTAGTTAGAATGTCATACACTAACACAGGCTACAGATTATTCAAGAAAAATAAGGAATTCTCTTGGGATTTAAAGAATTTTGCCACCTACAAGGTACATAAAAGTATGTAACGAAAAAATCATTCGTTGCTAGCTAAGAGTAAGTTTTGAAAAAAGTCAACTAGATAACTAAAAAATAGCACACAAGTAGAGATTGCAATCTAACGGATTTTTTTTCTGGATCCTGCGGCGTGTGCAGGCATTAGCTGGTGATAAAGAAATTAATTGATTAGGTAAAACATACTGTGAACCTAGTGCTGGTTCGACAGCACACATTTTTGTGCAGGCATTAACTAGTGATAAAGCGGTGGTAGCTCAATGGTAAAAACACGCACCTCTTAACCGAGGAGTGCGGGTTCAATCCCGGGTACGTACCTCTGGATTTTTCAAATCTATGTACGTATTTATGCCACTAGCCCGACGGTGAGGGAAAACATCGTGATGAAACCTGCAAATTCAAACAACTTCGGATTTGTAACCGTGATCCAAAAATTGTCTGGTTTCCCTATCTTAGGGTTTCGAAGGTCTGATCGGCATTCGCTACAATGTAATTACCAGACTCGCTAAATCCTGGATCATGGTCTAAGCGGACCCCGTCCAAGCACGGGACATAACGCTAGGAAGATGATGATTAACTAGTGATAAAAACATCAATTGATTTGGTATGACGTACGGTGAACCTAGCGCTGGTTCAAAAGCACACATTTTTGCGCAGGCATTAGCTGGTGATAAGGAAATCAATTGATTAGGTATGACATACTGTGAAACCAGTGCTGGTGCGAGAGCAGTTTTGTGTAGATATTTGAGGCAAGCTGAAAACTAGTTCCTTACCTCTCCTATTGTATCCCAACACGGTAATGCACACGACTCACCAGGCAGGACTGCAGTTCCGTGTTAGGGTATAATAGGAGAGGTATGGGACAAGTTTATAGCTTGCCTAAAATGCCTACCCAAAAATTGGTGCCAGCTTTTCTACAATGTATGTGGATTTCGAGCTTAAAAATGGAAGAAATTGACATATATCGTCCCGTGTTGGTCTGGGACTTAAAAATAATTTGCCAACTGTGTTTCTTGCTTAATATGTCGTCAAAAGCGACTAATGGTATATGGGGTTTTGGGTATGTGATTTTGTAGGCGACGGGCTAGTCGTTTGTCACTACTTTTTTACAATTTTCCATCTAAACCAGCCCAGTTTTATTTTCGGCTGAATGTGGTTAAAGGGGACTGCTGTCCCATTGACTCTGTCTACCCCTTCGAGGATTATGGGCGTGATGTTATAGACTCAATTGACATAATTTTTATTAACTATAATAACTTTATAGTATCAATTGCTCCATTAATTCAGTCTAAAAATAACTCATTGTAATAGGCACTCGTCAAAATGCCGTTTGAAATATTTTTGCAACGCCAAAGGGCGCTTACAAAAACACAAAGTGCGCACTTACGCGTGTGTAAAACTCGTTAATTAGTTAGGTTTTGGGAGGCACCGTCCCGAATAATCCTTTTGACCAAATCAGATTATCTACATTGAAGGACGGCGGTGGATTGGTGCTAATCCGTTTTTCTTGATTGTTTTTTGTTGTAAAAATGCTATCATACTGAAGCGAGGGTGTAATGGCTCGTAGGTCAATAATTTGGTTATTAAGTTATGCGCTGTCAACTTTTGACAGGCTTTCTGGTTGAATTGTGCAGGGTATGAATCCCGCTACGGGTTGCTAAATGTATTATCGTTTAGTAAATACTTCAATCATTTAGCATCGTTTATTTATTATTATTATTATATTATTGTACTTTTTAATACCACGAAGGTGGCGGTCGTTCAGTGTTTCGTCCCACAACACTCTCGTCCCAATGGGACGAATCACTGATTTCAAAAAATAGATGTGGGTGTAAACTACCGGTACGATGGTAAATATATACTTACTTACATATATTTGTTTAAACGCTATAATCTCGTGAACTCAGGATTACAGTAACAAACGATTTTGTTGTCAATAAAGCAATGTTAGGCAATTAAAAAGATAATATGATATCTTTACTTAAAGCTGTAGAGTATGTTTGTCTGTTGTGAAATGGATGAAAGCGCGGACAAATAAAATTAAACTGGTCCAAAATACTTAGTACAAATACTTGCTAGCTAAATTTTTTTTATGATTGCTAATACATACACAAACTAGAAAGACATTTCTAATTTAATAAATATATACAATAAATAAAAATAACTACAAATACTTTTTAGCATAAATAAATAAAGTAAAAAATATGCATATAAATCACTGAACTACCTACTTTTGATTGTTTAAATTGATAAGATTTTTTACTAAACATGGATTTTGTAGATAGTATTATAATATAACATTAAAGTATGAAAATAAACCGTCCTCTCTTCAATTGCAGTGCCCTCACAGGGTCTATAATGTACTTTATTAATAACCGCCAACACATTGTAAACATTATGGAAGCCATAAATTATTGAGTATTGAATCGTTTAATTTTAATTTAAAAATTACTTCGGCATGTGCGTTTACTTAAAATATATATTTGAATATAATTTTCACCTTCATTATTATAAAAAAGATCGACCAGGAGCAGCAGTTTATAAAGATTAAAAAAGTTTCAACTCGAAATAAATTTGGCATAAAAATGGAAATGAATACGTTCACCCCGTAAAATTCACCCAATTTAAAGGCGCGCGTTATCTTAAAAAGCATAAAGTGCTCTCGCTTTATTGCTAACCTTTCAAGAAGTTTGTCGACTCAAAACGAACTCCGAACAGCCATTCTGAACATCAACTTAATGATAACGTGCTAAACAGAAACACACAAAACCGATGCTTTGTGAATCATTACACTTGCCTAAGTTCAATCGTTTGGGAACACTCGAAAAGTAACGTTAAACCTTTTGTATTAAGGTGGCAAATCGAATCCGAGTTTTGTTTTAAAATCTCCACCGTTCCCTATAAAAGTCCTCGTACTACTGTTTAATTCAGACTGGATTTGCAAAGTTTCACCAAGTCGGATCGTTATGGCGATTGCGAAATGAAAAGGTTTTGCTTTATAGTTTTTCGATAACGCCAGCCGAGAAGCGATTGCAACGGAATAGTGTTTGCGACAATCGGGTATCGATGTCGATACCGATTCGCGGAAACCGGCAACCGAGTGAACAATGTTTCAAAACAATTAGTACTTGACGCTCAGAACCGGGGTTTTATTGCAAATTGTAGGTGTAGTGTTAAACTAGTTTTAGCTCGCGTTTTCGCTTTAATTCTAAAGTTTCAGTGTAAACTTTACATTTAAATTGAAAACGCGAGGAAGAGAAGTAATTATGCCGGACCAATACATCAATAGTTGTATGTGGAAAATTTCAGCTACTTTAATGTTTTGTTGTGCATGATTAAGTAACAAACTTAAGAACTTTCACATCTAAAAATCATTTGCTATGACTATAGTTCACTCACAATAAAGCGTGCACTGATAAACAATTGAATAGGTGCCAGAAATAAAAAATGCTCTAGGTACCCAAAACCAAAAAGGAAGGACGAATTTGTGTTGCAAAACAGTACCGATAATAATCAGATACACGCGGGCGGAGCCGCAGGCAAACACAAGCTAGTAATAAATTCCCCAGCACGAACCCATTTTGATTTATCAATCGGTATACGTTCGTGTATATGAATACATCCATCATAATTGATGTATCATGTTTATTGTGACAATCAATCGCCTTATTTTATAGGGCAGTAAATTGTTATATTACTATCGATAAAACCGGTATACAACCGCATTGTAACATCATCGTAGTACTACTTTTGTTCTGCGATCAATCATGCGAAGTTGACTGGCCCGTTGGTCAAGTAGTTAGAGAACCTGGCCACGAAACTAAGGGTCGCGGGTTCGAATCCCGCTAGGGGCAAATGTTTCGTGTGATGAACATGGACATTTGTATTCGAGTCATGGATGTTTATAAACGTATTTAAGTAAGTCTATCCGTTCACCTAGTATCCATAACACAAGCATAAGTGATAAGCTTAGTTTGGAACTGGGGAATTGGTGTGTCAGTCTGGAGAATTAATTATTTATTATTATTATTAATTAGAGTAGAGAGTAGTAGAGAGTAAAGGACAGCCCTTTACTTTCGTCATGGAGTCTAAACCACCGTATCAAATGACTTAAAAAGAATGACCGTTTTCAAGTTAAATCATGTTGCAGGGCAGTTTCAGGTATTCTATGTGCGTAATCGATCAGGGTCCGAACGGTTTTATTGGAAGGTTTTCAATTCGGATTCTTTTTTTCGAAGCGTTTTTGTTTACGGCCTGCAAAAGGAAATTTGGGTACTAAACCTGAAGTGAACTTTTAGTTTTATACCGTACCATTTACTGATACGGTATATATTATTCTTGTGTCATCATGACTCATGTGTTATATTATTTAAGTACCTAATCATCAAATAATTTGGTTACATACGATGCCCCTGGACTTGTCAATATCCCCCCCGCCGGGGTCTTCGGTTTGTCGTACCGGGGGGGGGGCTTAGTAGGCCCTGACGTGGCAGGGCTGAAGCGAAGAAAGACCCCGAGGTGAGCCGCAACTGCACGAATAGCAAACGAGCAGTTGCGGCGGTCCGGCCGTATACAGGTCCCCTGCGGCCGGACCAGGATTGCCGAGGAAGAGGAGGAGCTGAGGGTTATCGTTGCTCGCCTCCCTATCCTCGGCAACCCGACAGGGGCGCGCTGGGTCGCGTTGTGGTGGGTCGCAGAGGGATCGAGCGTCTCCCTTGTGGATAGAGGGATCGATGCACTCCCTTTGCGACGACAGGGCTCTGCCCTCAATTTGGGTCGCCGGGTGGAAGGCGGCCCCTTTGACGAGACGCTCTCCGCGTGTCCCTCTGGCTTAGCAGAGGGCACAGCGCGAGAGTGGGCCCACGACGCCGGTCACGGGGATGATCGGCGTCTGAATCCTGGGCGGAGTGGTTGAGCCATGCTGGGTGGCCTGGCATGTCTCGACGCGCGCACGTGTTCGGTGCTGTCCATCCGACGACTGTTGTCGTGGGCTGCACAGCATCGACCACCGCCGCGCGAGGTGGGCCGCGTAGCGCGGCAAGCGCATTACCGGAGGAGCAGTCGTATAGTCCCGACAGTGGGGATACAGGCTCCTCCGGAACTGCACCGCTGGAGGCCACCTTGGGGTTTAGTCGGTTCGAGTCTGACACACCGCCCTCTGGATCCCCGTCCAGAGGGTGACGGCTCGTGGGAGTTCCCCAAGTAAAAAAAAAAAAAAAATGGCCTAGTCAATATGCACTCAAAAATATATTTAAGGTTATAAACCTTAAATATATTTTTGTCTATACTTAATTTAACTCAAAGTATAACGTTTTAACAATTTAAAAAAAAATCCTCCGCGATAACTTACTACCTTAACTTCACGCCACTTCACTAAAGGGTAGGCCTCCGCAATAAGATACCATAATTAAACGTTTTCTTTAAATTACATCTTATACATACGTATATCTTATAAATACTTAATTGTATTAATTTTTTTTATGTAAGACGAGGCTATAACACATTCATATCAACACAACTATTCAACAAAAAAATTATAAAGTCAAAAGGTCTTTCCAAACGCAAGTCAAACAATATGCGGGTGAGAGAAAGCATTGTCTTATGCCTTTGCAGATGAAAACACAAAGCTAACTATCAGTTCACTCGACCTGTTTAGAAATGAGCAAGTAAATTTCATTGTTGTACCATATTTATACACAAGCAACGTAAACTTGCAATATAAAAGTGAGTATGAATCCCTGAGGACGGAAAGAAGGAACATTTCTGCGCTAAATGCTGGCTGCAGTGGCTATGTTTATCTATACTTATAATAAATCTGTAGAGAGGTCAATTCTGTACATGAAATATATTTTCAAAATAACTATCAGGGGGTGATTAGTGATCGATACTGATGCCAAAAATGCAATCAGTAAAATGTCTGTCTGTCTGTCTGTACGTTCCTTATAGAAACAAAAACTACTCGACGGATTTTAACGAAACTTGGTACAATTATTTTGCATACTCCTGGGCAGGTTATAGTATACTTTTCATCACGCTACAATTAATAGGAGCAGAGTAGTGAAGGGAAATGTTGGGATAACGGGAGAAGTTACTCCATTTTTTAAGCTTCCGTCGCGTGTGCAGCCTTAATGGTTAAAGTTACATAGAAATCATGTATGACGGAAATAGTCTTTATAATATTAACCTTAAACGCGGGTGACACCGCTGGCACAGCTAGTATGAAATAAACTTGAACTTTCTTGTTTGTTTTTAAAAGACAGTATTTGTTTTTAATTCTCTTTTGTTAACATTATGTAAAACTAGGATTTGCCCGCGGTTTTGCACAGATCACAGTAGCCACCTACTATTCTGCGGGTTGTAACATTGTTTGACATCATCAAGTATAAAAAGAAAATAACAGACAATGTTTTAAAATGTTGGAGTTGTTTAATGATTAATGGTTAAACTTTTAAGTTTATTTTTTTTTAATTCCTCTTGTTAGTAGCGTGTTTTTCTTAAGAGCTTTTTTGTTTGTTAGGATGACAATAGATAGATGCTTGAATTCTACATTCACTAATGAATTATTAGAAACATATTATTAGAAACATATTCACTACATAAAAAAATGTGTGGCCACGTCTGTAACACCAAAGAACTTTTGGAGGGCCGTTGTCATATTTTTTTTTTATCAGCTCAATCCGATTCGAAACGGTATCCTTAAACAACGAGTTTTGATCCGGCATCACCATCAACTGTACGAAACTCTGCCTATCTGCAACTAACTCGACTTTGCCTGTTTTTTATTACTACTACCTGTGTTCTAGGTGTTCTTGCGGTACCAAACAGCTTTATAGCTGGTACTAGTATTGCATTTTAAATTTCATAAGCGTTTGCATTTCACAGCAGGATTCTTCGAAAATTCTGTATTATCCAAAGACGTAAGGCACTCCACTGAATTCCAAACGATTCCCACAGGAACACAGGCACTTGACTCCTGAATATAAAAGACATCTAGTAGGGAACTGCTTATTTTATCTCGCGCAGGTCTGTTTATGAGGGGGAATGGGAGATTTAAAATTTATAAGACATTTTGGTTTAAACGCATGTGTGCTACATTAGGGAGTATGGAGTATGTTACACATTTTATTTTAGCAGAATTTCTCTGTGAGACGGTTGACCAAGAAATGGTTGTATCTTTTTGATTTAGTTTGTTGAAATTTTGTACAGAAGGTAAGCGAAAGTCAATATTTAAGGGCTTATTAGACGTATTGTATGTTGGGATGTAACTTTTTTAATTCTTTACAGGCTGAATGGAATCAGTTGAGGTTGACTTCGATATGAATGTTGATATTGTATGAATAAAAATTAATGCTGTGAGTAAAAGTTAGCATGAACGAGATTATAAAGGGATATTTGATATGTTTGTAAAAGTTAGGATTTTTTATGGTGTTAGGCGAGGCAATAGGTTTAGAATGTTCGCTATTAGTTTGTTTGTAGTCGTTTTACATATAAGAGCTAAGATTAACTTTATTGTTTAAAAAGATGCGGTATTTTTGAAAAATGCGCAAGATATTTATTCGAATATAAATGCGAAAGTATGTTTGGATGTTTGTTACCACGTGTGTGCGTAAAATACGCATAAAGTACTGAATGGAGTTAATTAAACTTTTAATTAATGTAGCTTATATACCTGAATAACATATAGGCTATATTTTATCGATGTACCACGCGAGAAAAGCTGCAGGCAGAAGCTAGTAATATAATATATAATTACAGCTTAGAACTTTTCTACGTTTACGTTTAAGATTATTATTTCCCAAGATTTAACCTTATCGGTAATTGATCTCATGTTTGAAGCAAGTCTCTACTTGCTTGAGACATAAACCATAAACATACTGTTTGTATATAACCATCGTTACAGCTGTATTCTAAAATGATGTCCGAACACAATCAAACTTGTATCTGATATTCACACCAGTTATCAGACGATTATTCTGGCTTAGGTGCGGAACATAGGTACTACCTTTTCATTTTGCTGAAAACGAAACGGAGTAACTGTACCTGACTCAAATAGTGATTACGTAAGGGTTGGAGCTCTCCCCACTGAGGGGTTAATTACTTACCTTATTTTTGGGTGACCCAAAGGTTTCATATAAAATTAAAGCAATTCCCAATGTAACTATATTGTATACTTACTTTCGTCCCCGGATCTGCCGTGTAGAACTCAATTTGATATAGAGACGAAATAATTCATACAGAGCGGGGTAGAAAAAAACAAAGAAGCAGTAAGTCCAGTTAACCACTTCTGACCAAAAATTAAATGGATATTTCATAAATAATTTTGATAGAAGGCTAGCACGTCGTCCACACAATCATAAACCAACACCAGACACCATCGTTCGCCTTTTACGACACGCTAGGCAAGCTACACAGTTGAAATATTTTTCCCAGACTTGCATGGGACATATCATTAGTTCACGGGAATTATGCATTTCCAATTCGGTTAACGTAAAGATTCTTGCGTCAACCCAATAACTCCATCATACTTTGGGGGGTGCACTTGGGGTCTTGGGGAGTACCCCAAGACCCCAAGTGCACCATTTTAACAGAGCTGATCAAACAATACTCCTCCATTCCTCGACTCCATTATTGCATCTCGACTTAGGCATATTTAGTACGAAATTCAGTCAACGTTGTTGACTTTAAATTCCGCACAAATGCACTTTAAATTTGCGATGGCTCCGTTTGGATGCGCTCCAAACCGCTCAGTGTGGACGCGGCCTTAGCATTAGGGGTGCCATAATGTCGGCCGGGATTTAGTGTGTACGAGACCCGGCGGAGAGGCTTGGCAGTTGGCATTCGCTCGCATTAGTTAAGCGACTTGCTGATGTTTGGGTCTGGATGGGTGGTCGGACGAAAACATGTGCGTTTTGACGTGATGCTCAGGTTGATGGCATTTGAATGAAAGACGAAGTTGAAGTTAGATAAATGATAACTATGGGGGTCTGTGTAGGTAAAAAATTGAGATTTTTAAAATGACATTGAATTGTTTTAGTGACTTAACACCTAAGACAAATTATATGCATGGTATAAAACTTTTCAATGGCACGTGAAGAGTTCGCAACACATTTGTATGCCTCTGGTGGTGCATGTTTCCTTAAATTATGATAACTGCTTTTTATCAGATAGGCTTTATGATTTACTTCTAATGGTATTAAAAAGAAACACTACGTGTTTTGTCATTTATTCTTACAACTTCATCATCGGGTGAATGTGTCTAAAAATACCGGTATCCATTTTTATTTCCACAAAAAAAAAAACAGAACTACAAAATACAATGGGCTTCTATATTCCCGTCATTATTAGCCCTCCGTCTAATTCTGGCTTTTTATTCGTTATTTTTGTTATTCCTGCAACGATCTCGAATACCAATTCCGTTCGATTGTTATTTTCTTTTCATTTCGGCCTCTTTCGTTATAATTTCGAGATGGGAACGGACCTGCGTTTCTTACGGATATTGTAACTTTATTATTGTTGTTTTTTCCCCTCTCCTACGATCCGGGAATTCGGAATTAAAAAAGCAAAGGTGTTGAGATTAAAATTTTCTCCCATTTAATATTTTCGCAATCGGAATTTAATATAACGTTTCTGTTTGAATGTTTCTGGAGGATTCAAGATGAATGGAGCTATGATGGTAGCAGATACCTGTTTGTTTTTGGATGGTTTGGTAACAAATGTTGCTTTAGAATCCGAATATAAAATACATATAATATCATAATTATATTTTCTAATGGTTTTCTCGTTGGCTTCTTCTAGTGATGTAAAAATATTTAAATTAAAATTGTGTAGCAATATATCGATCGGTAGTGAAAACCTGGAAAGTTGCATTTGTTTATTTTATTTGTTTTGTAAGTTGCATCAGACTTATTTAGCCAGGAAATATTTGAATTCTTACGATTATGTACCACTGATTACAATAATTCTTAAAATAATAAAAAAAGTACTATTCCGGTCCATATTTTTTTTTCAGGAGGCAGTGTCGCCTTTTACGACATGCTAGGCAAGAAACACAGTTGGCACATAATTTTTAAGTCCCAGACCAACATAGGACAAAACTTACTTTTTGCTTTCACTTCGTCAAACCTCTCAGTTATTTCGACAGGCCTAATCCAAAAATCACAATTATGATTGCTGATTCTGATCAATTATGATGTGACTATTTAATAATAGGAGAAAAATATATTTCATGCTAAAACAAAGCTCCTTGTTCCGTTTAAGTTTGGACGTGTGAAAATTAACGTCACGCACGACTGGTTTCATACTAAGCATAAACTAGGTTCTTAATCGTCGGCGAAGCATAGCCTAAGCGATCTAAATCAGTGACTTTCAACCTAAATTTTAAAGCGGAAAAATCTTCCACGCCCGTCTTGTTTTCCTTTCCATCAATTTTTCTCCAATTATACTCGGAATATATTGTCAAACAGTTTAAATATAGCTGTGATGGTATATTTTAATAGATTTTACGGCTCGTGGGTGGCGACCCACATAAATTCTCCAAACTGACAAACTAACACACCAATTCCCTAGTTCTAAGCTAAGCTTCTAAGCTTCTACTATGGATATTAGGTGAAAAGATAGACATTATTAGATACGTTTATAAACATGTAAAAATGTCCGTGTTCATCACACGTCGAACCCCCAACTCTTAGTTTCGTGGCCAGGGTCTCTGACCGCTCTACCAACGGGCCAGTTTAAGACGTTGATAAACTTTGATCTACCTACATGATGTTATTTCAGAACATCTTTTTCCTCCTTTCTGCCTTCTTCTTGGAATAATAAACTTTCCGAATTCGTTGGTAAATTTTCGTTTGTACTGACGATTTATGACTACTGTATTTAAAGCCCACATACATAAAATAAATAAAGATAAACTATATCAAGAAAATTTTAAGCTGATGTATGTCAGCTCTACAGCTGAGTGTAATCTCGATTTAATGTGATTGCCTTGACTTACTCAAATACTCGACCACCCCCATGTTAAACTTTAAAAATTATAAAGTTGCAATTTTTCATAATAATTTCCATAATTTTACTTAAATACGATCACACTTTTTAACATAACTTTTTCTATTAAATTGATAATTATTGTTGGCTAAATGTGGTTACAGGGGCCTGCTGTCCTATTGACTGTGCATACCCCTTTGGGGATTACGGACGTGAAGTTATGTATGTATGTAATAATAAAAGCCAAGCTAAGTAGTCAAAAAATAAGATTTCGTAATTATTTTCTATATGATGTTAACCCTAAAAGATTAAGAAACGTTGGCATGGGCACTTCAGACTCAAACCGAATTAGATAATTAAGCTAATTTACTAAATTAGCCTGAGTTAGAATCAATCTTTTCTACAAACCTAATTTTAGTTTAATTTAAAAGATAAAGCATCTCACTAAATTAGTTTAGATTTCGTTAAGTCTGCTAAGCAATAAGTTTCTTGGCAATTACTATAGTAATCTAATAGAATAAACATGTCCCATGTTGTTCTGGGACTTAAAAATAATGTTCCAGCATGTCGTAAAAGGCGACTAATGAATGATATATGAGGTTTTGGGTATGCGAGTTTGTAGGAGACGAGCTAGCCAATTGTATCTTCTTTTTCACAATTTTCCTTCTAACCCAGCCCAGTTTTATTTTTGGCTAAATGTAGTTAAGGGTGCCTGATGTTCCTTTGACTTTGCCTACCTCTTCAGGGATTACGGGCGTGGTGTTACATGTTATGTAATAAGCATGTATGTACTTTTAAACAAATTAATTTCTTAACGGAGTGAATTCTACATTGTATTGTTTTTTTTAACATAGTAATTTCTATGAAGTCATTGGTTTTTATCAACGTACTAGCTTGTGCTAATGCTCGTCTGATAAATCGATGAAACATAGCTTATGTGTTATTCTAATGTATAAGCTATACTATTACAAAGTTTAATTAAAATCCATGTAGTAATTTTTGGTTGATAGAGTAACAAACATCCACCCATCCATTCTTACAAATATGCGTCGTAAAAGCGTCTTGCGTTTATAATATTAGTAAGATTTAAGAGGTCTATCCGTTACCTAATATCCGTAGTATAGAATACATGCTTGGTTTGGAGCTAGAAGATTGGTATACTTACAAGTCAGGAGAATGTATTTATTATAGGTATACGACATGCTAGGCAAGATACACAGTTGGCGCGTTCTTTTTAAATCTGAAATCAATATGGGATATTCATTATATTAAACTATATCGTCGTCAAATGTCCTTCCTTTTATATTACTTAAAAATCGCAAAGTCGAATAACATTCGTAATCCTAACAAGACTGCAAACGAATACGACCGCACTGCGAACGTAGTTTCGCCGAGCGGAAACAGAAGTTATCTTTGCGAAGCTGTAACTCGCCACTCGCAACGAAAAGAAACAATTTGAAAGTTGCCAACTCGGTAAGGGCCCGCGTAATGTTATTAAAAACTTACTTTGTAGCTGTAAAATGTTTCAAACCGCTCAACGGGGACTGTGTTTTAATCGTTTTTGTGAAATTTTGGTTGTTAATTTTATTTTTCTTGTCATTTTTTATGGACTAGTGATGGACGCTAGTTGAAAAGTTTTACATAAAAACTTTTTAATAAATACCATTTGTTGGTTTTTTTATGTAAATGTTCGCACTACGGTTGTATTCGTTCCAGTCTTGTTAAAATTACGACTGTTATTCGATTTTGCGATTTTTAACTGATAGAAGAGGATGGACATTTGACTAAGACATCGTTGAGTACAATGAAAGTCCCATGTTGGACTGGGATTTAAAAAGAATGCGTGAACTATTTTCCTTGCCTGGCATGTCGCAAAAGGCGGCTAATGGTAGGTAGGGATTTGGGTATGTGATTGTGTAGGCGACGACCTTATTACTTGTTACTAGTTTTTTACAAATTCCCACCTAATCCAGCTTAGTTTTATTTTTGGCTGTATGTAGTTAAGCCAACAAGCCCCTTGTAATGTAGTCAAACGGGCATTTGACTCTATCTACCCCTTCGGGGATTAAGGCCCGAATTCGAAGAAATACACCTCAATTTTTTTTTAAATCTGTTACTTGTAGATGTACTTAATAATCTTTATTGAATTGAAAATAAATTTAAATTAGCTAGACCGAGAACTCAAACCACCTATATATCTTAGGACGCTAGAATATTGAAAGGCAATAATCATGGAACCATAACACCGACAGGGTCTAATCTAATTGCGCCCACTGGCACACGTTGTTATTTATTGTACAATCAACTCGCGCGTCAGGCAGAAGTTCGACATTAACAACGAGATACAAACACGAATCTACGCCTGTACCTCGAAGTACAGGGAGCGTCGCATTGCGGTCGTGTGGAATTCCCACCTTTTGTTCGGATTACACTTTTTATCCGACTCCTGGTGGCTCGGGCACGTGCAACTGGGCCTAGCCGAATTAATAAGTCGTTCAAGTTTGAACCTTATTGCCACGGCATAAAAACCTCGTGGATACGTTTTGTTCACAAACGCACTGACTTTTTTGGATATCGGCATCTTCCTGGTGTTATGTTTCGTTCCTAGTTTGAGCTATTATCCTGGGTGCCTTAACCGGGTGTAGAAACTGACCCTTTATGAATTCACTACACCAAATCAAAAGATATTTCGACAAAATAGTTGAGGAGACAAAGAGGCAACTGTCCTCCTTAAACACATTCAGCCAAAAACTAAACTGGACTGGGTTAGATGGAAAAGCTCGTCGCCTACACATCACATACCCAAAACCCGATATACCATTAGTCGTCTTTTGCGACATTCTAGGCAAGAACCACAGTTAGCACATTATTTTTAAGTCACAGACCGACATGTGACAGTGGGCTGGGTTAGGTGGAAAATCGTATAAAAAAATATACTTTTTAATTAACATATTTCAGTCATTCTTTATTAGTGCTGTCTTTTTCGGTTCAAGCCACTTGTTATTAATTTTTCCCAACTTTCCATCTAACCCAGCCCAGTTTCATATTTGGCTGAATGTAGTTTAAGGGGCTTGCTGCCCCTTCGACTCTGCGTACCCCATCTTAGATTATGGGCGCGATGTTATAAAAATAAATAAATTTTCCTGACTGTTACACCAATTCCTGAGTTCCAAATTAAGCTTATGCTTGTGCTATGGATACTTCGTGAACGGATAAACATACTTAAATACGTTTATAAACATCAATGACTCGAATACAAATGTCCATGTTCATCACACGAAATTTGGCCTGAAATTCGAACCCACGATCCTTGGTTCCGCGGCCAAGGTATCTGACCACTCCACCAACGGGCCAGTCGTTATCTTTGTATGTATATCTTTATCAGCCATATTTTCTGCATTCGGTATATTTTCAATTGTTATTTTATTCAACGTCTTCTGAGCTCTTAAGTTCTAAATTCCCTCCGTTCCGTGTGCAAAAACTGTAATCTACACGGAAGTGTCAACGCCACACGTCCGCATTGCGACTAGTGTTGCGACGAGTTATCTTTGCGGAGTCACAGCACTGGGTGCGAAGAAACACTTCACAAGTCGACAAGTTAACTGGGGTGAGTTGTCGAATTTTAAGATAAGAGTTGTGTCCCGCGGGGAGACAGGTTTATCCACTGTGCGGGAATTTGTTCTTGCATAAGAACAAATTTCTACTCAGTGGATAATCGGAGTGATACTAATATAAACTACAATGCTGTTTAAAATTAGTTATTATTGTTTATTAGTAGAATTGTCAGCATTTCATTTTGTTTACGATGAGTTTATATAAATATAAAAGTTATTGTATTTATATAAATTATTAAAACATTTACAAATTATATTTATATAAATATAATAACTATTATATTTATATAAATAAGTTGAAAATGTATAAATAAATACGTATTACAATACAATACAGTCCCGTGTTGGTCTTGGACTTAAAAATAATTTGCCAACTATGTTTCTTGCCTAGCATGTCGTAAAAGGCGACTAATGGTATATCGTGTTATGGGTATGTGATTGTGTAGTCGACGAGCTAGCTCTACTTTTTCTCAATTTTCCATCTAGCCCAGCCCAGTTTTATATTTGGCTAAATGTGGTTAAAGGGGCCTGCTGTCCCTTTGACTCTGCCTACCCCTTCGGGGATTATGGGCGTGATGTTATGTTATTTTTTATGTATAAGTTTTACTATAAAATCGATTAAATGATATGATACGAAAATGCGTTTTAAATCAATTAATTCACATACTTTTGTCTAATCTATTAAAGTTTCTCTAAGTAATTGCTTTATTTTTAAATCGCTCAGCTACATGCTTTTATTTGAAGTCTGATGTAAGCGTGCCTACGAAAGAACTCTGCAAAAAGAAAACTATTTTAAAATAAAATTACACATTTCCCCTTCCGCCATTTGCTTTAGTTTAAAAAGCTGTAATCAGTATTTTAAACGATACGGCACGCCGCCATACGAAGCGGACACAAAAATTACCCCCTTGGCGATTGAAGCGCTGAAATCAACGGTAATGCTATGCAAAGCGCTTGAAAGCGCTCATCAGGCCACGACACTCGTGAGACTCTGTATTTTAAAAAAGTTTCTTGAGGACGTTCGAATTTCGTATTCCAACGTTCGAACCGGACGTTTTGATTGGACTACTGAATGACGCGTTACGCGCACGTGACTGAGAATGTCGCTGATTGGCCGCGTTCAAAGAATGGTCGGAATTCGAATTTTAAAATGGACGCAGAATGCTTTTGTTGGATCAGTTGGCGGAAATTGTATTCCAATGTAATTATTATTTCCTTGAAAAACAAATGAGATTGTTGTTTTTATTATTTTTAACTGAAAAATATACGAAATTTATCATAATACATTTACTGCGAACTTGTGGGTAGAATTAAAAGTGCATTGGTGCATTCGAAATATTTGCTATCCAGAATATACTCGCGAGTACGATTCGCACTTAGCCGATTTTAATCATATATCATGTAAAAAATTGCGCATAAAGATAAAAAAAATTATGATGATGAACACAAATAAGATTATCGACGAAATTATTGAACCACACTGTTGAGCTTGTAGCTTATCTTGTTCAGTTTAAAATTCGCTATCTTGCAATACACCAAGGACTAACATAATACGGCTAGATTAAAAGAGAATAAATTAAAGACGTCATTTTAATTGAAGTCCCATGTTGGTCTGGGACTTTAAAAGAATGTGCCAACTGTGTTCCTTGCCTAGCATATCGCAAAAGTCGACTAATGGTATATTCGGTATGTGATTGTGTAGGCGACGAGCTAGCCACTTGTCACTACTTTTTTACAACTTTAAGCTTTAACCAGTTTTATTTTTGGCTGAATGTGGCATGATAAAGGAGGTTGTTGTCCCTTTTAATCTGCCTACCCCTTCGGGGATTACCGGCGTGATGTTATGTATGTATGTATTTTAATTGACCACTTATCTGAATTTAGGAGACAGCTATACTTGCTTGACTTTTACGACGCAATGCTACAATCTACAATGCCTCAATTTCTGTTTGGAATTGCACGAATCCCAAAATTAGCGTTCGTCAGTCCCGGACATATTAAAGTCTTCAAAGTTTTAATACTCCCTGATGCGACGGTTTAAATGGTATTCCATTTTCCGCCACAGTATCATCTGCTTTCAAGTTATCCAACAAATAAGGCGGTTGTAACATAATGGTAAGGTCTCATGGCTTACACTTAGGGGTCTTGGTTTTAATCCGGGCACACACCTCAGGTTTTCTCAAACGGACTTATACCCCTAGCTCGACGATGAGGAAAATATTGTCATGTGGACATTCAAATGACTATCGATGAATCCACAATGTCCGGTTCCCTTAAGAGTTATGAAGGTCAGATCGGCAGACGCTTTATCGTAATTGACAGACTCGCTGAATTCTGGATCATGGTCTAATCGGACCCTGAATAAGCAGGGGACAACGCTAGGATGATAATTAACTGTTATCATGCTAGAAATAATACTGACGGGACTAAACGCGATATGCATTATGTAATACATGAGTACTTACAGCTTGACGTTTCGGCCGTGTAGTGTGTCGGAGTGATTTAACTGACTGTGTTTTTACTGTGGACTCAATAAAAGACAATTCGGGGGTAGAAGAAGAATTAACTCGCCCAAACAAACGAAAACGTCGCGCACCCCCAGTTCGCTTCTGACCACTGTCGTTGCAACACGGCCGAAACGTCAAGCTGTAAGTACTCATGTACTACATAATGCATATCGCGTTTAGTCCCGTTAGTATTATTTCTAGTAATAATGCAACGCGAAAGTTTAAAATCATATGTTATCATGCTATCCAAACAAACGCTTACAACTTTTATAATTGGCTGAAGCAACACTTTATAATAAAGTTGGAACAAAGAAAAATTACAATAAGCCTAAAGGGTTGGGTTCGCCAATTAGCTGGAAACTTCTTATCCAAATATTAGGGTGGCTAATGTTGTGATAAATCAGCCAACAGAACTTTCAGGAATGGACTCTCGGACTTCAAGCAGGGCTGCTTAGATATATGTGTGGATCTTTACGTTAACTTTGGACGAGAATGGCTTCGTAAATCAGATTGTTCGTAGATAGAATTGGTGAAATGTTGATTTATTCTTTATTTTGTTGGCAACTAGTGTTGTATACAGAACATTACGCCCATAGTCCCCGAAGGGGTAGGCAGAGTCAAAGTGGCAGTCCTTTTAACTAAATAGTCAAAAATAAAACTGGAGTGGGTAAGACGGAAAATTGTGAAAAAGTAGTGACAAGTGGCTAGCTTGTCGCCTAAAAATCATATACCCTAAATACGATATACCATTAGTCGCCTTTTACAATGTGCGAGAAACACAGTTGGCACATTATTTTTAATGTCCCATACCAACATGGAAAGAATAGGAATAGATGTACGGGATAAAGTACGCATACTTTTTGGCCCTTACGCCTATAGCTTAATGATTCATAGATCAGATCCATAAAACAGCACCGCAAATAGATTGCTAGGCCAAACTCGCTGATGCGACAGAGGAAAATCTATTGGGCGCACATTGATAACTAAATGAGGTGCTGTACAATAACTCACCCTCACCCATTAATTGAACTGCATTAACCGCGGGAATGTATGCACCGGTTTATTAGGTAAGGTTAATTAGTTGTAAACGAAAATATTCAAATCTAGTTCATATGAGACAGAGATATTTATTTTGATATCTAGATTGCGATTTGACTCTGATCTGTGAAGTGAAAAAAATATGAATTTATTTTATACTTTAAAATTACTTTTCTCAAGCGTAAAATAAATATCTACATATAACAAAAACCTAACTTCGTTTATGCTACTTACTTTGCAATTTTATCATAAGTGTTCTGGATAAATTGTTGTTTTTATATTCATAAAAACAAGTTTTTTTTTTTCTCATGCGTTTTATTTTGTTCTTATGTAGGCATTTATTTTATGCTTGAGAAAAGTAATTTTTAAGAATAAAATGTGTATGTTAGGATATGCGAGAGTAGGCAGTGCCTCCCGCGCCAACTGTAACTCTGCTGGGTTGCCGAGAATAGGGAGGTAGGCAACGACAACACCCAGCTCCTCCTATTCCTCGGAAATCGCAGGCCAGCCACAGGCAAAGCTGCGGCCGGTGGCGCGACTGGCTTGCAAGACTCTAGTCGCGGCCCACCTCGGGGGACCCCTGAGCTTCAGCTTTGGATAGCCCAAGTCCAGGGCTTACTAAGCCCCTGATACGAGGACCCTGGCAGGGGGAAACACAAACGGCACCTAATTTCAATAGCTCAGCTCAAAGTTAAGTATAGGATTGGTTTCACAAACTCTTGTGTCTAATTGGAAATAATATTCAGATAATTTTCAGTCTGGGTTTTCTTTAGTGGAATTTTATTGCTTTCAGTTTTTATTCCGAAGGATACGCTGTTAACTTTTGAAGCTTAAAACATTTTTAACTAAGGATTGTTAGTAATTTTTAATTTATTTTTGTTTATAGTCTAATCCTAATTGTTTGAGATAGATAATAATAATATTAGACTACAACATACATTGATCTGTCTCCAAGGTAAGTAGCCTAAGCACTTGTGTTACGGATATCAGAATCAACAGTGGTATTACAAATATATACTTAAATAAATATTAGATATTAACATCCAGACACAGAACAAATACAAGTATTCATCACACTTATGTATGTCACTCACTACTCTTGGCGCATAGGGCAGGGTCACTGCCGAATGCGCCATCGAGTCAGTCATATTATACATGTGAAAAGTCTAATATAATATTGGTGAATGTCAGCACTTTTTCAGTTTTAAATGACGTATTTCATTACAGATTTTATATTAATTAAATTATTTAGTAGTAGGTACTTTTTATAATAATTACGTAGCTATCCAAAACCGATAAAATCCATGGACCCTACATTCACCTTCATGCTCTGTTCTGAGGTCATCCAAGATCGACTCTTAGTACATATATAACATCATGCCCATAATCCCTGAAGGGGTAGGCAGAGTCAAATAGACAGCAAGGCCCCTTCAACCACATTCAGCCAAAAAATAAAACTGGGCTGGGTTTAGATGGAAAATTGTAAAAAAATTGTGACAAGTGGCTAGCTCGTCGCCTACACAATCGCATACCCAAAACCCCATATACCATTTAAATTATAAATTATAAATTCTCAAGACTGACACACCAATTCCCTAGTCCCAAACTAAGCTTATGCTTGTGCTATGGATACTAGGTGAACGGATAGACATACTTAAATACGTTTATAAACATCCATGACTCGAGTACAAATGCCCATTGTTCATCACACGAAACATTTGCCCCTAGCGGGATTCGAACCTGCAACCCTCGGTTTCGTGGCCAGGGTCTCTGACCACTCGACCATCGGGCCAGTCAACCATTAGTCGCCTTTTACCACATGCTAGGTAAGAAACACAGCTGGCATAGTGGTTGGCACATTCTTTTAAGTCCTAGACAAACACGGGACTCTTAGTATAAGATACATAATGTAAGATATAAATATAATAAACGGCCAATGACCTTGTCTCCAACACACAACTTTTCACAATCGCTCTAACCACAGACAAATCTATAAGAACCTTCAATAAAGCGTAACATCTGCAGCTGATACACTCTAAAGAGCAATGTTTATTTCTCAGTCCGTTGACGTTCCTAGCTTTATCTGTTTTCAATAGCCGAAGAAAGTTGTTTGTGCAATTGAAATAAATTGTCATTGGTTGATGTAGTGCGCTAGTCTCCCTGCAAGGAGTCAGGAACTTTGCTCATAAACATGTCGGCTGCGTTATAAAGTAGTGCTGGAGTGCGCTGTCCGGCATACACACCGATGCGAATACTCAAAGATAATATTACAATGTGCAAAAAAGTTGAGCCTTATTTTCTTTCCAATTTCATTGTGAATAATATTTTACATACATGCATAGATACATAACATCACGCCCATAATCCCCGAAGGGGTAGGCAGAGTCAAAGGGGCAGCATGCCCCGTCAACCACATTCAGCCAAAAATAAAGCCGGGCTGGGTCAGACGGAAAATTATGAAAAAGCAGTGACAAGCGGCTAACTTGTCGCCTACACAATCACACACCCAAAACCCGATATACCATTAGTCGCGTTTTACGACATGCTAGGTAAGAACCACAGTTGGCATATTCTTTTCAAGTCCCAAACCAACACGGGACAGTGGGCTGGGTTGGATATCTTTTTCGAATTATTCCACGCGCGTCTTATAAAGATATTGCTGTGCGCCTTACGCTGTCAATATTTTTCTTCGAGATTAAACCCATGGCCTTAGCACTCAGTGAAGTCGTTTAGGCGCGAAGACAGATAGATCTACTTTTGGAAAAATAAATAAGATAGTAAAGCAGTGTTATCTCAATAGTCCTTACTTGATCACGTCTCACAACCTTTAAGACCGGGTACGTACCCCTGGATTTTGTCTTTTTTTTAGTTTATACATAAAATTTTATGTACTTAATTCAATGTAAACATACTGATTAAATCCAGGATGATCTAAGCCGACTCTGACTAAGCATAAGACATAACGCTAGGAAGATGAATTTTAGTTAGAAAGTAATGATTAATATATATTTTTTTCTTTAGAATCAATCCCAAAGACCAGTGTTGTTTTTAAAATATTTTAAATAACATCTTGTAGATATTATGTTTGCTCGTTTTAAAGTTCGCTAACGGTGTGACTTCCACCCGTGCTGAGTACTAGCGACAAAGCCCTTTGTGCCCGCGTCGAAGACTGTCGCGGAGTGGGAGAAGTTTTTGTGCACGCATCGAGAGACGGCTTTTTAGGGCAAAACTTCGCAGAAGTGCACGAGGCTGTGTGTGCTGGCAAAAATTAATATACAAGTGTAGAATTACTACTTACTTATAATTGGTTGTGTGGCGGAGCGGTGGTAGCTCAATGATAAGGACACGCGCCTCTTAACCGAGGAGTGCGGGTTCAAACCCAGGCATGTACCTCTAGACTTTTAAATCTAAGTGCATATTTATACCACTAGCTCGATCGTGAAGGAAAACATCGTGATGAAACCTGCAAATCCAAACAACTTTGAGATTGTAACCATGATCCAAAAATTGTCTGGTTCCCCTATCTTAGGGTTACGAAGGTCAGATTGGCAGTCGCTTCAATGTAATTACCTGACTCGCTATATCCTGGATCATGGTCTAAGCGGACCCCGTCTAAGCGCGGGACATAACGCTAGGAAGATGATGATTACAATTGGTTGTGTGACTTCACTAGCTTAATGATAGCATGCTCGCCTGCTAGTATCTCAGTGAGAAATGTGCGTTCCATATTAAGTGTATAAATAAGTATAGGACAACACCACATTCTTTGCCCTGTTTTGCAGAGGACGTATTTAAACACTTTTTTTACATTAACAACTAATAGGCCCGGTATAATAAAAAAAAATCCCAGGTATTAATTTAGATAACCATTTATTACTTGCAAGATTTTATCTGACATCACTTCAACTTGCTTGAGTAACAATTATCTAAATAATTACTTTTAAGTATATTTCCATATTTATGATATTAATAGGATAACGACAACACCTGTAAGAAACTAAAATTATTTCTGAAATCATTAACTATAACATTCGACGTACCATGATTCTCGGAAAAGCCCTTATTAGTTTCTAATACCATAATAACTAATAACCTAATAACACAATAACTAATAAAATTAATTCGCTGAGCAATTAATATTCCTACACAATATACATACTACAATATCCTTTATGATTTTCTACATTGTTTGAAATGAAAACACCATTTGCCATGCTACGATGTAACCGAGATATGCTACAACATATTGATGACGCTATTACTGTGCTACGACGTAGCAATGTGCTGGGTGCTACGTCGTAGCGTCAAGTAATATGCTTGTTGCAGTAGATTTACGCAGTTAATATTGCTGGAGAATAGCGAGGCAGGTGACAGGATTACTAGTAAGAGAATCAGAGAAATTGCAAAGTTAAGACTTTGATAATAGAACGGTGGCAGCTCAATGCGTTGTCAAATGTGTGTGGAATTGAATGTTTTACGAATTTGAGCACATCTGATTTATCTGTGTTTATCACTTCTATGTCCCATGTTGGTCTGGGACTTAAAAAATAATGTGCCCACTGTGATCCTTATCTAGCATTTGTAAAAGGCGACTAATGGTATTTCGGGTTTTGGCAGCCACTTGTCACTACTTTTCCACAATTTTCCATTTAACCCAGCCTAGATTTTTTTGCTGAATGTGGTCAAAGAGGCTTGCTGTCCCTTTAAATCTGCTTATTCTTTGGCGATTACGGGCATGATGTTATGTATATATCACTTCCATATTTTTGTATTAGGCAGAAAATGCTTCATTTCAGTCTTAGACATAAGCAAAAACTAAAAGCGCTGTACAAACACTCAGACGTCAGTTTATACGTTGCTCTACAAAAAGCTCATACAGACGGAGTCTACTTGTATAGCTTTTGAGAGCCAAGCTTGTTTCGCGTCGGGAGGACGCCCAAAGTAATCTCTATGTAGTGATTAGGCAACGCGACAGGCGAGTTACCAGTCGATACTGAAATGAGAGCGCTTGGAGCTATTCAGAATATCACAAGTTTCTGAATTATAGATACGACTAAACAGCTTGCAAAACTCAACTTAATAAGGAGATATTAATGTAATACGTAGATGGCGGGGATAAATGTAACGTAATAACGAGATGATTTATTGAATAATAAGCTTTCGGAAAATAGAAGAAAAGCTATTTATGATCTATTAGCTTCTGGAAGCGTGTTCATCTGTATAGGCTTCTCAACAAAGCTTAAGATGAATGATGAAGATGAAAAATACGGGATAATCTTATATACATATTATACTCCTGCGATTAAAGCAGTTTGCTTAGTGTAGTGGTCCCCAACAACGTATGATCTGTTATGTGTATATTGGCAAATAAAGATTATTATTAATATTTGTTGTCTCCATTTGGATATCACGGGAAGTGTTACCTTCCCCGTCGTTTGGAAGGCTTGCATGGGGGCACAGGCCCAACATGTAGAGGCCCCTTGAGACATTTTAATATGAGTGTGTGATGGAGTACACCGGCCGGATCTTACTTCTGAGTATACTTATTATTATTATTATATACATGTATATATATATATGTATATATTATAACTATATTTCCAGCGTTACATTCCGTTTCAGCACTTGAAGTTTAATCCTGAATTTTGTTAATAATTTGTTTGTTATGTTGCAGTGACTGTTATATTCTCTTGTACCATTTGTTCAAAACAAAAGTGTCAGTGAGTATTATTTTGTTTGTCAATTCACAATAATCCTCTCAACATCACTAAAAATGGCTTACTTTGTCCAAATGGTATTAAAACACGAAGCTTAAATACATTCGGAAACGTCAATGAGACCGGTATATTTCGATGTATCGTATGTTATCCGTGAATATAAAATGTGAATTAAAAGTTGTTTTTGGATATTTCAAAATATTTTTTATGGTTCTATCTCTAACTACTACCAGACGTTTGTTGACAAACAAAAATATGCAGTCTAAAACTTGATAATCCTATCAAAATGTGTTCACAGCACGCCAAAACGCGAAGGAAATCTTAATTTTAAGTTACTCCACAAAGTTTTTACTTGAGCAAACTCATAAATTACCGGACAGCTCACTTTAACTTTCCAATTTACCATTTTGTAATCCCATCTGTTGCTGAAATCAATTTTGTGGATGACTTTGTATAAAAAAAATAAGTTAATGGTGCACGTACCCAAATAGAATGATTAGATGAAATTTTAATAGCATTTTTTTAACAATTTTCATTTAAAGATCGAAATTGGTTTAAGGGAATTGAACGTAAAATATGTTTGATTTATTAAAATCTGTAAGTGCATTACTAAATGTATATCAGTCTTTCTAAACAGGCCTTAAAACTGCAAACTTTAATATTATTATTTATTCTATAGGTATCCTATATCATTTATCCTATATACATATTTGACTGGCTCGATGGCGCATGTAGTAGTGACCCTGCCCTATGCGCCAAGAGTTGAGGGTTCGATTCCCACCCAGGACAAACATTAGTGTGATGAATACTTGTGTTTGTTCTGTGTCTGTGTGTTAATATATAATCTAATATATAAAATTTCCATGTCACAATGTTAGTTACCGTACTCCTCTGAAACGGCTTTACCGATTTCGCTGATTATATTTTAGTTGTGTTTTTTATTGTTATGTGAAGGCTCTTATGAAAGAAAAACATTAAAAAGTTGCGCGGTAAATTAAAAAAAAAATGGGTATTGAATCTGAGAACGGGGCGTTACGAAGTGCGCCGGGTCAGCTAGTATTTAAGTATATATGTGTAATACCCCTGTTGAATCTGAGATCTGTAGCACAAGTGCTTATGTTACTTAGCTCGGAGTGACATCAATGAATGTGATGTTATGGGATATTTATTTATTTATAGATCTTCCATTTGAGGTGCGCTATAAACATATAGCGCACCTCAAATGGAAGTGGGCTGGACACGTGGCCCGTAACGAGATGTCCTGGTGCAAACGCATCCTAGAATGGAAGCCGTGGGGAAAAAAGCGCCCTCAAGGACGACCACAAATGCGTTGGAAAGATGACGTGAAGAAGGTCGCCGGTTCGAACTGGATACAAAGAGCACAACATAGAGAAGAATGGAAAAAATTGAAGGAGGCCTACACCAAAATGGTTGAAAAAGGCTAATGAAGAAGAAGAAGATTTATTTACAATTATTTATCAAGACACATCTTGATTGTTAAACGATTACATTCCTTGTTTGTGTTTTTACAACAAGCATACGTCTATCTGATGGTATTGCAAATGTCCAAAGACTACTTATCGTGAGGCCAATTGTATTGTAGGCTTAAAAATAATGAAATAGATGCAATGTGGTCGCAATTCTACTGACTATTTTTAGATGATAATATAATTGAGTTGGTCCAAATAGAAAGTAGCATTCGCCACCTAAAGACGAAGAGGACACAGGTCGGGCCAACCATTTGTGGCTGGTTATTTCAATACTGAAATTACTCAGTAACAGTCCGGAGTCATGAAGTTGGCGGTTTAATCACCCCGTGCCTCGGAAAGTACATTAAGCCGTTGGTCCTGCGCCTGACTTCTCTCCGGTCATGTCGAATTGCCGTCTCACCGGACTATGAGAGTGAAGGAACAGAGAGTGCAGTTGTATTTGCGCACACACATGTGCACCATAATATCTCCTGCGCAGTTGGCTATGGCTAATTCTCGTTGAGATTGGCCGCCGTGACCGATATCAGTTAGGAGGACATTATTAGCGATAGAAGCTAGTTTGTCGCCTGTACAATTGCTAGAACTTAGTACCCTATTACTTTTAGTCGCCTTTAAAGACATGCTACGGAAGAAACCTAGATGGAACTTTTTTATTAAGTTCCAGAACAACATAAGACGGAACAAATGTGTGACATCGATACCATATTGACTCGCTCACATGACACATCCGAATGGATAATACAAATTCTCCATTACAACTCGTCCAGTGCCATTTATAAGCATCTCATATCTGTCATAAATTGTGAAGGTAGTTGGAAACTTAGTCTCCTTTATTGAAAGTCCAGAGCCATCGCCGAGTCAGTCTCAAAGTTGCTGCTGAGTCCTCTTCAGCAATTAAGTTGGCATAGATTGTGCCAGCGTGAGTGGACGATAATGCGCTTCTGAGACGATTTATGCTCTGCACCATCAAGTTTGATAGTTGAATGATATATGGGTTAAGTGAATTGTGAAATTGGGTGTTCAACTCGCGAGTCGAAATTCTTTGTGGGCTTTGAAGTTTGGATATGTTCTGATTAGTTAAGAGGTATCATACCTTAGAAAACTTTAAATGCGTCATTCAATAGTAAATCAGACATTTTATTTTGACAGGAGAGCAAAGTGCAAAAGACAGCAAAATTATATGCGCAACTAGTTAACTTATGCCTTTCTTACTGGTTAAGACATGTTTTGTCATTGAACTACCATCGCTCTAGTGTACACATAACGGGAAAAAGGGTTCAAGTAATTTTCCGCGGACGGCCTCAGATAAAATCATAGATAATAAAATGCTTGCTACTCGTATATAGGTCATGTTCGAGTTATAAGATGAGCTGCTATTGAGCAACTATTTTCCGGGTCGGTAATTGAATCGAAGGAAAAAAAACTGAGCGCTTTGTCACTGTCACGCGATAGAACGCTGCAATTGGGGACGCGATGATATCTGTGGAATGAGAGATTTCTGTCAAAGAGGGCGTTGTTCGTTTGTTTTGCCGTTTGTCGGGGAAATGGTTACGATATTAGGGGAATGGTGGCTGTGGAATGTTGTGGGAGAAATTGGCGTGTATGGAGATTGTGTTTTGCATTTCTGTGTGAGATTGATTTATTCGGCTTATATGATATAAGGTAAACGTTTTTGTTATTACACTTATACGTGAATATGATGGTTTGTATTTGATATTTTAATGCCTTTTTTAATTGAAAGGAAATACAAGCATTTATTGGTGGCTATTTATTTGAGCGGTGGTAGCTCAATCGTAAGGACATGCGCCTCTTAACCGAGGAGTGCGGGTTCAAACCCGGGCACGTACCTCTGGATTTTTCAAATCTATGTACGTATTCATACCACTAGCTGGACGATGAAGGAAAAAATCGTGAGGAAACCTGCAAATTCAAACCACTATAGATTTGTAACTATGATCCAAAAATTGTCTGGTTCCCCTATCTTAGGGTTACGAAGGTCAGATCGGCAGTCGCTTCAATGTAATTACCAGACTCGCTAAATCCTAGATCATGGTCTAAGCGTACCCCGTCTAAGCACGGGACATAACGCTAGGAAGATGACGATGTTGATGATATTGGTGGCCATTTATTAAGATATTATTTATACATATATTTTATCAAGCCCGTAATCTTCGAAGGGGAGGCAGATTTAAAAGGGCACCTAGCCCTCTTAACCACATTCAACTAAAAAATAAAGCTGGGCTGGGTTAGGTGACAAAAACTGTAAAAAAATAGTTACAAGTGACTAGCTCGTCGCCTACTCTATCTCACATCCAAAACCTTAGTCGCCTTTTATGACATGCTAGGTAAGGAACACAGTTGGCGCATTCTTTTTAAGTCCAATTTTGTATACTGCCTAATATCCTAGTTTCCTTATAGCGTTTTTCCCACTAGAATTGTTTGTGTAAATAAAAATAAACTTTGTCTTTCTATTTCTTATATCCTATCAAATTTCCGTTCACTTCCCTAAATATATATATTGAAATATATATTGAGAACCAAACCCAAAAGTACTTTCCTAATTATTACATTTACTTTCCAAACTCGGTAACAACATTGTTATAGACTAGAAAAAGAGGATTAATCAGACTCAAAGCGAGATGAAACAGAGATTACGCAATCTGATTCTAGTAATAAGTATGTGAAAATAGGTATAAGAGGGAACAGTGGGACATGAATAATGATAGTGTTTTTGTTCTAGAGGGCTCGCCATAACCGTATGTCGTCGAGGGTTCGTAACAGGGTTGTCACTGCTATGATGAAAAATAAGCGCCAATTGACAGGTCAAACTTTCACCATCATCCAGAAGCGGTGGCAGCTCAATAGTAAGAACACGCGCCTCTTAACCGAAGAGGGCGGGTTCAAACCCAGGCACGTACCTCTGGATATTTAAAACTTATATACGACTACCACTAGCTCGGTTTTAGGGGGAAAATAATTCCTGACCAACAGCTGTGGATGTGTAAACAAGATCCAAAAAATGTCTGGTTACCTTATATAAGGGTTACGAAGGTAGATCGGCAGTCGCTTTAACGTAATTACCAGACTTCCTAAATCTTGGATCATGGTCTCAGCTGACATAACGCTAGGATGATGAATTAGATAGGTCAAACATTATTTTTATTGTGACGAGTGCTAACCTAATGGGTATGTCAGGACAGGCCAGTTGGTCGAGTGATGTCCTGGCCATGAAACTAAAGATCGCGGGTTCAAATCCCGCTAGGGCCAAATATTTGTGTAAAGAATATGGACATCTGTATTCGAGGCATTAATGTTTATGAAAACTTATATAAGAAGAGGTTTCTTGTTATGTATCCGCTATAGAAGAAGTCCTTTTTGAGAAAATTAAAAAAAATATTCTAAATATCGAGACTTACACAAAAGATCTTAAAAATATTTTCTTGACTAAGAAGTCTTTCCTACCAATAGTTTAAATCGAAATATATAAACTATATGATAATTTTATTCTTCGCTGTCCAAGTTGGCAGCCATGTCCGTATAAAGAGTGAATAATGGGGAGGGGGGGTCGATCTCAGTCATTATGATGACGGAAATATTGTCCCGTTCCATGGGGGCAAGGTCAGTTTTTGTGTACTTCATTGCGGATTGTTCATTTGCGAAATGAGTTTAGTAAAATGTAGAACGAGCTGGAAGACAATTGAGATATGGCTCTGAAATTGAAACCTAGTATTATAAACGCGAAAGTTTGTTAGAATGTATGGATGTTTGTTACTCTTTCACGCAAAAACTAATGAATGGATTTTAATGAAACTTTAGAATAATGTAGCTTATACACCCGAATAACATATAGGATATGTTTTATTGACGTACCACGCGATCAAAGCCGCGAGCACAAGCTAGTATAATATAATATGTTTACACTTAGTTTTACGCGGTATTTTTGGAATCTTTTTAATCCACTAATATTTAATGTGAAAGATTATGTGCTTAGACATATTCAGACAATAAAATATAAACACTGAACGATATCGAATAAACTTTTGGACTGGATTAAAAACAGATTGATTAAATTTGAGTTGAATCTATCAACGGAAACCAGTAAAATAAAACAAAGTATTTATTAGTTAGAAAGCTGTTCCTACAATTTGACTTTTACTACAATTTTTCTTTCCCCTAATGCATCTTATTCGCCGTCCACATGTAAAAAGTAATCCACGAAATTGCACAGCCAATCTTCACCCATGACCTGCACAACTCAACAAAACCATAAACAGACGAAACTCTTATCACCCTCGCAACAGAGTCCATAATTGCGCTCACATTTTACACTTTGCGCCATCACGGTACTCTATTCTCAACAGATGTAGCACATAAAAACTTTACCCCGCCATAAAGTGCAAGAAAAAACGTAGCTAAGTCAAAAATTCAGACTATCTCCGAGACAGCAGTAAAAGAGAATGACCGAGTTCTGTTTTACGACGCGACTCTAAAACATAATGTACGCACTCTTTAATGTTACATAAGGTTTTGAGTTCAAGCACTACCCTTTTTTCGTTGAAAATGTAAAAAAATGCAGACTTCCTCGTTGGGGTTATGGCAAATGGCAGTTTACGACAGCTCAAGTTAATCAAGAATGTGAATTTATATAGTCATCTTCCGTTTTATATATTTACTAGCTTTTTATGGGGATTTGCTTACTTTGATGTTTTTCTTTTCTTCTGGACTGTTCCCGGTAGGTACCTAGATAAATAAATAAATAAATAATAATTTATAATTAGCTAGTTATAACCATAATCGATTTGATTTTGTCTTGCAAGACCTAACCTAATTAATGGAATCAAGATAAGTCCCCCCAAATTACGTCCAACCAATTTTCCTTTTCAATTACCTGCTCTTAACAGAGCGGTAGTACAGGCACAGAAAATAATTTTCTCAAATAAAGGTATAAAATTATTACAAAAAACTCAACCATTAGCTAATCACCCCAAGAGTCATCCACTAATGACGGATCAAAGTGATATATAAAAATTCACATAGGTTTTTTTCACCATCTACCATAAAAAAGGTTCATATTTCATATACTAACATTTTTTAATTTTTTAAATTTAACAGACCAGTATATACTTGGTAAATACAAATTCCAAATTAGATACAATCTATTGTACTTATACAGGAAAACCAAGAAAAGTAGATTTTGCAACAAAAAAAAGTGAAAATTAGGTGAAGAGTTTTTACGAGAGCAAGATTTGAATTCCAATGCGGAAGATGTTAACTATATTCAGGTCACATTTCCCACAGGCTGGAGGTTTTTTCTTTGAACCCATTTATCAGGTTTATTTATAAAGAAGATCATGTAGAAGATAAAATTATCGAGACTTACACAAAAGAAAAAATAAATAGAAATTCGAGTTATTAAGGGTATGATAGTTTTTTATAATAATATATGATATATACACTACATCACATACATTGATCTGACTTCGAGGTAGGTAGCTTAAGCACTTGTGTTACGGATATCAGCATCAACAGTGGTATTACAAATATATACTTAAATATTGAATACTAACATCCAGACACAGAACAATCACAAGTATTCATCATACGAATGTTTGTTTTGGGTGGGGATCGAACACACAACTCTTGGCGCATGGGGCAGTGTCACTACCAAATGCGCCATCGAGCCGGTCAAGTTAAATGGCGTAGAGACGTGCCCGACATACGAGAGGCTTTGGTTCAAACCCAGGCATGTAGGTACACCTAGATTTTGTTAATTATATGTATCTACTAGTGGTATAAATAGGCATCTACGTACTAGCGATTTAAAGACGTTCAATATTTTGTATTTATACCACTGGCTAGGTAGCAAGAGAAAAATTGCAAGAAAATTATTTTGTCAGATAGGCAACGCTGTATAAAGATTTCAAATCATTGCATTTTTGCAAAAAAAAAATATTCGTTTAATTCTATAATCTTTGTTACATAATGTGGCTGAGACCACCCAGTAAGTTGTCATAAACACTTGTATTGGGTATGACTCGCTGCTTTCCTTACGGCTTACTAAGACTATAGGTAAACTAGTTTACGTATGCAATATAGGCGAATATAAAAGGTAAGCGTACCAGCACGAAGAGTCTAGTACCAGAAATATATATAAATAATAAAGTTTATATAAATAAAATATAATAAGAGCTGGAGTTTGGAGTTTGGAGTGGTTCCTGTATGCCCTACGGATTATGTTCCTTGGGGTCGGAGAAATATAGGTGCAAAAGCATTGAGCTATTATTACTACGTATAGAGAAGCTATGTCAAACAAAAATATTATCACGAAGCATGGACGTGGACGTGAGCGTGTTTCAGCATTTGCAGCGCTAAAACTAACAATTATCGTCTAATTAAACTATTAAAACGCGCAGCGCTAGATCGCTCATAGAGTACATTTTTCTCGCGACCAAAACGTCGTAAACGCCGTGAATTTCATGGCGCTTACGCGTGAAGGTAGGCGAGTGACTAAACGAGTTGTTGCCATCGGCAACAACGCACGGCGCAAAAAACTTGTTCGCTGCGTCGGTTCCATACGCTGGTAATAATAGTTCAAAAGTAATTTCTTGCCAAAAAAATTATAGGTACTCGTTTTTCATTTAAAAGGTTTCAACTAGCAGTATCAGTTTAACGTGGCCTTCCACTATATTACAGACACTTCAGATGTATTTTCCTATTTGCGTAAATACAAGCAAATCCATATTGCCAGTTTAAATTTATACCTAACAGCGTCAACTGAGTGGATTTAGAAAGCGCCCAGCTTAGTATAATGATACACTCATTACAGAGCCATCACTTTAAACGGTTGGGAATCTTTCTTTCGCGCCAAGAACACAGCCAACACTCGCTACAGGACTAAGTTTGTTTAAGCTAGATGCTCTAGCAAGTAAAAGCAAATTCCTCGTTTTACTATTGTGACAAGTTGGCCAGTTTTCACAAGTTTCTATCCAACGCTTTAATTTTGGTCAAATGTATTTCAAGGAGCTTGCTGTTCTTATAACACTGTCTACCTCTTCAAGGATTACGGGTGTATGCAGAGATCTAAATCTCTGGGTGTATGTATGGATGTATGTTATTGCCTAGTAAAAACGCTTTTAGTCCCGTCAGTATTGTTTCTAGTGACAATGCAAACGTTTAAAACCATATATGCTTTTGTCCCATGTTGGTCTAGGACTTAAAAAGAATGTGCCAACTGTGTTTCTTGCCTATCATGTCGTAAAAGGTGACTAATGGTAATGGTATATCGGGTTTTGGGTATGTGATTGTGTGGGCGACGAGCTAGTCACTTGTCTCTACTTTACACAATTTTTCAAATTAATAGCCCAGTTTTTAGGTGAAAAACGGTTAGTTAAAGTGACTGCTCTTGAACTCTAGACTTTTGGTTTGTAGACGCAATAGTATGCAAGTATTTGACGTTACCTAACAGCGCCCTATGGTTTTACCCTCGTAGCTCCTATTTCCGTGGGAATACGGGGATAAAATATAGCCTATGTTACTCGCTGATAAAGTAGCTTTCCATTGGTGAATTCATTTTTCAAATTGGTCCAGTAGTTTCGGAGCCTATTCAATGCAAACAAACAATCAATCAAATCTGTCCTTTTTATTATAGTAGTATGACAAATAAACTTAACAACAAAACGTTTGTTGCGTTCAATCACCCGGGGCAAATGGGAGCAACAAATTCCCAATTCGTATGCACAATAGAGGCTCGCCCGGATTCGTTGAGACGCTCCGACTAATCCGACTTTAACGGTACTTTTAAATATACGACAGTTTAATCCCCTTTTATATCGCATAACTGAGTATATGCTGCCAAAGTATTTATTTACTACATGTTTTGGGTTGTAGCTTAATCGATTTCTGTGATTAAGCATTCAAGTATTTCAATTAAGTTATGCAACACTATAGCGCTCGGCATTCTCATACTAATATTATAAATAGGAAAGATAAAACTGTTTGTTTGTCCAATTCGAAAAAATATTAAATTAATGTAGAGCTACTTTATCAGCAAGTTATCTCCCTAGCGTTATGTCCCGTGCTTAGACGGGGTCCGCTTAGACCATGATCCAGGATGTAGCGAGTCTGGTGATTACATTGAAGCGACTGCCGATCTGACCTTCGTAACCCTAAGATAGGGGAACCAGACAATTTTTAGATCATGGTTACAAATCCAAAGTTATTTGAATTGGCAGGTTTCATCACGATGTTTTCCCTCACCGTCGAGCAAGTGGTATAAATACGTACATAGATTTTAAAAATCCAGAGGTACGTGCTCGGGTTTGAACCCGCACTCCTCGGTTAAGAGGCGCGTGTTCTTACCATGAGCTACCATCGCTCCCTAGCTACTTTATCAGCAAGTAACATAGGTTATATTTTATCTCCGTATACCTGAACGGCAACTACGCGGATGAAACCGCGGGGTGCTACTAGTAATAAATAAATTAATTCCCCAGACTGACACACCCATTCCCAAGTCCAAACTAAGCTTATGCTTGTGCTAAAGATATTAGGTGAACGGATAGACATACTAAAATACGTTTATAATCATCCATGGCTCGAGTACAAATGCATGTTCATCACACGAAATATTTACCCCTAGCGGGATTCGAATCCGCGACCCTTGGTTTCGGGAGCAGGGTATCTGACTTTTCGACCAACGGGCCAGTCAAATATGCCAGTAAGTAGCATTAAAGCCAGTAATGGTAGTAGAAAGAAGTTCATTATAAAACTTCAATATTATTTCATGTTCTACTTAGAAATAAGGCATGAGGCGAAGTGTACGTTGCTTGTCTTAAATACACAGTATTTTAATTCTGATCCCTGATTATGAAAAGCCCAGTACTGAGAAAGACATCGCTTAAAAATTAAACCCCGCTTATCTGTGGGCGGACGGAAGATCTTGGAAATATATAATTAGTCTTATATATAATTTAAAATCAGTAATTACTTAATCGAATGTGTAGGAGGCGATATTTCTTGCGAGAAAATGGTGTTATTATAAATGCGGATGTTTGTCAGAATGGTTGGAGGACTGATATTTATTCACGGGAAATCTGGATTCATGGATTCCATGGAAACTTCATAGTAATAGATTTCATAAGAAAGTAATATAATTAGGCAATATTCTTTACATACTACATACTAATGGTGCTTTACAAGAATAGAGTTTGTTTGACTATTAAGTCTTTGTTGCTTAAGTAAATTTTGAACAACTAAGGTATATATACGTGTGTTGCTTTCAATTATTTATAGATCATTTTTGAAATTATTCGTGAATTTCATTTATAAGTCATACATCCAAAAATAAAACGATGAAACATTCTTTCAAAATGAGGAAATCTCGCAATCATAGAAACGCTTCGAAATAACTTATTTATACCAGTAATATCGAGGTCGTAAATTGAGTAAAGCCGTCCAGAGCCGTAACGGAATAAAAATAGCAACAAAAATACAAATACTAGGGAAAATCCTGAAGTCTAGATCTCGGAACGTGCTCTATAAACAGATCTGGCGTGGACATTTTTTGTGCTCTCGAGATTTGTAGGATAAAAAATCGTGATGCGAATAGATAATGTAAGAATATATACGGTGAAGTATGAAAGCGGCATTAGTTACATAAGATAAAAGGAAACTGTTTGTATTGGCTTGTGATAAAAAGATAGGAAGAAAACGTGATGAAGTGATGAATATACAATATCAATTTCAGTATATGAAAGCCGAAACACGAGTCAAACATTTACATTTAAAGAATCAGTATAAAAATACTTTTCCACAATATTCCATCTAACCCGGGCTGGGTCGCATGTTGGTCTGGGACTTAAATAATGTGCCAACTGTGGTTCTTCCTTAGGATGTCGTAAAAGGCGAATAGTTGTATATCGGATTTTGGATATGTGATTGTGTAGGCGACAAGCTACTTTGTCACAATTTTCCATTTAACCCTGCCCAGTTTTATTTTTGGCTGATTGTGGTTAAAGAGGCCTGCTGCCCTGGGGATTAAGGGCGTAATGTTATATATATATAAAACATATATAATAGTATCTCAATAGCTCAGAAAGTTACAAGCTTTTTGTAGCCGGTGGACAAAGAGGCATTGTTGTCCTCCGGTGGGTGTGGTTTTGCGCTTATTATAAATAATGCTAACGGGACTAAACGACCTTGTGACTTTGTAAAAACGATGTGCCATATAGTTAGTAGTAGGGTGTTATTTTATTAAAGGTTTTGCATATTTTTTTTTGTTAAAATATAACATATATAAGAAATATTGCAATCGATTCTTTAACAATTCTGTACAAACTTTACGCTTCCCTAGCGGGGTAGGCAGAGAGAACTGAACTCCATATGGACGATTTCTTGTGTGAATATACAGTTTTCTTATATTTATAAATATGCTAGGCAGCTATACTTCTTTTCACCCTCAAACAATTTTAATTATGATAATAAATCAATGCTAATCTTAGAGTGCTATTTGAATTTCTGGTCCTCTCTCAACAAATATTAGCTTATAATGAGAAGCTCAATCACCAAACGCAAAATGCAGAAGTTGAAAAAATCCGAGCTGAAAATTTCAATGGAATTTCGTAATTTTAAAATGGTGGCATCAGAGAGTAAAAAGTGGAATCTGGAGTTTTCCTCGAAAATCGTTTTGTAATCTCGTTCAGGAATAATTTAACCATTTATAGCCTTTTCTTTAATTATTTGGGTATAACTCTCATAATTAATGAATTTCCAAGTATATGAGAGTACCTACGTAGAGCGTGTATGCAAAGAGTTATCAATGTTATAAAAGTGAGTCAGCTGTATTATGGATGGCGTCATACGGCGCTCGGTTATTCCTAGGCAGAGGCCAATCCCACAAGGGAATTAGCCTAAAGTTAGTTTTTCAGGCAGCAATTTCTAAACAATCACTTTTACTGCCCATTGGTCGAGTGGTCAGAGACCTGGCCACGAAACCAAGGGTCGCGGGTTCGAATCCCGCTAGGGGCAAACGTTTCCTGTGATGAACTTATAAATATTCGAGTCATGGATGTTTATAAACGTATTCAAGTATGTCTATCTGTTCACCTACTATCCATATTACTAGTATAAGCTTAGTTTGAAACTAGGGAATTGGTGTGTCAGTCTGGAGAATACAGTTATTTATTAATATTTACTTACTTTAAATGTGCATTGAAAGTTTTAGTTAATATACGCTAGTAGGATATACGATATACGAGGTAGTAGGTAGGTAATCTAGTTGCATGGCTTAACGGTTAGCAGCTGTTAAGACCTATCAATGTTACAGCGCGGCAACTTAAGTTTAAGCATTGGATAAGTAAGTTACCATAATAAACACAGTTTGAACTGAACTGAGAACTTTGTTCAATAAAAACGCGCACTTAGTTCAATCTTAAAAATCTTAAGTATAGACCAAATGAACTGGCAATCTCAGAAATCATAATTATAAGAGCCTTTTCCAGCCTTTCATTATTATAAACTAGCGGCCCGTACCGGCTTTGCACATGGGGACATTTATCCTTTTTTTTTTTTTTTACTTTTACTTTTTTTTTTTTTTTTACTCCCACGAGCCGTCACCCTCCGGACGGGGATCCAGAGGGCGGTGTGTCGGACTGGAATCGACTAAACCCCAAGGTGGCCTTCATCGGCGCAGTTCCGGAGGAGCCGGTATCCCCACTGTCGGGACTATACGACAGCTCCTCCGGTAGTGCGCGTGCCGCGCTGCGCGGCGCACCTCGCGCGGCGGTGGTCGATGCTGTGCAGCCCACGCCATCAGTCGTCGGATGCACAGCACCGAGCACGCGCGCGCGTCGAGACATGCCAGGCCACCCAGCATGTCTCAACTACACCGCCCAGGATTCAGACGCCGATCGTCCCCGTGACCGGCGTCGTGGGCCCACTCTCGCGCTGTGCCCTCTGCTAAGCCAGAGGGCACGCGGAGAGCGTCTCGTCAGAGGGGGAGCCCTGTCGTCACGGAGGGAGAGCATCGAGACGCTCAATCCCTCCGCGACCCGCCACGACGCGACCCAGCGCGCCCCTGTCGGGTTGCCGAGGATAGGGAGGCGAGCAACGACAACACTCAGCTCCTCCTCTTCCTCGGCAACCCTGGTCCGGCTGCGGAGGTTACAGCCGGACCGCCGCAACTGCCCGGATGCAAGTCGTGCAGTCGCGGCTCACCTCGGGGTCAGATCATGGCAGGGCCTACTAAGCCCCCCCGGTACGACAAACCGAGGACCCCGGCGGGGGGGGGGGACATTTATCCTTTTTTTTTTTTTTTTTTAGTTGGGGAGACTCCCACGAGCCGTCACCCTCTGCTCGGGGAAGCAGAGGGCGGTGTGTCGGACTCGAACCGACTAAAACCCCAACGTGGCCTCCAGCGGCGCAGTCCCGGAGGAGCCTGTATCCCCACTGTCGGGACTATACGACTGCTCCTCCGGTGATGCGCGTGCCGCGCTACGCGGCCCACCTCGCGCGGCAGTGGTCGATGCTGTGCAGCCCACGACAACAGTCGTCGGATGCACAGCACCGAGCACGCGTGCGCGTCGAGACATGCCAGGCCACCCAGCATGTCTCAACCACTCCGCCCAGGATTCAGACGCCGATCATCCCCGTGACCGGCGTCGTGGGCCCACTCTCGCGCTGTGCCCTCTGCTAAGCCAGAGGGGCACGCGGAGAGCGCCTCGTCGAAGGGGCCGCCTTCCGCCCGGCGACCCAGATTCCCTCTGCTCGGGGAAGCATTTATCCTAACCTAACCATTTTTTTTTTTTTTTTTTTTTTTTTTTTTTTTTTTTTTTTTTTTTTAAATACTCTATAGCCTACGTTAATCAAAGATAATGTAGCATTCTAATGAAAAATTTTTTTTTGAAATCGGTCCAGTAGTTTTTAAGTTTATTTGTTACATACATACATACATACATACATACATACAAATCTTTTCTCTTTATAATTATAGTGTAAATATTCATTTACAAACATCTTCCTCCGACCTGTTTTTACTGTGTACGTTTTTTTGACTATAAATTTGCCTTAATTTGTATGATTACTTATTATCTTCATGCTTATTTGGACGCCAAAAGATTTATATCACTAATATGTGTGTTGGTGTAAATATACTGCGTTTCTATGAAATTTTAATTATGATATTCATGAATATATTATTACCGAGAAGTAATTATGATTCATTACCTCTCAGAATTTCCATTCCTAGCATTATTCGGTATTCGGTATATTCTAACAAAAATAGCTCTTCAATTGTCTGAATATTTTTTTGTTGTTCAGTTGTTTATACAATTAATATATAAACAACATACATAATGGTTCATATAGATATATTTTAATTTGGGGATAAACATGTATAATTATACTCGTAGTCGTGATGTGTGGTGGTTTGACAACTTGAAAGAAGCGAGCGACCTTTATTTATCAGCACTCGGACAGGTGATACGACATATGAGACAAAGAAATGGCACTTTTTTTGCCTTTTTTTTTACTTGGGGAACTCCCACGAGCCGTCACTCTCTGAACGGGGATTCAGACGGCGGAGTGTCGGATTCGAACCAACTAAACCCCAAGGTGGCCTCCAGCGGCGCAGTTCCAGAGGAGCCGGTAACCCCACTGCCGGGACTATACGGCAGCTCCTCCGTTATGCGCATGCCGCGCTGCGCGGCTCATCTCGCGCGGCGGCGGTCGATGTTATGCACCCCACGATTGTTAGGTGCCGAAAGCATAACACCGAGCACACGACTTTTTTCTACCCTAAACCATCATGGGACTCTCAGACTAATATTCTAAAACAGGCCGTCTCTAAATTTTTTTTAACAGTAGCATTTGTTTGTTTCAGGTAATAATATAACTACACCTATATAGCGGCTCACCTACCGGCGAGATGTGGACTTCCACCTAGGACAGGGGTGGCGAACCTTTTTTAAACAAACGTGCCAACGTTGATAAAATGTCAATGTAATTGGTTTCTTAACATGTTAATGTCAATCATTATTGATACATTTTGTGATCTCAAAGAAAATGCGTTCCCACCACTTTGTATAACGTGCCACTTATGGCACGCGTGCCAATGGTTCGCCATCACTGACCTAGGACATCTTGCGATACCGGACAAGCACAATAGAATTCAAGGTAGCAAATATATTTGCGTCAGCACAATAACTCAAATGCAACTCTCTACTTGCTTCTTAAGTTAACTCAAAATAGGCTAGTTGACCCAATTTTTTTATAGTCTATTATTGAAAGTATAAAAAAATATTGCTTACGTATTTCTTATTTTATCCAGCAAACTACATAACTAAAATTATTAAAATATCCGTAAAATGTTACCGTCCAAGTGTCGTAAAGCGCCCCATTTCAGTTCTTTGAAGCGCACGCTGTATCTTTGTAATTTTTCGAGTAGGTATAAGATAAAACAAATGATATGTATTCAATATTTTTTTTAAATCTAACTATAAAAAACACTATAAAAAAACTGTAAACTAGCCTATTGCAATGCATTTTTAGGGCCTAAGTACATTCAATGCAGTGAAATTAATAACAGTATTCACGATAAGGTTTCAGTAACAGTTTGTACGCGGACAGAGACGCGGGAAAACCTAGTAAAAAAAAACTGTTTGACAAAACGCAAGAAGAAAGCTACCCACAACTCATGGCATCCATTCAAAGAAGAAGCGCCCAATATGTAAAAAGTTGACTATAACATTTCATATCACGCAGCCAACCCTTTTCAAACTTCGTATACATCCGAAGGGTGTACGTATTATATCCACTATGTACCACCTTTATAGTATGGCAAAAGGTGAATTTACTTTCGGCTTAAGTCGGATCATCGTAGGTACGAGATACAAAGGCATCAGATTAGGTACATTGCTTCACTCGAAGGGTATTAGGGCGATATCCTATTTGTTGTTATTAAACTTTAAGGGTTCATGAACTTGGGGGTTTTATGAAGGCCCTATTAAAGTTGATGGGGAAGTATGGGTGTTTGGGGAAAACTGTGCTTAGGAGGGTAAACATGCTTTTTACATCGGTTCTGTGTGCTTTTAACTTTGGTGGACGCGGATTAGGTATGTACTTCGTAACAGTATAATTAATTTATATTTATTTTGAGTGGACTTCGGTGGCTCGAGATTGTTTTTTGCGCTTACAGTATAACTTAACTCAACAAAAATTACAGTGCCGACTGTGCAATTTTTTAAATTTACTTAATATTACGTCATGGCGTACTAAAATATAAAGCATCGAATGAATCGGTAATATTTTTTGTACTTAATTATATTGAAGATTTATAAGTGCCTTTTGGAAGCTATATAAATAAAGATATTTTGAATCTAAATCTCAAAAATCTCTTCAAAAACACATTTTGAAGAGTTGATTTGACACATCTGGCGATAAATTCATGAACTAAGCGGCGGACCGCACTTCAAAAATAATTCTAGAATTGAATGATTTTTATATGTCTGCCGCTCTTGTAAATAACACGTACTTCATATCGGCGAGGCGCGTGCCCGGATTTGAACCAGTACTCATCGCGTATGAGACGCTAAGCTTACCATGGCCACTTGAGGAATGCATTTACGCACCTTCCAAACAGAGTCCTGGGTGGACCTATAAGGGTGAGTCGGGCTCGAACCACATAGACAGCTGTGTACCCTATCCTGACGGACCGGGTGTAACACATGCAGTCGGCTTCTCTGGGAACGATAGAGGGCCAGAGGGCCCGCCCCCTAACCCCCACGACCCCAAAGGCCCTTTTAGTCGCCTCCTACGACAGGCAGGGATAACTCAGGAGTATTCGGAGCCCCCCCTGCAGGGCGCGAAACCACCGCTCCCAAATCAACACAAACGAACCCAATTCACGAGATATACAGGGTCGATCTAATCCAAATGCTATCTTAACATGGTATATATTATAACTAAGCCTGGTAAACTACCGCTAATCCCTTGCCAACATTTGTTTGACTTCGTGTTACATCACGGGTGTGGATTACAACTTGCCCGAATATGATTAAGAAAGTCATTGCTATCGACTTCTTAGGAAGTTCCTTGTCGTATTTATTCATATTTGTAATTAATATCAGACGACAAACGTAGTTCTACCATTACGCGGTGGTAGCTGAATGGTAAGAACACGCGCCTCTTAACCGAGGAGTGCGGGTTCAAACCTGGGCACGTCCCTCTGGGTTTTTCAAATCTATGTACGTATTTATACCACTAGCTCGACGGTGAGGGAAAACATCGTGATAAAACCTGCAATTTCAAAACAACATTGAATTTGTAACCATGATCCAAAAAAATTGTCTGGTTGCCCTATCTTAGGGTAACGAAGGTCAGATCGGCAGTCGCTTCAATGTAATTACCAGACTCGCTAAATCCTGGATCATGGTCTAAGCGGACCCCGTAGAAGCACGGGATATAACGCTAGGATGATGATAAAACGTAGTTCTACCATTAAAAATGGTAGGTAAGGGTAGGAGGGCGAAAAATATTTTACAAACTTTTCTCATACCTAAATATACATAAAAATTTCATTAAAACCGGTCCCAACTTGGTCTGGGACTCAAAAAGAATGCGCCAACTGTGTTATTTACCTAGCATGTCATAAAAAGCATCTAATGGTATATTGGATTTAGGGTAGGTGACGAACTAGCCACTTGTCACTAGTTTTTAGAATTTTACATCTAGTCCGGTCCGGTGGCTACTAAGGTTGTTGTCACTAGTTTTTAGAATTTTACATCTAGTCCAGCAGTTTTATTTTTGGTTGAATGTGGTAAATGATCTTGCTGGCTCATTGACTTTGTCCACCCCTTGGGGGATACAGGTGTGATATTATAAATTCCTATAAATAAGCTACAGAGCTTCTTGTACACCTCTGCCGTAGGTGTGATGTAGAGCCCAATTCTTTAAAAGAAAAAGATATTTTGTAACGTACTCATATTATAATACCATCAGAATGCCAAACTTAAAAGTATCGATGCCAAAATTCCCACACACATTAATATTATTTTCTGCCCTAGTTTTTCTGCTAAAGGCGATAAAAATGACAGTTCATTAAAACCATCCCTCAAAAACAACAAATCCCCGAGCTGCTCAGTTTTAATTCCAAATACCGTCACTAAAACAAAGAACGCGACTAGCCCGCCGATCCGAAGAGGAATCATTTTGTTGAACAACTTTCGCCTTTTACTAGAAAATTTCGTACCGAGTTCCGAACAAATATCTCTTGCGGACCCGATTCATTATTCGTCTTTCAGTAAGGACGAGTAATTCAAACTTGTTCTCCAGGCTGGTTGGCTCGCTCCCGGAGCTGGGGACAGATTAGGACGCGTTCGTGAATCAAAATGTAGCTTCGGACTTAAATAAGTTCTGGCTATGATGAAAGAGATAAAGGAAGACTTAGGAATTTTGGTTTGATAACTGGATTATTTGGTTTGACTCTGTTATTATAACATACTGATAATGATGATCAGTAAGTAGGTAGGGAGCGCAACAATCAATTATCACTTAAGCTTTATCGCTCTTCATTTTCTGAAAGTTGAGTGCATAGCCGTAATATTCGTAACTTCTTTAATATATCTCTGAAAGGTATTACTTGCTAAGCATGAAGTATTTTTCAATAATAACTCTTTACATTTATTGACAGCCCCGCTGGTGTAAAAATTCAGATCAGACTTCGCGTCTATTACAGTTCGATGTCTGCTTCAGGACATATATTTCTGGAAGAAACAGGTTTTTATCTCGTATCAGACTGTTTGTTGTAGGTATCTTCGTCGATTTTGATTTCCATAACACAAGTGCTTAAGTTTTTTTTTATATTAGCTTAGTATATTGGCTCCGCTTAGTCTCATGGAAAGCAAAGGGGAAGAGCTACTTACTTACTTTAAAATTATATCAAATCATATGATGTTGCCTAAAATTTATGTATAATTGCACTGTTTTCATCAAACTCAAGTGAGTTTAATGGAAAACAGTAAATTCCAAAGTAAGTACTTTGGAATTATATCAAATCATATGATGTTGTCTAACATTTTTTTTAATTTCATTGTTTTCCATCGAACTGAACTCAATTTTATCATTGGCTGAATGTGGTAATCATAGAAATAGTAACTCCTGAATTCTGTATTACCCTTTGGGGACTGCAGGTCATGGTATGCGCATGTACTTTCGATGTCTTCGTAAAATTAGAACGAGTAGTTTCACACCATTTCCGTAAATCCAATTACCCAGGGCATTTCAATTCCACACTATATGTATTACATATAAGCCCATCCCCTAAAATAGTGTACAGCAACATAAAGGCCAATAAAACGAGTATTATAACACAGTTTAAACTGTTCCCTAACCACAGCATCCATCGCAGTAGGCCGTAAATATTCGCGTGTACAATCCTCCAGATTTTGCGGGTATGGGCTGTGTTCAACCTATTTCAATTTGGGCTGCTACATCTTTGTGGCTTTGCTGAATGTTCGGTATCATAGGCGTGGAAGTTTTTAGCCGACAACGGCAAACAGGATATGATTTTCACTGTCATCGTATGTTTTTAACGTTTGTTCCTGTGTTTTTTTTACCCGACTTAATTGTTATTAGTGTATCTGTTGTATCTATTAGAAATAGAAATAAAAATATCTTTATTCATGTAGGCTCGAGAAAAGCACTTATGAATAGTCATAATAATACAAAAAAAATATTCTATTGCCAGGTTCGGAACGTTGATTCTACTGAAAAGAACTGGCAAGAAACTTAGTAGTTATTCTTTTAAATCGCCATGTATATGTCGCAGGCGATTTGTATGATTTCGCTGTTCACATACAGGGTCGTCAGTTTAAAAACGCTCGCAGTTATGTATTATGCCATATGTGATTTGAATGTATGAACGGGCATTTTAATTACTTTATCTGGTAACTTATTAAATAACTTAATGCTAATTTGTGTGTGCAAATAAACGTTTTATCTGTCTATATACTTACACTATACAATTTCGTACCTATTTACGTATTTCACACTGAGGATAGAAGTTTTAGGAATCTCAGAAAAACCGACTGGGCCCTATTCCAAAAGTCCTGCTGTTTATCTTTCTGTCAGTCACAGGGCGATTTTTTTAAATTTGAATAGTAATACTAGTTTTTAGATAAAGTATTACTGCTATAGTATAAAACTACTATTACTATAGTATGAAAAGGTGCAGTATGGGTCTCTATACTAGAATGGCGTTCTTTGGCGTTTTAACGTTAGAATTTTAATATTTTACGGGCCTATGGAACTCATTATGTGCAAGTGTGTCTGTCAAGTTCATGGTGTTATTCTTGTATGTGTTAACTACGAAAGATATTGTATTTATTAATATTTTAATTATAACATTTTAATTATATATTACAGTATGTACCTGTACATCTAATACATTCCTAACTACTACTCCATGAAAACTGAGTCAATCTTCACAACATGTCATTAAATTTTACTCGCTTACAAATTCCTACCCGATGTAGTCTCGTTACGAAATTATTGACGTCAGTAAGAAATTGTCAAAGGACTGAACGAAAAAGTGAAGGTACATTTACAAAAACCTTTTCCTTTCCCTTCGAAATAATCAATTGGGAATCCAAATCAAGGTCGTTTGAAAGCATTTATAAGATCACAAAGTAATAAACCTTCGTCCAGTTTGGTTTCACCTTTTGTGAACACGTACAAATTTATTGAGGAAATACCGTTGCAAGTAAAATACGATACTTAAGACAATAGACGTTGTTAGAAAGGAAGCCTTTAAGAGATGAATGTATTTTTAAAATATTTTAAGCATTGTTGCATTAAATGTTATATAAAAATACATAAAGTTTATGTATTATTATTTAGTCACTTGAAAATTTAAATAACTATTAAATTTTTTAAATTATACATCGTGTACAAAATTTTATTTTTTAATTATACAATTTGTCACATGGTCTGGGACTTGGCCCATGTTGATCTGGGACAAAAAAAAGAATGTGCCAACTGTGGTTCTTGCCTAGCATGTCGTAAGAGGCGACTAATGGTTTACGGGCTTTTGGGTGTGTGATTGTTTAGGCGACAGGTTAGCCGCTTGTCACTGCTTTTTCACAATTTTCCATCTAACCCAGCCCGGATTTATTTTTGGCTGAATGTGGTTGAAGGGGCTTGCTGCCCCTTAGACTCTGCCTACCCCTTCGGGGATTATGGGCGTGATGTTATGTGTGTATGTGTGTGTATACATCGTCAATATGATAAGAAAGATGTGTAAGGATCATGCCATATGGCATTCGGTTCTCTCTGCCTACCCCCTAGGGAAGTAGCGTGAAGTTTAGTAGTAATAGTAAATATGATAATGTGATGTCTTAAATGATACTATTCTGAATACGCTATGAGAAAAAAACAAAAAGTGTAGACGTAAAAATCAATCTTACTTGAGTCACTAATTTATGAAAAAAGCATTTAAGCAAACATGTCTATCCGTTACCTACTACAAGCATACGAAGCTTGCATTGTAGCTATGCTAGTCTGGGAAATTTATTATTATTCTTCTTATATACATTACATCACACCCATAGAATTATGGGCCTGCTGTCCCTTTGACTCCCCTTTGGAGATCCAAAGGGGAGTCAAAGGGACAGCAGGTTCCTTCAATTATATTTAGCCAAAAATAAAACTGGGCTGGATTAGATGGAATATTGTGAAAAAGTAGTGACAAGTGGCTAGCCAGTCGCCCACACAATCACATACCCAAAACCCGAAATACCATTAGTCGCCTTTTACGACATGCTAGGCAAGAAACACAGTTGGCACATTATTTTTAAGTCCCAGACCAACACAGGTAAATATTCTTCTTATGCATACCATTAAATTCATAATAATCACAATAATTTGTTCTGGATAATCAAAATTAATCAGTCAATCTATCGATCGGGCCTTAACGAACGGTTTTCCAGTCGATATTATTAATTTAACAATTACCAGAGCAAACAAGTCGAGCATTTCTCGTTGTTTCAATACGACGAGACATTATTTCGTTCTGATTACCCGGTCCAGTAGTTTTCGTTGGTTCGTTAATTAATGCTCGATTAAAATTGAACACTCGATTTTGCTGGCGATAAAAAATGGTTTACAGCGGTAAGGTGCGGTGGCACGTTTATATTGTAGGCTTATTTTAAAACGGCTGTATTCTTGCAATGTATTTTTTATACAAAGCAGATGGCGATCGATGGTAAAAGACGATTCTCATTTGCGACACGTGCTTGGTTGTGACCTGCACAGGTACAATGGAATTTTAAAATAACGATATGGTCTTTACACTACTGGCTCTGCGATCACGAAAAATAGTTATTTAACTATACATGTGTAATCTGCCTATTTCACCGGTCTGCTTAAATATTTCGCTCTATATTCTCTATTAAATTAAATTGTGATTGTGTAGGCAATACTGTTATGTAGGCTTTTTCACATTTTTTCATCTAACCCAGCCCAGTTTTATTTTTGGCTGAATGTGGTTGTCAAAGGGGCAGCAGACCCCCTTGGTCTGCTGCCCCTTTGACTCTGCCTACCCCTTCGGGGATTATGAGCGTGATGTTATGTATGTATGTAAACAAAATTATTTATTAAAACATAAAGATCCTATATTAGTACTGTAGTGGTAATCTGATGATGAATGATCGGTGATTCTAGATACTAATCTAGGATATAGAGTAATCTAGTAATAGTAGAGTAAGTACTCTAGCACCTCATCGTTCATCACATTTGACCTTCCGAAAATACTCAAACCCGAGTCAAATTATTATCTTTCATCAACAACTGAAGCTAAGAGGAGAGATAAGATGATTGACGTGCTTTGCTTTGTACCGAGCCGTAGACATTCTAAGTCATTACCAAAAACATCTACCAAACGGTAACTGATAAATGGTAAACGAGAAACGGTTTTCCCCACCCGTTATTAGACAAGCGTGTGTAGAGAAACAATGCGGAGCATTCCAAGTCCCAACTCGCTGTCTCCTCGTGAATCAGCTGAACTTCGCAAATACTTCCAAGTTGAGGCGATTTTCCAACTAAGTGAAATGTGGCAGGTGCTTCGTCGAAGTTCGCTAAACCTTCACTCTCGCGGCGAATATCAATAGGCTGGGAATGAGAGTTGACATGTAGTTTCGAGAGTTGAGTGAAAAAGTTGCGGGACATTTAAAGTGGTGGTTAAGTTGAGGCGCACTCGTACTTAACGTTGGTGCTATATCGTCATGTGGTTCATACTATAGGTATGACTCAAATTCAAACTCAAACTCAAAATATCTTTATTTCAAAAAAGCCCTTGTAAATCGTCAAGTAATAGGTACAAAATAGAACAATTTGAATCTACCACAGGTTCCGAATGTCGCATCTACCGAGAAGAAATCGGCAACTTCATGACACAATACACGAGGGATTTTAAAGCATAATTTGTTTAAATAAATAAAAAATAATTATATTATTTATAAACCTGTTACTCATCGGTCTGCTGAGGAAGTTGGACTGTTACTTCATAATTTCTTATTTCTATAAATCGATTAAAATATTGTAACATTGACCCCTGAGATAAACATATTTTTTTAATTGACAGATGTACATTGAAGCTTCTGTAATAAGAATTTTACCTTTTTGACGCGAGGATCGACGTTAAATTATGATAGCTCATGGATAGTTTCTGAATCCACCTATAAATACCTTCTTAATGTTTTATCTAAGAATTGTATCCTGTTTATGTATATGGTGAGGAATAAATGATTATTATTATTATTATTATCTCACGGAACGTTTGCTATATAAGAACAAGACTAGGTAACCCATTCGTCAAAAATGCCTATTTCGGTTTTCCAAGAATCCAGTGGCAAAAGTCGCAAAGCTACGCACATCATAACTGTCAGATAGCATTTCTTACAGTTCGCCACAAATAAAATATTCACAGCACATCCACCCACCTCTTGAGTGATATAAATATCGTGTCGTGTGTGGTCGGTCGTGTTTATAAATATTTTCCCAATAAAAAATAAATTGAATCGCCCATAAGTGTTTCGTCATCGCTGTCATCCCGAGCTGCAAAAGGGACCATCACTCTTTCAAACTTTTACCGAATCTAAACTTGTCTGATCTATTTCGACCGTCCAAACTTGGGTTGACAGATAGTGAGTACCAAGTTTACTCGTAAATCCGACTTACTACTCTAAAAGTGTCAGTAAACTTGCACAAGAATAAGTTTTATTCGTTCGCTAGGGCACGAAGGGCCCCGTGCCACGGTTGGTTAGCCAGAGGAGATAAGGTTCGATCTCTTTTTAAGGCAAACGTCTTAATTTACTTTACTCTTTATCGAGGACGCCTTTGATCCAAACGAACCAGAAATGGAAAGTTACTTCAATACTGTAATTCAGATGAAATTTTCCTTTGCCATCACCTTGTAATACATCGAATTATATAAATTAGGTACCTACTGTCTCAACATATCTAATGTAGGTATTCTTTCAGGTCCCCCAGATACCGTGGTACTTACTACTTATACCTCAGCTTTATTCATGAGTGGAAGTAGGGTTTCTTTTTCAGGAGCCCCTATGGTCCATCTGTCACGCTATCCCCCTAAGTGGGGGTGAAAAAATTGAATGAAGTCCAAATTTAAAAAAAGTTTCTACCACAGACAAAAAAAAACAAGACAAATACTTGATAGAATAAAAATAGTTATATTCTTTATTGCACGATACAATACAATTTAGACGGTCAAATAAGGTATAATTCTATGTGACCGCTCAAACACAATGACAATTCCCTATCAAAGGGTCCAATCTATCGCTAAGCCGAGCAAAGCAGGTACCCTGGGGAAAGTTAACGCTTCGAAATCACAAGGTATTAATCAAGACAGGTCATTTACCCGGCCATTTTCATGTCTGTAGTCCCACTTAGCCCAGAATTCCTTTGGGCAAGAACAACTAATCAATGTTTCTCCACTTTTCGGGCGAGTTCGCTTGTCGGAATGTTGATAAGGGTACTTCGGCCCTTGTTATAAGGTTGTTGAATTCTTTATGCGCTTGCTGTTGTACTATGTTTGGTGCACGAATTTGTTTACATGAAAAATAGTATGATCAGGGTCATTTTTTTAACTGTAGACTATTTTTATTATGATAATAAATAATAAATAGGCATGTGACACTATTGTAAAAAAATCATAAGGAATACAAGCGGCATTTTTAAAGAGTCACCTTTAAAAATTACCAGTGTTAGTCTATGGATATGTGCAACCTATACAAAACTAAAGTAAAAGCTGTATTAAAAAAAATTATAATAATAAGGCAAGTGACGTCCAAGCAATTGCGATTTTATTACATTTGTGAAATGTTATTTTAAAATAAAATTAAGATAAGTTGAATAGCGTATTTTGACTAAGTAATGAGAAGCGGCTAGTCGCTTACATAATTGTTGGTATTTTTTCATTACATCACGCCCATAATCCCTGAAGGGGTGGGCAAAGTCAAAGGGGCAGCATGCCTCTTCAACCACATTCAGCCAAAAATAAAGCCGGGCTGGGTTAGATGGAAAATTGGGAAAAAATATTTTTTCATCACTTCTACTTAAGGGTTTTACAAATGCATGGTTCACAAGGTAGATGTTTCCATCTGTAGTCAGTAACTATTGCAGATATTCATCAATCCGGAAAATATTATTTGGCTCCTGCCTCGCTCATACAGAATACAGATACATTTTCGTCGAAATATGTCAGAGCGTCTGAATATAGAACAGGGTTTAGTTTCTCGAATTCGCTTTCGCATCAAACTGTTGATAAGGGTACTCGAAGTTTCAGGCCTTGAATATTTCATTCATATGTCAATGTGGTGGTAGCGAAAAGAAGCGTACATGCGATTGTTTGAAGCGCGATAAATAACGAGTCTGTTTTTGGTATCGAGTGCTGGGTTTGTGGTTATATAGGCGACGAGTTGGCCACTTGTCAATTTATTCTACATTTTTTATCGGAATGTGGTTAGTGAGCTTATTGGTATTTTAATTCTAATCTATTTTTAATGAATATGCTTTAAATGGTAACGCGAATGGACAAGATAAAAAATAAATATATTAGAGGAAGTACGAAAGTGGCACCAGTGATAGATAAGATGAGAGGAAACCGTTTATCTTGGTATAGGCATGTGATGAGAAGAGAGGAAGGACATGTGACAAAGAGAGTGATGAGTATGAATATTAGTGGATGGAGAGGAAGAGGAAGGCCAAATAAGAGATGGATGGATTGTGTGAAAGATGATATGAGTAAAATGGAAGTGGATAGCTTGATGACGGCTGACCGGGACGTATGGAAGAAGAAGACATGCTGCGCCGACCCCAGCTGAACTGGGAGAAGGGCAAGAGGATGATGATGATGCTTTAAAGGGTAAGTAAAAACAAACAATCCGAAATAGGGCCCTATAGGCCACAAATTAAAGTAAACCTTATATTTGTGAATACTTGTTCCCTTCTACGTTTATGTTATATAGCCTATAATAGCCTTCATCGAAAAATTAATTAAACAACACAAAAATAATATTAAAATTTTAAGATTCAAGAATTTTTCGAATTCAAGCCAACAAACAAACAAACTCTTCTGCTTTATATATTAATATATAAGTATATATTAAAACTGACGATGAGTCACATAAGGACCAAGTTAGAAAGCATGAAAATTCATCAATAGATAGTGGTCTCATATACTCTTGTACAGTACATACAGTTATACAGAATAGCTTACAGACCAGATCCCAAAACAAAAACATCATCATCATCTTCCTAGCGTTATGTCCCGTGCTTAGACGGGGTCCGCTTAGACCATGATCCAGGATTTAGCGAGTCTGGTAATTACATTGAAGCGACTGCCGATCTGACCTTCGTAACCCTAAGATAGGGGAACCAGGCAATTTTTTTTGGGATCCCAAAACAAAAACAACAAAATTAAATTGACTTTCTAAGATCAACGTAATTGTAACAGAAAAACAGTTATCATACAGTCAGGTAACTGAAAATTTAAAAATCCCTAACATAAACCCTTGAGAAACGAATTTAGACTCAAGCCTGGGAAAGTAAATATTATCTGAAACTAATTTATCAGTCTGACAAGTTCGATATTTCATTTCGTTTGCGAGAGTTTTTAATGAAATCCCTGGAGACATCGAGTGCTGTTGAAATTTAAGGTAAATTTTTGAGATAAACTTTTTTGAAAATTGATGATTTATTACTGATGTATCATAGAGTGAAATCATCAATCGCATTTTGGTCTGGGACTTAAAAAGAATGTGCCAACTGCATTCCTTGCCTAGCGTGTCGTATATTGAGGTTAGCGTGTGTGATTGTGTAGGCGATGAGCTAGCCCCTTGTCACTACTTTCTATCCTACAATAGATTTATTTTTTGGATAAATGTGGTTAAGGGGGCTATCTGCTCCTTTGATTCTGACTACGCCTTCAGAGATTACAGTGATGATATGTATGCATTTATGTGCAGTGGGATTCACTCCGTATATAAATCTGTTTATCGTCTCTATAAACCTTGTAACTAACACTTTAACTCAAATTACTTTGATAATTCATCATCTTCCTAGCGTTATGTCCCGTGTTTAGACGGGGTCCGCTTAGACCATGATCCAGGATTTAGCGAGTCTGGTAATTACATTGAAGCGACTGCCGATCTGACCTTCGTAACCCGTAATAGGGGAACCAGATAATTTTTGGATCATGGTTACAAATCCAAAGTTGTTTGAATTTTGCAGGTTTCATCACGATGTTTTCCCTCACCGTCGAGCTAGTGGTATAAATACGTACATAGATTTGAAAAATCCAGAGGTACATGCCCGGGTTTGAACCCGCACTCCTCGGTTAAGAGGCGCGTGTCCTTACCATTGAGCTACCACCGCTACAAAAAAAAAATACTTTGATAATTAGGTCTAATTAATATATAAGTAACACGATATTGTATTATCCTCGACGATATTTTATTGTAAATGTAAGAATGTTAATGTATATTATATGTGTTGTTGGTGTGCCTTTTTTAATAATAATAAATAAATAATAAATTCGCCAGACTGACACACCAATTCCCTAGTTCCAAACTAAGCATATGCTTGTGCTATGGATACTAGGTCAATGGATAGACATCCTTAAATACGTTTATAAACGTCCATGACTCGAGAACAAATGTCCATGTGCATCACACGAAACATTTGCCCCTAGCGGGATTCGAACCCGCGACCCTCGGTTTTGTGGCCAGGTTCTCTGACCACTCGACCAACGGGCCTGTCAAATAAAATAAAATAAATATTCCTAGCATTGTATTCGTAACCGGGGTTCACTTGCAACATATTTCTAGATTTAGCCATCCTAAATCATAGCTGTCGAACCATTTTTATAGCTTATAATATAGCTTGTATGCAAAAGGATCACGAACGTTGAAGAAACAAGTAAGGTGTGTCAGGATCGTGCCATATGGCGTTCGGTTTTTTTTGCTTACCCCGCTAGAGAAGTGGCGTGAAGTTTAGTTAGTTAGTTATAAAAAGCAAGCTCCATTGTGGATACCATTGGCCATTTGCAATATTAAAAAGAGCAGTTTCAACGAAAAGTTAATATTGCACATTTATTTTGTTTATTCTCATTTGGAATCTGATTAATAAAGTTTCAACACTTACATGGAAATTATTAATTCAATTAAAAAAGCAGAAATTGATTCCCGTGAAATTTATTTGAGTTGCAAATAATAGGCACACATGTAGGTAAAATTTGGCCAGGATAAATGTCATCCCATTTTTGTGTCGTTATGAATTTTGATTTTTGGCTTTTTGTAGGTATCAATATCTAAGGATTGATATACATTTCACACTTAACTGTAGTTACTTAAGTGTGAATTGTGCGGTGGTAGCAAAGAGCGGTGGTAGCTCAATGGTAAGGACCCTCGACTCTTAACCGAGGAGTTCGGGTTCAAACCCGGGCACGTATCTCTGGATTTTTCAAATCTATGTACGTATTTATACCACTAGCTCGACGGTGAAAAAAAACATCGTGATGAAACCTGCAAATTCAAACAACTTTAGATTTGTAACCATGATTCAAAAATTGTCTGGTTCCCCTATCTTAGGGTTACGAAGGTCAGATCGGCAGTCGCTTCAATGTAATTACCAGACTCGCTGAATCCTGGATCATGGTCTAAGCGGACCCCGTCTAATCACGGGACATAACGCTGGGAAGATGATGATGACGTAAGTGTGAAATTTATATCAATCCAAATAATTCACACAAACCTACTTTGATGCCCGAAATTAGTTCTCAGATTATATCGCTTATAGATTAGTAGATTATTTATTTATGTACATTTAATTGGCTAAGAATTTAGTAAATGAAGGAATTTAGTAAACGGTGATCAACTACCGTGCAATATTATGCATATGCGTATATCTTGCATTAGACACCCCCGTTCCCGTTTTCCATTCATTGTTCTAAAACCAAAAAATGCGCTTTCATTCATATCTGACATCAACATAAAAAGCGAATCATGTAAGTATTATATCGATTAAAAATGAGAATTATTCCGCCGAAAATTAATTAATATTCCGAAAAAAAAACGTCCGCGATCGTGTTAAAAGAAAAGCGTTTCTTCGCGTCTTACTTAACATCCCTAAAACCTTTTGTTATCACTAAAAAATTATAACAATTGGATGATAAGGCGGGTGCACACTCGAATGCGCTCGCGCGTCGCGTGTCGTTCCCGTTCGCAAGTCAACGAGCAAATTAACCATCTCGCTCCCGTATCGCGTCGACGGTACCCGCCGGATTTATTGGAAATATCCGAAGGAAGCCTTCTTTATTAAAATGAGTGTTCGTTTGAAAGGAACATGGAGAAAGGGGATTTTATTTTAAAAATAGAAGACATTCTCTATGCTAAGAGCAATTCCTCGCATTCATAATATGTCTTATTTTTATATGGTATATAAATGTATAACATACTTTAAAATTACATATATGACGATTTTTTGTAGTAAACAATAAGTCTTTATTATAATATAATTCCTGAAAGATATGTTTGCACCAATAAATATATAAATAAAAAAAATAATAATAAATATATGCTTCAGGAAAAACATAGATTTTACAATTATGTGTCTAATGTCCAATTCACCGATTTCTTTTTTATGAAAAATTTATTTTATATATGTATAATATACTTAGCAGTAACTATAGCTTGGTCAGCGCCTTGTATAATCTACGATGCGATTCTATAAATATCTAGAGTGTAATTTCTAATAATCAGAGACGACAAAAAAGTATACATACCTACATACATAATGTCACGCCTTTTTCCCATGGGGGTAGGCAGAGATCACGTACTTCCATTTGCTACGGTCCTGACATACACCTTTCACAAAAACAGTATGAGTAAGAAATAATTCTAAAACCATCGAAATACAGCAGCAAATAGTCGGCCATGTTCCACTACGCTGACCAAACGGATTATTTGCTCAGTGACATGTGAACGCGCGTCCGGCGAGCGGGCGCGTTCGAGTGTGCATGCGCCTTTATAGCCCCAATCAGTGCGGCCAACGGTTTAACACACTAATATTATAGAAGCCATGTTTGTTCATGTGGTTTCCAAATTTAAAACTATATGTAGACATGACAATTACGTTTTTCGGTGGAGATACTGTAACATAGCAACATAGTATTTGTTGGTAAATTTATTCTTATGGTTATTTTTTTAAAATAATTTAGTGTCAAAAAAGGTATTTTAGCAAAAGCTAGTCTTGTGATATTGTAGATATATATTTACCTTGACTTGATAATATATATTGAATTGTATTATAATCAAAACTAATGCAAACAGCACAAACTAAATCTAAATAAATCTAAATTTAAATATCCGACGATATCACATACATTGATCTGACTCCGAGGTAAGTAGCTTAGGCACTTGTGTTACGGATATCAGAATCAAAAGTGGTATTACAAGTATAAATATTGGATATTAACACACAGACACAGAACAAACACAAGTATTCATTATATGAATGTTTGTCCTGGGTGGGGATCGAACCCACAACTCTTGGCACGTGGGGCAGGGTCACTAACGAATGCTCCATCGAGCCAGTCAAACAAACTAATTCGGCTAGACAACATTGAGTTACGAATTGGCTTTGACCTGTTGAATCTTCTTCACTAGAAGGCTCAAAATGGGATAAAGTCCTAACTTTATCTTATTTTGAGCCTTTTTAACCGTGGACCAAAATCTGAGTTTGCCAATTATTGCTACCTAACCAAAATCATCATCCTCTTGCCCTTCTCCCAGTTCATCTGTGGTCGGCGCAGCATGTCTTCTTCTTCCATACGTCCCGGTCAGCCGTCATCAAGCTATCCACTTCCATTTTACTCATATCATCTTTCATACAATCCATCCATCTCTTATTTGGCTCTCTTATTGCTTGCTACCCGGGTCGGGCCAAAAATTTGTGGCTGGGTATTTCAATATTCAAATTACTCAGTAACAGCCCGGAGTCAGGAAGTTGGCGGTTTAATCACCCCCGTGCCTCGGAAAGCACGTTAAGCCGTTGGGCCTGCGCGCCTAACCTCTCTCCGGTCATGTCGGATTGCCGTCTCACCGGACTATGAAAGTGAAGGAATAGAGAGTGCACCTGTGTTTGCGCACACACTTGTGCACTATAATATCTCCTGCGCAGATGGCTAATCCTCGTTGAGATTGGCCACCGTAACCGATATCGGTTAGGAGGACATTATTATTTTTGCTTGCTACCTGACCAAAAACCAACCAAAAAAAGACACCAATAGTTTTTACTATAAATATATTTATATATCTGTACTTAGATTTAGTCTCAGCACCCCTTGCATTAGAGGCTTGTTGTCTTTGTCCACTGAGTCTTTATCTACCATCATTGCCTTAGATATACATTGCACTTGGATTCAAATAAGTTCATTGTGTTCGTTCATTAACGGATCTCCAATCAAAAGTTACAACTACAGTACACTTGTCCAAACACCGCACACAATCGGCCCACAGAAAGTACACTCCCGACCGCTCCCGACCCGGCCAACGAAATTTCATACAAAAACCTGGCTGAAAAAAACTTTCGCCGTCGACGCGAACGAAAAAAAAACAATTCGACGTCACACACACAAACGCAAACGGCGTTCCAATTTCAAATTCGACTATCGTCGAGCGCCGTAACGGCGTTTCGAGGGGGTGGCTTGATTAAATTCAGTCTTTATGTGAGAGGAAACATGCTACTTGGAATTAACTACACGGTGTATATCCACCTTTTTGTTCAGACACGACATAACGTAATTTGTTCGAGCGGTAATGGCAGCTCTTTAGGATCCCGTAGCTGTATAGGAACGGTCGCGATTTTGTGATGGTCCGTTCTTAGTTTGAAGTGTTTTTTATTTGTGGTCTTATTTCCGAAGGTGGTATTATTGTAAGGTTGAGCTTTTTTATTTATTTTTTACGCATCGTTGGCGCTTTCGTTTTTATCTGGTAAAAATAAAAGGTATTTCACTGCATTGAAACTTCTCGTAATATAGAAAATGTCTTCTATTTTTTTTTTCTTTTTTTTTTGTTGTCATTTTAAATGTTGCAAATGTAACCGACGAACAAAATCGCGGCAAAAGCAAACATATGATTTATTTCTACATTGACATGAAAAAAGCAATGTAGTCAATTTCTTAACCCATTATTATCATCGGAACTGCATACTCAGTATTCAGTGACAACAAGAATTAGAAGGAAGAGACTCGTTATTTGTCAATATTTGCAGATACGTGGCATAAGTTAAGGTCCCGTCAAGGTTTGCATGATTAATACGCTCAATCCGACTTCATAAATATATAAGTTAATATAATCATCTATAGAATTGTATAGAATGGAAAGGATTGCTTGATTGATTGATTTGTAGGTACTGAAGTCATAGACGGTCATAGCTTAGTTCGGAGTTAGGTAATGGTATGCTATTCCTAACAATTTATTACACCAAAAGGTCTCTACACCACTGATCAATACCTCTCACAAAAATCCTCGTCATTGACCTAACTTATTACGACTTCAACGAGTTTCCACACTCGAGACCCAAAGAACATATCGATCACCCCTGAAAGGACTTCATTCAATCCGCTGTCCTTATCCCCGCGACAATAAGGTTCAAATTCGTCTGCTACAAGAAAAATGGCTCAGATGTATCATGCTTTTTCCGTGAAGTGCTTCGTATAGGAAGCGTAAGCTATTATGATGGCACTTAATCTGAGAGGCATTCGGGGCTCGTAAATATTGCTCCTTCGCCGAGGTGAATTGTTAATACGAAGCGCGTTAGGACGCAACGAGCTTCGTTGTAGGCATTTGGGGACGGCAAGATGGCGGCTTCAGTGCCTGTTCTTAAAGGTGTACCTCTCAAAACTCATTTTACACGATCAAAAGAAATATAGGTTCAATATTGCGTAGAGGATTCCTTGGTAATAGTAGAGAACTATTATAACAATGTTTACTAAATTTAAAGCAAAACTGAACCAAACCAGAGCAGACCAGTCCGCCAAGTTGGCACCTGTTCCCAAGGATGACACTCAACCATATTTTAGGGAATATTACGACCCGCCACATAACGACACTACCCCAGCGACATTATAGTGAGCACGACTAATCAAGAACAAGATAAATAGATAATTGTATTTAACAAACCAAAGAACCAACGTAGCTTAAAAAAATCCTATTCAATTTATATAATATTACATAACAAACATAACATAACATCACGCTCATAATCCCCGAAGGGGTAGGCAGAGTCATAGAGGCAGCAGGCCCCTTTAACCACATTCAGCCAAAAATAAAACTGGGCTGGGTTAGATGGAAAATCGTATGTATTGTTATATATACAATATTACATGTCCATGAGCTTTGTGAAACATGGTTTCAAAGGTATTTTTTTTTAAATAGGCTGTTTTGATTTCCTTTTTTATTATATTGAATTTTACGGAGTTAAGTCTATGTTGATGCCTAGCACGAGTGTTTATCACTTTCGTTATATCACCATAGTAAAACCATAACTGTAAACAAACCTAAATAAAATTAAAGTCTTCATTGCATGTCATAAATCTATTACTTTTCCAACAATAAATCATTATCACACTAATATATTAAAAAGGAAAGATTGGACTGTTTGTTTAAATTGAATAGGCTCCGAAACTACTAGACTGATCTGAAAAATTCTTTCACCAATGGAAAGCTTCTTTATCAGCGATTAACATAGGCTGTATTTTACCCCTGTATTCCTACGGGAACGGGAAATATGCGGGTGAAACCGCGGGGCGCTGCTATGTACAATACACCAGGCCACTTATAGGAATAGCAGATATAAGTACATAGCATTTTTTCTAGTCTACTTTATAAAGTGCAGAAATTTAAAACAATAACGTGGTACCGGGATAAGGATCCGCCTCAAAATTGCAAATAAACCGTGTATTTTATCTGTTTGCATATAAGCAACCCGACCAATACAAGTTGAATAATGCAGCGAAATTCAAAGTTCAAAATCAAAACTAGTGGCATAAATCGTAGAAGCGGGATTTGTGTAAGCAATCATTACTAAGGTAATATATGTCGATAGTGTAATAATATCGAATATCGATAAATTAACTGATTCTGATTAAACCTAGTGTTAGAATGTGAACGCATACATAATTTTGTAAAATGTTGGCAATATTTTTTTTTCTATCTCTCGCCATTTTCCCGTGTACTGTGTCTGTCAAGTCAATATTAAATACGTTCGTGCATTTTCTTTTTTTAGCGTTATTCATTGATTTCCACCCGAAATATCATCACCCAGTCTAAATAGGTCTAACTTCACCATTACTTTTGGAGTCAGACAGACTCCCAAAAAAATGTTATGTCACTAATTGTATCTCCGATCGAAATAATAATCGTTATACATAAAAATGGTTCCTAAACTTTGCGGTGGATAAGTCGTAAAGTTTATGTGTCTACTTGTAATGTTAATAACTAGGTTTAACTACGTGCATATGGATGTCATGTACTTGTAGTAAAACCTAGTTATTTTGACATGACATCCACCAAAGTTTAGGAACCAATTTCTTTAGATTAGAAACAAAAATAATTTTTGCAAATTGTTTGTAATCTTAGACACTAAAGCGATTTTGACGAGGCCTTTACAAATTTATACATGAGAGGTAGAAAGCTGGTGTTATAAGTAGTTACCTTTTATTTTAGAATAATAATTGGAGTCCTTGCAGACAAATCGCGGGCTTGACTTATCATAAATAAATAAATAAATTCTCCAGACTGACACACCAATTCCCTAGTTCCAAACTAAGCTTATGCTTGTACTATGGATACTAGGCGAACGGATAGACATACTTAAATACGTTTATAAACATCCAAGACTCGAGTACAAATGTCCAAGTTCATCACACGAAACATTTGCCCCTAGCGGGATTCGAACCCGCGGACCCTTGGTTTCGTAGCCAGGATCATTGACCACTCGACCAACGGGCCAGTAAATCAATTTCTATCTTATATGGTATCGATAAATACAATTTGCATCACTATTCTTTGATCTAGATCAGGAGCGAATAGAATTAGCAATAGTCAAAGTCAAAGTCAAAACGTTTATTGCATTCATGAATGTAAATTAGTTGGTGATACAATTTGCCAGTACATCATGTTACCCTTTTGGGCGTAGCTTATGAACGTTTAATAGTGTTTGTTTTATATCTTATCATTAAAGTATTCACTCAAACTATAGTAGCATTTGGAGATTAACAATTGTTTCAATAGACAAGTGAGTTAAATAAAGTTGTTATGTATGTTTGTTTAAAAATTGAATCATGTTTTTTTTATTACGTTCAGATTGTAAAGTTTTCGAATCGCAAAATACCAAGAGATATCGAAGGTTCTTCGTTCTTTAATTTTCAACTACTTATATAAAGAAATGTAACGTTCGAATTTTATTGTGTATTTTATACTTACTTACTTTGAGTCGCGTATCTTCAAGTCTTGTTTTCTATCACTAGGTACTGAAGAAATCAGCACAGAGCTCTTATGAAGAACAAATACTTGTTACTTTTTACAGCAATTCATCAAGCGTAGATTAAGCCTCTTCTGAGGCGTTTAATCCTATTAAAGACATTGCTTATTCAATACAATCCATTAAAACAACTAATTTTATTACCAGCATAGCAAATTCAATACAACTAACTCGATAACAGTAAATAACAGTCTTTATAGTACTAGTAGTATAAGAGCACCTTTATTGCTCTCACAGTGAAGATGTGTTCAACTGCGGTCCGCATGAATCATTTACGATTAGGTTGAGTGTCGTTTTACAGCCCGCTGGTAGTTTGCGCGAGTTTACTGAACATTCACTATCTTTACCGATTCTCTTATAGCTGGTTTAGTGTCGTACAGAACGCTTAATTATATTAAATTTATCGGTAAAGGTTCTACTATTGTCTGTACCTTTTTCAGGTCTTATCGGTTGGAAGTGTAATAAAAAACACATACATACATACATACATAACATCACGCCCATAGTCCCCATAAAAAACACCCCTCTCATTATTGGTTTAACTCTAGATAATTTTAAGTATACCTCGGCGTTGAGGATATACTTTGTGGGAAAAACTGCATATTCAAATAAATTTATTTTTCGGTAACTATGATCTAATTTGTCTGCAATCTATGGGATATCTAGGTATGATAGCAATTGATTTAAGATGGTGACCGGATTTAGTAATACTAAGATTATGGTGTAAGTCGGTAAAGTACGGTGTAATCTTGACTTTGAGTAAAATAACCTTGCAAGTATGTATCGGTAGTTAGGTAACTGCATACATACAAACCAAATTCAAGCACATATCTCTGTTTTTGTTAAACATATGTATGTTTGAAAAAAACAGAGGTACCTATGTGCTTGAATTTGAACCAACATAGGTACCTATGTTGGTCAAATTCTCATCTGAGAATCCACTGAAAGGAAGCGAATGTTTTAGAATTTAAATTCTGTAACACTTCATCTGATTTTTTGCAGATTCAGCCATGTTGCAAGTAACTGTGATAATACGGTTACATTATTTAAATTAGTACCGAGTTTTATTGGCCGCCATCTTCAAGAATAACTTTTGTGGGAATCACCAGCAATCAGAATTCGGCCGAAATTTTATTACTTCGTCGTCAAAGACAAAATTAAATTTAATAAACGATGCCTAAGTCGAGTTTCACGAGATCGTGGTCCAGCCACAAGAGGTAGATGTCAGATTTGAAATTGGAATGAAACAATGTGATTTTGATTATCTTTTTTTATTCTAAATCGTGTCTGGGCTTTTTATTTGTTTTGGAGAATCAATATCAACAAGAATTGCGCTAGTCGACGTAACAATATGTGCGTTGTCAATTGTTTGTAATATTTGTCTTAGTGTTACGCCCGCAATTCCCTAAGGTGTCGAATAGGTTGGGATTGGTTAAAAATTGTGCAATCGTAGTGACACGTGGCAAGCTCGTCATCTACATCAATCACAAACCCAATACAGAATGGTGCATCGGTTATAGGGTTTGATAAGTTGTCTTTTACGACATGACAACAAGAAAAACAGTTGGCACATTATTTTTGACTCCCAAACCAACATGGGATATGGTTTTTATAAAACTGTACCATTTTTCCATAACTAGAACTGACATATGCCTATAACCAGACATACGATATATCCGAATAAGAATGTATAAATTACCTAGTGCACTCGATATTGCACGAACCGAGCAGCTATTACAACCCGTAACGGATAGCTCGACTGGGCAGCCGCGTAACTCATTGTAATTGCTCTCCGCGTCAGCGGCTCGGCCGGAAGAGCCAGAATCGAGCAATAACTCAACTTAACCGAGCTCCGAGTCTTTCAGTGCTCGATTGGGTAAGCGCAAAAATTTGCAGTTAATCAAATGTGTCAGTGCTGTAAGAGCAAAATAATACATTAAAAATCAATTCCGGGACATCAGTATTGGATTTGTACACTTTTATAATACAATGTGAATTGAAAAATAACTTTAATTTCTTTAATATCTGTTACCTAGAAATAAGTATATTTATGATTCAAATACAACACAATTTTAAAGGATCTTTTTCAGTTCTTCAGAAATAAGCACAGAATGGTATAAAGAAAGCGAACAACCATATCTAATAGAGCCGAATATAATGTTCCACGACATACTTCCAACAGCAATCGCTCTATCAGCCCCATTTCCCGTTGCAACCGAGCAGCTATTACAAGCCGTAACGAATGGCTCGGCCGGGCGGCCGCGTAACTCATTGTAATTGTTCCCCGCGTCAGCGGCTCGGCCGGTATTGCCAGAATCGAGCAATAATTCAATTTAACCGAGATCCGAGTCTTTCGTGCTCCATTGAGCAGACGTAAAATCCCAAAATTGTATATTTTATCAAGTGAGTGCGTCACATGTATATTGAAATGTTAGATGCAAAAATCTAAAGCGTATATAGGTACATACCATCGTGCCTACCATTCCTGAAGGGGTAGACAGAGCCCAAATAAGCTTCTTAAACCACATTCATCCGGAAATTAATTTTATGTTGGTTTTGATGGAAAAGTGGTCAATACAAGTAGTCACCTCGTAGCCTACATAATCCCAAACTCAACACGCAACACTCCATTAGTCACATTTAACGACATGACGTTAGGCAAGGAACAAGTTGTTTTTACAATTTTCCGTCTAACCCTCGTCTAAAAAAAATAATGAGTTATACATACATACACATATATAACATCACGCCCATAATCCCCGAAGGGGTAGGCAGAGTCAAAGTGGCAGCATGCCCCTTCAACCACATTCAGCCAAAAATAAAGCCGGGCTGGGTTAGATGGAAAATTGTTAAAAAGCGGTGACAAGCGGCTAACCTATTGCCTACACAATCACACACCTAAAACCCGATATACTATTAGTCGCCTTTTACGACATGCTAGGCAAGAACCACAGTTGGCATATTCTTATTAAGTCCCAGACTAACACGGGACAGTAAGCTGGGTTGGATGGAAAGCTGTGAAAAAGGAGTGACAAGTGGCTAGTTCGTCGCCTACTCAGTCACATAGCCAAAAGCCCGTAAACCATTAGTCGCCTTTTACGACAGGCTAGGCAAGAACCACAGTTGGCACATTCTTTGTTTTTTGTCCAAGATCAACATGGGCCAAGTCCCAGACCAACATGGGACAAAAATGAGTTATTTCGTTTTTCATCAATTTACTAATATATAAAGCTGAAGAGTTTGTTTGATTGCTTGTTTGCTTGAACGCGCTTATCTCAGGAGCTGGTCCCATTTGAAAGCTTTTTCCAGTGTTACATAGCCCATTTATCGAGGAAGGCTATATAATATTAACCATAAACGCGGGCACAGCTAATATGATTTAAAGAGCTTCTTAGCTTAGCTCTTTGGAATCTGCTTACCTCTTCGGCGTGATGGTATGTATCACATTGAAAATTAAAACAATTCACTTCCCGGTTCATGCAGAAAACAATTTCGTAATTTTTTGTAGTTTAACTTAACAAGTTTCACTAAAACTGCGCATTGTAATGCGCAAACTTGAAACGTTTAGCGTCATACATATTTTTTATCACCTACCCGTACTTTTCTCATTAAAGAAAGTTTTCTTAATTTTCTCCAGTTAATAATCTCGTACCACTTTTATGTTTTCGTTTAAGCTCATTTCACATTACTTCGGCTTTATCTTCAGAAACTAATTAAAACGAGCAATTAAAAGAGGATTTAACCTTTACATTGTAACTCTTTACTGGTTTGATGAAAGATAAGATATTTATAAGGCTTTTAATTTAGTATGTGATTGAAAATGGAAATTTCGACCTTTAGACAATTTATCTTTGAGTACTAATTGAAACATTTTTATTAAGAACATTATTCTAGTTTTACTTTATGAAGTTGGTAGAGATGTCAGATTAGAGATAGATGAAGAATTTTCATGTAAATTGAGTATTGGCTTATACTTTTCCAAGTAATTTTCTTTGATGTTTTTTTTACATTTTAATACTCTAGTTTACGGCTTTCTTATAACTGACTAATCGTCTGTAGAAACACTTTTATGTGGACTTTTCCTTCTCATTTAGTATAGTGCTTGGTACGATAGTAATAAAGGTGGATTTAAAAAAAAACCTTCTGCTACACAAATCCTGGACAAGCGATAAACATGTGAATATTGATAATTCGTTACTTAGATAATAGTTAAGATGTTCAATTAAAATTAGGAATATAACAGTAGTAATTATTAGGGTTTAATAATAATTAACTTATGAAAATACTTTATTGACTTGCTTGCACATGTACGGACAGCGCGAGAACCATAGAGTGTAGAAGAGCATAGACAAGCGACCTTAAGTGTCAAAAAAAATATTCAAGTGGCACAGGCAAACTTGTAGACAGCCAAGTACATAAATAAAATTTATCCTTAATAGTTACACTCTAGTAACTAGAGTTTAAATACTTTTATTATACGTACATATTATATACAAACATAATGTTTGTATATCATAGATATTATACATATTATACAAGCATTAGTTTGTATTAGTTTATATGCTTGTGCAGTGATATGGACACAGTTATTTTTGGTGCGAATTTAAATGCGATTAAGATAGCCAATCAGCTGATCAACTTTTGTATGGAAAGTAAACATCATATCAGAGCTTTTTTTATAAAAAGGTCTTCGTAGAATAATTTTCATGAAACCTTTACCAATGTACTTATCATTATGGTCTTGCAGTGACGTACTCTAATACCCCCTCCGTCAATAGGAAATAGGTGTGGCAGTATATGTATGTATGGTGATTGGCCCTTTGGTCGAGTGGTTAGAGACCCTGGCCACGAAACCAAGGGTCGCGGGTTTAAATCCCGCTAGGGCCAAATGTTTCGTGAGATGAATTTGGACATTTGTACTCGAGTCATGGATGTTTATAAACTTATTTCTACAAGTATCTATAGTACAATACATAAGCTCAGTTTAGAACTAGAGAATTGGTGCGTCAGTCTGGAGAAATTATTATCATTATTATTATGTATGTATACTTTGTATATTATGTATATGTTAACATATGTATATATGCCGCCGATGGTGCAGTACCGTCTCCCTTGCTATGTGACGGATCTCCCAGCGCTCCAGCTTCGTGGCATGAATGTATCGCTTCAACGTGCCCCACCTACAAATGCTGCGTCGTCGGGCCTGGACACTAAGATGGGAACCAATTTTACATCCATTTGACTGTAATGTAAGTCCTTGCTAAAACCTTAACATAGAGTGCTGTGCATACTAGGTTATTATTATAGTATATGCAAAACATCTAACCTACTTATTTAACTTATTATTCTAAGAAACTTATTTAAAGAATGTTAGAAAATGAGCAAATATATTTTTTGCTTCACATACAAAAAGATAATCAACTTTTGTATGGAAAATAAAAAAATCCTTTAAATGAATACCTTAGAATAATGAGTAATGTAATATCTAATAGTACCTTGGAATAGAGTAATGATTTAAATGTGGTTTTGGATTAACTAAAAATTAGCTTCTTTAAATACATACATAACATCACGCCCGTAAACCGAAGGGGTTGGCAGAGTCATTGACACAACAAGCCTCTTTACCAATGATTGTACACCTTGTATAAATTGTATTGAAAAGAGTACCTACCGAGTTTCTTGCCGGATTCTTCTCGGTAGATACAACATTCCGAACCGGTGGTAGAATCATATAGCTGTGGCTTCACCTGTATTTGACGATTAATAAGTGTTTCCTTGAAACCTATATAAATAAAGAATATTTTGACTTTTACTTTGACTTTGACTTTGACAATATTCAGTAAATTACTAAAAAAAAAGCTATGTATATATAGTATCTACATAATGATAAAGATCTTTCAGTGTTGTACAAATACAATCCAATTTCGTTTCATAAGTCCTAACAATGGTATGTTTCTTTCTGAACCGCGTGCTAGTTGGAATTCTGAATACTTTTAAAACTGATTACGTTAGCATTGTAATTTAAAATTGTGTACTTAGCTGAATCTATTTAAATATAAAATTCATATACCTACGCGGTGTATTTGCGAATAAAAGTAATAAAAGTCATGAATAACAAAATATACATGAATATTTTAAGTGAAATTGTTTGCGCATGTCTAATAACTATAGTTTTTAATAGCAATTGTTTTTCCTGTCTTACTGTTGTAGTGATATTTTTATGGAAATCTCGTTATTGCGTAGTTGCAAATAGCTATTTTAGGATAATTGATCACCAAGTTAGTTGCTGTTGAACTTAACACCATGAGTACCATCTATTGTCGATGTTACTATCAAAATAAAGTAAGCTCATGTTAAATAAGCGATTTTTTTGAAACATACTTTCATATATCACAGATCTACTATCGTTATACATATAAAATAAATATAAATATCCATAGACATCACTTGCATTGATCTGACTCCGAGGTAAGTTGCGTAAGCACTTGTGTTACGGTTATCAGAATGAACAGTGATGTCAAATTAAGGATGTTATCGATACTAAATATTAGGGTATGCAAAATACAAATGGTATTTTTGCAAGTATTTTTAGACCGTGTCGTGTATCTGTCTGGTGGCATTTTCCACGTTTCTACTAACTATATCATCCTTCCACGTAACAGCGTAAGTCTCCAGGGGTGTTCTACGTGATACATGGGGGCTAAGCACCTTGCTACGCGCCTTGGCCATCGTCCAGGGATGCTCCTCCAGCCGACGTATTAAGCTTCCGACGCGATCTCCGATATTTCATCGGATATTTTTGTTTCACTTCATATCTTCATGTGCTATTATTGGATGATTATCCGGCGCCATTTAGCGATACTATTATCTGATTAAGTGATTTAAGTGTTTTGTTTTTGGCTGCATGTGGTTCAAGGGGCCTGCTGCCCCTTTGGCTCTGCCTACTCCTTCGGGGATTATGGGTGTGATGTTATGTATGTATATAAAAATAAATAAATAAATAAATTCTTCAGACTGGCACACCAATTCCCTAGTCCCAAACTAAGCTTAAGCTTGTGCTATGGATACTAGGTGAACGGATAGACCTACTTAAATACGTTTATAAACATCCATGACTCGAGTACAAATATCCATGTTCGTCACACGAAATATTTGCCCCTAGCGGGATTCGAACCCGCGACCCTTGGTTTCGTGGCCAGGGGCTCTGACCACTCGACCAACGGGCCAGTCAAAATGTATGTACCTCATTTAACTTTATAGTTAAATGAGGTACATACATTTTGACTGGCCGATCAAGCACTTATGTGGTTGATCGTGAAAGTTTTCACTTCAAATCTTTTTCTTAAATCTAATACTTAATATAAAGTATCTAAGAATTTCGGAAAAACCTAAAATGGTTAGTTCTTTGTTAAGTTTATTTGAAAAGTCAACATAGCCAATTTCTTATAAAGTTATTAGAAAATATTTTTTTACCTTTGAAGTAAACGTATAACTTATCAGATATTTCACTACACTTGTTGCGTGATGAATATATTAGCTATATTTTTAACTGATATGATCTGTATTTTCATCTTGCTGAAATTTCTTATAAAAAGCGTGCGCAAACCGCAATACATTGTTTAAATTAGTCTAAATCTTTATAACACTAATTTCTTAGATCTAATACAATAAGATTCATTATTTTGAGCTTCAATAGTCACCTACATGGCATGTAAAACCAAAATATTATGACATTACGTCACGCCTTTTTCCCATACCATTCCCATACCATAGGGTGGGCAGAGATCACGACCTTCCATTTATTATAATCCTGAGGGAGCAAAAGGTGTGAGACCTTTCGCTTCTTTCGCTTTCATTAATCTTTTCATGTCCGGCTGAGAGCACTTTTGACCAGACCTTTTGATAACATTTTTCCTATTAGGTCATGGAACATCTAGAACTTTCTATTCGAATAGTTCCTTTCAAACTTCATTCATAAATTCTTTTATCAGGGCTTCATTCATCTTTATTTTGTATGTTCCTCAGTGACCGGACTACTACGGCTATTGTTCGAAATAATAATCTACCTAAAGTCTACTTTCATCGGAATATATATAAATAATAAATAAATAATAAATAAATTCTTCAGACTGACACACCAATTCCCTAGTCCCAAACTAAGCTTATGCTTGTGCTATGGATACTAGGTGAACGGATAGACATACTTATATACGTTTCTAAAACATCCATGACTCGAGTACAAATGTCCATGTTCATCACACGAAACATTTGCCCCTAGAGGGATTCGAACCCGCGACCCTTTGGTTTCGTGGCCAGGGTCTCTGACCACTCGACCAACGGGCCAGTCATATATTTTTGTAGTTCCTCAACAGATAACTTTTTAATTAACAATTTATGTGGTCCGGCCGCGAAGCAGTACTCTAACCGCGCCACCTCAAATTAATTCAGGTCATAGAGCCTAGTATGTATCTACCTTTGTATACCTACTACCTTTCTTAAAGGTAGTTGTAGTGTCAATGAAGTGATCTTACACTATTAAATCACATAACTAGCCGTTTTCGTGACGCCGTCCACGTATAGTCTAAAAAACGGTAGTTTTTTTCGGTATAACATCAGTACCTTTCTACGAAAGTTTTATGAAATTAAATTTTGGGGAACAGCCGAAATAAACGTAGCATTTTTTTTAATTTTTGTCATAAAAATATTATATAGGTACTTTCATGGTTGCACATTACACCACGTTCATAATCCCCTAAGGGGTAGGCAGAGTAAAAGGGTCAGCAAGCACTTTTAACCACATTCAGCCAAAATTAAAACTGTGTACGTTATCCCAATATTTATTTCATACTTGGATTTAGGTAGTAAGTACTTGTTAAATACTTCGATATTACAAACTGACAGTTGACAAGCTCGATGGCGCATGCGGTAGTGACCCTGCCCCATGCGCCAAGAGTTGTGGGTTCGATCCCCACCCAGGACAAACATTCGTGTGATGAATACTAGTGTTTGTTCTGTGTCTGGGTGTTAATATCCAATATTTAAGTATATATTTGTAATACCACTGTTGATTCTGATATCCGTAACACAAGAGCTCAAGCTACTTACCTCGGAGTCAGATCAATGTATGTGATGTTGTCGGATATTTATTATTATTATTTAGTTATATTTTACATAGAGTATATATTCCTTGTTCATATAATTCAATTTCACCACCGCCATTCGAAACCAAATAATTATATTCTCAAACTTTACCGGTCACCACAAAGGCCCAATATAAGTTGTCAAACTGCGATGGTCGCAATCAAATTAGTTGGTGCACTCGTGTCATCGCGGGCACTCGCTGCGCTCATTAGTAAGCGCCCATTTGAAGAACATCACGTGACCTACATGCCGGGTCGAGTGGTGCAAGTTAGGTGATGATGCGGGTATGACTACCTAACGATATTGGTGTGACATACGTCCTGACTTGTCTTAAATGGGTACAGGGTTAGTACTGATTTACATTGGGGCGATGTAATTTAATGTAGGTTAAATAAGCTTTTGTGGATTATCGGAAATGTGCGCTTAGATAGGAAATATTTGTAAATGTGATTACATGGGATACATGTAAAATGGCTGCGTTTGCACACTAAAATGCATTTTAGTGGTTATAAGAGATAAGTCTTATACATAGCTGTCTGAAGAATAAACATATTTTTAACAGAACGATTAGAGTCCCATGTTTGTCGAGGACTTAAAAAGAATGTGTCAACTGTGTTTCTTGCCTACCACGTCATAAAAGGCGACTAATAGTATATGGGGTTGTGGGTATCTGATTGTGTAGGCGACAAGCTAATCACTTGTCACAAAATTTTCACAATTTTCCATCTAACCCAGCCCAGTTTTGATTTTGGTTGAATGTGGTTATAGGGGCCTGCTACCCCATGACTGCGTACCTCTTCAGGGACTATTGGCGTGATGTAATGTATGTATGTATGTGAGTAATTATCCATCTATTTAAGAACATAATTGCATATAATTTTTACACTTATGAAACAGGACCATATCCGTATCATACAAATACGTGTAGTTTACAATTGTAGTAAATTGTACAATTTTAACTAATTTCTGAAAAATCATACTTTAAAGCCACTTTGACGCTGCCTACCCCTTCGGGGATTATGGGCGTGATGTTATGTATGTATGTATGAGGAGTTAAAAACCAGAAGCGGAAATAGCTACAACAAAGAAATAGTTTTACAGTAGACACTTTCTCTTAACTTGGGCTGCACTTTCGAGAGGGTGTTGTGAGAGAGTCACCTTTTAGTCCGACAATTTTAGTAGGCCGTGCTGGAGTACGCTTGCGGTCGGACGGTCGGAATCGCCCCGTTCCGACATCAACCCGATATGGACTGAGACTTTTACTTACTTGTATATCTAATTTTGACTGGCTCGATGGCGCATTCGGTAGTGACCCTGCACTATGCGCCAAGATTGTGGGTTCGATCCCCACCCGGGACAAACATTTACGTGATGAATACTTGTGTTTGTTCTATGTCTGGGTGTCCAATATTTAAGTAGGTATATATTTGTAATACCACTGTTGTTTCTGATATCCGTAACACAAGTGATAAAGGTACCTTATCTCGTAGTCAGATCAACATATGTGATGTAGTCTGATATTAATTTATTTATCTAATACCAATGAAATGTTTTCCGCATCAGAAACACGTTGATTAAGTGGTAATTTTTATTCGTTCTAAATAAATACTCACAATATAAAATAATCCACGCTATTTCCCCAACGTAATAGGGAGAGAGAATTGCATGCCATACGAAACAGCCCTTATACATACTTATAAATGTTTTCGTGAAGCCTAGTTTTCCGTGCCTCATGTTGCTCTGGGACTAGAAAGAAAATAATGTACCAACTTTGTTCCTTGTCTATCATGCCGTAAAAAGCGACTAATGGGTTCGTAAAATTTTGTAAACATCGTTATTTTATATTTCGGTGTCTGACAAGCCGACTTCACGACATGGTTCAAATGCAAATATGATCTATACACCCCTGTAAAATATGTTGTTGAAAAGATTAACTGCCGAGTTTCTTGCCGGTTTCTTCTCGGTAGAAGCAACATTCCGAACCGGTGGTAGATTCATATTATTAGTTGATTTTCCTGTTGAATTGACGATTTGTCGTATTGTTAACCTCCTCCTTTTTTGAAGTCAGTTGAAAACCGTTGAGCTTGTATGAAAAGGATCATGAATGTTGAAGAGGAGAGTGAGGTAGGTATGTAAGGATCGTGCCGTATGGCGTTCGGTTCTCTCTGCCTACTAGGGAAGTGGCGTGAATTTTAGTTAGTTAGTTAGTTTAAGCTTAAAGCCACTTCCCTATCTTTCAATTTAAATTTAATTTAAATTTGGTGGTTTGATTTTTCTAGATTATAATTTTAGCGAAATACTTATTTTTTAAACAGCATGGTGCACTAATTATAAAATAACTGAGTTCACAATCACAGCGACATACATACGGCACGATTCTCATTCAAACCGCATAGCTTGACTGACTCAAAGAGCCCACTCGTAAATCGTATCATATCCCTTTTTACGCATTTGGCTGACAGAAATAACCCTTACCCACTTTGAATTAGTGTCTTAATTTATTTTCATGAGATCACCCAAAAATACTACATGTACTCGTATGTCTAAACCATGACCCTAGTTTATATGTTCTCGTAAACGCAACGCATTGAATTCCATTTCCTATCCCTTTGGGACAAGGATCAAACTTGAACGGTACTTTACTTAATTAGATACTTTCAGAAGTTGATTCAGAAGGGTTTCTTTCTATCAGAGGGAACAAGTGGGTACTAAAAGAATACGTAATAGATGGATTCCGGTTTAGATTAATTTGTCCTTGGGTAATGAAGCATGTTTGGGTGTGTTTTGGAGAAGTTAGATTTTAACACGCTTTATTTACTCGCACTGTGTAATGAAATAAGAGTAACAGAACTAATCACGATATAAATAAATATCCCACAACATCACATACATAGATCTGACTCCGAGGTAAGTAGCTTAAGCACTTGTGTTACGGATATCAGAATCAACAGTGGTATTACAAATATATACTTAAATAATAGATATTAACACCCAGATACTGAACAAACACAAGTATTCATCATACGAATGTTTGTCCTAGGTGGGTGTGGATACAGATTACGGCCTTAGTTGAAACTAGACTCCGTGGTAGCAGCTTCCTAGTATTATTTCTAGTCATAAACTAATAGTTACAAACATATCCCAAATAGGTAGGTCAATGCAAGCAGCCGAAAGGTCCATAAATCACATTTACTCAAAAATAAAGTCGAGTTGGGTTAATGGAATTTCGTAAAAAAGTAATTAAAAGTGGCTAACTCGTCGCCTACTACGACCGCTAGGCAATAATATTCTGTCCTTAGCAGTTGGGATATTCATTTACATTCTTTTAAAATCCCAGACCAACATATGATGGAAACTAATTGTTAAACCCGAAATAACAAACTGTCCCAGAAGCATATAAAACAAGTTTATTTCGCAGACAAAATTATACAAACCATGAGTGTGTGTGACAACACGGTGGTCTGCCTATAGCCAGAGCGAATAACACAACTACTGATCTTTCTCCCGCTTTTTACTCGCGCCAAAATTGAGTTAGCACAATTTTTACAATGCTGTATAAAACTGTCTTCCTTTTCCAAAGTAAACATGTCCGTGGTAACCTTTACACGCACTCGTTCGTATTTACGGCAGCAATAAAACGTAGCCATTAAATTCGGCTTAGCCACGGGTCAGGCCGTTATCTTTAGTTCTTGCTGTCACTGGAGTTGTTTGTGGTGACGTGACCCCTGGATACATTTAGTGTTTGAAGAGTCTAGCCTAAAGTTACTGCAATAGAAATACAGTGTGAAAGATAATACACTAATAGGCTATTTTACTCAAAAAAATGTATAATCCATAAGTAAGATTATAAAAAAAAATACGGACGTTTTGCTTTATCTAATACTCGAAAAATGGCAAAGATCTGAAATAAGGCGCTTTACGTTACTTGAACGGTAAAATTTTACGGACATAGTGACGTCACGTGGTATTTTAACACGCGATATCTTCATCAATTTTAAACAAAAGAAAAAATAACGTAATTTTTTGTAATCTGTATAATGGACTATAATTTTTTTTTTAGTGAAATTGCCTATTATGTTAGTTCTTCGTTAAAATAACAAAAAAAAACGAATAATTAGGTACAGTAAAATAGTTGGATATTATTTCGACTTAAGACGTTTTATTCCATTTTCGGAACAGTATGGCTTCTGCAGAGGTCGTTCCACAACTGATGCTGGAATTGCGCTCATAAAACATATATATGAGGCCTGGGAAAACTCACTCAATGCTCTTGGTGTATTCTGTGATTTATCCAAGGCATTTGATTGTGTTGATCACCGGACTCTCATTTGCAAATTTATTCTCATTTGGACCATTACGGCGTCAAAGATCTTGCTCTGGAACTTATAACATCATACATTAATTCCAGAATTCAAAGAGTTGATATAAACGGAGCTCTTTCTACAGGATCGAAGGTTACCATGGGTGTCCCCCAAGGATCTATTCTGGGCCCTTTCCTATTTTTAATTTATATTAATGATTTGCCATTCTGTGTTAAAGACTTATGTAAGATTGTATTATTTGCTGATGACACATCGCTCATTTTTAACATTGATAGAAGTAAAAATAATTTTGATGACGTAAATAATACTCTCTCGATGGTCTTAAATTGGTTTACAGTAAATAACCTACAGCTTAATGCATCAAAAACAAAATGTGTGAATTTTGTTCTTCCAAACGTAAGACAAGTAGATGTAAGCCTAAAGTTGGACGGCGACAAATTGGAATTAGTCGAATCGACCGTCTTTTTAGGTATTAATCTAGACTCAAAGCTGCAGTGGAATTATCAGATTTCTATTCTTGCCCGGAAGCTTAGTTCAGCTGTTTTTGCGATTAGGAGAATTAGACAACTTACAGACGTTGCAACATCTCGTCTGGTCTATTTCAGTTACTTTCATAGCATCATGTCTTACGGTATTCTTCTTTGGGGAAAGGCAGCAGAAATCCAGACTATCTTTCTTCTTCAAAAACGAGCTATTAGGTCTATCTACAATCTAAACACTCGAGACTCTCTTAGGGAGTTATTCAAGCAAATTGGGATTCTCACCGTTGCCTCACAGTACATATATAGCTGCATCTTATATGTGCATCAAAACATCAATTTGTTTACTAAAAAATGTGATGTGCATAATAAAAATACAAGAAATAAGTTTAAGATAGCAATACCACGTTTCAGACTTCAAAAGTTGTCACGTAGCTTTATGGGACAAAGTATAAATTACTATAATAAAATTCCCGCAAGTATCATAACATTGCCTCTCATTCAGTTCAAACAGTACATTAAAAATACCTTACTACAAAAAGGTTATTATACTACTGACGATTATCTGAACGATAAGACAGCTTGGGTAAATGAATCTCCATTGGGATCTAATGTGAAATCTTTAATAGTGTAGTCTGAATCTTGTACACCTTTTCCTATGGTTAGTGGCTGATGTTGGATATTTGTGACCTTTTTCTTTTTAGTTTTTTTAATTAATTGCTGAGATAGCCTGAGTAGTCATGCTCACTTAATTGCCTCTGGGGTGGTGGCGTTATGTGGCGGGTCGTTACATTCCCTCTGATATGGTTGAGTGAAATGATGGCTGACACATACGTCATGCTTGTGCACAGGTGCCACCTTTGGGGGCTGGTCTGCTCTGGTTAATCTTACACTTTTATTGTACGTCATCATATTATGTCATCTCCCGCAGTCATTGATTGTATGATTTGGTTTAGAACATTTAAAAAAAAAACGTGTATATTACTCATGTATATTTTGACGCTGAAAAGAGTAACTACCGAGTTTCTTGCCGGTTTCTTCTCGGTAGAATCAGCATTCCGAACCGGTGGTAGATTCACATTGCTCAAAAAATTTTGTAAAATTGACGATTTATAAGTGCTATTTTTTTGAGGCCTACATGAATAAAGAAATTTTGAATTTGAATTTGAATTTATAATATAAACTAACTAACTAAACTTCACGCCACTTCCCTAGCGGGGTAGGCAGAGAGAACCGAACGCCATGGCACGATGCTTACACACCTCACTCGCCTCTTCAACATTAATATACATGCTTTATATTATGACTAAAATATCGCAATAACATTATTCCTAAATAATTAACCTTAATGTGTATTAATATTAAATTTAGAGCGATGGTAGCTCAATGGTAAGGACACGCGCCTCTTAACCGAGGAGTGCGGGTTCAAACCCGGGCATGTACCTCTAGATTTTAAAAAAATCTATGTACATATTTATACCACTAGCTCGACGGTGAGGGAAAACATCGTGATGAAACCTGCAAATTCAAACAACTTTGAATTTGTAACCATGATCCAAAAATTGTCTGGTTCCCCTATCTTAGGGTTACGAAGGTCAGATCGGCAGTCGCTTCAATGTAATTACCAGGCTCGCTACATCCTGGATCATGGTCTAAGCGGACCCCGTCTAAGCACGGGACATAACGCTAGGAAGATGATGATGTGTATTAATATTAAAATGGATTCCTTTATATCAGTTTTGAAGTATTAAGATAGTTCCCAGATGTTTTCGAATAACGGATGATATTAAAATTAAGATTAATATATATTTTTGACAAAGAACATGTTACGCAATGCAATGCAACAATGATAGTTTTAATAACAAAATCTCATGCTATGTAGTATAATGAATGACAGCAGCTCTTTATTAATAAGTAAACAATTTAACTACTTGCTGGATTTAAGACTTACCTGTGTTTCAAATTATCCTCCAACACTCCCACAAATTCAATTCCCATAAAACGGTTTTCAACAATAGCAATACAATCAAACAAAAATCCTCTGATCGCTGTCAGTACTTGTTTTTGTTTGCAATCCCGAGTTCAATTTTCTTTTTGCTTGTCTCTTTCTCTCTAGAGACAATTTATATTCCATTTATTCAGAGCGAGTGGACGCGAATCCCTCTAGAATATATCATGTTACAGATTAAAGCTGTTCCGTTTACGAGTCTTAAGACATTTTACACTGATTCTTGTCTTATTATATTAGGTTGATGTGTACTTGTTATTTTGGATAAATAAGCTTGTATTTGTATATCAGATTCAATAATTCACAGGTTGGGTTATTAGCGTCAAGACCTCGGAGTAAAAGTTATGCGCGTGGGTTCTATTCCTGCTCCGGAATAAATAGTTCTGGATAAAATAAGCGTTAGGCCCGTTTGGTCGAGTGGCCAGAGACCCTAATCAAAGGTTGCGGGTTCGAACCCCGCTATATTTTGTGTGATGATCATGAACGTTTATACTCAAGTCATGAATGTTAAGTATGTCTATCCGTTAACTTAGTACCCATAGTACAAGCTTTCAAACTTAGTTTGGAACTAGGGGATTGGTGTGTCAGTCTGTAGAATTCATTAATTTATAAGCATTTGTATGGGTGTTTATGATACCTATGTAAATGTTGATTTAGATATCTTAAATGGTTAAAACTATTTACTTTTACGAATCAATGCGTCTATTGTAACAGCGAACGTGTGTAGCTTATCTTCGAGAAAGATTTGCAACTGTCCATTCCACTCGCAAATCTATGCACGTCATGTTTTCCCGCAAATTTCCGCGTATCCCCGCAGCTAAGTCAATCGGGGCAATCAATCCTCTATTATCCCTCGGGCCCTCTGAAGCGCCTCATTAAGAGGACAGTCCGCGCCGCGCGTGACTGGGCTGCGTACTAGTTCTGTATTAGCCTGTAGGCTGTTATGATTCTATTGTCGATATCAGATTCGTTATTTTTACTGTAACCAGATTATTCCGGTGTGGTATTTGGTAATATTTTATTCTAATCTGAGCAATTTTGTTTAAGTTATGGCCGTGTTATTCATTTTTTATCGTGCATGAATTCTACCGTTTCTCCATCCCTTCGGATGGTGCAGTTGAATATTAACGACATTTGTACTGACGGAGAGTTTTACTCTCAGTATTATGTTCAAAACGTGTAAAAAATATATTAAATTTACGTGTAAATTTTGCATTTAATTACCGTAATGTGAGCCAATTTTAACTATGGCTAGTATTATAGATAATTTCAATTACACAAAGTACCTGCAAACCGGATACACAATGGAAATAAGTTTGAATCAAAAGCAACAATGAACGACTTTAATTAAATAAATGACGAAATGTTTGCGTATGTTTACTTGTATATTTGTTATGTACACATAATGTCCTGATGGAATTTTTTGTGTATCTCCGTACCTTAGTCATTCGGAGCAATCAATTTTGTTTTATCGCTCCGCTCCTCTGAAGGGCCTCATTAAGAGGACAGTATGCTCTGTACCGTAATATTTTAGCAATTTGAGCAAGCGATGTACGGTTTTTGCAGAAGTTCCTGTCTGTTTTTATATTATACTTATATATTTTAATTAATATGAAAACATTACTGCAAAAAGTTTTAAAAAGATTAGACTGGGAATACAATTTCTGTTCTGCAATATGACAGTTAAACGTTTTCTACACAAGAATATTGCTTACTATACATATACTGTAGTTAAATGACTGATCTCTATTCAAAAAACACAATTTCATTAAATTCTCTTATTTTATAACTCCCAAAAGTACATAATAGAGTTAGGACTTTAATGTGCGACAATGTATTGTTCTAATATATGAACTAAACAGCAAAAATTGTTTTATTTTAAACATGATATTATCAGTCCTATGTTTGTCTGGGACTTAAAAAGAATATGTCAACTGTGTTTCTTGCATAGCATGTCGTAATAGGCTACTGACTGACGATGGTATATGGGGTTTTTGGTATGTGATTGTGTAGGCGACGAGCTGGCCACTTGTCATTACTTTTTCACAATTTTCCATCTAACCCAGCCCGGGTTTGTTTTTGGCTGAATGTAGTTAAAGAAGCCTGCTGCCGGTTTCGGGGATTATGGGCGTAATGTTATGTATGTAAATATATTTTTTAGACATTGACCAATACATCCATCTTTAAAATCTAATTTTATTTTATTTTTGGATGAATGTGGTTTACGGAGCATTTACCACTTTGACCATATGTTTACTCCTCAGTACACCATACATACCTAATTAAGGTAAGTTTATCTTATATTAGCCATCAGTACTCACAAAATACCGTTTTATCGACACAACATGCGGTTGATCGCGTGCATCACTATCCATCCAGTATTAGCCCAAGCGGACTTGTTATGAATTCATTGTCGATTCCATGGATGTTATTTTCATTACACCTTGGTAATTCACGGACAGTATTTCGGTCGTGTCCGTTCTAATTTCAGCTTTTTCAACCCACACAGGGTTTAATTCAAACACACGTCGTCCGCAAATTAGATCACTCCCTTTTTCAATTCGCAAGTTGTCCAAAGGGATTATTATGAAGCTTCATTGTATATATTAGTGACTATCTATCTTCATTTCTTTTTTATTTTTGGCCTAATGTGGTTTAAGGCGCCTGCTGCCCCTTTAACTCTGCTTATACTTTCGGGGATTATGGGCGTGATGTTATATATGTGTTTATTTTCATCGCGTTCTTCTGCTATTTTAGGTAACAGGAAAAAATATTCACTAATCGATTTCGGTGACTGCGTGGTGTTGAATTGCTTTTTTTACGGCGTTTTTATAATTTTCTAAACTAATTATGGTTTATATTACTCCTTAAACACCAGCTTTCACAACACTAAAAAAATGCAAGAAGCATAATTGTTTTTATTGTAATAAAAACATGTTTTCATATTTCCATCTAACCCAGCCCATTGTCCCATGTCTGGGACTTAAACATAATGTACCAACTGTGGTTCTTTCCTAGCATGTCGTAAAAGACGACTAATGGTATATCGGGTTTTGGGTATGTGATTGTGTAGGCGGCAAGCCATTTGTCACCACAATTTTACAATGTTCCATCTAACCCAGCCTAGTTTTTTTTTTGGCTTAATGTGGTTAAAGGCGGCTTCTCCCCCTTTGCCTCTGCCTACCCTTTCGGGGATTATGGGCGTATTGTTATGTAGGTAGGTAAAAAGATGTTTTTCCCATTTGAAATGATTCTATCTGCATACAACACTCGCATGATACAAAGTTTAAATTGCTTACGACTACCGCTAGTAACAAGGACTCTAAAAAAATATAAATTATTAGAGCAAAAAAATAAATAAACAAAAAGTGCAATTTCACTTTCATCACAAACGAATACAATCGCTCAACAATTTCCGTCAAACGTTGTAGTGACTAAACTTGGAAATGTTATCGAACATTAAATCACTCCCAAAGATTTATTCGACACACTCTAAGCTTCTCCATTATCTCCATCCCTTTGTTCCAAATCCATAAATAAACTCTTCACGTGCATATCCGTGAACTGGGTCAAAAAAGTTCGACACTTTATTATCCAAAATTCATCCCACAAGTCATCCACAGCTGTAAAAGTCTTACGATTCCTCTACCTTAAGACTTGGGGTATATATAAAGTGACCACTTTTAGTCCTGATCAAAGCGGGACATCATCACGCAGTGTTTTTTATTTATCATATATTTACCTGTAATTTTATTTGTTATAGAAGATTAACCTGTGGAACATTTTACGCTATATGCAATGACAGAAGATTATTATTATGCAAACAAATTGCGGATTTTGTCTTTTTCAAAAGTGTTTTTCGTATTTGAAATTAATTGTTGGATCGTTCGTTCGGATTCTCAAAACGAGACTGGAAAAACGACACAAGCTTTTTTTTGGGGACATCACATACACAACCGTAAAACGTGGCAGGCCCGTATAAATGGGACCTTCCCTTTAAAACGGGACGTATGGTTGCTACAGCTATAACGGGACAACTCAAGGTTCGCATTAAGCTCGAAATATGTGGGGCTTCATTGTTTACGATGGTCGAGACGACCATTCATTGTTTTGGTGATAAACTTATAATCCGACCGTAGCGGGTTTATGATATTGCCAAAATAAAAACGCGACGAGTGTCTGGGGTGTAATAATGTGGAAATAGAGCCGTCATGCAATCTTCATCGATGCGTTTTGGGTTCCGTATATATTAATAAATAAATAATAAATAAATTCTTCAGACTGACACACCAATTCCCTAGTTCCAAACTAAGCTGATGCTTGTACTATGGATACTAGTTGAACGGATAGACATACTTACGTTTTAAAACATCCATGACTCGAGTATTTTTGGGTGAGCAGGATTGAGATTCGTGGTTTATATTATATTCTACATACATAATATCGCGCCCATAATCCCCGAAGGGGTAGGCAGAGTCAAAGGGGCAGCAAGCCTCTTTAACCATATTCAGCAAAAAATAAATCTGGAATCGAATAAAGAGCGTTCGTAGCTCTATGGTAAGGACACGTGCCTCTTAACTGAGTGGTGCGGCTCCAAACACGGCGCGTACCTCTAGATTTTTCAAATCCTGCATGGATTGTTTTTATTTATACCAATAGCTCGGCGGTGAGGGTAAACATCGTGATGAAACCTGCACATTCCACCGAGTAATGTGTAACCATGATCCAAATTTGTCTGGTTCCCCTATCTTAGGGTTACGAAGGTCAGATCGGCAGGCGCTACAATGTAATTACCAGACTTGCTAAATCCTGGATCATTATCTAAAGCAGATCCCGTCTAAGCATGGGACATAATGCTAGGATAATAAGGCAGGGTTAGATCGAAAATGTTATTTATTCTAGTCGTAGTTTTTTTTATGTTTAACTTGTGACAAGAAGTTGAAGAGTATTGTTTGTGTAATTTGAATATTCTTAACATTTGACATAAGTCCTATGTTGGTCTGGAACTTAAAAAATTATGTGCCAACTGTGTTTCTTGCCTAGCATGTCGTAAAAGGCGACTAATGGTATATGGGCTTGTGGGTATGTGATTGTGTGAAGACTATTTTTACACAATTTGCAATCTAACCCAGACCAGTTTTAGCTGAATGTGGTTAAAGGGGCCTGCTGCTCCTTTCACTCTGCCTATCCTTTTGGGGATTATGGGCGTGATGTTATGTATATATGTATGTATGTAACATAATGGTCCAAATTTGTGTGGAACGCAGAAACTTTTATTGTAAATAATCATATTATGTCATCTCCCGCAGTCATTGATTGTATGATTTGGTTTAAAACATTTAAAAGAAAAGTGTATATTACTCATGTATATTCTGACGCTGAAAAGAGTAACTACCGAGTTTCTTGCCGGTTTCTTCTCGGTAGAATCAGCATTCCGAACCGGTGGTAGATTCACATTGCTCTAAGGATTTTGTAAAATTGACGATTTATAAGTGCTTTTTTTTAAGGCCTACATGAATAAAGAAGTTTTGAATTTGAATTTGAAAACGTAAGTCTGAGAGCCCCCATTAAGAAAAGTACCTACCTAGTTCACGATGAAACAGTTATTGATCTCTGGGCTGAGCGAAAGCTGATTATGATTTTCTAAACACGAGTATGATACTTATTTTTGAACATATCTTTAAAAAGGATTTGGAACGAAGTTGGGTCACTTCGTTAAACCTTTCCAGTACTGCCGGGCTAGTAGTATAAATACCTACTTAAATATGAAACTTCTACCAACCAGCCCCACTTTGAATTGATATCTCTTGAATATAAAGTGGTGTGTTTACAATTGAGCCACGGTCAGTCTTATATTAGTTTTAACAAGACCCCAAAATCCTAAGATTTTACTCTCAGATTGTTCAGATTTTCCATACTCCAAATTAGTTTCTGTGTCCTTCAGGTTTCGCAACAGCTTTGTATTCATGATCTCAATTTGTCGAGATTGAATTTTGTTGACAACAACGTGCCTGGACTTGTTTCAGAGCTGTTTAGGACATTCACTTGGTATTCGTGTATGAATGTTTTAACTTTAACGCTGAAAAGGTGAGAAAGAGAGCAGCGAAAGTAGTTTCCTTCACTGCTCTCTTATATAAATATAATCATAATAGTTTATGATTTGTTGTGTTTAATAATTTAAGTAAGAGTAATTTGTTATTCAAGATATAAACGAGTTGCTTTTCCAAGTATTTCAAATATAAAAATCTAGACTACATAAACATTCAACAATTCGTAAATTAAATTTAAATTTGCAATATACTCTAGAAAAATCACAAAACCAAATTGGAATTTCGATTGATTGTTTGGTTTCTAAATGACATTTTCGCGAATACCAAACGTTTTTTAACGGTTAATAGAGTAAGCGCAAAAACAAACCGTATATTCCGCAAACGTTAATAACGCGAACTTTGAAACGATATTTCCGTTCGAAATGAACCTGCGCGAATAAATCAAAGCTTTCGATAGTCACCGAGCATCTGTGCAGAGAGCCGCAACTCGTAAATATTGTGAAATTTCTGTAGTCATTTGACAGGTACAAAATGTTGTAGATAAATCGGACGGCCGTGATGGAAATGAATAACTTTTTTGGTCCAGTTTAGGAGTTTCGTTATCAATCACAACTGTGTGTTACTGCCAATAAAAACTTTTTTGGGATCTCACATTGTCATTGATGATATGCGCAGAAAATTTTACGTTATTGCGAATTTTGTTTTTAATGTTAACTGTTTTTTTAGAACAAAATTTTGACATTAAACTAAGATGTTAGAGGACTTCTCTAGTCGCCAGTTATGGTTTAACTTTTGAGTCAATCAGTGCTGTGTTGAAAACTCAAAGCCCGGATTCAGAAATATTGCTTAGTCGGGGTCCGCTTAGACCATGATCCAGGATGAAGCGAGATGAGTGTAGCGATTGTCTATCTGACCTTCGCATTCCATAAGTAGGGGAACCAGACAAATTGGATCATAGGTATACATCCATTACTTATTTAAATGGATACATTACGGATGATTTATATCTTACATTGCTGACTAGCTGTGCCTGTCACCTGCGTTTATGGTTAATATTATATAGCCTTACTCGATAAATGTGCTATCTAACACTGAAATAATTTTGCAACTGGACCAATAGTTCCTGAGATTATAAGATTATCGCTTTCAAGCAAACAAACAAACTCTTCAGCTTTATAATATTAGTGAGTAAAGATTATCAATTAAATTTCCCTTACCTGTCTGTCTATCTCTTTCTTATTATGTATTGATAATATATTGATATATATAAAAAAATATATTTTATGTAGTCTTACTTAAAAGTAGGTAAGTAACGTAAGTAACGTAAGTACTTTATACTTGAAATAGTGGGAAAAGCAACTCGTATATATTTTGAATAACAAATTATTCTTATTTAAATTATTAAGCACCACAAAGCTTAATTTATTGTACATACATACATACATAACATCACGCCCATAATCCCCGAAGGGGTAGGCAGAGTTCAACCACATTCAGCCAAAAATAAAGCCGGGCTGGGTTAGATGGAACATTGTGAAAAAGCAGTGACAAGCGGCTAACCTGTCGCCTACACAATCACACACCCGAAACCCGATACATCATTAGTCGCCTTTTACGATATGCTATGCAAGAAACACAGTTAGCACCTTCTTTTCAAGTCCCAGACAAACATAGGATCCTAAAATTTACTTGCGAATTTACCATTTTGAATATTGAAATATTTTACTAGTTTTTCGGACTAAAAGACTTGGTGATGTATACCATAATGAGATCACCATGTTTAATAATTTGTATACAACCCTTTGTGTGCCGATGACTGCGGCATAATTGCAGATTTAGAACTGGAAATTAACGGAACAAAATGTCAACTCTGCGATGCGCTCATGATTCAAAACGGGCTAATGAACTAAGGACTACCCGACCTGATACTGAAAACTGGAATATAAACTAAAAATAAAAAAATGGAAATGCTAAAGTATCGGAAATATGTGCACTGAAAGCATCAAAGTTTTAAAACTGTTAATAGCGTCAGCTGAAATTTCCAAATACGAAGAACCTGCTCAAAAAAATCCTATTGGCAGGATTTTTTTACTAAACCAAAATCAATTATAATGACACAATTCAAGTATATTGACTAGATGTGATGCTAACTGTATATTGCCATTGACTAGCTACATGATTAAGGCTATAAATGTTTTTGTAACCGGTCATTGGACCTTCATCAAAGTTCACACTTGACGACTTATCAGATTTAAAATTTTCTCCGCCACTTACCTATGTGTATCGCAACTCATTCTCTCATTTCCACTCGGCAATATTTTATACGGATGCTAATAAAGCAAACGGTTAACCGGCTTAGCGGAGAGCGTTAGTAATGGCGTCCGCCCGGGCGGAGGATTAGCGGACACGGCGATTGATGGGGGAGCGCCGCCCTGCTAATTGGCCGACGGTCTGATCGCGGCTCCGGTATGCAGTAGTTTGTGGGTATGCAGTAGTTTGTGGATATGCAGTAGTTTGTGGGTATTCTTCTCTGCGTTTCAGCTGCGATATGCAGTAGCTAATAGGTATTGTTGTCTACGTTTTAACTCCAGTATACAGTAGTTTGTGGGTAGTGTTCTATACGTTTAAGCGTTGGTATGCAGTGGTTTGTGGATATTTTTCCTCATACCTATGTAGTTTACCGTAGATATGATGTGGATTTTACAGTTAAAATCTTTAGCAGCCTATTTCTTAGACTGAGGTGATATAATTTTTGAAAGATTTCTGTGATAAAGAACATATAACAAAGGCAATGCTTAGAGCTACGTATTGAACGCTATTGAATAAGATAAAATGAAGTGAAGATATATCATTGAGCTTTGTTTAGCTTATGTAAATTTAATATTGAAAGACACGTTCAGCATGTATTCATTATGACGGGTTAAAAACTAAAACATGTTAATGCAAGCTAATGTCTAAGACAAAACATATACTATATATACACACTAGCTGACCCGGCAAACTTCGTTCCGCCCAACAGTTAATGACTCATTATCGGATAAAATAAATTGAGACGTAAGCTATCCTATCTTTCAAGTTGGATCAAACTGAACACGGTGTGCAAATTTGATCAAAATCGGTCGAGTAGTTTCGGAGTCCATCGCGGACAAACGACGTGACGCGTAATTTATATATATTAAGATTAAAGTTTTACTTGAAAATATTCAGTAGTTTCTGCATAAAAAAGTGATAAATATCGTCATACCACGTCTTTATATGGGCACGCAATTTCGTATTTTATTTTAGTAATAGGATGCTAATCAGTATTTTAATTTAATAACGTTTAGGATTGATTAAGACTGCAAGCTACCAGCAAATCGATACTTTCACAGTCCAATCCCCCGATCCCCATTTGCATAAGAAAGGCAACTGCTATCTTAAAAACGAGCAAAGTTTACGTTGACAAAAACACCATTACCAGTGATGTATTGATGAAAATCAATGGATTTCTTCGCTAAGTTAAAATTTGTTTAAGTTGCAATACGATAATGGAATTTGTTGTTAGAATAAAGTCTGTTTTGCATAAAGCCTGTCTTGTTTATTGGTAAATTAATTAATTATATCTGTGATGTAGTCCTATTTTATATATATTACGTATTTTTTGACAATGATTTACAAGTTTTTTGCAGGTTATATATATTTTTTTCTAAATCACTTCAAATAAGCAATTTCTTTATGTCTCTCATGAAACGCACGATACTAAGTTGGCCCGCTTGAAGTTAATTACCAATGGTTGCACAAATAAGGTTTATGGAATGATAAATAACGGAGAATGTGGCAGCGGTGTTTAAGGCGACAAATAATTATTGCAAGGTTATTGTTTACTGTTACCATCTGTACATTTGCAAAGATCTTTGACCCTACTACGGACCAGCTAATTAAGCTGGCGTTGGAATACAAAAGTAGTTCAGCATCTTGGTAAGTAATTCTTCAAAAACTTGAATAAAGTGGGGCCACCGCTATTATATGCAATAGAATAGACGTTAACAAAATGTCTTTTTCCACGTGGTTCTAATTTACGAGTCTAAAATGCTCTACTAAATTTGATAAAAAGCTATAAATTACAATCACAGAAGTAAGTATAGCCGGTTCATTTTCTGCGGTATCTTCCAATACAAAGGGTTGAACACAAAACCCGATTCTACCAGTAGAATTTATGTACTGGTTTGATTCGGCAAACGGCTGATTCATCGCTTCGGCTGCGACATATATTTCTCGAACTTTACCCTGTCCATTACCGACGGGGTATCGAAACGAGTGCTTTTAATGGGGCGGTAACGGTACCACTGACTGGTTCGATTCATCATTTAGATGGCTCGATTGATTTGTGCCTTTTTTGTTGAATTCCACCCTGTATTTGTACAGTGCTGGTTTTTATTTCTATTTTATTGCAGTCATTAGATAGAGGTCTAAGTCGAGCTCGAGTAACTAATAGGAGACCTGACCACATGCATAAAATTTTGGTTTAAACCCAAGCTTAGTACTTATTTTTTTTTATCATGTTGATCTGGGTCTTAAAAAGAATTTGCCAACTGTGCTTCTTGCCTAGCATATCGTAAAATGCGACTTATTATATATCGGGTTTTGGGTATGTGATTGTGTAGGCGACAAACTAGCCACTTGTCACTATTTTTTCGCAATTAATTCCTTCTAAGCCAGCCCAGTTTTATTTTTGGCTTGTGGTTAAAAGGGCTTGCTGCTCCTTTGACTGCATACCCCCTCGGGGATTATGGGCGTGATGTTATGTATGTAGATCTTTTATATCCGTGCCAAATGGTAAGGGTGGTCAGCGAAAGTATCGTGAGATCACATGGACATTCAAATAACTGGACATATGTAATCATCCTCCAATTAATGTGGTTCCCTTGACTAAAAGTTACACACGCGTTTTTTGATACGGTCCATTATTCCAGGAAAGAAGTCCTTATGTTTATTCAGGTCAAGGTCAATATGCCGAATATCAATCTTTCGACATTTATTTTCATTGCTCCACACAGAAACTGTCTCCGACTGCCTGACCGAGATTTCATTTCTGAAACTCATTTCCTGACACAATCTGGAGGATAACAGAACGCTTATAAAATGTCCTTTCAGCTGGGAGATACAAACTAGTTCCCCATGCTTTTATGCCCCTCTTTCACTTACCAAAACGGTCTCACCCATTCAGGGGCCATGAAAAATATTTGCGTGATAGTTGGGCTTTACGAGGACACTGCGCGAGAAAGGAGTTTTATGATGGCGTAAATTAAATGCGGCTCCATTATTGTGGATGGATGGGTGGTTTTATTGACAATCTTAGCGCTAATAAGCAATCGTTTTATGAGTTATTGAGACACGCAACTTGGGGATTGGTAAAGTACAATGTATTGGGGCGGTAATTGAATTGCGTGTCTTTATCAGCTTGATGGTGGGGGCGGTGGTAGCTTAATGGTAAGGACGCACTTCTTAACAAGGGTGTGCGGGTTCAAACTCGGCATGTCCCTCTGGATTTATAATCTATGTACCTACGTATTTATACCACTAGCTCAACGGTAAGGGAAAACATCGTGATGATTGATGATGTGATTCATGATCCAAAATTGTCTGGTTCCCCTTTCTAAGGGTTACGAAAGTCTGCATAACAATTAGTCAGCTTACTATACGAACTAGTGACGTCACATGTTGCCAAGCCCATACAAAATCTATGAAGTGATTGCGTTTCGACAGCTTTTAAAAAGTATCTCAATTGACTTGCCGGTCTGTTGACCGTCCCTATTGTAAAAAAACAAGTGGCTAGCTCGTCGCCTATATAATGACATACCCAAAACTCGATATACCATTAGTCGCCTTTTACATGCTAGGCTGGAAACACGGTTGGAGTAATATTTTTACCAGACCTCTAAGGAACATATAATATGTAAAAAAAATTTCGTGAATTCTGAGTTTATACGTATAGTCGGTTTCTACATAAAAATGTCATTTTTATTTTAATGATTATAGCTATCGAAAAGTAAAAAGAATTTGAATTATTGTCTGTGTAATCTAAACATTCCAATAATAAATAGTTTTATTTCCAAAAACGCTTTGTTTGTGCTCGCTTCAACACAAGAACGCGTGAAATGTAATAAAAACGCATATTTGAAGCGCAGCATTTTTTCCCGTATCGAAATGAAATTTTTCTGTTCTCTGAGCTAGTATCCGGCTTTTTACCGACTACGACAACAGCTGAAAAAATGGTTATGATTTTATCAATCTATGTAGACCTTTGCCCAGCAAAGTTTAAATGGCTAAAAAAATAAAAAAAAAATATGCATACTTCAATATACATATAGTCTTCTAGAGCGATTAAACTAACTAGATATTCGATTTAATGAAAAAGGTATCAGTAAATTTCTTGTTATAGTCCGGGAAAGATAAATAGGTTACTTACACGTTAACACGTTTAGTTTTTTATATTGCCAACACTATTTGGCCGGTTATCTTACTTAATAATGTCCTCCTAACCGATATTGGTCACGGCGGCCAATCTCAACGAGCATTAGCCATCTGCGCAGGAGACATTATAGTGCACAAGTGTGTGCGCAAACACAGGTGCACTCTCTATTCCTTCATTCTCATAGTCTGGTGAGACGGCAATCCGACATGACCGGAGAGAGGTCAGGCGCAGGACCAACAGCTTAACGTGCTTTCCGAGGCACGGGGGTGATTATACCGCCAACTTCCTGACTCCGGACTGTTACTGAGTAATTTCAATATTAAAATAACCAGCTACAAATTCTTGGTCCGATATCTTACTTATTACGATTAGAAAATGATGCTTTATGTTTTAAATTCTTCCACCAAAATTAGCTATAATTTATATTTCAATATTTTTGGTAAACATTAAAATACACCCTAGCAATATGGCCACGCGCAGCCAACATTAAAAAAAAACCTTCGCTCCTGCGTCACTAACACGAAAACGGAACATATTTGGGTCATATCGGAAAATGTTCCAAAGCATCGCGGAAAATCTAGCGGCAAATGGAACGTCCATTTCTTGCCGCGTTTCGTGTTCCAGCTGACTATTGTACAGCTACTGCCGAGCGTCACTCCGGCAACATGCTTTGATGTGTTATTGGTAATATCTGCAGGATGCGTGATTCACCGTGTGATTGATAATGTTAGCTTTGTTAGCCTTGGTGCATAACAAAGAGAATCCCTGGCAGAATTGACAGTGAAAATATGTAAATATTTTTTTTATTTAAGCATTTGATGGGTTTTTCGACTGTTTTCATGATAGATAAAGCTTAAATTTGATCCGACATATATTAGGTTGCGATATATTTTTAGTGATAGGGACACGCTAACAAAGAGAATCCCTGGCAGAATTGACAGTGAAAATATGTCAATATTTTTTTTTTATTTTATTTAAGCATTTGATGGGTTCTTCGACTGTTTTCATGATAGATAAAGTTTGAATTCGATCCGACATATATTAGGTTGCGATATATTTTTAGTGATAGGGACACGCTAACAAAGAGAATCCCTGGCAGAATTGACAGTGAAAATATGTCAATATTTTTTTATTTTTTTTATTTAAGCATTTGATGGGTTTTTCGACTGTTTTCATGATAAGTAAAGCTTGAATTTGATCCGACATATATAAGGTTGCGATATATTTTTAGTGATAGGAATACGCTATCTTATCAAAGTAGTAAAAGATAATAAAATAAGTATGTTCTTGATAAGTAGTTCACTGGACCAACCGTCTCTAGATAAATCTTAAAAATCTGGTCGAAATAAATAAATAAACCATAACAGACTACATCACATACATTAGGTAAGTAGCTAATAATATATAATAGCAGAAACAATATTGATATTACAATACATCTAAATATTAGATATTAACACCCAGATACAGAACAAACGCAAGTATTCATCACTCGAATGTTTGTCTCGGGTGGGAATCGAACCCACAACTCTTGTCGCATGGGGCAGGGTCACTACCGAATGCGCCATCGAGCCAGTCGAATTAAATTAAAATTTTCAAATTAATTTCAGGTGCGTTCTTATCTAAGTATAAAATTTTACTTTACCGCGAAGAAACCAGTAAGAAACTTACTAATGATTTTAAATAGTCACTTTAAAACATAGGTAGACAATGCATATAGAAAAGTCTATTATAAAATAAACGAAATATTCTTATTATTTATTGTCATTGCTATTTTGTCATGTGTTCAAGATTCATCATTTATGCTCAGGTATTTAATAACAATAATAATATAATAAATTCTCCAGACTGACACACCAATTCTCTAGTTCCAAACTAAGCTTATGCTTGTACTATGGATCCTAGGCGAACGGATAGACATGCTTAAACATCCATGACTCGAGTACAAATGTCCATGTTCATCACACGAAACAATTGCCCCTAGCGGGATTCGAACCGACCTTTGGTTTCGCGGTCAGCGTCTCTGACCACTCGACCAACGGGCCAGTAAAATTTATTACTAACTATTAAGGTAACTTAAAAAGCCTACTTAGGTGGTTATCGTAAATACAGCTTACTACATATAAATAACCAGACAACAGCTTCACGAAAGATTAATATAACTTACGTGGGACCAAAACTTGTCCATATTTTAATTTAGCGTTCAACTTAGGCAACCTTGAAAGTTACCGAGACTATATAAAATATGTCTTGCCTCAATGATTTATATCGGGACAAATTGAGTGTGCGTTCAAGCTAATAAATTATCTGTTTTGAAGATATCTAGTTCTTTTAGCTTGTTGATCTAAGGCTATGTTTGATTATAAAGATAGCATATTTAATTACACAGCCGCGTTAAAATGTTTGTGTGAAATATGTATGTATTACTACACAAATCTTGAAGGCAGGCAGATTTGGGGAAATTATAATTCCTGTAACAAATGTTACCCAAATATGCTATTTAAATGGGACAAGCGTTCAGCTCGTTATCTATGCAACCACAAACCTAATAGCCGATACATTTTTAAAGTATGTGTGTGCAACTGTGTTCTTTGAATAAGAGACAATACTGGGTCAAAAAACTGTCATTCTATCTTAGTCCGTCAGTTATATTTTACAAAAATACAAGACATATATTTTTTGCTTTATCAAGAAAACAAAAAATTACAAAGATAAAGAGCATCAAAGTTTTGGAGCGGAGGCTTGTGACGTCACTTGTAAATAAAAATTGTACCTATGTGTGACGTCACGCGCAATTTGAATCCGCTGTGCTTTCGCCAGTGTTGTTTGACAAATAAATGAAAAATACGTGGTAAATATTTTTTTTATAATCTATCTGACGGGCTAAATATATATTTTTTCTTTTCCCCCTATTGCATCTCATAAAAGGCAACTAATGTTGTACTGAGTATTGGGTTTGTCAATGGCGACGAATTAGCTACTCGTCGCTAGTTTTCCTAATTGCTTTTCTTTATAACCTAACGCGAAACGCGATAGTTACTCTTTTTAAAATGCCAATCTTAATAGTTACAATTTATTAGTCAAAGTAAATTTAGGAAAATTATATTCTTATTATTTTTAATAGTCTTTTATCTTGTAGTAGCCTTTTTTAATCAAATTCATTAACACAATGAAGGAATTATTTGGGTTGCTACCCGACACAGTTCATCACTATTAATATTTTGAAATATTAAATAATATACCCGTTATATTGCAAATCCTTTCACTACATCAGATATAAATTACTTTTTTAGTGTGGGCTATTGAAATAAGAAATCTATTCAATAATGTTTGCACGCAAACAAAGCATTATAATAACCACTAACATTTACGATGAAATGATGATGACAAATTCATTCACCTTCATAAATAAGACGACTTAGGTCGCAGTTTGTTAGTCTCGTTATATGTATTTCCTGTGGCACCTATACAAATATAAAAAATGTAGTGTTTACACTTCAATGTGCCATCTGTGGTTCTTGCCTAGCATGTCGTAGAAGACGACTAGTGGTGTATCGGGTTTTGGGTATGTAATCGTGTGGGCTACAGGCTAGCCACTTGTCACCACTTTTTCACAATTTTCCATCTAACCCAGCCCAGTTTTGTTTCTGGCTGAATTTAATTAAAGGAACCTGCTGCCTCTTTGACTCTGCCAACCCCTTCGGGGATTATAGGCGTGAGGTTTTGTTGTTATGTTAAGTGTTTATAGTGTCAAATAACAGCTTATACTGAATGCTTATGAAAATTTACGTATCCGTTAGGAATTGCAATCCAGCGGTATTTTTTGCTGGAACCATCAGAACAAAAATTGTATCCAAACTGGATTGCTGGATCCGGCACTGTGATCCCTAATATCTGTATGAACATAATAACCTTATATATAATAAAAAACAATTTTTAAAGACATTTGTCCAACCATCTGTTTTTCCGGCTTATTTCGGCTGAAACTATTTTTGGGCTGTCACTGGCAGTTCGATAGTGATACAAAGAGTAACTGAGGTTGCCTTTAGTTCACCAATGTAATTAGGATCCTGCGATTTTTTTCATTTAATTCCACTCAGACGAAGTCATAGACGTCAACAGTACATAATACAACATTGTCGCGAAATTGCCTCGTACCAAAAAAGCCTGCAATTAACGACCTTCATTAAATATATCGGTCATATATTCGCTGTCTAAAAGCTTCACTCAAGCACGCCTCCATCATATTGTATGTAGCAGAATCGATTGAAAACGACTCGATACTCAGGACCTCTCAACGCCGCAATCCCCTCGATCTGAAAGCAATTCTCGACTTGAGATGGACTGCGGAATTGACGTATCTAAGATGCCACTCGAGCCCGAATCGATTCCGATGAATCGGGATACGATGGCATTTAAATAATATGTTGTCGAGGTTTTAGCGAGAGCCTTGATGCTTACTTCATTGTAATAAGGGCGATTTTTCTTTGAATAATATTTGGATTGACTATTGTGAATAATTTATGATAAACTAGGTTCGATCTAATTCAGTCTATTACAAGCACATTATAATAGTCTCATGAGATCTATTTTTACCAGGAAAAAAAATCTTATTTCTTAGGGTTCTAACTTTTAGAATAGCAAATCACATCATAAGGAATGTAGGCGCAAAAGCATAACAGAGATCGACAGACAGAGCTACTTTTACTATTACATACTCGTACATACATAACATCACGCACATAACCCCCGAAGGGGTAGGCAGAGTCAAAGGGACAGTAGGCCCCTTTAACCTCATTCAGCCAAAAACAAAACTGGGCTGGTTTAGATGGAAAATTGTGAAAAAGTAGTGACAAGTGGCTAACTCGTCGTCTACACAAACACACCCAAAACTCCATATACCATTAGTCACCTTTTACGACATGCTAGGCAAGAAACACAGTTGGCACATTCTTTTTTAAGTCCCAGACCAACATCGGACATACCTTGACTATTATTTTTTGTAAAGCTGTAAGCATTGCACCATCTCTACAAAAATAATGTCCTCCTAACCGATATCGGTTACGGCGGCCAATCTCAACGAGGATTAGCCAACTGCGCAGGAGATATTATAGTGCACAAGTGTGTGTGCAAACACAGGTGCACTCTCTGTTCCTTCACTCTCATAGTCCGGTGAGACGGCAATTCGACATGACCGGAGAGAAGTTAGGCGCAGGACCAACGGCTTAACGTGCTTTCCGAGGCACGGGGGTGTTTAAACCGCCAACTTCCTGACTCCGGGCTGTTACTGAGTAATCTGGATATTGAAATACCCAGCCACAAATTTTTGGCCCGACCCGAGATTTGAACCCGGGATCTCCTGGTCCTTAGGCGGCGCATGGTACCACTAGACCAACGAGGCAGTCAGATCACCATCTGTACAACTAAGCATAGGAGCTTATACTACAAATTCATACTAATATGACAACAACAAATCATAACTCGAATGGACTACGATCATCAATGAGCATTTAGTCTTAGGGGAATTTGAAAGCAATTCCTTTCGACTTAAAGGTCATTGTCTCGTATCACTATGTAAGGGCTTGTATATATTCTTTATTGCGGAGCGTTGGTAGCTCAATGGTAAGGACTCGCGCCTTATAACCGAGGTGAGCTGGTTGAAACCCGAACACGTACCTCTAGATTTTTTTAATCTATGTACGTATTTATGCCACTAGCTCGGCGGTGAGCGAAAACATCGTGATGAAACCTGTACATTTTAACAACTTTGGATTTATAAACATGATCCAAATTTACTATGATTAACAATCACAATTTAAAAAGGCAATGCCTTTTCAAATATTTATTAAAGACAAGTTGAACAAACTTAAGGATTGGAAACCACTCGCTAATAATAATCCAATTAAGTTTGAATCAATGCTTATGAGATTTTCCACCTGGTGCCTCCTACCTTCTAAAAGTTAGCTAAAGTTGAGTCACTTCTAATCTCTGGTTCCAATATAATTTAGTGCTATTTAGAGACATGGCATATAAATGTTGTTGTAAACAAGCTCATCTATATATACCGTTAATCCTTTATTACAAACTTGTGAGCTAAAATTATCCAATTAATATTTTAAAATTTGTATGGCCTCGAGACATCAAGGGAAAATACAACAAAAGCAGGTCAAAAAGCATGTTTTACGTAGAACACAACATAACATAAAAAAAAATCACGCCCATAATCCCGAAGGGGTAAGCAGTGTCAAAGGGTCAGCAACAGCAGGTCCTTTTAACCACATTTAGCCAAAAATAAAACTGGGCTGGGTTAGATGGAAAATTGTAAAAAAGTAGTGACAAGTGGCTAGCTTGTCGCCTACAAAATCCCACACCCAAAACCCGATATACCATTAGTCGCCTTTTACGACATGCTAGGCAAGAAACATAGTTGGCACATTCTTTTTAAGTCCCAAACCAACACGGGACAATGAGCTGGGTTAGATGGAAAATTATGAAAAAGTAGTGACAAGTGGCTAGCTCGTCGCCTACACAATCACATACCCAAAACTCGATACACCATTAGTCGCCTTTTACGACATGCTAGGCAAGAAACACAGTTGGCACATTCTTTTTAAGTCCCAGACCAACACGGGACTACATACTAAATACTTTATTTAGAATTACAGAGAAAATGGAAATATTATCTTTCTATCTTGGTTGTGGTAGAAGCTACATTATTTTCAAGTACAACTTTCTTCAAGGAAAAATCGATCAGGTTGCATAAAACACGTTCCCTGACTTCTGATTTCTTACTGTGGTACATTGATTTGTACATCTCCTGTGAAATAAAAGAAACTAGTGAAGGAAAATGCAGCACATGCCTTTTTAATATCAAAGTGAAAAGAGTTTCCAATACCACTGTCCCCAAGAGGCTAGCTTGTAATAATAATACCGGAGTTACTATAGCCGGGCTGCTATCAAATATCACAAGTCATATTGCTTGATCTGAACAACAGAGGTGCAATAAACTGGAAAATCTATATGTGGGACTTTCATTTCTAGCAATTTTACACGTGACTTTCATTTCTAGCAATTTTACACGTGACTTTCATTTCTAGCAATTTTACACGTGAAAAAAATATTTTATTTCTGTGAAATGCACTTCGTCAAAGTTACTTTCAGGATGACATTTTTAAAGACAGCAATGTTGTCTATAATAGATAGTGATATATGTTTCTCTATTTTGGTCACTTAAAACATTTTAAAGATGAAGGTTTCTAATGACTTTGCATCATTTTTTTTTTTGTTTTTTTATTTTTAATTTTTCATACTGACATACCAGTTTCCTAATCCCAAACTAAGCTTATGCTTGTGCTATGGATACTAGGTGAACGGATAGACATACTTAAATACGTTTATAAACATCCATGACTCGAGTACAAATGTCATGTTCATTACAAACGTTCATGGGCATCATCTGTAGAGCATGAAGACTATTTTATTTTGATCTTTGATCAGGTCTAATGTTAAAAACATAAACAAACCAGACACAAAAGTAGACAGCATAAGCTGCAAGATACCATTCGTTCAACAAGCAAAATCCTCCGGTCAAAGTGAGTAGAGATCACAGAGACATTTGTTATAATCAGTACCAATACTGGAGTATCCCCGAGAGACATTTTCCGTCTCGCCGTAATAACGTATCGAGGTATATCGGTTGTGACTGCCGCCATAAAAGCGCATTGTCACTGACATTACTGGTACTGAACAATGGAAGGCCAATAAACTGAACATTCCATTTATGGACTTTCCTTTGCGGTGATGTTATTTGGGGCCACATATGGGCCTTTATTAACGGACTGGGTAGAATATCTTCTCGTTTTAATGAACAGTATTTAGTATCAATATAGTTCATTGAAATTATTAACGTAAGATTTTGAGAACCGGTTGGTTAAATATGTAAATAGATACGTCTGATCAGCAATCAGATAAATAATATAAATAATTTTTAACCGTTAATTATAAGGATAGTTTATTAACAGTAAATAATTCATATATAGGTATCGTAGGACATACAATAACGCGATCGAATCTTACGCGAGCAGAGTCACGGAATAAAATAATATTTAGAGTATGTGTTTTTTTCGGAAATACTATTTAAATGTTTTTTTTCCGAAACACACATATAATACATATATCATCTTGTCACCTACAAGTCGGCAGATTACTCATCCACATTTGACCCAAATATGGGCAATGCGTGGGTTTTTTTGGTCATAATATTGCGGAGGTGTTTGACATAAGTCTTTCCCCTAGGACTGTCAACATTGATCTGAGGGCTAAACAGGAATGACGTGTGGAAAATATTTAAGCGTTGGGCATGTTTTATTGAGAATGTTGGAGAGTTTTATATGTAGAGGAAGGAAAACGACATTACGAATGACAAGAGTGGGGTGCAAACATTTTATTAACAACTAGCAGTTACTCGCGGTTTCATCGGCGTAGTTACCGTCCTTGTGAGAATATGTGGATAAAATATAGCCAATGTTACTCGCTAATAAAGTAACTTTCCTTGTGTGAAAAAAAATATCAAATTGGTTCAGTAGTTTTGGAGCCTATTCAATACAAACAAACAATGAAATCTTTTCTCTTTATAATACATATAAGTATAGTTTATTAACTATATCACAAATATGTATATTGTAATATGTGTATATAATATATGTATACATGCTTAGTATGGACCTAGGAGATGAAATTTAAGGTGGAAGTTAATAAAGAAAAAATACAATATTAATGGTGAGGTGTCTTGCACTACGGGTAGGAATATTGTAATTGACAAAACAACTATACTACCTACGTATAATGACAACCAGTACAATATTATTCTTAGCCTATGTACCTGTCTACAAATCTCACTCATTTTATATTTATAACCGTTATAAAATATAAAATGAGTGTGAGAGAATGAGAATATTTTAGTCCAAACATAATATTAAGGGCTTATTTTTACAATAGTTAGATAAAAAAACTGCCAGCGGAAATCCGTACTAATATTATAAAGGTGAAGAATTTGTTTATTTGTTTGCTTGAACGCGCTAATCTCAAGAACTACTGGTCAGATTTGTCCTGAAGAAAATCTTTTCAGTGTTAGATAGCCTATTTATCAAGGAAGGCTAAATGTATAACATTAATTATAAACGCAGGTGAAACTGAGGTATTATTATAAACATCTATATATTATAAACAGACTGACTTTAGACCTTCATAATCAGAGGCATTGTTCTTCAAAACCCTCTTTTTATACAACTATTGGTAAATAAGGCCTAAGTCGTCATCTTCCTAGCGTTATGTCCCGTGCTTAGACGGGGTCCGCTTAGACCATGATCCAGGATTTAGCGAGTCTGGTAATTACATTGAAGCGACTGCCGATCTGACCTTGGTAACCCTAAGATAGGGGAACTAGACAACTTTTTTGGATCATGGTTACAAATCCAAAGTTTTTTGAATTTGCAGGTTTCATCACGATGTTTTCCCTCACCGTCGAGCTAGTGGTATAAATATATACATATATTTGAAAAATCTAGAGGTACATGCCCGGGCTTGAACCGGCACTCCTCGGTTAAGAGGCGCGTATCCTTACCATTGAGCTACCACCGCTGTAAATAAGGCCTAAGTAAATAGTTTAACTTCGAACTTTACGAACATTAAAAAACTATTCAAAAAGCTTTCACTCCCCGAACTATAGACGCCGTTCAGTTTCGCTGTTCCATTTTCCTATCCCAAGTTTACTCTAAAAAACAAACTTGCCCCACTTCCTCTTCCTATTTAACTAGGATAGGATATCTTGTATTCGGTTACCTTCGTCTAAGCTTCATATTATGTACGCAGTAGGTACATATATGTTGAATGAGTTTCTGCGCCTTCGACGTCATTTCCATACCCTACTGATCCTTTCTTTTATTTATTTGTAGTCTCGGGAAATCTTCGCTCAGGTAAGAAACGGAAATCCGCTTATGGACATTTTTTCTTGGTTCAATTCTGTTTCTAGTGTAGAGATGTTGCATATCTGGGGATATGTTGAGACAAGGCTAAAGTCATACAAAATATGGGTTTGGGAGCAAAATATCCTATCCGAAGTCCCATGAGATAAATAACAGCTAAGCTGTAACATTTATAGTATCAAAACGCTATTTTTTAAAGCGATGGCACCTCAATGGTAAAGACACGCGCCTCATAACAGAGGGGTGTGGGTTCAAACCACGTACAAGACACTTACCTCTGGATTGTTTAAATCTATGTACGTATTTATACCACTAGCTCGGCGGTGAGGGAAAACATCGTGATGAGACCTGCAAATACAAACAACTTTGGATTTGTAACCATGATCCGAACATTATATGGTTCCCCTATCTTAGGGTTACGAAGGTCAGATCGGCAGTCGCTTTAATGTAATTTTTATTTTATTTTATTTTTTTATTTATTATTAATTACCAGACTCGCTAAATCCTAGACCATGGTCTAAGCGGACCCCGTCTAAGGACGCGACATTACGCTAGGATGATGATGATCGCTATTTTTCCACGTTTCACAAGTTATTCTTATCTTTAAATTATAATATACAATAATGCGTGATCACTCAACACCAAGCTTGAAATAAAGTGTATAAATAATTGAAATTACTAACAAAAGCTAAATGTTTGTAGCGCCCTATGGTTTGACCCGCTCCTTCCCGTTTTCCAGTTCCCGTGGGAATACGAGGAAAATAACAAAGTAGCTCTCCATTGGTGAAATAATTTTTCATATCGGTCCAGTAGTTTCAAAGCCTATTTAATGCAGGAAAAAAGGAAAAAAAAACAAAACTTGTTACTTTTTTCCCTTTTTAATTACTATGATAAAATAATGTTAACATAAAATATAATAAAAAAAATATACGTCGACTTGAGAACATCCTTTTTTCGTCGGCTAAAAAGGAAATTCTGACCGCAAATTGGACACCAAAAATACAATTCCCATTTCACTTCGCAAACTCAGGAGTTCTTTCAATTTCTATTTTCAATTGTAGTACGACCACAAGTTTTACGATGTGTAGACATTTCGCAATCGCCGTCTCCCTGCGCAGGTCCCTTACAATTCGGATTGCAATAGTCTTACATTTGGACTGGATCTGACATTTCCATCTCTGGGGAACGACAGGACGGTTATGCAGAATTGAATCTTACTCTGGAACTATGTCTAAGGTTTACTGTAAAGCCAGCAGGAGGGAAAATTATTTTAATTTTACGACCAACTTGGGATAAAGTATTTTTTTTAAAAACCCTTAAATTTTTAGGCAGTGAAGATAGAATCTGAAAGATAGTGATGGTAACTGATATTTGATACATACCTATACCTACATTATCTTAAATTAATAAGGCTTATTGTTTCAAAGATCTATCAACATGTAACTAATTTAGATTATGCTCAAAACTATATCTGATGTTGTTTTTAAACAAAAGCATGTTTTAATCAAAATTGAAAAACTAACGAAACGAGTAGGTACTTTTTATAGTAGACATAAAAACGTACGAGTTTTTGATCAAACTGCGTTTTTACTCAAATTTTAATAAATAGGTAAAAAATATTTATAAAGCAGCTCTGAATGTTCCTATCTTCACTTTTAGCGCAATTTCATTGCGCATACATTTTAATTTTGCGTAAAAAATTGTCGGCCCATAAATTGCTGTAAGATTCCGGAAAACCAGGAGCGGAACGGTTTGATCCTTAGCTCTCTTAGCAATTTTCACGCTTACGGACCTCCTTTGGATGAAAAAGTTGTGTTCCATTTAGCTATAAGCTTCGCAGATAGCACTTTAAGGAGTTTGCGGGCGTCAGAGATGCTGACTCGGAGATTATAGGATCACCCTCCGCCACTCCGCCGAGATAACGTGATAATCCCGTTCTTGTCACACCGTGATACGGCCCAAATTCGTCTGTTTTGTGACCCTTTTCGGCAGCAATAGCCACGCATATTCTTTCGCCATGTCCCGAGCTATTTTGCACGCGTCGTGTGGGGTTTCCGCCACAGTGATATTCGACTTTAATTTCTTAAATATTAGGTCTATATTCGCATTGTGCGTCGTGATGTAGGTCGCCAGAAATACGCTTTAGGAGTTATGGCCCACAAATAAGTTTAGGTGGTTCAGTAATGGAAGGTTTTTGCTTAAAATGAGAGCTAGAATGCTTTTAGAAATGTTGGTGGGGGACAAACAAAAAATAACGATATTAGCTAAAAGTGGTTTTAAAGGAGGTAAAGTTTTTGGGCTATTTGTGCTATTTTCTCCTTACACACTTGGCTGGACGCGAGGCGTTGTTGAGAATATACAGATGTTCTGTTTTAGTGAAAGTTGTTCCTTAGAAAGTTTTGCGAATGGGAAGCTTCTTTATAATGTAATGGATAGTTGCCTCTTATATCTATTCCATTTTATCTCGTTCTTTATATAAAACTAAATACATGTATCATGCATAAATATATAAGCGTATTTGGGTACAGAAATTAACGTGTATCATACTTGAGTTATTTACATATATACGTATTTAATTATACTCTGCAGGTAGCTAGTAACGGTATAGATAGGTAATGCAAGGATAATGTGAACTTTTTGTTAGTTACTTAATAATAAGATCAGATGTTTTTGATCAGACCTTTTCAATCGTAAGGTAACTTAAAAATATACTATACAAAATTGATAATAACTATAAAAAATTTTTAGTCACATTTCCTATCAGGACCGAAGTCTGCGTTTCATCCCCACCTTTTACATAAATTCACAAAATTTTATTGTATCTTAACTCATAAACAAGTAACCTTATTACCAATAGATAACAACTGAACGAACTATTGAAATATCATGTGCAGAGCTTGAACAGTTCATTATTGTCTGTATTTATAGGCCTCCGTCTGGTAATTATCACACTTTTGAGTCTATTATGGATGAGGTATTGAAAAAAATATGTAATTGTAATAAAAAGATCATTATATGTGGCGATTTTAATGTAAATATTTTAGATACATCTCCAAATTCAATTATGTTTTTAAACTTGTTTAAAAGCTATAACTTACATGAGCTGTTTACCCAGCCTACTAGAATTACCTCTACATCTGCCACCTGTATTGATAATATTTTCTGTAATTGCAATGTAATTGATAGGTCAATAATTAATTTCATTAATTCTGACCATAGCGGACAGATTGTTAGCTTGGAGCACTATGCTGTCACGACTTCATCTACTTTCAGTTGTAGACCAATCACAGCACATCGACTAGATACATTTAGGAAAAATATAGTCAATAGAGTCTCGTTGTTAAAGTTTAGGGGTGTGGATATTAATGATTCATATAACATGTTATTCAATGTAATTGAAAAAGAATTTGTAAGGATTTTTACCAAGAAAAAAGTCACTATTAATAATTCTAAAACAAAATTTAGTGACTGGGCCACTACAGGTATTTTCACTAGTAGACGAAAGCTATTCGATTTGTATAATGATAAAGCAAATTCGAATGACCCTAAATTAATCGAATATGTCAGAAATTATTCCAAATTATTTAAAAAAGTGTGTGCAGTAGCAAAATCAAACTATCTCAAGCATAAGATTTCTAATTCTAGTGACAAAATTAAAGCTACTTGGAATATTATCAACAAAGAGACTTGTAAAAACAAAATACAAAATCACAAGTTCTCTCTAAACATTGATAATAGATGTCTACATTCAGATGGGGAAGTGGCAGAAGCTTATGAATCATATTTTTCTAATATCCCGACTGCAACTACTCGTTCATTAGATTCCAACCCACACCTTGCAAATAGCATCCTGAAATCTAGTGTAGAAGAATGCAATACTCCTTTTAGTTTTCATCATGTTAATGATAAGGTAATTTTAAATACTTTCATAAGTTTAAATTTTAAGAAAACCGAAGATCTATGGGGCGTTTCGATACATATACTAAGACATATAATACAATGTATTGCCCCTATCTTGTCAAATATTTTTAATAAATGTGTTGATATGGGTCAATTTCCTAACTTAATGAAACATAGTAAAGTTATTCCTTTATTTAAATCAGGTGACAAAAGTGACCCATCTAATTATAGACCAATTTCTATCCTGCCAGCACTGAGTAAAATCTTTGAAAAAATTATATTTAGTCAATTAATATGTCACCTTAGAGTCAACAATTTATTACATAGCAATCAGTATGGATTTACCAAAGGGAAATCCACTACTGACGCAGGAGTGGCACTTACAAAACACATTATCGAAGCTTGGGAAAGAAAACAGGATGCTGTTGGAATATTCTGTGATTTGTCGAAGGCATTCGATTGCGTCGACCACCAAACTTTACTAATGAAGCTACGTCATTATGGTGTATATGGGAACTCACTTAGTCTACTGAAGTCTTATTTATCTGATAGGCTTCAAATAGTGAGTGTAAATGGTACAAACTCTTCTGGTGCCCCATTATCGATGGGAGTACCCCAGGGCTCAATATTGGGACCTCTGCTTTTTCTTTTATACATTAATGATCTCCCTTATTTTGCAAAGGATTTATGTGAGATAGTTTTATTTGCTGATGATACTTCCCTGATTTTTAAAATTGATAGACAAAAGGAATTTGTTGACGATGTAAATAACGCTCTCTCACGAGTACTATATTGGTTTTCTACCAACAACCTACTACTTAATGCAAAAAAAACAAAATGTGTTAAGTTTTCAATGCCAAACACAAGGCAAGTTAATACACAAATCACTATGAACAATGAAGCAATTGATGTAGTTAACTCAACTGTATTTCTTGGAATCACCTTAGACGCTAAATTGCAATGGGGTTCCCATATTGCGGCCTTGGCAGGAAGACTTAGTTCGGCTGCATATGCAGTCAGGAAAATACGACAATTAACAGATGTTGAAACAGCAAGATTGGTGTATTTCAGTTATTTTCATAGCGTAATGTCATATGGTCTGCTGCTGTGGGGATCTGCGGCTAATATACAAACTATTTTTGTATTGCAGAAAAGGGCCGTTAGAGCCATATACGGCCTTAGACCACGTGACTCTCTTAGAGATATTTTTAAAGAAATTAACATTTTAACAATTGCATCACAATTTATTTTAGATTGTATTATGTATATATATAAAAACATTGACCAATTTCCTAAGAAGTCAAACACTCATAGTTTTAATACTAGAAATAAACACAAACTTGCTGTTCCAAACCATAGACTCCAGAAGAGTGGTAATTCATTTATTGGTCTTAGTATTAAAATATTTAATAAACTTCCAGAAAGTCTACTAGCATTACCTTCACATAAGTTCAAATTGTGCATTAAAGCGTTCTTAATGAAAAAGGGCTATTATAAGTTTGAAGACTTCCTAAATGATAAGCATTTATGTTTAACTTCATAATGAAGTGTTCACCTGCAGTGTTGTTACCTAATAAGTACCTATAGATTATTAAGCACGAAATTGTAAATCTTTGCATTTAAAAGAGTAACTATCGAGTTTCTTGCCGGTTTCTTCTCGATAGATTCTACCTTCCGAACCGGTGGTAATCCTTTTTTCTGTTTAAATTGACTATTTATAAGTGCTTTTTTGAAGCCTATATAAATAAAGAGATTTTGAATTTGAAATTTGAATTGAATAGATTTGTTGCGGACTGTCCAGCAATTCCACCATATTGCCTTTTAGCCAGATATGTACCCGTTTCGTTCATGCGCCTGTTATCTTAGGTAATACTAGCTGTGCCAGCGGTGTCACCCGCGTTTATGGTTAATATTATAAAGACCATTTCCGTCATACATGATTTCTATGTAACTTTAACCATTAAGGCTGCACACGCAACGGAAGCTTAAAAAATGGAGTAACTTCTCCTGTTTTCTTAACATTTTCCTTCACTGCTCTGCTCCTATTGATTGTAGCGTGATGAAAAGTATACTATAACCTGCCCAGGAGTATGAAGAATAATTGTACCAAGTGTCGTTAAAATCCGTCGAGTAGTTTTTGTTTCTATAAGGAACATACAGACAGACAGACAGACAGAAACAGACAAAAATTTTACTGATTGCATTTTTGGCAACAGTATCGATCAATAATCACCCCCTGATAGTTATTTTGAAAATATATTTCATGTACAGAATTGACCTCTCTACAGATTTATTATAAGTATAGATTAGTTCTGAGATCTACTATCTTAGTAGTTACGGAACCCCGACATGGTCATAATGCGACCAGTAATAAAATACTGAGACATAACATACGCGAGGTGTTGGGTCAAAGGTTACATCAAATATCGTAAAGCGAAAAGTTTTTTGATGTCCGCTAAGGGTTTTATTAGCTTCTGTTTATTACGCGTTTTTATGTTGGCGAAGAATTACCTGTACCAGTATAACTTGGCTTTATGACCGGGCTGTTGGGATAACGTGTCTTCCTGATCTGATGTATAGCCGATATAGCTTGGTATCAAAGGTTTTTTAAACATAAAACCTTTTTGACACTTGATAATTTACAGTTCACAGTTTTCCATCTTACCCAGCTCAGGTTTATTTTTCGCTGAATGTGGTTAAAGGGGCCTGCTTCCCCTTCGACTTTGCCTACACCTTCGGGGATTTTGGGGGTGATGTTATGTACAATTTGTTGTCCTAGTAAATAAATAAATAATTTATACATACATTTGTTTGTCTAAATGTATAGATAAAAAACATTAGTAGTCAACTATACACAAAAGCGAATAGCATACGAGATAGTTTTATAAAAACATACCTTATTTATATAAGTACATCTAAGATACTTGTCTGAGCGGTGGTAGCTCAATGGTAAGGACACGAGCCTTTTAACCGAGGAGTGTGGGTTCAAACCCGGGTATGTACCTCTAGATTTTTTAAATCTATGTACATATTTATACCACTAGCTCGAAGGTGAGGGAAAACATCGTGATGAAACCTGCAAATAAACAACTTCGAATTTGCTACCATGATCCAAAAATTGTCTGGTTCCCCTATCTTAGGGTTACGAAGGTCAGATCGGCAGTCGCTTCAATGTAATTACCAGACTCGCTAAATCCTGGATCATGGTCTAAGCGGACCCCGTCAAAGCACGGAACATAACGCTAGGAAGATGATGATCTAAGATACTTGTCGGATAAATGTAAGTACCCGCAATCAAAAAATACATTTTGAATTACAACTAACCTCGCTTTAGCCCATTTCCCTAGCGGGGTAAGCAGAGAGAACCGAACGCCATACGGCATGGTCTTCACACACCATTCATTTAAAATAACAGTAGATGGTTAAATAGCTAATGAGTCGTGAATGGATAAAAATCTCTCATAATTTTTCGATGTAAATAACTGATAATTTGCTTTGACATCTTCCAGTCGTCTTGTACAAGACGGATTTTTCACGAAGAAAAATTACAAGGCGACTTGTTGATAAATCGCCCGCAAGCAAAAGGTCAATGTTGATCCGACAAAGAAAAGTGTAATTAATTAGGAGGGCTGATCAGTTAATACGAGTGACATGTGTTTGGGCGACCTTGAGCTGGAACCCTTATCTGGATGCGCATTGGCAAAATATGCAGGGTTCTCCTCTTGCAAATGTAAATCAAACACATTTATTTTCAATTTAGGATCTCATACTCCACTCTGCCATGGAGAGCCAGAGAGTCGGACTTAAATTATATAAACTCAAAGGTGATCTCCGTCGCCTCCGTCAGTGTCTCCACACATCGCAACCATCTCTGATTGTCAAGTATCAAAGAAGGATTCATGTGAATTCATGTGTAAGAAAAAAATAATCTTCTGCATGAACATTTATTTTTTCATTTATAACATCAACTGTAATAATTATACATCATAAAAAATAAAGTAAGATCTTTCCGTTCCTTGCCTAGCATGTCGTAAAAGGCGACTGTTGGTATATTGGGCGCTGGGTATGTGGTTGAGTAGGTGAAGAGCTCGCTTGATATTACTTTTTTCAAAAATTTTCCATCTAACCCAGCCCAGTTTTATTTTTCGCTAATCGTGTTTAAAAGGGCTTGCTGCCTCTTTGACTGCGTCTACTGTATTACGGGCCTGATAAATTGTCTGTAGTACAAAACAGCATTAACATCGGAAAATCTTGTCAGCCAACTACCCTACAAAATCACCCTCATCCCAGAACCCAAAGCACACTTGACGCGTCCCAGAGACGAAGACAGACCTCGACCTGTGGCGCATTTGTCCCGGCCGTCCTGCTCAATCGACTTGATCAATCAAGTTTTTTCTGCTGAGGTAATAGGCGTGATCGTGTAACTTTGTTCGTGAGGATAATACAATTTTGTGCTATTGAAATATCCTGGGACATTCGCAGTTTTTCAAAATATCGGAGCCTATTAGTATATTATGGTAAAGTTATGTGTTTTATGGTCGCTAAAGTTTGAGAACAAATATTTACGTATTTTGATTGACAATTATTGAAAATTTCCATATTGTCCTTAAAAAATACATTTTTTAGAAACGGTCTGTTACATGAATTTGAATGCTTTAGTTACATAAACATTTTCTAAATTTAATATTTTGATTCCATGACATTCGTAATATTATAGCGGTTTCTGTAGACATCTGCTAATAAGCCACAAGACATTCAATACTGTAATTCTAGTAAACGTGTCATCAGATGGTATTAATGGTCAATCAACGTCAAGCTAAGACGTTATGTGATACATTCTATAACGGACTGATGAAATTATCCTCACCGTTGCGTATGTATGCAACAGATCAAGCTAATCAGTTTATCGGACTTTGATCCCTAAGCATAACTTTAATGGACACATAATCTTCTTACAGTAAAATAACTTATATATGACCATCAATCTTTGAAGGTGTAGACAGAGTCAATTGAGCAGTAAGCTAAACTTATATACTTTTACCATACAATAGAAATGTTAACACCATTTATATTTACATACATACATAACATCACGCTTATAATCCCCGATGGGGTAGGCAGAATCAAAGGGGCAGCAGGCCCCTTTAACCACATTCAGCCAAAAATAAAGCTGGGTTAGATGGAAAATTGTGAAAAAGTAGTGACAAGTGGCTAGCTCGCCGCCTACACAATCACATACCCAAAACCCTATATATCATTAGTAGCTTTTTAGGCCATACTAGACAAGAACCACAGTTGGAACATTTTTTTTAAGTCCTGACTAACGTGGGACCCATTTATATTTAATTTTGAAATAACAATTCCGTAAAAAAAGTATCGGAGTATGTTGTAAAACATTATTGATTTTGAATTTTATTGAGTCTAAGGTTTAAAATTTTACAAAAACTGCTTAATATATAGTTAGTTGACTATACGAACTTGTGACGTCATTAACTGACCAGCCCATACAATATTTATGAAGTGATTGCGTTTTGAGAGTTTTTAAAAAGTATCTCAAATGACTATCTATCTAACTCAAATCAATTTAATAGGTTTGTTACCAGTCAACATGCCTATTAAATTGATTAAATTGATAAGCTAGACAAGAACAGTTGGTAATTTTTTTTTGAGTCCCAGAATAACATTAGATGGATAATTGACACAATCACACTTCCTATCACTATTAGTCGCTTTTCACGACATGCTAGGTGAATACCAGTATATCGCAAATGGCGACTAACGACTACCTACTTTTCGTTTTTAGTCCCAGATTGTTCCGTGGGACATATAACTAACCGATAATCCCAAGTCCAGTTGTTAAAAGTCGCTGCAACAATGTCGTATAACTGATGGAATGTTTCAAAATTTCCCGCAGACGGCTTTCACTCAATGCATCAGGCTGTCAGCAGCTCCGTCGCAACAGGAATAGTTGCGATATTTGCACTCGTCCCTGGAAGTGACAGCGCGTGTTGCGATGCTGGAAAGCTTTTAGATTTGAACGTTCCTGACGATTGCTTATTTTTAAACTGGCAGATGTATATACACCTGAAATAGAATATACATTTCTATGTTATTGAAACTCATATAAAAGCATCAAAGTTTCACAAATTAATTTCCATACATGATATCACCTGCGTGGATTTTAGTCTTTGTTTCGTTAAAAAACGCTTAAAGACACTATTACTATAAGTGGCTTTTTACAGCATGCTGGTCGAGTAACACAATGTTAAGTCCTACACTACCAGAGGGCAGAACAATTACCTATAGCTCACCAGCTCAATTGTAAAAAGTCGCTGCAACAATGTCGTCTAACTGATGGAATGTTTCAAAATTCCCCGCAGACGGCTTTCACTCAATGCATCAGGCTGTCAGCAGCTCCGTCGCAACAGGAATAGTTGCGATATTTGCACTCGTCCCTGGAAGTGACAGCGCGTGTTGCGATGCTGGAAAGCTTTTAGATTTGAAGGTTTCTGACGATTACATATTTTCAAAACTATTTCTCTGTTATTGTAACGCATATATACGCGAATAAGTTGACATTTAAACGAATAATTACATAATTTCCAGCAGCAAACAGTTTTTACTGCCTACTAATATTTTAGAGATGAAAGTTTAGATGTCGGTATAGTTATTTATTGAGTTGGGATGTTAGTTACTGAATTCCAAAAAAATTGTAAAAAATAATTTATATCACCTTTAGGATTGTAAAAAACCTTGTGTTTAAACCTTGTGTTTTAAGATACATTATTTTTATCATTGGAAAAGTGATAGTAACAGATGGTGATTACACACGAGAAGAGACGTGAGCAAATGCTTATAGTTAACAAATGCTATTATTTTCAAGACACAAATCTCACTTCAGCTAATTACTGTAACGTAGAGATTCAGTTTGAACGCAAGTGGTCAATTATATTGACAGATGTCAAATCGCCTGAATGGGCTTAACGACTGTCATCTACGATTCTGCACACAACACATATCAATGGGATCGAGTGTTTAGTGTGGATATTGAATCACATAAATGCTTGTCAATCCAATGGGAAATGGTTTAATTATATACCCGTAATGTTGGAAACTAAACATTACTTTGTCATTATAGTATGAAAAATGTCATAGGTTGCATGATCATTCTACATAAATTAAAAAGTGTTTTATTTGTATATTTTCTGACTTAAATTCGTGGAATGACTGTCGTTAGTGACAAGTCAAAAATTTAACTAACTAACTTAACACTTAACCAACCAAAATTAATAAAAAGAAAAAGCATTTTGAAAAAAATTAATAGTTTCGTCAACTATTTGTACCTATTGAGATGAAACGAAAGCGTCTGATAAAAAAAAAAACTTCTGCAAGTCTGACCAATGTGAATTGAGGAAAAATGTCTTAAATGAAAAAATACACTTCTTAACAAACCCTATCTCTTCTAGCAACTTCTCAATCTTTTGTTCCAAACGAGAATAAAGTAAAAGGAGCACAGCAGTTGGGTGCACTCGAGACAAAATTTATCGTCCTGTCCGTAGCTAGCGGGATCGTTGAGTTGTTCAATTTGTTCCATTTTCTGTGAGAGGCTTAGGTATTGTTTTTCTACTCCGCCGGATGGGTGACGTCACGAATCCGTGCCCTGATTGAGAGAGTATTTCTCGCTTTGCAATACGTTGAATTTCAAAAGTGATTTAGTCACGTATGGTTTCGTAAGTTCGATATAAAAAAGTTTCGGTACATTATACTGAGTTATAAAGAGATATAATGAATAATATAATTGTACACAAAAGATTTCAAGAGAGAGCATTTTTTTATCAATAATAAATATTGAAAGAAATGAAATTTGTACTTTGTTAACGGACTTGCCAAAGGTTTGATTAAATACTTATAAAACATTATTTGGACTATGATTGTGGATTTAGCAAGTTTGGTTCAAGCGAACAAGGAAGCAATTGCCAACTGACGTTCATAATTTAAAGATCATATAATTAATAAAATATAAAGAAACTTATATAATTCGATAAGACATTGGCATGTTAGATAGTGTAGTACATATGTAAATTATACCTAAACTATGAAAGCAAATTTTATTTGAAGATAATAAAGAGTTAAAGACGTAAATAGGAGCTGTAATATATAATTTGGCATATGGTATAATAATCTTTGATTAATCATTTGATTCCATTGTGAAATAATATGCTTGTATTTAGTTCGTTCAATACATTAAAAACCAATTCAATCAATGAATCTTTTGTGAAAAATAATTCCGAAAAATACACTGACTTAAGCGGACTTTGAATAAAAATACTTCAACTGATCATCTGATCCCGACGAATCCTGCAGTGCTTTTGAGAGTTCAAATGCAAAGTCTTAAACTTCATCAGTAACAACACAGTGAACACACTCCTCTACTTAACTAGCCAATTTCATTCAAGATCGGATCAAAGACGTCTATCTTGAAATGGAGATAATTAAATTACAATTAATTTTTAGTCAAGGTAAGAAGAGGCATGCTCCGGTGGTTCTGACACGTGGAAAGAATAGATGACGAAAGATTGACTAAACAGATATACAATGCGAAAGTGGAAGAATGTGGGAGCCGCGGAAGGCCCAGGCTCACCTACCACGACTAGATTGGTCGTGTATTAACAGAAGGTGGAGGAAGGGAGTCAGAAAATCCGTAGAGCTTGTATGAAAAGGATCATGAATGTTGAAGAGGCGTGTGAGGTGTGTAAGGATCGTGCCATATGGCGTTCGGTTCTCTCTGCCTACCCTGCTAGGGAAGTGGTGTAGTTAGTTTGATAAGATAATTAACCAGCTGCAATGCATTTCTGTTCTTCTTAAAGTATTTTTTAGTTTATTAAACTACCTATTATTTAGAAAATGGAAATTAAACTAGACATGTATAAAAAAATTATCACTTCGCCGGATGTGTTAATTCTCATTTTCAAAATGATTTGCCCTACGGCACATATCATTACGCCCGCAACCCCATAAAGGGTAGACGGAGTCGGTCTACGGGTTATAGCCAAGAAAAAAATCGGATTGGCTTAGATAGGAAATTGTGAAAAAGTAGTAACAAGTAACAATAGGAGACTTAAATATACTCGGCCGGTTTCTCAGACTACATGTCCGGTGAACCGGTTGGGTAGAGGGAAGTCGATGCACAAATTTTTTTTTATTTTTATTTAATAATGTAACTTAAGAAATTTAATTTAACTAAACTTAATCTAATTTAAGTAACGTTATTTAAATTTAATTTTGTAATTTAATTTTATGGGTTATTTGGCCTGAAATAAGTTATTTTTATTTATTTATTTATTTAAGGAGCTTTGCTCTCTGGTGTTCGCCTACCCCCACGATGATTGAAGGCGTGATAGTACATATGTATTTATTGCTTTATAGAGAAAAATCTTCATTAACCCGTGCAAAGCTACTGGAAAAGCCAGTCACTACATAAAGGACGCTTCACCAGAAGTGCTGTTTCCGCCACTAACTCGTCTGTAGTGTCGTTTTAAAAGAACGCCACAATAAGCGGCTGATTGCGACCGGCCGCTTCAAACGAATGGTCTCTAATGTCTCTCGTTACGTGCCGCTCCAGCACAATTTGGACACGAATCAAGGCAACACGAGCACGGGCTTGCCGGACGACTAACGGCCCGATACTCTTGATTGTTTTTGAGTGCGGCTCTGGTTTCATAGGGGTAGTGTATTAGCGAGAAGATACGATATAGAGTCTGGTAATAGAGCTGTAGTAGCTCAATGGTAAGGACACGCTCCACTAATCAACCCGTGCACGTACCTCTTGATTTTTCAAATCCATGTACGTAATTATATCACTAGCTCGGCGGTGAGGGTAAAGCGCGACGAAGTTTCGTTATTGTTGTAGGAAAGAGTGTTGAAAGTGCAATATATTTTATTAGGTCTAAAATATAAAGAATTACATGTCACTTTTTTACGTCGATTGACAATTTTTACCCAACGTCAAGTCATAGCAAATCAAAAAAAGAGTCGTAACCACTGTTTTATTCATTATTACAATTAAAATGTTATCCCCGTTGGAAATTACGTAGCATGTTATAAAAAAGAGACCAACATTGATCATAATCATACCAGTTTGTTGCAATACATAAAACGGCAAATTTGGAGCTTTGATATCTACGTACCGTCACGCCTGCACTGACCGGAGGGATATGCAGAGTCCAAGGAACTAAGGCATCCTTGACTTCATTTAATCAAATTCAAAATCTCTTTTTTTATATAAGCTTCAAAAAAGCACTTTTTAATAGTCAATATGTAGAGAAAAGAAAATATAACAACCGGTTCGGAAGTCAAATATAAACGTTTGTCTAGACGGACCATTGTGAAAAAGTAGTGACAAGTGGCTCACTAATCAAAAATCCAATACCTTAAGTCGCCGATGACATGTTGTGCAAGTATCACAGTTGGTACATTCTTATTGTGTGTCAGACCAACATGAAACAGATTAAAAAACGTAACCCTGTTGGCTTGTCGCAAGGTAAAAGAAAACCCGAAACATTGATCACAATCACAGTATCTTCCAACGCGAAGCGACAATTTGGACTCGAATCAAGAACTACAATGCTGCATCCCGGAACTGCTTCGCTCCAAATCAGCGTGTGATTGTTTCTGCGTTTCCGGAGTTCGGACTCCATCCGGTGCACTTTAGATTTTCGATTTACGCATCCGGGGCAGATTCGAGTGATTTCTTGGCAACTGGCTTCGGAAATGTTCATAGTGGTATGGAAGACAGTAGGACATGTAGAACATGTTGTAGGAGTTATGTTTATCTTTTCAAGTTCAAAGGAGGTTATGTACGATTTGAGGGTAGGAGTTGAGGGTTACACCTCTGCTATATATATAAGAGCAAGTCTAGGTCATATAATAAGACAACTCTCAAAGTGTTCTACTTTTAACATACCGTTTTACCTAGTCTCTAATCGTTGCCTTACTCTGATTTAAGCTCAGATTTGGTGAGTCTAGTTATGAATTGAAGCTACTTTAATAGATCCTTGCAAAATTAAGAGTTTCAAAATTCAAAACTTTGCTAAGCCAGGATATTTTTTATATTTGATTAACAGAGAATTATTTTAATGTGTAGATTTTATAATTAAATCGTAAATATAAAAATTTCAACCCAAAAAAGTAAAATTTCAATTTCCATATAGAATTTGGGTATCACATATGAGATACTGTCACTTCCCAATGGGGACCATATTAAAGGTAGAATTTTTGTAAAAATATCGGAGAAACCATAATATCGTGCACATCTTGTACATTGTTATCAACGATTTCTGCACTGTTCTCTCGTTTACACTGTGATACGGGTTTCAGTTTATTGCCCCAAGTTGGGAAGTGTTGGGATTCGTTGATCTTTGTTTTGAGTCGGTCTTGTTGTTGTTCGAAAATAGGGTGTTGGCTAGTGAATTTAGATACTTTCCCCATTTTGTTTGGTGAAATTGTTTTGTTGTATACTTTATGCTAAAATTACTCTTCTCCATTGAGTACCTTTCTATATATTTTTTTGTTTTCTTATCGTAAGCTGGGTTTTGACCTAAAAATGCTTATACATACCTATCATTACATCTGTAAGTCCTGAAAGGGTTGTCAGAGCAGACTCTGTGGTTTGATGAGCTTGTTGCTAGTTCCGACTAGCAACAAGCTCATCAAACCACATTTAGTCAGAAATAAAATCCAGTTGGGTTAGATGGAAAATTGTAAAAAAGTGACAAGTGACTAACTCGTCGCCTACATGATACACAAACCTAATACACTTATTAGTCTCCTTTTATGAAATGCTAGGAACACATAAGGACACATTTGGCACATTCTTATTAAATCCCAGACCAACATGGGGCAAATTGGATAAAATGGGATTATTATTATGTTTATTCCCAGAAAGTCTGAAAGTATCTGCTGTTTATATATTACCATCTAATTATATCCGAGTTTACTCGTAGAGACATCTATATACTGTCCCAAATTTGGTTGAAGTAATAACAATTACTTTATACGTAGTAAAGTCTAGTGCGCTATTGTATAACAATACAGTAGCGCACTTGACTTTACTACGTCGTTGGTCTAGTGGTTGCATGCGCCGCCTAAGGACCAAGAGGTCCCGGATTCCTGGGTCGGGCCAAAAATTTGTGGCTGGTTATTTCAATATTGAAATTACTCAGTAACAGTCCGGAGTCAGGAAATTGGCGGTTTAATCACCCCCGTGCCTCGGAAAGCACGTTAAGCCGTTGGTCCTGCATCTGACCTCTCTCCGGTCATTTCAAATTGCCGTTTCACCGGACTATGAGAGTGAAGGAATAGAGAGTGCACCTGTGTTTGCGCACACATTTGTACACTATCTTCTGCGCAGATGGCTAATCCTCGTTGAGATTCGCCGCCGTGACCGATATTGGCTAGGAGGACATTATCATTATTACTATATAGTAGCGCCATGATATACTCATCTATATACAATAGACAGACGCGGCCTATTTTGGTGACATTTATCACGAATATCTTAGTGGCTCAAAAGGCATGTTAAGCATTCAAACCCGCCTGTCATCCGCTGTAGATATTAATAACGAGTAACTTAATCAAAAGGGGTGGCTTTGATAACATCTGACAGTGATGTTAGTTGATGTTGGCACTTCCATAAAATAGTAGTTATTGTGTAATGTTATTGATAAAAAGCATTCTCTAGTTCGTTAATAAACCGAAAATTTGAATTGGATATGAAGCTCTTCTCCAACAAAAAAAAAGAAAAGAATAAGACATAGAGTTAAGACGGAAAGAGAAAGAGATGAGTACAATAAAATTTTTTGTATGAAATAATCAACAAACATGGTTGTTATAACTATAGTCTAGCTTATAAATAAAAATCTGTTTTCAGTATATTTATTATACATGTATTAATATTTGACTATCATATCCAAAATATAAATACATATAATATCCATAATATACAAATTTTATTACATAATTTATAATAAATACATTTGAGTTTGAGTTTGAAATTCATGATTACCCGGCAACATATTCTCTTCGCTTTTGTTTTAGTAATGTCTGATGAAAATACAAATTTGCAAGTAGTATTATTATTATGTTTTCATTTAGTTACTAACTAAGGTCGACAACTTTGTACTAAATATGGCACAGTCCTTGATGCAGTCTAAATTGAATTTGACACGATTTTCCGACTCTCTTTCTTACTTCATCCTTCCGAACGCAGTCTGTGAGAGATCCACCGCAGATTTTATGCAGCGCACGCATCTCGACTTCTTTCTACTTTCATACTCTTTCTGCTATACCCAACTCTCGCTTCCATAATGTTAGCGTAGGAATCAGCACCGCATTGTGTATAGCAACCGGGGTCTTCTGACTTAAAACTTTACTGCCTACACCTATTCCAGCACTACATAATCAACCGTTAGCCTTGTTTCCGATCTGATTTGTTCTCTTTTAAACACCATAATCTTTGTTTTCTTCGTATTCAAATGTAAGCCTATCTTCTTACAATCATCTTTCAATATTGTGACTATTTGCTGCAGATCCGATGCTGACTCTGCTAAAAGTACGGCACCATCTGCGTAAAGCAAACAGTTCACAACTAAGTCACTCATACGCATTCCAACATTCATATCTAATCCTCCGGAGGCAAAGGTCCAGATATATGATAAACAGCAGAGCTGACAGCATGCTTCTCTGTCTGACGCCAACATTGGAGTCAAATCAGGGCGACAGGCTGCCCTCCACTTGCACACATGCCATGCAGTCCACACAGGTGGACTGCGCAGCACAAAAAAATGCGCCGTCAATCCCATATCTCAGCAATATGTCCCAGATATACAATCTTTACTACCCACTACACCCCTACCCTTACAACCCTGTCAAAAGCCTTCTCCAGATCCACAAAACTGCAATAAAAATTTCCGGCTTTTGGCCAGTTGCTTCTCCACGATGTTGTGAAGAGAGAAGACTTGATCCGTGCATCGTCTACCATTCCAGTATTCTTAGCTTTAAATAGTTTTAATAAAGTTTAAATTCAAACAACCTTACTTACTTATGGTAATTTTTGTAAGAATCATCGTTATTCAGATTAGTCACTCATAAAAATTTGCACTATCACAATGCATTGTAAACTCAAATCGCATAAAAATACACATTAAGGACATGCACACTTTTACAAGCTAAACTGTGCTTTATTTTGTGAGTGTCAAAGTAGCAAAATTTTAGGAGCAAACAAATTTCAAAACAGTCAATGAAAATAAAACTCCAGCGTGTGGTGATACGGTTTAAAGTAGCACAACGGTTTGAGTCGTTTGGTAGCATTGTTTTACTTAGATAGAAACTTATCTGAATCAAACTGTAAGGAAATTTTCCTTGAGAGCTTTTAAATCTAACATCCCAAGAGTTGAGTCTATGTTAAGTAAGTTTGTTTTGAATTGAATCGGATTTTTCTCATTTATAACTATTACCTGCTATTTACTTAAGGTTTAACTTAATCTGAATACGACAAAGAACGGAGCTTTGTAAGGGCTAAACGAAATATATATTTTTTTCATCTATACTAATCTATACTAATATTATAAAGAGGAAAGATTTGTATTTTTGTGTGTGTGTGTATGTTTGTATGAATAAATTCAAAAACTACTGTGCCGATTTCAAAAAATATTTCACCATTGAAAAGCTACACTATCTGGAAGTAACATAGGCTATATTTTATCCCCATATTCCTACAGGAACCGGAACTACCCGGGTGAAACCGCGGGGCGCTGCTAGTTTGTTATAAAATGATATGTCTATGATAGAAAACATATTTAGATATGATTTTAAATTACTATGTTAAGGTCAAAATCTATAGGCGTGATAGTTTTACAGTAAAATTGTACCACAATAAGTTGTGGGATCATGTTGAACTCGCTTCGCTCTTCGTGCCTTAATTATAATGACTAATAATTAATTTTATAAGAAAACTTCACGCCCGTAAGTCCTAAGAGGTAGACAGAGTCAAAGGGGTAGCAAGCCCCTTATTAGCCCCTGGTAAACGAAATAAGAATATCTGCTATACTGATACTGTGTCTCAATAAATACGACCTATGGGAGACTCAATACTCAATAATTTATTGCTTCCATAGTTTGTTTACAAGGTGCTGGTGGTTATTAATATAGGACAGATAGCGCGCGAGTTGAATGCAGTCGGGGCCTGAGACGAGACATACCTGAGCTCTGCATTCAGCTCGCGCGCTATCTGTATATTATTACTCCTATGTATGTATTCGAGTCATCATCGAGGTAACATCGAGGCTTTCAATCAGCCAACGACTGAGAACCACCGGTAGCCTAAACCCTCACAGTGCAATTCAACGCAAAAATTCCGTCGCAATTTCGTTAGAGCCCGCTCTCGCCAATCGGGAAGTGTCAAAAGATCGCGTAATGAAAAACCTACGGCGTAATACACGGCAGGCGCGGGTCCTTTAATACAGCTTAATGGAACAGGAGACGGGGCGATGGAAAACAAATGCCGTCACTGCGCTCTGGGAGCCCAGCCGGTGTGTGGCCACGGGAGAGGAGTGCGAGTCTAGTATGTTGGTACATACATATATATCATCACGCTTTCAATCCCAAGTTGACTGGCTCCATGTCGCATTCGGTAGTGACCCTGCCCCGTGCGCCAAGAGTTGTGGGTTCGATCCCCACCCAGGACAAACATTCGTGTGATTAATACTTGTGTTTGTTCTGTGTCTGGGTGTTATTATCTAATATTTAAGTACCTATATATTAGTAATACCACTGTTGTTTCTGATATCCGTAACACAAGTGCTTAAGATACTTAGCTCGGAGTCAGATCAATGTATGTGATGTCATCAGGTAATAAAAAAAAAACCCCAAAAGGGTAGAATCTAAGGAGTAACGAGTTTCTAAAAAAGGTGTAAAATCGAGTTGGCTAATAAAAAAAATGTGAAAAGTACTAGAAAACTAGTGTCTAGCTCGTCGCCTAGATAATGACTATCCCAATAGTCACTTTTTACGACATGTTAGGTAAAGAATACAGTTGCTTATTATTTGTTTTTAGAATGTTATACATACATACATACATACATAACATCACGCTCATAATCCCCGAAGGGATAGGCAGAGTCAATGGGGCAGCAGGCCCCCTTAACCACATTCAGCCATAAACAAAACTGAGCTGGGCTGTTATAAAGGCGATTAATGGTGCATAAGGTTTTGGATTGGTGGTGGTGTAGGCAACGAGCTATTTTTAACCGACTTCAAAAAAAAGGAGGAGGTTCTCAATTCGACTGATTTTTTTTTTTTTTTTTTGTAAAATTTTATAAAAATATATTTTTTATATACGATTTTAATTATTTTTTTTAATAAAAAATTAAATTAAGTAGCTAGACATTAGCTAGAACAAACAAATAGTTTTTAAAGGTATATAATTTATATTCTATCTTAAAATAACTTATTTTTGAAATTTACACAATACATTTAATTTACTGCGTTGATTTTAATAGTAATAAGATAGTAAAACGAAAAGTATTCCATACTGAGTACAGGCTAGACTTATTCTAAAGAGAAAAGCTCAAAATAATATACATATTTTCATTTCATAAAATGAAAATTTAAAAATTTACATTTTGCATTAAGATTTTCCACGTATAATGCACGGTTTTAAATAAAAGAGCTATTTTATACATTCAGTAATGGAAGTGCCATATTCTCATTTATATTTTTTTGTGGTTCACATCAAATGAGCAACGAAATACACATGGTATTTTAGGTATTTCAGATTCATCTAGATAAAATAAAATAAATAAATTCTCCAGACTGACACACCAATTCCCTAGTTCCAAACTAAGCTGGTGCTATGAATACTAGGCGAACGGATATATATACTTATTTGAAATACGTTTATAAACATCCATGACTCGAGTACAAATGTCTATGTTCATCACACGAAACATTTTTGTCCTGAGCGGGATTCGAACCCGCGATCTTTGGTTTTGTGGCCAGGGTTTCCGACTACTCGGCCAACGGAGGTGTCTAAATAAAAATAATAAGAAAATCTATTGTTTAAACACACATTTTTCTTTATATATCAGACAAATATACTCGTAATTATCTAACATAATTATTGCGAATGTCTTCATTATAAAGACATTGGAAGCACGAGATGTATACGGCATGATTCAAAAATTTAATAATCTTAGTTTTTTTTGCCCTGAATATTAACTCATACAGATGTATGACTTATAATTCGGATTTACTATTTACATAATAATAACCATTATTTGTCTGACAAAAAAACACACATTTGAAATGAAAGGCCCAAAATAGGAAAAAGTTTAATTACACACTAAATCTTATGACTAAGAAATTTAATTTTATAAATAATCGCTTTCGTGTAGCAGCTCTTTCCATATACATTTTTCATTTAACAAAATAAACTCTTTAGACTGACACACCAATTCCCTAGGCCCAAAGTAAGCTTATAAGCTTGTGCTATAGATACTAGGTGAACGGATAGACATACGTTTATAAACATCGACACTCGAGTACAAATATCCATGTTCATCACACGAAATATTTGCCCCTTGCGGGATTCGAACCCGCGACCCTTGGTTTCGTGGCCAGGGTCTCAGACCACTCGACCAACGGGCCAGTCATTTTCACACATTAATCTGTCCCATGTTGGTCTGGGACAAAAAATAATGTGCCAACTGTGTTCTTTGCCTAGCATGTCGTAAAAGGTGACTATCGGGTTTTGAGTATGTGATTGTGTAGATGACGAGCTAGCCATTTGTCACTACATATTTACTATTTTCTATCTAACCCAACCCAATTCTATTTTCGGCTATATTCGTTAAAGGGACGTGCTACCCCTTTGACTCTGCCTGATACCGGTCGTGATGTTATTTATGTATTTATGTAATTACTTTGTTTTACTTCTCTACTTTGGTACTGCAAAATTGTATGTTTTCACTGATATAAATTTGTTTCATTCTTGTACTATAAATCAAGTTTAACGTGAGAAATCTCTCCGCTGACTTCGTGGCCCGACTCAAGCACAATATTATACCCTCGGCGCTTCTTGTAACGATCTGCCGGTAATATCGCTTTGTGGTGTAAAGCCTGAGGCATTGCCGCTACCTCCGTCCCTCTCGCCACTATACACTTAGAGAGGGACAGACTGAAACCGTTTGTTAGTAGTGTCGTTCTGGTTGTTAATATAAAACCTGTATATTCTTTGAATGAGGCTTTGTTGCTTAAAGCGGCCGCCTTCAGATGTTAGTCTTTGTTGTAATAATGTCACTTTAGCAGCCAGTGCTTACTTTTGTCTCCGTAGTGGCGAGTGAAGAGATTTTATTTAGGTGAGTTGGTTTCTAAGGCAATTTCTTAGGAGCGTGATACATTTGAACAGTGCAAAGGTGTGTAGCGGAGTTGTGAATTGATTTGACCTCTAGATTTAGACTCTGGGCTTATGATGTTGAAATGAAAAACATCTTTGGCAAGCTAGCACAGCGATTCATATCTTCCTGATGAATATCTATACTCAAAAGCTTTCATTTTGCAGACCCGAGCATTTTTTTTCAACCACTTTTAGACAAAAATATTAAGTTGAATGAGATGGAAAAGTTTAGAAAAAATAATGGTAATTAGAAAAGGTATTTTTCTCGCGAAACATATATTATTATTTTTTTTGCCTTGCTAGAGGAACTTGCTAGGGAAGCGCAGTTGGCATATTATTTTTAGATTCCAGGTCGACATAGAAAAAGCATCTCGAAATAACTACTAAATTTCACGCCATATGGCACAATCACAGGCACAATCCTTATACACCTCACTTGCTTCTTCAACACTCATGATCCTTTTCATACAAGCTCCACGGTTTTTATGGCTCCTACATTATTACCTTCTGTTAACACACGACCAATCTGGCTCCTATATCCTTCCAATTTCGCATTGTATATCTGTTTAGTCAATTTTTCGTCATCCATTCTTTCCACTTGTCCGAACCACCGGAGCATGCCTCTTCTTACCTTGACTCCGACGCTGTCTTTCAGACCGACTCTCTTTCTTACATCAGCATTTCGAACGCAGTCGTGAGCGATACACCGCAGATTGTACGCAGCACTTATCGCTCTTTGGACTTCATCCCTGTTCAGAAATTGCAGGCAAGATGGTATAAAATGTATATTTTGTGGTGGAAAATTTTATAATGAACGTAGAATTACAATTATGTTACTTCATTACATCACTGCATGACAGAATTGCAAGCTGCCAGCTCTATGTAAGTTCAGCTCAGTGCAAGTTTCCATCGGATATCGGTAGTAATACCACGTGTCGATCTAACTAAGCCGCGCCGGCTGAGGCTGGAGCCGCCTCAATTAATACTGGAGCAGTAGCCGGCTAAACACGCGCTCCGATATATTGGTAGTATCTTACCAAGAGTACGTAGCTGATCGCATAGTTGAGTCATCGAAATGAGACATGTTGTTGTGAGATGGAATTGTATTTAATCTATTACTGTGATAGTAGGTTAGAAGAACACAGTTGGCACATTATTTTTAGTCCCAAACCAACATGGGACTTACATATGTAGCTTGTAAAAGGCGACTAATGGTATATTGGGTTTTGGGTATGTGATTGTGTAGGCGACAAGCTTTTTCATTTAATCCAGCCCAGTTTTGTTTTTGGCTGAATGTGGTTTAAGGGGCCTGCTGCCCCTTTGACTCTACCTACTCCTTCGGGGATTTCGGGAGTGATGTTATGTTTTGTTTGTGTTGTGTTAATATGACCTATATTGTTCGACCTAGCTCACGAAATATCTAGTTTCAAAACTCAGATTGCGTTATACTAGACAATATATTCTTTTACACAAGAATGAGCAATAATGCTTTTGTTACAAATTACTAGACGAAGATATTCTCAGGTCGATGATCATCATGAAACGTTGAGATTCAAACCTGCGGTGTTCAATTTCATGCCTCTAGGTTTCTAAGTACTCTTCTTGTACAGCTCGAATATATTTATTAAAAATATAACTAACTAACTAACTAAACTTCACGCCACTTTCCTAGCGGGTAGGCAGAGAGAACCGAACGCCATATGGCACGATCCTTACACACCTCACTCGCCTCTTCAAAATTAAAAATATAAATAGCTGTTATTGTAACCTTTTATTGTAATTCGATACATTTGCACAAACATTTCTTTACCCAAAATCATAATTAAGACCGTTAATACTCAACATGGCTTCCGAAGCAAACTCACCTTCAAAACACAATGAGCCAAATAAACTCATCATCATCCTCCTAGCGTTATGTCCCGTGCTTAGACGGGGTCCGCTTGGACCATGATCCAGGATTTAGCGAGTCTGGTAATTACATTGAAGCGACTGCCGATCTGACCTTCGTACCCCTAAGATAGGGGAACCAGACAATTTTTGGATCATGGTTACAAATTCAAAGTTGTTTGAATTTGTAGGTTTCATCACGATGTTTTCCCTCACCGTCGAGCTAGTGGTATGAATATGTACATAGATTTTTTAAAATCTAGAGGTACATGCCGGGGTTTGAACCCGCACTCCTCGGTTAAGAGGCGCGTGTCCTTACCATTGAGCTACCACCGCACAATGAGCCAAATAAACTAAACACATAAAACACGACCAAACTGTTATGGCCTCTTGAATAAACAATTTAAATTCAGCATCATTAAACAATACTACGGCGAACATTTAGTAGGTAACTCGTTTGTGAAAACTATTGAATATTTAACCGGGTCATACCAACGTCCTGTCGGTGGTGATACTGACAGGCCACTGGCTTAAAATAGTGGTTAATCCATATTGAGCTTGATTTATGGGGAGTCCTTTTAGACAGAATAAGTACTTGCAAGTATGTTGAAGAATGGTTGCGTGTATCTGGGCTGACACTTTAGGCTGTTCGAGCTTACCTACGTATTGAGTAAAACGTTAAACTTAAATCTATCAATATCGATCGAATATCGATTTATTGACCATAGGCTTAAGTTTGTTATATGACGTAAAAGAAGCGACAGGTGTATGCCAGGATCGCAGCAGACGGAAGGATGTGATTTCTATATTGGTCTGAGATTTAAATAGAATTTGCCAAATGTATTTCTTGCCTAGCATGTCGTAAAAGGCGACTAATGGTATATCGGGTGTGGGTATGTGATTTTGTAGGCGACAAGCTAGCCACTTGTCACTACCTTTTTACAATTTTCCATCTAACCCAGCCCTGTTTTATTTTTGGCTGAATGTGGTTAAAGGGGCCTGCTGTACTGATATTATGATTAATTAAATTCACACATACGTGTGTGATTTCTGCCTACCCCCCCCCCCCCCCATGAGAAAAAGGCGTGATCTTATATATGTATACATACTTAAGTTTAACGTCTAAGTGCCTTGATGGAACTGTTCCAGGACCCAAAAAGCGACTAACGGTATAATATAAATTGGCTTTTTGAATTTTTAGGTGACGGGCCATCTAGTATCTTCTCAAAATCATCAGCAGTTTGTCAAAATTTTCTATATGGGTTATAGAAAATCAAATCCAATCTAATCCAATTTATTTTTTGCAAAATTTTATCTAAGAACGTAATAACTATTGATTGCGGCTCCGATCGCAAAATATTTAGTTTCTTACCCTCACATATATTATAAATACGAAAGTAAACTGTTTGTCTGTGTTATGTTTTAACGTGGCCAATGTCCATTCGACCGATCGTTTTAAAATATAATACGTTTTACGTTTTCCCATTTTTATCCCGAAATAACTATTATTACCATTCTGGCAAGCCAAAGGCTACTATATTATAATGCTTTTATATCTTTATATATATATATAAACGTATAAGTTACTACATTTTAAAATATGATTGAGGTTTTTCTTGTTTTAATAATTTTCATTCTTTTGTTTCAGGTACTTATCTTAAGACTAACGTCTACAGCCCGTTAGGCTAGCGAGAAAAATAAGGAAGTCAATATATGTAAGTGTATCCGTACTATTTTCTAAGCTAGGAAACATCGAACAGCCGTGCCGTCTAAATTCATACCTAATAATAGTTTATATTTAAAAATTCAATTACCTTATACCTCTGAAACCTGAACTATCAAAAAGAAATCAGAAAATATTTTTATGATTTTTTTAAATATGTTGAGTGTACGCTTAAAACATAATCACGGATGTATTAACTATGATCCAATTGCGTCCCCTAAGCCTAAGCAAAACACACTCCACCTACTAACGGAATATTAAAACGCTAGATATGATAATGAAATAATTCGAATACGCGTGTATTGAATTGATAATAATCAGCTAAATGATTTCCGAATTTTCAAATCCAAACGTTTGTTTAACCAAATAGTTGTAAATTATTCAATGGGCTTCATGCTTTTCCGATGATAATATCTCGTAAAGATTATTTTGTTAGCCGTTATTAGAATATTCATCCTGAAATACACTAAACTGTAATACCATACGCGTGTTAATAATAATTGTTATCGTGGAATTTGAAATCGGTTTATGGACTCATGTGAACAGAATTCATAATTATTTGTTGTAAACTCCGGTTGGATTTGTTCAATTCGCATAATAAGTAATGTTGTGTAGTATGGAGATGTGGAATATTTGGTTTAATATTCATAGTTAGCCTAACTAACGTTTTTTGGTTCAATAATATGGATTTCTGTGGCGTCGGAGTATAGGTAAGAAGAGGCATGCTCCGGTGAGTCGGACAAGTGGAAATAATGGATGACGAAAGATTGACTAAACAGATATACAATGCGAAAGTGGAAGGATGTAGGAGCCGCGGAAAGACCAGGCTGGTGAGCCTGGGCCTTCCGCGGTAGTAGGAGTACTACGACCAGATTAGTCGTGTGTTAACAGAAGGTGAACTTAGGAGTCATAAGAACCGTAGAGCTTGTATGAAAAGGATCATGAATGTTGTGAGGTGTGTAAGGATCGTTCCGTATGGGGTTCGGTTCTCTCTGCCTACCCCGCTAGAGAAGAGGCGTGAAGTTTAGTAGTTTAAAATGGATTTTGTAGAAGTCATAATTTTTTATACATCATACATTTGTGGGAAAATTAATAATTATGTACATAACCGGGCTTTGAAATGTTTACATACAACATTAAAAATAACTTACAAAAAAATAGCAAGTAAGTGTCAAGTTTGGAGCACAACCGATAGCACTTGATAAAACCGATTACACCTTAAAAATCACATGATTTGAAAAGCTCAACAGAATTATCACTGACAAACCCGCGAATTGAGCTCACAGTACAACAATTATTAGTTGCAGATAATCTCAGTTCAGTCTCATTGTAGCCAGCGCAATCTCGTGGAGTTGTGAAAACTTTCCTACTGACGAATGCTCCACTATTATTCAAACGCAGCACTAAATGGGAGGGTATTTGTCAAGATTCTTGTACTACACTATTGTTACTCCGAGTTACGAATGCTGGAGAACTGGAAAACTATTTTGAAGGCTATTGAATTGATGAGATGCTTACTGGTCACTGGCTTTGATTTCAGAGTTGGATATCTCAAAATTATCTAGAACAAAAAAGTTGTGCCTTCCTTCACAGAAATCTTACGTTAAGTAATACATTTTCATATTATGCAAATCTTTATTATTTTATGAAACTGAACGTTGACTTATTATCATTATCATCTTTAACTAACGATGTCCACTACTGAACATAGGTCTCCCCCAAAGATTTCCAAGACGACCGATTTTCGGCGGTTCATCCATCGGCTCCCTGCCACCTTGATCAGATCGTCGTTCCATCTTGTAGGGGGTCTTCCCACGACTAAGATAACCTAAATACACATTCAGAAGATATTGTAAGCTCTTGGCTGTAATTATCTCGAATTCTTGGGTAACATAGACCAAGTCTCTCAAAATCGATCGCCTATAGCGTTGTGCACTGATGCAGATCCCAGGACCCTTTGAGAGATTAGCGCTGCTAATCGCATTGGTTCAGACGTTTGAGGTGGTGTGGGTGATGTAACGGATATTACAACTTTGTGTTACAGGGTACTATTACTATCTTAATCATATTATTCATTTAAAAAAAAAATTGAGGCTGGATGCTCTGAATAAAAGGCGAAAGATGATGGATTTTTAGACTGGAATAGAACATAGGCTGTGTATTATCGAAGTACCACGCGAGGGAAGTGCCGGCAAAAAGACACATATAGAACATGAGAAAGAAGTGTCTCTTTTCCGTATCGTTCTTAAAGTAAATTGCAGTATATATTCCTATCCTACCTACCCTAGCTTAGTATTTATCCTAGTACTATTCACTTGGTTTTATATAAATGCAGGTAAATTTAGCTTGCTCTAATTAACTTAAGAAAATCAAGATTTTTCGTATATTTCGTGAACACAATGTAAAATTTTCCCAAACAAAATGATCTACTTTTTCATATTCACCTTGACATGTTTGACATAAGAAAGAAAGGAAAAGGAAATGATGACAGACAAGTAAAGGCATCTCCATGATAATTACAATTCCGTGAAATATGCTGCGAAATAGGGATGCTTCCACCCTCGTTATTCGTATTATATAACGTACATATATGTACGTTATATAATACGAACATTCTTACATATATGTAAGAATGTTCTTCCTTAGTAATTTTGAGACTTTCCATCGATTGCACTAAACAAGAGAGTAAATATACTAATTAATAAATACCCTTGTCTTTATTTATAGCTTAACCACACGCACACACATAGACACACACAAACCCACACACATACACTACCACACCACACATACACATACACATACACACATACACACTTAAATCATAGTCACATAATTATCCTATTTTCTTAAGTTCTCAATATATTTTGTAACTTCATGGGAAAGAGCAAGTCATCCCCAACACAAGTACTGCGTTACTTACTGGGGAGACTTAACACGTGTAACTGATTTTATATTGAGCAATAAAAACTTTTTTTTTTTAACCACACATTCAGAAGGAACAAAATAATCTATCAAACCATCCTGGACGCAAAAATGAACACAAAATACATACACCACGTATTATGTACAAAAATATTTCCCAAACAAGTGGCCGTAAAGAACAGAGGCGTCACCCTAACCGAAATCTTGAACCCCTATAAAGAAAAGGTGTTTCCACAGGCTCATCGAAAATGGAGACACGAAGCACATCAGCACGCGTGCTCCCATTTACATCTCACACATGCGACCTAATTCGCTTCGAGTAAACAAAAATCCGGATGTCCCTCACGTAGCACATTGTGCCAGTCATGTCAGGTGTACAGACATACGCGGCCAAATAATAATCTGGTTGCATGAATTATTCATTGTAATGAGAGCGGCATGACGTTTTGTTTGAAGTGATGTCAGGTTGGAAAAAATTGCTATGTGCTTAAATAAACGTTGTACTGAAGATTGTTTTGATTGAAGATTAGGTCCTGCTTCTGAGCGAGGATGCGTTTCATTTTCTTGCATGAAGCAAAGATCCGAGTACTTTCCGCTTAAAGATTAACTTAGCTTGGTAGCTTTATGTCTTCTTCCTATTTTGAGTAAACTTGAACAATACTGGATTAAGTTGCTGTTGTGATGGCAGACTAATCATAACCTATAAAACATAAAAATGGAGAATCTAAAGGAATTTGATGTTAGTCACTCACAGTTCTTTTAATTTAAAGTTTGTCTATAAGTTGCCCCAACTTTGAGAGAAAAACCATCGAAGGTACAAAATGAATACAGTACTTTTACTATTTAAGTATTCAGAAGGACGAGTTCCAGTTTGATTCAATACATTCCTACCAGCTAAGGTACATAATCATCAATCAATCAAAAGATCAAACGCCACCCAAATAGTATTCTTAAAACGCACACCATAATTATTTTACAAGGAAAACGTTTTTATACACAGCACAGAAGTGACAAAAAATATAATGCGTCGTCGAAAGCACAAGAAGAAAATGATAAGGAAAAAAATACTCGGAGTCTCTACAAAAATATTTGGTGAAACGGAATCTTCCTTATTTTTTGCTGCGTCTCGAAATATCTGTCCGCCATTGCCTGTAACCTTTGTTCATAACAAATGCACCCAATTTTTCAGCGTGTCAACGACTTCCCTCGTTATTAGGAACAACAAATGCACACACACGTTTTTGTCAGCTGCGGGTCAAGTATTTTTATTCGCGATGACTCACTGTTATTTTACGGATTCTGTGAATTTTTCACACTTTTTACTAAATGCCATATGGCATTATTGATGCATAGATAATTGGTAATACAGCTGACCTTATATACTAAGCTTTAGTGAACATTTATGTCCACTCAAAACATTGATGGATTTTGGCAAATATAAGCATAATATAATGCGTTTATACTTACAATGATATGAATAATAGAATTTATGATACTACTGTTCATTCTAATATCCGTAATACAAGTGCTTAAGCTACTTAACTCTGAATCAGATCAATGTATGTGATGTTCTCAGATATTTTATTTATTAGGTTACTTAGGTTACATTTGATAGCTCCGATGGTGGAAGGGTACATACTTTGTACTGAACACAAAGGATGCCAGTTCGTTCCCAGGCTCGGGACCATCAGTTGTTGATGGAACAGGTCTTGTCTCGGATATGGTAGTCTGTCGGATATTTGATATTTGACTGGCTCGATGGCGCATTTGGTAGTAACCTTGCACCATGCACCAAGAGTTGTGGGTTCGATCCCCACCCCGGACAAACTTTCGTGTGACGAATATTTGTGTTTGTTCTGTGTGTGGTATTACAAAATATTGGATATTAACACCCAATATCCAATATTTTGTGATACCACTGTTGATTCTGATATCCGTAACACAACTGCTTAAGCTACTTACATTGGAGTCAGATCAATGTATGTAATGTAGTCTGATATTATTATTCGTTGTAGTTGTTATCTACTATCGTTGATTGTAATTTCCAGAAAATAGCATAAGCATTTTTAACCTACTAATATTGGAAAGAAAATATGTCGTTTGGTATTTATTTTTATTATTTAATATTAATCTCAAATAGCGATAGGAATTTCTTATTTCTTTAGTAGTTACATGAAAAAATATCTAAGAACACATGCAAATCTAACATTTTAAAGCAAAGTTAGTTACATTATTTTTTTATATTATTTGTTTTCGTTATTATTTTCTCAATTGCTTATAAATCTATCAGTTAGCCTTTTAAAATTGTTTTATAGTCTTTAAGCATGCAATAGAACAATACGGGTGGTGTAAACAGTTTTCTCATAAATGTAATACGTAATAACAATATAAAATATGATAATATGAAAATCGCACAATAGGTTTTTCTACGCGTAAAATGTTTCTAATATGAAATCATCCTTGGTTTAACATTCGTCGTTTTCTGAGACCATATTATTTCAGTACAAGCAAGAATGTAACGCTAGGTAAAGCTAGTCTTTGTTGAAGATTATGTACAAAGGAATATAGGCCACGCCAAATGAACAAGCTTTAGAAGAAAAACGTCTTTAGTGACGAAAATAGCAAATTTGACCTTTGTGAAAATGGATTCTCAACTGATTTATGATAGAAGATGAAAGTTGTAAAGTGTCAGTATTTGTTCTTGATGAATAATCAATACGAATATAAGGCTGAAGAGTTTGTTTTGCGAATGCGCTAATCTCAGGAATTACTGGTCCGAATTGAACAAATATTTTTGTGTTGTAGTTTTCTTAAAAAAAAAAAGAAAAAAAAATTCTAACAAGTGAAATGACATGAAGTGACTAAAATTGAAAAAGGTTTGGGTATTCTAGTCTTATGTTAGTCTGGGATTTAAAAAGAATGTGCTAACTGTCCTCCTTGCCTAGCATGTCATAAAAAGCGACTAATGGTATACCGGGTATAGGGTGTGTGAATGTGTACACAATTTTCCATCTAACTTTATTATTATTTTTTTATTTTTTTTGGCTGAATGTAGTTAAGGTGGCTAGCTGTCCCTTTGACTCCGGCTACCCCTTTGGGGGTTACGGGCATGATGATATATATGTATTGGATCCTTCTGCTTATATCGTAGGTACTTGCCATCAGAGAAGCGGTAGATACATATACTTGTTTGTTACCAACGCTTTCAAAAGAAGATAAAACTTGGACGAATTCTTCATATGTTCTTAAAGGTTCCACGAAAATAAACGGTTATACTTTTTCTTTCGTTACGTGTTATTACAAGTCATGCAATATCGCTATATTAAAAATACCCGGAAGATGCTTTTTATTGTTATTTACGTCAGTTTGAGTTCAATGGAGCTTCCATAATTCTACGAAAAGGTGTTAATTACATACATACATAACATCACGCCCATAATTCCCGAAGGGATAGGCCGAGTGAAAGAGGCAGCAGGCCCCTTTAACCACATTTAGCCAAAATATGCTGGGTATGCATAGGGCTGGGTTGTATGGAAATTGTGAAAAAGTGGTGACAGGTGGCTTGTCTGACGCACATACAATCACATACCCAAAACCTGATACATCATTAGTCGTCTTCTACGACATGCTAGGTAAGAACCACAGATGGCATATTCTTTTTAAGTCCCAGACCAACATGGGAAAATGGGCTGGGTCAGATGGAAAATTGTGAAAAAGGTGTTAATTAATATTAAAAAAATTATCTACTAATTGCTAGTAACCAAATAACTGTAGTCTCTGTAGAGTGGCAGGCGCAGGGTAGTGCCAGACAAACTACCGAAATTATTAAAGAGTGTCTTTTCAATTCTTCCATTTTGATTCATATAGAGTTTCCAAAACTAACAACTTTTTTTGCATATTTTAAGGAATATTAAGGAATGCCCCGTATTACACATGAGTTTACACAAACACTTGTGTACTATAATCTCTCCTAAGTAGTTGGGTAATCTTCATTTAGATTAGTCACTGTCAGTGTGACTTAATCGGTCCTCCCTTGAATCCACGGGGCCCTGAGCTGAAGCCCAAAAAGCCATGTGGTAGATCCGGCCCTGACTAAACCTATCAAAGGAAGACACCAACCAGCCAAACTTATTTAGGTCCATATGATAAATCATTTATCTTATGGTCTTGCTCCCAAAAAGAAAGTAATTAATATTTTTTTTGTTTCTTAACTTCATAGATTTTAAAACACAATAATGGAATGTAAATTTAGGCTACGAGGAATGATATATTACTCGTAGCCTACTCTATTCTTAGAAACCACAGCTCTCAGGAACAAACTGACATTTACACGTACGAAGTCCTAAATAAAAGATAGTTCACAATATGTGTCAGTTCCAAATATACTTTACTAGCTGTGCCAGCGGTGTCACCCGCGTTTATGGTTAATATTATAAAGACTATTTCCGTCTTACATGATTTCTATGTAACTTTAACCAATAAGGCTGCACACGCGACGGAAGCATAAAAAATAGAGTAACTTCTCCCGTTTTCCCAACATTTCCTTTCACTACTCTGCTCCTATTGATTGTAGCGTGATGAAAAGTATACTATAACCTGCCCAGGAGTATGAAGAATAATTATACCAAGTTTCGTTAAAATCCGTCGAGTAGTTTTTGTTTCTATAAGGAACATACAGATAGACAGACAGACAAAATTTTTACTGATTGCATTTTTGGCATCAGTATCGATCACTTATCACCCCCTGATATTTATTTTGAAAATATATTTCATGTACAGAATTGACCTCTCTACAGATTTATTATAAGTAGGTATAGATTAAGATTGAAAAGTTTTATCTTTAAAAACATTTCCGCTAAAATATTTCCAGTAGCGTTTGCATGGCACATGAAAAAACAAACTAAAAAAAAAACAAATATTGAACCAGTTCCAATTTAACGCTATATCAAAAAAACATTTTTGTATGTTTGAAAATACTCGGCTACACGACTTTGTGTTTATTGTAATACAAGTTACATAACCAAGAAGACGTTTTAAGAACTCACTTGTGATGTTATTCGTACATCAGATATTCCTAGAAAGCATAAACCTTGTCCTTTTCCTCGTAACACTAGATTCTTCAAAATAAATCATGTAACCTTTTAGCGGAGCCTTGAATACAAAGCTCCCATTGAATTTGGAGACTTCGTTGAAGGGAAAACGAATCGACATCATCTGGAACGATCCCATCTGTTTAGACGACACGTGTAGACTCGGTGTGCTCGCTAGTGATGTTCTGACGCCGATAAAATCTATCGATATAGCACTGATTATCGTATGTTTAAAAATGACCTTGGAGATAAAATAATGTATGAACTGCGTGCTTTGCCTAGCGTGTCGTAAAAGTTGATTTGTGGCAGGCGACAAACAAGCTACTTGTCGATACTCTTTCACAATTTTCTATTTCATATATTTCATGCTTAAAATGGTTAGAGGGGCTTACTGGTCCTTGGTCTGTTAAACATAACATCACGCCCTTAATTCCCGAAGGGGTAGGCAGAGTCAAAAGGCCAGCAGGTCCCTTTAACCAAATTTAGCCAAAAATAAATCTGGGCTGGGGGGTTAGATGGTAAATTATGAAAAAGTAGTGACAAGTGGCCAGCTTGTAGCTTACACGATCATTTGTGTGATTTGCTTGATTTGCCCAAGAACCCGATATTCCATTAGTTACGACATGCTAGGTAAGAAACACAGTTGGCACATTCTTATTAAGTCCCAGGCCAACATGGGACAGTAGTATCAAATGGTAAGAATATCCCCATATAATAGTACATACGAGAGGTACACACTGCTCACGTACCGAATTTATTAAAAGATGTTTGTGGGTGGAACTGTTGATTTTAATATAATACTGCTGGAGGTGTGATGACTTTATTGGGCTCGTCACGAAGCCTAAATAGCTCCGTGGGCATACTCTTACCATTATTATCTTCCTAGCGTTATGTCCTGTGTTTAGACGGGGTCCGCTTAGACCATGATCCAGGATTTAGCGAGTCTGGTAATTACATTGAAGCGACTGCTGATCTGACCTTCGTAACCATAAGATAGGGGAACCAGACAAATTTTGGATCATGGTTACAAATCCAAAGTTGTTCGAATTTGCAGGTTTCATCACGATATTTTCCCTCACCGCCGAGCTAGTGGTATAAATACGTACATAGATTTGAAAAATCCAGAGGTACGTGCCGGGTTTGAACCCGCACTCCTCGGTTAAGAGGCGCGTGTCCTTACCATTGAGCTACCACCGCTCTTACCATTCTATGTTTGAAATTGAATTTTGAATCCTATTAATCCTACTAATATTATGGGTTTATGTATGATGTATGGATGTTTGTTACTCTTTCACGCAAAAATTACTGAATGGATTTAATGAAACTTCACAATAATATAGCTTACATCCGATTAATATAAAGGCTTTGTTTTATCGATGTACCACGCGAGCAAAGCCGCGGGCAGAAGCTAGTTTAGTCTAATTATTCCTTTGTACACCAATAAGTTTCTATTGCCTAAGTATTATTACTACTAAGGAGGTTAGTTGCTTAACAGAAATACCTACATACTGAAATCACTTAATTCATATCAACAACCTGAAACATCGACATCAACGCTTCCCATCCGTGCTCCCATTTTCTCGTTCCTTCAGGAATTATTTCATTTCGAACGCACTCGACGGCTTGCGCAATCATAGTAGGTACTATGTAAATTCTGAATAAAACAAGTGCTCTTCCTGCAAGCCACGGGAACCGCCCAAAATAAAGAAACGGGAGCAAATAAAAAAATATTGCTGTTGAGAGCTCCGAACAGATTTTTTTTATTCGCCAGTTTACAGGGTGAGGGTGAAATGTACGAAGTATTTTAGCAATGTTCAATTGAAAGATTGTCTTTATTAATTTGCGATTTAATTTTGTGATGTTAATAATAAATTAGTTAATTTTGCAGACTGACACACCAATTCCCTAGTTCCAAAATAAGTTTATAAGCTTGTGTTATTGATACTAGGTGAACGGATAGACTTACTTAAATACGTTTTTATTAACATCAATGACTCGACTACAAATGTCCATGTTCATCACATGAAACATTTGATCCTAGCGGGATTCGTAGCCGCGACCTTTGGTATCGTGGCCAGGGTCTCTGACCATTCGACCAATGAGCCTGTCAAAATAATATAAATATAATTAAACATTTTCTCTATTTACCATTCAACACAGCTCAATTTTATTTATGGATGATTGTGGTTTAAGGAAGTTGTTGCCCATAGAAATGTGTGTGCGTGCGTGAAGATAAACGAGGATTATCCAACTACGCAGAAGATATTATAGTGCACAAGTGTCTGCGTAAACACAGGCGCAATACGGGACAATCCTTAACTCTCAAAGTCAGGAGCAGAGATAACCTCCAATAGATACCGGACTGGACCTAGATTTTGACTGGCTTGATGGCGCATTCGGTAGCGACCCTGCCCTATGCGCCAAGAGTTGTGGGTTCGATCCCCACCCAGGACAAATATTCGTATGATGAATACTTGTGTTTGTTCTGTGTCTGGGTGTTAATATTCAATATTTAATTATATATTTGTAATACCACTGTTGATTCTGATATCTGTAACACAAGTGCTTAAGCTACTTACCTCGGAGTCAGATCAATGTATGTGATGTTGTCGGATATTTATATTTATTTATTTATACCGTACTTCCACCATTTTGTTCTAGGTTCAAGTCACAATTTTAGGAGGTAGGAACGGGGTGCGGGGGACGTAACACTCATTCATCTAGTGATGTCCAATTGTATTATGCCATGTCTATATTTTTATCGATAAATTTATAATTATGTAACGGACAATTAGTATTTACTATAATTGTATCTCATTAGATAAAAAAATAAAGTTTTTTAGGGTTCCGTACCTCAAAACCATACCAGATCGTACCAAAAAAAAATCAAATGTTATTGTTTGGTGGTTGGTGTTAATGATGTTTTATTCTATAGAATACTATAGAATATTGTATAGAATGCCTGGATTATACACATTGCCGGCAACACATACATACTAAAAATGGTAAATATAAAGAAGGCACAGCTGTTTCAAGACATCAACGCGAGCAGACACTTGTCAAAAAATTTTTGACAACTTTCAAAAATCGTCCATCGTAACTTGAGCTCCGTCTGGAATAAAATAGGTATTTATTTTACTTACTGATAAAAAGTTATGCCATCTTTTTTAAAGTTTGATGTCCTGGAATTCTTCCCACACCATTTTTCGGATACAGAAGGCCATTATAACGTTTATTTATGCAAAAAATCCTATTAAATATAAATAAAAGTGTCTCCGTAAAGGCTAGCGCGCAGATCTGTCTCTTAGTCGGCACTAAAGATGCGCGTATGGGCAACTACTTATTTATGTATCAGCATAGATGCATGGGCGCACGTCGATCCTCTTAATGTGGTATCTATTGGAGGTTATCTGTGGTCAGGAGAGATTAGTTAGATGTATAAATTACAAACCAAAATGCCACATTAGCTTGGAACAAGCCACCAGTATACCACGGTTGGAATATGTTGATTCGCGGTTTCGGCCAAAGTCCTAATTATTTTAGTCCCCAAACCAATGTTTTGTTACTTTAGAATAAACAATACGTCAATATTCAACGTAAAATATATATTTTTTATTTTATGTCCAAAATTCCACGAAGAATAGGGATGATGACTGCATTTATAAAACTATAATAACTATTCAGTCCGTCAGTCAGATTATACAAAAATACTAGACACATATTTTTCGCTTTATCAAATTAAAAAAAAACGAAGAGTGTGACGTGTCAATTACAGTATCTATGTATATCGTGAATAAATAAGCTCTAAAAATTTACGAGTTTAAACATGACTTTTCCGCCGACGCCAAAAGTTTCGATGTAGTTAATGGATAAAGTTATTTAGTTTTACAAGTTTTGACAGTAATAAGCAAAATTTTTTAAAAATCCGTTTTATGAGTACTTTCGAGACGAAATATGATGTCTACAAGATTTTCTTTCGGCGTTACAAATTGATATCTTATCTAAGCCGTCCTACTTTTCATTCAGGAGACTTGGAGAATGAAAACAGTATAGTGGTGCCATATCGTTTATTTTCTATTTAAAACGGCCCTTCATCTACTTCCTTATATGAGTAATAATAAGGTCTTTTTTAGCGTGTCGCGAGATATCTGCAGCATTTTTGCATTTTCTCAATCTCCGAGACGTTGAGTGATGGTACAACGAAAAGTGCCTGAGGAATGACGACAGAGCTCATATTCTTATGCTAATGTGTCCCGAATAGACGCAGAAGAAGTGTGGCGAGAGGCTCAACTTATATTATGTTTGCTAAATGTTACCGAGGCTTTCGAGGGATATTGTGGGATGTTTAAAATGAAGTAGCTTTTCAAGCAGTAACGCATGGTAGGTACAGGTAAATGATTGTCTTTTATGGATAATATAAAAAAAAAAAAAGGTTAACAAAGGCATTTTGTTAGTTAACAAAATGTGTTTACAGACTAGTCAGTAAAAGACAACACGGCCTAAAACAGTTAGTACGGTTTGGAGGATGAATCTTAACATCACGCCCGTGATCCCCGAAGGGGTAGGCAGAGTCAAAGGGGCAGCAGTCCCCTTTAACCACATTCAGCCAAATAAAACTGGGCTGGGTTGGATGGAAAATTGTGTTAAAGTAGTGACAAGTGGCTAGCTTGTCGCCTACACAAGAAGGATTGGAGGATGAAGTTATAAAAATAATAAATAGACTTTTTATTATTTATGTCAACATAAAACTTTGCCTATAGCCTATGTTATTTTTAAGTAAAGTAATTAAATCTTTAAGAACCAAAATAAAAATAGACGCATTATATCTACCAAAAAAATATTTTTTTTTTAATAAACTTTTTACAACATTTTCGATTTTCCCAAATAATATACATTTAAAATTCTTATACCGTCATCGTAATTTTGACGTCTCGTATTACGTGAAGCTGGTTTTATTACGCCGCCCGTAATTACGGCGGTCTAATGAGCCGAGAACGCAAATTGTCCGAAAACAATATAGTTACACTAAATAATTGCTGGGACCCCGTGTTTTTATGTAGCGAACAATATTGAGCGATTTTTCAAGCAGCTTTTGCTTTCCCCGGCTCATGATTACTGGTATTGTGAAGGTCGTGAGGTTACGATAATTATATATGTATACAAGTGTGACCTCAATGCCGTCATGGTATTCGCGAAAATGTACGCTTCGGTTTTTTATGTTCACTCTTTAGTAGAAAGCTAGCTATTGCAATATGGAATTACTTACAAACTGTTCTTGAAATTTAATATGGTACTTACAATCAAAAGTATCTTGGTGGTGAACAACTTGAAGACTAGGTTTTATATCGTAACCAAGCCTTGTATGATACCACGACCGATATTAATGTTCGTATTTAACAATATACTATACCCATATACATAAACCCAAAAATAATAAAAAAAATCTCCCTAGTCTCCAATTTCCGCTCGGACCGCTATCTTATATGTCACAACAATAAACGATTTTTTTTCTCAGCCAACACATTTAACGGGGTAATTCCATAAATCCCCATCGACTATCCCCATCAATGGGGATTTGTGAACATTTCTTCCACAAATCCCCATTATAATCTTTATCGGTATGAAATGGGGTTAAAAGGTTTCACGCCCTTACCAATCGATTTACTTAAACATTACAAAAATTGTATTTTAAAAATAAACGACAGACCAAAAGCTATTGATTGCGATAAAAATGAAGAGTGGTGTGGTGATTTATCTTGCTCCTGTTTTTTCTTTTATATTTTTTTATTAGGAGATAATTTTTCTTATTAAATAGGTATGTGAAAGTGTGGAATGTCCTTTTTTTAACCGACGAAAAAAACGGACGAGGTTATCAATTCGACGCGTATATATTTTTTTATATATATGACTACGCATAACTTTTTACATAACCGGTTATGTTCTCTCTGCCTACCCCGCTAGGGAAGTAACGTGAAGTTTAGTTCGTTAATTAGTTTTTTGATAATTACATATTACTTTAGATTGCTGGCAAAGTGTATATCTAATTGGTTTTATGCAAACAATACATATCATCACATTTGGAATACGGACGACGTTTATTGAGTCCAAGAAGCAATAAGCTTCTTAAACCACATTCATAATTGTAGCCAAAGATAGAATTGATTATTTTGAATTGAAAATATTCCAATTGTAGCGACAAGTCACTAGCTCGTCGCCGACTTGATCATTTGCGGAACTAAATCTCCCATTATGGGACACCATCAACAGGGATTCCTGCAATAACCTAAACATAGCTGGGAGCAAGCTTGTATGTACGGAGGTCGGTATTAGGTTTACACAGCAAAATAATGTATACAGCGGCGCCTCGAATCATTTATCTTGGTCGAAAGCGGGTGCGTCGGGACTTCGTCAGACCCTATTAAACTTGGTTCGACTATTTGGAGTGCGAAACTACCGACTTTAGTGTAACTTGTATGGCGGCGGCGTGCGTGCGGAAAAACGGAGTGACTTGTCATAAATTGTGAAGGTTGCGATTAATAAGAAAACTCTGGTGTGGCTTACATAGAAGTTGTAGAGCATGACAACTGGCAGATGTATTTTTTGGGACTGGTCTCCTCGTAGTATTAAAATAAATGAATAAATAATAAATATCCGACTACATCACATACACTGATCTGACTCTGGCATTACAAATATATACTTAAATATTGGATATTAACACCCAGACACAGAACAAACACAAGTATTCATCATACGAATTTTTGTCCTGGGTGGGGATCGAGCTGTTAGCGCATGGAGCACGGTCACTACCGAATGTGCCATCGAGCCAGTCATGATGTTATCAAGTTCAAAGCAAGGTTTTTTTCTTTTATAAATAACATTACGCCCGTTTTCAGGTAGGCAGAGTCAAAGGAGCAGCAAGCCACTTTAACCACATCAAGCCAAAAACAAAACTGGCTTAGGTTAGATGAGCAATTGTAAAAAAGTAGTGACAAGTAGCTAGCTTGTCGCCTACACAATCACACACCCAGAACCTAATATACCATTAGTCGCCGTTTACGACATGCTAGGCAAGGAACATAGTTGGCACACTCTTTTTAAGTCCCAGACCAAAATGGGACGTTTGAAAAAGCAAGTTGTCTACGTAGAAATCACTTGATATTTGATTGAAACAAAAGCGAGAAGCAGAGATGTTGATAAAATATGGTGATCTTATCGTTGAGTTAGTGAAGGAATAGTGAATGGTATGAATAGTGAAGAGTATGAATCACATCGAACCTCTTATACGCATTTAAAGGACAATATATATTTAAGGCGCTGCAATATAGTTCTACTGAACTAATTTTCAACTAAATTTTAACTTAAATGAGTAACTGTTACTAAGAATAATATTAAGCTTCAGTCGTAATACTCTGCAACGCTACACATATAGTCAAAGCCTCATTCAACAGTACTAAATATAAATATATGTAATATGAAATATCATTGAAGTTTCCTCTATTATGCGTGGCCAAGCGCAAAGGGCTGTGTAGCTGAAATATATCAACAGAGGAACGGAACTGCGTCCGAGCTGAGCGAGGATGCTCCCGCAACAGTCGTCTATAGCTCAACACGCCACCCTCTACCTAAGGGCTGGTCCAAGTCAAACGCCACTAGCGAGTCTTAAAACATTAATTCATACATACTTACCATAACTAACTAACTACTCTTCACGCCACTTCCCTAGCGGGGTAGGCAGAGAGAACCGAACGCCATATAGCACGATCCTTACACACCTCACTCGCCTCTTCAACATTCATAATCCTTTTCATACAAGCTCTACTTATACTTACCATCAGGCCTGTAATCCCCCAAGGATTAGTCAGGTCCTTCCAATTCTAGCCAAAAATAAAATTAAGTTGAGTTATATAAATACATACAATACATAAATTCAAGCCCGCAATCCATGAAGGTATAAGCCGCGACAATAAAGAAACAACCTGAAAATGGCGGTTCGAATTTGTAATGACAGGTCGGACTGTTAACAAAAAACAAAGTTTCAATGTGGTAATGTTTGTTATTTCGGTACATATTCGCGATCCAGACATTTTTTTATGTATGTACCGACGTGTATGACTAAAGATGGGTATAGATAATGTACGAGGAAGAGGGAATGATTAGTGCCGCCATTTTAGATTTGTTTCACTAATGGCACGGGATATAAGTGTCGAAGGGACAGTAACCTCCTTTTATAAAATTGAGCTGGATTTGACAGAGATGAAGATCTAGCTCCTCCCCTACACCAGGACAAAATCAATACGCAATCCACAATTACGAAGGTTATTTTTAAGACCCAGGCCAACAAGAGAAACGTCTCATGTCTCGTCTAAATCAAGCATCAGCGCACACGCTATTAAGAAAATAAGGGGAATTCTATTAAATCTTAACTATATACTTTATATATAAACCTAATCGCGCTAATATCAGAAACTACTGGTCCGATTTGAAAAAATATTTCAGTGTTAGATAGCCTATTTATCGAGGAAGGCTGGCTATATAACATTAACAATAAAGGCAGGTGAAACCGCGGGCACAGCTAGTGTAGGAAATTTTGAGTACGACTTGGGCGACACAATGGCTACCTTTGTAGATTTACGCTTGCCTGAACAAACACTGTATCACAAATAATGTAGTAATATATCTTCCTTGAATTGCGCCCAACGACAAACGACCATTAAATACCTACTGTTATATATTATGTAAACTGTGGTGCATTTGCAGCCACAGTTTCAAGTTAAATCTTAGGAAATAAGAAATGCAAGTGAAGACTTGCATTTCTCAATTTTCTTAAATAGGCGAAGCATTTGTATTAACATTTATTTTAAATTGTGTAGGCGACGAGCTAGCCACTTGTCAACTTTTTCACAATTCTCCATCTAACCCAGCCCAGTTTTGTTTTTGGCTGAATGTGGTTAATGAGGCCTGCTACCACTTTGACTCTGCATACCCCTTCGGAGATTATGGGCGTGATATTATGTGTGTATTTATTAAAAATATATATTCATTCAAATTAATATTCCTTTGCCCAACAGCAAAGCAAAGGCTAAATAAAAAAAAGAGATATATTTATTTGTCTTTGTTGCATCAACTTATACGAGTATTATGACTGACGTCGTTCTATTGGGACCTTTTTGAGTTATGTTTGGAGAATACTAACTATTCAATCAAACTTCGCGTAGGTAGCAGAATATCCACGCCTGAACCTTTCTTATTAATCACTACGTTAATTGGTCTAAACCGTATAGAATTAGTTCAGTTGGGTTAGTAGAATATTATATCTACATACTTACATATTAGCATTCTTAATACTATTTTTTTATTGAGTACAAATTAGTATGTAGCGTGTCTTCGGCTATAAAGTCAACTTAACTTTAATTTCATAGAATGAAAGAGATAATCCATGTTTGCTTGCTGCCCCTTTGACTCTGCCTACAGCTTCGGGGATTATGGGCGTGATGTTATGTATGTATGTAAACATTTAGGATTATCTCGTCCATTGAAATTTACTTCTTCCGGCTAAAATATAGTATCGGATATATGGTAGTACTTTTATTCGAAAAATGTCGAGTAAATTAATATGGAAATAAAGATCAAAGTACCATTAGCAATTAATTAAATAAAAACAACACTATCTGATCTAAACGCTAATATGCATTATGTTGTACATAAGTAGAGTCTGCTTGTGACCAAAGCTGTTGCAACACGGCCATGTATAAATAAATAAATAAATTCTCCAGACTGACACACCAATGCCCTAGCTCCAAACTAAGCTTATGCTTGTGCTCTGGATACTAGGTGAACGGATAGACATACTTAAATACGTTTATAAATATCCATGACTCGAGTACAAATGTCCATATCCATCACACAAAGCATTTGCCTCTAGCGGGATTCGAACTCGCAACCCTTGGGTCTCTGACCACTCGACCAACGGGCCAGTCTAGTATAGTTGCAAGTTCTCATGAACCACATAACACATATCGTGTTTAGTGTTTAACTAACTAACTAAACTTCACGCCACTTCTCTAGCGGGATAGGCAAAGTGTTAAGTCTCGCGAGAGTTATTTCTAATCTATTCAACTAAGACCAGAACTTAAAACTTTTTTCAGCACGCCCGTTGCATCCTGCAATATTTTAAAACTTGCACCGTAACTTTGCGATATCAGCGGAGTGCAGGCACTCCGGTCAATTTGCCCACGATTCGCCAACGCCTGTAAACTCATATCCTCTCAGTGCAGTGCACACCACTTTGTAAGAGATCCTGACAAATTGTGTTACGGAATATCGACTATGTTTATCGTTTAGGAAATTCCTCATTTCTAGATGTTGATGTGAAATCTCATTTCGGTTCAATGTAGCTACGATGAATATTTAAGTCATTACTTATTTTCCTTGAGTTTTTTCCTGACACGTGTTTCAATATGGCTGTACAAAATCACTGTGCAAAAAACAAACATACCTACTTGTACAGTAAAATCACTGAAGAAATAATTTTAATGGATGAAGGAGTTCTCTTTCGGTCTGACACGAGTTTGGGGACATGGTAAGAGATAAGTTTAATATCAATATTTTCAGACTCACTCAACCACAGGCTGCAAACTTTATATTTTTTTGCAGGAAATATTTTTACATTATTTTGCTATTGGACAAAATGTACGGTTGCTAAGTAAGCTTTATATAAAATTAATTAATAATATGAAGAACCTATCTGCTATGAGAATCGAAATAACATCGTAGATACACACGCTTTTAAAAGAGATAAAGCTTCGAAAAATTACTTGAAAGCTCTTTAGTTGGCAGATTTTTCAATAACTAGACATATTAATTTATAGTATAAATGATAGAAACTGTCAAGGTGTGAACAGACGTATATTTACAAAGAGACTGCTAGAAATACAATAGGTACTATAAATTAAAATAGAATTAGAATTGTAAACTTGAATACAAAAATAATAGAAGGAGTAAAAAGTATTAATATAATAGTTATATAACAAAAATAAAAACCGACTTCAAAAAACCCCGCAAAAAATGTTTATAAAAAAACACAAGTAAAAACTGCCTTAATAGCTATTTAAATGTCTAAACACTAAAAAGTATAAAATAAATTCTTTCGACTGCTTCGATGAAAGTTTTAATCTTTAACACGTATTTAAATATTTACAATAATCAGTTAGTTTTGGAGTCAAAGTCAAAGTAAAAAAAAAAAAAGTCTGTTAAAAATAGTACGGTCCGTCTGGTTATAGTGACCTTAAAAAGTGAGTGATTTATTCATTATTATTAATAGGTCGGTTAACTTTTATTTATAATTAAAAAATTAGCCCTAAGCCGAGATGAAACACAGACCGATACCGTCCCGCAGTTCTGCAGATTACTCTACCCAACCCGAAAATAGCTCCTATCGTCTTAACGCCGCAACTAGTAACAATCGGTACAGACGTTGACAAATGCCATTACATCGAGTGGTCCAATCCCCGAAAATGGACTAATTGTCCAATACGGACCCGGGTTCGGATGCGCGGAATCGATTCGTCATCCCAAGATGTCGGCCGATTTAATTAATTCCAAATTTATTGTCCTAAGGGTTGAATGGGTTCCGGGCGAATTTATTTTTGTTGGAATATCTCGTGTTTCTTTTTTGGGATTTAGATGGATGAGCTCTGATTACTCCGGCACCAGACGAAATTGTTCACAGCCGTTTGATTCTTTTCACGGCTCGTTTTAATTGATTACGTTTGCCGTGAATTTTGTGACAATTAATCAAAGTTGGAGTTAGTGGAGCAATTTTAATTGAAGAGTGATTCCGTTATACTCACTTTCATTATGTTCATTTATTTTACGGAAGTTTCATTATGGACATTTCAAAAGTGGTGGCAGCTGGTTTGGACATGGTACATGATGCACACATTGCGAGGAAATGTTGTTCAAACACGATTACCCTCGTACTCCTGGGTTGTTACTTGAATAGAGTTTCTGTTGAAGTTAGAGTCTATTGTGCCCAAGAGCGGTGGTAGCTCAATGGTAAGAACACGCGCCTCTTAACCGAGGAGTGCGGGTTCAAACCCGACACGTACCTCTGGATTTTTCAAATCTATGTACGTATTTATACCACTAGCTCGGCGGTGAGGGAAAACATCGTGATGAAACCTTCAAATTCAAAACAACTTTGGATTTGAAACCATGATCCAATAATTGTCTGGTTCCCCTATCTTAGGATTGCGAAGGTCAGATCGGCAGTTGCTTCAATGTAATTACCAGACTCGCTAAATCCTGGATCATGGCTAAGCGGACCCCGTCTAAACACGGGACATAACGCTAGGAAGATGATGAGAGTCTATTGTGCCCATGTATCATATTTCTGACTTCATTTTGTTTAATTATAAAATCTCCTTTCTATAAGCTAAACATAATCAAATAACATCCTTATTATTCGATAAGATTACTAGGTTTGTTTCCTCACTACCAACTAACATTATGAATGCAAAATTATCTTTATTAGTATTCTACGTTGTCAGAACTAAATATTAATCATATCCATTATTATTTCTACTTCACCTTGACCCTTATGTTTGAAAGGAACTACGCAATTTTTACCAAATGAATAAATCCGATGATGTAATCTGTAATAACTATTAAAACCAAATTACAGGCAAAAGCTACTCGAACACAAATATTTCCCCAGCTCGTGTAACATCACTCAAGCTTTGTAATTCACTTGACCATACATCATTCCCGCCCATTAATATGTTATGCGCATTCAGATTTAGAATTCTCTTTGTTGATTATTATCTGGCTCGCAGCGTGGGATGTGTCTGTTCGTTAAGGCTGTGATTCCACCAGTCGCGAAACTATTTAGATATTCAGAGAAGCAAACACGTGGATACTAGTTTTCACTATAAAAAAACATCGTTATCTTCTTCGCGACGACCCGTACCTCATACCCTCAAAGCAAATTTAAGTAATTTTCTCATCTGTAATCATCTGTAAATAAATATATGTAAATATTATAACCAAGAATGGGATGGTGTAGAATGAGACGAAAGTTGGTAGGTGTCGGATTTAATTACTGTCATACCACAGTTTATATATCATTCAATCTGTTAGTGTATGCTTACTCATGTTAGGTTAACTACGTAGAGTACGTGCTGTATTTTACTACGTGCGGCAATGCAGCACAAATGTTTTTTCTCATTGCCGAGTTAGTAAAACTAAATAGCTACGTGGCCGGAACAAACACACGTCACATGTAAGCCGCATTACTATTGAACTTTGGCCAAAGGAATTCACTTCAAAAAAACACAAAATAAAATCTAAAAAGCAATGAATAATGCAACACATGTACAACCAAATTTCTGATCATATATTTACTCGTACTCTCTATTACGTAACATAACATCACGCCCATAATTTCCGAAGGGGTAGGCAGAGTCAAAGGGGCAGCCCCTTTAACCATATTAAGCCAAAAATAAAACGACCTATCTTTTCTAATAAATAATAAAACCTATATTTAAATCCAAAAATTAACATCTGTCTACCCATCTTTCAGTAACTAGAAAACATATATACATAAAAAAAAACTTGTTTTTTCTTCCCTTGAAGTCTGTAAAAAACACATAGCAGTTGTATTGAGCTAATAATTTTATTATCTTGAGATAATATTATTTTTCCATCGTTTCTGTTATAGCTTATAATAATTTTAAGAGAGGATAGAGCTTCACAAAGCGTGGGATATTTATTTACAAAAAATGAGTATGAAATATACTCTATACTACTATGACTATATATAAGACGTATCTTTGTACTTTAAAGCTGCTTCGCACTGATGTAGTGGAATTATACCTTAATGCCTGTATTTAGGTCAGGCTTGCGAACTGAAATGATGACGGTGTCTGTGTTCACTTGGGTAATTATGCGTATTGCTCTATAAGTCCGCCTTATGAGTAAATAGGCCAAATAATAATAAAGGATCAGAGAAAATATGAGACTTATTTTAATATGGAATTTGGTTGACTGCGTGTTTTGGAATAAAAAAAATGAGCATGTCGTGCTGGCGTACAGTAGCTTGGCCTCAAGTTGCGTTTCGTTTGGTGACTAAGGTCATCTGACACCTGGACTCCAAGGATTGTTGCGTCGACCACAGGGAATTTGGGTGCTTGTCGTAAACTTGTCTCTTTTTAACAGTGAAATATCAACCTCGAGGACCAGCATCGCATCAGAGATACCTCTTGTGTTGCCAGCGCCTAAAGCTATGGTGACCCCTTACCGCTAAAACAGCCTTACGCTTAACAGCAAAAATTGTTGTCAAAAGTTTCTGGAGTCAAATAACCTGAATGACTTGCTATTTACCTGTAGTTTCTTTAACATTGAGTTGTAGGTTGGTTTCGAATCAGCCATCTCTAAATAAAATGACTTTGTAAAAGTCTTAACAAAGTTGTCTTGATTAATTTAAACACATTTGGAGTTTTACAACTACTGCAACACAACATTGAAAAAACAGAAAGTGCGTCAACGTTCCTAATACTGTAGAGAGAGGTGCTTAGAAATAACATTGACGCATTATGCACTATGTACGCGAGGATATATAGCTACATACATTTCTGCTGTACTGCTTTGGCCACAAGCAGACTGTTAATACCGAGGCAGAACCCTTAGACAAATTAGGTGCATAAATCACATTTCACTATAAATACAATTTAATTGGGTTATATGGAAAATTATGAAAAAGAAGTGACAAACGGCTAACATATCCCTACAAACACCAGTCTTTTATGACTTCCATAATAAGCAAGAAACGCAGTTCGTACATTATTTTTGACTCCCAGACAAACATAAGTTAAAGTATAATGCCATGATTAACATTGAAATCATAATACTACAAAGGTCTACCTGAATATCTCAAAACAACTGCTCACTACCATTTTCAGTTCAGCATTCAGAATTCGGCGAACAATACCTCACGAGCCGAGGGAGTCGGCTGAAAGAAACCAATTACATTGGAGTTGATTATTCAAAACGAAATTAACAAGAGCTAGAAGTAATTTGGGAATACGAACGGAACAGTTTTAAAGCCGTTTAAGGCTAACGTGCAAAAAGATTTTAGTGAAATATTGTGATATAAGAATAGAGTTTTGAACATATGAGAGAGTGGATAACAAAAAGTGTTGTTAACATACAATAGGTTAACGGGAAATAAAGGAAAGAGACTTTTATCATATCAAAACGAAAATGTGAGAAATATTAGGTTTACTGCAAGTTATTAGCTGAATTCAAATAGCTGAGATGCAGTTCCTTGCCAGTTATTATGTCTCTTCTAGATCGATTTTCTTAGAGCAAGAAGAAAACATTCTGTGAAAACTATCTGTAAATGTTAGATAGCAATTACCCAAACATTTCAACGACCTTACAAAGTCCTTAATTGACGTTCCTGGAAATCCCGAAAACAAAACGGCCACCACCATTCCCAGTTCAGCTCTGAGCATTCAGCGAACAATACATCACGGGACTCGGGAGTGGCTGAAAGAAACCAATTACATCGGAGTTAATTCCTTCAAAACGAAATTAACGGCGGAGAGTAATTTGAAAATACGACCGGAACGGTTTTAGTGGCCATTTCCAGAGGTGTAAGTAAAATGTTGCAATGTAAGTGCTTGCTTGCAGTACGTGAAAGTGTAGTGTGAGAATTGTGAAACAAAGAGTTGCGGGAATTGACTTGAATAAGAAACATTTCGAATTAGTGTAATCCTTGATTTCTTCTTGGTTTCTATTTATATAAATGTAATCAATTATCTTTATTGTTTATTAAATGCTCAAAAATTTTCACACTCATAATATTAGAAGAAGTAGAAAATAATGTCATAATACTAGTACTAATCAGCTCAGACATTCTTTCACAATAATATCATTAATCAATTTCGTTATCATCATCACTATTAAATAATTGAGTCAAGAATAGTAATGATTCATATTATCAATGGATTCATGACTATTTTTACTATTTAATGTATTATGCCTTTATAAAACTGTTTCTTCTCTACCTGTTTCAGTACCATTGTTTCACTTTACAATCTTGAACAAAGCCATTTCATTCAAAAGCTCTTTTTAATCGTCGCTCCTAACCGCCTTAAAACCACCTGCAATAAACCTTCAGTTTTCAAACTTTCATCCTCGTAAATTAACAACAACTAGACCAAACTCACGACAATGCGGCCACTGCCTTAAACAAAACCTTTTTCAGCCGGAACAATATCACAAAATTATGTCAACGGACTTTGTTCTCAAAGGACATAAAGAGCGTTTTTAATATACACAAAACAATACTTCCTCGTCTCCGTAATTGCGTTTACGTTATAAAATGCAAATATGTGTATTTAATTACGAGCAAGCGATCCCTGACAATTTATGTGGCGGTGTTAAAAGTTCCCAAAGCGTGCGACGTTTTATGCCTTATGAAAGTGTAATGAGCGAATCCTAGTTGGAAGGTTAAGCCGAAACACACGGTTGAGAGGGCATTAATATGCATTGTTATTAGCATCGAGTCCTGTTTCGGAGTTCTTTGGTGTATCTGTTATTGAATTAATTATTCTATATGCTGATTGAAAAAAATCTTGTTTATTTTTGGTTCGTGCTGTATCTTTTAGCTTAATAGATCAGATTCTATTTTAAGAGTACTTGTTTGATTACCTATTTCAACGGGATTTCGCTTTAATACTTCAACTGGATCAGCTAGCTTTTATTAGGATTATACAATTGGATCTTGACTACATACATAAAAATATATACTATCATATCCCAAAGGGGTAGGCCGAATTCAAGTACCAATAAGTCAATCCAATCTCAGCCAAAACCAAATTTGCGCTGGTTTAGATGGTAAATTGTGAAAATGTTGTGACATGTGTCTCGTCGTCTATATAATCACAAAAATCCAGACTGGAAATGAAATATAACGCTAGAAAGATGGTGCTTATATTAAAATCCCTCGGGACATCCGAGTAAAGCTCCCGACTTGATATAAGACTCTTTTTCTGATCTTATAGCCCTAGATGGCTTATTATGATTAAAGACACAAGTATTATAACATCCAAGTTCCATTAGTCAAGCCACCGTTAGCGTAGCGGTTATTATTAGAATTCTCATTAATATGGATGTAACAATAAATGCTTGGACAGAATAATGGTCACATTCATAATACAGGTCGCAATAATCCGTCGTGGGATTATTTGTGGGCCTTAGCCTTCGGCTGCTTTGTCTTATGTTGCCCTCAGACCTGTTTTTGGGCATCTATTTAATGCGACGTAGGTATTTTTCGACAAGCTCGATGGCGCATTCGGTACTGACCCTGCCCCATGCGCCAAGAGTTGTGGGTTCGATCCCCACTCAGGACAAACATTCGTGTGATGAATACTTGTGTTTGTTCTGTGTCTGGGTGTTAATATCCAATATTTAAGTATATATTTGTAATACCACTGTTGTTTCTGATATCTGTAACACAAGTGCTTAAGCAACTTACTTCGGGGTCAGATCAATGTATGTGATGTCGTTGAATATTTATTTATATTTATTTATTTATTTTAAGGACGAGAGGTTTTTAAAAATCTAGTTTCAATCATAAAAAATAATTTAAACAAGTTGCTTAAACAAGCAAAAAATTTTAAGAATTGAATAGTTGTAAAAATTTAGGCATACGACCTGGATTTTAGGTCATTGTTGCACGCGAATATTTTGAATCCTTTTTCTAGTTCCTTGCGTAGCTATTACCTAAAAATAACTTGGGCACTTCACAGTAGAAATATATCAGATATTTTTTATAACACTGTCACCTGGAACTGTCAAATTGATTAACTTTAGCGTAAGCGTTCGTTAATGTCAATTAATCTATAAAATATTCATTTACAGACTTTATTGTTTTGTGAAACAAGTTTATCATTTAGTAAATCATCACTCACACTATGCCAAAGACAGCATTAAATATCAGATTTAGAGCGAATCTCTGAAAAACTTTTTCAATTACATAATAGAGTTAATATAATACCCAAGACGTATGGCGACGGATCGGATAAATGAAGATCAATACGTCCGCTAATTGATGGATGAGTTTACTTAAAACATCGATCGATCGTTGGAGCCAACGTTGGCATTGTGCTACAATGTTACGAACATTGGTGTCGTTGAAGATAGTAAAACTTGGTCTTGTCCATGCGTTGTCACACAGTAACCTGACATTTGTTTGTAAGTTACTGATTAATTGAGGAGTGACAGAACAAAACATGATAATTCCACTTATAACTAAAATATAGTAGTATAACAAAGTATTCTCAAAACTATAGTATATTGTCAACAATACTATTTTTTTTTTTTTTTTTTTACTAGCTTTTTCCTGTTATTTCGCTGTTCCGCAATCCAACAATTTGTCATGTAGGAAATATATTTTTTTCCAAGATAACAATATTAAGGTTCCAACTTTAAGCATGCTTACTAGATTTAATTGCGATCAAGTCATTTAGGAGTAAAAAGACGGACAGACAGATTATTATAAAATTAAGTTCACTCTAACGTATAGCCAGTAGGCGCCAACAAAAAAACAAGCGGCTTTCTACGTTTATACTTTACTTTTCAAAAATCACTGTAATTCCCGAAGAAGGGAACTATGATTACATCCGATGTATCATATATGAGAGCGTCCTGGATACACGCCCTGGACGGGCGAGATTCGCGTGCATATTCATCGGGTCGTTATTATAGCGACCGTGTGCCCTGCCCTTAAAATATTCAATGAGGATGCTCCGGAGTTTGAGGAGCGGTTATTGTGTCAGGTGCGAAATATACGCTACAGGGAACTTCTACGGTAAACTGGCGTAGAAGTTGCGTGGCGACTTCTACTTGGCGTGGAGTGGTTGCCTAATACTTACATACTTAAGATCACGCCCGTGGTTGATTAATGATAGAATTATGTGTTAATAAAGAGCGATGGTAGCTCAACGGTAAGGACACGCGCCTCTTAACCGAGGAGTGCTTGTTCAAACCCATGCATGTACCTCTAGATTTAAAAAAAATCTATGTACATATTTATACCACTAGCTCGACGGTGAGGGAAAACATCGTGATGAAACCTGCAAATTCAAACAACTTTGAATTTGTAACCATGATCCAAAAATTGTCTGGTTCCCCTATCGTAGGGTTACGAAGGTCATATCGGCAGTCGCTTCAATGTAATTACCAGACTCGCTAAATCCTGGATCATAGTCTAAGCGAACCCCGTCTAAGCACGGGACATAACGCTAGGAAGATGATATGTGTTAATAATAATTAATTAAGTGACAAAATCTGTCTGACATAAATTCGGTGTAAAATACAAGCATAAGAAAGTATAAAATAAGTAGGAATAGTAGATCAAGTTTTAAAAATAAAAAAATATATTCCTAAAGCAAAAAAAAAAACATTGCTTTTTATGTGGCTGAGCATGGACATAGTTATTATCATTATAAATAGAAAATTCTATTTCATAAAAGATGGAATGACAGTTGCTAACGCATTTATAATTTTGGTGAGGATTATAAACGCTTGATGTAAAGTCATCGAAGCCGCAGCCTAAAGCGAAATTTTGATAAATATATTCACATGAACACACACACACTAATAATTCTACTCTATTAATAAATGTTAATTGTTTAAGTTAAGCAACTAGTGCCCATAGCGTTATTCGATCACAAATGTACTATATTCTAGATCATTGTTACCTGACTCCTGCGAATCAAGCAGTTTACTTAGTGCAATAGTCGTCAAATATTGTAAGATTTGTAATATTGTAATGTGTATATTGGCAAATAAAGACTTATTATTATTATTATATCGCGGTCAGTTTCATGAATGGTCAAAACAGTGTGCGGCATTCGTCTTCACAAATAAATTCATTAAAAAAAACTGGTGAACATTAACAGGTGTGCTCGCCAGTTTTTGACGTGCACCCATTTTTTTATTTATTTTTTTATATCGCCGTAGTCTCGTGTACCGTCAATGCCCTCTCTAAAACGTGTGCGCAATTCATCTTCATAATTTCGCATACACATTGTCCGTCACAAAAATTCAAATAGTACGTACGTACAACATACACACAGGTGTGCTGGCCGGTTCTCTTTTTTTGAACTTGGCTAGACATGCTCTCGCGTGTCTAAGTAGAAAGGATTTATCTATTTTATTTTGTTAAAAAAAAAAAGTACTGTTTAGTAAAAAATTACCAGCATACAAACACTTAAAACGCTTGATGTAAAGCCACAGCCGCTGTCATTGTAACCTCGTCCTAAAGCGAAATTTTGATAAATCTATCGCCGTTGTCTCGCGTACGGCCAAAGCCCGCTCTAAAACCGTGCGCGATTCGTCTTCACAATTTCGCATATTCATTGGTCCGTCACAGAAATATTCAAAGCGGATAGCGTCAGCTTGTTTATTCCAGTTTAGTTTGAAGTGTGACTGCCAAATGTTTAGTTTAAAGCCAAAATATATGCAAGTGAAAAATTTGTGTGAGAAATTTTAGTTTTTGGCTAAAAGAAATAGAAAACGTATACGGAGATGCTGGTTTGAATCCGTATTTTGTATTGTTTTTAATTGCTTTCAACGACTTACATTATAATATGAATTAGGTAAAAATTCCAAGAAATTAAAAAATTACCCCTTTGAAAGACAAATACAATAAAAAAAAATTAATAAAAGAGTAAATAAAAAAACATTTTTATGTTAAGAAACTTCGAGTATTTAAAAAAAATTACAAGCCCAATTTTGTACACTGTACAGATTCGCTCAAAAATGGCTGAAAATCAGCGGGATGAATGCACAAGTCATTCGTCTTTGTATTTGAACAATATAACTGTTTGTCAATTTCGACAGCTAAAATAGCAAGTAGCGACTAGTACGCTGAACGCGTGGTCCATCTGTTTTAATCATCGATAAATGCGAAAGTTTGTATGTATAGATGGATATTTGTTACTCTTTCACAAAAAACTACTGAATGGATTTTAATGAAACTTTAGAATAATATAGCTCATACACCCGAATAATATATAGACTATGTTTCATAGATGTACCACGCGGGCGAAGCCGCGGGCAGAAGCTAGTGTCCACATATTTGAATTTTTTGCTTTTAGAACGTCGATAACATATTTCCTATCATATCTAATAATCTATCATTTATAATCCAAACATAGTGCCGTGTTAGTTTGGGACTTAGAAAAAATTACAACAGTGCCCCTGACTGCAAATCTTATCATGTCGTAAAAGACGACTAATTGTGTGTTAAGTTTGGTTAGGGTTTGCTCTTCTGAATGCGACGAGCTAGCCATTCGTCACTATTTTCATCTACCTGGACCAATTTCGTTTTAGACTCAAAGTAAAGAAGGACCCTGCCTATCTCTTCGGAAATTACAGGCATGATGATGTGTGTCACTATAATAGATTTAAACATCGGAAACTAAACCAGATACCATCCGACAGCCAATAATGCATTTGTTCCTATAAAAATTCAAGCCCATTCGTCGCATAATGGCGGACACTGCGTACTGAAATATTGAATGGACGTCCGTGTTGTTTATTAGATCTGGTTTGAGTAGCGGCCATTGTGTCAGTTGTGAAATGGATGCCAGATTCGACGTTGCCCGTCTATTTGATATGCTAGTGTTTACAATTGCAGTAGATTTCCGAAAGAGAATTTGTCCGAAGCAGTTTCTGAGTAATCAAATTTTATTCTCTCGCTTTGTCCTGTTCCCAGTTGGAAATAGTAGTATTTTTTATTATTTCCAAGCCCCGGTTAGAACTGGAAATGTTGTAATATAAAATCGAAGCTATTATAGTTATTCTCCTAGTATAGACTGGACAGGATTTATATTATGTCCTCTATCACAGTTGCAATATTTGGGCTATGCCGAGTCAAAAAACAGTAAGCTTTAACCACGTTAAAATTAAAAAATAATTAAACTGTTATGTTAGATGGAAAATTACGAAAAAACTGGCAAGGTAGGTCGTCTATACAATCACAAACCTAATACTCCAAGTCACTTATCTCTTATAAAAACATGCTGCGCAATAAACACGGTCGTTACATTGAGTAAACATTCAAAAAAAATTAAATATAATCCCCGAAGCCTTGTATAACTCTTTATTTTTTGGAAGTCAATTTGAAACAGTAATCCGCACGAAAATGTTTTTATTTCCTTTTCCTTTTGGATTGACGTCACCCTAAGCCTGCTTTCCTTCCACCTATTCAAACGATCACATTTTAAAATAACTGGTTCACTCCAGTTAACTGACCTGTAGTACACACTAGAACAGTAAAACAGTTTTAGTTGCGTGATTGGGCTAAAATATATAATTTTGGTCGGTTTCTCTCCCATCAATGGGAGTTCATATAAAATATTATGTGTAGTCACAAAATTAACTTAGATACATAAATAATGACCCAGTGATTTTTTAATTTAACTAATTAATGATATAGGTAGTTTTACAATATCAAATTATTGTGATGCTCATATAAAAATATGCGTATGTTTAAAGAACAGTTAATACTATTGTGGCCGACGCTGGCTTCATTAATTTTTACAACTTTTATTATTTTTGTATTCAAGCTTAGAGTTCCAATTTTATTTTGATATAAAGTACCTACCTATTGTTTTTATAGCAGTCTCTTTGTGAATATACGTCTGTTCACACCTTTGCAGTTTCTATCATTTATAACTACATATTGACGTAGCAACAAACCGCCTCGTCAATCTTACTTTCCTCGAGTCTACTTTGACCGCCCCTTCACAGACTATCACAATTACAAGTAAATTTCCTTCCGACCCCATTCCATCTTGAATGGTAGCAATCGCGTGCTCACAATCTTTCGATCTACGCCCTCACTGCTCACGGCTCATAACAATTATAACAAAAATCCCCGATAAAGGCTCGTGATAATTGCGCCACGCTAGATTTACGCCTCCGCCCATACTCCAACACGGGCAACCGCTGTTCAACAGATTACCCCCCAGCCCCCCCTGTTAGTAAAAGTAGTGGCCAAACCAATTTTATAGTTGCTGGAAGTTCAAGCACCTTGAAATACGAGTTTTAGTGCTTAGAATAGCGTATTTTTATGCTTGAATGTTAAACATGTTTGCGGACTACTTTTTGATGATTACACTATGTAAGACTGTAAAAAAATAATTAACTACTGCTTTTTATTAATATTCACCACAGAACAGAAAAATCTAGTAGAAGTGGCATGTGACGAGATTGATATGAGAACCGATGAAGCCAAACTCACACAAATACGCTACTAATCCCATACCACACTACAGTTAAGCAATAAACGCCGTACTTATGTTAGTCAAAAACAGCTTATATCAATAGTCCTATATCAGACAACATACTATCATGCTTTAGAAAAATGGGCTAATTTAATTTACTTAATGTTGATTAAGGAGCCTGTTCCTTGGACTCTGCTTACTCCTTTCGGGATTGCGTAATGCTATGTACATACATACATATATAACATCACGCCCATAATCCCCGAAGGGGTAGGCAGAGTCAAAGGGGCAGCAGGCACCTTCAACTACCCTTCATTCTTGCTATGTACTTACTTCAATATGCAAAATGTACACTTGGAGTGTGATGTGAAAAGCGTTCTAGATTCGCTCGTCTGTGTTTTCATTGTTTCTCTTGATTGCCTTAGTGGGATCCGCTGAATGTGCGCTTCAAACAGCTGATTTGGTTATGCAAATGATTCAAGTTTCCCATCCCACTAGTGGGTATGGATCCAAGTTGTTAGTCGAAATGAATCTGCCAATTTGTTCGGAGTTCGAACGTTATTATCTTAATGTTCCGACTGCCAAGTCAAAAGGTAGGTATATGTTAACACTATCCACATACTATGTACTTATTTTTTACTGACAGATAGCTGATCAGATAAAGATGGATACGATTTTGATTAATGACATCTATAATAGTGAATTTGTCATTATAATTTGGGTAAGAATTTTGTTTTGTACCATATAACATGGTACAAAAAGGTGTTTGAGAAGATTTAGATGAAAATCCATTACCAAAAATATGGCATAAAAATGGTTTACTTGCTTAGACAGATTTTTATTATTTATTAATTGCATATTTTTTTTCGGCTTACTAAATGCTAAGCAAAATATTTCTGTGTTTATTCGTCAAACATCAATTTTCTATGGTTCATGGTTAAAAATTATGGAAAATCTATAATATAAAAATGAATCGCTGAATGTGTTGCTAAGCGCAAATCTCAAGGTCATCTAAACCAATTTCGCTAATTCTTTTTTATTTGTGTATGTTATTGGCAATTGAAGGTTTTAATGAAAAAAAAAAAAAAAAGTTGTACGGTAAATAAAAAAACGTGGGTATTAAAAATCCGAGAACGGGGCGTTACAAAGTGCGCCGGGTCAGCTAGTTAATAATATACTTACTATTTTAATGTTGACTTGATTGTTAACTTACTATCTAGGTCTATACTACCGCATCATTTAAACTAGGTATATTTTTAAATTTATATATCCGTTTTTATAATTCCTAATAAAAAAAATCTGAACTACACGTTCCTGTATTCAAAAACATATTTTTATTCACCTATACAAATAAGTATACATATTTCTTGTAACCATTTTAATAATGTCAGCACATCTCAAACTTTCATATTGAGGGGACCTCTTTCCCTGAATTGCAGTTTAGGGCACAACAAACCATATTGAGGAAACTTCGGTACCCCCAACTCATGCATAAAGCGTCAAACTAAGCCACTTTAGTAACTTTGAGGAGGTGGGCTCGGAACGTGTTACATTTGCGTTTTAGAAAAACGATATTGGTCGTGAGTTCAAAATCGCGTATGTTATATCTTGCTGAATTGTATCTCATACATATTATAGAAGATTTCACATTCATAATTTTTAGCAATATTGTTATAGGAAAATGTGAAGGAATTTTCTAGTGTTTTGTTCCATACATAGCTAACCGAGATTTAGTATACTTTTATATTGAGGCGATTACCATTGATCTTTGTCTTTCAACTTTTATTACATATGAGGATCAGACAAATTAGATCATGACTAGCATTAGGAGTTATCTGAATGACTAGGTTTAATCATAATCTTCTAACTTACCCATAGGTCTAATCAAATGCTATACATATGAATCAAATGAATTATGCAATCAAAACATGCCCTATATCAATCTAAATATGTGTTACATGGATATGTACCTAGTTTCGACTAAGTATGTAAACATGCAGACTGACTCGATGGCTCATTCGGTAGTAACCCTGCCCCATGCGCAAGAGTTGTGGGTTTGGTCCCCACCCAGGACAAACATTCGTATATTTAATACTTGAGTTTGTTCTGTGTCTGGGTGTTAATATTGATTATTTAAATATATATTTCTAATACCCATGTTGTTTCTGATATCCGGAATACAAGTTCTTAAGCTACTTATCTCGGAGTCAGATCTATGTATGTGACGTAGTGTAATATTTATTTATTGTTAGCAAATTTATAATATTATTAAATAAGATCCATACAAAACAGACTTCTGTTAATTATGCGGTTTCCACACCGGCAAAGGGTGGCAAAAGAAGACGTACAAATTGTTTCAGTCGTCATCCGATATTTTGAAAACGTATCGAATTCTATTGCGTTTGGAGCAAAACAATTTCACTCTTTATTACGGGTGAAACTCTTCCTGAAAGTTTGGAAGAATATATTTCTTAGCAAGGGAAAAAGCAAATTTTATATAGAGCTATATTAAAAAGCTAAAAAAAAATTCTGTCGAATTGAAAACCTCCTTCTTTTTTTTTTAAGTCGGTTAAAAAAGGTTATTAGTACTGACTTACGAGAGAGTAAGTACAGATTTAAATACTATTTACTGTCAAGTAACTGCAAACTGTTAATTACACCACCACTCATTCAAACTTAAATATATTTAAAAAAAATCACAAAGCTGTATTTAATAACTTTTGAATTGCAAATTTTCTGTTCAAATATTGCGAAACAAATTCCAAGGGTAATTAAATTATTTTGGCAGAGCTCATGTTGGTGTGATAAGACTCAAAAAGAATCTACCAACTGACTAGCAAAATATAAAATCTAACTGGTTGTATGCGGAGTGTTGGGCTTGTGATTTTGCAAATGAGGAAGTAGCCACTTGTCACCACAATTACTTCCTAATTTTTTATAATTTTTTTTTAGCAATATTACTCCAATCAACGATCAAATGTTTTTCCAAAATACGTAAAATTAATCAAACACAAACAACAGAATATACAAGGCACTTTTTACAATCCATTGTAGCTTTAATACGACTGCCTCAATTCGACAAAGTGGTAACTACGCTCCAATTTCACAATAGACGAAAAGAGCGTAGCTATTCTAGCTCGTGGTAATCGCTTTACGGACCTTGTAAAACTAAAACTGTATTAGCGTTCGTCCGAAATTCACAAGTGGGTATTTGTCGACGGTAAATTTTAATTACTGTCGAATTCAGGCGTAGTATTTAAAAGCAATTGACTTTAGGTATAGTTGACTTTTTCTATACTGATTAGGCAATATTTTTCATCATCTTCTTAGCGTTATGTCCCGTGTTTAGACGGGGTCCGCTTAGACCATGATCCAGGATTTAGCGAGTCTGGTAATACATTGAAGCGACTGCCGATCTGACCTTCGTAACCCTAAGATAGGGCAACCAGACAATTTTTGGATCATGGTTACGAATCCAAAGTTGTTTGAATTTGCAGGTTTCATCACGATGTTTTCCTTCACCGTGGAGCTAGTGGTATAAATACGCACATATTTTTGAAAAATCCAGAGGTACGTGCCCGGATTTGAACCCGCACTCTTCGATTAAGAGGCGCGTCTTTACCATTAAGCTACCGATATCGTGATATTGATTAGGCAATATTTTTGTGAGTTATGAACTTATTTATTTATTATTATTAAATTTAACCACTCGGTCACACTATCTGTGCACCTTGCTAGGATGACGCCGCTCCCATTAACCCTTTCACCTCCCCACGCTCGCCCCGTCGCGTACGCCATACCCAGAGCGAAATGACGTCACAAGACAAGGTGCACCGATATTGTGACCGGGTAGTACACTTTCCTTACCTAGGTACCTTAACCTAATGCAGGAGCGAAACTAACATGAACTTTCAAAAAAAGCGCAACCCATTTTTACCCTAAGTAATTTTTTTTTTTAACAACTTCACATACATTTAAAAGTTGTAAATTTTGCTTAACTCTACGAAAATAGCTTGCTGTATGTACTATTATTTTTAAATATTTTTTGCAATTAAAACGTACCAAAACGCGACAAGGGACCCTATCCACTGTTCAAGCCGAGTGCGTGTATACCTCCATGTTTGCAAGCGCACGGGTGACAAAACTTGGGCGGCTGACCCGCCCTTTCCCTGTCCAGGGGGAGCCGTGCGGCGCAGTCGCGTGACGGAACTTGTTAACGGCGCATTTTAAATCCTGTTTAGAACTTCACCTGTTCTGTAATTATTTCATTCGACTCGCTTCAGACCGTCACTTGTTTTTTTGATGTTCATTCGGGTGCAGTTTTCTTGTCGCAAAAACAATTTAGACGACCTAAATTGTTGTTGCATGAAAACTTGCTATGAAAATGTCGTAGTGAATATGATATTTGTTCCTAAAAATGGAGGCAAGTATTTTATTCGTAATGCGCCCCGACCGCCCCCTTAACTGTCATAATGCCCCCCATTTGCCTTTTTAGCCCGCTATCGCTCGCTCGAAAATCTCCAGCGCCCACTAGGGGGCAGTACCGCCCCCGTTGGGAACCTATGGGTTAGATGAATGGTTATACGTGCCTCAAATGGAAGGTGTGTTGGTTCAAAGCAGGGTTGCCTCTATTACTTTTATATTTATGCACATTATTACCACTAGCTCGGTGATGAGGTAGACAATGTTATTCATTGTGGGGAACATTCAAATAAATATGGGTGTGTACTGATGATAAATTTATGTGTTTCCTCATAGCCTTCCGTAAGGTTTGTAATTACCAAACGCATGGTCCAAACGAGTCCCGAGTAAGAACGAGGTATGATAAGAAGGTAACTAACAAAACATTTATTTTATTCATAATAAAGTTGCGCGAATTTTTATATGTGAAATCCTAAAATGTCTGTTTGCCATAGTCATTATACCACAGAACATAAAATTGAACAATCGTACTGTGAATAACCAAACAACAAATACTTTCCAATTACCCCATCCAAAGAAAAGGCCCACACGAAATCTATTATGAAATAAATTAATAACTAGCTCTGTGAAGCCAATTTTTCTATCCATTGTGGGCCGGATAGCTGCGACGCGAACAAAGCCGCGAGCACAAAGCGCTATGTACAATGCCTCTTTCAGTAGCCGGCGTTATTTTAGCGCTAACGGTAATCGCTTTAGCTAAACCTTGTTGACAACTGGCTCGCGAAAGATGTTCTTTTTTAGAAAACCAGTTATGTCTGTGGGTTGTTAATGAGTTATCTAATATTGGCGTTAAATAATAAATATCAGCCTACATCACACATACATTGATCTGACTCAGAAGTAAGTAGCTTAAGATCTTGTGTTACGGATATCAGAATCAACAGTGGTATTACAAATATATACATAAATATTAGATATTAACATCCAGATACAGAACAAACAAGTATTCATCACACGAGTTTTTGTCCTGGGTGGGGATCGACCCCATAACTTTTGGGGAATAGGACAGGGTCACTACCGAATGCGCCTTCGAGCCAGTCAAAATGGCACGTTTGAGACGTAGGCGTATTATCCAATAGATAGATAATGTGATGAAAAAATCCGCTATAATCATATAATATAATAGAAAATAAATTCTTATTAGTGTAGATGTTTGTTTCTGTAGATATACTTTTTCATAAAAATTTTTAGGGCATTTTTATAAACTTATATATTTACTAGCTGACCCGGCGAACTTCGTTTCGCCTAACAGTCAATGACACATAATCCGGTTAAATAAATTGAGATGTAAGCTATCCTATTTTTCAAGTTGGATCAAACTGCACATGGTTGGATCAAACTGCAAATTTGGTTAAAATTGGTTAAATAATTTCGGAGTCCATCGCGGACAAACAAAGTGACGCGTAATTTATATATTAAGAAAAATACATTTTTAGTTTAAATCTTCTTTTGTTGCGTCATGGACACCGTATGGACGCGATAACGACTCGTTAGTAAACATATTTTTTTATAATTGTTTTATTTTGGTAATATTTTAAAAAATAAGTTTCTGCGTGTATTTTCGAAAAAAAAAAACTAGCATTAATTCCAAAGCATTTTCCATAATCATTTCAAAAACACTTTTCGTGTGCATATTCGTAATCGTATCAGTTTCTAACTTTTAACTGCATCAAAAGTAATATTGCACACGTTCTAAGCTAATTAATTTCATCAACATTGCGGTTCGGATAGCGGCGAAGCAAACAATGCTTCGGGACAAAGCGGCTCGTTCAATACGCTCCTTTCATAATTCAGCGGTATTTTAGCGCTCACAGTAATAGCTTGAGCTGGAAATGTTTTAGGTATTGCCGACACTGAATTGCGTGCTTTTAAATACATAAGTGAGTTGAAAGCCAAATTTTGCATTGGACAAATAAAAAATGCGAAACGTTAAAGTATAATGACCTAGTTTAAAAACAGCATTATAAAATATATTACAGTGTGGTGACCACGCCACAAGATAGTCAAGATTATAGCTCCAGTAATACGTAAACAAATGACATCGATCCAACATAGAGAAACGCCATACAATCCTGCATCGCGCTGACGAAGTTATTCTCGCCACTAAGTATATATACAATACACCGCGACGATTAGTTGGGCCTAGGTCCCGAGCAAGCAACACCTAGCTCGGCGGTAGTACCTACTTCCACTTTTAGTGCGAGCGCGTAGTTCGCAGAACAGATATTAATATTTGCCATATTAATTTCATAAACGTTATGAACTTGCATTTTTGTCTTATACAGTTAGCTACAGTAATAGCTACTTTTTGAAGCATTATTAATTTCACCCCGCTAGGGAAGTCGTGTGAAGTTTAGTTAGTTATTAATTTCACAAGTAGGTCAACATAGTGTATGCGTGCAATTTTAATAGTTGCAATTAATATGTAATAAGTGGAGCAGTTCATACTTATGTCATAAAAAGTCTGGATATCGTCAATATGAAAATATATATGGAATTAGGATTGGATTGTTAAAATATTATCATATTTTATAATAATTTAACATAGATTTGGAAAATCCAGTGGTTTCAAACCCGTATTCCTCGTATCTGAGACGCGAGGCACCACTGAGCTACCACTATTTTTCTTACTCTAGCTTGTCCGTATCGCTTTACAACTTATTTCGGTAGATAAATCTATAGAAATATTATAAAGCTGAAGAGTTTGTTTGTTAATTTGCTTTAATGCTTAGCGAGTTTCCAAAAAATACTGGTCCGATTTGAAAAGTAATTTCAGTGTTAGATAGCCCATTTATCGAGGAAGGCTATAGGTTATATAACATTAACTATAAACGCGGGTGAAACCGCGGGCACAGCTAGTCTGATCATATACGGTCATCTCGGTTCGTCGGCACTGAAATTCCTGACCACGATAGCGTTCTCGCAACGTTTGCATCCGTCACTCCGCGCGCCCGCCGTCCGGGATGAAGCACAGATTTATTGCAGTCGACCGGACTAGGGGCGGCTGGCTCACCACCAATAGTTTTAGCCGGACCAACTGTAACTATCGAAGCTTTGTAATATTAGATTTTAATTTGTTGTGATAGTTTTTTTTTACTTTCGTATTACAGCCGTGGTAGCAGAGGTAGCCTAAGGGCCTAGCGTGCGTGGGGTGTTTGGCAACCATGCACACTGTTCGTTTTAAAAACAGTTTAAGCAGACTCCGTTTTAGAACGAGAATAGGGTATTATGCTCAAAAAAAATTTTTAGTCCTTAAGTTAGACTATCAAAAAAAAACATTGAATACGCATTTTTTTCTTTATCCGATACTCATAAAATTACTAAGATACAGCGCTACAAAGATCTGAACTTTAGCGCTTTTTACACACCTAGTGACGTCACGCGGTACTTTAACGCGCTGTATCTTCATAATTTTTAGTTTGTTAAACAAAAGAAAAAATACTTAAGCAATATTATTTTGTAATCTCAATAGCGGCTACTAGCGACACTAAATCCGATAGTGGACTCAATATGAAATATTTTGAAGAAAATAGCCTATTAACGCTAGGAATATGATGGCTTACTTTTTTAGAAAAGTTTATGCAAGCGTTAATTTTACTTGTCGGTATTGTTTTATTATTTATTCCGTTAGGTAAATCTGATAATAATAATATCTTGGTCTTCACGGTTGGTCGACACTGAAGCTCGTGACCACGATAGCGTACTCGCTACGTTTGCATCCGTCACTCCGCGGGACGAGGCACAGATTTATTGCAGTCAACAGGACTCGGGGCGGCTGGCTCACCACCAATCGTTTCACTAACACTGCGAAAATTTTGATGGGTAAAAATAGACTTTAGTGTGTTGAGATAGAGTTCTTTTTGTCTTTTGCACTGCAATTACGGGTATGATCCAATATGTACAGTTCTCTTGTCAAAATGCTTAGAAGGACTGACGATTTCATGTAATTCGCAGTCTCGAAAACTCCGAGCATGATCTAAGAGGAGCCCGATTAAAAACATGAATTAATGATAGAAAGATGATATTTTACTTTTTATAACCATACCAATACGTCAGTTAGATAATCTAATCTGATGATGTACGGTTATCTCAATTCGCTGACACTGAAACTCCTGACCATGGCTTTTGCATCCGTCATTCCGGATTTTCTGTAAAGTCAAGTCAAGTCAAAGTCATAATACTCTTTATTTATATAGGTTTGAAACAAACACTTATAAATCGTCAATTCAACAAGAAAATCAACTAATAATATGGATCTACCACCGGTTCGGAATGCTGCTTCTACCAAAAAACTGGCAAGAAAATCGGTAGTTACTCTTTTCAACAACATCTTTTACAAAGGTGTATAGATCATATTTGCCTCTGAACCATGTCCTTAAGTCGGATTGTCAAACACCAAAATATAAAATGAAGATGTTTACTAAATTAAAGCATAAATTAACCTGACCAGAACAGACAAGTGATTAAAAAAAAAATACTAAGTACCACTAGCTCAACGTTAAGGGATTCTTTTTAGAGGAAACGTGTACATATCATATGTAGATATAATTAATACGTAAAGCAAAAACTTTGTACCCCTTTTTATGAAAATTACGCGGACGGAGGAGTATGAGATTTGACACAGTTAAAGTTTATATGGAAAAGGAGTGCAGAAAGCTAGTATTTGAATAAATAATAAAAAAAACAAACTAATAATGGTCGAATTTCAACCAGTGGGCGATCACTAGTAACTACAAATGTGTTACCATGATCTAATTTGTCTCTTCCCATATCCCACTTCAATGTAATAACTAGACTTGCGAAATCCAGGATCTGGGTCATAGCGGACCTCGACTGAAAAATGGATGAAAAAATTAATTACTTTCCACAAATATTCGTATTTTTAATGATATTTTTAAATTAAAGTTAAATATATGAGTACGTATATAAACATGATTAGATTTCAATTGGTTTGCCTCATTTCAGTAAATAAACAGCACAAATATCCTAGATCAACAATTTGTTTACATATCGCGAAATGATTTTGCGTTCAGTATTTCCAAAACTCGTTTTCATGTCGCGAATAAGTACTCCTTCGTGTAAGCCCATCACATTTTATTGATCGAAGTTGACACTTTCACCGCAAGAACTTGCTCAGGTGAAGAGATCAACTTGTCAGTTTGAAGTAACCACATTTTCCCGCTATTAGCTACGAGTACATAGTTCCACGTTTTACTGACGTTTGTAGACACTTGTTGAGTGAGCGGTGTAAAAAGATCAAGGTGAGAACTCTACTAACATTACAAACTAGCTTTTTGTAACAGCTCCGATTGCGTGGAATTCGGTGTCATTGTCTATCGAGTTTTGTGGAATCTAGCATTTGTCCTTTTATGGAGTTTAGATATAAAATTTATATCTTGACTAAAGTGGTTTTTCAGCAGCTTTAATGTTCCTAGAACTTTGTTCACTCCTTCGGAAATTGCGCCTGTGATGATATGCATATTAAAAAATGGAGTTACTTCTTCCGTTTTCCCAACATTTCCCTTCACTACTCTGCTCTTATTGATTGTAACGTGATGAAAAGTATACTATAACCTGCCCAGGAGTATGAAGAATAATTGTACCAAGTTTTGTTAAAATCCGTCGAGTAGTTTTTGTTTCTATAAGGAACATACAGACAGACAGACAGACAGACAGACATAAAATTTTACTGATTTCATTTTTGGCATCAGTATCGATCACTAATCACCCCCTGATAGTTATTTTGAAAATATATTTCATGTACAGAGTTGACCTCTCTACAGATTTATTATAAGTATAGATGTAAACGTTTCTTACCTATAACAATTACGCTTTAGCATCATTTTTTTAACGTTATATATCGTGCTTGATCAGGATCCGCATAGAAATGTTTCATACATACATACATAACATCACGCCCATAATCCCCGAAGGGGTAGGCAGAGTCGAAGGGGCAGCAGGCTCCTTTAACAACATTTAGCCAAAAACAAAACTGGGTTGGGTTATATGGAAAATTGTAAAATGTTTTATATCTAATTATATTAATATAGATATAAGAGCGTTGGTAGCTCAATGGTAAGGACACGCGCCTCTTAACCGAGGAGTGCGGGTTCAAACTCGGGCACGTACCTCTAGATTTTTCAAATCTATGTACGTATTCATACCACTAGCTCGACGGTGAAGGAAAACATCGTGATGAAACCTGCAAATTCAAACAACTTCGGATTTGTAACCATGATCCAAAAATTGTCTGGTTCCCCTATCATAGGGTTACGAAGGTCAGATCGGCAGTCGCTTCAGTGTAATTACCAGACTGGCTAAATCCTGGATCATGGTCTAAGCGGACCCCGTCTAAGCACGGAAGATGATGATATTAATATAGATATAAATTAATTAAGTTTACAAATTTGTAAAATTTGGCATTTAAATTAAAAGAGTAATTATTGAGTTTCTTACCGGATTCTTCTCGATAGAGTCTACCTTCCGAACCGGTGGTAGTATTATTTCTTATCCTTTTTTTAATGTATAGTGACTATTTATAAGTGCTTTCTCACATAAATATAGATATTTTGAATTTGGATTTTTTTTAAATTACTGACATCTCCTATAATTGAGCCACGTGTTGTTCTGAAATGAGAGTCCAAAACTTTCACGAAAATACAACAATACCTGATTAGGTACTGCAGTACGGTGACTGCATTGTCGAGCTTAAAAAGCTTACTTTTAATAATGTTGCGTTTTAAATATTTTGCCGGCAAATAAACTTTTTGAAACAATAGCTCTAATTGCTCTTCGTACCTCTGAACCCGATGATTTAACTGCAGGGCTGTGAAAACATGTTACTAAAAATATATTTTTTTTTGGCGGCTGCAATTATTTGCTTACCTCTTTTTATTTAATGTATTCGAAAAAGAGCCTTCTAAAAGATATTGATATTGACGGTAGGAGTGTAAATTATATTGAAACTTAAATATTTTTGATTTTAAAAGTATGACTTGGAATTTAGAATTCCAAGTCATACTTTGGGACTAAAGGAATATATTAAATCTATATTGTTTAAGGCACAAAGTTTACTTCATAGTGCCGTATTAATACTAACAATGGTAATTGAGTGGGATGTTGTTATTTTTTACCCAAGAATTACTAAAATATTTTAACAAAATAAGATAACATTAGAATGATTAAATCTGCATTAAGAAAAAATTACAAGAAATAATCTTCGGTCCTTTCTCATAGCCACTAAAAACATAAAGGCTAATCAGCTCATTGTTAAAAAAAAAACATTAATCAAAGAGTTTCTAACGCATAAGCAAGGCAAATCGAGGTTAGGTATCTTATACTAAAACTGTTTTTTTTTACGGATTACAGACGATAATATGTAAATAAAAATATTTAAACACAAATATAAAAAAAACACGTAATATACCTAATACCAGTGATTAGATTTAAAAAATAAAATAAAACAAAGCGTTTGTTTTCTCCATTTAGTATTCTGGCATCCCTAATTGCGGTTGGGAAAATTCATACCGCCACACATTCAGCTTTTCAGGGTTATAAGCATACACTTTTGCATTTCAAATCGGCTTTCAAAATTACCATTTAGTTTTGCGACTTGCGACCCGGTCCTGTAGGTAAAGGATTTGTTGTTAGCAAAGCTAAGTGTGGTTATACTAATAATTCGTATCTGAAATAATAAATTGTTAATACTACTACTAAGCGTATTTAAGTAAGTAATATTTAAGATACAAATAATATACTTTAACACAAAGCGAGATCCATTTAGACCATGATCCAGGTTATGGCGCGTCTGGTTTTGTTGAATTGACCTTCTTAAACCCTTAGATAGGGGAAACAGACATTTTTTGGATCATGGTTACACGACTATAGCTGTTAAAATGTGCAGGTTTTAATTCAAAGTTTTTCATTTCATTTCAAGTTAAATCATGTGAGATAATCGGAATTATATTTCGGTGGTAGCTGAATGGTAAGGCGCCTCTTAGCCGAGGAATGCGGGTTCAAACCCGTACCTCTGGATTTTTCAAATCTACGCACGCACTTATACCACTAGCTTGACGGTGAGGCAAAACATCGTGAAAAACCTGCAAATTCAATAACTTTGGATTTGTAACCATGATCCAAAAATTGTCTGGTTCTTCTATCTCAGGTTTAAGAAGGTCAGATCGGCAGTCGCTTCAATGTTATTACCAGACTCGCTAAATCCTAAATCATGGTCTAAGCGGACCCCGTCTAAGCACGGGACATAATGCTAGGAAGATGATGATGCTAGATATATTTTTTTAATTATTTAAATTTAGAATGAAATAGAGTTTACGTGGACAAGGTAGCGGATGCCTATAAAACAATGTAATAATAGCACTTAAGCTCCAATTTACATAGATATGGATTACATTAATTATGGTTGATTGGAAAATTGTCATTTTCCAATGAACCGTAATGAATGAGCTGTAAAGATACCACACAAATGTCAGAATACCATCAGTTGGGTAGATTAAATATATTTTGAGAACAAACAGAAGCTCTTTGGGACTCGATGTGTTTAGCACATTTATTTATAAACTTATTTATATAAAAGCATCTTTGAGATGCATCGACACAAATAAATTATGAAACCTATAAGAAAAGAAGAACATCTCTGAATCACAGCTCCTGTGTGTATTCCATCAAGTATAAATCAAACATCTTGTCTCGTTAAAGCTCGATAAAATACGGAGGGGCAAAGAAGCGGAATTATATTTTTCTATTCAATTTCATGCAAATTCAAACATTACAGGCAGGAACGTGCCTTTGAGTAGACACAAAAATTCTCTTTTATAGTATAATTTTGCACAAATTAAGCGCAAACATTTATAATTCATGAACGTATTTGAGGCTCGCTCGAGACTTCCTTAATGTATAAACAACGTGAGTAATATATCTTTCCTCAATCGTCGATGAGCGGTGGTAGCTCAATGGTAAGGACACGCGCCTCCTAACTGCGGAGTGCTAGTTCAAACTCGGGCACGTACCTCTGGATTTTTGAAATTTATGTACATATTCATACCACTAGCTTGACGGAGAGGGAAAACATCGTGATGAAACCTGCTTGCAATTGCAAACAACTTTGGATTTGTAACCATAATCCAAAAATTGTCTGGTTCCCCTATCTTAGGGTTACGAAGGTCAGATCGGCAGTCGCTTCAATATAATTTACAAGACTCGCTAAATCCTGGATCATAGCCTAAGCGGACCCTGTCTAAGCACGGGACATAACGCTAGAAAAAATATGATTTATTTAGTTTTCTTATGCATAGTAATATGGTATATGGTGGCCAACAAGAAAACGACCTGCCTAGTGGTAAGCGGTTATCGTGGCCTGTGAACATTTATAACAACAGAGGTATCACGATGCATCTTATGTGCATTGCTCACTTTGAAGGGGGTCAGGCATGGGCGCTCTCACTTACCAAAACATACATTGATTTCAATTACTTACGTCGATCTTATGTGAATCTGGATGGATTTATCAATTTTGGAGGATTTTCATATTCCATCGCTGAGAAATTTGAAACTACTATCGATTCTAACGATTATATTCAACTATCGATAGGTTATTGATAGACAAAAGAAATTTGAACTATCGATACTATTGATAACTAACTAACTAACTAACTAAACATCACGCCTATAATCCCCGAAGGGGTAGGCAGAGTCAAAGGGGCAGCATGCCCCTTCAACCACATTCAGCCATAAATAAAGCCAGGCTGGGTTAGATGAAAAATTGTGATAAAGCAGTGACAAGTGGCTAACCGGTCGCCTACATAATCACACACCCAAAACCCGATATACCATTAGTCGCCTTTTACGACATGCTAGGCAAGAACCACAGTTGGCATATTCTTTTTAAGTCCCAGACCAACACGGGACAGTGGGCTGGGTTGGATACTATTGATAGTATTGCAATATCGATAGACTATCGATACTAACAATTTTATTCAACTATCGATAGGCTATTGATAAAAAATCGATATTGGCCTATCGAGCGACAACACTAATAGGTAGACCCATTAAACTTTAGTTCTGTCTCATCAATCTGAGGCTAGTCTGAGCAATTTGTATGTTAATTTTTATATTTTTGGACATCGTTTTACCCTAAAATGAATTTTTAATCAAATCATTTATTTCTCTCCATGAAATTCTCTGTTCTCTATTTCAAAAATAGATTGAAATTGACAAATCAATATAATACACCGATTTCGAAAAAAACAAAAACAAAAAACCAATTTCATTACCAACTTTACAAATACTCGGGGGAATTGAACCACGCTTATTATAGAATACAAACTGAATCTCGGCAAAAAACTAAAAAGCTTTTAAGCTCATATTAAATCCAAAGTGGAGGCTTGTAAAAACAAGATTTTCGCTAAGAAACTTTTGTGTAAAACTGTTTCAAGTTGATGTTTGGTTTTGAACAAACTTTGACATAGGAAAAATAATATGAAACTCGCCGGCGCGGTATGCGTGAAGTTGGTCGTTTTTAGTGTTATAGTTTAGTGTATCTTAGATTTTGTAATAGTTACTTTGCATGGTTATTGTGTATGTGTTCGAGTTCTGGCTAAATTCAGTTTTATCTATTGGTTATGTATCGGTGAATAGTCTTGTTTACATACATATATATTATCATTCCTGGCATTCCCGAAGGATTAGGCAGATTGCAAGAAGCAACAGGCAAGCTCTATAAACTGAATTCGGTAAAAAATTTGCAGTGTTACCGAAAAATCGATAGTTTTGCAATCGATAGTATAGATGTCTCTGTTAGTGCAATACTATCGGTAAACAACAATACTATCAATAGTATCGATAGTTTAAATCGCTGCCAATTAACTATCAATAATCTATACGATATTGAAGAGCAATACTATTGATAGTATCAACACTATCCATAGTTCATTGGTTGGCAGCAATTGAAACTATCGATATTGTCGACAGTATTGCAGTATCGAATGACTATCGATACTATCGAATGACTATCGATACTATCGATAAGCTATCGATAGACAATCGATATTGGCCTATCGAGTGGCAACACTAAAAATTTGAATTGGTTTAGTTTGAATATTGTAAAAAATTAGTAACTAGTGGCCAGCTAGGCGCCTACATAATCATAAAACCAACACCATTAGTCGCCTTTTACCAAATTCTAGGCAAGAAACATATCTAGTTCATTATTATTGAATCCCAGACCAACATAAGATTAAAGTTTTATATCGGTAAAAAGTATTGATTCCGTTCGGCAATTGATGTTACTTGATATCGGTAGCGTCTGGAACGGACTGATTAATTAATTTATAGATTACGAAGTTAATCAGAAACTAATATTACAAATACTGAACTTGATATAATAACAAAATTCTACCTTTAGCGTTTTCATTTCGATATTATTACAGATGTAATTTGATACAGTGTTGAATATATTTAGTATGAAGAGAGGGGCTATTTGAATATACATTTTCAATATTGTGTCTACTAAAAAAGGTTAATTTTGTATTATAATGAACATAATAGCTATCTTATCTAAATTATACTGCTAAAAAGAGACTATGAATAACATTATGAATGGTGTCAAATCCATATAAGTGGGTTGGCAAATTGCATCTTTGCTCAAACAATGCAGCGCACCAAACTCGTTAGGAGCTTTTAATCATAATTAATCATAACTAACTAGACTTCCCGCCACTTCCCTAGCAGAGAAGGAGAGATAACCTATCAAAAGTCTATAAATAACAATTTTATTGAATAAAAATTATTTTAACTTGACTGGCCCGTTGGTCGAGTGGTCAGAGACAGGCCACAAAACCGAGGTCGCGGGTTCGAATCCCGCTAGAGGCAAATGTTTCGTGTGATGAACATGGACATTTATACTCAAGTCATGGATGTTTATAAACATATTTAAGTATGTCTATCCGTTCACCTAGTATCCATAGCACAAGCATATGCTTAGTTTGGAACTAGGGAATTGGTGTGTCAGTCTGGCGAATTTATTTATTTATTTATTATCGTTCGAGCATCTATTTCAGCGTTTTACTAAACTAACATGCAACTGACGATGGCACCTCTTACATGTACAAAGTAATTACGAGGGTATAAACCTACATACATAGCATTACTTTGTGCTGACAGTTACTCCAGAACTCCGTTTTTCCCTTAAAACACGGTAACACGAGCGTTCCTTTGAGAGTAATTATCTTCCAGTGCAGTTGCCACGCACCGCTTATATGCACCTTGTATAACGGGTATGAGTTTATTTCATAAAATTGTGACGTCATAAGACACTCAGTATGCTCAGCTATGCATGAAACGTTTTGGTTATTAAGTTTGTATGTTTCAATGGTGTAGATTATCGTTTAAGACTATGAGAGAGACAGATCTAACACTAATTTTGTACATCAAATATGTTCAAGAATTAAAATTCAGGAGTAGTACATACATACATACATACATTCGACAGACCCGTTGGTTAAGTGGTCAAAATACCCTGGCCACACAACCAAGGGTTCCGGGTTCGAATACCGCTAGGGGCAAATGATGTGATGTGATGTACGAACCCGTGTTCGTTCATCACATCACATCATTTGCCGACATCATCATTTGACAAATGTCCGTACATTTGTACTCGAATCACAGATGTATATAAAATTTTGTATTTCTATCCGTCTACACATATCTACCTCCAATAGCATCATGATAATGTTACTACCTATTATTTTTTTTCCAATTACAGCCCACAGTTTTGTAAGTTATCGCTTACAAAATATGTATTACGTCCAAATAAGTTGTAATACTACCTAGCATTTTATCGGAGTATTTCATCAAAGATACCAGATTGGCTCTAAGCACGAAACCTGTTATTATTCGAGAGAAAATAGAGGGTAATTTCCACGTTCCTGTCTAAAACTCATTAGTTGGTTATTAATTTAGTGAATGCTAAAAACAGACCGAAATACTAGTGTGCATTTGAGTATTAACATGATTTTAATGTAATACGATAAATTCGTGGCAGTGGCTTTCACCTCAATTTTATCATACATACATACACAAAGTCACGCCTTTTTTCCATGGGGGAAGAATGTATGAAAGGACTTATGAATGTAGAAGAAACGATAGGTGTGTGTCAAGATTAGCAAATGGAAGGATGTATTCTATGCCTTTTTGTTAACAGAATGCCTTTGTGACTGGCTCGATGACGCATTCTGTAGTGACCCTGCCCCATGCACCAAGAGTTGTGGGTTCAATCCCCATTCAGGACAAACACTCGTGTGAGGAATACTTGTGTTTGTTCTGTGTCTGGGTGTTAATATCGAATATATATTAAAGTATATATTTGTAATACCACTGTTGATTCTGATATCCGTAACACAAGCGCTTAAGCTACTTAGCTCGGAGGCAGATCAATGTATGTAATGTCGTCAGATATTTATTTATTAGTGAATAATAAAAAAAAACATCTGTCGCACAACATAAAGTCCCATGTTGGTCTGGGACTTGGCTCATGTTGATCTGGGACAAAAAAAAAAGAATATTCCAACTGTGGTTCTTGCCTAGCATGTCGTAAAAGGCGACTAATGGTATACGAGGTTTCGGGTATGTGTCTGAGTAGGCGACGAGCTAGACACTTGTCACTCCTTTTTCGCAGCTTTCCATCCAATCCAGCCCACTATCCCATGTTAGTCTGGGACTTAAAAAGAATATGCCAACTGTGGTTCTTGCCTAACATGTTGTAAAAGGCGACTAATGGTATGTCGGGTTTTGGGTGTGTTATTGTGTAGGCGAAAGGTTAGCCGCTTGTCACTGCTTTTTCACAATTTTCAATCTAACCCAGCCCGGCTTAATTTTTGGCTGTATGTAGTTGAGGGGCATGCTGCACATTTGACTCTGACTACCCCTTCGGGGATTATGGGCGTGATGTAATGTATGTATGTACAACATCGAAACTTGTTACATACAGAATATGTCAGCCAATTAATATGTATTTTTTCTTGAAAAACTACGAAAATATTATAAGAAAAAAAAAACGTGCTCTTACAGTACATCGAATTACTGAAAATCATAAAATAAACGTTTAATACGTTGAGATACTCCACAATAATCATACTTCATTTATCTCAGCCCGAAATGTCTTCATAGCAACTATTACTCCGAGTAAAAATTAATCGCTTTCGAACGGACCTCTATTTACAATGAGCCACATCTTAGCCCGCTGATACAGCGCAGCACTCGACGTAAGGTGCTCTACTTCGTTTAATTTCCGGCTGGCTCGTTCCAAACGGTTGGTTTAATCTCAAACCATCGTAGCTAGTCAGCGTTGCTTCAACAGTAACACTTGGAGACGTCTTGGCTCGGGAGATAAACTGTATTGCTGAGTTTTATGGTAGCTGAAATTTTAACTTATTTCTTTGACGGCAAATTATTCTTGTTAAGTGGAATGACTTAATTCTTTTAACTTATTTAGCTTTAAGTTCACATGTTTGGAAATTGTTTTAACGTAGATACTCCGCTAAATGTGTTATTGTTTATACTTGGCCTCCATATCTATATCTCGATTTTCATTAACACTAGCTTTAACATTAACATATACATGTATAGTGTCTATTTTGTTATTGACATTGATCCGGTAGTAGACAAAGAAATTTGAATTTTGTTTTCGCCTCATATTATTTTCAATCATTAACATCACAAGCAAAAAACCGAAACTTCTCGTTAACACAAAATGCAAACTGCTTTAAAGAAAAATATACATAAGCAGAACTTTCAAAAGAAACCCGCCACGCAGAAACAAAGCAAACACAACAGAAGAAATCACGTCCTGTGACGGCGACGGTCGGACAAGTAATGACATATTACTGCTGAACCAAGCGACTCAACTACGCGCTGTGCGCGCGGTAATGAACAGTGCGATAAAACGCGGGTGGGTTTGGGCAATGTGAACCAATAGTGTCATTTCTTCGACTATTTTTGCAGTTATCTTGTTTTATTATTATTTTTAGACTTTTATTTTTATTATATAAATAAATAAATAAATTTGTGAAATTTGGCAATATTCTAATTGCATGTTTGAAATGTATAAACAAACCAAACGGTACCAATAAGCAAAACTTTAAAAAGAAACGACCCGCGAAACACACCCGGAATCAAGCCCGTAACGACAGTCGGACATCTAATGACATCACTGGTGAACCAATAGCGACTCAACAATGCGCTGTGCACGCGCTTAATGAAGCAGGCCACAATCAAATGTGAGCCTGCAAACTGGACGACCGCGGGTGAGGGCGCGGCGATCGCGCGGGGCGAACGGCTAATACAAACTTAAGCATTTCTATCAAGTTGCGCGAGCCTTGTGCACCGCGGTCGCCATCGCGCCCGCGCTCGCGGCCGTCCAGTTTGCAGCCTAAATGAGATCCAATAGTGTAATTTCCATTTGTTTTTTTTTTGTGCACGTTACCATACCATAATTAGAAAGAGTGACAAGTGGCTAGCTCGTCCCCTACTTAGTCACATACTCAAAAGCCCTTAAACCATTAGTCGCCTTTTACGACATGCTAGGCAAGAACTACAGTTGGCACATTCTTTTTTTGTCCTTTTTTTTTTTTTTTACGTGAGGAATGCATTTACGCACCGTCCAAGTAAACCTAGGTTCGGCCTACGAGAGATGTGTCGGGCTCAGAGGCGGGGAAAGCACTCTACTACCGACTAAACCTCACGGTGGTCATTCTTCGGGCGTTGGCGCAGATTCCGGGCACCCCACTCGGGACTCTACGCGAAATCTACGTCTACGCCGCTGCCGATCCATGCGGCCCATCTCGAGGGAGAGGCAACCTCGCCCCCAGAACACCTCGCGGTGCTTATGACGGCACAGACCACAGTGTCACCCCATCCTATTTAACGGACGAGGATCCACGTGTCGTCATCTTCTCTGGGGCTGCTTAACGAAGTGAATGCAGCCCCCCCCGCAAACACTCCACAGCCCCAAAGGCCCTTTTAGTCGCCTCCTACGACAGGCAGGGATACCACAGGAGTATTCGGAGCCCCCCCTGTAGGGCGCTTCTTTTTTTGTCCTAGATCAACATGGGACAAGTCCCGGACCAACATAGGACAATTTATTTGTTTAGTAATTTAATTAATGTAGGTAAATTTTTTTTTAGCAGCCCCTACTTTCTTATTGCCCAACTGAAACATACCAAATAACAAGATATACATACATATAAGCAGGATTCTTAAAACACATCCACCAAGCAAAAACAAAAGGCGACACAACAGAAGAAATCACGCCTGTGAAGGCGACACTTGGACAAGTAATGACATACAACAGCGCGACTCAACAATGCGCTGTGCGCGCTTAATAAAGAACGCGACAAACAAAACGAAGGGCGGCGTCGTCTGCGCCGGTGGCACCTTTGTGGCTGAGCCATTTGATTGCTTTGCAGTTATGTTACAGACGACACGCCCGTTGGATGAGTGGTCAGAGACCCTGGCCATGAAACCGAGGGTCGCGGATTCGAATCCCGCTAGGGGCAAATGTTTCGTGTGATAAACATGGACATTTGTACTCGAGTCATTGATATTTATAAACGTATTTAAGTTGTCTATTGGTTTACCTAGTATCCATAGGACAAGCTTATAGCTTAGTTTGGAACTAGGGAATTGGTGTATCAGTCCGGAAAATTTCGATAAGCTCGATAGCGCATTCGGTAGTGACCCTGCCCCATGCGCCAAGAGTTGTGGGTTCGATCCCCACACAGGACAAATATTCGTATGATGAATACTTGTGTTTATTGTGTGTCTGGGTGTTAAAATCCAATATAAAAGTATACATTTGTAATACCACTGTTGTTTCTGATATCCGCAACACAAGTGCATAAGCTACTTACCTTGGAATCAGATCAATGTATGTGATGTGGTGTGATATTTATTTATTATTATTATTATTTATTTATTTATTTGTTAATTACGAAAGTAATTGTCATCGAACATTAGAAACTTATCGAAATACAAAAGGTAAATAAACATAATAATAATACAAAAAAAGGGAACGGGTAGTCGAGTCGCGAGCGCCTCTTAGCGGCGTCGTCTGCGCCAGTGACACCTTTGTGGTGACTGCCTCGTTGGTCTAGTGGTAGCATGCGCCGCCTAAGGACCAAGAGGTCCCGGGTTCAAATCCCGGGTCGGGCCAAAAATTTGTGGCTGGGTATTTCAATATCCAAATTACTCTGTAACAGCCCGGAGTCAGGAAGTTGGCGGTTTAATCACCCCCGTGCCTCGGAAAGCACGTTAAGCCGTTGGTCCTGCGCCTAACCTCTCTCCGGTCATGTCGAATTGCCGTCTCACCGGACTATGAGAGTGAAGGAATAGAGAGTGCACCTGTGTTAGCGCACACACTTGTGCACTATAATATCTCCTGCGCAGTTGGCTAATCCTCGTTGAGATTGGCCGCCGTAACCGATATCGGTTAGGAGGACATTATTATTTGTGGTTCAGCCATTTGATTGCTTTGCAGTAATAGCCTTTTGTTGATGAATGAGATCCAATGCCATTGCTTAACCGGTAATTAATGGCATTTTCAGACATACAAATCACGTAGGTGTTCGGATAAAATATTTTGAACAAAGTTAGTAATCTACAGGATCCGGTAATTTTTTTGGAAATGGAATACCACTTATATGATATGATATTAGATTTTTAGTTATCCAACATGATTTGTTCCGAATTTTTATTTCATTTAGTTTTCTTCTAGTTTTCTACCACCGATATCATCAAAATCCTTCCTTCTCTCGCATCAATCCTAAATAACTCACACAAAAACCATATAGGTAAAACCTTTCACAAAAAGCAACACTCCTTCCTCAGCCGCTATTCAAGAGATCTAAATCGGGCCGAAACATTTCGAACGAAAGAACCGAGCTGTTGAACAGCTATTCACAGGCCAGTGGGGGGCTGCAATGCGGAACCGGCGAAGCTCACTACGTGGAACATGCAGTGATTTAAGTTGATTTGCCTTTGATGTTAACAAAGTACTAAGTATTAAAGGTGAGGCAGAATGAGCTGAAGTTGATTTAGAATTTGGCCTCATCTCAATAGACTTAAATAAAACTGTAACTAGAAGTAACAATCACTTCATACGTTAATTGTTCTATAAAAAATAGATTGAAAATGGTCGATTCAAATTAGATAGAAAATTATTGTTATACTAAAATTTCGGGCTTTAACATGCATAGACGGCGAAAGCGGCCATATACCATGATCCAAAAAATTTCTGGTTCCCCTGTTACCAAGGTCAGATCGGCAGTCGCTTCAATGTAATTACCAGACTCGCTAAATTTTGGATCATGGTCTAAGCGGACCCCGTCTAAACACGGGACATAACCCTAGGAAATGATGACATGCATAGGCGGCGAAAGAGATGTTGTGCCGCATTGCCGCACGTAGTAAAATACAGCACGTACCGCACGTACGAGATATAACATGATCAAGCATTTACTAACAGATTGAGTGATATATAAACTGTAATACGAAGTTAAATAAATCAGACATTTGGGCGTGGCGACACATGGGCATATCAGGATATAGTCAAAATCTAGTCAGCCTACCCAGACTAGATTTTGGCTAGATCCCCCTATGTGCACACTACGCGCGCAACACACGACAAGAAGACTGCTCCTATGAGAACAGTAAACTAATTTAGGCTCGTCGCTTACACAATCAAAAGTCTGATAATCAATACACTATTAGTTGTTATTTTAACTGCCACACAAGACTGCAGTTGGTAAATTTTTTGAGCCACAGAACAACACGTGGAAGCATAGAATAACGAGGAATGGCTTGTGAGTACACTAATACAAAATTAAAACGAATTAAATCAAACGTTATCAGTGGTACACATAAGGACTGGTATTAAAAATAGCGTTTACTTTCTGATGCTTTGGATAAATTCTGTACACGGTTATTTCCTTTTCGTTCCGTTAATTGTTTTTAAATCTGTATGAAAGGTTTCATACATTTAGAAGAAATTACAGTACTAAGTTTTTGCTTGATAATGTATTCCGAGAATCACTAATTATTTCAGGCTACCGAGAAAACTCTTGTTTACAAAATGTTAAGTATAATTCAAGGATATTGCTTTTGCTAATTGTTTTTTGTGAAACAATATAATTATGTATAAATGGAATATAATAAAATGTGTAGAGCTAAATGTTACATATAGACATACATACATACAAAGTCAAAGAGGCAGCTTGCCCCTTTAACCACATTCTGCCAAAAATAAAACTGAGCTGGGTTAGATGGAAAATTGTGAAAATTTTTTGACAATTTTTGTCGCCTACACAATCACATACCCAAAACCCGATATACTATTAGTCGCCTTCTACGACGTGCTAGGTACGAAACACAGTTGGCTCATTCTTTTTAAGTCCCTGACCAACATGAGCTTAACATTAAATCGGTAAAACATACAAATAATAAACTTGCAATCCCCAAAGGCAGAGTTCTAAGGACAGCTCATTCAAAAACTCAAAAAATTTAATAGTTTAGAATATTTTGAAATAAATAATGACAAGTGGATGTCTCGTCGCCTACACGATCGCAAACCCCACACCTAGCACACCATGTCTGTTAAACATAGAACTAATTAAAACAGTAATGAATTATTACTGTTTTAATTAATTAGTAATTAACTAACTAACTTAGTAATGATAAATAAATTATTAATCAATGATAAATAATTTACGACGACTAATGGTATATCGGGTTTTGAGTATGTGATTGTGTAGGATACAAAAATTGACAACAAATTTTCACAATTATCCATCTAACTCAGCTCAGTTTTATCATTGATGAATAATTTATTTATCATTACTAATGATAAATAATATAAACCGTTTTTCTAATCTTACCTGCATTTGTCTCTTTAACACTTATACGTAGCCTGATCCAATGTGTTCATGATAATATAAAACCTTTTTGCTAGATACTGGCCAAAAAAATATATACATTATTTTTCATAAAAAAAGAAATGTAATTATGACAGATGGGTAAAAAACGCGGCAAGGCAAAAAACATTGTAATGGTATCGGAACAAATAAATATTTATAAAAATTAAAAGTACGGAATTATCATTCTGCACAACAACTTTCGGCGGGTAAAACATTTAACACAATGAATTATTGGTTTTTGAAAATCCAAACATGATTGTTTGTATATCTCACTATCCGAGTTACCATGGAGCATTTACGTCAAGGGACATTATTAGAATCGCCAGCAGAGTTGTTTAGAATAACCAAACGAATATTCGCGTTTACGGATAATGTGAAACTGGGTATGTGCAGTCATTAACATTTTAATGAATGAGCGGTGTTTATAGCGAGCGTTTATGGGCTGTTGTATGCAGCCGGGAGTTTACGGCGGTATTAGCAATTCTGCCCGGCTCCGTTTAAACTATGTGTACAACGCGGTATCGTAAAGATAATGTCCGGTTTCGGATTGAAACATTCAGATTTGGTGGCGACCGTTTGGTGCGGTGTTTCAATGACATGTGTGTTTAAACTTGCATTGTGAATTGCGAATCTGATACTGTTATCACAAAACTTGCTTTTAAGTATACATTCTGATGCATAGATGCTCACATCTACGCTATGCTCCTCATCTCAGATGTGTACCGTGGAAGGAATATTCGATCATTTTCTTATTTGATACAGGTGTAAATGTAAAGACATCTCTTCTCAATAATCATATCTGGGAATAGGGTATTTTACTATAGCAATTTATACCCGAAGAATTCTATTAAATTGGATCAACTTATTATTAAAATACCGAATATCATTTTTCAAAAATGAACTTGATACTATTATTTATACTTATATTATAAAGAGGAATGATTTGTATTTTTGTCTGTGTGTATGTTTGTAATGAATAAACTCAAAATCTACTGTGCCGATTTCAAAAATTATTGAGCTACATTATCGGGAAGTAACATAGGCTTTATTTTATCCCCATATTCCTACAGGAGCGAGAACTATGCGGGTTAAAACCGCGGGGCGCTGTTATCTATAATATATACTTTTTGAAAAAGTTACAAATAGCGCGTAATCATCACATGACTAAAACGCTGTTGTCGTCATAACTTCTGTTAGTCGACATTATTTCTTACAAGTCTAGCAACAAGTTCAACTTATTGTCCAAAATTATCTTCTGAGTTTGGCGTAATATAATTTTTATCTACTGAACCGATCCGAATATGTCATCATTTCGGCACCATAGTTGTCTATGCCAACTGAAACGTCAACTCGTAGCGCTTAAGCAGGAAAATTCAAACGAAACTATTTTTTTGTTTTATAATGTCCTTTTATCTTGAAAGTAAACTATTTTACTTACAAAAAAAAGACGTTTTATATTAATTTTGTGAAAGTGGTTTAAAAAATTTGTAAAATACCCTATTCATGATCAGTGAAAGAAGTCTAGTTTTAGCATTATCATTAATTAGCACGTATTTTCTAACTTCTGATTAAGTTAACAGACTACATTTAAACAGAGAGCACAATATGCCCTTAAATTCAAATTCTTATAACTAGGCTACTAAAGTTAGCCTAGCAGAGCTTTCAATTTGGAGGTTTCACAGTTAACACCAAAGCCTCCAGAGATTACCGGTAAAAAACTCTACCCCGCTCACCTACCGCAACACTAATTAACGTAAAAGGGGAGATCCCCAAGGAAAAGATAAGCCCTTCTTTGCGTACTTGCTTTTAATAAACCCGACGTATTTTATTTTAATTAAAAATTCTCAGTCGCCCGAAGGCTGAGCGATGCTCGGCGCGGAATCTGCAATATGTCTGCTCCCCCTCTTTTTGTGTATGTCTGTGTGTGTTTTTAGGAATTAGTTCTAAATTTTCTTTGTGGGGGCATCCCAACTGCAAAAACAGCATTGCGCTCACGTGCGTGAAATTGTTGATGAACTCTGTCAACAGGCTTTTAAAAAAGAAATGGTAGACAACTTCGAAGCGGCACGAGTAAAAAATGTGTTTAGACAGACTTTTTTAAAAGCGAGGCTCTAGTGGTGTGCCTTTTTCTTTTTAGCTATATAAATAAACCATTGATATCATTTTGAGAAACGTAGACCTATCCAGATTTCATGGACTACCTATGTCTATTCGCTTATTGCGTTTAAGTTAAAATTAACTTTTGATAAATTCGATCTATGTGTTCAGTCAATATTAATAAAAGAAAACAAACCGGTTATTTAGGTTTGTTGACTGGTTTGTAAAATAAAAAATAAAAAACTTACTTCTGTAGTCAAAATAATAAACTTACTGGAACAAAAAATATAATCATTAGTTCTCTTTGCCTACTCCGCTAGGGATGTGAAGTTAGTTAGTTTTTCGGAATATAAGAGTATACTAGCCAAAAACACAAATATGTAACTATATTTGTTGGTTAAATATGGTATAATAAAGCTAGGTGGAAAATTTCTCTTAAAAATAAGGGACGAATTTCCCGTTTACTAAAGATTTCAGATCCAGTGTTTAAGACAGTTTCATATTGAAAACGAACTTACCTCGAGCGAAAAATATAAAAGAAAACCTTACAAAGGGATGGAGGACCGCGAATTATGAGGCACTGAATTATTTTCAAAAGAAAAATGTTTGATATTGAAAAAATAAAAACTTACAATTAAAAACATTTTTTGTACTACATCTATACGACTTATAAACTAAAATATTAAAAGACGTGCAAGCTTGTGTTCATTTAAAATTTTTACGAGGCAATCAAAAAAAAAATAGTGCCTAGTTATTCATATGAATAATATAATTTACATAGAAAATGTTTCATAATTTTTGGGTTTCAACGAAAAATCATTTATCTTATCAACCTGTATGTTTTGTTTCAGGTAAAAATCTTCATAGCACAAATTCTGCGATATTAAGAGTATTTTACGGCAAATGTAAGTTTAAAAATTTGGTAAATTTACCAAGATGGAAACAGTTATTGTTTGCCATGGTTTCCCATGTTTTGGTAAAATTTTATATTCATTTCGTCAGATGGGTCTTTTTAACAATTTATGATCTAACGGTATGTGTTGATCAAGTTCCACAGAACTAAATGAAACATTTGGACAGGAATTTCCCATTCAAATTAGTTTATATATTTAATGACACTCTTTTACGCTAGGCATCAATTCCGTTTTACGCAATGTAAAAAAAATACTACAGTTTTTAAAGCCAGACAATAATGGTTGGCCCATGTTGGTCTGGGACTTAAAAAAAATGTGCCAACTGTGGTTCTTGCCTGCCATGTCGTAAAAGATGACTAATGGTGTATCGGGTTTTGGGTTTGTGGTTGTGTAGGCGACAGGCTAGCCACTTGCCACTATTTTTTTTACAATTTTCCATCTTACCCAGCAAATTGATTCGTTATTACTCAATTATCGCTTTCTTCATTTTAATTATCAACCAAGAAGCGAATTCCAATCACGGATGTTTGTACACTGAAATACACCGTCTCCGGCGTTTTTAATTAAAAAAATCACAATCTCAATTAATCACCCGAGGTTATTACTTTTATGACGATTCTCTTGCTCCATAATAATTTATTTCATTCGGTGGACATCCAGAGAGGCAATTAAGGGGAGTGCTCGAAAAACAAGTTATTTTTTCCCAAAAAAAGAGAGAAACACAATACTTGTTTGGTTTAATTATTCAGTTTTGTGTAAATCGCGCTTTTGTTACAGGCATTATGGCAAATTCAAATTAATTTAATCGAGTTTATGAGATGCCAATTACAATAATACGCATGTGCATTTTAACACCGCGTGGCACGTGCAAATATTTTTACAATGTTTATTAATATCCCAATAATTAAACTTATATTCAATTTTGTTTTTAACTAATTATTTTAGCATTTAAAGGTTTATACAGTTTATATTAATATTTATGTAACCACTTCATTATTTGTTTGAAATGAGAGATAAATATATAAATAGGTAATTTATTATGTGTAATGTATTATGTATTTATTAGCTATTACATTGGGAGAGCGTTGGTAGCTCAATGGTAAGGACGCGCGCCTCTTAACAGAGGAGTGCGGGTTCGAACCCGGGCACGGACCTCTAGTTTTTCAAATCTATGTACGTCCTGCAAATTCCAACAACTTTGGATTTGTAACCATAATCCAAAAATTTTTTGGTTCCCCTCTCTTAGGGCTACGAAGGTCATATCGGCAGTCGCTTCAATGTAATTACCAGTCTCGCTAAATCCTGATCATGGTCTAAGCGGACCCCGTCTAAGCATATTCATAACGCTAGGAAGATGATTAGCTATTACATTGTGTGAATTGCAATAACAACGGACTGCTAGTAAGTTCTTGCCGGTTCCTTCCTGATATTTTATTTTGAGGATTTATAATGCTTTCGAGAGGTCTACTCAAATAAGGTTATTTTTTATTTGAAAATCGAACATACCACAAAAAACGTCCATGAATTCATTATTTCATTAGCGTTTATTAGCTTCAATTTTAATTACCTGCCAAATATGTCAGATGCGAAGTGATTTAAAACTACTTCTACTACTACGACGTTGATAAATATGGGTCAGTCTAAAACAAATAATTATTAAGTACAAAACATACTCGCACTATCACTAACAGCTGACGATTTGAGTCCATCTTGAATTAGTCGAATATCGTGCAATAAGCGCATTACGAAAGGTCTTGTATTTTTATAGGGGACGTGCACGACGACAGTGCTGCCAACTGGTGCCGTCAATGGGAAATTTGTACGCCATGAATACTTGAGATTGATTTTTTTATCAAGTAAACAGAATTAGTTTTAATAGTGAAATTTATTATTCTAGTTAGTTATAATGTATTGTTATGTTTCTGGATGCACCAATCACCATCTCCCTAGCTTTATATTCCGTGCTTAGACCATGATTCAGGATTTAGCGACCTATCTGAAATACACCGTAACCTTTATATAGGGGAACCAGACAAATAAGGATTATGGTAACACATGCATATAGTTGTATGTGCAGGTTTCATCACGTTTTGTACCTCAACGTCGAGCTAGTGGTTTAAAAACGTTCATAGATTTGAAAATTCCAAAGGTACGTGTCCCTGTCTGAACCCGCACCCCTTGTGTATGAGACGCGTGTCCTTGCTAATGAGCTACCACCTCACTTATTTTTATTATTCCGGATGCACCAATGCTTACAAAATCGTCTGGAGCAAAATTTTTATTACTTTCCAAGGAATAGCATTCTCATGCCACGGTTATGTGAAAAATAGATAACTACAGCAATAAAATATATTCTGCCATTATATTCACGTCGTAAACATTAGATATTTTAGTTTGTGCGACAATTTTTCCGGTTCTAAAAGCCTTATTTACTTCGTTTATTTACTCTTTAACTTTCAATACATGGTCCGCCTCTAAGAACTTTCGACATTTACACATATTTTGGCTACGCTGTCGAGCGTTATTTTTAATTTTTATCATATAAAAAATAATGCAATTGAAGATATAATTTTGTTTACATTATTCACAGTACGATGACAGGTCTAATATAAGCTTCCTTTACTGTCCGCATAGTGTCTCTTTTGTTGATTTAGTGCTGCCCCCTATAGTTGGTGCACGTTCCCTATATTCCAGTTCCTTTTGGATTTTGGTTAGCCAACCGATGTAAAGTGACAAAATTGTACAATCTAAACGCAAGATAAATAATTTTACTTAGCTAAATACTCTTGCTACTCAAGCAAGAGTATTTACATACATCCATAACATCACGCCCATAATCCCTGAAGGGGTAGGCAGAGTCAAAGGGGCAGAAGGCCCCTTTAACCACATTCAGCCAAAAACAAAACTTGGCTGGGTTAAATGGAAAGTAGTGAAAATAGTGACAAGTTGTTTAGCTTGTCGCCTACACAATCACATACCCAAAACCCGATATACCATTAGTCATTTTTTACGATATGCTAGGCAAGAACCACAGTTGGCTCATTCTTTTTAAGTCCCAAACCAACTTGGGACAATGGACTGGGTTAGATGAAAAATTGTGAAAAAGTAGTGACAAGTGGCTAACTTGTCGCCTACACAATCACATACCCACAACCCCATATACCATTAGTCGCCTTTTACGACACGCTAGATAAGAAACACAGTTGTCCCATTCTTTTAAGTCCCATGGGACATGGGACAAATAAATACAAAATTATCAATATTAATATTTTTACAAATATATAATGTAAAGTTTTAACCAAAGTCCGGTAGCAAAAAATAAAACATTGGCTTATTGGAGCACGTAACCTTTTTTAATCAGCCTTCACGACTGCCACAAAGGGCCAACGGCAACGGGAAAAGAAGTGTTGTTGCATTCACCGTTTTTTATTATAAATGCATAATAAAAATTTCCTCTTCAATTATTTATTTGGCTTTATATTTACTGAGGTGATGTGTTTTCATTTCACCCGCAAAAAAGTGGGTTAGTAAAATATTAAATGAAATGGTTTAATTGGTTATTATTATGTAGGATTTATTGGATGAATTATTAAAAGCAGGGATTTAACAGTACTAGTAGACCAGTTTTTTTTAAATACGTTAATAACGGATGCATGTTACATTATTTATCTGTAGTGTTCATTTTCTTATTTACGTTATGGATTCATTTTATATTTGATAGGTACACATTTTTTTCAGAGATCGAGTATACCTGAGCATGACAAGTATGTCATGCCACAGACAAAGCCACAGAATAAAAGCTTTTCAATATAGTAATATTGAAAAGCTTTTATTCTGTAGCTTTCAAAAAATAAGTTGTGTTTTAGTATATACGAAACCTCTTACCTACTTATTTAACTCATTATTATAAGGAACCAATTTAAAGCATCTTATGAAATGAACAAAAAAAACATTTTTTCCTTTCGTAATGTAAGAGGTAAAAAAATTTTTTTTGTAATTATTTTATAATATAAAATAGTCAATCGGATGAATAAAAAAATAACCTTGTATTGTACTTTCATAAAAGGATGTTAAACAGACCATACTTTCCAAACTGCTACACTCCGTAGAATCACCAAACCTATTTAATTTAAAAGCAAAACCATCAGTCACTATGCCTCTCCGTACAATTCTACGAAGGTAGCCAAATAAACGACGTTATTATTCATGTAAATAACTTATATTTAACAGGGTCGAACAATAACAGACACAAATTACACAGGGCCCCCCTACTCCCCCTAATTTTGTGGTCCGAACCGATGCCGAATTTCAATGAACCCTAATAATAACAATGAACGATCCGATCGCCAGCTGCCGAAAACGGGCCAACGCATAGTCATTCTAACGTTATTATACCGTAAGAGGGCCGGTTCGGCAGCTCACCTGACGACAGAGCAGCCCTATTTAGGGATAGCACTGCTCTCCCCAATCCGGGGAGGGGCCTAGAAAAGGTGGCCTAAACAAAGTTTGCCTCAATACTAACCCAGGCGGCTAACCGCGGTCGTCTGGCACCAACTAAAAGCGGTCGAAAGAGACATAATATAAATAAATCCCTTAATATAGCTACATGGAATATAAGAACGTTATTGGACAATGACAACAACCTGTGTCCTGAAAGAAAGACTGCACTCATTGCACGTGAATTGTCCCGCTATAACATTGACATAGCCGCAATCAGTGAAACACATTTAGCGGATAGCGGTGAGCTCTGTGAGGATCTAGGTGGATACACTTATTACTGGATGGGTAAGCCTGCAAGTGAGCGTGCCGCGAGTGGCGTTGGATTTGCGATCCGGAACAACATTGCCAAATCTTTAGTTGAACTCCCTAAAGGCATCAACGATCGAATCATGTCCCTGCGGCTTCACATGGCACGTAGTAAATATCTACATCTAGTGAGCGTGTATGCACCTACCATGACTACATCTGATGACGATAAGCTACATTTTTATGAAGATCTTCGCGAAGTTTTGTTGCGTATACCAGCCTGTGACAAACTGATTCTGCTCGGTGACTTCAACGCGCGTGTTGGTACAGAATATATCGCCTGGAAGAATGTGTTGGGGAGACATGGAGTTGGCAAGTGCAACTCCAATGGCTTATCACTGCTAACCCTATGCTCTGAATTCGATCTCAGCATTTCGAACACATTTTTTAGGCTACCTGACAAATACAAAACATCCTGGATGCACCCCCGCTCAAAGCACTGGCATCTTCTTGATTACATCATTGTACGAAGGCGCGACCTGAAGGATGTACTCATTACAAGAGCAATGCGTGGTGCCCAGGGTTGGACTGACCACCGCCTTATCAGATCCAGGATGAGGCTAAACTACAAGCCACCGCGCAGAGTGGAACATAAAGTCCCGGCTCGACTTGCTTTTGCAAAATTGGTGTGCGACAAAGACATGCGGCACAAGCTTGATTTAGGGTTTGGTTCTGCGATGCCCGACACCGATGTCCACAATTCGGTAGATGAGTACTGGCGTTGTTACGCGAAAGCTCTTAACAATGTTTCTCAACAAGTCATAGGTAAACCAACAAAGAAAAACCAAGACTGGTTCGATGATTCTGATATGGAAATACGTCGGCTTGTTGAGAAATCACGTCATGCCTTGAGAGGTGACATCGGTGTGGGGCTACGCAGCTCTATACAGCGGGATCTCAAAATTAAGATGCGTGAACTGAAGGATAGTTGGTGGAGTCATAAAGCCCAAGAGCTGCAGATGCTAGCTGATAGCGGGCGGACTGCAAAATTTTTTGATGGGCTGAAGTCCGTTTACGGTCCTCGGGCAAAGAAGATTGCCCCAGTTTATACGCGCGATAAATCTAAGCGATTGACAGATCCGGAAGAGGTTCTCCTTCGTTGGGCAGAACACTTCAATGAAGTGCTTAATCCTGATAGTCAAGGAGCGGATCTGTCCTATATCGACTCGCTTGAGAGCTTGCCCATTGAGTCGAGTTTGGGAGACCCCCCGTCGTATGAAGAGTTCATTGGTGCCGTAAAGCGGTTAAAAAATGGTAAATCACCTGGTTCGGACAGTCTTTCTTCTGAAGTTTTTAAATATGGTGGATCGAACATCAGGTCCAAGCTGTTCGACCTTATCAAAATGATTTGGGACGTTGAGACTGTGCCACAAGACTGGAAGGATGCTTCAATTACCAAATTATATAAGGGCAAAGGAGAACTCTCTGATTGTAGCTCCTACAGAGGCATATCCCTTCTCTCTACGGCAGGGAAAATATTGGCGCATATTCTGAACAGACGCCTAAGTACTCTAGCCGAGAGCTTCCTTCCCGAAACTCAATGTGGGTTTCGACCTAATAGGGGCACGGTTGACGCCATCTTTGTTGTCAAGCAAATGCAAGAAAAAAGCCTTGAACAATACCGTGACCTCTATTTATGTTTTGTGGACCTAGAGAAGGCCTTTGACCGCGTACCAAGAACTGCTCTCTGGGCTGTTCTGCAGAAATATGGTTGTTCTGTGAAGTTTGTCAATTTAGTGCGTCAGTTTCATGTGGGTATGACAGCCCGCGTACGTCACGAGAACGACTTCACAGAACAGTTTCCTGTCACTAGCGGTGTCAAACAAGGCTGCGTTATGGCTCCGACCCTTTTCGCCATTTATTTCGCGGCAGTAATGAATGATGCTATTAAGCGCTTTAATAATCAGATCTCCATAAATGTGCGTATGGATAAAAGCGTCTTCGACCTCGCACGCTTTAGAGCAAAACGCAAGGCATACTACGTTCCGGTAGCGGAAATTCTCTATGCCGATGATGTTTGCCTTATGGCTGACAATTTGGACGATCTGCAGAGTTATCTTGACAGTCTGGACGAATCCTGTCGCAAGTTTGGTTTAGTAATCAGTGCTTCTAAGACTCAGATTCTTAAACAGCCTGCTAAAGGCAAACATGTGAATGAGAACGCTGTTTACCTGCAAGGAAAGCCACTGGATGAAGTAGGAACCTTCCGGTACCTTGGGAGTCTAGTGCGCAGTGATAATCGTCTTGACTCAGAAATCTCTGCACGGATCGGTAAAGCCGCTGCCGCTTTTGGTGGTCTGAGCCAACGAGTCTGGAAATCGCACGACCTAAAGCTTCACACAAAACTGGCTGTTTATAGAGCAATAATATTACCTTTGTTGCTCTATGCCTCGGAAACTTGGTGTCTGTACAGGAAAAATATCAAACGTCTTGATATTTTCCACCTTAAATGTCTCCGAGCAATTCTCCGGCTGAAGTGGCAGGACCGTGTGCCAAACTCGGAGGTTCTACGCCGAACCAACCTTACAGGAATGGAGTGCCTTCTAATGAAAGGCCAACTTCGCTGGTGCGGACACGTTGTGCGCATGGAGCCTACCAGGTTGCCAAAACGAATATTTTACTCTGAGCTTAGTTTAGGTAAACGCAAACCGGGTGGGCAGTACCTGCGTTACAAAGACGTGTTGAAGCGCCACCTGACTGCTGCCAACATACAGTGTGACTCGTGGGAGAGGCTAGCCACACAGAGGATTGAATGGCGAACTGCTGTCAAGTCGGGTTTGGAAGATTATGAGCGAGGACGGCTCGAAGATCTCGACGCCAAACGCCAAATCCGCAAGACTCGGCCTAAGCCCTCCTATGAGTACACGTACAATGAATCTGGGACTCTCTACTGTGCCTCTTGCAACCGGACTTTTAAAACCAAGTTTGGCTTTGCAAGTCACGCTCGCGCCCATGCAAGAGCCCAGGCTAACACCAGCTAAGGGTGTCGCCGTCGACGGATACGTCTGGGAGGACATCATCATCATTATACCGTAACCTGCTCGGAACGGGTTTTGCGTGAATTTTTAAAGGAACACATAAAACTGATGGTGATCTTCGGTGCAATATTGTGTCTAGTTTACGACGGGGTGTGTGTTTAATATGAAAAGCGGGAAGAGAAAAAACTATGAAAGATACAAGATAAATTCTTACTAAACCATACTTTATATTACAAACTTGAGTATGAATATTAGTGGATGGAGAGGAAGAGGAAGGCCAAATAAGAGATGGATGGATTGTGCGAAAGATGATCTGAGTAAAATGGAAGTGGATAGCTTGATGACGGCTGACCGGGACGTCTGGAAGAAGAAGACATGCTGCGCCGACCCCAGATGAACTGGGAGAAGGGCAAGAGGATGATGACTTTATATTACAAACTTGAAAGAGTTCCTTGTTACGTTTTCACGTAATAAAACAAAACCACCATAAGAAGAGCATTCTGCAAAAAAAAAACTAACACGTCTATAAATGTCGCGGAACACACGATGGAGACTTTAAGTAATAAATCGAATTTCATTCAGGAGGAGATGCGAAAAAAGTTCGAATTACTGATTTAGAACGATTACTGAATCTGTAAATGGAACCAAACCAAGTCCCATGTTGGTCTGGGACTTGGCCCATTATGATCTGGGACAAAAAAAAAGAATGTGCCAACTGTGGTTCTTGCCTAGCATGTCGTAAAAGGCGACTAATGATTTACGGGCTTTTGGGTGTGTGACTCAGTGGGCGACCAACCCAGTCCACTGTCCCATTATGGTGTAGGATTTAAAAGAATATGCCAACTGTGGTTTTTGCCCAGCATGTCGTAAAAGACGACTAATGGTATATCGGGTTTTGGGTGTGTGATTGTGTAGGCGACAGGTTAGCCGCTTGTTACTGCTTTTTCACAATTTTCCATCTAACCCAGCTCGACTTTATTTTTGACTGAATGTGGTTAAAGGGGTATGCTGCCCCTTTGACTCTGCCTACCCCTTCGGGAATTATGGGCGTGATGTTATGTTGTTGTTGTAAATGGAACGGATGGATGAGAACACATCGCCCTAATAAGTAACAAATTATTTATAAGGGACAAACGGTGACATGGACTGTAAGAATATACAAGACCTGGCATGCATTCAATTGCGAAAGACATGACGTAACGATATATACAAACTACTTGGCTGCCTAGTCTAGTGGCTAGAAACTCTTGCTATGAATATAAGGGCCATGGTTACGATTCCTCAAAGCAAAAATTCGTCCCATGTTCATAACCAAGCGTAGATTTGAAGATTTTTTTCCGCCAAAATACAGCTACGCCTATAAGAAGGATTATGACTTTAGTAGTATATATATATATATATTTGTTTATGATTCTCATTATTGTTATGTTAATGGATTTGTTATTAAATTCGAGACACAAAGGCTTTTCAACCAACTTAAAAAAAACAGTTTTCAAAACATAGTTCTTTGTGCTTGCTTATTTTTGCTTTTTTATTAATATTTAGAGCACAAGCTTATTATTTTGTTAATAGGTTAAGTAAAAATGTTTTAAAACGATATGCACTAGCACGAAAATTTGCATTTTAAATACCGCAGTCTCGATACAATCGCTTTGTTAAAAGCTAGAAATAATTCAACTTAAGTGGCCGGCACTTAAACTTGATGGAAAGTTTTACTCTGATAACGCTTTTTTAAATTCAAATAAGTTAAGTGCTTAACCTTAATTCGACTATTGATAACTATTGTATCAAATGCACAAACCGATATTATTCGTGTTAAGAGCTGGAAGAGATAGAAATAAGAGTCCCAAAAGATCAAATGCAATTCTTGATAAAATTTTATAAAAAAATAATTTGCCAAAATTTTCGTACATATTTATTTCGCCTTGCCTACCTAAGCGCTACCCTTTCACAGAAAATCGGCGTAAAATAGCAACACCTGTATTGTGCTTTGCACGTTAAATAAGAGTATCGGAGAACCAACCCTTTTTTTTTTTGACGCCGAGATATGAGTTACGCACCGTCACCCTACCCGGGGGGCAGGATGGTGTGTGAGACTCTCGGGGACCTTTGAGTAGGGGGTCCCTGCTCCGGCCAAGATGGTAGTGGCCGGGGTGTACCCACTAAAACTTCGCGGTACCCCTCACCGCCTAAGTCTTCTCGTCCGGCGGCAGCTCGGAGAACCAACCCTCTTCAAGGCCGCCAACGCATCAGAAATTCCTCTGGTTTTGCAGTTTTCCATGGGTGGTGATTCCCATCAACTTCCAGTCCGGTGACCCACTAGCTCAATTACATCATCACTCCCGTAATCCCCGAAGGGGTAGGCAGATTTAAAAAAGCTATAAACCTCAATAAACTGCATTTAGCCTAAAAATAAAGATGAGTAGAGTCAGTGGAAAATTATAAAAAAGTAGTAACAAGTGGCTAGCTCGTCGCCTACACAATTACATAATCAATATTCAAGATACTATTAGTCACATTTTACGACATGCTAGGCAAAGAGCACATGACAGTGAATACATTACGTTCGTACATTTTGTGTCCAAGACCAGCATTGGGTTAGCTAGCTGATTTATCTTCTTTAATTTTTTAAATTATGAAAAGGATCATGAATGTTGAAGAGACGAGTGAGTTGTGTAAGGATCGTGTCATATGGCGTTCGGCTCTACCCCGCTAGGAAAGTGGCGTGAAGTTTATTTAGCTAAAGGCAAATCTTGACGGTGTCATGTTTTTCCCTAATCACAATTATTCGACCATAATTCCAATACATATTATGTCCAAGCAGTCCAAGCATCTAATAATCACCTAAGAAAGTAATAACAAATTTATTTCTATGCTAATACGATAGCCAATCTTCCTACGAGGAAAATAACCAAAACCCACTTCAAATGTAATGGCAACTGTGAAAATCTCCTCACCCAGGTGATATAATCTGCCTTACCCGCTCTAACGATTTAATTTTACGTCGCATCGCGGCCAAGGAAACACTGCTGTGGTGCCAAAGTATAATTTTATTGTCATATTATGCTAACACAGTGCACGGATAGGGTTGCAAAGATATATCGAGAAACGGACAAAATTAGTCGATATAAATATCGATACTGTCCAATTCTTTAACGATATTGTCGACATTGGTGCAAATATGTCGTGAAATTACTTATCTTAGTCTTATGTAGCGTTCTCAGCCGATCCACTCATCATGATTCTAGATTTATCAAATCATTAAAAGTAGAATGAGATCATAGTTACAAATCCTTTTATTGAGATATGCAGGTCAATCTTATATACAACTTAACTTATCATAAAAAAGGGTTAGATTTATTGAAAATCCAGAAATATGTCGTCTACCTAGCTAGTTTTGGCTGAATGAATTAAAAGACCTTGCTGCCTCTTTGACCCTGCCTACCCCTTCAGGGATTATGGACGTGGTGTTATGTAAGTATGTTTGAATGTATGTACCTAGTATGGCATTAAACGAATACCCGTCATTTGCCAGATATTATTTTATATTTGGCGAATTGGTTTTAATATTCTTCATAGAATAGCTTCAAAACGTTTTATCTGCCAATTGACCTACTGCCAATTGAGGTATAACACTAGGTCCGTTGATGGTATAAATCGATATAAATATCGTTTTGCATCCCTACACAGGGCGTAGCTGAGTTCGAGCCACCGCGGTCGTTTTATGGAGATCCCTCTGTGCAATACGATATTATTTTGCTGACAGCAGTTTAAGTAAAAGCTTAAGTAGGCACTTTTAATAGCAGTCATAAATCATAGTACCTAGTTATAAAAATAGATGGTTTGAATCCCCCATTTTCAGGGACGTTACGTGACGCATTTTTTTGAGTAGGACTCAAATGATTTTTTTGTATTACCGTAACCGTTTTTCAATCGAAGTTTATTATGTTATCTTGCAGCGCCCTGTGGTATAACCTGCGTAGTTCGCGTTCCCGTGGGAATACGGGGATAAAATATAACATTCCTATTCAGTGATGAAAACAAAATGCAATTCGGTCCAGTAGTTTCAGAGCCTATTAAAAGCAAACAAACAAGCAAATCTTTCCTCTTTATAATATTAGTGAAGGTTTAAGCAATTAAATGAGACTTTTGTCTTATTTAATTGCTCAATGAGAAATTTAACTGAGAATTTCTAAATGAGAATTTTAAAACTGACTGACTGTTTCTGACCATCTCATGATAAGCTACTATTATAATGTTAAGATAAATACTGAAACTACTGATATTCGCTTCAAAGAATAGTAGGTACATACTATACGTAATTCTCCAGATATACTATATCACGCGATAAAAGCTTTTCCATTCAAATAAAAATTAAGTCATTTTCGTATTTCACAGTAAACTAAATAGTTACAATATTCTCCCAACCCTTCATGTTTTATAGCACTTACCAAGTTCCATGTGGCGTTACAAAGTCAACCCTATCTCGCGATCGGGTGCATGAAAGACCGACTTTTTATGGTAGAATAATTGTCGAGCCACAGCGATCTCCATCAGGCAGTTATGTGAAGTGCTTGAATAATTTTATTGTAATTTTATGCTACCCAGTTGACCGTGGCATTAGTTGTGCCAGTTATTGTCTGTATTTACATACAATAATGTGAATTGTATGTAAACAGAATAAGAGTGGTTTTCCTGGCTTGTTCTGGAAGTTGTGGTTGGGTCAAAAAGGTTTTAAGACGTTGAGTGTAATTTATGTCCGCTGGTTTAAGCTATCTGTAGATACGAATGTTACCTTTCATGTAAAGTTTGTTCTTAACACCGAGGCCCAAGTTTGTTTTCAGTATCTTAATATATATCAATACTATCGCAGCAGCGATGAGTTGATTTGACTAACTAAAATGATCATAGATAAGTCTGCCATCAAAAATTTCATCAATTTTTATAGCGCAAAATCGACTAGTCCAATTTCAACTTATTTAGTTTATTGTATGTTAGACAACACAACAAAGCTAGATTGTTTTTGATTATGTATGCCGAATCTGAATAGATTCAATCAATAAAAAAACATTGATATATGTTAGATATATGTACACATATATTTATCAAAGGATCAATTGTTTCCATTCTTCCCTGACAGACTATTCGCACATTATCATTAATATATTTACGTAAGTTTAATAATGTTTCCCAAATAAAGCAAGTCAAACAAACGCAGTAGATATACTTGTATAGTAAATACTGCTTAATTAAAACAAACAAAATTCAATCGTTTACCATCTGTTGTAGATACAACTCAGTTTGACGGAATTACATTAAATTTAGCCAACAAAAGAAATAAGAAGTCATAAAGGCAAAAATGCTAGTTTTACGAGCGTAACAGTTTTGTCATTCCGGTCCATTTGAGGGTTGAATCGTAAAAAACTGGAATTTGTTTCCAATAGCTGTTGTTTTTTGGGGAATTTATGTTTTGGGACCGTTTCGGGAAGACATATGATCGAATAAAGTCGTTGTGAAAATAGTGTAAGCCATCTATGAAAAACAAAACAGAAGATGCTTAAAATTGTTACGATAGTGTTTAGAGACGTTAGAAGATAAACATTTTATCGTTACCCTAATAATATATTTCGTATTGATGGTGTGTAAGGATCGTGCCATATGGCGTTCGGTTCTCTATGCCTACCCCGCTAGGGAAGTGGCCTGAAGTTTAGTTAGTAATTTATGGCCTTAATGAGATATAATTTATATTTATGCTTTGAAATAGTCCGTCTACGTATATGATTGGGAATGGTTACGGAACGGAATTTAATAAGAATTCAATGTAAAAATCATTATATATTACGATATGATGATAGTGTGAGATATGCGGGGAGAATTCCTAAAATAAGTTTAAAAATGCACCACTTACACAATGCATTTTTGTTCTTACTTTTCAGCCATTAGATACTCGCATTTGGATGGCAAGATTTTCGCGAATATATTTCTCACATTTAAAATATATAGTATAAATATTTATCTACAAAACAATCTTTGAAAATTCCAGATATTGAACATCTTTCAAATCATATCTATCTGAAAGATACAGCTAAATTTCAATCCAGCACTATAAATACATTTCCAACTGCGAAACGTGCAGACCAGACGCAATACGGTAATTCTGTCTGGCGTACGTAGTTTAATAACTCATGAATATTTACGGAGTGACTAATTAAATGGAAGCTTGCATCGAGGCAGGAATCAGGGTAACTTTATATAAGCTATAGTTATTAAACTTGGTGGTAAGGACAGGATAAGCGGGAATTCCGAGATAAACCGGTTGCTTTAATATCGGTTGTTTTCAATGAGAGTAAGTACCAATTGTTTAGGCTTTGGAAGTTAGCAGACTTGATCAGCTTTGCTCATTTGAGAGCCTTAATGGTGTAATCCAGTCTTCATGTTGAACCCAAGGGGCGTGAATGCGATCCCCTAACTGGTACAAATTCAAATAGTTGAAGAGTCTTTTCAAAAGGGGATATTTCAAAATTTTTTTTTTTTTATACTAAGGTCTTCTTGTCTATTCTAAAATTCATATTTTAACACTTTGGACGGTAGCAAAAAGGGATATTCTACTTAGAAAATTGAATTAAAAAAAGGTATTCCGAACAAAACAGGATAATTTTTCAAAAAATAAAAACACCATAGTTCACAATCTAATCAACCGTAACAAAAGAAGATATATTACAAGCGTGTCAGTTATATAGCGGGTTTAATTTTACAAAAAGGAATATTTTTTTCACTTATTTTCGCTCTTTTTCCTACAACATTTTAACAGAGGGTGATATTATGCTTTAGCCTTTTAAAAAAAGGATATTTTAATTTTTATGACCTACTGTCAATAAACCCGAAGGCATTAAAAAAAAAACAAAAGTTAGATTATGGCTATATTCTAAATACATAGCAACACAATTTTTCTGTGCCCTGAAGGATGTTTTTGTTGACAGTTTTCTCTATTTCCTGAAAAATAAAATAACATGTAAATATTGCCTTTTAAAAAGATCCTCCTCAGCTGTTGAGGGGTGTTAAAAATAAATTGTGTATCTAAGAATGGTTACATAAGATAAATAGCCTAGCGCTATCTATTTTTGTAATGACGTTTTGTCTCTGTACTCTATGTTGTCTATGGCTATATAGAGTAGCTATTTGAATAAATGTTGTTTAATTAAAGCGTCAAGCGTTTGTCTCAAGCCTGGGCGTTTGTGGTATTTTGAAAAGTTTTTTTTTTACGAATTTATTTAGACGAACTTTTAAACAAATATTCGTTTATATAAATTCGTAATAAATCAAAAAATACCAAACAAGTATTTGCTCCAACTCCTAAATATCAATAAGCACATTCAATAAAGAAGATTAAACTAACAAATGCTGAAAAAGAACTTTCTATCTTCCCAAGGTGAAAGCGAATTCTTGGAATTAGAACTCTATTTACCTTATAAGACCTCCAAAGTACTTCAAAGGGAGACTTATTTAGACAAAAAACATCTAACTGCTAAGCAAATTTTACTGAACCACAAGTAGTAACTGTTGAGTAAACATTTCTGTTACAATTTACAGTTATTAGGTTGGCAACTACTTATAATGAATTATATTAGTTACATTTAATCAATCAATCGATCATCACATTTATTGAGCGGTGGTAGCTCAATGGTAAGGACACGCGCCTCTTAACCGAGGAGTGCGGGTTCAAGCCCGGCACGTACCTCTAGATTTTTCAAATCTATGTACGTATTTATACCACTAGCTCGGCGGTGAGGGAAAACATCGTGATGAAACAACATGATGATGAGCAAATTCAAACAACTTTGGATTTGTAACCATGATCCAAAAATTGTCTGGTTCCCCTATGCGGGTTGCGAAGGTCAGATCGGCAGTCGCTTCAATGTAATTACCAGACTCGCTAAATCCTGGATCATGGTCTAAGCGGACCCCGTCTAAACACGGGACATAACGCTAGGAAGATGATGATGATTATCACATTTATTATGATAGGTACATACATACATAACATCACGCCTGTAATCCCCGAAGGGAAAGGTAAAGTAAAAGGGGCAGCAAGCCTCTTCAACCACATGCAGCCAAAAATAAAACTGGGCTGGGTTAGATGGAAATTTGTGCAAAAGTAGTACGGACGGCTAGCTTGTCGCCTTAACAATCACATACCCAAAACCCGATAGTCACCTTTTACGACATGCTAGGCAAATAACATTGGCGCATTCTTTCTAAGTCCCAGACTAACATGGGACCTAGAACAACATGAGACATGGGAAATGCCTATATAGATTTGAATAAAAAAAATGTATATGTGCGCGGGTTTGAACCAAACACCTCTCGCATTTGAGACGCGTGAGGCTTTTTTTTCCTACCATTACGCTATTACGGAAATACCACTCCGGAAGTAGGCACCTCCCTAAAAGTAAAGTTATCGAAGCACACACGTGTAAACGAGACATAATTCCAGTCACATATTTCACGGCTAATATTTGCACGCATTAACTAGATCGGAGGAGGGAGCCGAGTCACAATCCTCTTCGCTAAATATTTGAACAGAACCACTATGCGGTATTTCAGACGCGTTCCGGACTATAGTAACACGGTACAGTAGTGGAGGATTGTAAGTAATGTACGCATATTACATGTATTAAGGTTATACATACATACATAACATACATAACATCACGCCCATAATCCCCGAAGGGGTAGGCAGAGTAAGAGGGCAGCAGGCCCCTTTAACCACATTCAGACAAAAATTAAACTGGACTGACTGGGTTAGATGGTAAATTGCGAAATAGTAGTGACAAATGGCTAGCTTGTCGATACACAATTACATTATAAGTAACCTAGACGAAACGTGAATGTGATTAGTATTTTAATAAGAAGAGATGTTTCAAAACCTTCACTAACAACCTTAGGTTGTTGAAACTATTTTCTGCTACAAATTTAGATAAAACAGTAAATTTTTTTTTTACATTGTAATCAAAATATTGAATACACCTTTTGTACGATAGTTAGAACTACTAAAGGAAAACATTTTGGAATTTCACTGAAATTCATGGTTTTATTTCTAATCTAGCTGTCCCAACAGTTGGTAATTTATATTTCAATATGTAATGAAAAACCTAGGCTGTGTCTCATTTCATGTCATATCAAAACGTAAAATTTTGTAAATATTTTTATATAAAAACATTATGTAATCGAAAAAAAATGATATAAATATTGAACATATTATTATCTGTATGATGGCATAAAAAAGGCAGTTAGTTAATTTTTGTTTATATAAATGTTACTTGATGGAAATGTGCTAATTAGTTTATAAGTAAAATAAAGTAAATAAAACAAAGTAATGACCATAAATATTTTTTTCCTTTGCAACTACCAAAAATATTTTTTTTTCATAGCGCAGCTTCAGTACTCGTGGTCCGTTTTTCCCGTCAAGCTTAATTTAGCAAGTCTTGTTATATTACATTGCAGCGACTGCCTTCTAAGACAGGAGACCTTAACAAATTGTATCATGGCTACACACATTTATGTAAAGTGCAAGTTTTCTCAACGCTATAAACTATTCATTAGTTAATGTAAATAGTACTTACGTGAGCATTCAAAATGTTCAAGTAAATACAGAGAAGAAGCTAAGAAACCTAATACCTATATAATGTCTGGTCAGTCACATACATTTAAGATTTCGTATAGACTTGACACAGACAGATTTCACTACAGGCATCATTTAGACTAATTGAGAGTTAAAACCGAACGAAAACGTCATTATTTCACTTTTAAAAAATGTTTTTTTCATAAAATAAGTTATTTACGTAATTACTACTGTCGTTGTTCTTGCGCGAGTTATAGCAGTAACATTTCAAGTATGGGCAGTGACCCTTTGTTGTACGTAGTATATTATTTCTCTGTGCCTATATGTAGTATTGTAAATGCTAAAAATAAACACATAAAATATATATTTTTGTTTACATCCTCATGTTTTAACTTTAATTTCCTGTGATTTTAAAATGTTACGATTTTAAAAGTGTAACGGATAAAGATCACAATGAAATCATATCGCCTATCGTTCGGAAGCGATCCCATCAAAAAACGTCACGTCCAAAAAAAAATTACAACAAAGAAAAAACAAAAGCAAGCGCATATGGAACAATTCTAATTTTAAACGCAGCGAGAACACAAGCCAATAAACCCGTTACGGTCTGTCTTCGCCGTTGAAATAAGAACGCTTTTTGTGTACAAGCACTTTTAATTTCCATTCGTGTGAATTGGCCTTAAAATTTTATTGTTTCGTTTGCAGAACGGCCGGGATCATTCCGTGTTAAAAATTTACGTTACTTTTAGTGTGTATTCTTTTGTTGCCATTCCAGATTCTAGTATTTCAATGAAAAAAACGGTTAAGTGTAGTAATAACAGTTCTAGAGCGTGTTTTTATTTCTCGAGATAATTTGTATTTATTGCTGTAGTAAGTTTCTCCTTTACGAGGCAAGGCGTATTTTAACATCGGGCGAAATAGTTTGTTAGAAACTGAACTTATATTTTTGATGAGAGCTAATGGATTAGTTTTAATTTAACGAATATTTATCAAGAGGGTCAACGGCGCCTTTTTGATATACATTTGTAAACATTCAAAAGCTTTGTACAGTCATTAGCTAAACTAACACTAGGGCCGTTAAATAAACACAAACACTAGGGCCAGACGAGGTTAAGTTAATATTTAATAGTTATTACTTAATTTCTTAAATACGAGTATATCGTTGGACTAAAAACCGTTTTATATTTTGGCAGGTCGCAGATTTACCTGTCATTAAATTAAATATTCAATCGAGAGCTGTGGTGCATAAGGACGGGCGTTTTATATTCGAAGGGCGCAGGTTCGAACCCGGGCACGTTTCTGTGGACTTTTCAAATTTATGTTTATATTTTTTACCACTAGCTTAGCGGATAAGGAAAACATGATGAGCAGGTTTCATCACAAACAACGTGATGAAACCTGCTCATCCAAACAACGTATAAACACAGAGTAATATTAATTATACTACTTACAACAGAGGGTCACTGCCCATACTTGAAAAGTTACTGCTATAACTCGCGCAAGCACAGCGACAGTGGTGAGTAATTGGAACTACTGCAAAGTTTAGTCTGTTTGTCAGGAATAATACAAGATGGCGCTACAAGCACAGGTTAGTTGTTTCTTAGTAATAATACGCCATCTGTGTAAAATTCATGGTTTTAAAACAAAGATTATTTTGGTTTGTTTCTGAAGAAAATATTTTATATTCATGTTTTTCACAAAAAATTAATAAATTATCTAAGAAATGACGTAAATAACTTATTTAATGAAAAAAACATTTTTAAAAGTTAATTAATAACGTTTTTATTCGGTTTTATCTCTCAATCAGTCTAAATGATGCCTGTAGCGACATCTGTCTGTGTCAAGTCTATACGAAATCTAAAATGTATGTGACTGACCAGACATGGTATAAGTGAGGATTACGGAGGTCAGATCAGCAATCGTTTCAATATAATTACCAGACTGGCTAGATTTTGGATTCCAGTCTAGGCGGACCTTAAGTAAGTATGGGACGCAATGCTAAGAAGATGATGAATTCAATATTTAATCTATTCAGTTAACTATGGATTAGTAGAAGTTAACTAAAAATCAGATACGGGAGATATATAAATCAAAATGGTAATATTGCTTTTTTGTACCCGCGCTATCGAAACTACAGAATAATCGTCACAATAAATAAATAAATAAATTCTTTAAATTGACACACCAATTCCCTAGTTCCAAACTAAGCTTATACTTGTACTATGGATACTAGGTGCACGGATAGACATAATTAAACAAACACGTTTATAAACATCCATGACTCGAGTACAAATGTCCATGTTCAAAACTCGAAATATTTGCTCCTAGCGGGATTTGAACCTGCTACCATTGGTTTCGTGGCCAGGGTCTCTGACCACTCGACTTGTCTGTTTGTTTGTATTTCATAGGCTCCGAAACTACTAAACCGATTTGAATAATTCTTTCACCAATGAAAAGCTTCTTTATCATTGAGTAATATAATCTATATTTCGTCCCGTATTCCCACAGGAACGAGAACTACGCGGGTGAAATCGCGGGGCGCTGCTAGTGTCTAAATAAAACACTGCTTTTAAACACCGCCCTAGCAATACCAGTAAATACTCCAAGCCATACAAAGCGTTTTTACGAAAAAAAACTCATTCAAACAGAAAACTTTTATCTGCTTCGCCGATAAATCCTCATCAGCATTTTTAACAAACCCCCCACATCACCATCTGGTAGCGGGCCGCGAAATCAGTTCGTTTCTGTATTTCGCGGTAGGACAATCCAATCGGCGTAAAACTCGAGCCCCTAGAGGCGTTGCTATAGCAACGGGCGCCCCCGAAAGGGGTCACAAAATCCAAACTTATCTCATAAATTTACACCGCGGCCCGATCCCGCTTCGACGTCGGGCGACCTAGCGAATTCATTTCGCGAAATCTGACCTGACCGCGTTTAATTTCGGAATTAAAAGGTCAGGATTTAAATTGGAAATGCGGGTACCGCAGAAATCTTACAAAATGTGACGTGTAGAAACAGGAATACGATGACGTGTCGAAAATAAATATTTTCATCACTGCAATTTCTATTTTTTTATAATTTTTTTGGTCCCGTTTTGATATGGACTCCAATTAGGTGTGCCAATTGTGTTTCTTGCCCAGCATGCGTATTATTGAGTTTGTGATTATGCAGGCGACAAGCTAGCCACAAAATTTTTTTTTAGAATTATTCAACTAGCTCTACTCAACTTACATAATACACATACATACCATCACGTCTGAGATCCCCTAAGGGGTATACCCACTAAAACCCCGCGGTACTACGCTAAGCCAAAAAAATAATTTGGTTAGGTTGGGTTGGATAAAAACATGGTTAGTGTTAATGCCGCTTAAGGAGTTTTATTGCTCCTTATACTCTGCCTACCCCTACGACGATTGCGTGATGATATGTGTGTATATAAAAGCATCATAATTATCATGATCCTGACACTGAATTTACATTAAAAAAAAAAGATTTTCATTCCAATTCCATCCGAACCACCGTCACTGGAATGAAACGCGCAATATATATTACATTTTTATGACGTCAGCTCGAAACAGGAGCTTTAATTTACGAAAATTCGTTTCAATATTAATCTTGGTGGCGTAGTTTTTATAGGGATCATAAAACACGCTTTATAATATTCAGGGTTTCTTTTAATTAAACGGCTTTTTTGTCAGAGTCATCTGTCATACGCAAAGTGGATTAAAATTCATTTTCGAAAAAAAATGAGAAAGCCCGTGAAATTTACCTGACTATCGAATAGAACTGAAGGAGCACCAGAGCATGCTATTCAGATGACCACAAAAACACTTAAAAGACGAGTAGTAAGTATAATCTGCACTGTTTTATAAAACTTATATTTTTAGAAATACAGTAGATTGGTAAAGTACCTCCTACACTTAAAACTTCAGACAAAAAAATAACGGAAAAGTTGAAATCTGGATACAAATATCAAAAACATAAGTCAAATCATTGTGATTGATTCGTATTTCAGACTTCAAACCCCAGAAATTGCTTGATTTTCTAATCCAAAATAATCTACACGAAACATTTTTAAAATTAGTACTTAAATTCTCCCTCAGACCTTGAAAGGAAGCAACAGAGTACTCAAAGAAATTTTATTTTATGTTTCACAAAATGCCCATTGTTCGAATATTAACAAAAGAAATTATTATGCCCCAGTTGTAGCGTATTTTATCCACAAAGGTGACCAGCAACAGATGCCGAATTAGATTCATCGGATAAAAATGTCGAAAAAATTTGAATATTCCATTTTTCGTTCTTTTTATCTTGTCGAGCTTTACTGCGTTCCTATAGCGGCATTATTAAATAGTCCCTTTCAAATTACAACGGATGGGTAATACGTATAATAAGATATATCTACAATTTTCTTCTGTAAGTAGGTACATAGGTAAAAATAAAGTAAATCTTACCATTAATGTTTCGGAAAATTGTCGTTATTAGGTTTTCACCAATTAAGATTAGTATGTTACGTCTTACATAAAGGTCTTGTCAGCTCATTTGAAGACTGAAAGACAGACACCCCGGAATCTCTCCAACGCGTACATCATTCGCGTAAACCAAAAATGGATTATCACTGTCAAACCTAAATACGAACTCATTCAGCTGTCACATAGTGACACAATGGGCCTTCAAAAGCGCCGCCCTTTTAGACAGACGTCATTTAACCCGCCGCCGCGGTTGCGCCAGGTGTGCCCAACACGAGATTATTCGTGTGACAAACTGTTGTGCTGATGTGCTGCAAACAAACATGGTAATGATTGAAGCACGCGTCGAGCGAGCCGAGATTAATATCGGTGAAGCAGCATTCCCAGTGATTTAGAGGCTATAACAGCTAGTTTCATAATTATCAGACAACATCACAGACATTGATCTTAGTATAAGTTAAGTAATTTAAACATGTGTTACGGATACCATGATCAACAGTGATGGCCCGGTGGCGCTGGGGTAGTTAATGTTGTTCCAGATTCATTCAGCGTCACCACCGAAGGCGATGTAGGAGCGTCAAGGGGTTTAGTGGGTATACCCCGGCCACTCCACCTTGACCCCAAGAGGGGTCTTTTATACGAAGGGCCCTGTGAGCCCCAACACCATGCCGATTTCCCCGAACGGCGTGACGGCAGGTGAATAAGGCATTCCCCTCAAAAAAGAAGGATCAACAGTGGTATTACAAATATATATTTTAATATATCAGATATTAACACCCAGGGATATATTGACTCTGCCTACCCCTTCGGGGATTATGGGCGTGATGTTATGTAACACCCAGGGAAGATAGAACCAACATAGTATTTATCACAGTGGGTGGTGATCGAATACGCAACCCTCGTAGTACAAGATCACTAAGAGTGCACCATAGAGCCAGTCAAAGTTAAAACTCTTGATGTTCGATACATTTTTTCCTAAATGCATTACGCATGTTTTTAAGCAAAATACACACATACATAAATATCATCATGCTTGAAATTCTGGAAGCAGTAAACTGAAATAAATAAAATCTTTGGACATTGTCAAACATAAAATTGAGTAGGGTTAGATAAAAAAAAAACTTAGGAGTAATATATGAACACAAATCCTTTACCAATAGTCAAGTTGTACATAGTATTTGTATTATAAATAAGGTTGACAGCTATCTGTTAAATCTGTAAATAAATGAAATTTGTTACGCTTAAAGTTAAAAGTTCCTTATTATGCAAATTTCTAGTACCTTTTATAGCATAGATAAAAAAAACGTTATGTATTTAGATATATTCAAATATAAAAACCTTTAAATTCAATTTTATCATGCTTTATGTACCGTATATTTTCCTTTGCAATGTTACCATGTGAAAACCTACTGACGGACATAAAGATCTGACTGTGTAGCCTTCATAAAAATAACATTATGGAACCAATTCCTGTCATTTTTTTTCTTTCAAAGAAGGATTTGCTTTGTATGCTAGGAAAAAATAACACATTTTCCCTATCAAATACACTCGCCTGACAACCTTTGAAGTCTTTGTGTGAAAAATATACCGGGATTATTTTTATTGTTATAACAATAAATCTCAGCTTTGGCCTGGTGAACTCTATTGTATATGTGCATAAAGTCTAAAATAGGTTGGCTTTGAGATTCGGCTATGTCATCACATGCTGGACGCTATAAAATATCCGCTAAAGCTGAAATGATCGCAATTTATGAAGGCTCATGAATGTCAATACTAATACCTAACAAATGCCTACTGTAGCGAACAGTGATTTATTTGCTAGGCCAAAATAATATCTTAGTCTAAATTATGTGATGCTAAAAAAAAACATTTGAAGCCACAGAGAAACCTCGAAAAAGCGACGGCTAGACCTTGTCTCTAAGAACCGGTCAGCTGTAAAATTTTCCTTTAACGTCCGAAAATCGATATTCCCAGATGCTAAGCCACACAGGCTCTTTTAACAAGTTCCTAGTAGTTGTACGTAAAATATGGTAACGTTTAAATATAAAATGAATCGCTGAATGTGTTGTTATGCGCAAATCTCGAGGACAGCTGAACCGATTTCGCTAATTATTTTGTAGTTGTATTTATTTTTATCAGGTGAAGGTTCTTTTGAAAGAAAAAAAAGTGGGTATTGAAAATCCGAGAACGGGGCGTTACGAAGTGCGCCGGGTGAGGTAGTATTTTATAAGACTGAATCAAAATATATGAGGTACTTATTTATATTAAAGAAAGAAATCCACCTACTGTAGCTCTGAATTCTTAGTAATATTTTTCTTTCCTATCCTAATAATATTGTAATTGCGGACGTAACTCGATATATCCTTCTGTCTGTCACATTTTAGGCCTAAAAGCCGGTATGCTGAAATTAAGTGCGCTAGGACTTCGAACCCAAAAAGACATTGGATATATTTCACCAGACTCGTGGTGCAAGACTTCTAACTTTGTTTCGAACGCAAACGGTTCGATTCCCCGAATGACGACAAATATTTATTGATTATACGAGTCTGGATGTTTACAGTACCTTCGTTGACTCTGATTCCACAATACAAGTGCTTAAGCTTCTTTGGAATCAGATCAATATATGTGATATAGTCTGATATTTCTTCCACAAACTCGACGGTCCGATATTTCGCTTGTTCGCTACAACATGGGAAGTCCAGGTAAGGACCTTAATCCTGTGTTCGATGTCCAAGACACGCCTCGGGCCGTACACGGGTGCCTCTAGTTATTGTGTCTTAGCTACCGTCACCGCTAAATAATCGAAAGTAAAGCATCTACAGACTGTGGTAAACTATGATTTAAAAACGAAGATACTATGTTTTGTTTACAAATGTATGTTTTATCATTAAATGTATTAACACAAATATGGAGCTTACAAAAATTGGTATCTCATCAATGTAAATAAATCATCTCTAAGCAATAAAAACTGCGAATGGAGCATAAAATCAAAAATATTAGGTTGAAGAAACCTTATTTTTCTAGTGGCACTAGATATAAGCTAATATAATCAAATGAGCTGACGACGCTGAAATGAGCTACGAATGTTTATCCTGGGTAGGGATCGAATCCATAACTCTTGGCGCTTGGGGCAGGGTCACTACCGAATGAGCCATCGAGCCAGCCAAAAAATCAAAAGAAAGACTCTTTTGATTTTTTGGCTGGCTCGATGGCTCATTCTACCCAGGATAAACATTCGTATGATTATTACTTGTGTTTGTTCTATGTCTAGACGTTAATATTTAAGTATATATATTTTGTAATACCATTGTTGATTCCTGATATCCGTAACACAAGTGCTTAAGATATTTACCTCGGAGACAGATCAATGTATGTGATTTAGTCTGATAATATATTACTTTTAAAACCAACGTGGCACAGTTTAAAAACTTTACCAAGTAATTTTTCTTACTCTTTTAGAGGTAAGTATTATATGTGTGTGTCGAGCCAGCCAAAAAATCAAAAGAAAGACTCTTTTGATTTTTTGGCTGGCTCGATGGCTCATTCTACCCAGGATAAACATTCGTATGATTATTACTTGTGTTTGTTCTGTGTCTAGACGTTAATATTTAAGTATATATATATTGTAATACCATTGTTGATTCCTGATATCCGTAACACAAGTGCTTACCTCGGAGACAGATCAATGTATGTGATTTAGTCTGATAATATATTACTTTTAAAACCAACGTGGCACAGTTTAAAAACTTTACCAAGTAATTTTTCTTACTCTTTTAGAGGTAAGTATTATATGTGTGCAAATAAATTATTAAAAGATGCTTACTGTACTGTACTGTACATAGTTACTATACTGTTCATTACTTACATTCTATTGTGATATGAAAATATGTTCCATTTATTAACCTAAAAAATAGAACCTGGAAAATAGTGAAAAAACTTAACTTAACGTAATGTAAGCTAACTTAAGCTTATCATGATGACCTGGAACCAAAGAACTTGTGGAGATAAATAAAACAAACTCAGATTCTATGTGGTTTCGCCGTAACTTTTTTCATAGTTATGACAGGATTTCGTTAGTTATGACAGAAAAAGGACAATTTTTTTCATGTGAAAATCAACGTTTCTTATTTATAAACGCGAATTTGTATTGATGGATAGATGTTTGTTACTCTTTCACGCAAAAACTACTGAATGGATTTGAATTAAACTTTAGAATAATATAGTCCATACACCTGAATAATATGAAGGCTACGTTTTACCGACGAGTTAAATCGCGGGCAGAAACATTTTCCATCTAACTTAGTCTAGTTTTGTTTTTGGCTGAATGTGGTTAAAAGGACCTGCTGCCCATTCGACTCTTCCTACCTCTTCGGGGATTATGGGCGTGATGTTAAGTATGTATGTAATTTAAAAAGATAGTAAAAACTGTAAAGGGCGATATTTATGTTAACTTACTTGTTTATCACTGATGTATACTTACTTAACCATGTAAAATCTATGCGCCTACCCTAGTCATAGCATATATTAATTCTGAAACAGAGCATGAAGAAGAAATTGGCCAACAGCCAGATTAATAACAAGTTACAGAGCCTCGTCTTTAATTCAAAGACTTACTCAATAAAGCTTCAATATAATAACATTTCTCAGAAATAGACAAGTTCCAAGTCTACTAGTCAAAGCGTTTATATTCTGAAAGTTTATAATGAAATTTTCAATCGGCCTCATTTGTCTTTAAGAAAATGAGTTGAGGCATTTAATTGTATTTATTCGCCTGTAAATATCTTTTAAAGTCACAGCTTTTCTTTAGAATGGAGCTTTCATCATGACTTAAATAGTCAAGAAGATTGACAAGTCAAATGTATTATTATTTTCTTAGATATTTCACTTGCATTCAATTTTGAGATAACTTGAAAGCGATCTGAAGTGTCAATAGCAGAATACAAGAATTACTTTTCAATTTTAAAATCACATCAGTAATAGACAGACTATCCGATAATGTTTTATATATTTTTGCTTTTAGGTAAATTGTACATACATACATAACATCACGCCCATAATCCCTGAAGGCAGAGTCAAAGGAGCAGCATGCCCCTTCAACCACATTCAGCCAAAAATAAAGCCGGGCTGGGTTAGATTGAAAATTGTCGCCTACACAATCACACACCCAAAACCCGATATACCAATTAGTCGCCTTTTACGACATGCTAGGCAAGAACCACAGTTGGCATATTGTTGTTAAGACAGACAAACATGGGACACAAGTAAAATGTCAGACTAGTGAATATTCTCCTAAAATTTCGTATACCAACAATAAGATAAATATAATATTGTAAAGATACTAAAGGTAAGTACTTTGTTTGACATCAAACTCATCGTAATTTCTGTCATTAAAGACACAAATCTGGTTATCGGGCACCATATCACATATTTTACATGCTAGTTTTTTCTTGGTAGTGACCCTGCCCCATGCGCCAAGAGTTGTGGGTTCGATCCCCACCCAGGACAAACATTAGTGTAATATTAAGTATAGATTTGTTTAGTCTGTTGATTCTGATATCCGTAACACAAGCTACTTACCTCGGAGTCAGATCAAAGTTTGTGATGACGTCAGATATTTATTTATTTATTTAAGGCTTAGGGCCTTTCCATTGAACTACCGCCGCTGGTAAGTAAATTTCCGGTATTTAAAAAAAAAATTGTAACCAAGAAATTCTTAAACCATTATCCTACCCTCTTATAAAATTTAAATAGTCTTTGACGTTATGTTAGAGCAAACAAAATCAAAGTTACGTTTTAACTTTAACCAGTTTTAAGGATTCAGAAAATATTTTACCAACCAACCAACTTAACCTCAATATTAAATATTAAATTCGGCAACTTGCCTCGAGTCTCGGGATGCAGCCTTTGTTTCGCGTGTGGATCTTTAAAGAATCCTCGAACTTATTTTCCATTTGAGAAAACACTTTGACTTCGAAAGCTCTTTGAATTAGTTGCATAGGTGGAAGTTTAACGCGTTCTAACGTTTTCCAATGTTAAAGCTCACGTAAAATTTACAGAAGTTTTTAACAAACTAGCTATCTTTTTAACTTTACATTTTTTTTTTTGTTAGAATTTTTAATCGTTGCGAAGAGTTTATCCTGGATAAGGAGTAGTTCTCTTTCAGTATAAAAGCAAAGGGGTTCCTTTAAGTCAATATGACTACAATCTATTTTTATTTTATCCATCCATATTCAATCCATAATACATCCATTAATTTCCTTATATTACCCAGATATAAATATTTTAGGGTAAATTCATGAATTAAATGATTTTGTTTTATATTCAAACGGGTGTTAGTTCGAATACATACTATTGGTATTTCTCTATAAATTTAATGTATGTTTTGAATTATGTAATGACATTTTGTGACCCAAAAGTTTAAAACGATTACACATGCCCGAATGCGAAAACGAAATGCACGAAAAATCTCAAACAAAACGCAGAAACAGATCATTTTGATTTCATTTTCCATTTCCAATTGGTATAATAATAACAGAACAAAACCACAATAAGATTACTTTTTCGAATTTATAAATGTAGCCCAAATTCCAAACAAATTGAACAATGCGTTCAATTGTTATATCAAAATTCGCTTCAAATCGCAATCCTCTTAATTTGCTTCGATCGTGTTTTGTTATCGTGGCCAGCGTATAGGCACGGATTTGTATTTCATATTTAACATTTGAATTGGTCAATTCGCCTTTTAGTTTTTTCCATTTTATTCAAACATTTTTTATAATAACACAATATTCTGTTTAAAAAAATTCTTATCAACACATTTTGCAACCAACTATGAAAGCAAAAGTGATTGTTTTAGAACACTGCAGTGACAATTTTAAGGATAAGAACTCCAGTGATAGTAGGTACATAGCTAATTTTAAAATCTGCTTTATATTGTCAACTAGTATAAGATAATAACTGTCTAATCTCGTAATAGATTTTGCAGTTTTACTCGATAAATAATAATTGATTTTAGATTAGTGTAATTTATTTTTTAAGTCCCATTCTTTTGTATTTGGTAACGAGGGTATAATGGACATAATGCCTAAGAGGCAAGGCATCCTTCAATTGCTATCGATTAAGCATTTGAACTCTGTATAATTTATATATTTGTTTGAGTTCGAAAATTAGACAACTGATTTCTAACAGTCTCCAAAATACAAATCATGAGGAAGAGGCTATATTTAAGTGCATTCTAATACTTTTAATACAACCTTATTCAAAGTTTCCCACAGGATTCTAAAACAAAACAAAAAAGCGTCGTTTTCAATTTAAAAATTCACATCAACATCATTTTCAGCGCCGCAGCGCCAAACTCCCTCTCGTATTAATTTGCTTGAAACACGTTACGTCATAACGCAGCCTGCGTTTAACGATTCCATACATATTTATGTGAGAATACCTACCCTATAAATATGTATAAAGAGTAGGGAGTCCTGATCTATATGTGCCTGTTTCGGTACAGCTTGTCTATCGATGACTGATTTGAATGGAAATGCCGATGGCGTCTTGCAGAAGTTTCTGCCTGCTTTGTTGGGATATAATATTCATTTATTTATTGGCACTTGCAACATCGGATTCACACACAACTGAATTAATGCTTAAGTTGTGGCTTTTCTAAGAAGTCTGCTAGAAGTAGGCACAAAACTACTTAGTAAGGCCTAACCCAAAAAGATGGCGTCTATAGAAATTAAATTTACTACGCAAGCAAAGGCAAAATAAATATATGTATTTCTGAGTTCTTTCATTTAAGCAACTAAATTGTTTTTGTAAAAATAAAGATAGTCCCTTCCAGAACCCTTAATTATAGGCGTTGATAAAGAGTATATTTATTTGCCTAAGAATTTGTAGCCTTAGATGTACTTACTCATAATAAGAAAAATCATAGCAAACTAGAATAAATATCAAATACTACAGTAAATAAATAAATAAATATCAGACTACTCACATACATTGATCTGACTCCGAGGTAAGTAGATTAAGCACTTTTGTTTTGGATATCAGAAACAACAGTGGAATTACAAATATATACTTAAATATTGGATATTAACACCCAGACACAGAACAAACACAAGAATTCATCACACGAATGTTTGTCCTGGGTGGGAATTGAACCCACAACTCTTGTCGCATCTAGCTTGTCAAAATACAACCACTAAAACAATCACAGTATTAATAATACCGAAAAAAATCAGTCTCACTATTTTTTCCAAGTTAATTAACATCAAATTCATACAACCACTATAACAATCACAAAGCTTTCCAAATCTCGGTCCGTTGCCAAAACCTTATAATTAAGATCACCAACCAGCTGCCCAAAGTAACAATTATCTGTGAGTGGAAGAAGCGCCAAAACCGTGACCAATGGAATAGATGGTTCACCCACGATTAACTTTGTAGCTCATACAGCGAGCTGGCAAACTGTATTGGACCGTCAAAATCTATGGAGCGGTGTTGGGTCGCGTCCAAACTGACTTGCAAATGACGGCGGAGTGGTCGCGACACTGTACCGTGATGGTAGACACTTTGGATAGGTGGCTTTGAGCCACTGTGGGAAGTACTACTTCTTTTGTTATGTCTGCACATAAAGCCAATGATCTTGCTGAAGTTAATCTTGACTGTTTTTGCGTTTTATTTGAAAAATAGGGTAGTTTACTCAAAGGTTTATTATCTTTACGGTATTCTCAGATTTACAAACTACATAAGTAGGTGATCGGATAAAATATTTTGAACAAAATAATCTACAGGACCTGATAACTTAAAAAAAAAATGCAAAACCACTCATATTAACTGTTTCACAATTTTCCTTCTAACCCAGCTCATTGTCCCATGTTGGTCTTGGACTTATAAATAATATGCCAACTGTGTTTCTTGCCTAGCATGTCGTAAAAGGCGACTAATGGTATATCGGGTTTCGGGTATATGATTGTGTAGGCGACAAGCTAGCCACTTGGTCACTACATTTACACAATTTTTCATCTAACTCAGCCCAGCAGCTGAATGTGGTTAAAGGGACCTACTGCCCCTTTGACTTTACTTCCCCTTCGGCGATTATGGGCTTGATGTTATGCTATGTATGTATGTAAGTCAGAATATATAAAAAATATAAAAAACTACAAAAATACAGCGCTTCAATGATCTTAAAAGAGGCGCTACGCGTCACTTGGACGGTTAAACTTTACGGGCCTAGTGACATCACGCCGTTCTTTGACGTGCTGTATCTTCATAATTTTTGGTTTGCTGAACAAAAGAAAATTAAGTACGCAATTTTTTATGGAATCTCAATAATGAACTATATATTTTTTTGAGTAAACTAGCCTATTGTATTTAGTTAAACATTCGAACAGATTTCTCGTTTAGAATATACTTTCTAGACCAATAATTGTAGTTTCGTCAATGTTACATCATAAACTTATGGTTCTTAATTCATGGGTAAGATCCATGAATTAAGAAAATTAAGTAAAATATAGAACCAGTTAATTGTTTTAAGTATTTTTACTAACCCAATTTAAAATTATCGTAAGTATAAAAACATAGTCAAAATATAACGTATACTATGTACTATATTTAACTAGATTTAATTTACATCCTACTTTGAAAGTTTACAATTGACCCTCAAACTTAAGTAGGGCACCCCATCTCGCCCTAAAGTCTGATAGACGTAAGCTAAATCAGTTCTGTTTAAATATACAACTTTGTTTATCTATCCCTAACTTAAATTTCAATGATTGATTTTGTTATGAGTAAACAAATCCCGTCCCATTACTATTTATCTTCGATGATATTACTAAGAGCCATCAAAACTCAAAGTCGTTGTTTAGTTACAATCAATCAGTTGGTACAATCATTATATTTAAACAATCTGAAGAAAGAACATTTTATTCAAATCTTTTGAACTATTATTTTTTTATTCAAGCTGTCTGTGTGGTGGTGGTCTGAGACTTAAAAATAATTTGCCAACTGGGTTTCTAACCTAGCATGTCGTAAAAGGCGACTAATGGTATATCGGGTTTTGGGTATGTGATTGTGTAGGCGGCGAGCTAGCCACGGTCACTACTTTTTTTCATTTTCCATCTAACCCAGCTCATTGTCCCGTGTTGGTCTGGGACTTAAAAAGGAAGTGCCAACTGTGTTTCTTGCCTAGCATGTCGTAAAAGGCGACTAATGGCACATCGGGTTTTGGATATGTGATTGTGTAGGCGACATGCTGGCCACTTATCACTACTTTTTTACAATTTTCCATCTAACCCAGTCCAATTTTATTTTTGGCTGAGTTTGGTTAAAGGGGCCAGCTGTCCCTTTGACTCTGACTACCTTTTTTATGTATGTCTGTCCGTGCCTTTTTGCATATCATCAATATATTCTTAGTGGAAGAAGCGCCATAACCGTGACCAATGGAATAGATGGTTCACCCACGATAAACTCTGTAGCTCATAAAGCGAGCTGGCAAACTGACCGACTGGACCGTCAACATATATGGAGAAGTGTTGGGTTGCGTCAAAACTGACATGCAAATGACGGCGTAGTGGCCACGACACTGTATCGTGCTTAGATTAGAAATACATAGAACGTGTCTAAAACCAACATAGCTCAGATGTGATATGTGTTTTTACTTCCTATAAACTGAGAATAATTATAATAATAAATATCAGACTACATCACATACATTGATCTGACTTCGAGGTAAGTAGCTTAAGCACTTGTGTTACGGATATCAGAATCAACAGTGGTATTACAAATACATACTTAAATAATCAATATTAACACAGAACAAACCCAATTATCCATCACACAAATATTTGTCCTGGGTGGGGATCGAACCCACAACTCTTGACCCATGGGGCAGGGTCACTACCGAAAGCGCCATTGAGCTTTTCAAAGCTTGAGATATAATTTTAAAATGGACAAATGGATAGAAAGAATCTTTATATTGAAGGACTAAAGAAACAACTTACGAATCCAAACAAATCACAATAATTCATTATAACCTGAACCCTGTGCCAAATAAGGAACGTCAAAAATTCGAAGTCATCTACTAAATGCCACCATACCTACGCTTGACAAAAACGATAAAGACATGTCGCAAAAAATTCACTTCAAAGAATCGCAAAACCATCGACGAAACGCAAACGCGAGATGGCGCACATTAATTCAATATAATCGAAACTCCGTCCCGGGTGAGGGACGTCGAAAACTCACAATTGGTTGAGGGCACCGCTTTGTTTCCCAGATATGGGAAAATAAATTCCGTTCGGAGCCCAACGGAGATTGTACGAAGGGCCAAGTTAAATCGACTTCGGGGTTGTTGCTCGGATCCTCCGATAGGCGCTATCGGCGAATTTTTGGCCCCAGTATTTTTGAAGGGAATGGCCCGTAATAGTTATAATCAGTTCGGACTTATCCATTGGGGGTTACCTTTTATTGGTTTCAGTCCTCTGTCGATGGGATCTGAATTCGAGAGGATTAAATGTATTATTACGTCTGTTCGTTTTTTTACTATTCCGAATAAAATGATCCCTCTTTCTGATTAAGAATCGTTTTCGACGGTTGAATGAGCTTATTTAAGTACCTAGGTATTTTGGTATCATATTTCATCTAAATCGAACTACGAATATTGAAGAACTTCTATGTTAGTTCTTCAAGATTTTAAGCCCTTTTGCTTAGACTTTTACCAAAATCTCAGTCTGGAAGTACTATTTTCTGCATTATATTAACGGACTGTAGCGTCGATATAATTAATTGCAATTCTTTTTATATTTTTTAATTTGCTAAGATGTATGGAGTTGACAGTAAGTCTACCCTTTTCTATTATTACAGTTTTAAGTTAAGAATGTTAATTTATTTACCGTATTATTGTGTTACTGGGCAGCATAAAATACATCCGAGGATTATGGGCGTGATGTTATGTATGTATGTATAAAATACACGTGAAATCTATCCACTAAATATATCGTTAGCACTATTGCTATAATATTGCAGAAGAATTCAGCGTATCAAAAATTTCCATAAACATATATTATTTGAGTTGAAAATTTTATATATGAGACTCGATTTTTCATATTATGAGAAATATATTTCTTGCAGCAATCACTTCCTTCCACTTTTAATATTAGATTTTTTTTCTTTTGCATACAAATATCTTCCCTCTCGTCAATTTTTATTACGTTTCTATATGAATCTATTTCGATCATGATATTGTATTAAGTAAGTCTGTATAGTGTATAATTTACTAGTTACTTTTACTTTACTAGTAACCAGACTATCAGATCACAAATACAATTTCATTGTATTGTGAATACATATTGCTTTACTAGATGATCCCTTATTGCAAATCTAGTACTCTAAATCCATACTTAGGGTTTGATATTCCAATCATATATTGTATTTCTTGAATTTTAAGCATCACTCTTCAACTTGCGTCATCATCTTTATCGATCAATCTGGGTTGCTTTATATTTTTAACATCTGATTTTGGATAAGTTTATATATTTTGAATAAGTATTATATTACGTATGGTTCTCAACTATTGGTAATATTTTCATGGTTTAATAAGCCGATAGATCTCATTTTAACTGTGATGTTAAATACTATGTTAAATAAGCTTTAGCTTTTATGTAAACGTTGTGTTTAATAAGCCGATAGATCTCATTTTAACTGTGATGTTAATGATTGATACTATCACACCAATTGATCGTAGACGTCATTCATCCAATTATTACGTGATAGCTTCTGGTCGCGGCTTCGCGTGGTACATCGATAAAACGTAGCCTATATGTTATAACTTTAAAATAATATAGCTCATACGGGTGTATGAGCTATATTATTTTAAAGTTATATATATATTCAAATTTATTCGGTAGTTTTTGCGTGAAAGGGCCCGTTGGTCGTGTGGAGACTCTGGTCACGAAACCAAGGGTTCGATCCCGCTAGGGGAAATGTTTCGTGTGATGAACATGGACATTTGTACTCGAGTCATGGATGTTTATAAAACGTATTTAAGTATGTCTAAACAAAGATTATTTTGGTTTGCTTCTGAATAAAATATTTAATAAACATGTTTTCACCTAAATTTAATAAATTATCTAAGAAATGACGTAAATAACTTATTTTATGAAAAAAACATTTTTTTAAAGTGAAAAAATAACGTTTTTATTCGGTTTTATCTCTCAATCAGTCTGAATGATGCCTGTAGTGACATCTGTCTGTGACTGACCAGACATGGTAGTAGTCACCCTATATAATATTTCTGCGCATTGAAAATAACATAGAATAAACAACAAAACAGAGTAGACGCAACATCCACAAGGATTTACATAATACCATTGATCACTCTGTTGACCGCCGTTCGGATTGGGGTTCCTGCAATAAATTCCCGGAACGGTTCCGTACATCACACAGCGCCGATGTTAGATAGATGGGCTTTGTGCGTTCTCACACGGTGATTTTTCATTTTTACGGCATGCCAAGTGATAGGGACGATGGTGGGCACCGATGAATAGGTAAACATGTTGCCTATTTGTTGGGTCGGGTATAACTGTGGAATGGTATTATATACGTTTTTACGGCTTGCGGAAAGGTTCTTATTGTTTTTATGTCCATTTATTAATCTGAATTTTAATAAAAAACGTTTCAAAATAATGTAGTAAGTTTTTTACAAATAGCAATTATAAAAAAATCTCAATTTATAAATTTCAAACGAATTAGCTAGTTTATTGATACTGTATCATTCAATTATGCCAAAAATGATATCATATCCTAGATTAAAAAATTTAAAAGCGTACGTGATATTTAAAAGGTAGGTAGGTATTTTTTTTAAAGTAATTCATCCGGCGTACGCCGTGACGCCACGTTCTCGGATACCCATTTTTTTTATTTACTGCGCTTTTTTTTTTTCATAAGAACCTCTACTTGACAATAACAAACACAACTAAAAAATAATTAGCAAAATCGGTTCAGCCATTCTCGAGATTTGCGCTTAGCAACACATTTAGCGATTCATTTTAATATTATATTTAAAAAAAGTAACTTCAAAAACAAGAACTAACAATGAAAGTAGCTCTTACCGCTGTAGAAAATTATTAATTAAAAGACACAAATATATTTCGTCGCATTTGAACGTAAATTAAACAGTTCCCTTAAAAGTAATTTCGGTTTCAACTTGACCGAAGTTACGCCAGAAATTTAGTTATTTTGCTAAATATATTTAATATCTTAAAGTATTCTTATATAAAGGGCCTGATTGAGGTGAATGGAATAAAACCGTACGTTTAGGTGTGCTTGTATTACCTTATTTTTTGTATAGAGTACAGATAGCAAAAGAATAATTGGAAGTTAAAATCAAATAAAAATCAAGTTCTGAATTAAAAAATCATCAAATCTGTTTTTTTATCAAGAGCGGTAATAGCTCTATGGTAAGGACACGCGCCTCTTAACCGAGGAGTGCGGGTTCAAACCCGGGCACGTACCTCTGGATTTTTCAAATGTATGTACGTATTTATACCACTAGTTCAACGGTGAAGAAAAACATCGTGATGAAACCTGCAAATTGAAACAACTTTGGATTTGTAACCATGATCCAAAAATTGTCTGGTTCCCCTATCTTAGGCTTACGAAGGTCAGATCGGCAGTTGCTTCAATCTAATTACCAGACTCGCTAAATCCTGGATCATAGTCTAAGCGGACCCCGTCTAAACACGGGACATAACGTTAGGAAGATGATGATCTGTTTTTTTTTTTTCAGAAGAACGGATTAAAATTTACATAGGGCTAAATATTAACTTAAGGACCAGCTTATGTTTATATTTATCCCTCGATATTCTCGATATCTGTATATGTATAACAAAAACATCGCTGAAATATAAGAAATACATTTAAAGTGATGTTGCTCTGGAACTAAATGAAATAATGTGCCAACTGTGTTTCTTGCCTAGCATGTTATAAAAGGCGACTTATGGTTTATCAGGTTTTGGGTATGTGATTGTGTAGGCGACGAGCTAGCCACTTGCCACTACTTTTACACAATTTTTCATCTAACCCAGCCCAGTTTTATTTTTGGCTGAATATGGTAAAAGGGGCCAGCTGCCCCTTTCACTCTGCTTACTCTTTCGAGGATTATGGCGTGATGTATGTGTAAAGTGAGTAACGAAAGCTTAAATAATAATGAAAATACTTAAATATTTCCTTGCAACATGTTACATACAAGAATTAGATTACAATAATACGAATCCTATTATTATTCTGTTACATATTTACACACATTTTTCTTCTCAAGAATAGAGTGAAATTGTCCTTTATATTAAATATATATACTGTAAAAAATCAATTTGTTGCATTCGTTATATCAAAAACTGCTACTATTGAATATCTGAAATTGTTTCCCAATATCAAACACGTTGTATTCGTCGGATCCAGAACTATTAGCATTAAACATCCGAAATCATTGCCCAATACCGAACTGCGAATAACAATAACAAAGCCGTACTTATCAACACTATATCAAGGAAGAAAATAGCGATAAAACATGTAAATCCGCCATTATTCCTGTGTTTTGCCACCCGTACTCGTAATGTATCGCCCCGAATACGTTCACGTATCAGAGTGGGAGGTCCCGGAAATCATTTCCTTCGCATAGTCCCGACTTATAACCTCAGTGATTTATTATGGCAAAATATGAGAACGCCCACAGCGACTAGACGAATCTTGTGTCATTGTGTGTGAAATGTGCTAGAATTGAGCACAATAAGAATGTTAGTCATAAATAGTTATAACGTTATAAGAGTCTTATTTGAGCTTAAGTCAGACTTATCTGACACAAGTTTCGCTTCGTCCGTGTCGACGTATCTGTGTCGAAAACAAATCTTATGGTATTTTCCTTAAAAGCAGTTTATTTTTTTCATATTGGTCTGGGACTCGGTAGGTAGCATTGGTACTCGGTACTCGAGCACGTACGTAAAGATTTTTCAAATCTATGTACGTATTTATACCACTAGCTCGGCGGTGAAGGAAATCATCGTGATGAAACCTGCAAATTCAAACAACATTGAATTTGTAATGATCCAAAAATTATCTCGTTCCCCTATCTTAGGGTTACGAAGATCAGATAGGCAGACTCGCTAAATCCCGGATCATGGTCTAAGCGGACCCCGTCTAAGCTGGGTACATAACGCTAGGAAGTAGATGATTGGTTTGGTACTTGAAATTAATGTAGCAGATGTGTTCTCCACCTAGAATAACGTAAAAGACTACTAATGGTGTTTTGGGTGTCGAGCTTGTGATTATGTAAGCGACGAGATAAGCACCTCTCACTACTTTTTCACAATTTTCGATCTTACCTAACCCAGTTATTGTTTTGGGCTGAATGTAGTTCAAGGACCTCATCTCTTCTTAGTCTCTGCCTGCCCTTTCTAGGCTTTTATGCATAATGGTATGTATGACTATGTATGTAATTTATTTTGATGACTCGACATTCTATAGATATATACATTACATATACATACCAACGCCTTTAACTTATCAGAAAAAATTGTTTCAAAACTGTAATTGACAAGCAATATCTCTTTAGGGCGGCCTAAGTGTTCTCTTCAACGGTACTTAACACCTGGGACAAAAAGTTATAACGCACTTTCAGTCTCTACAGAATGTTTTTTCTTTACGATACTTTGTGCTCAATATGGACCTATATTGCTTTGAAATAATAATGTCTAAACTTTCTTTCATGGCGATAACAAAATCAATTTTTATATAAATACGTTTAGGTACTAAGAGAAATATAACCTTATTTTGTTTAAATTTTTGTTCAAAAACAAGCAGGAAAAATTAAACTATATATATATCTAGGTTAATTTTTACTGCTTCATTCCAATATGATGCTTAGACATATTTAATTGCTTAAAACAATTACTGTAGTGAACACATGGCATCAAGTATCACTATAGAAACGAGTCACATTTGCTTCTGGATTACACAACCCTTAAGGAACTATCCAACAACACCCCACAGCTTAGAATGATTAATACCCCGGCCTTTCCTAATTACCCATTAACCAAAAACAGTCTACAAAATGTATCTTTTCACTATTAAGTTACTCAAAATAGCTGGTAAAGGCGTAAAAACCGTTAAATTTAATTTAGATCTCCGCAAGGGAGTAACTGGGCCTAAACAATGTTACCTGCGGAAACTCCAAATAGTTTCAGCGGAGGCCCAATTGCCTCCTCCGACAACTAGCCGGGACCAATTTATTCCCGGGACACAAATACTGGGAGCGATTGTTCTATCTTTTATTCAGTAAGTCTCTTAGATGTTCGGCTATTGACAATTTTAGTGATGTTACTTGTTTGATGTTGTATTAAAGTGGTTTGTCTGTGGATCGTGTTTCATGTTTTTTATTATGTGTGCAAATAGAGATCTATACCATTACCAGTAACTATATATATCCCATGTTGGTCTGGGACTTGGCCCATGTTAATCTGGGACACAAAAAAAGAATGTGCCAACTGTGGTTCTTACCTAGCATGTCGTAAAAGGCGACTAATAGTTTACGGGCTTTTGCGTATGTGACCATACTCTTAATGAACTGTGAACCATACTCTTAGTGTTAAAAAGAAAGTGAGTTTTCTTATAAAGATAATTTTCTTAATTAAATATGGTGGATATTTAATTAAGAAAATTATCTTTATTTAGAAGGCTGTGACGATTCAGTATTGGCAGAAATTGACAACCATTGCAATTTTTTTTATATTTCGCTCTTAAAGAGCTTTCACAAAAGAGCCCATCATAATGACAATTCTCACTTCATCTAGTTATCTAATATAATTTTGATACGACCAAAACTTTTACTGAAATACTGAACTCATACTGGACTGTACTCATTTTTGACTACTCGATGGCGCATTCGGTAGTGACCCTGCCCCATGCGTCAAGAGTTGTGGGTTCGATCCCCACCTAGCACAAACATTCGTATGATGAAAACTTGTGTTTGTTCTGTGGTGTTAATATTCAATATTTAAGTATATATTTGTAATACCACTGTTGATTCTGATATCCGTAACACAAGTGCTTAACCTACTTACCTCGGAGTCAGATCAAAGTAAGTGATGTAGTCGGATATTTATACTGAGACGGTTCTTGAATATTCAACAGTGTATTTGACTTAACATTGTCTTAGTCAATCGCTCACACCACCCTACCCAAATTCGCATACATTGTTTAAGTCAAGCTAACCTCGTTTGAAATGCTCTTAGCGCAAGGGTAAAGGTTTGTTGCCCACGCCCAAGTTAAGCTGCGGACCGTGGTCGGACGTCCCATGGGTGACCGGTCCAAACTCAAATTATGGAGAATATACATAGACATGTATCTTGTAGTATCATTGTGCTTTGGCTGCCGTATAAATATGTGTGTATGTATGTGTATACACAGTACGTACACACAGATTTAAACGAAACCTTGTGGAATACAATATATTATTTTTATTTGTGAAGCAAAGCTATAAAATGATTTTGACAGCTGAATACGTGTCATATCACTATAATAAACAAATAATAAAATCATAGATATCCGACTACATCACATTACATTGATCCGACTCCGAGGTAAGTAGCTTAAGCACTTGTGTTACGGAAATCAGAATCAACAGTGGTATTACAAATATATACTTAAATATTGGATATTAACACCCAGACACAGAAAAAACACAAGTATTCATCATACGAATGTTTGTCCTGGGTGGGGATCGAACCCACAACTCTTGGCGCATGGGGCAGGGTCATTACCGAATGAAAAATCTGATAGGTCTTTTATTAATTACACATATTCTTAATATGGTATGTAACTTCATTATTAGCATTACCTATTGTTGCAATGGTTTTGACCTCGTGTCAAATACAAGAGTTGTGGGTTAAATCCCCGGACCAGGGCAAATATTTGCTGGTGAAACGGCACCGTTCTGGGGTTTGAGTATTTATAGTAATTTGTTCGTTCTGATTCAAAGCTAATTATTAGGTACCAGATCTTTCATCATCCTCTTGCCCTTCTCCGAGTTTATCTGGGGTCGGCGCAGCATGTCTTCCTCTTCCATACGTCCCGGTCAGCTGTCATCAAGCTATCAGAGTACCAGATCTTTAAAAACTTAATTTATTTATCGCAAATGTGGGAGTAATTAGTCGCCTTTTATGACATGCTAGGCAAGAAACACAATTGACACATTTTTTTTAAGTCCCAGACCGACATCAGACAAATTTGAATTTATAATTAAGTTATTTTCTACATTTTCGTTTTTTCAATCCACGTTGTTAAAATATAGCCTGTCGATTTAATTGTAAAATGTACTTCTAATTCACATGACTCTATTAAGACATCCTTCTCAAAAATGCTTTCCATTACATTTGTGAAGAAAGACCAACCCGTTTACTGACTTATCAACACTATTAAGGTGACTAACTCACAAAGCAGCACATAGACTAAATTGTCACAAGGAAACCAGATGGGTCATCTCCGTTGCACAACATCTAATTGTGTTAATGCATTGTGTGGAGAATGTCAAACAACAGCATCTTACATATCAGCTAATAATATCATAAACGTCCTCTGCTCTGTAATGATAGAAATTATCTAAAAGTTTGTTAAACATGGAGACTTTATTGAAGTACTATAAACGGGAATTGTATAAACAAATAGGTAAATACTATTTACGTGATACGTTTATAAATGATAGAGATTGCCAAGATGTGAACAGACGTATATTTGTAAAGAGACTGCTAGAAAAACAAAAGGTACTTTATATTAAAATAAAATAATAATTCTAAACTTGAATACAAAAATAAAAAAGAGTACAAAAGTATTCATATAAAATTGATGAGGCGAGTGTCGGCAACAGGGTTATTACCTAGAAGGAAAATAGAATAATCTTTTGTTATCATCTAGCTTAATTTCATATTATGTACATACATACATACTGATACATAACATCACGCCCATAATCCCCGAAGGGGTAGGCAAAGTCAAAGGGGCAGCAGGTCCCTTTAACCACATTCAGCCAAAAACAAAACTGGGTTGGGTTAGATGGAATATTGTGAAAAAGCAGTGACAAGTGGCTAGCTCGTCGCCTACACAATCACATACCCAAAACCCGATATAACATTAGTCATCTTTTACGACATGCTAGGCAAGAACCACAGTTGGCATATTATTTTTAGGTCCCAGACCAACATGAGACAATGGGCTGGGCTTGTCTTATGTAGTTGACAAAATATTAGCTTACATTATCTAGCTGTACTAAGAATCCTACTTCCTACTATCCTACTAACATTATAAACGCGAAAGTTTGTGAGGATGTATAAATGTTTGTTACTCTTTCACGCAAAAACTACTAAATGTTTTTAATGAAACTTTACAATAATATAGCTTATACAACCATATAACATATAGGTTATTTAACGATGTACCACGCGAGCAAAACCGCGGGCAGAAGCTAGTTATACACATTTACGCTATGGATGCTAAACACAAAATAATAGTTTTTAATCGTCTTTAATTCGATAGTGCGCTTATGATTGATCGATTGTTTTGAATCATAGAGAGCTCTTTAAGTTGCAGTATATAGCTGTTACAGATCGAAAACAATATTAACTATTATAGTTCTTATTGAAACAATCAGATTTATCAAATCAATTATAATAAATATAAATAAATAATAAATATCAGACTACATCACATACTTTGATCTGACTCCGAGGTATGTAGATGAAGCACTTGTGTTACGGATATTGGATTCAACAGTGGTATTACAAATATATATGTAGTTAAATATTAAATATTAACACCCAGACACAAGTATTCATCGAACCCACAACTCACATGGCACTTGGGGTAGAGGCACTACCGAATGAGCCATCGAGCCAGGCAAATAATATATCAACAATACTATAACGTGCTTATCTTAATGGAAGTTATAATGAAAATCCCATGTCAAAATTAAAAAATAGTAACTATAAAAGGTTTCTGGTCAATTGAACAACGAAGTATTATTTAATAAACCGTATTCTTATAACCCAAATAAAGGGAATAGAATGGCAAACGGTAGCACTCTAAAAGAATAATATAATAGCGCATATAAGTGAAACTCGAGAGTATTTTCCATTCCATTAGACAGGACTGAGCGCGGTTTGGATTACCTATTCCTTATCTGGGTCTTTAAATTTTCGGAGCTAACGGTAAAGACAAAGCAAGTTGTTAGTTGGGGTTTCTTAAATCGTAATGGACCCCAAGGAATTTATTTCTTAACAGTTACTACACACTTTGTAGGATGAGTTATTGTTGACAAATGTGTGTCATTAACGCATAGGTGTTGCGATAATGAAATCGTACTAATGTTATAGAAACATTTACGTTTGTGAGAATAGGCTTGTTGGATCATTTTTTTTCTGTAATCCGTAAGTTAGATTATCAAGAAATATGGAACGCGAAAGTATTTTTTGCTTTATTGAATACTCGAAAAATAACGAAGATCTGGAGTGGAGCGCCTTAACGTCACTTGTTCCTAGAATTTAACAGCCTGGAACTTTAACGCGCTGTACCTATCTTCATCATTTCGTTACTCTTACATAAAAAACGGCATAATGTATTGCAATGATTTTTGATGTATATGATAGTTTATTACCTTTAAAAGTTGACCATGATCGAAGCAACAATTTTCGCAAATGAACCATTAAGATACCGCTATTAAAATAAACATTATTTGTAAAAGAAATAAAAAAAATAAGAATCTGAAATTTTGAACGTCATTTTTGCTAGTAAATAGTCATACTTAGAAAAACTCCCAAAACATTTATATATCGGGACATTGTAAGTACATAAAATATTATGTAAAATAAATAAACCAGTAGGTTTGCGAATGTGAAGTATATGACGATGACCAGGTACCATTCAACAACAGGAATTATAAACAGTCTCTTGGGTAACTTTAGACACAAATATCATCGCAACACAAATTCTCCTACTGTGAATAATAATACAACAAAAGGTTTCGGATTCGCCATAGTAAAACAATGGTAAGTAGGCTATTCCAATAACAAAAAGAAAATAATTTAGAACCAAAAAAAGTTATCGTCATATTCTAATAATGATATTATCGATACATTTGGTTCCAATGAAATTATTGTTAATTGTTAACAATCATATCGATAACTATCGCCATAATTATTTTCATTTCGCAATTTTCGTTTTGTACTTCTCGAAATATAAACGTTAAATATTTCGGTATTATAGGCACGGGCCTAAACCAAGTGAGTCTCAGATTCTAGTGTAGTTTGGACTAAGGGTGCTGTGTCGTCCTGTAGGAATTTTCGGACAATACGACAGGTGTTGAGTATTTATTTTTATTATTATTATTATTGTAGCGCTGAAATCAGACACTGAGTGTTGTCTATAAAACTCTATTATCTACATTGACGTTTATTAATTTCAAACAATTTGATAATATGTTAATATCTATCATATAAATACAATATTATGTACATTGTTGTATTGTTCAACATTTTCTATCCCATTTCACATCATCTGAATGATTGGCCACAACAAATGGAAGAAAAATCACCTCCCACTCGTGAACAGTCCACACGTCAGTTAATACTAAGATGACCTACTTTCCTGTCTCTCACTACGTGTGCGCATCCATAATGGCATTACGCAGGGGCCTAATGTTTGCCCCCCCAAGTAAATAGCCGGTGGTGTTTATCGTCGAATACAGCGCTGTTTGTATGGGATCATCTGACACTTTGTGTCGTTCAATGTTGCTACTGTTTTCACTATCGTATTATTTTCGCTAGGTATTGGAATGGTGATAGTAACTCATTGGTAAAAACATAACAGGTCTATTTCTCAATTCTATAGACTAACTTCTACTGGATTTCTCAAATGTACTTACGGATTTACAAGAAAGAAAGAAAAAACATTTATTGATACACTAAAAGAGTAGATAAAAATTAACAACATAATACAGTTCAGATGTGATCCATTTCGGACAAGATGAGGTCCGTAACACTTCGAGTTTGACGTAAGTTATGAGAAGTTTGACATCTGTCAGAGGAGTCATTTCGTCCGAAACAGGCCGTCTAAAAGAAAAAAAAACAAAATGGAAAAAAACAGAGAACCACAGATAAACTAAACACTATGAGAAATGTTCAATTAGGTGCCTGCACTGCATCAACATATGCTACAGCAACAACGGGTTCGTTACTGCTTTATACCACTTGCTCGATGGTGAGGGAAAACATCGGGATCCATGGTCTAATTGCTCTGATCCCTGTCTCGTCAAAGGTCAGATTGCAGTAATGTAATTAATAAGCTCGTTAAATACTGGATTATGATCTTTGCGGACCCCGATTAAGCACGAGACACAATAATATGAAGATGATTACGTTGTATTCGAGCGGTGGTAGCTCAATTGTTAGGATCCATATCTTGCATGCGACGGGTGTTGGTCCAAATCTGGGCACGTACCGCTGGATTTTACAATCTATCGTTTTACTTTTATTACCCGGGGAAATGGGTTAGGTACCATCACCGTCACACCACCATCAGTAGGTTTTTTTACGCGGGGAAATGCGTTACGCACCGGTGGGGGGGGGGGGGGCAGGGTGGCGTGTGGGACATCCAGGGTCCTTAGAGTAAGAGGTTGCGGCTCCGGCCAAGTTGGTAGTCCCCCCATCGACCGGGGTCATAAGTGCAGAGCCTGGACATCCACAGCACAACTGGTTGCAATTCTTAAAACGTAACGTACTAAGTAAGTCAATGCAAAATCTAAGTACATTTTCCACCACAAGCTGGGATAAGGTAAATATAAAAGGCACTTGTTTTAATTATATTCTTAATTCTTTTTTTGTCCTATAAAAGTATAATGGAAATATCATATCTTGGCATAAATAATAGACACAATAGACACTTTATTACATCAGGAGTCGAACTCAATTACCTACAATTCGAGCTCCACGTGTTACCTAAAATATCTTGTATTCCAAAGAAAGAAATCTTGAAATTCCATTTGGCCTGTTTGTGTGAATATGCTCAAATAATGTTGCTGTAATTTATAAATATTATAATAATGGTAGTACTAGAAAATAAAGGAAATTATTTTCCAAATATAGGTCTAGATTTGTCAATAATAATTTCTAAGCGGTTAAGGAATCCGCAAATGACTAACAAACAGAATCCCATGTTGTTCTTGGATTTAAAAAGAATGTGCCAACCGTGTTAGTTGCCTAGATTATCAAAAGGTGTCTAATACCTAGTGTATTGTTATTGTGTAGGTGGCGAGTTGGTCGCTTGTATTGACTGGCCCGTCGGTCGAGTGGTCAGAGACCCTGGCCATGAAACCAAGGGTCGCGGATTCGAATCCCGCTAGGGGCAAATGTTTCGTGTGATGAACATAGACATTTGTACTCGAGTCATGGATGTTTATAAACGTATTTAAATATGTCTATCCGTTCGCCTAGTATTCATAGTACAAGCATAAGCTTAGTTTGGAATTAAGGAATTGGTGCGTCAGTCTGGAGATTTTATTTATTTATTTGTCACTCATCATCATCTTCCGAGCGTTATGTCCCGTTCTTAGAAGGGGTCCGTTTAGTCCATGATCCAGGTTTCAACGAGTCTGGTTATTACATAGAATGTGTGTACGAAGTGACGGCCGGTCTGACCTTCGGAACCCTGAGATAGGGGAACCAGACTGTTAACTGAAATTCTATGAAGTCGAATTATAAACAGTATGTCATGCTATGTAGATTGAAACCTTACCCATAAAGGGGTATTTGATTGAAAAGAGAACCTATATTTTCTTGAGCCCAAAGGATTTCAACTCTAGACGGAGACCTTTATGTTAAAATATTTAGTCCCTTAGAGCCTTGGACCAAACGAACTGAATAAATCAACTGAACTTCTGTTAAGGTAAGTTTCGGAGTATACGTCACAACAAAGTTCATTAAGATTAAGTTACTTACAATAAATAGATGTTGTTTTGTGGTTCTTTTTCATTGTTTATTTTTATTTTACCTTTTGGTTAATGTAATAACTTTTAACTGAACTTTTTGTAGCGGTGGTAGCTCAATGGTAAGGACACGCGCCTCTTAACCGAGGAATGCGGGTTCAAACCCGGGCACGTACCTTTGAATTTTTCAAATCTATGTACGTATTTATACCACTAGCTCGACGGTGAGGGAAAACATCGTGATGAAACCTGCAAATTCAAACAACTTTGGATTTGTAACCATGATCCAAAAATTGTCTGGTTCCCCTATCTTAGGGTTACAAAGGTCAGATCGGCAGTCACTTCAATGTAATTGCCAGACTCGCTAAATCCTGGATCATGGTCTAAGCGGACCCCGTCTAAGCACGGGACATAACGCTAGGAAGATGATGATTATAACCAAACTTTGGATGTTATAAAATATTATTTTGCAAATGTTTTTCATCAATTGGTGAGGTAATAATAAAAGAAAAGGTAAAGAGTCTTACCCGACGAGGGTGTATGAAAAGATTTGTTAATGTAGAAGTAGCGAAAGGTGTGAAAAAGCCGTGATAGTATGTATGTATGTATGTATGTCTCATGGAGGTAGGTAGAAGTCAAAAGCTTCTTTTTCTTGTTTCTGGCTTTCTGTCACTTTTCGCTTTGTATAAATTGAATTTATCCTCAAAAGGAATTTAGCATTCCAGGAAAATTTTATTAGATCAAGCTATATTTCACTTTAGATACAATTAATTATACTTAAATAGGGTGCTAATCTTTCAAGTTGAAACAACATCACGGCCATAATCCCCGAAGGGGTAGGCAGAGTCAAAAGGGCAGCAGGCCCCTTTAACAACATTCAGCCAAAAACAAAACTGGGCTGGGTTAGATGGAAAATTGTGAAAAAGTAGTGAGTGACTAGCTCGTTGCCTACACAATCACACACCCAAAGCCCCATATACCATTATTCGCCCTTTACGACATGCTAGGCAAGAAACAACAGTTGGCACATTATTTTTAAGTCCCAGACCAACATGGGACAATGGGCTGGGTAAAATGGAGAATTGTGAAAAAAAATGTTTTAAGTTGAAATCCTCATTCAACAATTTTTTTTTTTATATTTAACATTTTGCCACAAAAAATCTTCCAACTATCAAACGCACGCTTCAAAATATATCTGACTGAACAAAATCGTTCAACTTGACAAAAAAACTGACATGAAAACAAAATGTTCACCGTTTTGTTTAAGACACATATGTCACTAGACATTAACATTAGTTTTCCTGTCTATTCTGCGTGAAAAATCATCTCCGTCACTCTGATATATAGGACGATTCTCATACGGAATATGTAACACCAACTTGCGTAGCGAAGGGCTTTGTACACGTCTCATGAACGATAAAAATCTCTGTTTTGTACATGTTTTATTTAACGGTCGCTTCATGCTCGATATTTTTGATATTAATGGGCGTATTTTTGTAATAAACATATTGCTAAAGGGTTATTCTCTTATAGCGGAATGGGAAAATGAAACTAATACGTTATTTTTATGACGCAGAATTAATTTTTATGTAGTTTCGGTGATGTTAAGGTAAAAATTTGTTTTAGGCCTCCTTTTAAATATTTTTTTGTGAAACATATTTAAAATAACAATTTAAAAGGATATTTAAGTAAGTAATGGTAGTCTATTGTACTACTTTTCTAATAGACAGGATTTAATTATGACATTATTTATTCATTCAATATTATTTCGTGTTCATTAAAAATATATTTATATTTTTAACCTTTAAAGATTCATTATTAATCCTATACTATGGAAAGCGTGTTTATTACCCGTTTCAAAGCGACAAGTAATGAGAAAGAGAATTAAACATGACTCCGTTTAATTTTTGATCCACAAGACCTAGGACCATTTAACCCTTTCAGCCGCGATCTAAATTATACAGTAGCTATAATTCAAATATTAATCCCAACGTCGCCGCAATCATAGCCGTCGATCTTGAAAGCAAGCAATTTGCCTCGATAATCGTAAATCTATCGATAAATTATAGGAATCTAAGTTGCGGGACCTTGAGTGGATTAGGATGGGTTGGCAGTTGGAAAAAACGCAAACCGAATGATTCTAATTACTTGAAAATCAGATAGCGTATACTGTTTAAGATGCGAGTGAAAATCTTTTCTCCAAGCATCTTTTACTCTTAGGAGTAAAATGACAGCAATAATAAATAAAATATTGAGGACAAACTTCTGTAGATATTCTTTTTTAATATTTTTTTTTATTTTGTGTCTGTAGGCTACAGTAACTGTTGGAAACCTAATTAAAAACGGTTTTGGATTTTAATAATGACAGCTAAAATCTAGCTCATATCCATAAATCCACAAATTTTGTGAGGTTTTAATTTGCTCCTGAATAAAATCACTTAGATTTTATGAAGGTGTAGTGACAAATAATGTCAAACCAGTTTTTTGACAGATGAATAAAGTACCTCAATTGACGTTGTCTGTTTCTAGAGCTAAAGCTAATTCGGTCAAAAAATTCGATTCTAATAAAAATATTCATTCAAGTGCTTATTAACTCACATCGGTACATCCCTAGTGGAGAGGGTTCACGAGTTCACCGTCTGTTTTTCAATGTCTGCCCTTGCAATGCGCCCTATGAATTATGTACTATTTTAGTGCCGGTTTTGAGAGGCTCTAAAATACTTAGACATAAGTAAATTGAAGTTATGGAATATTTAATATGCATAACTTCGATTTCAGTTACCTTTTGAAATGAAGAAAATTATACCGCGATTTGTGTTTTTTTAAAAAAGAAACTACTTTTTCGCAATGTTCCACTTAACCCCAATTTTTATTATTAGGTTGAATCTGATTTAAGTACTTTTCCTATCCTTTTCCTTGGACTTTGTCATAACTTTCGGGAATTGCAGGCGTGAAGGGAATAAATCAATGTACTTATGTAAAAAAAAAATTACCGATAATATAGCTCAAATTACACAATTACAAATTCCATACATAAGTGTACGCCGTCGTCACATGCTAGACAAGGAACACAATTAGTCCATAATTTTCAAGTCCCTCACCAACATGTGAAGACGAAATTCCAGTAAACTACTTATATGTCTAGTTATAACAAGATGCACCACATGTGGCGAGTTAGGCCAGCTTGAACAAGCATCGACGTCCCGTAATAGAATTAGACGCATGCATTATGTATATTTATGCACCAGTGTTGTGCGCTGTAGATGCATATTTCAGATGCACGAACGTATGTACAGATGTACTCGTTGTACAGGGCTTTCAAAGCAATTCTATTGCTACGTAAATCTCGTTCCGGAAGGATTAGGAATAATAGAAAACATATAGAGGATTGTCCCATGTCGGTCGGGGACTAAAAGAGAATGTGCCAACTGTGTCTCTTGCCTAGAATTTCGTAAAAAGCGACTAATGGTATATCGGGTTTTGGGTGTGTGATTGTGTAGGCGACGAGCTAGCCACTTGTCACTACTTTTTCACAATTTTCCATCTAACCCAGCCCAGTTTTGTTTTTGGCCGAATGTGGCTAAAGGGGCCTGCTGCCCCTTTGACCAGAGATTATAGGCGTGATGTTATGTATGTATGTATGTATATAGAGGTATTATAGCCAACTACACCTTCAAAGCGGAGTATACCTATACCTACTTAAAATTAAATGAACGGGTACGAACTTATTATATTATCAAGCTACTTGGTTAAATTTAGTTAAGTATATCTAGAATTCAATGAATTTTAAAACTGAATATTCATTATTTACTTTTGTATGATGCGATCATCATCTTCCTAGTATTATGTCCCGTGCTTGGGCCCGCTTAGACCATGATCCAGGATTTAGCGAGTCTGGTAATAACATTGAAGCAACTGCCGGTCTGACGTTCGTACCCCTAAAATAGGGAAACCAGACATTATTTGGATCGTGGTTACAAATCCAAAGTTATTTGCATTTGCAGGTTTCATCACGATGTTTTCCCTCACCGTTGAGAGGGTTATAAATCCGTCCATAGATTTGGAAAATGCAAAGGTATGTACTCGGTTTGAACCCGCAACCCTCGGCTAGGAGGCGCGTGTCCTTACCATTAAGCTACCAAGCTCTTGTATGGTGCGATATGTTGGAATTTATTTAACGTATTGTCTAAAATATAATTTCAAGAACTTATAGTTTTGTTTTAAAGTACTGTTACACTATACAGCAATTTATATAAATGTAAAATTATTAAAATTAGTACTATATTATCAGGCCCGTTGGTCGAGTGGTCAGAGACCCTGGCCACGAAACCAAGGGTCGCGGGTTCGAATCCCGCTAGGTGCAAATATTTCGTGTGATGAACATGGAAATTTGCACTCGAGTCATGGATGTTTATAAATGTATTTAATTATATCTATCCGTTCTCCTAGTATCCATAGCACAAGCTTATACATAAGCTTAGTTTGGAATTAAGGAATTAGTGTGTCAGTCTGAGACTTTATTTATTATTTATTTATTATACTCTGCCTGCTGAGAGCGGTGGTAGCTCAATGGTAAGGACACGCGCTTCTTAACCGAGGAGTGCGGGTTCAAACCCGGGCATGTACCTCTGGATTTTCAAATCTATGTACGTATTTATATCACTAGCTCGACGGTGAGGGAAAACATCGTGATGAAACCTGCAAATTCAAACAACTTTGGATTTGTAACCATGATCCAAAAGGTCAGATCGGCAGTCGCTTCAATGTAATTACCAGACTCGCTAAATCCTGGATCATGGTCTAAGCGGACCCCGTCTAAACACGGGACATAACGCTAGAAAGATGACTCTGCCTACTCCTTCGGCAATATATGTATGTATGTATATATCATTTGATACTGGAAAGAAACCATACAGACACTTAGTCCCCATCAGCAAAAAATCAAGAAAACAAGCAAAACCACCCCACCGGCGCAGGCACACACCACCCGCAAATCCAGACAACTATCCCCAGCCTGTCATATTACGTTTTATTACGTCTACGACTAAATGAGTTTTACTAAGCCACCTCGCAAACATCTCGGCGCAATATAATCGCACGGTTCAAGATAATCCTAATCTAGATGAAGCAAGCATTACTCGTGTCTCGGGTTCATATCTCACGCGTGAGCGCTTGAGACAAGGAGATTTCCCAGAGGGTCGCACGACAGAACAAGGTCACGTGCATTATGCTAGGAGTGTACTTTTTTATATGAGGCAATATTGCCGCTTTACTTTTGCTGACTTGTATTGAGTCGATAGCGCGTATGAGATTTTCAAACGATCGCGTAGCTTTATATTAAAAAAAAACTAACGAGACTAATCTGACATGCATATTGTAAAGCGTAACTTAAAAATAATGTGCCAACTGTGTCTCTTGCCTAGCATGTCGTAAGAGGTGACTAATGGTAAATCGGGTTTTGGGTATGTGATTGTGTAGGCGACAAGCTAGCCACTTGTCACTACTTTTTCGCAATGTTCCATCTAACCCAGCCCAGTGTTATTTTTGGCTGAATTTGGTTAAAAGGGCCTGCTGTCCCTTTGACTCTGCCTACCCCTTCGGGGATTATGGGCGTGAACTTACATAACTTCACGCCGTGAAGTTATGTATGTATGTAGTATTTATCAGCTTTACGCTACAGACGTGTTATAGCAAAGCGGTCTTGATTATAAATGGTAACAAGTAGGTATTACATTATGCATATCATCATCCTCTTGCCCTTCTCCCAGTTCATCTGGGATCGGCGCAGCATGTCTTCTTCTTCCATACGTCCCGGTCAGTCCTCATCACGCTATCCACTCCCATTTCACGTTATGCATATCGCGTTTAGTTAATTTAGTTTAATTTTTTGCATATAATTTTGATGTATAACAGACTCCGCTACAATGATACAATGACGCAGTCGTCTTTTCAAAATTCGAACCAACGTTCCATCTCGTATCCGTTTTATACTCATTTCTTCTTCACTATCATCTTCAACCACAAATATTTCAACCAAAAAGCAATTTGTTATCTTTGCTTCATTCGCTAAGTAAACATTACGTCAAAAAAAAGAACAACGAAAACCAATGTAATCTTCAGTACGAGGTTGTTTAGATTTGGGCCAACATCCGCATATAAAGAATTCCTCCTAGGGATTCCGTAGGACGGCGCCCTCATAAATGTTTAATGGAGCCGGCCGTTGAATTGTATATGACTTGTGGTTTGCACCATGCCTTTCAATCAAATAGCAGATAAGGAAACAAAACCACGCATCGGAAGATTGTCAATCTAGTGTTACGACCGAGATGTGGTCGAAGTAGGTTAATCTTGATTGTTTTTAACCACTCTTTCCTCCAGTGCTACATAGTAAATGTGTCATCTTTCTAGAATGACTTTCTGTTTCTAGTGAGGGTTCACTAGGATTATTAGAACGTATTCGCAATAATCTAAATAAAGTAAAGTAGGCAAATTAAAGCAGCGATAGTATCTCTACTTAAGTAATGGTTTGTTCTTTTAATCATTCAATGATTGAATTGTAACATCACACCCGCAATCTTTGAACTTGTATGCTGCACCCGATATTTAATAAGCTGATAAAACCACATTTATTCAAAATTTAAAATTCAGTTAAGTCATATGAATTTTTTTACCTACCCCTATTTTTTGTATAATTATCTATCATCTTTTTTTTGTACGTGACCTTGACGTGCCTTTACGCATCGGCTAAGTAGACCTGAGTAAGAGCCTACAAGGTTGTGTCGGGCTCGGAACTCGGCTGGCAACACCAGTTCCCCTACCAACTAAACCTCACGGCTGCCATTCTTCGGGCGCTGAACGCAAAACTAACGGGTTCCCCACTGCCAGGATTCATCTCGAAAAGTCTACGCAGCGTGCGCTGCCGCCTTGCGGCCCATCTCGAGGGAGTGAGATTCTCCCCCAGAACACCTAGTGTGGTGTCTGCGATAACACAGACAGCTGTGTACCCTTATCCTAACGGACAGGGTGTAACACACGAGCAGTCGCCTTCCTAGGGGAAAACAAATTATCATCTGACTTAACTCAACTTTCTACCAGGGAAAATGCTAACAGCTACCAGGAAAATGGCGTGAAATTGTTAAGAACATAAGAATATTTTAGTACTATTTATTTTATAATCCGAAACAACTGTCACATGATCATAACACATCAATAGCCACTATTTTCCACAACCTGTTTTATCACCGTTCCAGAACAGCCCGTTCAGGCGCGAAGTGAAGCTAAGTCCGCAAATTGTTTGTCCACATTGCGCACGCGATGTGTTTGCGCAGAGCAATGTTTGCGCTACGTGCACCGGTTTTATATTCACCGCTTTAAGCAGCCCGGGCGATCCGGATCAACCGGTTTTCCGGTTTATTAGTCCGGTTTTGGTCGGTATACACGTGCTTTGACATAAACAAATGAGCGCGAATATTTCTACTAAATGGAGTATTCTTCTAAGTCGAGAAGTGCTTGAAGTGTTTTGATCAAAATTAATCATTTTATCCGTAGCTCAGGATATGATTTATTGAAATAGATGGAATCTACAGGAATGAGAACTTGGAAGGGCAGAATTCGAAGCAAAGAAATTACTAATTGTTATATTTTAGTTACTAGTTTATATCACCGCAATTTATCCAGTTTTTTTTCATTGCCATAGATATGTATGTAGGCTATTTTAGCAATCACTAAGCATTTTACAGACCTATTGCACTTTTTTATTTAAATAAACTTATTCATACATATTGTAAGGTACATAAAGTTATCTTCATTTATTTATAAAAAATCTGTCTAAAAGCCTCCTGTCCATTACCCATAACTTCAAATGCCAGTCTTGACTGGCTTTAAATTTTCAATGATTCCCCCAGATCATACCAAGCCAAAACGCCAAGTCAAAAAAACCAATTCATCACTCGACAGCACTCGAGTTTCAACTGAAAACTGTGCTGGGAAAGCGGTTGAGAACTCTCCACTTTGGAATTGGCACAATTGCAACCCAGCGCTGAATAAATAGATAAAGCCGCTTTTTAATTATTCAAATGATGTCTCACCACTAGCAGGACACTCTGCCGAAAATCAACTCTGTCCCAAATGGAGAAAGTCTATTTTGCCGCTGGCGGTGTTTGAAGCGATTCGTTCCTGAAATATTGGTACTTTATTAAGCGTCCCGCGAGTTTGGGCTTGCAGTTTCGGAGTAATAACGCTTTAAGCAATTCGCTTCAGCGACAAAAAGATTGAATTAGGTCTTTTGATAATCAAATTTTCATGAGAGAACAGGAATTTGGGTAGGTACATTGATTTGAAAAATGGTAATTTTCCTTATATTTTTGTTCGGAGTTTAGGAAGTTTCTTAAAAGCTTAGATAGACCAGACCCAGTGGCGGATTTACCCTAAGGCCCAGTAGGCCCGGGCCTAGGGCGGCCAGATATTAGAGGCGGCCAATCGCGTTAAAAATTAAGTGATAACGCGTTAGTACTAAGAATTATGGCCTCGAGCCTAGGGCGGCCAAGACTGTAAATCCGCCACTGACCAGACCAGAGCATTGTCTTGCCTTCACACTTCAAAACACTTCAACGGGTAGGCGTTGAAGTGCATGTCTAACCTCCCGTACAAAGTATCGCAATAATAATTGTATTACCTCCGAGTTATATTTGATATGAGAACAAAATGCTAACTAGTCTAAGTTAATATTTACAAAGCCATGTACCTAGCCTGCAAAATTATATTTTTTGCAAGTGACTAGTGTAATTTTCAATGGTGCAGCAAGCAAATATCTATAGTGCTAATAATTTAATTCTAATGTTTATTTTTCATGCTTGAAAATTATTTCTTATATATATTTTAGGAAGTTATTACAGTTAAGAAAAATTACTTAGCATGGAAAGATAAACGATATTCTCGGTTTGTTAATACGTAATAGATAACTTTCGAAATTCTCTCACTATTTGAAACTTTATTCGGGGTATACTTACATACACAGGCTTTGCATGAATATATGTGTTACGTACATAAAAATGAAAATGAAAAAAGAAAAATATTTATTTACAATAAGGTTTGTTCCTATTTTACAATAATTGCTTACTTGTTAAATTTAAAATTAAAATAAAATTAACTTTAAAAAGAATAATGTAGGAACCACGAGATTTGAACAGCGGCCGCTGCACTAGACTCTAGGCCTGTATCGCAGGAACCAGTTGTATTACAGGTGAGTTAACGGCAGGTTCGGAGTTGGTGAGAAAAATACAAGTTTACCTTATAACAATAATAAGAATATCTAGCCTAAGTTTAGCTATGTTATATAAAGTTATTAGGGATAAAAAATAAAAAAATAAAAAGGACTAATTACGAGTTTAAGTTCGTACATGACATTGTGTGTGTAAAAGTGAGTGGGTATGTGTGAGAGTGACATATGTGTACATTCAGAGTATATATATTTAGTATTCATTATTTGTAGAACGCAGTCTGAAACAATGGCAGTTATAAACACTGCCACTTAAATTTAAAGTATGAATCAGGAATTAAGGAACAAAATTCAATTTCATACCAGAACTCGACCAAGGGTACTCGAATTTCGCTATTTCCTCAAATTCCGACTCCGGAATAGGATTTATTCGAACATGGTCGCACGCAAAAGGTCTCTAAATAAGATTATAGGATCACCGAGTGGAAAGCATTTTGAGGGCAAGATTCGCCTGAATAGGACTTTGGGAATTCAAATTTCTCTGTCACAAAGGAATATTTGAGTATACTTAAATTTGCAAAGGAGATGTCACATGTGTACATGCATAAATGAAATTCATATGGTTGAAACGTTAGAAGCGGTACACTTGTGTGCGTTGTGAATATTTTGTTTCTGACGATACCTTGAGCTCCTCTAATTTTTGGACGGCACATGATATTTTTTTATAGGTACCTACTATTGATTACAATGCTTGATCCAGCAATATAGCTGGGCCTAGTTCTAGCATTATATTAGCTCGCTTGATCCAGCTAAAAATGCGATGGATTGCAATTCCTAGGTAGATACAATATTGTAAGTAGATTACCTAATTATTGGATAGTGGTAGCATCAACATATGATATATAGTTGGTATTGTTATTTTTACCTATATGAACTACTAGCTTCTGTACGCGGCTTCGCTCGCGTGGTACATCGATGAAACATAGCCTATATGTTATTCGCGTGTATGTTACGTATATTCTAAAGTTTCATTAAAATCCATTCTGTAGTTTTTTTATTGAAAGAGTAACAAACATTCATCCATACATACAAACTTTCGCATTTATAATACTGGTAGGATAATGTTCATATAAAAGGTACTTCTATATATGTATTATAATTATTATCTGATAACTTAGGCTAGCTCATGATAAAATCGGATCGCGATGTAGAAAAGTGCTACCAGAGTATAATTTTTAGTCTCAAATTTTTTAAGGCAGTATTATTAAAAATGTAAAAAAAAACACCCATTCAATTTGATCACTTATTCATTGTTGTGGTTAAAATAAGATCAATTAACCTTAAATATACTTGACCTGTTTAAACTCTGTTTACCCGACCCGATAATGTACCTCGCCTACTGCCGTGGGCTATTTTTGCCAATTATTCCAGGTTATTTTCGTTAATAATGACCTTGTCCCAATTTGTGTAAACAAACTTAAATGGCCTCAGTCAAAATAACAACAGTGTAATTTTTGGACGCTTTTTTCTATAATTGGATGTTGTTCCTTTTTCAAGTTGACTTAAACTGTTTTAATAATCACAGATAAATTCAAATACTCCTTCTCGTTCTGATCAAAATACTCATCTGCACGATTGCGTTAAAAGAACATTAAAAATATGTTTTACTATTTCTCGTCTTTCTTGATTAATAAAACTGTAATGAATGACAAAACGGTCTGAGTACGACCATGACTGAATAAAAATAAGCATTTATTTTTATTGATACGTGTAGGTTAAGCAAACAATTACACCTGACAACTATGTATATCGTTTAAATCTTTCATTCAAATGTACTTCATAGTGGATTCAAATAAGATTTAAATCGTTACGTTATATGGTCTAAGTAATACAACTTATATCTAAACCGGTTTAAATAGATGAAATCACTTATATTACATTCGGTTTTTCCAAAAACGCCAAGCTTTTTAACTTTAAATGTCTTGACATTTAAACGAAAACTAATTCGCTGCAAAAGCTGAAACCAAATTCGCTGCATCGCATTGGAAATGAATAACAAAAATATGCAGCGATCATTTTTCGAACGGGCGTCTCTCAAGAGTCTACTTCACGTCATAAGTTTATACCGTTCTAAATAGGTTAAAAATCGGACATTTAAAATACGCAAAGCGAACACAAGCGATACGACAGGCGAGTGGACGTTCGGAAATTAATATCGCTTCCGAACGCGTCCCGTGCGGGCCGCGATCGGTTCCGTTACGATTTAAACCCGATTTAAATGGACAGTGCTGTCGTAGTGTCGATATGCGCGACGTTCTTATGCTGCATTCGACGGGTCTTACATTTCGAATAAATAGACCGTTTATTTATTTTTATTCATTTTATATACGTATCAATAGAGAAAGAAAATTATTTCTTATATATATTTTAGGAAGTTATTACAGTTAAGAAAAATTACTTAGCATGGAAAGATAAACGATATTCTCGGTTTGTTAATACGTAATAGATAACTTTCGAAATTCTCTCACTATTTGAAACTTTATTCGGGGTATACTTACATACACAGGCTTTGCATGAATATATGTGTTACGTACATAAAAATGAAAATGAAAAAAGAAAAATATTTATTTACAATAAGGTTTGTTCCTATTTTACAATAATTGCTTACTTGTTAAATTTAAAATTAAAATAAAATTAACTTTAAAAAGAATAATGTAGGAACCACGAGATTTGAACAGCGGCCGCTGCACTAGACTCTAGGCCTGTATCGCAGGAACCAGTTGTATTACAGGTGAGTTAACGGCAGGTTCGGAGTTGGTGAGAAAAATACAAGTTTACCTTATAACAATAATAAGAATATCTAGCCTAAGTTTAGCTATGTTATACAAAGTTATTAGGGATAAAAAATAAAAAAATAAAAAGGACTAATTACGAGTTTAAGTTCGTACATGACATTGTGTGTGTAAAAGTGAGTGGGTATGTGTGAGAGTGACATATGTGTACATTCAGAGTATATATATTTAGTATTCATTATTTGTAGAACGCAGTCTGAAACAATGGCAGTTATAAACACTGCCACTTAAATTTAAAGTATGAATCAGGAATTAAGGAACAAAATTCAATTTCATACCAGAACTCGACCAAGGGTACTCGAATTTCGCTATTTCCTCAAATTCCGACTCCGGAATAGGATTTATTCGAACATGGTCGCACGCAAAAGGTCTCTAAATAAGATTATAGGATCACCGAGTGGAAAGCATTTTGAGGGCAAGATTCGCCTGAATAGGACTTTGGGAATTCAAATTTCTCTGTCACAAAGGAATATTTGAGTATACTTAAATTTGCAAAGGAGATGTCACATGTGTACATGCATAAATGAAATTCATATGGTTGAAACGTTAGAAGCGGTACACTTGTGTGCGTTGTGAATATTTTGTTTCTGACGATACCTTGAGCTCCTCTAATTTTTGGACGGCACATGATATTTTTTTATAGGTACCTACTATTGATTACAATGCTTGATCCAGCAATATAGCTGGGCCTAGTTCTAGCATTATATTAGCTCGCTTGATCCAGCTAAAAATGCGATGGATTGCAATTCCTAGGTAGATACAATATTGTAAGTAGATTACCTAATTATTGGATAGTGGTAGCATCAACATATGATATATAGTTGGTATTGTTATTTTTACCTATATGAACTACTAGCTTCTGTACGCGGCTTCGCTCGCGTGGTACATCGATGAAACATAGCCTATATGTTATTCGCGTGTATGTTACGTATATTCTAAAGTTTCATTAAAATCCATTCTGTAGTTTTTTTATTGAAAGAGTAACAAACATTCATCCATACATACAAACTTTCGCATTTATAATACTGGTAGGATAATGTTCATATAAAAGGTACTTCTATATATGTATTATAATTATTATCTGATAACTTAGGCTAGCTCATGATAAAATCGGATCGCGATGTAGAAAAGTGCTACCAGAGTATAATTTTTAGTCTCAAATTTTTTAAGGCAGTATTATTAAAAATGTAAAAAAAAACACCCATTCAATTTGATCACTTATTCATTGTTGTGGTTAAAATAAGATCAATTAACCTTAAATATACTTGACCTGTTTAAACTCTGTTTACCCGACCCGATAATGTACCTCGCCTACTGCCGTGGGCTATTTTTGCCAATTATTCCAGGTTATTTTCGTTAATAATGACCTTGTCCCAATTTGTGTAAACAAACTTAAATGGCCTCAGTCAAAATAACAACAGTGTAATTTTTGGACGCTTTTTTCTATAATTGGATGTTGTTCCTTTTTCAAGTTGACTTAAACTGTTTTAATAATCACAGATAAATTCAAATACTCCTTCTCGTTCTGATCAAAATACTCATCTGCACGATTGCGTTAAAAGAACATTAAAAATATGTTTTACTATTTCTCGTCTTTCTTGATTAATAAAACTGTAATGAATGACAAAACGGTCTGAGTACGACCATGACTGAATAAAAATAAGCATTTATTTTTATTGATACGTGTAGGTTAAGCAAACAATTACACCTGACAACTATGTATATCGTTTAAATCTTTCATTCAAATGTACTTCATAGTGGATTCAAATAAGATTTAAATCGTTACGTTATATGGTCTAAGTAATACAACTTATATCTAAACCGGTTTAAATAGATGAAATCACTTATATTACATTCGGTTTTTCCAAAAACGCCAAGCTTTTTAACTTTAAATGTCTTGACATTTAAACGAAAACTAATTCGCTGCAAAAGCTGAAACCAAATTCGCTGCATCGCATTGGAAATGAATAACAAAAATATGCAGCGATCATTTTTCGAACGGGCGTCTCTCAAGAGTCTACTTCACGTCATAAGCTTATACCGTTCTAAATAGGTTAAAAATCGGACATTTAAAATACGCAAAGCGAACACAAGCGATACGACAGGCGAGTGGACGTTCGGAAATTAATATCGCTTCCGAACGCGTCCCGTGCGGGCCGCGATCGGTTCCGTTACGATTTAAACCCGATTTAAATGGACAGTGCTGTCGTAGTGTCGATATGCGCGACGTTCTTATGCTGCATTCGACGGGTCTTACATTTCGAATAAATAGACCGTTTATTTATTTTTATTCATTTTATATACGTATCAATAGCGAATGGATATGGACGCTTCACGGGCGAAGATTGTTGATCCAAACCGAAGCAAATATTCTCTATATATCTGGTCTAATGCTACTTTCATCTATATCGTCGTCATATAATAAAAAAAAAAAAACAAATTTTAGCTCTTGGGAGGTTTTAAATAATACCGGTGTGCGAGTAATTATTTTAGATAGTACAAATGTGTTAAGATAAAATTAGTTTTTTGTATGTATAATTAAAAAAAATGTGTTCTTAGATAGTATCCTATCCTTATTCAATAAAATTATTTCATTTATAACAAGGTACTATTTAGTCGAACAAATTTCTAAACAGGAACATTTTAAAACTTGGCACTCAGTCACGGCACAAGTTAGATTGCGCATTTTACACGATTTATAGTTTTGGCAACAGCCGTATGAGGCAGCATTGTACACTTTATAGGGTCACCTATGAACTTGCTACGCTGTGCATGCCAAATAATCACTAGGCTTTAAAATTTTCACATCTGAACTATTTAAAAATCCATTTGATACGATCAAATACAAATATAGAAGAAATACAAATAACAATTTTTTTGAGAGTAAGTAAGTCCATTAAATCCAGCCCAGTTTTGTTTTTGGCTGAATGTGGTTAAAGGGGCTTGCTATCCCCTTGACCCCTTCGGGGATTATGGGGGTGATGTTCCGTTTATTTGTTCTGTAAATAAGTCCTTAAATCACTAATTGGTACATACATTTAATAATATAAAAAAATCTAAAATATAAATATATAAAGTTTACTTGTTTTTTTTATATAAATCACATATCCCGTGTTGGTCTGGGACTTAAGAAAATATGTCAACAGTGTTCCTTGCCTAATAGGTATATCGTAAAAGGCGATTAATGGTGTATCAGTTAGGCGGTTACGTGATTGTGTAGACGATATGCTACCCACTTGTTACAATCTGCAACAAATAAACTAGAATAAATAAATAGTTATAAGTTCATTCCACTACTAACTCTATTATAATAATATTTAGTGTCGAATTAGATAAGTTATCGTTAAAAAGTTTGTATAGTTTATAGCATGATTGTTGTGTGGTTGTAACAAAACTATTTTAAAATGCTGTGATCTCCTATAATTGTGGGAGCATGAGCAACCAATGTTATTACTTAAAAGCCTCTAATAATTCTATTTAATATGTGTATCCTATGTTGGAGATTCTAATAAATAAATAAATACTTATTCATAATTTTCCATCTTACCCAACCCAGTTTTTTTTTAGCCAAAAATGGTTAAAGGGGCTTTTGATTCTTCCAACCCCCTTCGAGGATTGCGGGCCTGATGGTATGTATGTATGTTATTACTTTTATCACAGAGTTACACAACAATAACTCTAAATTGTTCATAACATCAAAATTCTATACAAATATATTAGATATTTATTTAAGAATATAAATCGCTGCTTCCCCGCTTCAAAAGGTTTCTGATTTTGAATAGTATATAATAACCTACAAAAAAAAAACATCGAAATCGGAACTGTTTCTGAGAACTTCATAGTAAATGGCTTTATTGACTCGACTAGTAGGCAGATTGAACTAAACGCCATAAGGTATCCTCACACACCTCACTTGCTTCTTCATCATTCATGATCCTTTTCATACAAGCTGTACGGTTTTTATGGCTCCTAAAACCACTTTCTGTAAACACATGACCAATCTGGTCGTGGTAGTGAGCCTGGGCCTTCCACGGATCCTACATCCTTCCACTTATAGTATAGTTCCTCATTCAGCAAAATTGTAATAAAGACGGTTGACTCACATTAAAATATCATAAAGCTACTTTGTACTCCTTACTTCGGAAAACACATGATTTAGACTTTATTTGAAAAAATATATGACTATGCAACATCGGTTTCATTCGAGTATCGTCAATATTAATCCAACCAAAAGACAAAACAAAACTAATCCGAAATTGCTTTCGAACGGTCTCATCTATCGATAGATCATCGATACGACTGTACCACTACAGGAGATTTCAATAAAATGCTATCAGTGTGATAGCGGTGCGGACTACGGTTGCATTGGATTGCAATACAAATATTCGGCTTTATTCCGTACGCCGCTTGCTTGTTCGTGTTTTTACTGGTCGAGGACTTTTTGTTCCTCTAACCCTTCAGTGTTAACAATATTCTGTTCTCTCTTCTTATTTTTTATTTCGCAACGCAGTAGCAGAGTTCAATGACCGACTTTCTGATGACGTAAGGTTTCCATTTGATCTCAAATTATTATTGGCTGAATGACGTGCCTTATTACACAGTAAAAAGCAAGAGAATAGTAATTGCGGAGTTAAATAAAGTCAACGGTAAATATTTTAGCCCTTAAATCAAAGTCATTGGATTTAATAATTAGTTTGATTAGAATATATATCTAGCAATATATCAGGTTACAGATATCATTATCACAAAAATTACCATTTGAGTCACTTTTAAAAAAAGCACCACAACACGCTGCCGTTCCAAGCACCACCATAAATTCAAATCGTACACCTTAAGCATTTCCCAAGAACAACAAATAGGACGCGTGGAAGCCGCCCGCGTCCGGGCGCATCCGGACGTCCGGACATTCCCGTCCGGAAGCAGCGGGACAAGTTGCTGGAAAAGTGCACTGCATTTTTGTTGTTCCGATCTTTGTTTATGCGCCGCTAATGGACCGCTTTCGAACGGGCGCGACGTATATTTTGTTTAGTCTATTTGCGGGGATGTGGGGGTAATTTTAAATGATTGCGTCTCGATAAATGAGACTTGGGAATGTCATTGACCTGTCGCGTATTCGCGAACGTCGCTTGTTCACTCTCATAATTTGTGTCTCGTCTTTGGTGCATTGCTCCGGTTAACAGTTTATTACTTTATTACTAACTTTGCAGTTCAGCTCGCAGGGAATTCGATCTATTACGAAGACTTTATTCTGCGTCTCACGGTATCTGTCAGTTTACCAGGGCAGAAAGTATATTTTACCTTAGGGTTAAACATTTTGGCGTACCAATTACATCACAACTGTCTTAAACTAAAGCGGTTTATAAAACATCTCAAGTAAAAACATGTTTTACTTCTGTTTTTGGGTATGGATATAAACGGGTTATATATTAAAAATTTCGCAAATTTTGAATAATTGAACCAGTCGAAGTAGGAACTAAACTTATAAAATAATACAATCATATTTCACATTCGGGAGTCCCGCGATGAGATGTGATCCAGTAAACTTCCCATATAAAGCTCTATTCTATATACTGAGCTCCCTCATCCATCGCATATGTTTATATCCAACAGAAATTTGTAGAAGCGCGATCGACAAAATCCAAGTAAACACAAAACAATAACAGATTGGAATATCTCAACGGGCCCAACTTCCCCCCTAAAACATATAACAGGGAAATAAGAAAATTGAAAGCAATACGGTGCCTAGTGTGTTTACATTAGCCAACGCGGATCGAATTGGGCAGGATACACACAGTTGAGTGCATTGGCAAACATCTGCGCTGTACTGGTTGTGTTCTTTGTACACTATTTTTAATGCGGCTTTCTAAATAAAAATTCTCTGTTGGCACGTTATTATTATTGCTGGTTTCTGGGTAAAAATCTGATTAGGCGTTAAGACGAAAGTTACATAGACGCAATCGCAGCGCTATCGTGACATTCGTAAAGTAACGAACACGACACGATTTAATATAAATGCAGCTGGTTCTGAAATCAGATTATTTTACGGGGAACTTTCCAAACACAAGATTTAAAACAATACTCAAGGACATAGACAAAGTATAAATGACCAGACCATGGACCTCAGACAAAATATTTGCTCCTTACCAGATTGGAACCAATTGGAACCAATGGTCTTGTGGCCAAGTGATCAATCAACCTATCAATATCACCCTTTTAAGCCCACATATTACATAAGTATATTGTGTGTGGCCCGGCATGCACTTGAAATTTTTTAACTATCTAAGTGACGTTTTAAAATAACTCAATTTACTTAAATATTAATAAATAAATATCAGACTACATCACATACATTGATCTGACTGCGGGGTAAGTAGTTTAAACACTTGTTGTGTTACGGATATCAGAATCAACAGTGGTATTACAAATATATACTTAAATACTGGATATTTAAACCCAGACACAGAACAAACACAAGTATTCATCATACGAATGTTTGTCCTGAGTGGGGATCGAACCTACAACTCTTGGCGCATGGGGCCGGGTTACTACCGAATGCGCTATCGAGCCTGTCAAAGTCAGTCAATTTACAACGCCTAATAAGATTGCAAACAGAAATAATATTTAGAAAGGAGGAAATACTTGCAAGACTCTAAGGCCGTGTGTCACAGTACCAGACTTTACCGGTTTTACTCTTCCTACACAATATAAGAGAGTTTATTTAGCTCCAGACTAAAACATTCAAGTGCCCGCTATCGTATTGCGACCGTAAATCCTAAATATTAACTCAAACCGAGTACATTTACAAAATACTGGTTTACCTGCGGCTTCGTCTGCGTGAATTTAACAAAAAAAGTTTCTTCAAATAATAATGATAAATAAATTCTCCAGACTGACACAACAATTCCCTAGTCCCAAACTAAGCTTGTACTTATGCTATGGATACTAGGTGAACGGATAGACATACTTAAATATGTTTATCAACATCCATGACTCGAGTACAAATATCCATGTTCATCACACGAAACACTTGCCCCTAGCGGGATTCTAACCTGCGGCCCTCGGTTTCGTGGGCAGGGTCTCTGACCGTTCGACCAACGAGCCAGTCAAATACATAATAAAATATATTTTTCTCTCAGCATCAAGACGTCATAGGGTCCAAAACAAATCGTTTACAGCACTGATTCCCAACCAGTGGTCCGCGGACCACCGGTGGTCCACAAGACTTATCATTTGGTCCGCGGAAGATATAAAATTGCATTAGTTTTAAATGAGAAAATAAGGTTATTTTAAAATTAACACAGTTCATTTACGACCTAGTAGTCCCTGAGAGCCATAATGAAAACAAAGTGGTCCTCAATCACTAAAAGGTTGGGAGCCCCTGGATTACAGGATCAGTAATCTAATACTATACTTACATGTCCTACAACTAGAATATTTCAATGATTTTGCATTTAAATTACTTTACGGTATTTTCAATCACAATTTGACCTGAATTTTGCACATTAAACTCCATCAAATATGTAGTACTTAGATAAAACTAGATTCCGACTACAATACAATTTTCCGGGTTCCAGTATGATTATATGAATAAGCTATCCAGGGTTTCACAAAAAACACGTCAGAATTGGACCAGCCGTTTATAAATTCAGTGACAAACACATAATACAGAAAAAATATAAGATCGACTATACTCAAAACTACCTTCCACCACATCAGCTACCCATAAATTGATTGTCTACTATAATAATGGTAAGAAAAAATATTTGACCCACGCCACTTCTTAGAACAAACCCTTGACTCTTTTCCTTGTCCCCAGTGCCCATGACACAAGTGGTCGCGGTGGCGGGCGAGCCGGTCTACCTGCCATGCGACATCTCCACGCAGGACGAGGAGGACGCCGTGCTGCTAGTGCTGTGGTACCGGGAGGACCTCGGGACGCCCATTTACAGGTACTATAGATTGGTTACTAGAGCGGTAAGGACACGCGCCTCTTAACCGAGGAGTGCGGGTTCAAACCCGGGCACGTACCTCTGGATTTTTCAAATCTTTATACGTATTTATACCACTAACTCGACAGTCAAGGAAAACATCGTGAGGAAACCTGAAAATTCAAACAATTTTGGATTTGTAACCATGATCCAAAAATTGTCCGGTTCCCCTATCTTAGGGTTACGAAGGTCAGATCTGCAGTCGTTTCAATGTAATTACCAGACTCGCTAAATCCTGGATCATGGCCTAAGCGGACCTCGTCTAAACACGGGACATTACGCTAGGAAGTTGATGAATATGATGATAGATTGGTAACTACATATAAGGCATAGTTAGACTAAAGATAATTAGTTTTTTCAAGTACATAATGCAACTTAACTTTATTTTTTGCTTAATGCGATTTAAGGAGCTCCATTGCTATTTGCAATCTCTCCATCCCTTAAGTGATTTCAGGAGTGACGATATACATGTATGTAAGATAATTCGTTTACTTAAAGTCTGCTGTAAAAATCAGGCCATTTTTGACTGGCTCGATGGCGCATTCGGTAGTGACCCTGCCCTGTGCGCCAAGAGTTGTGGGTTCGATCAATCCCAGGACAAACATTCGTGTGATGAATATTTGTGTTTGTTCTGTGTCTGGGTGTTAATATCCAATATTTAAGTATATATTTGCAGTACCACTGTGAACTCTGATATCTGTAACACAAGTGCTTAAGCTACTGATCACAGAGTCAGATGTTTGTGATGTAGTCTGATATTTATATTTATTTATTTTAGAGAGATATGTTTAATATTGTAGGACATTTCAAATAAAAAGATTACCATTAAAGTAACATATTATGGAACGATAGGTATCTTTGAATGCAAATGAATTGACGTGTCTGCTTTTAATTTAGAAAAACAAATAGGCAGCCCCGCTTCGAAATAAATTTATATTCGTTAAATTCTGCGCGATTTAAATTACGAGCACCGGCTAGCCTGATAATACATACATACATACATAACATAATCCCAAAGGGTTAGGCAGAGTCAAAGGGGCAGCATGCCCCTTCATCCACATTCAGCCGAAAATAAAGCCGGGCTGGGATAGATGGAAAATTGTGAAAAAGCGGCTAACCTGTCGCCTTCACTATCACACACCCAAAACCCGATATACCATAGCCTAATAATAAATGTAATTAATCTATACAAGAAAAACTATACTAAAAATTTAGACAGTTCAACTAATTCATAAATTATTAGTCCTTGAATGTTGCAATGTAAATAAAATAAAAGCATTCTCTACTTAATACCAAAATATTTCGTTAACACAAAATATTAATACGAATGTCTTCTATGCATAAAGCAATAATAATAAAGTTTATCTGTAAGTATAATGGCTTGGTACCAACCAGTGCCTTTCCTTGTCATCTCCCAAGGAGCGTTAACGAGCTATCTTCTGAACTTGGCGACGCACAAAAAGCTGTCATAAAAGTTATTACGACAACGTATTATGCGTACAAGTTGAGTTCAAAGAAAATCCTGAGAGTAATGCCGTGTTGTTAAAATATTATGTTACCTCGCCTCATGTAATACGTCTCGCGTAAGCGTGACAGCATGTCAGAAATCTGAGCGATCTTTTAATTATATTACGCGGTAACCGCTTGAATCTGTTTATTTATATATATATATATATATATATATATTATATAGGTATATATATAAAAGGAAACCGTGACTAACAGAACAGAAAATATATTGGGACATTTTAATCAAGTCACGGAAAATTCTATATTAGTATTGTGATAGAGGGCCATTTGTAAAACATCAACAACCTCGCAGGAGTAGATCTGACATTATAAGCAACAACGTTTGTTCTACGACTTTCCTTAAATCAACAAAAAAACGGCTTTCCATACTAAGTGACAAAACAGCTGATGTTTGTATGAAAATTCAATTTTTTTTTTGTCCTCTTAAAAAAAATTTTAGAACAAATGTTTTTATTTATAATGTCAGTAATAATCCTGCGAGGTTGTTGAGGTTTTACAAATGACCCTGTATGTTAGTGTTTAAGTAAATTATCTATGGTAAGTTAGAAGTTAGGTTAATTAACTGCTAAGTTAGGTTACCTAGATGGCAGCACTTCCACAATTTACGAAGCGATAGACAGAATTCCTGGAGCAGAAGCTCATTATGGCCAAAATTAAAAAATATTTTGGTTAGATGTCTATGCTATAAATTATACAAAGTAGTTACAAGTGCTAGCCTAGCTCATCGCCTACGTCTCAATCACAAATCCAATATTGTATTACATAGATAACATCACGCCCATAATCCCCAAAAGGTTAGACAAAGTCAAAGGGGCAGCAGGCCCCTTTGACTTTCAGCCAAAAATAAAACTGGGCTAGGTTAGATGTAAAATTGTGAAACAGTAGTGACAAGTGGCTAGCTTGTCGCATACACAATCACATACCTAAAACTTGATATACCATTAGACGCCTTTTATGACATGCTAGGTAAGAACTACAGTGTGCCCATTTTTAGGTCCGAGACTAACATTAAGTTTCTTTCACATACATAATATATTAGTTTTTTAAAATTCACACTCTACAACAATCCGTATAAAACGTTCTGTTAATATATTTCCATTAAAATACACAGCAAATATTTAATTAACTATTTCAATGAACGCAAACAGCGTGCGTGTTAATGCCGGCGAATAATTTGGTTTGTAAAACGATTTAAAACTTCTTTGTGTTGTCATTTGGGAAATGTTTGTCCAATGCGAAGTCAAATTGTTTGTACATGGTTCAATTCGAACTAACATCAATAAAAACCACAATCAGAATGAAAATAGGTATTTAAATGTTTATTTTAAATTGTTGTTATAGGTAAGTGTATACTAACTAACTAAACTGTGTATACTACTGATATCAGTACGTATGTAGGTACTTATCAAATGATGCATAATAAGTAGATTGGTTCTGCATTTTATTTAAATGTAATTTGATATATCTTACATAGTTATGTGAAACTTAAAACGATATCTCTTTATTGAAACTAAATGGTATGCATTTCATAACATTTCAAACTCAATGTACTTCCTCAAATGGATTCATCTTAAGCCCTTCATACTTTTTCACCCTACCCAAATGATTTTTTACATTGTTTTTTCAGTTTTTTAATCTTCACTACAAACTATAAAACTTCAAACATTTTTTGTCACACACCTGAACTGCAATTCCTTATCACAGAATCAGTAAATAAGGTCATAACCTTTAACCTTAATATTAATCATCACCCAATGATAGTAGAACATAACTTTCTATCGTATCCACTTCATTACTGTAAAGTACAACAAGTCTATTTGACGAGATTCAGTTTCTTTTCGAAAATTTCACAAACAACGCTCGAACTAAACTCGAAGCCGTGAATTAGCTACTTGAGATACGGCGCAATGTATAAGAATTAACATAATTTAATTAACATCACGGATCGTTCATTAATTACCTCGGACTTTTCTATTCAAAATTTAAAACATTCTCGTTGGTATGACTTGTAGAAATCTTATCTAAGACGTGAGAGTAGCTTGTTAATTTTGAAAAAAATATTATAATATTTTTACTTAATACTCGTCGAAACGTACAAACTGTAAAATTAAATTGGAGAAAAACTTAGTTATTAGCCTAGACACAGTTAGGTAGCCTAGACACCTTAAAAACAACCAGGTTTGTATTCACCAAAACTCATAAGAGATCTTCTATTACACCGGTCTCACGTAACGTGGTATCTTCGTTTATGGCGATACGACGATCTTTGGAATCATCAGCGGCATTTGCAAAAGCCATTTCCACAAAAATATGCAGCAATAATTGTAAAGAAAAAACAAATCAATTATCTTGCTAGACTCTTCAGATTTTTGGAAAAAATTAACATTTTTGTCACATTTCTTTGCAAAATGTGACAAATTTGTTTCCAAAAAACTGACAACTAAATTATTCTTAGGTCAGCACATTTAAAAACCCTTGAAAGCTACGGCATAGCGACTAAACAGGCTTCAAGTTCTAATATTCTGAGATTATTAATAATAGCGTTATGAAATAATGAATATATACGAATGTTGGAGAAATAAGGATGAATTAGATAATCCTTATATCGATAATAAGGTAGCAGAAAATATTATACTCGAAAAGCAATCTGCTGTGAACATGGACAAATCGCTTGTGTATACTAATATCATAAAGAGGAAAGATTTGATTGTTTATTTGTATCGAATGGGCTCCGAAACTACTGGACCGATTTGAATAATTCTTTCACCAATGACCAGCTACTTTATCATCGAGTAACAAAGGCTACATTTTATCCCCGTATTCCCACGGGAACGGAAACTACGCGGGTTAAATCGCGGGGCGTTGCTATTTTAAATAAATTTGCTAGAGTAGAAGTGAAGCTACTTACCTCGGAGTCAGATCAATGTATGTGATAAAGTATGATATTTATTTATTTACTTATCTATAAATATTAGCACCGTAGCAAAATGCAACAAAGAATAATGTAAACGTCTGAATCGCCGGTCAACAGTCCTGTTTAACTTTGAAATTGTGTCTAAAAATTACTTATGAATTGCTTTTATTTGATTAGCATGATGAGAGAATCGTTTTTAACAAAATACAGGTATTACTGTATACAAATTACTTAAATTGCAAATGTTGTCCACTCGATTATCACTTACACCACAAAACACGATCCGAAACTTGATAAGGGTTTGAATGAAATCGCATTGTTCAATTCCCATAAAAAGCCTTTTTAGCGGTTACAACTTCGTCCTGGTTATATTAAGAGTATTTGATGAACTTATAGCGAATAAAACAGGCTTAATTTTTTATCATTGTGTGTATATTATACATACTACTAATGCGCAATCTATCAGTTTACTAATGTATAGAGCTGAAAAGCTTGTTTTATTGTCAGATTGTACGCGTATCTCAGAAACTAATGGAATGGAACCCGAACTGATTTTTTTTTTGTATTAAATAGTTAATTTAGTTTGTGGGAATAGTTGTCCCATGTTGGTCTGGGACTTGGCCCATGTTGATCTGGGACAAAAAAAAAGAATGTGCCAACTGTGGTTCATGCCTAGCATGTCGTAAAAGGCGACTAATGGTTTACGGGCTTTTGGGTGTGTGACTCGACTCTGCCTACCCCTTCGGGGATTATCGAGGCGTGATGTTTTCTATGTATGTACGAATAGTTAATATATAGAGGAAGGCTATATAAGCTATGAAACTTCACGCTATGATACATCAGCTATAAATGCAGGTGAAACCGCAGGCATAACCAGTAGAGAATATGCCTAGTATAGTTAAGCTGGCAATGGGTTACATAAGTCTAATTTCTGCACAAAGAACCACAATCAGAGCAAACTACATTTTTAACTGGTCTCGTTACAAGTAAAGTAAGTACTAGAATAGGATTCGCTTGAATTTCGACTAGTTAAGTTAGATTTCAGCTTTAATTAGTTTTCGTTTCAAGATCTCAATGGCCCATTATGGAAGTTATATAGTGTTTCAGCAGCCATGAAGTGTAAAACTAAAGTTAGCCTTCTTTGAGCATTTGTAGGATAGGATTCTAAAAGTAATTAACCTAAGTCATAAAGATTAGAACTCTTAGACGATGAATCAAGACGGCTTGGAAGTACAATATTATTTATGTGATTATCTGAATGCTTTTATTTATTGTTTACACAAGTCAAGACAAAATAATTGTTAGGTATAGCAGTGCCCCGCGTTTTCACCCGCGCAGTTCCCGTTTCCATGGGAATACGGGGATAATATGCAGCCTGTGTTACTTGCTGATAAAGTACCTTTCAATTATTGAAGGAATTTTACACATAACCAAAAAACAAGCGAATCTTTTCTCTTTTTAATATTAGTATGAATAATTAAGTGCCTACCCCGCTAGGGAAGTAGCGTGAAGTTTCGTAGTTAGTTAGTTAGTATGAATAATATCAGATAACTACAGTGAGGCGTGACTGAACTAGGTTTATCTAGGCAATACATTTTGAGGATTCCATAGTCAATATACTGGCTCGATGGCTCATTCAGTAGTGATTCTGCCCTATGCGCCAAAGATATTAGATAATAGCATCCATCCATTTGTCTGGCCCGTTGGTCGAGTGGTTAGAGACCCTGACCACGAAACTAAGGGTCGCGGGTTCGAATCCCGCTAGGGGCAAATCTTTCATGTGATGAACATGGACATTTGCACTCGAGTCATAGATGTTTATAAACGTATTTAAGTATATCTATCCGTTCACCTAGTATCCATAGCACAAGCATAAGCTTAGTTTGAAACTAGGGAATTGGTGTGTCAGTCTGGAGAATTTGTTTATTATTTATTTAGAATTTATTTAATATCATCCAGACACAGCTCAAACATAACTATTTATCACACAAATGTTTGTCATGGGGCTGGGGCACTATCGAATACGCCATCGAGCTAGTCTTAGGTTTCGAGATTGATCAATCAGATACCTCAATATACCAAGTTATATACATGGTAAAATACATTAGTAGAAAAAGCTTTTAAACACATAATGCGAGCAAAGAGATACTACGATTTATAAAATACTTCCAATATTTGCAGATTCTTATAATACAGATAGAATAAAATAATCATTAGTACTCCCTTGGCACAAAATTACTTAATGTATTATTTTTCAGACGACATTTGTATCTTATTTATCCAATATATAAGAGTACTAATTCACAAACATTTCTGACATATTTATTGTATATTTACTCTTAGTAGATAGCTAGAAACCGTTTACTGACAAACAGAAATGTGTTTACCTATATTTTATTAAGTGTAAAGAAAAATAAATATACTTCAAAGCTTTAACGCGAGAAAAAATTGGAGTTATACAAAATTGTGTTTTATTCGCGGTTTCGTACACATACACACCAATTCCCTAGTTCCAGACTAAGCTTATGCTTGTGCTTTAGATACTAGGTGAACGGATAGACATACTTAAATACGTTTGTAAATATCCACTTGAGTACAAATGTCCATGTTCAGTAAACACGAGAAATTTGCCTCTAGCGGGATTGGACCTTGCGACGTTTGGTTTCTTAGCCAGGCACTCTGACCACCCGTTCAACGGGCCAGTCGAAAAGTGCTGAAGCGTTTTCACATACATCTGTATTTTTTAAGTACATAACCTTCACTATTTTAATTTTAATTAATAGCAATTATAACTATGAGAGTTTGAAAGATAACGCATCTCCTAACCGGTGTATATCGGTTCAAACCAATTCCTGTTATATTTCATAACTTCCAATGATCCATCTAGGAAAGGAACTATAGAATAATGTATCAGTTTTGTATCTAGCCGAAAAAGGCGACTAACGGTATATCGGGTATAAACATTTTGATTGAGGCGACGAGCTAGCCATTTGTCGCTTTTTCACAATTTCCCATTTGTCCCAGCACTATTTTAATTTCTTGCTTTGCCTACTTATTACGGTATGGCGGGAGTTATAGTATGTCTTCAAGGAAAAAAATATAGATTGATTTATTTTTGTAGCGTGATATAGTAGTAATTATTTTTCTTCTTTGCAGCGTCGACGCCCGGGAACGCGACTTTGGCGTCGCAGAACGCTGGTCTGACGAGAGCGTTTTCGCGTCTAGAGCCTACTTCCTCCCGGAGAGGAGGCCCGCTGAGCTCGGCGTAGACCGGGTCAAGGCTTCAGACCAGGGCGTGTATAGATGCCGGGTGGACTTCAAACAGGCCCAGACGAGGAATTCGAGGGTCAATCTCACTGTTATTGGTATGTTTTTATTTTTATTTACATTTACTGCCTTTCCTTTATATGCTCCGGAGCAGGGAGATGATAAGTGAAACAGCCATAGGTTAAGTAAATATCAAGAGTGTATATATCATAATGTATGTATATTGGCTAAGCGAAGTCATTGCTGACGCTACAACTTTTTAGCATTGTGTTCCTCTGCCTAACCTGCTAATAAATTGACGTGTAGTTAGTTAACTTGGTGGATTTAAATGTATATATAACGGATAAAGTCACACCGATTCAAAGCATTTCTATGCGTACATTAACTATGAGCGATCCCACAATTTTGCTTCACCGCTACATATTTTCGTATCGCCCAGTATTATTACGCTTTGCTATTAAAAAGGGCCTCTCCTATTGACAGTGCTGCTTTAGCATTTTTCCACAAAGTTCCGATGCAAGGGACAACATTATTTTCTAGCTTTTGTGCTAGCTTCGCTGCAAATTCATGCATCTTACCTTGCCGGTGAAAAAGAACAAATTGTTTCAAAGTTGCATTCTTGATCCGCAAATTCTAAAGAAAGTAATTATATCGTTTATATTGTCAGAGACCCTGGTGACGAAACCAAGCATCGCGAGTTCAAATCCCTCTAGGGGCAAATGTTTCGTGTAATGAACATGGACATTTGTACTCGAGTCATGCATGTTTATAAACGTATTTAAGTATGTCTATCCGTTCACCTAGTATCCAAAGCACAAGCATAAGCTTAGTTTGGGACTAGGTATTGTGTGTGTAACCCTACTTAGTTATTGAACCCAAAACGATCCGAGAAAACCGAAACTTCTTTACATAAATCTTGTATGCTTGCAAGATATTATTACCACGCTTCTGGTTCAAACCTAGGTACATATCCGACCAACTATCTTATTACACTGGTTATATTGTTTGCTCTTTGATACAGATTAACACAATAGGCAATCTTGTTAAATGTTATTATCGGACAATAGGGGCCATTGTCCGGGGACAATGGGCTGTCCTATAGACAGGAATTAACCTTTACTCTGCCTGGTATTAAAATTAGATTGATAGTATATATGTTGCTGTAATAGCTCGAACTATGGTAAATTTTAAGATTTTCCAGTAAAACCTAAGATTTACCAACTCTCAACGGTAAAAGTCCGAACAGGTGTACAATTCGAACTTTTACCACCATTTACTTAGTAAATCTTAGGATTCTTTACTTGGAAAATTTTACCTAACCAAACCTAACTAAGATTAGATTATATTATAGGTTAGGTTAGGTAAGGTATTTCTTTAATCAGGTTAATAAACCTAACCTAACTAACCCATAATATAACCTAACCTAGAAATGTTTACATTTCCCAACTCATGTCGGTAAATCCTAAGATTTACTAGTAAAACCTAAGATTGACCAATATACGGGCTTTTACAACAACATATATACTTATTGACTTGTGTAAGTGAAGGCTTTTGTAATAGAAAGATGATTTGATATGATTTGATGATGCTTTCATCAAATATGAATTACAGAGTATAATTAGTATTAGTTGTTTGGTTATAACACAGTTTTTAGATTCGATTCATAGTCAAGTTATCCATTGATTAAACACACCGATTTTCTAGTTTCAAACTAAGCTTGTTTATAATATTGGTGCAAGGTAACAGGTAACATATATAAATAAGTTTTATAAACATCCCTGACTCGTGTAATAAAAATGTTCATGTTCTTCATAAAAAAAACATTTGCCTCTTGCGGGGTTTGAACCCGCAGCCTTTTGGTTTCATGGCACGAGTCACGCGACTAAACCCTGTCGAAATCAATTTAAGAAATATACTTTTAATATTATATGGTCAGGCCTGGGGGCTATGGTAGTACTAGATAAAACACATTTTATTAGTGTGCATAATTTATTAACTAGAAGCTATACTCATACACCATTAACACAATATATTTCCCCATTTATACTGACGTGTAGCTAACTAACTAACTAAACATTCGTATCTATCCCATTTTTAATTAATTTATTATATATATATAATATGTGTTACTGAAAAAGCCCGTATATTGGTCAACCTTAGGTTTTACTAGTAAATCTTAGGATTTACCGACATGAGTTGGTAAATGTAAACATTTCTAGGGTTATATTATGGGTTAGCTAGGTTAGGTTTATTAACCTGATTAAAAAAATACCTTGCCTAACCTAACCTATAATATAATCTAATCTTAGTTAGGTTTGGTTAGGTAAAATTTTCCAAGTAAAGAATCCTAAGATTTACTAAGTAAATGGTGGTAAAAGTTCGAATTGTACACCTGTTCGGACTTTTACCATTAAGAGTTGGTAAATCTTAGGTTTTACTGGAAAATCTTAGAATATACCACAGTTCGAGCTATTACAGCAACATATACACCCACACATACATACACACACACACACATGCACACCCACACGCACACACACACACGCGCAGACACATACATAGGAGTTAGTTATTTTTAGTTAGTTAGTACCTTCCTTTGTTTCTGGCATGTGTATGCATACCTACTTAGTTATATATTGATTTTGTTTACTTCAATTAATATAAAATTATAATTATTAGTAGCCCTCATACTTATTCGCCTCTCACTTTACACCTAGAGAGATGAAGGTATGACTGAAAATCAACGCTTCACAGGACCTTCGTCCTGCGTCAGCACAAGCTGAGTCATATCTTTTTGCTCAACTAATTTTTTTTTTTAAACTTCACGCCACTTCCCTAGCGGGGTAGGCAGAGAGAACCGAACGCCATATGGCACAATTCTTACACACCTCACTCGCCTCTTCAACAGCGGACGTGTAGCTATTACAAAATAATTAAGAAACTATTTAATTCAATACAGAAAATCTGCATATACACCGACAAAATTCACTCTGCAAACTGTGATGCTGAACGCAAATATAATTCGTGTAAAATTCCCGGTTCATCGGGCGAAAGCATGTTTAACTCGTAAAATCAAACTATGCATGTTATGCAATGGTGATTCGGTTCACCGTGGTTGAGGAAATCAGTTTTGTTATGTAAATACTTGCATTTAGGTATATCCTAAGTATTTTCGCATTCAGCCCAGTCCAGATACCAGTATTTTCGCGAATAAAAACGCCCGTGATCCCCGAAGAGGAAGATAGAATCACACGAGCAGCTAGCCGCATTAACCACATTCAGCCAAAAAGTAAAACTGGGCTGGGTTAGATGAAAAATTGTGAATACGTAGTGACAAGTGGCTAGCTCGTCGCCTACACAATCACATACCCAAAACCCGATATACCATTAGTATAGTATAGTATTTTAGTGATAAATAAAATTTATACTGACCACTCGACCACTGACCACTCGACCAACGGGCCAGTCAATGCATATCCTTATTAAAGATTACGAAAATCCAGCAATTAGCAATCCATCCAGTGACATATGCTGGATCAATGCCGCTAGATTTCTGTCCCTATTAGAGTTTGGAATGCTGAATCAAGCAATACAGCTATGCTGGGTTAAGTGTAGAAAATCCTCTGGATTGCAATCCCTAATCCTTACTGAATATTTTCGCATTTATAATATACTTAGTAATCATATAATATATTGAACCATAAATTGAAGAACAAATTATTGCAATTAGGGATTGATTAGGGATTGCAATCCAGAGGATTTAAAAAATCCTCTGGATTGCATTAACTGAGTATTTTCGCATTTAAATATACTTAGTAATCGTATAATATAGTAACTTGAATAACAAATTTTACGAAAAAGAAAACTGTTTAATAGATGTAGCGATACATGACTTTAAAGTCTCTGACTATGTGTCAAATTATCTGTGATAGATTTTTCCTAAAAGACACATAAAGAAAGCGATAAAACTTTCAATGGTGGTCACCCATCTTAACTTCCGCCACAGAAATACTCGCTTGATATTTAAAGATCGATCGCACGGTCCCTGCGCTTATTAAGAACTTAAGGTAACGATCCTATAAAACGAAAGAGACGAAGCAAAGTGTTGCCGGTTCAATCCCCGTGCCGTTATGTTGATCACGATGATAATAGGAAATCTCTGTTCTATCAACCCCATTGGTAATGATCCCGATATAATTTCATGGTCCTTGTCCCATAATAATTCCGATAGCTTTCTATTTAACTTGAAGAATTAATTGAATTCAAGGTGGAGTGAAATTTTCTTTTTGGCGGCGGAAAAATGTCGAATGTTTTACAAAGTCTGTTCGTTTTATAAATGTTCAGTTATTGCGTTTAGATGGTGTAAGTGCCTTTCAAACAATTAACTAAAGGTTTTTTTATCATAATAAACACTGCGAAAGCTTATACGCTTTCTTGGTTCTCAAAACAAACGACGGAAATATGTTCCTTATTCTTTAACGCAGATACAACAAAATTCGGTAAAATAATAAAAATCACTATGATCTTAATAAATCGGTAAATTTTTCCCCATATATATAATAGACATTCTCGATCTCGCTATATAATTTAAGTTTTTTAACTAAACAGGAGCCGTCTTACATATAAATTACATTTATCACCTAACTACTATACTATACTATTGGTATATCGGGTTCTGGGTATTTGATTGTGTAGGCGACGAGCTAGCCACTTGTCACTACTTTTTCACAGTTTTCCATCTAACGCAGCCCATTTTTATTTATGGCTGAATGTGGCTGTCCCTTTGACTCTGCCTACCTCTTAAGGGATTACGAGCGTAAAGTTATGTATGTAAGTATTTAAGTATCCGGCTCAGTCAAAGATGTATACTAACTAACCCTTTGAATAAACCTCTAAGGATGCCTAAAGCTCTATTTCATTGTCTATCACTTGGGCGATTGAGATTTTGTCCTATATTAAAAGTCTTAGAACATAAAGCTTAGTGTCTCCCAATTCCTAGCCAGCAATATAATTTTTCAATTTTGAGTTTTTGGAGATAAATCGAACTGTGCCTATTACCTACATTTGATGGACGAAACATTTAAATGCCCGAAACATTTTGTGCTATCCGTCATACGGGCTGTGTAGTTACGACAAATACACATTTCATACCAATTATATGTTCATACCTATCTGTATAGTCAACAAAATGTTGAATCAGTACCTAGTGCATTGTACAGTCAACTTCTAAACTAGCAACTCCAGTTCTTAGTGTGACGGTTTCCTGACGTAGCCGAATCTGCTGCTGAAATTCAAAAGTTAACTCGCTTTGTGCCGTATTCGGTGTACAGTCAGCTGCAGAGTTAGTTGGTTGAAGTTAATGAATATTGTGTTTCAACATATAACTCGATATATGTGGCGAAAAGTATTGTCATTCCAGATAAATGTATATTATTTGAAAACTAAATCTATGTAAATGCATTATGCAACTACTTTAGAGCACAAGTTATTTTTATGTGAATAGTAAGTAAATGTGTATTCTGATACACTAATAAATGCAAATTAACAAAAACCTTTTGCATTTAAATTTTAAAGTTTCACAGCGTACATTTAGCAAAAACTAAATTGGACCCGTTTATGACCAAAATATCAAGCTGTACCTAGCTAATGTGCTCATGTGTAAATGCATACCAGGTTTCATCCATTTATGTTAGTTCGATACCGGATTTCACGCAAATCCGAATTGAGTAAAGCGTTAATAAATTATGTGCAGATAGATAAAGCTTAAATGAATTTATACTTTTTTAAAATCAAACTCAAAAAACTGACATGAATTTTTCATTCATAAAGATTACATGGATATTATTTGACGGGCTCGTCGGTCGAGTGGTCAGAGATCCTGGCCACGAAACCAGGGGAAGCTGGTTCGAATCCTGTTAGGGGTAAATGTTTCGTATGATGAGCATGGACATTTGTACTCGAGTCATGGATGTTTATAAACGTATTTAAGTATATCTATCCGTTCACTATCCATAGCACAAGCATAAGCTTAGTTTGGAACCAGGGAATTTGTGTGTCAGTCTGGAGAATTTATTATTTATTTATAATTATTGAAACCACTTATGAATTAATTAATATATAGGTACTTTATACGACGCGGACTGTACCGCGCATTCGCCCGCAGTGTAGCAATAACCTGCCTTTGTATTCGGTCCAAGAGTCGTACACTTTGTGCCCGAATAATCTTATTCACTAGAGTCCGGGATGCGCTGATATACGGGGAAGATACACCCCCGCTTTTTGTATGCGCCCCTGGTATTTACCCAGCTGTGTCCCATTAGTCACATGCATTTGGGGGTGTAGTTAGGTGCAGTTGGCTATGTTTAGTCTGGTTTTACTGCTGAAAATTTATATTCTAAGCTGTCAACAATTTATTTGAATAAGTACCTACATACAATTATAATGTGAGTTTCATTTGAAAAAACGAAGCCTAACTTTGAGAATATGTCACCAAAGGGTCGCTTAAATTCGCTCGTTTTGGTGTTAAAATACACCTGTAAATATTTCACTAACAAAATTTTCAAAACTTTCAACTTTTTGAATGGTTTTATAGAAAATCTTATATTTATATGAGTGTCTTTTATTGTACCTACAAAAAACCATTATCTATAAGTACTTATAATAAATCTGTAGAGAGGTCAATTCTGTACATGAAATATATCTATAGGAGCAGAGTAGTAAAGGGAAATGTTGGGAAAACGGGAGAAGTTAATCCATTTTTTAAGCTTCCGTCGCGTGTGCAGCCTTAATGGCTAAAGTTACATAGAAATCATGTATGACGGAAATAGTCTTTATAATATTAACCATAAACGCGGGTGACACCGCTGGCACAGCTAGTCTATAATATATAAATTAATCGCTGAATGTGTTGCTAAGCGCAAATCTCGATAACAGCTGAACCGATTTCGCTAATTCTTTTTTGTTGTGTTTCTTATTATCAGGTGAAGGTTCTTATGAAAGGAAAAAATAAAAAAGTTGCACGGAAAAAATGGGTATTGAAAATCCGAGAACGAAGTGAGCCGGGTGAGCTAGTTTGTAATAAATAAATAACCAAACTAATATTTTGTCCGCAGTTCCTCCCAACAAGATGATCATCATTGATGACAAAGGAGACGTGAAACAGGCCATAGTGGGGCCGTACATCGAAGGGGATTCCTTCACGCTCAAGTGCGACGTATCAGGGGGTAAGTCATCAATCATGTTTAAACAGCCAGCCATATAAAGTGTCAAGGAGATACCTCCTTGACATGCGCAAAGGAGATTATAGAAAAATCGAACTAAATAACTTTTTAGTGAGAATTGTGATTTTTTTTTAAATTCTATTTTTTATGAAAAATTGAAACAATATGTAATTTGTTTGTGAATCAAATGAAATACATTAAGAAAATTCAAAAAAAAAAATATAAAACTTTTTGATCCTGTACTTTGAGGGATCAAAAAATTTACTAATCAATTCTAAGTATTAAGTTTCCAAAGATAAATGTGAAATTAAATTTTTTTTATTGAACATTACGAAAACAATTTTAAGAAAAAAGTCGATACATACATGTGTATAAAAGAGAAAAGAAAAAAACAATAAAACCAGTGCTGCATTGGTTTCCCGTCCGTAAACTGAACCAGGTCGAATCGCAAAATCCCAGCTCCATTTCCATTCGAAACGTCAAAAATTACACGCCGCTCGAACACCTGACGGACCGCGCTCCGTCAGAAACAAATTTATAAAGGCACGATATACCATCTAAAATTAAGCGCTACTGAGTTTCCCCATAAATTAATACGTTTTGCACCCTCATTATGTACGTACGGTTACATTGACATAGATTTTTGTTGCGTAAAAACTCGCCCGTAAACCCTTCTCATCCTGCTTTATATTCATAATGGTCCCCGGTGAATTATTCGTCGTGAGAGGGGAAATTAATTAATTTTCAACAAGAAGAATTTATTACCAGCCTCAAATCGCATTAGGTCAGGTGGGTTCGGGAATAAAGTAGCTGTTTTAAGATAGCACCCGTTATCTGACGAATATTTGGGGAATGGGGGTTTTATCTTCGTTTTTTTATTACCCTTCGTTCGTGACCATTGATATCACCCTATATTAAAATCATTGTACATTTCATATAAGGTATGTGCTGATATAATTTTTTTAATTTAACTTTATCAAAAAATATTGTTTGTTGTATGTTTCCTTTAAATGTTTAAAATTAAAAAATAAAACTATTTTTTATTAACAAAAATTCATTAATTAATCTTAATTTTTTTTAACAGAAAAATACTATTTACCATACTTAAACAACAATGTATTAATGAAAGGTTTATATTGAATATATTGTAACTCCTTCCCTGGCTCGAACACATGCGGAGATCCTTCTGGGCATGCTAAGGATCAAGTTTTTGGGGTAATCGGTCCCATTCTTAAATAGCGGCTTCCCCAAGCTTTGGCACTGTCTAAGGCGTGGCTGGCGATTCCAAACAGCTCGCTTAAGAGCATTCCACGCGTGTCCTGTTGGACTTAAGTCAGGCGAGCTGGCAGGCCAGTCTAACCTTGTGATGTTTTATTCTCGGAGAGCAGCATTGACTCATCGAGCTCGATGTGCGGGCGCATTATCATCGATCAGTACAAATTGGTGCCCATGGTTTGCTCGGAATGGTCTGACAATTCAGCATGCAGTTGCTTTTGTTGGCAACTGCTTATTCTGCATTCTTAAATAAAGAACCTAAAAAGAAGAAGAAATCATAATATAATCTACCGTAACAAAAATATGTGGATTTTTCAAAGTGATCGCAAACTTTTTTTGATGTGCGTATGTATCAAAATTAATATTAACCGTAAAGTCTCTTATTGCTTGATTTTCATAAGCAACATCTTCTGTAAAAGACCTTAAGTTTTATTGGGTTATAAGTAATTCATTTAACATCTCTTCAACACAAAAAAGTTTTTGGTGATTTCCAAAAGTTATTACGAAACTTGTGAACACAATCTTTAACTGAATTCGTTTTTGTCTACGGATCAAGATGATATTAAAACATTATGTATTTTGCGAAGCGAAAATTCCAGTAATCACTTTCGGATCCATCTTGTTGCTATAATCTTGATTAATATTTAGGTTATCCTAATTGAATTTGTGAGTCAACTTGAAATCTAGCAGGCATGAAGTTGTTTGAAGATTTGAGCTTCTTTTCAATGTCAGTCGAGATTAAATTTAAAGTCAAATTGTGAAGTAGATTCCTATATAAGGCTTTTGATGTAAGATATAAAATAGTTTCAAGTTTTCAATATTTTATATATACAGACTTTAAAAATTATAGTAGTATAGTATATAGTGCTGGAATTTTATTTAACAAATTTGAATATTAATTATTGAAATATCATTAAAAATTTTGATTTAAAAGATCAGGTAAAGAGCACCATTAACCGACGAGTGTGTATGAAAAGGCTTATGAATGTAAAAAGAAACGAAAAGTGTATGCCAGGATCGTAGCAAATGGAAATATGATCTCTGCCTGTCCCCATGAGAAAAAGACGTGACATAATTATGTATGTATAAATGTTTAATGCTATATAAAAAATAATATGGACAACTGATACATGCATAACATCACGCCCATAATCCCCGAATTTGTAGGCAGAGTTTAGGAAAACATGCCATATGCGATATAAGTAATACATCTATACTTATAAGAAATCTGTAGAGAGGTCAATTCTGTACATGAAATATATTTTCAAAATAACTATCGGGGGGTGATTAGTGATCGATACTGATGCCAAAAATGCAATCAGTAAAATTTTTGTCTATCTGTCTGTCTGTCTGTATGTTCCTTATAGAAACAAAAACTACTCGACGGATTTTAACGAAACTTAGTACAATTATTCTTCATACTCCTGGGCAGGTTATAGTATACTTTTCATCACGCCACAATCAATAGGAGCAGAGTAGTGAAGGGAAATGTTGGGAAAACGGGAGAAGTTACTCCATTTTTAAGCTTCCGTCGCGTGTGCAGCCTTAATGGTTAAAGTTACATAGAAATCATGTATGACGGAAATAGTCTATATAATATTAACCATAAACGCGGGTGACACCGCTGGCACAGCTAGTTTAAAATAAAACAATATCATTATTTAGGTTATCAATAATAAATATAACTTTTGCGATAACTTACTTTAAGTTAACATTGCTTATAATATCCGAATATATTCGATACTATATAAAATAGCGGCCCGGTACGTGCTTCGATACGTATAAACTGAAATATTAAAAATAAGTTTCAATTTGACAGCAAAATCCCCAGTAACAAAATGATCCGCCATTTATTGAATTCATTTGTTACAAAAAATGTGATAAATGAAAAACCGCTCAACCGATTTTGTGCAAACTTCACTTAAACCATCTACTAAATAGTCCGAACAAAGCCTAAACATTTGGTTTGGATAGACGAACCCGTTATTGAGTTATAAAACTACAACGAAAAGTGGCATTGATTTTTATATATATTGATAAAGCAATATTTGTAAACTGCTAAGACATCACTACCACACTAACAGTGAAAACTATTTCATTTCAAGTGTTTCCCACTAGGAGTTGTTATTATTGCTCAATTCGACAAAATGTAACTTGACTAACTACTTCATGTTTATATTTATACGTATGTATGTCTGTACGTATTCCTTTTTTTCACAGGTCGACCTAGACCATGGGTCAAATGGTACAGAGACGAGGTGGAGACTGACACTCCTGCGTCACCGCTGTCGGGGACCGGGGTGCGAGGCATCCTGAGGGTGGGGCCTCTGACGAGAGCTGACGTGAGGGCGGCGCTCACGTGCCGAGCGTCCAACCACCCCCGGGCACATCCTATAGAGACTACTCTCACCTTGGATATGAACTGTGAGTCTAAATTGTCTTTGATATTCATATAAACATGGTCTTTCTTTTTGGCAGTTCCATTAGTTCTGTGGTACACTGGCCACGAAACCAAGGGGCGCGGGTTTGAATTCCATTAGGGGCAAATGTTTCGTGTGATGAACATGGACATTTGATAATATTAACAACCAGACACAGAACAAACACAAGTATTCATCATACGAATATTTGTCCTGGCTGGGGGCGCATTGGGCAGGGTCACTGCCGAATGAGCCATCGAGCCAGTCAATCGAGCCAACAATAGGAGTGAGGTTAGAAGAAGTTATTAAGTTAGAAGTTATAATATATTGACTTAGGTGTTTAGGCTAATAAGTACTTTTTATTTAATTGAAACATTAAACAATTTGGTTCCAAATAAATAAAAAGTTGTTCGCTTCCTGGTCCAAAATTCATAAACAGTTTGACCCGCTTGGCCAATTCCTGTTTTAACATACTTTACTAAGTTAGGTTAAGCTTTTTACTGTATTAATAATTAAATAAACAATAATGAAACTAAATCCATCCATAAAATTGGCAAGCATAAAAAAATATATTTGTTAAATTTCATTAAGTAGTTAGTAGTAATCGTTATCGTTATTACTATAATGCTCTTCTTTGGTTTTATTCGTGTAAGTAAAACATTTTCTATTGTATATTGTATAAAATTATATTCTCACGAGAAGTCAGTACAGTTTCTCCGACCCACTTAGCTATCTCTGGAGAGACGTCAGACTTCAGCCTCCTAGCGGACGTGTCAGAGACTAAACAGTTACTTATAAACATATCAGGTATTCCATTCGATATGCCCTCTTGGTATCGACAGAAGCATCAGATAAGTTACATGCAACTAGATGCAGTCATATGTATACCTGCCTTAAACATACAATCCGAGACCAATTCAAATTATCTATACATCCAAACCAGTTATGGCTAAAGTGGTTAAAACCTACTACCTCTTTGACTTTCCATAACTCTTCCCGGATTGTAGGCCTGATGGTATGTGTTCTTTATGTCACAAAAAGTACAGTTAAATAAATAATAAATAAATAAATATCCCACAGCATCACATACATTGATCTGACTCCGATTACGTACCTTAAGCACTTGTTTACGGATATCAGAATCAATGAGGTATTACAAAATACATACTTAAATATGAGATATTAATACTCAGACACACAACTAACACAAGTTTTCATCACACGAATTTTTGTCCTGGGTGGGGATCAAACCCACAACTCTTGGCGTATAGGGCAGGGACACTACCGAATGTGTCATTAAGCCAGCCTTAAATAATTGTTAACTGGTAATTCCTAGCAAGCAAGAAATTAAGAGACAAAACTGTTTCTATCTAGAAAAATTCAACGATAATTTGATTTCATAAGGTATACATATTCTATTGCTGTAGAAACATTTGTTAAAGGAACAAGTTTTTGTATAAAATTCGAAAATTTTAACTCTATACTTCAAGTTGAAAAAAAATAAAGAAAGATAAATAATTTATTTAGTGACACATTTTTAAACACAAGTAAGTGGCACTAAAAAGGCTTTAGACTCAGCATCTGTGGGGCAGCCAAGTGGCGCCATGACGCTGGTCTTCCGTAGACCGTGGTAAGTACAACTAATTATTACGAAAAATTTGCAAGTTCGTTTAGTACGAATATAGTAACTTTTGTTATGTTAATATTCCGAAATGCAACGGTACGGATTTTATTTCCTAAGACTGCTGAGTTAGTAGAAAGTCCCTAAGTATTTGGCATGTATCCGAACATTCTCAAGAAATTCTTTGGAGTCGTGAGATTTCTCAGCGAGACATAAGAAAGCTACATAAGACGCCAGCTCTAACTTGAGACTACTCAAAACTTGGCATAAAAGGGAGCATGAGCTCAAAAGGTAACTTACAGCTTAGCTCGAACGCAAAACGAAAGTAAAAGTTATTTTCGTTGGGTGCAAATTTTCGCCTAAATTTTACATTCTATCAAAGCTGTATCACGACACTTAACTCCGTAAATGAACAAGCAGTTCAATTTGTTGCTGTTTTTGAAAAAAAAAACTAATTTTTCTCATTTGGTTCTATTTAAATAATGGCAAAATATACCAAATTTAATGAAAATTTTGCAAGTATCTTTTGTTAAATCATTATTAAATAAAAAAATACATGTTTTTAATTAATATCCTTAAACGAATTCACAAAATGACTAATATAAAATGTCCCATGTTGGTCTGGGACTTAAAAATAATGTGCCAGTTGTATTTCTTGCCTAGCATGTCGTAAAAGGCGACTAATGGTATATCTGGTTTTGGGTATGTGATTGTGTAGACGACAAGCTAGCTCATTGTCACTACTTTTTCACAATTTTCCATCTCACCAAGCTCAGTTTTATTTTTGCTAAATGTGGTTAAAGGAGCTTGCTGACCCTTTGACTCTGCCTACCCCTTTCGGAATTATGGGTATGATATTATGTATGTATGTACTAATTTAATTTAACAAAGAATTTGAAGACATATTTCTACTCGTAAATCCTTTGTTTATTTTTGATGCATTGCTTGTTATATTGACTTTAAACCTTTGTCAACAGTTCCTCCGCTAACCGTCCACATGGTTGGGTCCAACCAGCCTCTGTCAGCCAGCAGAAGGTACGACCTTCTGTGTCAGAGCTCAGGGTCACGACCTCCTGCCTCCATTACCTGGTGGAAGAATGGACACAGGATAAACAACGCAAAGGAAACGGTGAGTACTGGAATATTCTTCTGTATTGCAGCTGTACCTTTGATTCTGCCTAACCCTTCTGTGATGATATGTATGTATGTATGTATTTAGGCGATTAAATCATCCCCTTACCTCAAAAAGCGTTAAATCATCCCCTTACCACGTTAAGCCGTTGGTCCTGCGCCTGATCTCTCTCCGGTCATGTTAAATTGCCGTCTCACCGGACTATGAGAGTGAAGGAACAGAGAGTGCTTCTGTGTTTGCGCACACACTTGTGCACTATAATATTTCCTGCACAGATGGCTAACACTCGTTGAAAATGGCCGCCGTGATCGATATCGGTTGATAGGACATTTTATATGTATGTTGGTATTCTTCTGTAGAATGACAATATTAAACAGGTTCAACTTACTATTAAATGAAAAATAAGGCAGAAAGTGAGCTATATTACGGAAAAGCCCAAGTTTAAAAAAAAAATAGCATGTAGTACTGACGTAGTAAGCTGTGTACAACTCACAATAGAGACTTAGTCTAACAAACACGTAACTCATGAGATAGCTCTGAATCTAATTCCACATCACCATAAAGTTATTGGTAGTGATTTATTTGTTAAAAGTTTGATTGATTTGATTGATTGTTATTTGACAAAAATGGTTCATTTTTATTTTTTTATTTTTATGGCATTTCGTGATGTTGCTCGTTGAGATTCGCTTTAATTAGATTTAAAAACAATCAATGATTTATACTTAATATCTAGTTATTACAATGAGAGTACATAATATTGTGTAATCTATAGGATTACACATGTATATCATCAAGATGTCCAGGTTTCCCACGATGTTCCTCACCGCTATTATTACAGTACAGTAAATTTGTTCTGATTTTTTTATTTTATTTAGAGGTACGTATTTATTAAGCCAGCATCCATTGAATGTAACGCCCATGCTCATGCTAACTTAACATCAATAATAGTTAATGGTCATAAATAAATATGTATTTTACTAAGCTGTTATTCAAAATAAAAACGATGACGTTTTTCCCAGTTATCTGGACCAGGAAATACCTGAGTATAATAAGATTGATCACCAAATATATCCCAAAAAACCCACCGGAGATAAGTTCTCAATTTGGTCTATCAATAACGGAGATTATTCGAAATCTTACCCTAACTTTATTGTAACAAGGGTTGTTTTTATTCCACTGTTCCCAACACGTACACATTTACCCATGAAAAAAACATTAAGGCCTATCAAAAACCCTTTAGCTTAATAATAAATTATGTAACAGTCGTTTGTGTTTGGGTAAAATGCTGCAGGAAAAATAAATTACAATAATCCGTGTCTGCCTTCGTAATCCTTAAGGAAGAATTAGTGTTTTTATCTCTTATCTTTGCATTTACATTATTAAGGTCTGGGATGATGATCATTTCATAATTAAGGTTGTGCCAACCTTCACCTTATGTATGAAACCTCTTCCTCTTTAAGTTAGTTAAGCAGGTTGCGAAGAAAATTATACGAGACCATATCCTTATCCTAACCACTTTCTTCACCCTGGTGATATCACCCAGGTGAACAAAGTGGAACAAGCTTTTCAAAGTTATGGATTCATAGGGATAAAGTTTACCAATTTAGGAGTAATATGACGCGTATACAATTATACTGCAACTGGCATTTAAAAATGTGGCATGTTTCACAATAATATTTTTAATAAACTGGCCTATTTACCGAAATTCGTTTGATATATAAATGATACGTCATTTACACTTTGAAACAAAACACAACTAGTAAATGATACAAAAAGTAATATTCAAATATGTTATAGAAATAGAAATTAGAAACGCGTTTCATTGGCACATCATTTTTTAAAGTTTATAAAGTGCTATAATAAATAAATATACATCACATACATTGATCTGACTCCGAGGTAAGTAGCTTAAGCACGTGTGTTACGCATATCAGAATCAACAGTAATTATTTCAAATATATACTTAACTAACTAACTAACTAACTAACTAAACTTCACGCCACTTCCCTAGCGGGGTAGGCAGAGAGAACCGAACGCCATATGGCACGATCCTTACACACCTCACTCATACTTAAATATTGGATATTAACACCCAGACACAGAACAAACACAAGCATTCATCACACGAATGTTTATCCTGGGTGGGGATCGAACCCACAACTTTTGGCGCATGGGGCAGGGTCACTACCGAATGCGCCATCGAGCCAGTCAATTTTTAAAAGTGCTATGAATACATTTTTAATTAAAATATTTATTAATAACCACTAAAGTAAAATAACACATCTAACAATTCTAGATGGTTAACTGATGTTGAAACCACATATTTCAAAATAAAATTTTCCAAATTTCAAATGTAAAACAGAGGCTAAAATGTTACTTTGGATCGAAAAAAATCGTGACATAAGATTTACTCAGATATTGGTTAGTTACCAAATAGTCCATTTAAGATATCTTAAAAAGCCCATCGAACACTTAATGAATTCTCGAACGCGACAAAATGGACTCAATATATATCTCCCGTAATCTTTACTGCCATAAGAAACAACATTTCGTACCAAACTTAAAATAAGGGCACGTAAAAGTAATAAATGTAGATTGAATGGGACTGCCTGTGCTCGGAGCGTACTCAAATCGGTCGTAAGGGACCGCCCTAAGTTTGGTACTGAGCAGAGACAGAACGCCATGACAAGTTGGATGGGATAAAACATCCAACTGGCTGTGAAATAAGAAAATAAGATATACACACAGCGTTTACAATTCATTTCTTAGTCACGTTGTCAACGTTCAACAAATGTTTTATGACAAATGCCAGGTGGGTACTTTTAATATCAAACATCCCGATGTTTAGTATTGAGCAGATATAGAACGCCATGACATGATAAAAAATCCAATAGAAAATAACATATTTGACTGGCTCGATGGCGCATTCGATAGTGACCCTGCCCCGTGCGCCAAGAGTTGTGGGTTCGATTCCCACCCAGGACAAACCTTTGTATGATGAATACTTGTGCTTGTTCTGTGTTTGGGTGTTAATATCCAATATTTAAGTATATATTTGTAATACCACTGTTGATTCTGATATCCGTAACACAAGTGCCTAAGCTACTTACCTCGGAGTCAGATCAATGTATGTGATGTAATCGAATATTTATTATTTATTTATTATTTATACATATACAACCAGTTGCAACGTTGAAACCATTTTCTTGAGAACTTCTCAAGTTGTTCTCAAAAACTTTTTTTAACAAATCAGTATCAGGGATCATACAGAAACATATTGACTACTATTCCGAGCCAAGACAAATCTAAGAAAACATCTTCTTCCCCAGATCGATCCTGCAATATTTTAATACAGCGCAATTTTATTTATCCGAGCAGCCTAAAAACCGCCCTGGCAGAACTTTTACGATTTGTTAAGCCTTATCCAGTGATTTATTGGCAAACTTCAAACCGCCGCTGTCGGTATTTTATTTAAACCAAATGAACCCTTTTAAGGTTGCACCAGAAACAGACAGATTTATTCGGTTACAGCCAGTCGTCAGAATATGCTCATCAGATGTGTTTATGCAGATAGTTCCCAGTTGGTGCAGTTTTATACAAGATGCAATTAAAATTACTCTCCAAATTTGAATAAAGGAATTGTTCGGGAAAATAACATGTTTTTTTTCTTTAATTTTACCTAGTACAAAAATATTAAGTTATATCATCAAGAAGTTATTTTAAAAAAACCTACGTTTGTAGATACTGCTGCGCGCCGCCGCATATTTTATTGTGAAAGTTTTACCTAATCTTTTATTTCATATATTAACGATACCTTAAGCCTGGAAAAATTTGGACAGTGGTATTAAATGCATCTTGTTTAAGAATGTTATTTGAGCCTCAAGTTACCTTTTTACAATACAAATACATAGATAAAGTTTAAAACTTCTTTTTATTTTGAATACATATTACCAACTCGGGCCCGCGTGAAATTTAATTCGTCAAAAAGTCTGTTGTGTATTCTGTCAGATCTTCAGAAGTTTCACCAAGAAAAAAAAAATTTATGTCTCTTAAATTAAACTTTAGGCGTACCGAAAATTGGTTAATTTATAATATCAGTAAGGGGTAGCTTTTTCCCGTGAATTCACTAACAAGGAGTTTGTTTATTTATTTATTTATTTATTTATTTGTGGGTGTTTCATTAGAACATGATTGCTACTTTTTTATTTGACCTCGATGAGAATTAAGTATATTTTCCTAAACCAACATTCAATCGACTCTTTGTAGCAATAGAACCTTATGCTACAGATATGCCTTCAGACATGCTTTATTAAAAACATCAGATTAATCTTTTCTGAATTTTTAAACCATTTTATCATGACCTGCTCATAAATTTAAACAAGAGTTTCGTTAATTGACCCTCATATGCATGAAATATCCAACCAATACATTGTGATTTTCGAGTAAACATTACGCATTACATATCTAAGCATACCTTACTGATTTGGGAAGTTATTATGTTAGTTAACCAAATTTATTTTATCAGTATCTTCTTTTCCTTACAATATCAGGATTTTTCTTAATTACAGAAAAAATATGGTTGGATCTTTTATGCATAACAAGGTCCATTAATGTCACTTCTCTTCCAACTTGCCTAATGTTTCCGGGCTAGAAATTAAAATTAAAACAATGTTTATTGTCACATTTCCTCGAAATACTTTGTTTTGGTATTTTTATTTCCATTCATTCATTAAATATCGTCCGCTTGAAAATTTAAAAAAAAAAACAATGTGGAACCCACTATTTACAAGCTTTTATTTTTAACTTGAAATATATATTTTTTCGGGTGAAATTTTTAACTTAATTTTGAAGCAGATATCTTCAACCGATTGAGCTAAAATGTTGTCTACACATTTGATTCGGATGACAATGCATTACGGGCGTGATGTTATAAATAAATAATAGGTAAAATCAATACATCGAGTTATTTAATTTACATGTTTATCTACACAAGTATATTTCGCGACAAGGTTTTACATCATATAAATTGTGTAATGACGTTGTAAGTTGATAGAAAAAGTTTTAAAGTTAAAGTATTTAAAAAATTAAAAAAAAAAATTCCCAAAATTAAATGACTACGTTTGAAAAAAAGAGTTGAAGCTTTAAGAAAGTCTTTATAAGCAGTTCAGAGAACGGAACGTTAGCCGGAACAAACAAAATGACAAAATCTTTTCTGTTATCTATCGTATTTATATTCATATGTATTATATTTTAGCATTAGTTGTGAACACTTAAATTTACGTAGATGAATAGAGTACAAAAATAACCTTTTTTCAATCAAGAGACTCTTTTGAATGTATTTTTTTACAATTTTCTCTTGTATCTGTTTAAACAATATAGAAACGCCTGCCTTGCATAAGCGTTATTGTAATACTACGTCAGAATAACAGCATAAATACCATACTAGGTAGTATATTTTCCATCTAACCCAGCTCATTTTATATATGGCTGAATGAGGTTAAAGGGGCTTGCTGCCCCATTGACTCTGCTTACCCATTTCAAGATTACGTGCGTGATGTTATTATGTATGTATATTTTTAAGGCTCACATACTACGACTAGATTGGTCGTGTGTTAACAGAAGGCGACGTTAGGAGTCATAAGAACCGTAGAGCTTGTATGAAAAGGATCATGAATGTTGTAGAAGCAAGTGAGGTGTGTAAGGATCGTGCCATATTGCGTTCGGTTCCCTTTGCTTATCCCACTAGAGAAGAAGCGTGAAGTTTAGTTAGTTATTTATATTTTTAAATTGAAAACTTCACACTAGGCACCATGCTCAAAAATAATTCATAAAACACGTACCTCGACGATTAATTAAAACGCGTTTAAAATGTGGTAACATGGCGGCAGCAAATTTTCCATCAATTTCGTATTTCCTAGCAGAAATTTTGATTAGGGCAGAATATGCGATGTCAATCAAACATCTCGTATGTTATATATTAACGTTTAAGCTAAACTCTCAAGTTTGATTGTTGTGCGTAATTTAATTAAATCTCCCCCAAGCCGACGTGCCAAGGAGGAATTAATATTAACAAGTCTTAATTAAAATCAATTTTAGGCTGGCGTGCCAGACAATATCTTCACCGGCTATTGGTAGTGTTATTTGATAATTTCAGTTCTAACGCCACTTGGGAGTGGAGTTTCCGCTTTACCTACATATTTAATTTGATACCCATATTTTTGGTTAATGAGTGGAAGCGAGATGTTATATAACCTTTTAGTGTTCCTCGCTGCATTAACTATACAACACAAATAATTTTTCAATTCTAATCAGTAGTTTCTTTTTTTCTTATTTATCTTGGTATGGGCATGTGATGAGAAGAGAGGAAGGACATGTAACAAGAGAGTGATGAGTATGAATGTTAGTGGATGTAGAGGAAGAGGAAGGTCAAATAAGTGATGGATGGATTGTGTGAAAGATGATATGAGTGAAATGGGAGTGGATAGCTTGATGACGACTGACCGGGACGTATGACAGAAGAAGACATATTGCGCCGACCCCACATTAACTGGGAGAAGGGCAAGACGATGATGATTAAGGGCGAGGCCCTGTTAGCGCGGGAAGTGCTCCCGCGCCCACCACAACGCATCACCAGTGCGCCCCTGCTGGGTTGCCGAGGATAGGGAGGCGGGCAACGACAACACCCAGCTCCTCCTCTTCCTCGGCAATCCTAAACCGGCCGCTACGGCCGGTACCACGACCTCTTAGCTTCAGCCCGGGATGGTCCAAGTCCAAGGCTTACTAAGCCCCCCCGGTACGACAAACCGAGGACCGGGGGGGAACCAGTAGTTCCTGGTATTAGCGCGTTCAACCAACCAAACATACTTTTCAGCTTTATTTTATAGTATAGATTTATTTTCTTGTGAAAGGCGGCTTATGATATGATATATTATTATATTGGGTTTTAGTTTTGTGTAGGCGTCAGCAACTCAAGTTTATTTTTAGCTGCTCCAAGAACTCTGCCCACCCCTTCGGGGATTGTGGGTCATATGATATTATAGTTTCTTTGATATAAATAGAATAACAGTTAAGGAAAAATGTTGAGAAAATACGCAAATAACATTTATCAGGTGCGACATCCCTACGTAGTCGCCGATTCTGTCTGTTCGCTTATCTTTTAAACTACGCGAGGGATGTTGATACGGTTTTCACCAATAGATAGTGTTTCAAGAAGAAGGTTTATATGTAATGTTTAATATTATTTTGTGCTTATCTTGCGGAGCCAGGGCGGATTGCTAGTTTGAAAATAAATCGCTTGTGGAATTGAAAGAGCTTTTATGTAGTAATACGAGTAGGTACCTACATGAGAAACTGCTTTCAATACAGTTTTTATTCCATCAGGAAATCATTTATTCCTGTCGATGTTGGGTTACTTCGTAGAGTTGGACAGGCCCGTTGGTCGAGTGGTCAACGACCCTGGCCACGAAACCAAGGGTCGCGGGTTTGAACTCCGCTGGGGGCAAATGTTTCGTGTGATGAACATGGACGTTTGTACTCGAGTCATGGATTTATAAATGTGTTTAAGTATGTCTTTCCGTTTACCTAGCAGGTAACATCCATATCACAAGCTTATAAGCTTAATTTGGTATTAGAAAATTGGTAATTGCTGTGTCAGTCTAAAGGTAAATTGCATTAAATCAGTAAAAATATGTTATTGTATTAATATATAAATCATACATTTAATTTTTCATCCAACTTTACCGTGTATTTATATTTTCATAGTAAACGTATTAAAAGTTATTAATCAAATCTTTGGAAGAATAAATACCTTTCTAAAACATTATTGCTACGAACAGATTATTGAATATTTACGCCAAATAATATCTTGAAGTATTTGGGTATGATTATTACGATAATGGTGTCGACAAGGGATTATGTCAATTACTAAGGTTTTGCGAAGAGGCTTTGCGATTTTATTCGTCATCTTAAGTACAGATTATATTTCGAGTTTACGGAGACGGCGATATATATATATATTTTTTGTTTTTATTTATTTTTTAATATTTTACTATAATTTAAAGGGTTTTGAATACAAATGTTGTCATTTGGATCCTTTTCCCATTCATTATAGATGTTTTCCTGTTATACATAAAGGAATTGTTTATTGTAGAACATGCTTTTTTCTCATATATAATGCAATAAAAATCCATTATAATGAGCCCTTTCGTTTTCGATCCCATAGGCAGATAGACACGTCAAACTTAAATCATCACCCTATTAACGGGGGTAAAACTAAGTCATTCCAAACTAAGCTTAAAGCTATGGATACGATGCGAACGGATAGACATACTTAAATCCGTTTATAAGCGTCCATGACTCGAGTATAAATGTCCATGTTCAGCACCCGAAACATTTGCCCCAAGCGGGATACGAACCCGCGATCCTTGGTTTCGTGGCCAGTGTCTCTGACCACTCGGCCAACGGGCCTGTCAATCTTTGAAGTCGTAACTTGGATTCTTGACACATGATTCTAGTTATTCAACAAACAGTAGGTAGTAGGGTTGTGGGTCGGTGAATTTAATATTTACCTGACAGATATAAACTTTAAAAATATTTTTTTGTCATGAGTATGTACCTACCGCATAACGTTAAATAAAATTTAATATACAGTAGTTAGAATCTGTTAGAAAAACATTACAAAATAAACTTTAATTAATCACATCTTAGAGGAAAAAAATAAAATTGCCTTATATCTTCAAGTTGGGGAAAGACTCCTAAAATTAAGTCCAAGTAAACATTGTCTTTTCACTTAAATATCGTGACGAAAATTACCCGCTCAACTTTGAGAACAAGGGTGATATTGTAACCGGCGCAAAATTAACATCGCCAACAAACTTACGAACTTGCGTAAATAATAAATTCTTTCAAGTTGGCGAAGGGAGAGGGCCTGTCTGGTCACACAGAGGCTACCTTAAGTTCACATACCATAGATTTGAATGGCTATTTTTGCTCTAACTTACTAACTAACTAACTTTGTATGAAAAATAATGTATTCCGCTTGGTTGTCCACAAAGCCACTATCGTCATGGCATCTCTAATGTTACGACATAAGCTGAGTGGTGACCATTTCAGCACTATCATTAACATTACCTTTGTAGAGTATCCAATGTATAGAACCACATGTTCTAAATAAACTATTATTCTTTCTGTTGTTCTTTCAAAATTTATTGAGATGAAAGAAAATAAGAAAATGATGGTTTCGAAATTAAGACTTAAATAATGCTTCAATTTGTAAAACTATTTTAGGTCTAGGATCTAGTATAACAAATAATATTTGACTACAGGCTTACTAAGACATACTTTTCTCAACCAACCAACCAACCAACTAGTATGTAAGATTGCCAGTACCGATTTTTTTAACAGAATCTCAAAAACTTAAGTCGTTCCAACGCCAAAATAAGGTTGCAAACGCAAAAATACTTACCCCCGCATAGCAACGAATACCAAGAAACCTAATACCGTTGTCCCTCGTCTTGAAATGAATTTGCTCAAAGCAAAATGATAAAAGACAAGATGCGCACAAAAAATGTGTCTTTTCTTCGCGCACAAAAAATATGGGGCTAATTGTCTCAGCCAAAGAAACTAAAGTAGTTACAATCGGGAAGTGTGATTTGGTTTTTATGGGGCATATCGTTTTTTGGAGAGAGATAGTGGCTCGTTTGTTGGAGGGGATTATCTTAAGATCGTTAGCGTTCTAGGCGGATATAAATGTTGATTTATATGAGTTTATTACTTCTGTACTTTATCTGCGTTTATTTTGGTTTTCTTATGCTGGTGATTTACGCGAATACCTACTCGAATTTAAAGCATTTCGAAAACGCAGAAAACCTGTTACGGGTTTGACTAGGAAGAATATTATTCTTATTGTGAACAAGCAATTCTTATTTTACATCTTTTATTCCCATCAATTTTAGCATATGAACAATTAATATTGATTGATTGACCCGAAAAGAGCATCTACATGTACTAGCAACAGTCCATCAATACCTACCTTAGTAAAATAGATGCGTTGTCAAAAATTGTTAATTCACCTATGTACTCCAACACTTTTGGTTCACGTATAATTAATAACTCCTGCTTACGCACGAGAACATTTTTCATTACCAGTTTGTGAACACCTATTGCTGTTCGAGGCATGATAAAGCTTTTGCGTATCGTCTGCCACAGAAGGATATGCAAATCTTTGATTCTCCGCTACAGAGAACATGCAAAACATTGTCACTCCGCCACAGAGGATATTCAAGAGTTTCATATATCGTTCTATGGACATAACTTAATACATATTTTGTCCACAGTTATCGACGGACGGCAACACCACCACATCGACAGTGTCTCTGCAGTTCACCAAAGCAGACGCCGGTGCCAAACTTGCCTGCAGAGCGTCGAACCCTCAAATGGCGTCCGTACCTGCATTAGAAGATGACTGGACGTTGGATATACAATGTAAGTATAGTCTTGTAGTCAACATTTGCAGGAAATATTACTAACTAACTAACTAAACTTCACGCCACTTCCCTAGCGGGGTAGGCAGAGAGAAACGAACGCCATATGGCACGATCCTTACACACCTCACTCGCCTCTTCAACATTCATAATCCTTTTCATACAAGCTCTACGGTTTTTATGACTCCTAACATCACCTTCTTTTAATACACGACCAATCTGGTCGTGGTAGGTGAGCCTGGGCCTTCCGCGGCTCCTACATCCTTCCACATTCGCATTGTATATCTGTTTAGTCAATCTTTCGTCATCCATTCTTTCCACATGTCCGAACCACCGGAGCATGCCTCTTCTTACCTTGACTCCGACGCTGTCCTTCAGACCAACTCTCTTTCTTACATCATCATTCCGAACGCAGTCTGTGAGCTATACACCGCAGATTTTCCGCAGCGCACGCATCTCGACCGCGTTTATTCTACTTTCATGCTCTTTCTGCCATACCCAACTCTCGCTTCCATATGTTAGCGTAGGAATCAGCACCACATTGTGTATGGCGAGCTGGGCCTTCTGGCTTAAGATTTTGCTGCCTAAAAGTTTTCCTAGCGCTCCATTCACCCTATTCCCTGCATTCACTCTTCTTTCTATATCAGCGGAGTACCTTCCATCTCTACTAAATGCAGATCCTAGATATACAATTTCATTCACCTGTTCCAGCACTACATCGTCAACCGTTATCCTTGTATCCGTTCTGGTTTCATCTCTTTCAAACACCATAATCTTTGTTTTGTTCGCAATCAAATGTAAGCCTCTCTCCTTGCAATCATCTTTCAATGTTGTGACTAGTTGCTGCAGATCCGATGCCGACTCTGCTAGAAGTACGGCATCGTCCGCGTAAAGCAGGCAGTTCACAACCAAGTCACCCATACGCACTCCAACATTCATAGATCTAATCCTCTGGAGACAATGGTCGAGATATAGGATAGAAAATATTAAAGTGTACATAACTCGTTTTAAATAGATCATGTAATAAATAGGTCACAAATAATTCGACACACTCTTTGAGCATTGAAAGCTTAATTTGATTCTACAGACTTTAAGTGACTAAATTTCAACGAAGAATTCACAGTTTATCATAGTCTACCAGCTAACTACTAAATGACCTCAATTGATTAACGAATATAAATAAACATAATATAACTGAAAACGATGGAGGATTTTTAAGATAAGGTTATTCTTAAGAAATCATATTTTGGATTACTTATGTATGTCGTCAAAATTCATTTCACAATTAAATATGATCACTATGACAGTTAAAACAATTAAGTCATCAAGCCATCACTATGAGCAGTTGAACTAATGTGTGCCATAATTACAGATGTACCAGAAACTACAGTGCGCTTGGGCACTAACTTAGACCGAACGAATATCAGAGAAGGAACAGACGTCTACTTCGACTGCATCATCAAGGCTCATCCTTACGTGTACAAAGTAGAATGGAGACATAATGTAAGTATTTGTTATTCAGAAATGAAAATAATGAAAACACTGGTATTTTAAAAAGAAAATAGTGTATATTGCTTCAATGGTCCTTTAGATGTTTTGGTATCACAACTTCTGTTGCAATGAACAAATTTATTTGGTTTCTCTGAAAATTATTTAATCATCACACCATACAGAAAAAAATCAGTCGAATTGTGAACCTCCTCCTTTTTTTCTAAGTCGGTTAAAAAAGACGGCTGAACATCACTGGCAAAAGCAAAACCAAATAGAAAATATTGCAGGAGTCTTATAGGTACCAAAAATATACCTAATAACTCCCATATAGCTCTGATCTAGTAGTTCAGAATAAAGAGTCTTATAATATAAACTCTTTCTCCAGGGTAAAACACTGTTGCACAACGTCGGCCAAGGAGTGATCATCAGCAACCAATCCCTGGTCCTCCAACAAGTTGGCAGAAGAACAGCTGGCAACTACACCTGTGTGGGCTTCAACGCTGAAGGCGATGGGGAAAGCAAGCCGTTCTCACTTGATGTGTTGTGTAAGTGCTTACTTATACTTTATCTTAAATGTTTACATAGGTCTCATAGTATGTTTGTTTATTATCTCCCTACCCCGCCAGAGGATTGGCTTGAAATTAGTTTCGTTTCATTTATTTATATTTATTATTAAAAGTTCAATTTACTTATAAAATGTCTGTTCATTAATACCAGCTATACCTGCAAGTATACATTGGCGTAGCGTTGGGTTCTGTCGTCCAGGGCGGGTCTCAATTTTTCGCCCCGAGTTGGGTTGAAATACTCAGTTTTCCGCCGCCTCACAGACATGTAACCCAGGACCGATTTACTAAATAAATCTTTAAAAATTTGGACGGAAATTTCAAATTTGCCGCCCCCAACAATCGTCGCCTGGGGCGGACTGCCCTCCATGCCCTCACCACACTACGCCACTGCATATATGCTTAGTTGGATTTAGCGAATTTGTGTATGACTTTGCAAACTAAAATAGCAAAATTATTTTTAGTACTTTGTAAAAAAATTAACTGTATCCGTCTTTTATAACAAGAAGTTAATCATACATTAAGAAGCACACTGTAATTACATCCTTATAAATCTTTTTCATTGCTCCTGTTGTATAGATGCACCGACATGCAGAAGTTCTCAACAAAGGGTGCACGGAGTGGCGAAGCAAGAACGAGCTCACATCACATGTCACGTCGACGCCAACCCACCAGAAGTTGTTGTAAGTAAAAACACTGTATTTTTAGAATTTCCTATTGAATCTAAGGCTTTGGGACTATACATCAGCTTTGGGAAGCTCAAGATTTCCAAAGACACTCACCACAGACAGTCACCACTTTTCAATTTGGATGATCTATATTTTCTTCGCCACTAACTGTCATTCAGTTCTCTTCTGCCATCGATGTGGGCAGTGTCTCGGAATGTTTTTTTTTATTTGTGATCAATTCGTTTATTTCGTTCTTCAACTATTCTCTTCAATTCCGCCATAAGCATTCAAGGATCAGCAAGGTTGGTGTATGGACCTTTTGAGTTACAACGTTCATTCAAATTCTCTACTGTCAAAAGTATAAAGTTTCTAGAGTCTACGTGTTTGTACATTATTCAACTTCTTAGATTTTTTAAGAAAATATTAAATTACGTACCTTTTAAAACATGAAACATTCTAATTTTTATATAAGTTTTTCTTATTATTGCTTTAATACAAGCTTGTATTATACTCAGGATCATGTCAGACATATCACTTAAACAAGCAGTGGGTTTAATTACTGAAGTGAAAATAATTAGTGTTGTTTTTGATGTACCAACTTTGTTTTTAATTAATGTTTGTAAGACAGCTAAAGAACATTTTGAAATCTTTCTAATAATATATATATAAACGCGAAAACTTGTATGGATGGATGTGTGGATGTGTGAATGTTTGTTACTCTTTCACGCAAAAAGTACTGCATGGATTTTAATGAAACTTTACAATAGTATAACTATACATTAGAATAACACATAAGCTATGTTTCATTAATGTATCACGCTACGCTGATACATAATCATACATGTTTTAATCGTTTCATACATTGGCGTTCTTCATAGCAGTTTTTCTAAAATATATTAGTTATATTTGATCATATCTACAGTTTCTGCAAATAAAAAAAAAGATCCATACTCTATTTAATTTACTATAAGTCACAATAAATTTTTCGTTCATAGGCTTTGTTAATTAACTAACTAACTGACTTTTTCAACTAACCTATTCAAAAGTGCTCTCATAATGTTCGTCACTTTTGCCTGTTTTATTAAAAACCATTAAACTGATATACTCACAATTAGGAGTAAGACCTGTGCTGAGAAAAAAATGGTTCCAGAAAAGCTACCAGGCGTGACCTTTTACATTAGCTCAGACTGTCTGAAAGTCTGAACATTATGATTTATTGGCCAAAGTTATCTAGATGAGAATAAAAATGGTAGTTCTGACGAGCGATTTGTTAGACTATCATGTTAATGTATTTTACATTATTATCGTTACACGAAGAGTTTAATTATAATAATAATAAATTCTTGACACACCAATTCCCTAGTCCCAAACTAAGCTTATAAGCTTGTGCTATGGATACTAGGTGAACGGATAGACATACTTAAATACGTTTATAAACATCCATGACTCGAGTACAAATATTCATGTACATCACACGAAAAATTTGTCTCTAGCGGGATTCGAACCCGCGACCCTTGGTTTCGAGGCTAGGCTCCCTGACCACTCGACGGGCCAGACACACACAATCACACACCCAAAACCCGGTATACCATTAGTCGCCTTTTACGACATGCTAAGCAATAAATACAGTTGGCACATTATTTTTGTATTCAGTATCTATTCACTATTCATCTCATTCCCTTAGGCTCGGTTTCCAGTGCGACTACGTCGGTTAAACAACGGACAGGTCACCCTTCTTTGTGACGCCGTTTAATTTATGTACCATCAACGCATTAATGGAGTACAGTGTGTAGTTTCATATACCTTGTTTTTTGGGCTACTGTATCATCTGGAATGAATAGTAAACTTATAGCCGTTTACATATTGACATGCCCACAATCCCCAAAGTGGTAGGCAGAGTCCAAGCGGCAATATGCACCCTCAGACAATTTCAGACAAAATAAAAAAAAATTGGCTTAATTGAACATATCTAATGATACGCACATATATGTCGAACCAAAGAAAAAAGTTAAGAGTAATGTTTATCCCCAGTTTCGCTGGACCTTCAACAACACAGCCAACAGCAACGAAGTGAGCGAGAACTACGTCTCCAGAACCGGAACCAGTTCCACCGTGACTTACACCCCTCATACAGAGATGGACTACGGCACCCTGCTGTGCTGGGCGCACAACAGGATAGGGAAGCAGAGGGTGCCCTGTGTGTACCACATCATTGCTGCTGGTGAGTTTGCACCCCTTATACAGAGATGAACTGCGGCACCCTGCTGTGCTGGGCTCACAAAAAGATAGGAAAAGGGAGCCCTATGTGTACCATTGCTGCTGGCGAGTCCTTAACAAATGATTTTCTGAGTTAGATTCTTCTGTGATACTTGCTTAAGACTTTATAGAATATAATAAACGATCACATGAGTTGATTGCTATACGTCATAATAGCCATATGCTTAATTTCTAGATAAAATAGTGCGCCAGTCATAACAACTAATTATAACTTAATTACAAAATTTACAACAGATGTCACGTGTATAGGTACCGCTTGTGTATCATCATGTTACGTCCTCCGACCTATATTTTACAAGTATGTTTAGGGACCAAAGTCTGACAGCTATATTGCTTTAATGAATTATAATATTCTTAGTTGTAGAACACATTGTTTGACGCATGACGTTGAAATTCCAATTATTGTCATCTATTTAGAATAATGGAACCACAATCTCAGTACTGTATCTTGTAGCGAAGTTGACAGGTATCTGTAGATATCACCAGGAATGTTTAATAATAGTCTATGATTGTTCTGTTTCATACTATAATTATTATTATTTTTTTTTCTTCTTAGGTCGTCCAGATCAAGTCCACAACTGCACAGTGGTGAACGCGTCACTAACATCGTTTGGGGTTCGGTGCTCGGAAGGTTTCAATGGAGGAATGCCCCAGTCTTTCCTTCTGGAAGTTAGAGATATTGGTAGTCAGGTAAGTAGCAGTATAATAATTTAATGAGAATATTACTTTTAAACTTTTCCTCACGTGAAAGCAAAATTTTATTATTAAATATATATTAAATAAATAAAATAAATATACAATAAATTTTTAGTATATATAAATATATTAAATATACAATACATTTTTAGTATATACGAAGCCTGAAAACTTTTTGTACAAAACCGTTAAAAGAATCGATTGCAATATTTTTTATAATATATTTAGTCCAAATAATATTAACAAAATCTGAAATAAGGTAAACCCTACTTAAATCAATGACGCGCATCCACATCGCCTGTCAGGCGGTCCATATCGGTCGGAGAGAGCCAAGCGTGCTGTACGGTCACCATTCTCGCGGTAAAATAAGATACAACAGAAAGAGCTTGAAACTTCGTGAGTTTTAAAAATACCATTATAAGTCCTTACATACTAATTCTTTATATGAAAGTATTCGACCGTGTTTCGGTTTTTGTATATACTAAAAATAATCCTGTACATATATACGTAGAAATTAGACCCAACCAAAAGCCAGTATATAAATAAAAAAGTCATACCTAAAGAAATGACCAAGCAAAACATTAACATAGAATTTCAAGATATAAAAGATAGCGGTCAGATGTCTAAATGTCTATTATACCGACACTCTGAAATCCTCAAGACATTTTTACCCAGGACACAGGCCCTATTTTCTAAGCCAATCCAACAATCCGATTAGCCGAAACATTTTTTGTCCCAAATGTTCCATGAAAAGATTCGTTGGGAACTTTCGCGAGCGTTTATTGTCGACAATCATCGTAAACACTTGTACAGGCTTGATTAAATAAAAGACCATGTCAAAGTTTTATACGGACAAGCTTGTTATTGGCCGAAGTAGAATATTAACTAATTCTGACTAAAGGTTTGATGTTTGTGAAAACATTAATTTCGTCTGACTGGAACTTACATGAACTGTTGTTATAGACTGAGACTTATTCAGAATAATAGGGATGTTTACTGGCTAGTGAATAGGCTAGTTGATTAAAAAAAATTATAATCGATTAAAGAGATTATAAAAAAATATTGCTTACGTATTTTTCCTTTGTTAAGCAAACCAAAAATAGGAAAGATACAGCGCGTGACGTCACTAGTTCTGTATAATTTGAGAAACAAGTTCTGTAAAAGTGCCCCAGTCCACATCTCTGAAGCGCTGTATCTTTGTAATTTTTCGAGTATTTAATAAAGAAAAAAATACGAATTAAAAAAAAATATCAACCAGCCTATTGAGATCCTTTTGTAAAAGATGTCAAAACCCAATCACTTCATAGATTTTGTATGAGCGCGTTAGTTTATGACGTCACTAGTTCATGTAGTCAACTTTTTGTAAAATTTAAAATCGTAACTTTAATATAATTCAAAATCAATAAGGGTTTTACTACATACTACGATACTTTCTTTTACGGAATTGATATTACAAAATTAAATATAAATGGTGTCAACATCCCAATAAGTTTTTAATTTTTACGTTGTCTTTTTCATTATGGCTCATGTAGTATGTAGTATTTATTGAATCCAACAATTCCGTTTTTGATTTCATTAAAGTTTTTCGCATTGTCTCATCTAACTCAACCCATTTTATTTTTGATTTAAAAGTGGTATTTAAAAATAAATTACAAACTCAATACCCTTCATGACATGCAATGCAAAAGATACATTTGGCACATTCTTTTTTTGTCCCGAGACATGATATTTATTTATGAATCTGAAAATATTGCGCAACGTTTGCGAAAATAAACTTCTCAATTTCACTTTTCAAATTCACAATTTTCCGTCTAACCCAGCTCAGTTTTATTTTTGGCTGAATGTGGTTAAAGGGGCCTGCTATCCCTTTGACTCTGCCTATGCCTTCGGGGATTAAAGGCGTGATGTTCTGTATCTAAGTAACTTCTCAATTTCTTGTGTTCCCATTGCAAAAAATTAAACTAAACCATTTTCAATTATCAGATCTAACCTCATAGATCTCATTATATCAGCAACAATACGTAGGTAATTATAATTTGCGCTAAATACCTACTGCTTTGCATAATTTTTAACATCGACTTAATTCAAGTATTACTTAGCTACATTAAATCGGCTTGCTTACGTAATGAGAATTTGATGAGGTTGCCGAAAGCGTTATAAAATCGAAACGTTTTCGTGAGCCCGTTCCGAACAAATATTCCCTTAATAAATATTTAATTTGCTTTGTGGAACTAAGTATATTATGAAGCGTAATTACTACAGTAATTAACATAATAACTCAATGTAATGACTAATTACGAAGTTGAATGTATCGTGGATAATTGAGCTGTGTATATTGATACCATCAACAACTTTAAGCCGTGAAAAATTATATTTCTGTCTGAATATGGAAATGTCGTACAAATTCGTGTAGGTGCAATTGTTATTATGTCTGTTAAAAAACAAGATTCAGACAACAGGTGCATAGAAAACTGTATGATTTTTTAGTTTTTTGCCGAATCTTTGATTAATCTTTGTAGCCTGTGTTTTGCGGATTGTTACTATGGCAGCACTGAATTATGTATTTAAGTTTTTTGGGAAAGAAATAATACTCGTAGTTTTAAACATTTCACTGGAAATAAAAACTAATTATATCCAAAACAGTTTTCGAAAAAATTAGCTCGCGTGGCAATTAGACCCATTAGAACAGTGGTCTCACAAATATACACTTTAATAATAGATATTAACACAGACATGAAACAACTATTCACCACACGAACGTTTATCCTAGGGGGGAATCGAACCACTCTTGGCACATAGGACAGTCACTACAGAATTCACCCTCGAACTAGGCAATTAGTCAAAACAAAAAGGATCATGAATGTTGAAGGAGCCAGTGAGGTGTGTAAGGATCGTGCCATATGGCGTTCGGTTCTCTCTGCCTACCCCGCTAGGAAGTGGCGTGAAGTTTAGTTTAGTTTTAGAACTAGTCAATCAGGCTTAATTAAAACTTACTGTTTTTTTAACAGGAGATTGTAGCAAATGTATCCAGTGCGGTGCCTCGGTTCACCGCGGTGGGTTTGCTACCAGGGAAGGTCTACGCAGCATCAGTTCTGGCCTACAACGCTAAAGGGAGGGGAGACCCTTACCCTCTCCGGGCGGGTACTCTTAGGCCGCCGGAGAAGCATCATGTTCATGACAAAAGTCTGGGTAAGTGGAGTTTGAAAATAGAGACATCAAGATGGATGATTAAGTGGAACATATTGGTAGTATTTGTGGTCTTTAAGTATCATCATCTTCCTAGCATTATGTCCCGTGCTTAGACGGGGTCCGCTTGGACCATGAACCAGGATTTAGCAAGTCTGGTAACTACATTAAAGCGACTGCCGATCTGACCTTCGTAACCCTAAAATAGGGGAACCAGACAATTTTTGTATCATGGTTACAAATTCAAAGTTGTTTGAATTTGCAGGTTTCATCACGATGTTTTCCCTCACCGTCGAGCTAGTGGTATAAATATGTACATAGATTTGAAAAATCTAAAGGTACATGCCCGGGTTTGAACCCGTACTCCTCGGTTAAGAGGCGCGTGTCCTTACCATTGAGCTACCACTGCTCTTTTCATAATTTGTGGTCTTTAAATATATGCTATGTTTATTTGATACTAGCGGCTCGCCACGGCTTCGCACTGGTGGACATTTATTTTCTAGCCTAACCTAACTTTTTTTCAAAATAATCTATATATAGCCTTTGTTTATCAGGGAAAATGTAGCATTCTAATGATGAAATAATTTTTGAGTTTGAGTTTATTCGTTACATACAAAATATCTTTCCTAGTTAGAATAATAGTGTAGATGGTATGTTGATGCGAAATAAACGTTTATTCATTCATTCATTGATTACAATTTCCTTTCTGTGACTGTGTAAACATCTAAGCTATTAAGTGTATTTCATTATACTTGTAATAAGATAAGTGTATTTTATTTCATATAAAAATAGAATACTAAGATAGTTATTAAGCTTTTACTAACACTATGGATCCTAGTTATCTGAAATAAATGCTTTTTTTTTTTTTTTTTTTTTATTATCTGCTTTAATTCAGGCACTAGTAATTCACAAAGCTGTAAAAAAATCCTTTTGTATATATATATAAATAGGTAATTATAACTTTATTTAAATTTCTGAAGAGATACCTACAGATGGAGTAAATGAGTAACTGATTATTATAGAAGAAAACACACTTTGTTTTAAGGTTATTTTATGAAGGTTAAAGTCGTTCAAGATTACGCATATAATTTGATGTCTAGACACAATTTCCACTTGATATTAAACAAGAATTAAGTCTAAGTTTTTCATTATGAAACCCGTTTGATTAGCTAGAGATGAGAACACCTCCAGCTAAGTAGATCTAACATAAGTAGCTTATATTAGATCTATTCTTCTTTTAGTTGTTTATTTTAAAGTGTTGCACTAGTCTATTAACTTTGCTTACTAATATAATTAATTAGAAATTAACTTTGTTTATTTGCTTGTGTATGACGTTTTCACACAATAATGCTTACATACATACATATCATCACGCCCTTAATCCCCGAAGGGGTAGGCAGAATCAAAGGAGAAGCTAGCCCCTCAACCACATTCAGCCACATTCATTTACAATAATACTTTTGTTGTAAATTATATTATAACCATTAAACAGAAATCACATTTTTTACGCCGAGACACGTCGATAGCTATAAATTTAAAAAAAAGAAAGACGATTAAAATGATCAAAAGCCGAGAAAATTTATAGATCTCGTAGAACGCACGATAGAGTCTATGTAACAAGCATAATAATAATATAATAATGTCCTCCTAACCGATATCGGTTACGGCGGCCAATCTCAACGAGGATTAGCCATCTGCGCAGGAGATATTATAGTGCACAAGTGTATGCGCTAACACAGATGCACTCTCTATTCCTTCATTCTCATAGTCCGGTGAGACGGCAATCCGACATGACCGGAGAGAGGTCAGGCGCAGGACCAACGGCTTAACGTGCTTTCCGAGGCACGGGGGTGATTAAACCGCCAACTTCCTGACTCCGAACTGTTACTGAGTAATTTCAATATTGAAATAACCAGCCACAAATTTTTGGCCCGACCCGGGATTTGAACCCAGGACCTCTTGGTCCTTAGGCAGCGCATGCTACCACTAGACCAACGAGGCAGTCAAGCATAATAATGACTGCCTAATTGGTCTAGTGGAAGCATGCGCCGCCTAAGGACCAAGAGGTCCCGGGTTGGGCCAAACATTTGTGGCTGGTTATTTAAATATTGAAATTACTCAGTAACAGTCCGGAGTCAGGAAATTGGCGGTTTAATCACCCCGTGCCTCGGAAAGCACGTTAAGCCGTTGGTCCTGCACCTGACCCCTCTCCGGTCAAGTCGAATCCCGACCTACCAGACTATGAGAGTGAAGGAATAGTGAGTGCACCTGTGTTTGCGCACACACTTATGCACTATAATATCTCCTGTGCAGATGGCTAATCCTCGTTGAAGTTGGCCGCCGTGACCGATATCGGTTAGGAGGACATAATTATTATTATAACAAACATTATCTTTCTATTGGTGGTAATTTTATGTATTATCATATTATATTGATTGATAATCAAATTTTATTCTTACAATTGTTTTTCCATGCAGACATGCAAAGAACAGCTTTCCAAATGTCAGGAGCGATGTCAGCCGCGGTCGGCGGTGGTGGTGTCCTGATGGTCGTCGTGGTCCTCTTCATGATCGGCATCAGACAGCGCTGTGCGAAGAGGAAGCCTCGCTCGGCCCCTCCACCGACCTCCCAGCCTGCCTCTCCGGACAAACTGAGGGAAAAAGACGATAGTGAGAGTGATGATAGGAATCCGGACATCATACCTTCGGATACTGATCAGATGCAGGTTGGTTTTGATGAGTAAATCTATGTGTTTGTTGATGAAAGCGATGAAGTTGTTATGGATAATCAATATTGTATTAGCACACACAAAGTCAATAGAAAATTTAATGACGTATACAACTTCTGAGGGATAGAATATTTTTTGTGATTACGATTGTAATCTCTAGTTCCTTGACACATGTTTACAAATTGATAGGATGCTTTACTGTCACATTTAATATTCCATAGTTTTAGCGGCTATTCAGTTACTTAAGGTCCTGGGGATATACGCTATATAGATATATTTAACTCATGTAATAGGGATTATTATGGTATGGCCTATGCATCGATGCTTCAAGGTGCCAGTCGGCATATTTATGTACATATGTAGATGTGCATGCCTTTTCAATCGTAACGTGAGCATGAATAAAATATGACATCGTTTGGATTTTATGAAATTATACTAAGGTTCAAGTTAGGGAAACCTTATACAACTTCAATTATCTATCTTACATACAATTATTAAATAGTAGTATCACAAGGGAGCGTACTCGCCCCCTTCAATTGCTAATTCTATATAACCAAACTAATTTTTTGTCAACCCAGCACGGATTTCATAACCCATCCTCGCCACAGATGGACTACTACCGACAGCAGCAGGTGTCCACCATCTCCCCCCCACCGGGGAGCAGGGGGCCCCGGGGCAGCGTAGCGGGGGTCCGCGGGGGTCTACCCGGGTACTGCCCCCTGAGAACGGCCCCCCCGCCTTCTCATCCTGTCATGCATGAGCCTGTGAGTAGAAACGCACTTTGACTTTTATGTTTTCCGATAATAAACGAAATACTATTGTCTGATAAATTTTGCGCTTTCAAATTATCATTATTAAAATAAATGGTAAATATTTTAATGCCGCAAATTCATAGGAATTGGAATGATACTTTTTATAATAATAGTAATAAACCTTTTATTTCAGAAAATAAAATTTCATACATTAGAAATTCAATTGTTCCTGTACGTTTATTTTGAAAATTGCTTGGTCAAGTTGCATCTGGAATGAAACCGAAATTTAATAGAATTCACAATGCAATTTTAATATCACACATCCAGTTGCTAATATTATTAATGACATAATAGTAGGACGTTTAATCGTAAACAAAAAATCTACACAAAGTACCGCCAAATTCTGTTAAACTAACAATTTTGTACCTATAAATGGAAAAAAAGATCACAAGTAAAATATGGATTTATACATAAATCGTGTATTTCAGTCTATAAGAAATCTTACTATATTTTAATTAGTCGAAAGTAAGTCATTAAACGATATTCGGCTAATTCTTTCTAGCTGCTTGATTGAATAGCTAAATAATATCCAGGCCGCTGGTTAAACAGCACCTAATAAATAGAGTACCTACGCTATTAATCGAAAAGCTGGGTAAGCTGGCAGGCTACATCAAATACGATAAGCTTGCTACGCTATACGTTACATGTTCTTTAAAACTAACAAACACAGCTCAACACAATATTGTAGCACCAAAACTTTTCCAGGAATAGGGTATTTAAAAAAAAAATTAAACCACTTTTACAAGGTAGGCACAAAATTAACAGATAAAAAGAATTTTTGTAAGCAAATTTAAAGATAAAAGGATATTTTATTACATCTCGAAAAAGTTTCCCGCTTAAACGCTGCGAGTTGACGTTTCAGTATGCATAGACTGCTATGGTGCCGAAATAACGTCATATTTGGATCGGTTCGGTAAATAAAACGCACATTCTGTCAAACTCGGGAGATAATTTAGGGCTATTAGTTGAACTTGATACGAGAGTTGTTGGAAATAATGTCGAATAACAGACGTTATCTCTCAAATCATCACATGACTAAAAACGCAGTTCGTGAACTGCGTTTTGTGCATATGATGATTTGACGCTTATTGTAACTTCTTAAAATGTATTTATTACAGATAATATTATGAAATGAAATGAAAAATTTATTTCTGCAAGTGGATTCATAATAAAGTCTTTTGCACGTGAAACATTTTTTTAGCCCTACCAGCACCTCGTCTTGAATGGCCTGCTGAGGAGAGGTGCCGCAAGAAACTCAACAGATGACCTTTTTTAAATACGTTTATATGTACTTATATATCTAATTTCACTAAATTATAAATTAAAAATAAAAATTTCACTGTGCATGCGAGCATATCTTGACCAATTCATTTTGAAACATGATATTTGGTATGTTAATATTAAGTTGCACCTATTTAACAGGTATAAAGTACTATAATAAAATACCCTATTGAAAAAAGCAACCAACTGAACCTCCAAAGAAGTAACACCAACATTGTTGAAGCTAACTTGCCATAAAGTATTTAGAGGCAAACGTTTACGCGGTGCCTGTAAATGATAAAGTTATAGTCTGCGAGACTGCACAAAGGTTTCCGTCAACTTTACGAGAATCCCTCTGAATATTTTGCTTAATACGTTCATGGAATAACTTAGGGCGGCGTTAAGGAGTCGCGGCACGCGTCCTGTTTAAGCGTATGCGCTAAGATATATCGTAGCTAGAATATTTTACAGGTTTATGGTAGGTTATGGGTAAGAACAGCTGTTGGGTAAAAAACGGTGTCTCTATGGGAAGGAAGGCAATTAGGAGCCTTTTAGAGCAATCCTTAAAAAACTTTAAATTTGGTTTTAGATTAACGCACAACATGTAAGGTCGTTTTCCAGTTGAGTATTCACTATCCAAGTATTATAAAAAAAATATATATATTGCATTTATAAAGAGATGTTGATTTTTAAACAAAATACGCGCATCAATAGCCACTCACAGTAGTTGCGGTTGTTGACGTCTTTGAGCGTATTAACTACTCTTTTTAGTGTTGCTGCAGCTATGACAGCGTGTGCACGTCTGTAAAGAGCGCGCAGGTACGAGAAGGTTGTACCCAGCCACAATGGCCACGTAACATTTATCCGTACAGTCTGCTTGTGGGTTTTTTTATTGTTAATTGATAAATTGCATATAGTTCTTAACAGTTTTACCAGCCATATTTTACGAAAACAAGCAAAGACGACTCCTAGCGTTTTTTGAACAAGCTAGCATCAGTTTTCAAGTTATGTTTTTACAAATTGATCTCAGGATAAAAAGTTTTTTTTTTTATGTCTGATGGTGGTATGGTAATTTTATTATAAATAAATTTTTAACTTTTATAAGTAATGTGCATAATTGCCTGTTTCTTTAATGTAAAACACTTGTATTGACATAAGCTTGATTCAGTGTACAGTAATTCGTTCGCCAAGTTCCGTTTAGTAGCCACAATGACGTCAGGTTAAATATAGTATATCATAGTTTCAACAAATTTTATGATGTAAGTATATAAGTAAAAAATACCGTCCCATACAAAAATGCAGATGAATGAATCAACATATTTCCCTGTGGCAATCCACGTACATTTTACGCCGAAACATACATTTTTTACTCGTATGTGTGATAAAAGGGTACGCAATGCAAAGTGTAGTGAGCAAAGGACGTTAGCATGATAAATTATTTTGCGCAGTGCCCGTGTAATATACAAAATGGTCGGTGCAGATGATGCCTGAAATATCACGTAAAAAGTTACACTGTGCAACGCAAGGATGTGCATTAATGAGGAAAGTTTAGTTAGCTAAAGCAAAAATAAGCTTGAAGTTTAGTGGAAATCGTATTAGCTGCATTGTATTGTACGAAGCTCTTTGTGTGACTAAGATTGTACAGCGTTGGAGATTTCCGTCATCTCGCTCGATTATGCGACTTGGCACCATTCGATTTTACTTAATTGTTTTATCGTCAACTCGCAGGATCATTAAAAATCTGTGGCAACTATACAATCTGCTGCAATCAATCTTAAAAAGAAAACAAAATGTTATAATAATTTTAGATATATTTTACAATTTACAAATTCATCCAATCCATCCATCCATCCAACCCAGCCCACTGTCCCATGTTGGTCTGGGACTTAAAAAGAATATGCCAACTGTGGTTCTTGTCTAGCATGTTGTAAAAGGCGACTAATGGTATATCGGGTTTTGGGTGTGTGATTGTGTAGGCGACAGGTTAGCCGCTTGTCACTGCTTTTTCACAATTTTCCATCTAACCCAGCCCGGCTTTATTTTTGGCTGAATGTGGTTGAAGGGGCTTGCTGCCCTTTCGACTCTGCCTACTCCTTCAGGGATTATGGGCGTGATGTTATGTATGTATGTATTTTACAAATTAACATTACATAAATATAAAAGCACTTATTCGTACAAATAATACAAAATGACAAAAACTAGCCATAAAATAGCTTATATTCGGTTTCAATATTTTTTTACCTAGCTGTACTTTGTACATGCGTGTGAGTTGACGACAAAAATATTAGGTAAAATGTATTGATGCCAAGACGCCCGATCGCCGAAGTCTTTTTCGTGCGAGATGACGAATAAATCCGGCGTTGAACTCAATTCAGGAACTTATAGGTATAAGTTACTATACGCAACAGAATCCTTCAGTACGATCAAAAACAGCTGAAGATACTTACGTCCTCAGAAATAAAGGTTGAAAGGCTTCAACTACTTTTGTTGCAAACTTAAATAGACTCTTGCTGTTATTGGAAAAGCAACTCTAAACCTCTTATCTTTCCAGAACGCTTCATCGGGCATCCCGCCGCCCGCTCGCTTCGCCAGCGGCTCCTGCACACTACCCCGCGGGTCGACCATCGTCCCCCCCACCGACACCCGATGCGGGATCCCGCTTCAACACCTGCGCACGCTCCCGCGCCCGCTGCCCGCGCCCGCGCCTGCGCCCGCGCCCGCTCCGCGCGTCACGCCACGTGACACTCCCCGCGACACCCCGCTCTGACAGACAACACAGTTGTAGGACTCGTGTAAATAAAGACTATATTCGAGTGCTCAATCTCCAGTATCTCTCGCAATTAGGTAGGGTAATGAATTACGTTACAGTTCGTTTGTAAATGAAAAATCCCCATGTACATATTAGCGTTGGTTAACGGAACTAATGACGGAATTAAAGTTGTTTTATCAAAAGTTTTTCTTTTTTAGTCGTAAATGGTTGTGACATTATTAAAGAAACCTGGTTACTGTGTAAAAAATATTAAGTAATTATTATTATTACTATTGGATAAAGTACCGATTTTGAACATTTATGACTTTTGATAAGGTCGCGGAAGTCCATTGAAATTGAATGAAATTGTTTCAATTGATCACTTCCTATTGTAATATAGATGGAAACTAAACTGATAATATTATAGTCATTATATCATAATCACTAAAATGTGATACTCAATTCCTCAATAATTTTGCATATAAACAATATTAATAAACAAATAAAACTGTGACAGACTTTTTGGCCAGGAACCTGAATGAGAATGAAGTTTATAAATAAATAAAAAATACGCTTACATTCCCATTGAGGTCACATTTAAAGGTACCTATGAAATAAATATCACTGCGTAAAAAAATATAAAATTTTAAACATATGTAAAATTATCGAGGTATTTTAATATAAAGCTTTTCACGAAAACTCTCAAGTAATTAAGCAATAACACAAATTTCTATTTGGAATTCTTACCCATTCTTTCTAAATAAACTATCTTTATACATTCTCCCAAAAAAATTTTTTTTTATAATAGGTATAAATCATTCCGATCCTACCTTTTTTCGAGATTTTAACGGCCTGCATATAATATAACTTTAGCGTAGATATACCACCACAATGTAGGTTAAAAGGCAACTGTTGCTTTAATTTTATTTTAACTTAACTTTAACCCCGTAACAGCTCCATTCACACTTCTTCATACTAGCTTCATACATTTTTTAGCTTAATACTTTGACTGACCCGTTGGTCGAGTGGTCAGAGACCCTGGCCACGAAACCAAGGGTCGCGGGTTCGAATCCCGCTAGGGGCAACTATTTCGTGTGATGAACATGGATATTTATACTCAAGTCATGGATGTTTATAAACGTATGTATGTCTATCCGTTCACCTAGTATCCATAGCACAAGCTTATAGCTTAGTTTGGGACTAGGGAATTGGTGTGTCAGTCTGACGAATTTATTATTTTTATTATTTATTTATTTCTTCCAACAGACATTATAATCAAATTCGGAAACTATACTATCATTATAAAGCTGTAGAGCTTTTTTTTTGTTTGTTTGCTTGAACGCGTTATTAATCTCAGGAACTACTGGTCCGATTTGAAAAATTATTTTAGTGTTAGATAGCTCATTTATCGAGGAAGGTAGGTATATAGGCTATATAACATTAACCATAATGGCGGGTAAAACTGCGGGCACAGCTAGTCCTTAATAAAAGGTTAGGTTATGAGTACCCTTAACCGACGAACACACATGAAGAGCCTAGTAAATGTAGGAGAAATGAAAAATGCCAGGATCTTACCAAATAGAAAAATATGTGATCTGCCTACCTGCCTACCCTCATGGGAAAAGGCGTGACGTCATATATGTGTGTTAAACTATAAGTACCTACATCGCTTAAAATACTGTTCGAGTTTTCGTGAATAGTTCCAATAGTGTTACCTAGTTAATAAAATTAATTTGTCCATTAAGGGATATTTTGTACATACATCCTAGTTAAAAGTGTAAATATGTTTTGTATCATACAGTTACATATAATTATCCTATTTGTGTCTTAAACGGTGTCTTGAGTCGTGATTCGTGAATGAAGTAATTTAATATTTGTGATATCGAATTTAAAAGTGGATTTGTTGATTTTATTTTTATTATATTATGAACTTTTGTTTATTTTTTAATACGAACTGTGAAAGCTAATGTCATGAGTTTGAATCCAGTTAGAGGCAAATGATCATGACATGGTCATATTTGTATTAGAGTAATCGATGTCTATAGACTACTTCAATATTAAGTTTATTAATTCCCTTAAATTTAAACTACTACGAGTACCTACGTGCTACCAGTAGCCGTAGTTTCCGTAGGCTTTTTTTTTTAATTTGGAATGTCTTAGACCGTGTATTGTTATAAACACTATAGTTGTTAATATTTATTATTACATGCAGCAAACGATATTTGTTAAAAAACCCGCAACTACAACCTGCATTAATAAAGCCACTTATTTTTAACAATGATTATAATTTTCTAATTAATTGTTATCATTATAACCAAAATTTATTACGTAATTTTATAGCTAAATATTATGTTTTTCATAAAAATATTTATTAAAAAGTTTCCGATGATATAAAATAATTGTTTAACGTTATTTTATCAATTTCTGATGAATATAAATGTCTATTAAAAGTATAATTTTACTTTTTACTTAAATTTTTGGCGTTTAATTATTCTCCTTTGTTTATTTAAATACAGACAATGATCTTGTAATGTCTTAGGCAACGCTTTAACGCCCTAAGTGTCACATTCAATTAAATTTATGGCAAATTAAGTTTATTTTTCGTGTAATGTATCTGAGAGCGTCTAAAACATTAAAAGGTTATTGACTTCAGGACTATATAGGTTCCTTTTAGATAATTAAGCTTATTTTATATTAAAAACTTGCTTTTATTTGTTATTTAGTGTCTAATAAATTAGAAGTTATATATTATAGATATTACGTTTACCTAGATTAAGATGAATTTAAAATTGGTAGCACAAATATTATTAAAACACGATTCTGTAAGACGATCATCGAATAAGTTGATAATGGGTATTTCAATTAAATAAGAAAAAAAAAATTTAAAATTAGTTAAATCCATTAAATTTGCAATTTCGGTTACAACGGATATAAAATATCCGGTTTCGTTGCTAGATAATAATTTTATCTTATAAAAAGTTTTGCTTAAGTTTGTTGGTAATTGTAATGTAAATAGTTTAAACGAAATCTTTCTAACTGTCAAAATGTTTTCACTAAACTATTGGAAAACGAAAATAAATGAAAATATTCGCAAATTAGATGTTTTACTACACCTTCATTGTTTTAATCCCCTGGGATGCAAACGGTTTCTGTTCACACATAACATCACTCCCGCAATCTCCGAAGGGGTAGACAGAGTCAATAAGACAGCAAGCCCCATTAACCACGTTCAGCCAAAAATAAAACTGGGCTTGGTTAGATGGAAAATTGTGAATAATAAGTGACAAGTGGCTAGCTCGTCGCCTACACAATCACACACCCAAAACGATATACCATTAATGGCCTTTTACGACATGCTAGGTAAGGAACACAGTTGGCACATTCTTTTTTAAGTCCCAGACCAACATCGTACAACAGGTAAAAGTAAGAATGTTTTTTGGATTTGTTTTATTTTATTTTTGGCTGAATGTGGTTAAAGGGGCCTGTGGTCCCTCTGACTCTGCCTACCCTTTCGGGGATTATGGGCGTGATGTAATGTTATGTTACTTTTACCTTTTCACCATTTTCCACTCCTTTTTGAAGTACAACCATAATCTAAGGATATTTCAATATTGAAAAAACAGGTACCTAAGCAGTTTAAACTTTGAAGAAGGACGGAGGCTACTTTTTATCCCGAAAAAAGTTACAACACGAGTTAAGACACCACAGGAGATACGACAGTCTCTTGACAGATCGAAATTTACGCAAGCAGAGCCGCGGGTAAAAGCTAGTTATAGCAAACGTCACTATACTAAATACACAAAACAAATTCTGCTCTAATGTGTCACTTCGACACCTCAATTAGTTATAAACTCCAGCTCCATGCCGTCAATTTCAGTATGGAGGATGCATGATAACTATATAAAAACTGTACTTGAAACTTGATGCCAGGTGTTATAAAGATATCATCTACCTAGCATTATGATCCGTGCTTAGATGAGGTCCGCTTAGACCATGATCCAGGATTAAGCGAGTCTGGTAATAACATTGAAGCGACTGCCGTTCTGACCTTCTAACCTTAAGATAGGGGAACCAAACAATTTCAGGATCATGTTTACAAATCCATTGTTTGCATTTGCAGGTTTCATCAAGATATTTTTCCTCACCGCCGAGCAAGTGGTATAAATACGTAGGTACATAGATTTAAAAAATTCAGAGGTACGTGCTTGGGTTTGAACCCGCACCTCTTGGTTATGAGGCACATGTCCTTACCATTGAGCTACGAGTGTAATACGGAATCTCGACGCACAAAATGTAGATGAACGCTAATACGATGCCACATGATTGCGATGCACGTTACATGTCATGTAGTATCGCAGCGGAGATCCATCGCAGTAACGTGCATCGAAGTCAAGTAGTATCGCAGCGGAGATCCATCGCAGTAACGTGCATCGAAGTCAAGTAGTATCGCAGCGGAGATCCATCGCAGTAACGTGCATCGAAGTCAAGTAGTATCGCAGTGGGGATCCATCGCAGTAACGTGCATCGAAGTCAAGTAGTATCGCAGTGACGATCTATCGCGGTAACGTGCATCGCAATCATGTGGCATCGTATTAGCGTTCATCGACATTTTGTGCGTAGAGATTCCGTATTACACTCTTGAGCTTAGCGGAGGTATCCGCTACTATCGTGTCATAAAGACAGACTAACATAAATTCACGCCATATTTCCTTAAACTTCCCCAAATTTCGTCCTTGAGTCGAGCTTACATAATCACGTAGATACACACGTTACAACACCCTCGATATTACCCCTCGCTCTTTAATGATAACACAACACTCAAAATTCGGAGTAAACATTTGTGCTCCACATTCAAATATTGGGCCAACAATAATAAGCTTGTACTGCACGAACGTTCTTCGCTTGTTGATTGAAATGAGAAGAAGGTACTCCATTGTGTTCGTTGTAAGATTTGGGGTAATCTTTCGGAGTATATCGTTTTGGATGGGACTCGAAAATAATGTATCAATCGTCTTTTGCGTAGCATGTCGTGAAAGACGACTAATGGTGTATCAGACATTTTGTTCGTGATGATATAGGCTGACTGCTTTTTCACAATTTTTCATTTAACCCAATTCAAGTTTTAGGTAAATGCTTAAGTGCTTATTGTTCCTTGGACTCTGCCTACCTCTCCAGTGATTCCGGTATCTACGTGTACCTATCTCATGCTTTTTTTCTGATGCACATTTTTTCTGATCAACCTAATTTACACTGAGAAACCTTAAATATAAATAAATATCAGACTACATCACATACATGATCTGACTCCAAGGTAAGCTTAAGCACTAGTGTTACGGATATCAGAAACGACAATAATATATACTTGAATATTGGATATTAACACCCAGACACAGAGCAAACTGTCCTGGGTGGGGATATAACCCATAAATCTTGGCACACGGGGCAGGGTCACCACTGAATGTGCCATCGAGTTTGCTTAAACTTAAAAATTACTCCCACCTTAAAGTTCAAAGCCCTCGTAAAATTTTCCGAACACCAGAACCGGCTAGACGGTATGACGCCGTAAATCCCGAACATTCCCGGTCAGAATTTCTCGCGCATTTTGTACTCAGGTTTCCCAGTATAACTGGAAACCAAAAAAGTACTACCTTCACGGGCGCAGCGAATGCACATTCCGAAAGGAGAGCGGGACTAACGCCGGGCTTATCCTGGTTTAGTGGCGGATGTGGTACAAAAAACGCTAATCCGGGATTAGCTGAGGCAAACCACGTGGACTCGTGATATTTCTGAGGGCGGACGCATTAATGCTTGGATGGGGTGCGGCGGCACTGCTAGCGTTTTATTTTCAGTGTCAGAAACCAATATAAAATAAAATATATATATTTTTTTATTGGTAATGCGATACATCCTTTTCGTCCTAATGAAAGCAGCTTACTCCTCATGTCCTCACGTTGATTTAAATATTAAACGTGCCACTGGATTTACCAAACCTATTTAAAATTCAAGCTTGGGGTTGAGGGAAAACTTTACAAGGAAACCTTCACATACAAATAACTATAGATGTGAAACCATGTGACCTAGACCTATCAAAAGGAAACTTGCACACATTGTCATTTGAACTATAGACGTTACGCCATTAGAAACAGACAAATTGGAATTTATCTGGTAAGCGATCATTTAAATTTCTATTAGATTTCCAGTTACTGATACAGACACACACACACACATTCCAAATACGCTGCTATCTATTACTATTATTTCAACTTTGCTCAATAATAAACATTCTAATAAATAAGTTTTAAATGTTATAAATTAAGTTAAGCAACTAGCGCCCAGAGCGTTATTCGATCACAATGTTCTATGTCCTTGATAATTGTCACCTGACTCCAGCGAATCAAGCAGTTTGCTTAGTGCAGTTGTCGCTAAATAATGTATATGATCTATAATGTGTATATTGGCAAATAAAGATTATTATTATCAAGGACAAAATGGCACAACCTCAATCTATCCATTATTTGGATTGTAAATTTGCTCATAACGTATCCCAAAACCATATAGCTTGCACAGGGGACTGACATGGAAGCTTAACCCTCACTCCAAAGACTTTGAGATAAATTAGTTAATTTGTCTTACACAGATGGCCGTGCAAAGGGTTTAACTACTGGATAATGTTAGTTACTAGACCACCGCATAGGTAAGCTAACGTGCAGTTACATCCGAGGATTTCTCTAGTTTTATGCGCGGTACAAAAAGCTGGAGGTAAATTATTTAATTGTGCGGATTTTGTTTTGCATGCATTAAAATGCAAATTTAGCATTTATGCTAAAATAATCACGCTGGGTACTTGCTTTCGTGGATAATAGAATACGGCCTATGGGTTGCATTTTAGTAAGTCGTATTGGCTAAGGTTATACATTTTATATATTGATTCGCGGCAGTCAATCACAATTTCAGCGACAGTGGCGGAATCTGAAGAAAAACCAAATATCGCCAATTAAATTATGCCTCAGAATCTCCTAACTCTGAGATTCTAAGCTAGATTTCATTTAATAGGGTACCTACCTATTTGTAACTGTGAAACACTCCTGTTCTTGTCATTCCAATTCAATCTAATCCAAGTGATCAGCATTTAAGGGTATCAACTACCGCAATCTCAGCGTCTAAGAATATTAGAAGGCTATGGTTAAACACTGATGGTTTTTGTATATATATAGCATATACTTAAGTATATTTGAGATAGGAGTGCTTTAGATCCATCCATCAGCTCCACAATATATGCAACTAGGATCAATGTAGGTAGCAATTTCCAATTACTAGTACATTGACGCCTTAGCATTCGATAAGCCGTAAGCTATCACATTGAACCATTGAGGATTAGAATGTGATTTAAACACGCCATTAACAATAATTAGGTATTATAACAATTTTTCCATCGTTAAGCTTTGTCAGGGTCCGTTTCGACTATGATCGTGAAAAATCTATTACATTGAAGTAACTGTTATTACACTCTCATTGCCTTTAAATAAGGGAACCACACAAATTGGATCTTCGTTACACAACCTTAGTTAAGTATTATTTCAATCTGCAGGTTCTCTCACGAATGTTTTCTTTCTTATCGAACATCCAGCATCAACTTGTGATCCCTGGACCCAATCCAGGGCACATATCTCTGAAGTTAATTATATAGATAATATTATTGACCCAGCGGAATCTACAAAAAGACACACAGGCGGGACACTCAAAAGAAACATAACTCTAGAGGATGATCAGTACACAACATAGCATCACCAACAACCCCAACCCCGCCAATTCAAATTCAAATTCAAATTCAAATTCAAATTCAAATTCAAATTCAAATTCAAATTCAAATTCAAATTCAAATTCAAATTCAAATTCAAATTCAAATTCAAATTCAAATTCAAATTCAAATTCAAATTCAAATTCAAATTCAAATTCAAATTCAAATTCAAATTCAAATTCAAATTCAAATTCAAATTCAAATTCAAATTCAAATTCAAATTCAAATTCAAATTCAAATTCAAATTCAAATTCAAATTCAAATTCAAATTCAAATTCAAATTCAAATTCAAATTCAAATTCAAATTCAAATTCAAATTCAAATTCAAATTCAAATTCAAATTCAAATTCAAATTTTAATTATAGTTATAATCGAGTAGGAACTCGAATACCGGGACACAGCCGGCTTTATCACATCTCCTCGTGGGATCAATGGATGCAGCTTCCAATTACGCACGGAACCTAGCGCTTAGTGTTCCCACTAGGCTAATTGCTCTTAGATCCTGCAATGAATTTCCTGAGAGATTGTTCAAACAGGCACTATGTGAGTGGTATATATCCTAAAATATATATATTCTAAAGGGTACCAGGTATATTTAAAAACAGGTTGGTTTAAATTGATTTTATTTTGAATTAACATTTAAAAGCCAGCAAGATATTCGCCAAGGAATGATATGGAGGGGTACCTGATGATTAAGAGATTCAGAATTATTTATTAGCTATATTAATATAATCCTATAATTTCCCAAAAGAAGCAAAAAGTTGGTTAACTATAAATTTGGAGATGCATGTCTTGACTAACAACGATTCATCATTCACTCAACGATACCTAATACAATAAATGACATATTCAAATTACTCGGTATTTGACTTACGAAAAATATTTTACAATATTCATGTCGTAATTTATAAGACTGTTATATTTCTCTAGCCTTTACTTATAAGGGTTATTACAATGGTTTGTACTTTGAGAAGTAAATGCGTTAAAAATTAATTTGTGAAAGAATAAGGTTCTACTTTTACCACAAATCTGTGGCTATTGCATCTACAACTTTAAAACTTAGAGAAAGAACTCCTCTAAAATAGAAGGAAACCAAGCAGGTATATACCTAGTTACTTTAAATGAAACAACTACCATTATAGTGTGAAGTTACAGTGTAATTTAGACACCAAAAACCGCCTTACACAAGGTAGGGCGGCGTGCAAACGCCATATACTTTATGAAACAGCTACGGTGTTCTGGAAAATATTGCTGCATCTATCTAAGACACAATGTTTGTTAGTAAATTCGGAATACTTCCTGGCAAGTAACCTATTTGAAGTTGAAATATAAAAGGCATTTTATATAATCCTTAATTAATCGTTTTTAGCTAAATGATTGTTGGAATCTTATCTTGACTTTGGAAAAAGACGATTTTGAAAGTACTAGTTTTAGTAGCAAAAGCAGTTCATAGCTAAGTTCTAATAAAACAATATAATAAATAAATAAATATCGAACTACATCACATACATTCATCTGACTCCGAGGTAAGTAGCTTAATAACTTGTGTTACGAATATCAGAATCAATAGTGGTATTACAAATGTATGCTTAAATATTGGATATTACCACCCAGACACAGAAAAAACACATTCATCACACGAATGTTTGTCCTGGGTGAGGTTTGAACCCACAACTTGGCGTATTGAGCAGGTTTATTACCAAATGCGCCATCGAGCCAGACAAATATGTTAGCGCATGACACACTGTTTAAGATCGGACAGATTCGAACACAGCCCTGGTTGACACGATTCGCTCTTTCATGCGCATTTCCTAGTTAATGCAGACGGCCTGCTGTTAATTGTACTTAAGTTACTATGGTATCGCAAAAAATTGCTGCATTTTGCATACAAAAAATTACAAAAATTTGCGCCAACTAACCATATGTAATAAATAGTTAGTGTATTACAATTGATATGATGGTTTCATGTCCATAGGTATTTAAATGTTTACTAACTTTTTATCACGTAGCCTTTCCTCACCTATATTCCTCCTAACGTTAGGACGTTTTAGATGACAGTGCTAAAAAGTTCTTAAAACACCTATTACGCCCCACATCTTAAAGACAGATTGAGGAATTTACTCATGGAATTGCCACTGCTACCTAAAATCAATACCCTGGTACCTCATAAGCCACTTACGTTTTACTAACCTAGGTGATTGAAAAACTCCTACGTCCAATAACTGTTACAAACAAGTGCAGCCACGACGAAGCAAAATGCAAGTTCACAATTTATATTGGACAACCGAACCACACAGCATTGGGTGACGTCCACACTGCACACTTACGTACATAAAATGTTATACACTTCGACTTCGGCATAAATAACAGTATACACTTCGGCTTTGGACTGCTCTGGTGAATGTTGCAACGTCAGTCGCAGGTATTTTTCGTTTAGAATACAGGACGCGAGAAAATCTCCTTTCTAAGAAACAGTTCATTCTTCTTAGTTAGAAACTATAGGCTATAGTGCATTACTTTAAAAGTGGCTATTACACATCGCTTTTTAATATAATTGTACTTAAAGATACTAAAATGAACTTTATCCTGACGAATCTCATAGCTCACAATTAAGTTTATGCTCATGATATGTGTACTATGTAGACAGCCAATAACCATACAAAACTTGCCCTGCAAGGATTTAAATAACACCTCAAACTGTGTATCGTAGCTTGACCACCCAGCCTGGCTGTCTGCTAAAAGGATTGTATCAGTATTATAAAGTGACTTTTTCTACTGTGAAACTACTAAATCTTAATCACATATGGGCAGAAAACAGAAATTTTTACGTAACCAAGCCACTTCAATAACGTGTCTTAACAAAGTTTCGTACAGTCACCCTTACAACAAATTTCTGAATTCGTATAAAATATATAAAAAAAAGAAAATTTTAAGAAAAAAAAAGCCTACAATCTCATTTGTGTGGACGGGTTTGTAGTTTGTAGTAGATAGCCTATTCTGAATCGGAGCACGCTCAACATCAGCATTCGAAGGAGGTAATGTATAGTGACTTGCGTTCGCTTGTTAATAGGTGATAAAAAAATTGATATATTTTTAAATAATAAAGCTACATCATTTTTTTACGTTGTACTATAAATTTAAAGTTATCTACATTGCTTATGAGTTTTGTCCTCCTTTAGCTTCAAGTCTGATGTTTAGTCGGAGCCCTCAATAGTAAGATATCAGTGCCGTGTTTATAATGAGAGCATATATGTGACTAATTCAAAATGACGTCATATGTTTAATATTGGACTACATCACATAGGTACATTGATTGATCTAACCTCTGTTATGGATGTCAAAACCAGCAGTGGTATTTAACAAACATGTACTTAAATATTTGATAATAACACCCAGACACAGAACAAACACGCATAGGAAAGGGTCACTTCCAAATGCGCCATCAAGCCAGTTAACCATTGAGATAGAACCGCCCTCAAAACTCTAAATGTAGGCACAGGAAATTGTACACAACTCACACCCCAGGCCGTGATGCGTGTTCCTTCCACACGTACGTTTTACATAAAGAATAGGTACTAATCAGTTCAACTCAACACAATGGGTGCCAATACAAGCTCCCGCTGACACCCAAACAGCGGTCAGAATTTACGAGACCAACTGCCCAGTGTACGAAAGAACAGTGAGACACATAGTATGATATATTGTATTTAAACTTTAACAAAGTTCCATGTTGGTCTGGGATTTAAAAAGAATGTGCCAACTATGGTCCTTGCCTAGCATGTCGTAAAAAGCGACTAATGGTATATCGGGTTTTGGGTGCGTGATTGTGTTGGCGACGAGCTAGCCACTTGGCACTACTGTTTTACAATCTACCATCTAACCCAGCCCAGCATTATTTTTAGCTAAATGTGGTTAAGTGAGCTTATTGCCCCTTGGAGTCCTTCGAGGACTACAGGCGTGATGCTATGCTTGTTAGTCCCAAGACTGGAAAAAAAAACATGACTGTCTGGAGAATTTATCTATTTATTTATCTTTGTTTTCGTCTAACCACTTTAGCACTGAAAACCCGAACTCTAAGGTGTTGATGTCGACGATTGACCGAAAGTTGTTTCTATTGTTTATTTTCTTTAACAAAAATACTAAATCTGTACAAAATAGGTCTAAACCTAATTATTAAATTTAAATCCAATATAATATCTAAAGCACGACAAAATGTTATGCACCAAGGATTGTAATAAATTAAGCACTAAAAAATTTTAACTGGAGATTCTTCACTGGTACCCATTTCGTTAGATCAACACCCTTATTATCACTCCAGTTACGGTCATCGCATTAAACCGAACTGCAATACAAAATATATTTATTGACCAGATTTTCTTTTTACAAAATTTTCTCACTTTACTCTATTAAATTTGTTTGACATCTTTTTCCTATTATTTTTTATATTTTTTGTAACTATTAGCGCAAACTTTTCTCCGCTTTATGTGGGAGGGAAAACATCATATTAAGTTTTTTCAATTTCTTCAGTTCAAGAAGATGTATTTTAATTCTATAAAAACTTGAAACATTATAAATGTTTGAAATAATTTATACCACTTACGCTCTGATTCATGCATAATTCCTAAATGTAAAGAAAATTTACTCCAGAAATATTATTATGATTAACTTCTATAAAACATTTTCTTACTATTACTCCTTGTATTTTATAAGTCATGAATTGAAAACACAATAATATATTTCTCTTAAATTCTGTGTACAATACATTACATCGAATTACGAGAATTCTGAAATTCTGAGTTTTATTTTATTAAGACCTTTATTAACATAAATATAAAAATATTCATAACGTAGGTACTCGAAATAATTCCATTGCGTGGAAATAAATTCATCAAGATAATGTTCAAAGGGCATATATTGTAGTGGTATAAGTAAAAGAAAGGAGAAAATGTGAAGGCATGCTCTTAATATAATATGCTTGGTATGACATTTTTTTTTTTGAAAATTTGTTTAATTTTATTCAAATGTTTATTAAACGTGTACATTCTAAGGTTCCATTTAAACACACCTGATATTATGAAAGGAGGTTAATGGAAAATGGAATGTGGTATATGTAAATATGAAAAAAGTGCTTGAATTACAATTTACACACTTTTTTTTACTTATGTTTTTGTTGCATCTACGTTTGAAATCAGAACACAAAAATCAATATAAAATAATTCATATACATTATACATAAAATAAATATAGCACGTGTCCCAATAAAACCAACTTTTAACTCTGGGTTCAACTCTCTGACCGCAACAGCAATACCCAGACTGCCCCTAGTGGAGGCAGGGTGTCAGTATCGGGCAGGGGGTCCAAAGAGAGTGCTCCGAGCAATTTGCATTTATTTACTGCCTCAGGTAAGGCATGTGCAAAACAAAGGTTCCATGGACTTTTTGCTGAGTCCCGAATGTTCTTATTTGGAAGCGTAAATTTTCTTTTATCTTTTTTTTAAGATGATGAGAGTAGGCCGATCGTTTTATTGGGCCAGTTTACTTTCGGGAACAGATGGAGAGATTATGAATTGTGTTTATGCAACGTTAAATATGGCCGTATCTGATGGATAAGTTAATTAAAATCACAACAAATTTTTATTACTTTTTCACTAACAAAGCCTAGTTTATTTTTTGTCAGAAAGTGGTCAAAGGCTTGATGTCCCTTAGACTCGGCCTATCCCTTCGGAAATTAAAAGGCGTGATGGTTTATTTACAATGTAAAATAAATAAGCAATTGTCATCATCTTCAAAGCGTCATGTCCCGTTCATAGTCAGGGTCTGCTTGGGTTGGACCATCCTTAGGTTAGCGAATTTAGTTAAATAACCTAATAAACCTGCATAAACAAATGACAATGTAATGATTAAAGCGATTATCATCTAAACCTCATCACATTAGCATCAGATCAGCTATCAAGTAGTCAAACCAAGCAAATCGATTCATGTGGTTACAATATTTTCTCTCACGATAATGTCATTATTCGTACATGTTAATTTGAAAAATTATGGAATTCTAACCGGGTTTGAATCAACTACCTTTGCTGGTGAGCTTTCTTTTGATACTCCTCACTAAATACATACATAAATAATATCATGACTGAAATCCCCGAAGAGGTAGGCACAGGCAAAGGGGCAGCAAGTTCCCTTTACCACATTCAGCTAAAAACACTGTATCATATATAATACAATACGAATTAATTTTATACCTTAATGCTATATTATAAATACCTTCCAATAAAACATTAATACCGTAGAAACCATCTACTCAGTACCCGATAAGTCCAACGCAGTTTGTGTAATTAAATCTGTTGTTCTGATATTTACCGCGTGGGAAGTTATCGATATTTTTATCGGCAATATAACCTTAATTAAGGGCTGTTATGTGATATCCTGTTGACTTTTGCAATTGGTTTTGTAATTCTAGATAGTGTTGTTGAAAGGGAGTGGGTTTGTTTTTGGTTACTGTTGCGTCTTAAATACTGAACCATTTATTATTTTATTTTAAGTACTAGCTGTGCCAGCGGTGTCACCTGCGTTTATGGTTAATATTATAAAGACTATTTCCGTCATACATGATTTCTATGTAACTTTAACAACCAAGGCTGCACACGCGACGGAAGCTTAAAAAATGGAGTAACTTCTCCCGTTTTCCCAACATTTCCCTTCACAACTCGGCTCTTATTAATTGTAGCGTGATGAAAAGTATACCATAACCTACCCAGGAGTATGAAGAATATTTGTACTAAGTTTCGTTAAAATTCGTCGAGTAGTTTTTGTTTTTATAAGGAACATACAGACAGACAGACAGACAGACAGACAGACAAAAATTTAACTGATTGCATTTTTGGCATCAGAATCGATCACTAATTACCCCCTGATAGTTATTTTGAAAATATATTTCATGTACAGAATTGACCTCTCTACAGATTTATTATAAGTATAGATTACATGTTGCGATAAGTGCAAAAAGGATAAGGTACCTACTGTATAAATGAATACTGTTCACGAGACCTAGAATAATAACATTAAATTTTGTCCAGCATAGCAATTAATTGACGAAATCTACATAACGCAAGCGGACGAAAGATAAGTGATAGTTTCGAAAGATTTTTATGACTGGATCGAAGGCGCATTCGGTAGTGAGCCTGCCCCATGCGCCAAGAGTTGTGGGTTCGATCCCTGCGCAGGACAAACATTCATAATATGATGAATACTTGTGTTTGATCTATGTCTGGGTCCAATATTTAAGTATATATTTGTAATAACGCTGTTGATTCTGATATCCTTACCACAAGTGCTCAAGCTACTTAGGAATAAGATTAATGTATCTGATGTCTTCGGATGTAAGTATGTAAAAAGATTTTAATGAGAAATATAGTAATATATTATCGAATATAAATAATAATAAAGAAAGCTGTAAAAGTCACTTATCATCCATTTTTTTTCGAGTATAAGTCCATATTATCACAAACACCCAGACCTAATAAAAAGAAAGAAAAAATAATTAAAAAAAAATTCAGTATATGTAAATAGATACATTTCAAACAAAACAAAAGAATTGTAACGTACATGCTGAAATAGTCGCTACTCAGCTTATGTCGTGACATCAGGGATGCCATGACGCTGGTATTCTGTGGTGCCCGTGTGAGAGAGACGATATCTAGGTATTAAGTCTCTCTATAAGGGTAACACCACAGAGTAATAATATACTACGTACAACAGAGGGTCACTGCCCATACTTGAAAAGTTACTGCTATAACTCGCGCAAGTACAGCGACAGTGGTGAGTAATTGGAACTACAGCAAAGTTTAGTCTGTTTGTCAGGAATAATACAAGATGGCTCTACAAGCACAGGTTAGTTGTTTCTAAGTACCTAATAATACGCCATCTGTGTAAAATTCATGGTTTTAAAACAAAGATTATTTTGGTTTGCTTCTGACGAAGATATTTTATGTTTTTCACTTAAATTTAATAAATTATCTAAGAAATAACGTAAATTCAGTTTTATCTCTCAATCAATCTAAATGATGCCTGTAGCGACATCTGCCTGTGTCAAGTCTATACGAAATCTAAAATGTATGTGACTGACCAGACCTGGTAACACTAACCCGCACCTTGCTTTTGACGCAAATTTTAACCATTACGACAGAAGCATATGGCTTCTGTCGTAATGGTTAAAATTTGCGCTATACGTAAAACCATTACACTCTACCCTCGATTTACACTTTTATTACGATTGTCGAGCGGCGCAGCGGTCAGCGCAATTAACATTCGATTAAGAATTCAGGTACTTTCGCCGCGGATTAAATTGGATGGGTAACCGAAATTTAAATATTATCGACTATTTGCGTTAAATATTACCGATCGTTAACGTTTTTCTATCAATTTTTAAAATGCAATTGTTCTATATTATCATGACCAGATAAACTCAAAAATTAATTAATAATTCCAAGCAATTAAAAACCGAACTTGAATAGGAATTAAAAACAATCAATGTATGAAACAAGGACTATTTTATAAAGCCTTGTAATGGTTTGTGTATGCGGTCTTCAATCCAATTTATTGCACACAATTTTCTCATTCTCATCTCACAATCTTTATATCCCGTGGTAGCCTTTACATGAAACTAAAGATACTGAATTTCCAGGTCAGTCTGATTCTACATAAATATATTATACCTGTAAAATCAGTTTTAATAAAAATGTATAACCTCTTCATTAACACTTAAGGACTCGCTAATGGGTCTGGTGGACCCAGTCCCTTGTATTTTGTTGAACCACCAAAAAAATATGAAGTTTGCGATGTTGCCTTTATTAGTACCTTTCGACAATAGTGTGGCGCGGTAGATTACGATCTAAGTTGTCAGTTAGCGAGCTGCGTGTGAGTGCTAAGGACGTGAAAGGTGCGTATGGGTCTCCTGGACCCGCTAGCGACTAAATACGTATGTATTTTTTATTAAGTTATTTTTGGTTGTTTACTCTTTTGTTACTTTATTTCGTAGAAAATGATAGAAGAATGGATAAATGAAGAAATAGAAAACTATTCTATTCTATTCTGTGTCAAGACGAACACAAAGATGGCCGCTTTATATATTTTTTGGGTTATTGAATATTTGTGGACTAAACACATACATCATTCAAAAGGCCACGGTACTGTCCTATGACCTCACAAAAAGAGATCTTATCAAAACATTAGCTATTTCATTGATTGAACCGTACCTACATGTAATATTCCACAGCATATCAAAACCCGTATCCGAAACATAATACCAGAATTAGAACCAACTGCAGCATCCAATGCATTCATACCAACGAGTGGACGAAAAGTACGTTGCGGTCTATGTAACTGGAAGAAAGAGGAAAACCAAGGTCTTTTGTGCTACATGTAATACACCAATTTGTGGAGAACATATGAAACAGATTTGTGCGAATTTTTATAGCTTAGTTTTATGTAGAAATAACTTGAAAAGTGATTTTATCCCAAAGAAGACAATCTAAAATTTGTTGATTTCCAAAGTTGATTTTGCATGTTCCTATAATTAAAAATCTCTGATTGTTATATTTTCTTAGTAGATACATTATAGTAGTATATTAAAATATAAAAGATTTTGTTAAATAACGATAGTTATATAATTTATAACAATTAGTTTAAGTGTGGTCAAAAAACTATGCCAAAATTCCTTCTATTTTTGTACGAACTAATGATAAAGAAAAAACAATAAATATTCGTTTTTTATTACATAAAAGTTTTTCTTTTGAATATAATTAACGGTAATAATAAATACCAACCACTTTTATTCATTGGTTTAAAAAAAAACATGTGATATGGTAGTGGGTCCGCTGTACCCGGTAGCGAGTGTTTGTGTTACTAAATAAGGCGCGAGTCCCTAAGTGTTAACATTTCCGATTCTACTATTAAGAATCGGCCTACTTGATAGTAACCTACCAAAAATATAAAAAGTATAATAAAATTTTTAGTCCCACGTTGGTCTGGGAACTAAAAAGAATGTGCCAACTGTGTTTCTTGCCTAGCATGTCGTAAAAGGCGACTAATGGTATATTGGGTTTTGGGTATGTGATTGTGTAGGCGACGAGCTAGCCACTTGTCACTACTTTTTCACAATTTTCCATCTAACCCAGACCAGTTTTGTGTTTGGCTTAATTTGGTTACAAGGGCCTGCTGCCCATTTGACTCTGTCTACCTATTCGGGAATTATGGGCGTGTTGTTATGTATGTATAATGAAATTACAAACGCAACACAAAAAGTTTTACAAGGCTCGCTTCATTCTTTCGCTTCGTGTCTCCGATAAATGCAAATAACTAGTAAATAAATCGGTACGGGACGTTTTCCTTCGTCTTCCGAGCAGCGAAATCATTGTGCCCTATTTACATTTTAAATGTTTTGTCTTGAGATGTCGCTGCCTGGAGGGTAGACGCCGCAACCTTTCTTATCATTTGATAGGCCAGCCCTTTATGTTAAAAACTGTTTCGGTAACAATATGAAATGCCGAAAATGACCTTTACACAGAAACGGTTTTCTGAGCTTATTTAGGTCAGATGGAGCTCACTGGTAAAGATACGATCTTTATACTCGTTTGGGTCAACACTTAAGCATATTCCTTAAGATTTTCAAATCAACGTTGATTCAGAATAATTCGAAAACAATTATAACTATGTACGTCTTTTAAACTTTCGCGCTGATTTATTCATACATAACATCAGGGATTATGGAATCCCTGAAGGGGTAGGCAGAGTCAAAGGGGCAGCAGGCCCCTTTCACCACATTCAGCCAAAACAAAACTGGGCTGGATTAGATGGAAAATTGAGTAAAAGTAGTAACACGCGCTGATTAATAGTCATCTATACTTATAATAAATCTGTAGAGAGGTCAATTCTGTACATGAAATATATTTTCAAAATAACTATCAGGGGGTGATTAGTGATCGATACTGATGCCAAAAATGCAATCAGTAAAATTTTTGTCTGTCTGTCTGTCTGTCTGTCTGTATGCTCCTTATAGAAACAAAAACTACTCGACGGATTTTAACGAAACTTGGTACAATTATTCTTCATACTTCTGGGCAGGTTATAGTATACTTTTCATCACGCTACAATCAATAGGAGCAGAGTAGTGAAGGGAAATGTTGGGAAAACGGGAGAAGTTACTCCATTCTATAAGCTTCCGTCGCGTGTGCAGCCTTAAAGGTTAAAGTTACATAGAAATCATGTATGTCGGAAATAGTCTTTATAATATTAACCAAAAACGCGGGTGACACCGCTGGCACAGCTAGTTTCCAATAAACCTCTCAAAAGATGACGTTAAAAACGTGATAAATTAGGTTTATAACATGCTCACGAAGTATTCTTCTGTTGCATAAATGCAAATAACAAAAAACGAATACGATTGATCGCACCTAAGTCCATGAGCTCATCACACCTAACTACGAGAAAGAAGTTTCAATTTTAGGACAAACGTGTTTATTTGTAAAATGCTATTTGAAACTAAACGTATCGAATACTATAACTAGTCAAGGAATCCGTCTGTACAGTAAAGATAACCAAGCGGGCTTAGGGTGGCTGTTCTAAGCCTCCCCGAGGGATCTGAGACCTTTGACTAGACAGAACTAATAAGATGAGCTGCGTATTACACTGTAATTTTAATAGATAATCTTGGTTACTGACAGATGCGTACTAGTAGCTTTTTAGTGTCATGTTACTCAAAGCTCTTCCTACTGTGGCAAAGTACTCAATGAAATGGTATATATAAATATTATTATGATTGCCAGATCGACATCCATGGTATATTTATAAGCACAGTGTGTCAATATGTCTCAAAATATGTTTATGTTCATGTTTTTTAATCTACAACCTAAGAAAATTCTTGCAAAGGTAGAAATTTTACGCTGTATTACATATATAAATCATGATTAACGTTAGAAATTCCTAATGTCAAAATAATCACGACGCACCGTCTCAATAGCGCGGGTATTTTTTTAAACCTTAGCCCTTACCTCGAAGTGACAATCTCGTCACCTAACTATCACCAACCCAATATGTATTTTACAACCAGTCGACTTTTACGACACGCTAGCCAAGGACTACAGTCGTTACAATGATTTCAAGTCCTAAACTAACATAGGATATATCATATTTATCTTTAGATGTCAAAAACTATCTACGTAGCTATGTGTATATGCGCGTTTATGTAAACGGTCTGATGTTTTTACTTAGAAGTTCTTTACGCGCGTAAGGATGAATGCGCGTCAACGTGCAACCATCTGAACTTAGCCTAAGGATTGCTTATCACCTAGAAACAAAAGAACAATGTTGAAAATTATAATTTTCGTCTACAAACGAAAACAACGATGAAAAACATAAATGAGCTACTGCTGTGGCCGCAGCTGTAGAAAGAAATTAGAACTGCCTTGTGTCTATCTCATCGCCTACAAAGTTGCTTTTTACGTAATGTTAGACACGGAAACCTTCATAGCATTCTTTTTTAATTCTTGACCAATATGTGTTTTTCTTACCTATTGGGAGCGGTAGTAGCTCAATGGTAAGGACACGCGCCTCATAACCGGGGTGCGGGTTCAAACCCGAGCGCGTACCTCTGAATTTTTCAAATCAATGTCCGTATTTATACCACTAGCTTGGCGGTGAGGAAAAACTTCGTGATGAAACCTGCAAATTAAAACAACTTCGTTTTTTTATTATTACATATTTTCAACCGACTTTAAAAAAAAGGAAGAGGTTCTCAATTCGACTGAATTTTTATAATTAATTTGTAATCATGGTCCAAAAATTGTCTGGTTCCTCTATCTTAGGGTTACAAAGATTAGATCGCTAGTCGCTTCAATGTAATTACCAGACTCGCTAAATCCTGGATCATGGTCTAAGCGGACCCCGCCTAAGCACAGAACATAACGCTAGGAAGATGATAATACATAAATAAATATCCGACTACATCACATACATTGATCTGAATCCGAGGTAAGTAGCTTAAGCACTTGTGTTACGGATATCAGAATCAACAGTGGTATTACAAATATATAATTAAATATTGAATATTAACACCCAGACATAGAACAAACACAAGTATTCATCATACGAATGTTTGTCCTGGGTGGGAATCGAACCCACAACTCTTGGCGCATGGGGCAGGGTCGCTACCGAATGCGCCATCAAGCCAGTCAAATGATGATATGTTTGTCTTGACTACGTGACGATCACTAGCTACATTGTAGAACACATATAATGTGAGCACAGTTGCAAATGATACCTACATTTCGCATACAAACGAAAACAACGATGAAAAACATATTTGAGCTACAGCTGACCGCAGGCGTCGGTTTTGTCGCAGGTTTCGCGTGCATCTGACATTGACAGCAACGGCCGCAATTACGTAATTAGATTCGGTGAATGTACATTGTACAGACAAAAATAATCTTTTATTTTTGGCTTTATAGTTTACTAGGCTCCCAAAGTCTTATATCGTTAACTTTCGGGTTACTCATTAGATACGAGTTTGTACATAATTTTTTTCTAGCATCTATTTATCTAGCATTTTCTCATGGCTTTTCCTGTATGGCGTTCGATCTCATAAATCTCACAGCGTCAAATGGTACCTATTAATAGAGTTTTGCACCACAATAGGATGCAATTCTATATCCTTTCAAGTCATTCCCCTAGGATTCTTTCGGTTCTAAACTTCCATATATTTTTTTTAATTTGTCGCATGCTACATCCAAAACTGTAATATTACGTCCTGCAATTTATCGTAAGCACCAACAGTCATGACTGCATTAAACAAACACTTTATCCACCAAAAGTAGAAAAACAACACAAACTCCCAGCGTCCTACAGTGAGTCTCACAAAACCGGAGATAATACACATCGCCTTTGCGAGTAAAAATGGCTCCTAATACGTACGTGGAGAGAGTTTAGCTGGTCCATTGAGCTGGCGGCAGCTGAAAGGATCCTTTCATGCGCCGATAACGAGGATGCGATGGCTTAGTGCAGCGGATGTCAAACTGCACAGCGGGTACAAAAAATCTGCCTTTTTTAAACTAAACTCACGCCACTTCCTTTTTTTTTTGGTTTACACAAGGGATTTTTTTACGCACCGTGTCGGACTCCCGGGGCCCTCTAGATGATAGGAGGACCCTGCTCCGCCCAAGGTGGTAGTGGGCGGGGTATACCGACAAGCCCCTGGGATGTACCTCTACGCCTTTATGTAAGGTGCCCACTGGATCGCGCAGCGCTAAGCGACCGTGAACACCCCAGCGTTGGCCCTGCCTCAGCTGGGCCCCCCGCGTTTAGGGGGAGACGACACGGTACACAGAAGGCATCATCGTCGTCTCCCAGATAGGCGGAACCGTGAAATGCGGGTGGGGCCCCGGGCCTTCACCCGCGTGGTCCGCTAGTTCACGTCACTTCCCTAGCGGGTAGGCAGAGAGAACCGAACGCCATATGGAACAATCCTTACATTAGGGGAATGACTTACGCACCATCATGTCATTAGGGGGACCGGTTTGGTATGTGGGACTCCCTTCGTATTAAAGGACCCCCCTCCGGCTAAGATGACGTTAAAGCATCGCCCTTGGTAGCGTTTGTGCTGTGTCCCGGTGTTAATATCCAATATTTAAGTATATATTTGTAATACCACTGTTGTTTCTGATATCCGTAACACAATCTACAAAGGGGCTCTCGCATGCATTCTATGTTCCGTGAAAAACAAGAATGTGTTTCCAAACATACTCGTTATTGAAAGACAATAAATAATCTATATGCAAATATAAAAAGAGGTGGTTGACGAATCTAATGTAGGTTGTATTTTGTTAAACCTTCAAGAAAAATACAGTAGCATACTGGAAGCATAAGGTTTGGTTTGGCTCATTTTGTTTTTTTTTTAGTTATGAGAGTGACAAGGACAACACAATCCACTTTGTGACAAGGGTTTAATAATGGAGTCAGGGGAAATATTGTAACTTTGGCTAAAGTAACAGTGGCTAAATTCTCTGTGATTACTTTGATTTTAGAGTTTTTAATGAACATAAGGAATTAATATAATTTATGGTTATTTTCTCATTAGATGTTTTTTTGATAAAATTGCAACAGTAAGACAATTCGTGTCATATCATATTATTTATTAATATTATACTCATATTTCACATGGCCCATTATTGAGATTCCAAATAATATTACTTACATATTTTTTATAATGTTCAAAAAAAATTTACATTTGATTAATTAATGTATAGCTATCCTGTTTACTTTATCTTAAAGTTTGAAGAAAAAGCGTTTGGCTGAAAAAATCTCCTTAATTGACTTTAACAACGTTTGGGAACCACTTGCCCGATGCATAACTGCATACGGTTTGATGCTAGTCCGGTGTAGCAGTTCGGTTGGCACATAATTTATAGTGGAGGATTTTCGCAAGTAGATTGCTTAAATAGTTTATGAGTCCATTACAAGAGCCAGCGACAGGCGACAATGGATATTGAAATAGGGAATATTGACGCTGACTTTAGAATAATAACTTCAATATTCGCTTTAAGCTACGAAAAAGTTAGTAGTTAGTTAGTTTAATCTAAGTTAAAAAATAGCAAATATTTTGAAAGAAATATTTGAATTATTTGAAAAAAAAAACTGTAACATACTTTCCAAATTTGGACTTGATTAAAACATATCGCATTTTTTATTATAGTCAAATAAAATATTTTTTAACACGATTCCTATACATAGGTCTACAATACAATTGTACATTTCGACAAGGCATTATCGTCTCTAATGTATACATTTTCTTTGATATTAAGAAACGACCTCCGGACACAGTATTGATTATCACTCTCTTTCACCTAATTTCCGATGACGTAGGCAAACCTTCGTACGCGCCATTTTCCCAATCTTGCGCTGCCGAAAAATTAAGGGTCCAAACCTTTTGCACCTTCACAACCTTCATAGTTCACAACTAACATGTGAAACCGTATCTGTTCATCTAATTAACACCTACCGTCCTTCCTGAACTGAGCATTCCGCAAAATGAATTCCGAGCCTACACAAAACTCTGCTCCACCCAGCTTTAGCAATCTGAACTCTATCGTCTTTTAAATAAGAGCTAACCCGCTCGTATTTCAAAGACGTAAAAGTAATTTCTTCTCGCATATTGTAAAATGAACCTTGTGTTGGGTGAATAGGGACTTCTATAAAAACGCAGATTGGTGTAACAGAAAGCTACGAGTTTCAGTGAATAGGTCTAAATAACTCAATTGCACGTCTGTATCTAATTTTCTGGTAAAACCTACTTGTATTAAGAACTTAGTGCTTAGAATATTCTTACCTTAATACAAATTACATACATACATACCCACACGCCTGCAATTTCCGGAGGCATAGGTAGAAGTCAAGGACTGCGAGCTGCGAGCTGCTTGAACCACATTCAGACAAAATAGCATTGAATTGAAATAGAGGCCCATTTCATATAAAAATTTGAGAACACATAAGACTAGATAAGAAATAAATAATTGGTAAATTTGCATAATTATATTTGTTCTTTCAATGCCTGACATCTATCTTTTATACATATAAGGTTTTCGCAGATTACTAGCGTCGTGGCACCCTGCGTCACGGCACATGCTGAGCGGGGACCCATTGGTACTTTATTGTTTTATTCCAGTTGTATGTTTATTGTAAAATTACTGTATTTTAGTGACAAATAAACGTTTATTCATTCGTTTATTCAATTGGGTTAAATAGAAAATAGTGAAAAAGTAATGAAAAACTATGTGAGACATTGTTTTCGATTATCAGACCAACATGGGATTATATAAACTGATGCAAATTTTGCAAAAAAAAAATCAAAGCAATTATATAGAAAGATATGCTACTGCTTTTGAGACACATGTTCTCACTATTGATCAATCTCGAATCATCATTTAGAATAAGCATGCTATTTGTTAAATACAGTCTACATGTTCTGACGTAGAACGTTAAAAGAATCCCTTCAGCATTTATAATAAATAAATATTAAATAAATATCCGACTACATCACATACATTGATCTTACTCCGAGGTAAGTAGCTTAAGCACTTGTGTTACGGATATCAGAATCAACAGTGGTATTACAAATATATACTTTAATATTGGATATTTACACCCAGACACAGAACAAACACAAGTATTCATCATACGAATGTTTGTCCTATGTGGGAATCGAACCCACAACTCTTGGCGCATGGGGCAGGGTCACTACCGAATGCGCCATCGAGTCAGTCATTTATAAATATGTATATGGTATATATTTCTTACTCATTCAAGCAATGAAGCAAGAAATTTCGATCTATTTATACAGACTTCCAAGTTTACAATATTAATAGCTTGTCTCGCCCATACATAACAAAGTTAATGCCAAAAGTTTAACTCGCCAATCGACTTCGATATAAAGAACAAGCTGATATTGAAGTTTGGCCCTCTCAACCATGAGGCTAAAGTAGCCCCGAGGGGGGTAAACCCATCCTAGCCGTATTGATCTCGAGGAAAACTCAAGAAAATCTTTATTTAGGCAAACAAGAGTTTATTGTTTGTTTCAGGAGTCCATATTTTCTCAATCATGGTTGTAAGTTGAAATTGCTTTTAGAGTAATATACCAGTATTCAGTACGATGAAGGGCTGGTTGCTAAGTACATTTAGACCAATACCTTCAATAAGACGGGAACTGGTTCCTCCGAGTATATACAGGGTGATTGGTAATTCAGTCAATTCCTTGAAAGTGGTTGGTGGATTTAGTTTTTCACTCTGATTTTACTTTTCACAGTATTTTTTCCTTATTTCTCTTTCTAAACCCACCTCCATCTACAAACACAGCAGAATAACAATTTTGATTCCGCCGTACACTGCAAGACACAGTATAGGCACGCATCGCAATATCCTGTTGGCCTGTTTGCTGCGGCCCATCTTCCCCACTCACTGCACTCTAGTGTACACTGGCGGCCAGGCAAACAGTGCCGTCGCTAACGCCGCTGAAATATTTGCTGTGTCCGATCGGCGGAATGGTCTTGGTCGGATTATAGGGCTTCTATCCGAACGTAAGATAGATGTATTTGAAATATTTTATTTGATTACCTTCAAAATACTTAGTTTATACAATAAAATTTTTTGGCTCCTTCGTTGGCCTAATGGTAGCACGCGCCGCCTGGACCAAGAGGACCCGGGTTTAAATCAATATTGAAATTACTCAGTACCATTCCGGAGTCAGGAAGTTGGCGTTTTGATCACCCCCGTGCCTCGGAAAGCACGTTAAGCCGTTGGTCCTATGCATGACCTCTCACCGGTCATGTCGAATGGCCGTCTCAATGGACTACGAGAAGTAAGGAGTAGAGCGTGCACCTGTATTTGCGCACACACTTGTGCACTATAATATCTCCTGCGCAGATGGCTAATCCTCGTTGAGATTGGCCGCCGAGACCGATATCGGTCAGGAGGACATTATTATTATACATTACTTTATTACTTTAAGTAATAAACGGAGTGCCTATTTTATTGATTGTTAACCATGCAATCAAAAAGAAAAACGATAAGTAAAATATCTTTATATATATAAAAATCTCGTGTCATAGTTCGATTTTAATGAAATTTCATATGTACACTTGGTAGGTCTGAGTAGGGTGGCCCGCCCCAAAGCTATAACTTAAGAACAGCTTTACCGATTTCGCTAATTATATTTTTTAGTTGTTTTTGTTATTGTCAAGTTCTTATGACAGAAAATAATAAAAAAGTTGCGCGGTAAATTAAAAAAAAATGGGTATTGAAAATCCGAAAACGTGGCGTTACGAAATGCGCCGGGTCAGCTAGTAATATAATAGGTTAAATAATTGCTAAAGTAAACTAATCCTTCACTACTGCTTATCAAACATGGTTTCAACAGCACTATATGCATCTCGCGATTATAAATAGTTGTTTTGTTCTATGTCAAGTTCTTATTTTGTAATTTTTCTTTTCATAAAAGTATAAAAATAATACTGATACTTGCTATAAAATATGCCCGTAAATCTTTATCATTTGTTACAAACTTGCTTTTTACGTTATTTTTTAATTATAGATATGTATACAGGGTCATTTGTAAAACATCAACAACCTCACAGGGGTAGATTACTGTCATTATAAACAACAACGTTTGTGCTACGATTTTTCTTAAATGGATAAAAAAAATGAATTTTCATACAGACTCAAATCAGTTGTTTGGTTATTTAATAATAGAAAGCCGTTTTTTTTTTGTCGATTTAGGAAAAGTCGTAGAACAAACGTTGTTGTTTATAATGTCAGTAATCTACTCCTGCGACGTTGATGTTTTACAAATGACCTTGTATTAGTATTACGTTTTACAAAATGTCGCCAATATTTTTTTATCATTTCATGTCCAATGTAGAAAGTTATCCCAAATCAAAACACGTTTGCCGATGTATAAAGCTGAAATTTAATACTCACAATAAGAATTGTGAGGTACTTACTGTTAAAATAAATTTTGAATTTCAACTCAAAGACTAGACTTAATCGCCTTTGTTAAAGTATCTGAAACTAAAACTCATTGTGTAACTTTCTCATGTCTTCGCGAATCTTTCTTTGATTTAATAAACCCAATTATCTTGAGCTTTTGCTCTCCAAATTGCTTTAATTTCTGCGCCATTGACCTTGCGAAAAATTAAAACTTTTTAAGGAATAAAGAAAACTCAATGACTATATTGTATTTGACTGGCTCGATGGCGCATTCTGTAGTGACCCTGCCCCATGCGCCAATAGTTGTGGGTTCGATCCTAACCCAGGACAAACACTCGTGTGAGGAATACTTGTGTTTGTACTGTGTTTGGGTGTTAATATCCAATATTATTTAAGTACATATTTGTAATATCAATATTGTTTCTAATATCCGTAACACAAGTGCTTAAGCTCGGAGTCAGATCAATGTATGTGATGTCATCGGATATTTATTTATTTATTATATTTTAACCGTCAATAATAACGTTAAAAAATAATGGCAACATATTATATTAGAGAAAATGTTACCTAACATGTTTAGCCATTTGGGCGAAGACCAAGACCCAAGTAATTTTGATGTTTTTGACTGTATTATTCAGTTCATTTTCAGATTATATCCAAATAAAGGATCTAGTTCGTTTTTGGTGATCTTCTCCGCAATATGTCCTAGTTCTAAGCATGGACCAATAATTCCTAGATTTCTAGTTCTTAGATTCCAACTACCACGGACTATCATAATGCTGAGATACGGGAACCAGACAATTTTAATTAGAAAACAACAGACATATTAATGTCTATAGCCCGATAGGTGATTGACATTATGTACAATACCCGGACAAAGTGATTATTTGAATAGTTATTATCAAATTGCCCTCTACTATTAATCATTATTCATAATGCCCGGGCATTATTAATAATGGCCAATTTAACACTTGGTCCATAACATATATATTTAATTGTGTGCAGGAAAATAATATTTTTTAAAAACATTCGCCCCATTTTCATGTTGTCACGGCCTCAAATGTACCCGCCATATAATTTGAGTGCTAGCATCAAATATGCCCGTCTTATTATGAGGCTTGTTCCTTGTAAGACTTAATTAAAATTGTATACCTTATCGCGGCCAAGGAAATTATTCCATTACGCTCCGAGCTAGAGTGGTTTCAGGGTGAGCCATTTTTACATGTTGTTGAGAAAGGAAGTTGGTCAAGAGACTTGTATTTACTTAAATGTGTGTACGGAACTAGTTTTATCAAAAACTTCGGATATCTTTATCGAAAGGTTTTGGTGAAGCAGGACATTTATTGTTTTAGGGTCTCTTATAATGTTGATTATAGCTATGAAACACATATGTACTTGTCAAAATAATATAATTTGAATAAATGGGTAGTCTGGTTGCTAAAAAGTAATTTAAAGTAAGAACTTTTTCGTTAAACATTTTTATATTATAAATGTATAAGTTTTTGTCCCATGTTGGTCGGGCACTTTAAAAGAATGTGCCAACTGTGTATCTTACCTAGCATGTCGTAAAAGGTGACAAATGGTATATGGGGTTTTGGGTATGTGATTGAGTAGGCGACGAGCTAGCCACTTGTCACTACCTTTCACATTTTTCCATCTAACCCAGCCCATAGTCCCATGTTGGTCTGGGACTTAAAAAAAATGTGCCAACTGTGTTTCTTGCCTAGCATTTCGTAAAAGGCGACTAATGGTATATGTGGGTTTGGGTATGTGATTGTATAGGCAACGAGCTAGCCACTTGTCACTATTTTCTCACAATTTTCCATCTAACCCATTGTCCCATGTTGGTAGGGGACTTAAAAATAATGTGCCATCTGTGGTTATTGGCTGAAATGTCGTGAAAGACGACTGATGGTATATCGGGTTTTGGGTGTGTGATTGTGTGGGCGACGGGCTAGCCGCTTGTCACCGGTATTTGACAATTTCCTATCTCACCCAGCCTAGTTTTGTTTCTGGCTGAATGTGGTTAAAAGGGCTTTCTGCCTCTTTGACTCTGCCTCCTTCTTCGGGGATTTTGAGTGTGATTTTGTGTATGTATAAGTTTTTAATAATAATATGTTAGTGTTTTACAGTCACGCTTTAAATGAACGGAATTAGCTTCGGCACCTAGATATTGTTCAAAAGAGATTGCGAGCAAAGTTTAGTATTTAAAAAAAATTTACAGACCTTTTTTAAATATATTGACTTAACCTTAATATGCTTAAAACAAGCGAGGGAGGTATGTAAGGATCGTGCCATATAGCGTTCGGTTATCTCTGCCTACCCCGCTAGGGAAGTGGCGTGAAGTTTAGTTAGTTAGTTAATAGTTTAGAAAGAAATATACAAAAAGCAGAATATTTTATCTTTATAATAAAAATATAGTTGTAGACGGAGAAGATATTTTTAAGCTCCTTAAATTTTCAGTTAACCAAAAACATAACTGAAATAATACTAAAAGTTTTAGTACCTATGAAACCTTAAACATAAAAGAAGGAACACATCAACAATCTTGGAAAAGGCAAAATATTCAGCGTGGCGTTTAAACGAATGGAATAATATAAATAATATTATATTACGAGACAGGACTCGGGAGTATGTGGCAAGCGAAAAGCGTTCTATCTTTCTGGTCTTCGCGGGAGGTAAGATACTGCCTGGAGAAATTTATTCAACACAATCTCTCGCAACTTTGTTTTTAAAAAAAGTTTTTGTTTTTTTGTTTTTACAAAACCACATGACGACATCAAATTCATCAGACATTACGACATCAGACATTAAATTTCAAAACGGTATCTATGCGCATTTTTATTCCTTCCCTTATTACCTTTTTTTCATGAGTGATAAAAAACTACTTATTACCATATGTTACCCGTTAAGGATTAAACAGTAGAAAACTTAGAAATAAATAAATCCATTAATTTTAAAAAATTACAATAAATAAGTCGCAGAGGCCGCTACTTACGCCCGGGCGCGCATACCTGCAACGCTTATTGCGCGAGTGACGAACTGCGCCGGCCGCGATGCGCGCGATTCGCACGAGATGCTGTAGCGATGCTGCTGGTGGGACGCCCACAACAAACGTCGACGTACAACCATAAAAAAAATAAAGCTTATTCATGGTTTAGGAGTACTGCTGCCAAAATTAAAAAAAAATGGCGCCCATGCGTATTTTTAATTCTTTTTTTTTATTTTGTTTTCTGGTAGAAAAGTATTGCCATCCATAAACTTAGTTAGACATTTTAAAAATTACTCATTAATAAGTCCCAGTGGCCGCTACGTACGCTCGGGCGCGCATACCTGCCGCGCTTATTGCGCGAGTGACAAACTGCGCCGGCCGCTAATAAGAGCGGCGCGGCGTCCCGCAGCGACGCGCGCGGTGCGCTCAAGATACTGTAGCGGTCAATGGTCAACGCGCCTCTAATTCGAGGCGTGCGGGTTCAAACCGGGGATGTCCTTCTGGAGACATTTCAAAATATCACAAAAATCTACATGCGCTTTTTTTTTAAACGGATAAGTAATGCGTTACGATATATTATGATCCACTCGAGAGGAGAGAGTGCTGTGTGGACTCCCATTGATTTTTGCATAGCCGATATATCCACTAAACCCTGAGGTACTCCTTATCGACCAATTGAAGAAGTTGCAATGAATCTTGGAAAATACTCCAGTGGCTTCTTTAGTAACATCAAGACAGACCACGGCATTTGCATTTCAAAATGTTAAATTGTGTCGTTGCAATATAATTAGATACAAAATTAACGGGACGAAACTCTATTTGCTCCAAGCAAACTGTCTGTTATGTCCTCAGGACCAAGTTGCAACTGGGCCGAAAAGCCAAGTTGTAAGTACTCATGTACTACATAATGCATATTGCTTTTAGTCCCGCTATTACTAATTTCTGCATTTTGGAGACACGACACTTTAGAAGTCAAATATGGAACTGGCTAGATGTTACGATCTCCGTCAGAGCTACTTTCATCGTAAATTTTTACTCCTAAACCAATATTCAATTTACGCGGAGCTTTATGCGAAATCAGCTAGTACCAAGAGCGATAACTTGATTGATAGCTATTGGAATAAAACAAGAAACAGTTTGGAGCCATTCGAATATTTTACAGGCAGCTTGGGAGATAATGTGTTTGTTTTATATCAGGAACGTAAAATTTTCTTTGATAAAATAAGGTTAAATTTTTCTTTTATTTTTTTTGTCATGTCCCATTATTTGTGTCATAAGGATGAAAACACATAACGCAGTAACTGGCAGACTTTTAAAATAAATAATTTATGACGTTTTATCAGTCGTCGTTTTGAAATATAAATACATTATAATACTGCATTAACTTTTTTATTTATTTTTGATATGAAAACATTTACCATTAGTCAGGTGGAGGTATATTGGAGTTCAATTGTTCAAATTCAATGTGTATCGTATCATCGTTTTTCTCACGATCACCTACTCATTTGTAATACATACATAGCATCACGCCCATAATCCCCGAAGGGGTATTCAAAGTCAAAGGGACAGTAAGCCCTTTTAACCACATTCAGCCAAAAATAAAACTGGGTTGGGGTAGATGGGACATTGAGAAAAACTAGTAACAATTGGCTAGCTTGTCGCCTATACAATCACATACCCAGAACTCGATATACCATTAGTCGCCTTTTACGACATGCTAGACAAGGAACACAGCTGGCAAATTCTTTTCACGTCCCAGACCAACATGGGCATTTGTATTGCTAATCTAATTCAAGCAGAAAAGATCCTGATCAGATCTGATTAGCAAGTTTGACGAAACTAATTGCAGAATTTCCTTTCAACATTAACAAAAAAACTTCACCGAAAAGTAAAACAGCTGCGTCAAAAAAAAACGAAATTAAAAAATTTATATCACCTGACATTACCATCTAAATTAGCTCCGACCCCGATCATATGACACGGCCAGTATCATATTCCCAATTTCCATTTTTTTCGTCCAAAAACGATCTTAATTTGGCCCCTCAACCGTTGCGAAAGGACGTAACTGTTTCACCGCGAATCGAGAGTCCAATTTGCATTTATTACCTTCACGTACTTTCCCTGGCTCCGACCGGTCCTATTTACTGGAATCGCAGTACTGCACGGACGTTGGAAAATTCCAGTTACGTGATGCGAGGTACGCTTGACAGAGCTCGCTCGCTCCGGCTCAAGAAAATGGCCGGGGGTAATATTTGGAAATGTTAACAGTGCTGTGTCATGGAGCGAATAATTCGCTGACCTTCTTTCGTGGAGTCTGTACTTGTTGAATATTGTATTTATTGCGTGTTTTGTTGCTAACATATTTCAATGTCATTCTCTTTGTTTTCATGTAAATGGTAAATTCTCAGAAGATTCGAGAGACATTTAGATAGCATTACAGGATTATTGAGCTGTCTGTCAATCTCTGTAATTGTGTTGGTATGTTGATACATTTCAGTTTTTATACCTTTTAAAGTAGGTAACTTACGCAACCTATATTCCAGGCATGTTACAATCTCTTGAAGTTGTAATCTTTCTATAACTACATAAATGTCTAGATGTTTAAGATTACTTTAAACAGTTAACATTTCTTTGTTAAAACATTTTAATTATTAATGCTGCAAACCCTTTTAATGAACTGATAGTTATACCTTAGTTAAATAGTTTGATTACATTTAGAAACTTGCTTATCATGTATTCCTAGGTTTCAATCAGATTGATGTATTAAATTAATTCTACAGCTCTCGCTAAGTTTATTCAATGTGCATCTCGGATTGCGTTTCATGAATATCTGTTCTTGGATTTGTATTAGATAATGTTTTTACTCGGCTAAAATTGTATTTGAAGCGATTATCAAATTTAACTAAATAGACAAAGCATTTTCGATGCAAATCGGAAATTTGCGTTAAACAAGATTATATTAGGCATATTGAAACTGTTATCCAGTGAGGAGATTATTTCTTTACTTGATTTTAATTAGGAACCAAATTACAGATTTTGTATTGTTGGTTCTTCACAAATCTTATTGGAACAATTAATTGTGTTAACATATTAAGATCTGAATATTTTTAAGATAATTTATAGGTGACACCAAAATTTTCCTTGAGTTACCATTTAAGAAAAGATCCTGGATAGTGACTATGTTGAAGCGACTGTCTGACTGATAAGGGTACTAAACAAATTGGATCATGGATCTACACTAAAGTTATGTAAAATGTACAAGTTCCGTCATATATACACAAACAGACATTCCAATATAAGTAAAAATTATACCTAAATAATAATAAATATCAAACTACATCACTTACCAACAGATATCAGAATCAACAGTGGTATTACAAATATATACTTAAATATTGGATATTAACACCCAGACACAGAACAAACACAAGTATTTATCACACTTATGTTTTTCCTAGGTGGGGATCGAATCCTCAACTTTTGGCGTATGGGTCAGGGCCACTACCGAATCAGCCATCGATCTTGTCAAAACCAACAAATCTACATTGTATTCCATCGTTATATTATTTGGCTTTACTTTGAAAACATTTGAAATTTTTTGTTTATTCCTTGAACCATATTTAAACTGATTACTTACTTTTTTTGTAATAAGGCTGTTAAAAATTTGCTTGCCAGTACGATTCAACGAAGAGTTCTATGTATATTCTACATTCAAATTTAAAAACAGCCAATGTTTGACTTGACCCATGTTACTTGCTAAACAACGATATGTACTATAAATAATTACGTACAGAACAGGACATTAAAAACTCATTCGGAGCAGAAATAAATTCATGCGCGACTTGAACAGGTGGGTTATTCTATTCGCCATGTTTACAGACAACGACTTATAAAGTATACATCTAGGTGAAAGGGCTTTTGAGGTAATTTATGTTCGCTGTGTAGCCGTCGCTTTATCATCGTACACAAACAAGGAAATGAGGATGCAGTAAAGAAAAAATGTGTTTTTAAAACAGCTGCGAGTTAAATAATAATTAATGTTATTTTTTAAGGTCTTTCAACGCCACGTTGTTGGATATTAAAATATTGTCATACACATATCATCCCGAAGCGGTAGACAGTCAAGGAATATTAAGCTCTTCAAGCCACATTTATTATACATACATACAGATCGCCCGTAATCCCCGTAATCTGCCTACCATATTTAGCCAAAAATAAAATTGGATTAGGTTGGATGGAAAATTGTAGAAAATGGTTCTCAAAAAAAATGTCAAAACGAAAAAAAACTAACATTTAAAAAATCTATAAGTACTCGTTCTTACCCAAATTGAAACCAGTTGCCTAGTATCATACATGGGTGATGCATTCTTACCATCGAGCTACCGCAGTTCCACGAAAAAAACGACTGATAACTGAAATCGCAAACATTCCTTATTCCACGTGAATGAAACGACCGCTAGTTTTTTACTCAAAAAGAAATTCGGATACCAACCCTACTCGTGTTTAAAACCTGTGACAGGTATGTCGGTCGGTAAACTTTGTACCCCTCACGTTTCCAGACAGAACGTGCGCTAGAGTGATTTTTATGGTTGCCGATTTTCCTTTGACGAGGACTTAAAATTGTGAGCTTGTAACTCAGAATATTTTCTAGCGCTTTTATGAGTTGGTGGTGCAAATAAAATAAAAACTCTAGCACATTAATTGAGCTACCAGGCTACATACCCTGGATTTATACCTTAAGGTCTATTAAAGGGCGTGTTTTAGGTCCTAAGGCGGGGTAAGGGTTTGGGTGGTTATTAAGTATACCTCATTCCTAGGCACTCCCGACAAGGAATTGGATAAAAGGATGGGAAAATAAAAAGCACCTAAGAAGTATTTCAGTAAATAAAAAAAATCTAATATAAATGTACGAATCGGACGTATACATAATAATGATAATGTCCTACTAATCGATATCGGTCATAGATCAGCGCAGGAGATAGTATAAAGCACAAGTGTGTGCGCATACACAGGTGCACAGCACTCTCTGTTCCTTCACTCTCATAGTCCGGTGAGACGGCAATTGGACATGACCAGATAGAGGTCAGGTACAGGACGGCTTAACGTGTTTACCGAGAGATGGGGATGATTAAACCGCCAACTTCCTGACTCCGGACTGTTATTGAGTAATTTCAATATTGAAATACCCAGCCACAATTTTTGGCCCGACCCGGGAATTTGACCTTGGTCCTTAGGCGGCGCATACTACCACTAGACTGACGATGCAGTTTGTGTACGATATACATTGAAATCTACATTAGTAACCCATGACATATTTTGGAAAACTGTTACGTACTTTCCTTTATTTTCTTCCTAGCATTGTTCCGTTTCAAGACGCGGCCCACTTTACCCATAACACCTCAATAGCTGTGCCAGCGGTTTCACCCGCGTTTATGGTAAATGTTATTTATCGAGGAAGGCTAAAGGCTGTATAGCCTTTAGCCTTCCTCGATAAATGGACTATCTAACATTAAAATATTTTTTCAAATCGGACCAGTAGTTCCTGAGATTAGCGCGTTCAAGCAAACAGACAAACTCTTCAGCTTTATAATATAAGTAAGTGTAGATAAACGACAGCTTTAATTTAATTGAACTAAAACCTAATTAAGTGGAAAATATGGTAAATATATAAATTACATGATACAGCACTTCCACGATTGTAAAAGCGTACTTGTTTTAATATAATATTTCTCGATCAATCACGTGGTAAAAAATCCAGAAACACATCTGATTAGGGCTGATTGTAGAAACAAATAATAAGATATTACATTTATCAAATATTTCTTACTAGCTTTAGAAAATATTACTAAACAAAAAGCATTCATGGTGAATGCACCATTAAGCCCCTGAATGGCTGTCAATTCTGCATGTGCATCGAGCGACGTACTGACGCAGAACCCGAATAATTGGGCAGCGTGCATCGCGCAGTGGCTTGGCACCGAGTAATTAAGTTGCATAGTAAAGAGGCAATGGGATGCGCGCTTAGCCTAAATCATTTACACGGTTCGTAGGTCCCCCATTTCCCTTGAAGCTACGAAATAAATTGATTGTGACGTAGTGATGCGACGCAGAAATGTTTGTTGGCGTGTTTTAAATAGTTAACTACATTAAGATAGTAACATCACTAGTGTGAATTTTACGTGCATTCTTTGGAGAATAAAAGTAATCCTATATATTTATACAGATATAAACTATATTTGTATATATTGGAATATGTCGATTCAAAGTCAAAGTCAAAGTTAAAAATACTCTTTATTTACATAGGTATGAAACTTATAAATCGTCAATTCAACAGGAAAATCAACTAATAATATGAATCTACTACATTGAATTTTGAACCTTGAGAGAAATCGATTCCTTCTACGAAATCGTTGGATGTTTCGCTGCAGTTTATGTGATGGTGTACAACACAAACCGCATTGTAATTTTTATTTATACTTTAAACTTACTTTACTTTCAATGCTTTAAGTGAAAATATTTGATCATACGTACATACATAATGTCATATCTTTTTCCCGTAGGGGTAGGCAGAGATCACATACTTCCCTAATTGATCAGTGTTTCAGTTTTCATATATACTAAGATTGACCTTGTTTAATGTCTTGAAATTTTTAAACTAAAGTCATTTTTAGTATGTAACAAGTGAGGCAGCAGTCATATCCCAAACACTTTCACTAACAACAATTGTATCCCAAAAGCAGGAATCAAACTGCGCATCTTGCATATGACATGACGTCTGAGCCACCAATGCGGCTGTCAAAGACAGAACACTAGTACTACGCTAATAAACGCTAAATTGTGGCTGAGAGACCGTACGATGCATCTGCATGGAGGGTCAGCGATTGCTTGATTTGCAATTCTTCCTTAATAAAATATTAACGCGAGTAAATCTGTCTATCTGTTACGTTTTTGTGGCTTAACTACTAACCTATAGCGATGAAATTTTGGACGTTTAAAGTTTGAACTCTTAGAAAGGATATGTCCTTTCAAACTTTAAATTCCAGATGAGCTAAATCTATATAAATAAAACAAAGTCGTGTTTGTTACACCACTTGTCGAGAACGGCTGAACCGATTTACGTTGTTTTTGATTTGCTGGATTTGTCTTCGTCCAGAATAGCAGAATAACTATTAAAAACATATAACGATAAAACAAAATAAAAGTAAAAGTATTTTCTCATATAAAACGGTGGGATTCGTATCTGTCAATGTTAAATGTCAATTACTGGGCGATACGAAGTTCGCCGGGACAGCTAGTTCAAGAAAATATAACTGAAGCATTTGGAGTCATTGACCCATTCATAATTCAAAATCTATCAAAAAATAACACAGATATTGCGGTTGATGTGACATTTAAACCTAGCCAACGCGGCTGTCAAAGACAGAATGGTTGCATAAGCCAACGACGCTAATTGTGGAGCGTTTCCATGAAGAGTCAGCGATTCTCATACGAATGCCGCTGTGCTTATCATCCACTTTAAACGCCCAATCCTCACTTAACACGTAACGAGAATAACAAATGCTGTCCTACCATCTACCTGCCTGTTACGTCTTCATGCCTAAACTATTGTAAACTGCGATATAATTTAACAAGTTTAAATTTTGAACTGTGGAAAAGGAGATGGTCTATAGACACATGTTAAAGGTGCCAAGTTAACAAAAAGAGAACTGAGCTATTTTTAAGCCGCTTTTAAACGCTTCGTTACTCAAAAACTATTTAAACAATAATGTTTATGACGTGGGTTTTGGGTATGTGATTCTGTAGGCGACGAGCTAGCCACTTGTAACTACTCATTCACAATTTTCCATCTAACCCAGCCAATTGTCCCATGTTGGTCTGGAAATTAAATAGAATGTGCCAATTGTGGTTCTTGCCTAGCATGTTGTAAAAGACGACTAATGGTATATCGGGTTTTGGGTATGTAATTGCGTAGGCGACAAGACTCTTACACAATTTTCCATCTTACCCAGCCCAGTTCTGTTTTTAGCTGAATGTGGTTAAAAGGGCTTGCTGCCCCTTTGACTCTGTCTACCATTTTGGGGATTATGGGCGTATGTTATGTATGTATGTATGTATGTATGTGACATGACACATGCGGCTGTTAAAGACAAAATAGATGCACAAGCCAATGAGACTAATGAACGCAAATTTTCGGCTGACGTCGTGCGGTGCAATTTGCATGAAGGGTCAGCGATTCTCATACAAATTGCGCTGTCCCTATCGTCCACATCAAACGTCCAATTATACATAAAACTTGTACAGCCAGCGCCGAGAGCAAAAACAGAGCTTAATCCCAACGGGTTCGTCATCTACAGCACTGCATACAATTGAATATTTATGACTTTAATGAGCTCCGGGATTAAAGTGTCGCGCGCCCTTAAATTTGGGGCGAAGTAAATAAATGATGAAGTGAGACAATCCTTTTGTGGAGAGAAAATTGTCCTGACGTGTTTTTATTTTTAATTTTCGACTTGTAGGCTAAGCTCAGACAGCTACAGACATTTTGTGATGCACGTAATAATGAGATCTTTTTTTACATTATTTCTGATATTATAGGAAGGCAACTTTGACTATCTGTTACATGTAAATGTCGTCTATTTTCACATAACATTATATTTTTTATACCAAATACTTTCCTTTTTGCGTGTCAAGGCTAGTCACTAAAATATAGCGAATTTCACAGAGAAAAATGTATACTAAAATATACAACCCTAGCGGCCTATAAAAAGGCAAGTTTAGTACTTAATGAAAAAATATACCACCTAAGATTCGCCGAAATGCTAACTTAGTTTAAATAAAGATCAGCCTTAAATAACGTAGGCCACAGCTATGGCACACAAAGATAAAGTTACTTTAGTATATTATAAATAGACTTTTTGTTTTTTCTGTTGGAACAAAGTAAATTTTCCTATTGACCTTGACCTTTATAACATAGAAAATAATTACACATGCAACAGTAAACTCAGTATTCTCATATATAAAGAATATATATACTCTATATACTCTATATAAAGAAATAAATATACAATCCAAACCACATGTTGTTACAGGTACATCCATAGACTAATGCACTCTGATCAACCAGAGATGAAAGTCTAAGTGACCAGAGTTGATTACCTCTAAAAGATAGCAGATACCGTAGAATCTTCTACCATCAAATCTTCATATCTTTTATGCCCGGGACATTACACAAATTAAATTAGCACAAATTAAAATTATTTAAATACATATTTCCTTGTTATGCTTTATATACATACCTCAATGATTTATCAGATTCTTTAGAATAATACCTCAATTGAATGATGAACTACCATTTATACTTGCAATCTAAATAAATAAATAAATATCTGACTACATCACATACATTGATCTGACTCCAAGGTAAATAGCTTAAGCACTTGTGTTACGGATATCAGAAACAACAGTGGTATTACAAATATATACTTAAATATTCAATATTAACACCCAGACACAGAACAAACACAAGTATTCATCACACGCACGTTTGTTCTGGGTGGGAATCGAGCCCACAACTCTTGGCGCATAGGGTAGGGTCACTACCAAATGCGCCATCGAGCCAGTCAAACAAACATAAACATGTACGGTTATACATACAATACATAATATGCTGTGGTAGCTTCAATTGTGGATCTCATGGCGTCTGGTGACTGGCGATGAAGGGTGCCGCGGGGTTTAGTTGGTGTTATATCATTAGCGAATACACTAGTGTATTAAATAATTCCCAGAATTGAATTTAAATTTAATTTATTGCGAGAGACGTTACAAAAGGTGAGGTTGACAGATAATAATGAATGACAATAACATTTTTGATCGAAACAGAAACTGCATCAGTACATCGGCACGCATCTGTAGGTCTGCTGTAATGCTACTTTTAACTAAGTATGGGAGTTTGAGACAACAGTTGGTATAAGTCTAAGTTACCCCATCAGGTCGGGTTCGCCAAAAATAACCGCGTATGGGACTGGTGTGGAATGAGACGAAAGTTGGTAGATGTCTGATTTAATTACCGTCTTATCACAGTTTATATATCTCTCAATCTGTTAGTATATGCTTGATCATGTTAGGTTAACTACGTGGAGTACGTGCTGTACTTTACTACGTGCGGCAATGCGTGCACACTACTAAAACAAAAACAATAGTAGTATACTTAATGTCACGCCTTTTTCTCATGGTGGTAGGCAGAGATCACGTACTTCCATTTGCTACGATCCTTACATACACTTTTCGCTTCTTCTACATTCATACAATGCATATAAGTTACCATCTTAACGACACACCTAAGGCACCTATAGTACCGTTTAATAAGCATTCATTGTGAGTATTTTGATCCCGATACTAGAGCTATTGTGGTCGGGATTATCCTGTTATATCCATTCAAGCCTTTGTCTGCCCACGAGTGTTGGGCGAACAATTATTTGCTTAGTAAAACATGATTAATAGGGCCCCTTTGGGTCTAAATTATTAGGTAACGATTTAGCTTCGTCTATACAAATAGTATAATAAATTGCTTTGGAAAATCATGCTTTAGCGAGGATTAATTTTGGTCTTGATGTTGGTGGACCAGCAGACTGTTTTTTCTCGTATTTATAAGATTGGAAATGTAATTACCGTAGATTAATTTTAGCAAAGCTTTGGACAATTAATATTCAATTCTGTTATTCATAAGGGCGAATAGTTTATTGTGTATTTACAAATTGCGTTCCAAGTCAATAACAATTATCAAGAAAGACAGTAGCCATTAATACAATCTGACTAACTATGCCCGCGGTTTCACTTGCGTTTATGGTTAATATTATAAAGCCTTCCTCGATAAATGAGCTATCTAACACAAGATTTTTTCAAATCGAATCAGTAGTTCCTGAGGTTAGCGCGTTCAAGCAAACAAACTAACAAACTCTTCAGCTTTATAATTTTTGTATAGATTGCATGGCAAATATTCACGCAAACAATCTTTGCCTGTTTTTCCATTTCATATTTCTAAGCTACGATAGTTTTTGAAGAAAAAAAAAAGAAAAAACCGAAAACCGAAAACCCAGCCCAGTTTTATTTTAGGCTTAATGTGGTTAAAGACTGACTTTGCCCGTCCCTTCGGGGATTATGGGCGTGAAGTTATGTGTGTGTGTGTGTGTGTGTGATAGTTTTTGCTGTTATCTTTAAATTAAAAAGACCAAATTCGCTTTTTTGCTTAAGTTACCACAGCAAATTTTAGAAACAAGGAAAATTTATTTATTTTTAAACTTTTTTCATACTATTTAGTAGTCTCCAGACATTTTTCATTGCTCAGTTAAATAAAAAACTATTATGCTCAAATAAACAAATGTTTCTACATAACAAGCTAGGTTCCAGGCAACTGACACTGATACTGGCCTGATAAGAATTTAATTTGCAGATTTCTTCAGACCTTAAACTCGAGTAAAAAGGTTTAGTCTAATTGAATGAGCTGTGGTTCAAAGGAGGTAAATGAATTAGTTCCTTTTTACTTCTGTGTCTGATTTAAATATTGAATCTTGGGTCCAGATTCTTTCAATGAGATGTGTAACCGAATGGTACAGGCGATTGATTGCATTCTTTATAAAAAGACTAAATAGAATCGGACATTCGCTTTCAGGCCTTTTCTGGGTCACCAATCTTATGTTTTCTGTATTTGTTATCTACTTTTTGTGTTTGCCTAGAGTATACCATAATTAGACACGTAAAAAAAATTATGGTTATTCTTTCTTTTGGCACAATAAGAGATACTTATCTACATCTCGTCCAAGTAAAAACACTTCTTTGTTATTTTATGTAGCTGACCCGGCGCACTTCGGAACGCCATATTTTTTTTCTGCGCAACTTTTTTGTTTTTTTTTTTCTTACATAAGTACCTTCACCTGACAGTAACAAATACAAGTAAAAAAGAATTTGCGGAATCGGTAAAGCCGAGGTTATAGCATGACCAGGAAAAATAGAGTTAATTTTTATATATATAGATATAGGTGATGTATAAATATTGTATATCTACATGCAACGCTGTAATTATTATTCTATATGTATACAGAAAATAAAATCAAACGTCTCAAATCTTTTAACTTAGTAGTCAAGATGCCTTGAGAATAAAATTAATAGATTTGTTTTTTTTCTCAAATCTAGAACAAAAAATACACATAATATTTCTTATTGTTTAAATATATCCGTCATCCTGAGTCTCTCTCTCGTATCCGATTGGATAGTTTATTTAAGCCTGGTAGGCCGGTTGCAAATGTCCGTTAAATATCCGTTATCTCTTTGGTATTATTTTTATCCCCAACATATCGGCAACAGTAAATTCCATATTACTTTATTCTGATGTTAGCCAGCTCCGGAACAGGCGCCCCCTCAATTAGCGGGACCCGTTAATTACTCCCTTACCTTCCGCCGATTTACAAAAGTCCCAGAAATTCCCGGTACATTTTCTCCTCAAAACCTAGCCATAATACCCGTCTGAAAAGGCCCTTTGAAACGCGCAAAGCAAGCCTGAACACAGCTTTGTGGTATATAATGATTTTTTTGATAGAACCCGCTCTTTGCCGTGTATGGCCGGTTCATTAATAGAAGAGATAAGGCCTTTGTTCGTTCATTTGCGGATGCGGTTATAGTGTGGCAGTTTCACGAAAATGGCTAATATTTTTCGCGGATACAAACCGAATTCTGCGATACGGAGTTTAATACGAAACGGTCAGGATTCCGTTTTTTGTTGCGAATTCCGATTTCTCTCTGGAATCTAAAACTTTTTTATCGAACACGTTTATGGTACGTGTTGTCAACCGCTTATCGTATTCGTGTGTCGTAAATATTTTCTGCGCCGGTGGTCTTGTAAAAAAAACATTATAATTTGAGTCAAATTAGTTTATGAGTGACTAGCTGTGTAGATTATACAAAAATACAAGACACATATTTTTTGCCTTGACTGGCTCGATGGCGCATTCGGTAGTGACCCTGCCCCATGCGCCAAGAGTTGTGGGTTCGACCCCCCCCCCCCCCCCCCCCGGACAAATATTCGTGTGATACTTGTGTTCATCTGTGTCTGGGTGTTAATATATTATCCCAGGACAAACATTCGTATGATGAATACTTGTGTTTGTTCGGTGTCTGGGTGTTAATATCTAATATTTAAGTATATATTTGTAATACCACTGTTGATTCTGATATCCGTAACACAAGTGCTTAAGCTACTTACCTCGGAGTTAGATCAATGTATGTGATGTAGTCGGATATTTATTTATTATTTATTTATTATTTATTTATTTTGCTTTATCAAGATAACAAAAAAATACAAAGATAAAAAACATCAAAGTTTTGAAATAGTTGCTTGCGACGTCACTTGTATGTCAAAATTGTATCTACGTGTGACGTCACGCGCAATTTAATCCTCTGTATCTACGCCAATGTGTGTTTGACAAATAAATGAAAAATACTTGCTAAACATTTTTTATTACAATCTAACTGACGGACTAAACGAACGGACAGTTTTTTTAGTAAGCTCCATTTAATTATGGCAAAGAAAGAAAAAAAGGTAGAAACCACAAGCCACAAAATTTGAAGTAAACAATTACAACGCCTTAAAATATGTACATACGTTACTTAACACGTTCGCGTGAGCTACGTCGCACGACGTCGTGAGTATATGCTTAGGAAACGGCGCAACGTCTTATGCAGTCCTAAAGATTATGATATGTATTTCGGCCGAACGTCGCCCGTCGTCTAATTTAAGAGTAAATTCATATACCGTTGCTCCATTGCGCCGCATTACATCCCATTTTTGTAGTTTGTTGCGCCGTGTAGCTTAGTTTCATGGTGTATGTCTTACGGCGCGACGTCTTCACACGTTGCTTTATTTTGTATGGAAAAAAAGTTGCGCCATTATGCAACATTTTGGACATGTGGTTGCTCACGCGAACGTGTTAAAATATGTAAACAAATTGTATGTTTGTGTAAAAACAACCTACAAAAGAGCTAAATTGGGCTTACACAATATCTAAAACACGAACTAAATGAACCCAACCCCGGTCTTTGTTAGGCATAAGTTCGCTAACTTTTTACCCTTTCATCAATTATTCATGGCGTAATTAGTTCGACTAACTTTTTTGTCAAAACTCGACTTCAGTCCCACCGAATAACGGATTTGTCCATCGCTAACTCATCAAGTCAAATGTTCCTGTGTTATCGATCTTCCTGTAGTCTGTATTAGAGACTCGAATTGAAAAACAGATTATATTGTTTTATTCAGTACCACAGAATATATTTTGAGCGAAATAGTAATTAAATACAAGTTTGCTGCATTTATGAATTAGGTTGAAAAATAGAAAACAATATATTTTATGCATCACAAAAAAAAAATTGCAATACGACAGTATAATATAAAATTGTGTATACCACATACACAAGTAAGTATGACAAATATGGTAATTTATACTAAGCCATGTACCTATAATTATCATGATACTATATGCCTGCTTACATAGGCTTACTTAATTATATTACATCCTAAAGCTCAGTTGAAGTTAAGGGATTATATAAGGGAATATATAAGGGAACATAATATTTCAATTATCCGGTAACTTATCTATAATATAAAAATTAATCGCTGAATGTGTTGCTAAGCGCAAATCTCGATAACAGCAGAAATGATTTCGCTTATTCTTTTTTAGTTGTTTTACTAAACTGTTTCAATCTCACATATTTGATTTCAAAAGCAATTTTTGTTTATTTCTAGAATATCATCTTAGGTTAAATCTAGACACTACATAACGTATATCATAATGTAAACAGAACGTGCTTTGATGTTGATTTCAAATCAGTACATATCCGGGAACAGAACTGTTTGTTTGCGTCACATTTCAGTCGTAAAATTTATTCACGGAATGGCCTAGCCATTTCACGAAATGGTGGCATTTCATCAAATTGTGGACAGTGCCTATATCAACATAATGCTTTTTGATCAAATAAATAAAAGTTGTGTATTGAACACAATCAATTTAATAGAATTTCTGAGGGTTATTTCCAGTTCCAGAAGTGAGTCGCTAGGAATATGATCCTACATTTATAAAACTTGACCGATGCATAGAAAACAGTCAAAAACAATTTGCACCTTTGTTAGATTATAATATATTATATAGTATAACATCATCATCACATTTATTGATCCGACTCCGGTAAGCAGCTTAAGCACGTTTATTATGGATATTAGAATCAACAGTGGTATTACAAATACAAGTCAAAGTCAAAGTCAAAATACTCTTTATTTATATAGGTTTAAAACAAACACTTATAAATCGTCAATTCAACAGCAAAATTAACTAATAATATGAATCTACCACCGGTTCGGAATGTTGCTTCTACCGAGAAGAAACCGTCAAGAAACTCGGTAGTTACTCTTTTCACGTACCCTAACAAGTATACTAAAATATTGGATAATATATTAACACCCAGACACAGATGAACACAAGTATCATACGAATATTTGTCCGGGGGGGGGGGGGGGGGGGGTCGAACCCACAACCATTGGGGCATGGGGTAGGGTCACTACCGAAAGTGCTAACATAACTCTTTGACTAGTGCCATCAGATTTCTTCACGATATCTTCCCTCACCAGAATATGGTATAAGCCGTACTTAAATTCTATTATCGGAGAATTAGGATCTTAACCTAAACATCTTCCATGAAAAACTTTAAACCGTATATCAAAATAATTCCAATATATTGTCATGTATTATACCATTTATATAAATAAGGTCTGTACATTTTCAATATTCCACTAAACATTCCATACTTAAGTTCGAGAGAAGCCCAACCTACCCTACACAATTTACCGTACCTACCCTCAATTAAGTGCATAATAATATTAATTAATAAGAAATTCCCTACACTGACACAACAATTCCCTAGTTCCAAACTAAGCTCATGCTTGTGCTATGGATACTAGATGAACGGATAGACATACTTAAAAACGTTTATAAACATCCATAACTCGAGTACAAATGTCCATGTTCATCACACGAAACATTTGCCCCTAGCGGGATTCAAACCCGCGACCCTTGGTTTCGTGGACTGTGTCTTTGACCACACGGCCAACGGGCCAGTCATACAAAATTAAATGATCATTGGTTAAGTAAAGTCAAGACTTGATATTGTAAAAATAAACAAACAACGCTCTGCGTTTATTATATTACAATTTAGATACATATTCCACGAAATTACAAATTCCAATACCAAAGTTGCCAATTGTCAAATGTATTATTATAAGGCAATAAAATTGCCACTCAGAGCAATCTGAGAAATGCCGCCCAAACCGAAAGAGCCAAGAATCGATTCAGAAATTTGAAAGTGAAATTTGGAAACTGTATTCTTAATTATTCGACCCTCTAAACAATGCGATGGTAATTCCGCCATGAGATTTGCATACCGGCCGGATACCGGTACTGTTAAATGTTATCTATGTACGTAGAAATAGCCCAGTTAGTAGATTATACGGTCTTGCTATCTAATTCTTGGGTAGATATCGAGGTGAAAACATCAACATCATCTCATCTTCCTAGCGTTATGTCCCGTGCTTAGACGGGGTCCGCTTAGACCATGATCCAGGATTTAGCGAGTCTGGTAATTACATTGAAGCGACTGCCGATCTGACCTTCGTAAAAACATCAACAGTTAAAATAAATAAATTCTCCAGACTGTCACACTAATTCCCTAGTGCCAAACTAAGCTTATGCTTGTGCTATGGATACAAGGTGAACGGTTAGACATACTTAAATACGTTTTATAAACACCCATGACTCGAGTGCAAATATCCATGTTCATCACACGAAACATTTTCCCCTAGCGGGATTCGAACCCACAACACTCGGTTTCGCCGACAGGTCTCTGACCACTCGACCAACGAGCCAACGAAAATGTATTGAACTAGCTTTTTCCCGAGGTCTATTCCCGTGGAATCAGGTCTATTACGTAATCATGTATTCTGCAGTATATATAATTTATCGGGTGAGAGTACTTTATGTCTTCTCTTGGAGTTAAAATTTTATAAAAGCATTCGAAACTGTTAGAATCGATTAAATAACATGAGGTAAAAGTATAACAGACAGACACAGCTACTTTCACATTAATAATATTAGTACTAAGGAAATAAAAATATCATGTAGCTATCTTCTACACTTAAGTACTTTGGCTTTTATAAATAGCATAGGTATTTACTTTTGTTGATTAGGCACAAGCAATCTCGATATATATATCGATATAGATAGCTCGATAATGAGATTGAACATCGTTAAGAGAATTGTGTATATACCGATTATTACAAATATGTAATCATCATTCGATTTGTCTAATTCCCTTGACACAAATTACTATCACTTCAAAGCAAATATCAGCCATAAGATGTTACGAGTATGGCCAGCAAATCAGACCTATCTAAAGACAAGATAAGAGTAGAAATTAGAAACTAGGGATAACAGATTCTACCATTGAGATTAAGCCAACTTAACCAGCTTGTTGAAGCTATTAACAAACCTAATGATTTTGTTGGGATATTTCTAATTATGTCAATGTCCTGCCATAGCCATATTTGAGCTGAGATTTGAGCGAGAAATTTAATCTGATTCTGAGACATTATCGTGTGTCAAAACATGGGCGTACGCAGCCTTTAGCCCAGGGACAGGCAATTCAATATTTTTTGGTCCAGAGGTACAATACAATATTATTGGGTCCTATAGTAAACAGACCATGTACCAAGGGGACATGGGGAGCAGCTCGCGGACGCCCATGTGTCGTATTGTGTCTAAATATCATCATCTTCCTAGCGTTATGTCCCGTGCTTAGACGGGGTCCGCTTAGACCATGATCCAGGATTTAGCGAGTCTGGTAATTACATTGAAGCGACTGCCGATCTGACCTTCGTAACCCTAAGATAGGGGAACCAGACAATTTTTGGATCATGGTTACAAATTCAAAGTTGTTTGAATTTGTAGGTTTCATCACGATGTTTTCCCTCACCGTCGAGCTAGTGGTATAAATATGTACATAGATTTTTTAAAATCTAGAGGTACATGCCGGTGTTTGAACCCGCACTCCTCGGTTAAGAGGCGCGTGTCCTTACCATTGAGCTACCACCGCTCTATTATGTCTAAATATAATGAATTCTTCATTATATTTAGACACCGTATTGTGTCTAAATATAATGAAGAACAAATGACCACTAATTGTCGTTTAAAGTAAATACGAGCAATCTAAAGATGAGTCAAAGAGTGGCCAAGAACAGAGGGCCAACAGATCCAACCAAATCTTAGACTACGCCAACTTAACCAGCTCAATAACAATATATAGCTTACTGTATCTCTTCCAACTCACTGTTTGATTTTACGGCTTCACAGTTTGTAAGTTAGAGGAGCGTTACCGTCGTACTCGGCTGCTCCCAGTAAATCTAAAGTGGAAATGAACACGTCGGACCGAGATCGGATACTATACATCTCGCGCTCGGAACGACTGAAGACATAAATCCGGAGCAGACGCAGCGACCGACGTCGAACCGGAGCGGAGCCGCTAGCCTACTGTGAGTTGCGGGTGGATGTTTCAAGAGTTAGCTATTGATTTTTGAAGCTGTTTGAACTAGAAATGTTTAGATATTTCTTTTATTGACATACATACATACTGTCACGCGTTTTTCCCACGGGCGTAGGCAGATATGCCATCCTTCCATTTCCAATGATATTGGTAGAACATTTCGCTTCCTCTAGATTAATTAGTCGTTTCATGTATGCTCTTCACCTGAACTTTTATTAAGAATATTTAGATCACTGGCATCAAATTCGATATGTTGCTGACTCGTCATGCGTCCTGTGAGATCTATATTTTTTCTGAAAAAATTTCATCACATTCAGTCAAGTAAGTTTAGGTAATAAAAGGTAACAGATAGACAGGGTTCCTTTCGCATTTATAATATTAGTCTGGATGTGATCTGTTGATCTATAAGACTCAATGATGGGCCAAGTTATGCAGTTCTCATAACCTTCCATTGTTTCTTCTCTATCGACCTCGTAATATTATCTTACAATAGCGAAAATGTAAGCAGATTCTGGAAACGGTCAATGTAAAATCCTTTCCAATTCGACAATTAAGCTAATTTAAAGGGCGAACATTAATTGCACTGTAAACAACTTGTATCCGAATGCGACTTGATTTATATAAAGGGTTGTTCCTGTGGCGACGCGACAAATGCTCCGTCGCTCTGCGCGGTAGTCGATCGCATAGCGACTATTTGTTACATTGTCAGGAGCCGACCTCGTTAATAATACATAGAGCCTCCCAGTATTGGCATTTCAAAATGACATAGCTGAATTATTTTTAGGTTTCACATTAATTTTCTAACTGATTGAACGTTTAGTACCTACTTTAAATATCACCCTCACTGCAATAAACAGTAGCAAAATAGGAGAAACTTGGGATTTGGGAGTTTATTGCTTACATTGTGCGAGGTATATATTTGGATGGAGAGCAAGAGGAAGGCCAAATAAGAGATGGATAGATTGTCTGAAAGATGATATAAGTAAAATGGGAGTGGATAGCTTGATGACGACTGACCGGGACGTATGGAAGAGGAAGACATGCTGCGCCGACCCCAGGTGACCTAGGAGAAGGGCAAAAGGATGATGATGATGTGCTAGATGCAAATTTAGTTGCCTACCCCTTCAGGGATTATAAGTGTGATGTAATGTTACATACATAACCCACCAAAATATAACTTTTATTCAACTAATTTAAAAAGACATTATTTTCCGGACGCAGTGAAGATATTAACCTAATATTTTTTCGAATACACCAATTCCTAGATAACGGTCTAAAACGGCCCATTACCCTAGCAATAGTACCTGAGCTTACATGTAAAAAGCTCCGTCTCAGACCTGCGAACTAATTGAGTTTGAACACTTAATTAAGCTCTGTGGTGGCGCTTTCGCAATAAGTGAAGCAATAACACTATTCGCCTGCAGCGGGAGCTGGGAACTGAAATTGAATTGGAATAGTTTTAAGTCTGACGTATAAGGCTTTTTAAAGGAATGGACCGCATTCTTGGGTCTTCAATAGCGGTAAAGTTCTTTAACAGCTAGAATCTCGATGAAGCTAAATTCACTAGTAGGTTGCTCTCTTTATCAATTTTTCTCAAAATTAACTTACTTGAAATCGTGTTCTAGGTCGCGATAACGCTAATATTAGTTTATGTGATACTGTCCAAACTAACTAACTAACTAAACTTCACGCCACTGCCCTAGCGGGGTGTCTACCCCGCTAGTCTCTGTCTAGAGAGAACTGTCCAAACTGTACTTTTAATATTGTCCTAAGCAATTTTGGTCGAAGCAGCTCGGTAATCTCAACAAGGATTAACCAACTACCTAGAAAATATTATAGTGCACAAGTGAAATCACAAAAAAACAGAAATACTTAGTTACATTCCACGTATGTGATATCACGGGCAACAGCTACCTAGTCTTGTTTTAAAAGAAAAGTTAAGTCTGATAATAATGTCCTCCTAACCGATATCACGGCGGCCAATCTCAACGAGGATTAGCCAACTGTGCAGGAGATATTATAGTGCCCAAGTGTGTGCGCAAACGCAGGTGCACTATTAATTCCTTCACTCTCATAGACCTGACCGGAGAGAGATCAGGCGCAGGACCAACCAACGGCTTAACGTACTTTCCGAGGCACGGGGTGGATTAATCCGCCAACTTTCTGACTCTAGTCTGTTACTAAGTAATTTCAATATTGAAATACCCAGCCACAAATTTTTTGCCCGACCCAGGATTTGAACCCGGGACCTCTTGGTCCTTAGGCGGCGCATACTACTACTAAACCAACGAGGCGGTCAAGTTTGTTATTGTAATAATACTGAATACTGTACAATAAATAACGTTACACTGGTAAGATCGTGGGGCCAATTGTGTAAACTAGAAGCTAGCCACTTGTCACGACTTCTTCATAATTTCCTAACCAAATACAGCTTTAATTTTGCCATAATGTGGTTAAAAGGTCTTTCCGCTCTTATAAGTCTCCCTGCTCCTTAGGGGGTTACGGCTGTGATGTCATATTTTTATGTATTTATTTATTTACTAGTGGTAACAGTACTAGACCTAGATCTATGTCTAGCCAGACCCGCTCTCGCGCTAACTCCCGGCCACCGTTTATTACTCCACGTTAAATGGAAATATTCATTAAACTTCCCCTTCCTACAAGCGAAGTGAATCGATTCCGCGTTATATTACAAGCTATAATTTGCCGAGAAACACTCGACTGGAGAGCTGCATTTTAAACGATACAAGTAAAACAGATTAAAAGATAGTCGAACAGGGCATAATGGTAGATGATCGAAGATCGATGACTGCTGTTTGTGTTTTTTAAATATGTGTATATATATATATACACACACACACACTCACACAATTACTCCTGCATAAGTTCCCGCTCAAAGCATAGTTTAAGAGCAATTTAATTTTAAAAGGTTTCCCAAGTGACATGACCTAGTTTGGGAACCCTGGTAATTCAGCCATCCGATTGATTAATTATTGTTTAGTATAATTTTTTAAATAAGAATATAGTGAAGAAATCAGTATATTTAAATAACTATGGATATTTAACCATGACCCAATTTGTCTGGTTACCCAATCAAAAAGTTCACAAAATAGCTTTTGATTTACCTAATCAAGAACCATACACCCTGATGAAAAGCTCTTGAAATTTGATGTACTATTGAAGCTTATGCTGGTCTAAGACTTAAGAAGAAAATATGTACATACTAGCTGAAAAGCTGAACGATATTGAAGAACAATACTATTGATAGTAGGTATCGATACTATCGATAGTTCATTGGTTGGCAGCGATCAAAACTATCTATACTATCGATCGTATAGATGATTTGGCCGTTAAACTATCGATTACAAAACTAACGATTTTTCAGCAACACTACTTATAACCCCATATGCTTCATGTATAGTGTATACTATTAGCACCGAACTCTTCTAACTCAAGATACTGTTAGATTTTATTAGATAACTAGCTGTGCCGCGGTTTCACCCGCGTTTATAGTTAATGTTATAAAGCCTTTCTCGATAAATGGGCTATCAAAAACTAAAATAATTTATCAAATCGGACCAGTAGTTCCTGTGATTAGCGCGTTTAAGCAAACAAACAAACAAACTCTTCAGCTTTATAATATTAGTATTCAAAATGGATAGAGACGCTAAATGTAGGATAAGTGTAGATCTAATTTTAGCTCAAGATTAGTATTTGCACAAAGACCTAGAGGACCTGTATAAACACTAAACGGCCTTCGACCTTTAGATCGTCGATTTTGCAAAATTACTCTGCTTAATTTATTTTTTCATGGGTCAAAAGAAAATTCAATTTAACGTTGTCTAAAGTACATTGTGAAACAACTCCGAATTGCTAATCTATACAGGATTGCTGTCTAACAGCAATTTACGAAAATTCTTAAGGTTATTTTCTACTGTACTTTTCTAAGGTATTTCTTTGAAATAGCATTTAATATCAAAACACTAATGAAATACATTAGGATTTTCAGGTGATGTCGATTTATTTTTCAAATTAAATTCAGTTCGAGTCAAATTGTCTCTAGCTGGAAATGATGTTTCTGAATTTAGACGTGTTTTTTTCGTTATTTTTAAGGGTTTTATTAAATTTTACGCTGTAACTATAAAAAGCTTCTGAGTGTTTCGAATATATTTTCAACTAGCTGTGCCAGCGGTGTCACCCGCGTTTATGGTTAATATTATAAAGACTATTTCCGTCATACATGATTACTATGTAATTTTAACCATTAAGGCTGCACACGCGACGGAAGCTTAAAAAATGGAGTAACTTCTCCCGTTTGCCCAACATTTCCCTTCACTACTCTGCTCCTATTGATTGTAGCGTGATGAAAAGTATACTATAAGCTGCCCAGGAGTATGAAGAATAATTGTACCAAGTTTAGTTAAAATCCGTCGAGTAGTTTTTGTTTCTATAAGGAACATACAGACAGACAGACGGACAAAAATTTTACTGATTGCATTTTTGGCATCAGTATCGATCACTAATCACCCCCTGATAGTTATTTTGAAAATATATTCCATGTACAGAATTGACCTCTCTACAGATTTATTATAAGTATAGATGAAATATCCAGTTAACCAGGTAAGCATCATTGGAAAATCACGGTGACATTTTTGTTATTTACTCATATTTTACTTTATACTAAATATATCTTAAACATGTTTATTCAATGCTATGCATCTGAATATCGTAATTCGAAATTGCCTGTGGTTTAACATTTTCCTATGTTTGCGTATTCGTTCTATAAAATATTTTTGTGAAATGGAATGTTTGCATGACCTATAGGTACATCTATGAGCATTAGGGATTGCAACACTGTATCCAGTCATCCAGCTAGGTCCAATTTTAGCTGTGATGATTCCATGCCGCTGGATTGCAATCCCTACTAAGGATTGCAATGCTGGACCGAGCAATCCAGCTGGATGCTGCCCAATTTTAGCTCTTCTGGTGCCAGCAAAATAGTGCAATCATGAAAAAACCGTTTTATTTGAGCAACGAGTTTGCAACGTGTGCATTTAAAAGTCAAGCAAATCGCGAGGAAATTAATCGCTGCATTTAGTAATTGAATTCTGGCCGGTAAAGTTGTTTTTTTTTTTTCATAGTCTTGATACATTTTTATTTTCTTATTTTACACCAAGCTCACTTTGAAACATAGTTTAAATTTAAATACGATCCATACAACTTTGTTAATACTGTTGTTGAAAAAGTTTCTTGCCGGATTCTTCTCGGTAGATGCAACATTCCGAACCGGTGTGGTAGATAGAATAAAATCATATTTCTTTATCTGGTTTTCACGATTTATAAATGTTCCTTTAAAATCTATATAAATAAAGAATATTTTGAATTTTACTTTAAAGAAGAGTTGTGTTCTAATAGTTGTTAAACCTACCGCCAGGGTCTCCGGTTTGTCTTGAAGTGGAAGGCGATCCTTCCAATGTTGTACTTCCAACCTGTCAAAGAAAGATCCAAAGATCAAACCCAGAGGCATTATTAGAAGAAGCCTATATCCAACATAAACGAATCTAGGCTAATACTTCGCGGTAATGATGACAGGACTGGAATGCGATACAGGTTAGGAGACTGTCTGATTTCAGGGTCAAAGATGGTGGAGAAATGCTAGGTGGTCTGTCAAGTCACGATTTTGCGCACGTACTTGGTGTTGTGCGTCTGACAATTATCGTTGCATAGCATAGACCACCTGGGCAATTTAGTCCGCTCGAGTACAGCATACGACCCGTAAGAGTGATGGCTCGTGGGAGTTACCCAAAACGAAACTAACTAGTTTTTTAACGCTTTTGCACTTATAACTTACATATGAAATACTTTTTTGTTACTTCTCACATTTTTCTATACTTTATTTAATGTTGAAAAACTTCTCTTTATGCCTACTAATGCTTTTATGCTATGCTAATATAAGTGAAACAAGAAATTCAAAAAATTATGGAATGGACTATCACATATTGCAGAACGGAACACGATCATAACACAGAAATTATCCACCATTGTCTTCTATAATTTAATTTAAGTATAAACATGCTAATATTATAAATTTATTTGTTTTTTTCAATCTGTCAGGCAACTAATCTTTATATTTTTTTTGCATAAACATAATTGAAGAACTAGAGCGGTGGTAGCTCAATGGTAAGGACACGCGCCTATTAACCGAGGAGTGCGGGTTCAAACCCGGGCATGTACCTCTGGATTTTTCAAATCTATGTACGTATTTATACCACTAGCTCGACGGTGAGGGAAAACATCGTAATGAAACCTGCAAATTCAAACAACTTTGGATTTGTAACCATGATCTAAAAATTGTCTGGTTCCCCTATCTTAGGGTTACGAAGGTCAGATCGGCAGTCGCTTCAATGTAATTACCAGACTCGCTAAATCTTGGATCATGGTCTAAGCGGACCCCGTCTAAACACGGGACATAATGCTAGGAAGATGATGATAGTTGAAGAACCGTAGTAATATAGGATTTTTACTTACCTCGAATAAATGTCTCATTTACACTGAAAATTTTAAAAAAAAAACCCCTCGGCCTACGCGGGCGTGGCCGCGGGCATCAGCTAGTTCCTTATAAAACCCAGTAAGTAATAACATCCGACTTCACAAACAGAAACTCAAGAAACTATAAATCGTCGCTCGCAATAAATTCACTTAGATTCGAGTAGGTGGCCTAGAATTAGGTTAATGTTTGTAGGTCATTAATTCAGGCGCACTTTACTCGTCCACTCCGAACATAAGTTAAGAGTCTCGGATGTAAGAAATACTACTCGAGAGGATGGTTTGTCTTAATCGAATAAGTTGGCGAATGAATTTTGGCTCGAGTGTCGTTGTTGCTGGCAAGGGTTTTCGATAGGGGTGATCGAAAAGTAACATTCGTATTTTATCGTGGTTGTTTTCTCATTAGTCTGTGTTTATTATGGACTAGACTGTGTAGATGTTACTCTGTTGATTGGTATCGTTGGCTGGAGTACATATTGAACAAAGAATTTTTTTTTTCTGATTCAGGAACCATTGTGGAAAGCAACAGTACTTACAGAAGACATAATAGAAATAATCTTCCCAAAAATTTCCTAACATTGCCAAACATAATATGTAATTAGTAATTAGTCTCGCATGTACGAGCGGTTAGTATAGCCAATGCGCTTTACAACTCCGTCTAACTTAATTGTAAATTTTCAAAGAACCATATATGCCTTAAATAAACCCTTTAGCAGAGAATTCTTTCGCTAATCTCATTGAATGTTCAATCTTGTTTTCTTATATTTTGCATACAAATTACCGCATCCAGGTTCCAACTTGCTTCCTTTCTTACTTCCCTGCGCTACACAGAAATGCACTAAAGGCATAAGCATACAAATTTCTTGAATTATTTATCGGACCGGCTCACTCGAATGTGCAAGTTCGGTGCCCGGCGGGTCCACAACTCAAACTAATTACATTAGCCATTGTGAACTTTGTAATTTTTCTATAAAAGTTCCGAGTGCAAAGTCGGGTTTAACTCGCGTAAGTGTAAAAGTACTTGTTACTGGTCTAAGTGTAAGAAGAAGGCTTTTAACATTCATTAAATGGCTTCATATTCCATCCTAAGTTAATTTAATTAGTGGCGGAATGTGCTTCCAGGAGCTTATCGATTTTTTATATTATGTCAAACATTTTGTATAAATAACCTACAAACATAACATCACGCCCGTAATCCCCGAAGGGGTAAGCACAGTCAAAGGGTATATACCCTTTAACCACATTCAGCCAAAAATGTGAAAAAGTAGTGACAAGTTAGGCTAGCTTGTCGCCTACACAATCATATACTTAGAACCCGATATACCATTAGTCGCCTTTTACAACATGCTAGGAAAAAAACACAGTTGGCTAATTATTTTTAAGTCCCAGACTGACATAGGTTGTTACATAGCATAATTTGTTAACACACATAAGAAAAAAATACCGTCATTTTAGTAAAGATTTCGTAAATATAATTTTAACTAACTAAACTTCATGTTTAGTTAGTTAAAGTATCATCTTACTAATACTACATATAAACGCGAAACTTTGTATGAATGGATGGATGGATGTGTGGATATTTGTTACTCTTTCACGCAATAAATAAATTCCTGCGTGGATTTAATTGAAACTTTACAATAGTATATCTTATACATTATAATAACACATAAGCTATGTTTCATCGATGTACCACGTGAACAACGCCGCTAGTAGAAGCTAGTCTAAATATATTACATTAATTTTATGAAAGTGACTATCTATCATTAAATATATTAGTTGAATTACAATAACGAAGGTCAATACCACCATAGTACCTCCTGTGTATAAATAGCACGAGATAATAATGAAAATCATGCGCATCTTTCTCTTTTGCCAATCAAAATACCTGGTCGTAAAGTAGATGCTGGATAAAGGATCTTTATTATAATTCAAAATTAAATCAGCCATTACATCGCGGCTTGTAAAAGATTGGATTTAAAATTTATGAGGATACTTTTGCCCAGTCCATTGTACAGAGCAATTTCTGATTTCAATTAAAATTTCAATATATGGTAATGAATCATGGGGAATATTGTAAAGGCTGGTTCGTTCCGATATTAATTCCTAGGTAGAAATTTAAGTGGAAGCTTTGTTTCCACTATGAGAAAATTGGCTAATTTAATAGTTCAGTGGAGTTTATATATACATATTAGGACATTTACCGAAAATTACATTAAATCTTACTTATGAAATATTTTTTTACACTGGCAACACATAAAATATATAAAATTCTATTGAAGGCGGTCACTTAAGGTGTACACAAGAAGACGTCTAGCAGTGGATGGGTGAAGGATGATACATACATACATACATAACATAACGTCAATAATCCCCAAAGGGGTAGGCAGAGTCAAAGGGGCAGCAGGCCCCTTTAACCACATTCATCCAAAAACAAAGCTAGGTTAGATGGAAAATTGTGAAAAAGTGAGTGACAGATAATATAAAGAATCGATTGATACCTTATGATGGAAAATTCAGTCATATACGTATAAAAATATATCACAAAAAAATCCTTTGACTTTTGTCATCAGTAATTGGAAATAAGTAGGTAGTAGATATGCCTATTGGTTTGTGAACAAAAAAATATTACACGGGGAAAATTATATGTAACAATATGTAAAAGGTCATTAATAAAATCAGTTCATTTTACTTTATCCATAAAAGTAAAAAAACAAAAAAAATTGTCTAAGGCTTTACCTATCTCATATTAGAAACTTTTAAAAATATTATTTATGTAAAAAACACTAAGTTTTTATTTTTAAATTGAATTAAAAAAAAACATTCACTGTTAATACGTATATATTATCTTAACTGTCAAATGACCTAACCTGCAGTAATATAAAATATCCCTGCTAATCGTAGCACAAGTAATACCCCCTTAATATGATCCTGAGCTAATATTGAAAGAATCGTCGGAACACGACGAGTGCTAAATGTGGGGCATTAGGGGCACAAAGGGTTGACTTATGGCCCCCCGGTTTCGTTCGCACCTGAAAGGCTCCCCGGCCATTCAGCATGACCGTTAGGTTCTGAAACGGCTTTTCGGTTAGGGTATAACTTGCATTTTACTAAAGCGAAAATGGATATTTGTGTGGTTGCGCATTTCACATTATGATAGTAGCTATTAAGAAAATACTTTGTTATATAAAAGATCGATAAAAAAGATATTGCATCGACCCCTGATGAAAACCTAGGAAAAAGAATTAAATAAAAATAAAAATTGTTGTAATTTTTTAATTTTTCATTTATAAAACCTAGTTTGAGATCTTTCAATTAAAGATATCAATTAAAATTACCATTATAAGTCAAAAAAAAGTCCTTTGAAGTACCTACTCCGGGAAAATGCATCACAATGATTAGAATTAAAAAAAGCCATTTAAGTTTATGAAGTAGTTAAGAGACTAAAATTCCTGCGTATTCATACCAGCTCGCAAGACCCTTTATTATATAAAGAAATGTGAAACTATATCAGAGTTTAATGGACCTGCCATTAAGGTTATCATCGTAGTAAGTAAAAGGACATCGTATGAATAAAAAGCTTAGATATCAAAAACATTTACTCAATGTCGCCTTATGTTTCTGCCGACACCAAGGCTCGTAATGTCCCATTTAGATATACATCAAAACTGACAGTATACGCCTTTTAGAACTGCGTAAGAATATTCGGAAAGACTTATGAGTATTTCTGCCGAAAAAAGATTTCTTGAGTGTAAGTTGAAACGAAACACTAATGGTTTCATTTTAGAGTGTCTTTAATAGCATGGCTGCTAATGTCTGAATGTCTGAATGAATCCATATCATTATATATAAATATTATACATAACATATTATATAAAATTATATATTACTAGCTGAACCGATAGATACCGAACAAGCTACTAACTTTATTTGAGGAGATTTTAAGGGACAACGTTTAACGCCTATGTCTCAACACAATACAACTTAGGAATCACTTTAATCGGGTAATAATTTATCATTATTATCTTCTTCGAGACATGTCATCTTTCTAGTCGCAGTCCACGGGGAACATCTATGAAGAAGTTACCCGTGGACCTACTAGATAATTATATCTAGTTAAAATGATATTAAATTGTCAAAAAATAAAATCGAAAAATTTTGCAATTTTTTTTATTATATTTTATTTCATAACCGACCTGGACCAGGTTTAAACTTATAGGCCGTTTATGTAAAACACGTATACTTATGTTTACTATATAATAAACGGCTCTTTCTGATTAAATCTGAACACATAAAAAAAATTAACATTTACAGAACTAAACTTTCCATTCCAATTTTCTGAATTCATAAAGAAACTCTTAAAAGAGAAAAAGCCCACTGCAGCGCATAATCATTATCAATTAACATACCTCCCTGCTATTCCAATTAAAAATAATAAGCCCCCTTGTTTAAGAAAATCACTCGTTCCAACTTGAGTGACACGGCGAAGTTGCCTCGTTAAAAAATGTTTTCTTTTTCAAAACTTACTCAGGACTTGGGCGTTTTATCGCGATTCATTGTAGAACACTTCTCTAATTAGTTGTTTCTCGAAGCTTTAAATTACGGGGATGCTTAGAAGAACGCATCGTATTAATTATTGCATAAAATTAAAAAAAAAACAAGTCATTTCAAAAAGTTGCCAGTGTCAATAGCTGGTAAATCTAGTGGAACCTTCAAAACTTAATAATATCACCAGATTTTTCTAGTTTTTTTTTATTTACAAAAGAAAACTAATATTGATTTACAAAAAAATAAGACGAACGTAAACCTAAGCATTTCAAGATGTGTATCAACATATTTACAGCAATGTATGTGTGCAATGTTTAATAACGACTGCAACAAAGACTTTTACTAAAATTATAACGACGTAAAAATTACTAACATGTTCATGCAGAATTAATTCACGATGAAAATGGCGTTTTATTTTTTTTAAGCTTAAAATTTTTGGCGTTTGGAAGGCCAAAAATGTTTATCATAATTGGTTTAAACGTAAAACATAACAAATAGAGAGGCATACACGCAAAATAATTTCGCATTTATTCAATGTAAAGATAATGCTCAATTTTCTTTTTCCAACCGAAACGGTTAAGTGTAGGCTGTCTAGTTTTGCTACGCAGGGCTGGGTAACAAAATACTGCACGAAGTGACCTCAGCGGAAAATGGGCTTGACCCTTAGAGAATCTAAAAGCTTTTACGACATCATGGTATTAGACGCAGGGGAAAATCAACTCTGAAGTCTTAAACTTTGTCATATTTATAGCGATTTCTCTACAAAAGTACGTTTAAGGAGCTACGTGGCGTGATAAAATAAAAAAATACCTTAAAAAAGAGTGATATTGAAGGATCATATCAGACTACATCACATACATTGATCTGACTCCGAGGTAAGTAGCTTAAGCACTTGTATTACGGATATCAGAAACAACAGTGGTATTACAAATATATACTTAAATATTGGATATTAACACCCAGACACAGAACGAACAAGTATTCATCATACGAATATTTGTCCTGGGTGGGGATCGAACCCACAACTCTTGGCGCATGGGGCAGTGTCACTAACGAATGCGCCATCGAGCTTGTCAAATCATGGAATGACAGAAATGGTATGAAAAACAAATTGGTATAGCAAATGAAAAACAACGCCATTTTCTCTGGTCTTTGAAAGGCATGTAGACTTAGGCAATCCGGGTGCTTATTTTTAGATTACAAATGTTGGAATAGGCTAACGATTAATCTTCTCAACGTAATGTTGTAGTTTTAAATAGGGATCAGCTTACACCATGTTACTGGATTAGCAAGATAGATAAACAAGCTTATTAAGCTAACAGTCTCGTTGGTCGAGTGGACAAACCAAGGGTGGCGGGTTCGAATCCCGCTAGGGGCAAATGTTTCATGTGATGATATGAAACATTTGTACTCGAGTCATTGATGTTTATAAATGTATTTAAGAACTAGCTTCTGCCCGCGGCTTTGCTCGCGTGGTGCATCGATAAAACATAGCCTATATGTTATTCGGGTGTATAAACTATATTATTGTAAAGTTTCTTTAATATCCATTTAGTAGTTTTTGCGTGAAAGAGTAACAAACATCCATACATACTTACAAAATTTTGCGTTTATAATATTAGTAGGAATATAGTCTATCTGTTCACCTATTATCCATAGGACAAGCTTTAAGCTTAGTTTTGAACACGGTCGAGAAAAAAAAGAAGGACTCCACCCCTCTAACTAGACTGTGTGCCTTTTCGATGCTCCACATGACATTTCACTTACAGCACACATAGACGATGTCGATCACTTATGTCTTCGTCGTCGTTTATGTGTGCTGTAAGTGAAATGTCATGTGGAGCATCGGAAAGGCACAAAGTCTAGTTAGAGGGGTGGAGTCCTTCTTTTTTTTCTCGTCCGTGGTTTTGAACTGGGGAATTACCCATTTCCCAGTGTCATCAATATCACGATCATCCTGAACCAGCTATCCATAGGTAGGAACCTACATTGAACTCTATTACAAATCAAAAGAGTGTCCTCAACTACCCTCTATTAAGATAGTGTAAATGAATTCAAAAAGGGAGCAAGTAAAACGATATTAATGGAGGCCGCGTCACGCCCGTGACATGTGAGCCTGTGTTTAGCATTGTGCGAAGATGAATGATCGCTCGCTCGCTCCGCTCAGCTCCGGTTCATCGCAAAAAATGAGCTATCACTTTAGATATTGTTTTAGTGACTTGTTTTTTAAATGGGCTCATACTACATGAATCAAACAACCGCTTAATGTAACGCTGTAGGAAATAGCACTGGTATTTATTAAAATAACGTAAAATACACGAACAAAAGTTATACAAATTTTGTAAAGAAGAGACAAGTGAGCATCGTAAAAAGAACCAAATTAAAAAAAAAAAATCGCGACATTATTTACTACAAAGGTTGCGTTATATAACACCTACAAACGCAATATAAAAGAGCGAAGTTTGAATGATCACCTATCCAATACTCGATCGTGGTACGCGTTGCTTGACTTGGACTATAAAGGTGGCTTGTGTAAAGCGCAAGGACCCATGCTGCAAACTTTTAAATTATTTATTAGATTAATATGAAACCTGTTTGTCGTCTAATCTCTCCGACTCCGGAGAGTTCATATAACCTAAGCTACCTATAGGTACAGAGGTTTGTTTGCCGAACTTCATAGATATTGGCAATAAACTTTCATATACGGGTAAATATTATTGAACTGTCTCCTTAAAGGCGGGTTCACACAGTACTTACTTACTTTACAAACACGACCCACTTCCCTTGTAGGACTTTTAGTCCGTTTCTTTGATTTTTTTTCTTTTTTTGGGATAAAATGTATCCTTTAACTGTCTATACAAGTAGCGACTATATCTGGGCCTTTATTCATAATAATAGAAATGTAACAAATAGATATAGTTTCGCATTAGCAGTATTAGACGACACACCACCACTCAGGCCAGGGAAGTAAGTCAGTCATTTGAAAAAAAATTGTATGTACATATTTATACTTCGAAAGTCGAATCTCATACTTTTGTTGAGTCAAATCTTACGTCATGTCACATCGAAACAAAAAAAATTGTCAAAATCAAGTAGTTAATGTACGCCCTCATCAGGCCATATATCGGTTTGCCACGATCATGGTATAAAACACACAGTATATAAATATCAGACTACATCACATACATTGATCTGACTCCGGGGTAAGTAGCTTAAGCACTTGTGTTACGGATATCAGAATCAACAGTGGTATTACAAATATATACTTAAATATTGGATATTAATATCCAGACACAGAACAAACACAAGTATTCAACATACGAATGTTTTCCCTGGGTGGGAATCGAACCCACAACTCTTGGCGCATGGGGCAGGGTCACTACCGAATGCGCCATCGAACCACTCGGCTATAACATATGGAGTCACCCTTAGAACTAGACTACAAGTACCTAATATCGCAGATATTTGTATTGGCTGAATTACGATTTCTAGTGTAAGAATATTAAATATACCGAGATACCAAAAGCGATGAGAGTGATATTAATTTAATGCAAAGAATTACATGCGAGAAGTTTTGGTTAAAAATATCTGGAAATATCTGGATTTTTTTAAATATGCATGTAAGATACATACTCACATACTGTCACGACGTCCTATGGGGGTAGGTAAAGATCAAATACATCCATTTTCTATAGATCACGGCACACATCTTTCGCTTTTTTTAATTTTTTTGTCTATTTATGCCTGCTCGTAGGTTAAGGATACTTTTGACTTGAATTCGAATAATGTATTTTTTCAGAAAATCTTATTGTTAGTTAGGTTTCTTTCAAAGCAGCTCAAGGTTTGTTAAAAAACAACTTTTTTACTTGACACTCAAGATATGAGACTTTTAAGACTGAAATTTACTCATATAGACTCTATTCACACAGAATAAGACACATGAAAAAAACATATTTAGCCAACAAAACACAACCCATAATTCCACGTATTGTAAATAAAGATTAGCCCACAAAGCCATTGCACCAAGTCATATGCAAATTTTCGTCGCTCAGAGAAGCAACGTGGGGCTTTGTGCATACACTGCACTGCATAGTTCAATTTGCTCTGGTTTGTATATGGATTTCGAATGACGTTCCTTCCGCATGTCATGTAGCACTACAACACGCTGTCTCTCAATCTAAATTATCATTGAGAATAGAAACAAAAAGCAGTTAAAAATGAGTCTAATTTGCATCTTTCGTAATACCCACTTTGTAAACATTACGAGCTCCAGTAAAAACATCTTGTATTATCCTTTAAATAATGAATTTTATTTAAGTTTTAGTTATAAAAATACATTTTCTGTGAAATATCAGCTATTTCTGTTTGAAGTTTCGTAACAAAAGATTTTTAAACCAGAAACAGGCATTAGTATAAGTCGCCGTCAGACCTTTGAGTAGGTTCCTAACTAATTAACTTTACGCCACTCCCATAGAGGGGGAGGCAGAGAGAACCGAACGCCATATGGCACGATCCTAAACACACCTCACTTGCTTCTTCAACATTCATTATTTTCATACAAACTCTACGGTTTTTATGGCTCCTAACATCACCTTTACATTGCATTCATACCTTTTTTAAGATATAACTAAAAGATACTTACATATGCACCATGTCCGCAATCCCAAAAGCAAAAATTGTTTGATTTAGATGGAAAATTCTGAAGACATGATAGTGTAGTGATAAGTGGCTTGTCTCTCATTAACAGTATTAATCACGTTTTGCGATAAGGAAAAAAGTTGGAATATTCTTAAGCACTGAACCAAAACCAATATGCGAAACCTGAGAAATCTTTACCTCAAATACCCGACCAACTGAGCAACCACCGAAAGCCCGACAACATATCGCCGCAACTCGCAGCGTCTCAAAACTATCCGGTCTCAATTACCGCTACCAGACCGATCCGGTACAATGTCAACAAGTACGCTGTTATCCGTGGAAAACAAACATTTCCTTGAGCGTAGTGCTGGGTGATAACAGTTATGTGGGACGTCCGACGTTTTATAGTTTTATTATTTTACTAGCTGTCCCGAAGTTCGAGTCGATGAGTTGTGGATTTGTCCATTTATACGACGATAGTAAGATTTTATTTTTCGTTAAACTTTGAAAATATTGTGAAATCACTTTGAAAAGTGTCCCGCATTTTGTCAAATAAAAATAAATGACAGCAGAATATTCGAACTGTGCCTCATATCCCGTTACAAAATTGCATATGAAAAATCAAGTGTTAATATAATATTTTTTTCATTTAGAAATACACGTAATACAAGTCATCGACTGTTCCCATGAATTGTCATGGCTATACCGTCCTCTTTATTTACACATGCATCGTGAGGTAGTGTAGTATATCTGTCGCAGTCATCTGGTTCTGTTGGTCCGCTCTGTTCAAGGGGCTATGTTACAATCCGCTAACTAGTTGGACGTTGAGTGACGCTTGTTCAATCAACGTTCGGATTAGTCATTTAATTAAATTTCGTCATTTTATGAACGCGCTAGTCATTCAATTAAATAGCTGATTCAACCAGACGACTGCAACATATCCACATGCTTTGGTAAAATAATTCATAAAATAAATCCACTACAACCACGGTGTAGTAAAAACCGGAACTAATCCTTTCACTTCTAGAAAGAAATACTTTCTAGTAGTGAAAGGAATAGTTCCGGTCAAATAGGGACAGTATTCTATTTCATAAAAGCGGGACAGCTACAGCTATAACAATATTACTTCCAACACTATGCTTTCTTACTAGATAACTCTGGATAAACAAGTCGGATGCGAACAAGTTATAAGCTGTGTCGTATCTGATCGTTACAGTACGTATTGGATTTATCCCAACGTCGTCATATACCTTATTTATCCTGCAGGAATGTTCATCTCCTAATGATAGACATTGCTAACTTTTACCGCGCCATTTTTCCGAGACGCAATCGGAAAAGTAATCAGTCTCTGGTGAACTTTTTAATTAGCTACAACGTTGAGGGATGGAATGTATGAAGATTCCTGAGGGATTTTCCTCTGAAGGTACAATTAGTAACATTAGGGACGAGTTGTAGCTCAATGGTAAGGACACGCGTCTCTTATGCGAGGGATGCGGGTTTAAAAAATCCAGAGGTATGTGCCTTAGCAGACCCGATGGCGCATTCAGTAGTGACTCTGTCCTATATGCCAAGAGTTGAGAGCTCGACAACCAAGGACAAACATTCGTATGGTGTACTTGTGTTTGTTCTGTATGTAGGTATTAATATCTGTGTTAAGTATATGTTTGTGGCATCATTATTCATTGTTTTCCGTAACATAAATGCTTAATCTACATAATTCGTAATCCCATCAATATAAGTGACAGTAATCAAAGAAAATAACCTTAAAAATCTAAAAGACGCATCTCAAATGATAAATTGCGTACAATGGCATCAATACTGGTCTCCTATATGTGTATTTTAACACTATATTGATGTGAGGATAGTATAGTCTAGTATTGATGAAACAGGTCAACAAACTCCCTTTATAGGTTTACAAACAAATTGAACGTTTCCCAGCGTATACAGATTTGATGAATGAGCACGAATGGCTATTGTGTATCCTCATTTGGTTATGAATGCTCAGTAAAAGTGCGACGTCACAACCTCGCAACCAATAACGTTTGATATATGCCCGATCTTGGAGCAAGCTGTAAGCTAACAAATGCAAACCTAGTTTCAATAATCTAGTTACTGGGAACTAGCTTTTGTGTCATCTACGTACTATCATAAACTTCATACAATTCGTATCATCACGCCCCTAATCCCCGAAGGGGTAGACAAAGGGGCAGCTAGCTCTTTAACCACTTGTAGCCAAATTAAAATGGGCTGGGTTGTGTGGGCAACAAGTTCGCCAATTGTTAGCCCTTTTTTCAAATATATCCACCAACTCGGCTTTGGTTTTGGCTGAATGTGGTATGAAGAGCTTATCGCTCCTTCGACTCTTCCTACCTTTATGGATTGATACATATAATTACGACATAAAATTGCGACGATCATGTATGAAAAGACTTTTGAATGTAGAACAAGCGAGAGGTGTGTGCCAAGATCGTAGCAAATGGAAGGATGTGATCTCTGCCTACCCCCACGCGAAAAAAATGTGACAATTATAATATATGTAGGTACTATAGACATCGAAATAAAAACCTCCAAAAACCCGCTTCAACGAATTCAAAATACAACTACGGATCGCTTGCGTTCCATTTAATCTAGTAAAATCGATATATTCGCCCTATAGACGCTCTTGTATCCAGCCTTTCGGTGCTCGTAAAGCCGGAAAAAAATCCAAGAGCGAATTTTGATTTCGTTTGGAAAGCTGTACTATGTTAACTTTTCCATTTTATGGGCTTCTACTAAACGAATTGGACCACAGATATTGAAGTTAACATCAGTATGTAAATATACATACATAACATCAGGCCTATAATCCCCGGAGGGGTAGGCAGAGTCAAGGGGGCAGCAGGCCCCCTTAACCACATTCAGCCAAAAACAAAATTGAGCTGGGTTAGACGGAAAATTATGAAAAAGTAGTGACAAGTGGATAGCTCGTCCCCTACACAATCACATACTCACAACCCCATATACTATCTATTAGTCGCCTTTTACGACATGCTAGGCAAGAAACACAGTTGGCACATTATTTTTAAGTTCCAAATCAACATGGGATAATGGGCTGGGGTAGATGGCAAATTGTGAGAAAGTAGTGACAAGTGGCTAGCTCGTCGCCTACACAATCACATACCCAAAACACGATATACCATTAGTCGCCTTTTACGACATGCTAGGCAAGAAACACTCCGGTCATGTCGAATTACCGACTCACCGGACTATGAGAGTGAAGGAACAGAGAGTGCACCTGTGTTTACGCAGACTTGTGTACTATAATATCTCCTGCGTATTGGGCTAATCCTCGTTGAGATTGGCCGCCCGGACCGAAATCGGTTAAGAGGATTATCTTGTAATACTATATATTATGTATGTGTATTTCAAAACCATATTTTATTTGACAATGTAGCTGTTTTCAGTCTGTTTTTTAAACCAGTTTAGGTGACAAATTAGCACGGCCTGCCCTATGACAAGCGGTCACCATAGCCTATAGGCATTAGCAACTACAAGGGGTGTATTGTGAGAATGTCCGCAAAGATGCCGTTGATGGGTTGTGGAAGATGCGACAGCGTATCCGCGACCTCTTCAACATATGGAAGGGTTAGCGCATTCGGGGAGCGTGTTTTTAGTCGGTAGGAGTTCGGCATCACTGCATCCAAGAAGGAATGTCACCTCCTCGTAAACAAAAAAAGAGACGTAGAATAAGCAGTAGGTACGATTAGTAAAGTGTCAATACAGAAGTCTCCTTACATCAATTTTTCTGTATATTTTGTAATAGGTTAGGCAGTGTCTATACTAAACTTGTTTGATTGTGTGTTTGTTTGCTTGAACGCGCTAATCTCAGAAACTACTGGTCCTATTTGATAAAATATTTCAGTATTAGATTGCCCATTTATCGAGGAAGGCTATAGGTTATTTTACATTAACCATACACGCGGGCGAAACCGCAGGCACAGCTAGCTATGAATAAATACAAACATATATATTTTTTTTATTAGATGTCGAAGTTACTTTTACAAAAATGTGATTGAAGTGACAGCGAGTGATGTAAGCTTCTTAACTTGGAAAAATAAACTCAAGGCCGCTCAATAAATACCTACTCTATAATACGTTTGAACAAAATCACTTCTGAAGTCTGCAAACAAATAGTTGTTTATTTACTATTCGATTGTTTGCTAAGTATTGTTGTTTATCAGTTTTCTGTAGGCCTTAGCTTCTATTTGCGTTGCGTTGTTTAATAGATATAACACAAATTCATTAGTATCTTCCCAGCTTAATACTTTATACTCCAGCTGTATCGGAGCTAGGAACATGGTGGCCATAGTAACTCCTTTGACTTTTAGTACAGTATTTACTCTAGTCCAAAAGTAGTTATTTTTATGTAAACTCTAAAAAGCATTTTTAAATTGTGAAGTTTAAAAAACAATTTTAACATAATGTGAATCTACTATTCGTTTTGTTGATACGATCGAAAGTAAGCCAGTGACAGACTGAGTGATTATTACTCTGTAATCTATACTTATAATAAATCTGTAGAGAGGTCAATTCTGTACATGAAATATATTTTCAAAATAACTATCAGGGGGTGATTAGTGATCGATACTGATGCCAAAAATGCAATCAGTAAAATTTTTGTCTGTCTGTCTGTCTGTATGTTCCTTATAGAAACAAAAACTACTCGACGGATTTTAACGAAAATTGGTACAAATATTATTTACACTCCTGGGCAGGTTATAGTATACTTTCATCACGCTACAATCAATAGAAGCAGAGTAGTGAAGGAAAATGTTGGGAAAACGGGAGAAGTTACTCCATTTTTTAAGCTTCCGTCGCGTGTGCTGGTTAAAGTAACATAGAAATCATGTATGACGGAAATAGTCTTTATAATATTAACCATAAACGCGGGTGACACCGCTGGCACAGCTAGTAACTACATAAAATACTTTTTTTTAGATTAATAACTGACTTAAAACCTTATTTTAAAAAGTCGGTAAAAAAATAAGTGGTTCCTCGATTTGAGATGGTTGCAGTTTGCAGTCCATTCCTGACCCTCCCCGAATGCCAAAATGGCCAAAGTGGTCGGTGGACAATGGCGTCGGAGGCAATTTTTCACGCATGTTCGGGTGTACCGTTCATTCGTTCATTCCGTCGGAATAACCATTATGCCGTCGGTAATAATGCTCCTTTGTATAGGAGTTTTTTTGTCTATTTTCTGGCGATGAGTTGCGCTTTTCGCGGCCCCAATGATTGTGCGAAGTATTGTGTTAGTGTACTATCGGGGTATTATGTTGTAAGCGTTTTGGGTTATGAGGGGATGAAGCAATCGATGAACTATCAATTATGTTTGCCACAACAGATATACGTGTAATGTTATTAGTGAGTCATCACGTTTAATAATAATGGATGGAAGAAAATTGTGGGATGATATGTTGTTGACTGTGGAACGTTATTAATATTATAAATACATAAGAAACGTCACGTTCGCAATTTCCGAAAGGTTAGGCAGAGTTTATTACAGATAGACCGCATTTAGCTAAAAATTAAGTTTAGTCAGGTTAATTATAACTTGCTGCCCTGTTGATTCTGCCTACACCTTCGAATATTGATGGCGTGATACTATGTTTATATGTAATTAGAAAATTGTCACGAGTGGTTAACTTGTCGCATACACAACAGCTAACCTAATAACCGAATACACCATTAGCCTTTTACGAAATGCTAGGAAATAATAATAAAAATAAATAATGTCCTCCTAACCGATATCGGTCACGGCGGCCAATCTCAACAGGATTAGCCACTGCACGGGCGATATTATAGTGCACAAATGTGTGCGCAAACCCAGGAACACTCTCTGTTCCTTCACTCTCATAGTCCGGTGAGACGGCAATTCGACCTGAGAGAGGTCGAGCGCAGGACCAACGGCTTAACTTGCTTTCCGAGGCACGGGAGTGATTAAACCGCCAACTTCCTGACTCCGGGCTGTAACTGAGTAATTTCAATATTGAAATACCCAGCCACAAATTTCTGGTCCGACCGAAGATTTGAACTCGGGACCTCTTGGTCCTTAGGCGGTGCACGCTACCACTAGACCAACGAGGCAGTCAGATACCGTGGGTATATCCTTTTTGAATCTCGTATTACCTCCTTATTCATACCTCTCCATCCAACCCAGCCCAATGTCCAATCATGGACTGGGGCTTAAAAAGAATATGCCAACTGTGGTTCTTGACTAGCATGTCGTAAAAGGCGACTAATGGTATATCGAGTTTTGGGTGTTTGATTGTGTAGGCGACGGGTTAGCCGCTTGTCACTGCTTTTTCACAATTTTCCATCTAACCCAGCCCGGCTTAATTTTTGGCTGTATGTGGTTGAAGGGGCATGCTGCCTCTTTGACTCTGTTTACCCCTTCGGGGATTATGGGCGTGATGTTATGTATGTATGTTATGTATGTATGTACCACTCAACCGATGCTAATGAAATATAGTACACTGAAAAATTGTATTTTATGAAAGAGCTCGAACACAAGTTACATAGAATAGGTAGACGCAACTTTAAAAAAAATAAAACGTATTAATGAATTTTCTAAAATCTAAGTACGAACGTATACCCATGGCGATCATGATCTTATTGCTGTAGTTCCCTGCTAAATGGATTACAAAGGTCAAATGACAACCCCTCCAATTTACTAAACACTGGATTTAACAGATTCTTCAAAGGAGTTCCCAAATGAACGAGATTGCTAGAAAAATGATGGTTCTTAAAACTCTATTGATAACTATAGTTATCTATACATAGAACCACAGAGTAATAATATACTTCGTACAACAGAGGGTCACTGGCCATAATTGAAAAGTTATTGCTATAACTCGCGCAAGAACAGCGACAGTGGTGAGTAATTGGAACTATAGCAAAGTTTAGTCTGTTTGTCAGGAATAATACAAGATGGCGCTACAAGCACAGGTTAGTTGTTTCTTAGTAATAATACGCCAACTTTGTAAAATTCATGGTTTAAAAACAAAGATTATTTTGGTTTGCTTCTGAAGAAAATATTTTATATTCATGTTTTTCACCTAAATTTAATAAATTATCTAAGAAATGACGTAAAAAAACTTATTTATAAAAATAAAAAAATTTGAAGTGAAATAATAACGTTTTTATTCGGTTTTATCTCTCAATCAGTCTAAATGATGCCTGTAGCGACATCTGTATGTGTCAAGTCTATACGAAATCTAAAATGTATGTGACTGACCAGACATGATAGAACTAACGATTTTTGTAACTGGAACCGACTTTGAGGCGATCCATTCTTATGAACTTTACAGAATCGCCGCCTCTACATCTATCGGATTTATATCAAAATAATCCCCCTGTATGCATCCAGCTCCTTCGGCGGCTGCTTCAATCTGTACCAATGAGCTTACCTTCGGTATTCTCAGTCCGTTGCCATGGCAACCAGAGAGATTCAGGGCTGTCGCGTCAAATAAAAATAAAGAAGTTCCATTTGCAGTTGGATGTAGGAATGTTATGTATGGCAATTTCTAACTTATTTATTTTAGTGACTAAGGCTAAGAGTCTATGTATATGTATATATATCTCATTCATTAACGCCCAGATCCAACCTCAGGTCCTTCAAGTCCAGAAAGGTGAAATTTTAAAAAAGAACAGATCTCTTGGATTTATGCAAGGAATAGAAAAACGTTATTCCAATTTTTTTCAACTTAGTCTCTCCAGTCAACGCAAATGAAATCAATGGCAGAGGGAGTTCACATATTGGTAATAAAAATATGCCTAACTCTTTGCGCATAACGTAGGGTCACTACCAAATGCGCCATCGAGCCAGTCAATAAAAGTAGTATATCATTCCACTAAGCTACACAACCCTATCAGTATTTGTGAACGGGGAGCGCTTGAGGGCGAATCCCGGGATACCTTTCCCCGAGTGCCCGGGATTGCCTTTTTATTCGACTTTTGAAAGGGCCCACGTATTCGGGTGCATAATAGAGGAAATACTTCTCTCCTATGATGAGATTCTTCGGATTAATCAGAGCAATGTAGCTGAATTGGATTTTTTCTTGTTAGTTAGTCATAAAAAATATAAAAGGGAGCGGTGGTAGCTCAATGGTAAGGACAAGTCTCTTAACCGCGGAGTGCGGGTTCAAACCCGGGACGTACCTCTGGATTTTTCAAATCTATGTACGTATTTATACCACTAGCTCGACGGTGAGGGAAAACATCGTGATGAAACCTGCAAATCCAAACAACTTTGGATTTGTAACCATGATCCAAAAATTTTCTGGTTCCCCTATCTTACTAAGGGTTACGAAGGTCATATCGGCAGTCGCTTCAATGTAATTACCAGACTCGCTAAATCCTGGATCAGGGTCTAAGCGGACCCCGTCCAAAACACGGGACATAACGCTAGGAAGAAGAGTTAGTCATAAAAGGTTGAAACTAACACGGAACTGGCTTTAGTCAGTCTTCGATTTGTCTTTGATAGATAGAAAGATAGATATATTCTTTACTAGCTTCCGCCCGCGGCTTCGCCCGCGTGGAAATCGGTTATATCGCGCTTTTTTTTGCAATAAAAAGTAACCTATGTTCTTTCTCAGGGTCTAAAGATTGTCTGTGCCAAATTTCATCAAAATCGGTTGAGAGGTTTAAGCGGGAAAGCGTAACAGACAGACAGACAGAGTTACTTTTGCATTTATAATATTAGTAGGGAAGTAGGGATTAGTAGGGATTGCATAAAAAACAGATCCAGAAATAAGGATACAAACAAATTCAATGCAATTCAGCCGGTTTTATGGCGAGAAGCAATCTATTCCAGACAACCTTTAGTTAGAGGAAAGAAGATTTACCTTGATTTAAGTTTTGTGACTAAAGTAGTTAGTTAGTTAGAAAATTATTCATATATAAGTATGCTGTCAAGTTGCCGGTTTCTTGTAGAATCTAAGGACTTTCCGTACCGATGGTAGTATTATTTCTTTTATATTTTTGGCTTTAGACCATTTATAAATGCTTTTTTGAAGCCTATGTAAATAAAGATATTTTGAATTTAAAATTTGGACCTCGAGGAACGGAAGTATTAACATTTTAGAACAAACATGTTTTATTATACTTTTGACTCTGCCTTTGACTTCACGGATTATGGGCGTGATGTTATGTATGTATGTATGTAAAAGGATATTTTATTACTATAACGACTGCTACTGCGATGGCTATCAGTGCCTTTAGACTGTGTATTTCATTTGCCCTTACTTAAACAGGAAAATCTGATTCTTTGTACATACCATGTTTGTATAACTATATTGTATGTGAATGTAATCTAGTTACCACGCAGTTAGATCCCTAATCGCTATTGTTGAACTATGCCATCAACAAATGTTCAGACTTAGGTTTTCCTTTAGTTAATCTATAATTCTATAATAATATATAAAGCTGAAAAGTTTGTTTGTTTGGTTGAACACGCTAATCTCAGGAACTGGTCCGAAATGAAAATAGTTTTTTTTTTGTTACCTATATAGTTAATTTATCGAGGAAGGCTAGGCTATATATCATTTACCACAAACGTGTGTGAAACCGCCGGCACATTTATTATTTAATAATAATTCGATTTTAAAAGATAATTTAGTCGAATCGAGAGTGCTAATAAAAATTGTGTATATATACATACAATAATAATACATATATATATACAAACAATCAAAGAAGAGGTAGGCAGAGGCAAATGAGCAATAAACTTCTTAACCACATTTAGACAAAAATAAAATTGAGTTGCTTTACAATATTAGAACAAATAATCTACTGTATCAAATACAAAATAAAAATACTCCAAAGCTGCAGTACAAATGCTCTTTGCTACTTCTAAAACAACAATACAGCACAAATAGAAACAGTTCTTAATAAGATTGTTAGGCAAACTGTTTACGAACTACTCATAGCGAGTTGCCGTCAGCCGGATATCCGCGCCGCCATCTTGGATGCGGATCTTAGATCAAGTACAACTAACTAGACTGACGGTAAATACCTTGATTCATTTCATTTAAACATAACATAACTTAACACCACGCCCATAATCCTAGAAGGGGTAGGCAGAGTCAAAGAGGCAGCAGGCCCCTTTAACCACATTCAGCAAAAAATGTGAAAAAATAGGTAATGGATACAGGTATAGGTATAGCGATGTTAATTAAACGATAAAAACATGCCTTATATCCAAGGTTTTTGGTTCAAACCCGGGTAATATACGTATTTATAACAGGCTTCCTTGGCATAAGGAAAACATCGTGATAAAACTGTACAATCAAACATCTCTGCATGTGTAAACATGGCTCAAATTGTCTGGTTCCCCCATTTCAAATGCATGCAGCATAAGTTTGCGATGCTACAAACATCCGACGCAACCTTTGAAGCCGTATTTAACGACGTACTCGTGATCTGAGATCGGAAGCTGCAAGATATTACACCAACTGATACCACCAGTTGATTGTTGTCTTGATGACACTGTAATTACGAGATCTATTGATATTCAGCAGAACATTAATTCGGCGGAAAATTGTATTTTCAGGTTCCAGTTTTAGCTGCGAAGTGTAGTGAAATATCTGGGGAGCCATCTTGGAATTGTGCTGTGGGGTGTTTTGTTAATTCCGAATGTAAATTAGGCTTTTACATTGAAGGGCGTTGTTGAGGTATCAATATTGCGACGAATTAATTTTGCTGGCGTTTGGGAAAAATTAAAGTAGCTGTTTACTTTACATAGAAGCGTTTCTTATTAATTTAGAGGAAGTGTGTTTAAAAAATCATTAAATATGCAATATGACGTCAGCGCATAAAAATACATTTAAAGCGGTTTCATAATAACGGTCCCGTGTTAGTCTGGGACTTATAAAGAATTTGCCAACTGTGTTTCTTGCTTAGCATGTCGAAAAAGGCGACTAATGGTATATTGGGTTTTTGGTATGTGATTGTGTAGACGACCTAGCCACTTGTCACCACTTTTTCACAATTTTTCCATTTAACCCAACTCAGTTTAATTTTTGGCTAAATGTGGTTAAAGGGGCTGCTGTCCCTTTGACTCTGCCTATCCCTTCGAGGATTATGGGCGTGATGTTATGTTATGTAAAGCCTAAAACATTTTCACAATTTTCCATCTAACCCAGCCCATTGTCCCGTGTTGGGACTTAAAAATAATTTGCCAACTGTGTTTCTTGCCTAGCATGTCGTAGATTTCATAAAGGCCGGCAAAGCACTTGCGATTCGCCTGGTATTGCAGGAGGAACTGGACCCTTATGCTCGTTTGCCTCCTCTTGTATAAAAAAAAAAGTTCATTTAAGTGAAGTAACAGTTTAATATTGTTGATTCATAAATAAGCCAAAAAATATACACACGTCCGGTTTGTTGAGAACTGGAATCTGTTCAGGCTACTTGATCAAAAATAATGCCGACTTCTGACTTCTTCAAACTTTTGGCTGGCCCGTTGGTCGAGTGGTCGATTCTCGATTGCATCATCTATGTGCGAAGAAACATAGATGAATTTCATCAAAAATCAAATGTTCATGGTCTTAATATACGAAATAAACACAAACTTGAAGTCGTACATAGACTTGAAAAATCCAGAGGTACGTGACCGGGTTTGAACCCGCACTCCTCGGTTAAGAGGCGCGTGTCCTTACCATTGAGCTACCACAACTCCCTATATAAGTACGAAGTAGAATGATATACCCGAATACAAACCTCAATGCTCACATATCTTTCACAACACTGTATGTTTCATTACAACAAAATCATATACCTACACACGACAACGGTTCGTCCTATTGTACATACATGTAACAATACTCGCTTTGTTATCCAGGTAACGCGGGTGCGCGGGTACAGACAAAGCCAGGGCAATGTGCATGTCTAGAGCACAGCCGGTAGCATCCTTTCTTCAAAATACAGTTTTCACTACGCTTTTTCCAATTGTCGACGCCCAGTTTGTTAGGGACTTGTAAGTAGAAAAGTGGTTGTTATTTTTTTATTATATTTTTTTTATTTTCACTTATATGAAGTCTATGAATCATCATCTTCCTAGCGTTATGTCCCGTGCTTAGACGGGGTCCGCTTAGACCATGATCCAGGATTTTGCGAGTCTTGTAATTACATTGAAGCGACTGCCGATCTGACCTTCGTAACCCTAAGATAGGGAAACCAGACAATTTTTGGATCATGGTTACAAATCCAAAGTTATTTGAATTTGCAGGTTTCATCACGATGATTTTCCTCACCGTCGAGCTAGTGGTATAAATACGTACATAGACTTGAAAAATCCAGAGGTACGTGTCCGGGTTTGAACCCGCACTCCTCGGTTAAGAGGCGCGTGTCCTTACCATTGAGCTACCACCGCTCCAAATTTATGCCACAACTATACGTCGTAAATATACGTCATTCAAAGTCCACTTTTTTTCATACCAAGAAAAAGCCGTTGAACTTTTCTCCCCAAGCATACATCCGCAACCTTTTACCTTATCCATTGACTGTCAGCGCGCAGATCGGCGGTCGTTTTTAGAGGTATTTTTTGAACTTTCATCGCGCTCAGCGGCGGCCGCGTGTGGGTACTGAACAGGCCGGAGGTCGTATCCTCTTTTGTTGGTATTTTGCTACATATCTTGTGGTGGGTTCCGCTAATGGCACCTGATATGATAAGGAGCGCTTGGAAGTACTGTTGCTATTTTGTGACGAATGCAAGCAGTATTTAAAGGGCGCTATAGGTAATATCTATGTTAGAAATTACCGTTTAAATATCGATAAATCTATAAAATATTTTACCACTTATTGTACTGGTTTTGTAAACAGCCTATTTTTTTACGATCTTCCCGATATTTTTGCAACAATGGATTCAAGTGAACCTGCGCTGACATACGTGTGTATTAACTACTGAATGTTATACATAATTTGACGAGCTCGTCGCTTGTTCTATGGATATTAGGTGAACGGATAGACATACTTAAATTCGTTTATAAACATCCATGACTCGAGTACAAATGTCCAGGTTTCGTGGTCAGGGTCTCTGACCACTCGAACAACGGGCTTGTCAAAAATGAAATGTATCTATCCACATTCTCTCTTTCTTTCTATTAATCATCTACGATAAGTAGGGCTGATGAGATATGAATCTCATGCAAGCAAATAGGAGCGAACTTTGTTTTGTACTCTCACTAAGATCACCAAGCCGTCATACTAACTTTTTTATAGATTTCGAAATTAAAAAGGGGAAACACTTTATTCAAAAAAGAATTTTTTTATAATTTAAGTGTTAAATTTTTTCTCTTTGGAAACCAATTATTGTAAATCGATTTTTGTGGATGAATAATCGATTATTTTCTTTTTTCTCATTCTTGATATTTTACCTATAGCCTTTATTGCCTATAACTACTTAATTAGCTCTGGAATATTAGTAATAATTTAACTTTGATATGGTGATTATGAGTTGGCTTAAATTAGACACTTAAGATCTGCTTTTTGTAAACTGGTATACATCATGTTAACTTTATTGAGAAATAAATTCTATTCTATTCTATTCTATAGTGTGGTGATCTTCTATTCATTGTTCCTCAGCCAATATGAATCGCTTTTGAGACATTACGTAAACATTTGTTGGTCTAACTAATATTATAAAAGCGAAAGTTTGTATGGATGGATGGATGTGTGGATGTTTGTTACTCTTTCACGCAAAAAGTTCTGCATGGATTTTAATAAAACTTTACAATAGTCTAGTTTAGACATTAGTATAACACATAAGCTATCTTTCATCGATGAACCATGCGAACAACAACGCGAGTAAAAGCTAGTTAATCAATAAAACATAAATAACGAAATCATGTGTGGTGCCAAAACCTTTCCCGCATATGGAACACACATCTGATATTCGACTGTTTCCGTATTGAATAACGCGGTCTAAAAATTGCAAAGACGCGAAGGTTTTGTTAGAATGCCTTTGTTTAAAATAAAAGCCGTTATGTACGCTTATCTTTTCGTTTGAATCATATTTATAGTAGGTAAGCTGTTTTGTTAATCGATAGTTCTTATACTGCATACCCCTTCGGGGATTATGGGCGTGGTGTTATGTACGTATATATGATAGTTCTTATTATGACGAGCTGGCTACATGTCATTACCCTTTCATAATATTCCATCGGATTAGATAATAATATTGTATGGCTCTATATGGTTTAATAAAAAAAAATATTGTTCCTTAGACATTGCCTACCCCTTAGGAGGTTGTAGGTGTGATAGTATGTATGTATAATTTTTATTTAATAGAAAAGACTAACGAAATGTATATTCCGATTTATCTTTTTCTACATTATACTATAACTTGTTGTATGACCCCTTGAAATACGATAAGTAATGAACACGTAACTTAATAAGGTACTAATATATATTTGTCCCTTTTGCATAACGTAGAGGGAAATGCACAGGGAATCTCATGCCTGTATACAATGTAAAGCTTTCACATAACACATACTGACGGGGCAGACGTCGAACGGGGATTTTTAAAGAGATTATTAGTGGACTGCCGTAAGACTTATACCTCGGAATTCAGGGTCAGTCAATGCATCTTCATACAAACGTGTGTAGACAAAAATATCCTAAATAAACTTGACACAAAAAAAGTTCAGCCCAAAACAAAACTGGGCTGGGTTAGATGGAAAATTGTGAAAACGTAGTGACAAGTGGCTAGCTCGTCGCCTACACAATCACATACCCAAAACCCCACATACCATTAGTGGCCTTTACGACATGCTAGGCATGAAACACAGCTGGCACGTTATTTTCAACCGACTTTCCAAAAAGGAGGAGGTTCTCAATTCGACTGTATATATTTAAATCCAAGACCAAAATCGGAGGAAATTTAAAAAATTTACATAAATGGTTTTTATGAAGATTTATTGACTGCCTTGGATTCTGAAGTTTTACAAATTTAACGCCTTAGGCACTCCACTACATCTTATGTACAAGTACTTAAGACATCTCTACAGATGTATAGTTAGAATTGTCTGTTTGCAATGTCAAAATAACAAAATAACCATTTGTTACAGTTCTTTTCTATTTGTCGGTTAATCTCCGGATTGGCTTCATTGTTTTAACGTAACTCACTATCAGACGGTGTTATAAGGAATGACCTAAGCTTACCACCGCCACGCAAAAATATATTTTGCCGTCAGATAGATAGCTGGTGTAACAAGTAAGTTAGATTACCGCGAAGTAATACATTTTTGTTAACACTCACATGGATGACGTAGCAGTGAACAGCTTGTATTAAATAAAACATTGCTACTATGACAACGCACTACAGAAGTCAGCATCCAAATGCTACAGCAAACAAATACTCCGTAGCTACGACTGTCGACTACGAAGTTACTACGAAACTTGTAGCATTCGTTAAATCCGTAGCACTGCTACATGAACTAATAAAGTATTCGAATTACAAAGTTTAATAACTAACTAAACTTCACGCCACTTCCCTAGCGGGGTAGGCAGAGAGAACCGAACGCCATATGGCACGATCCTTACACACCTCACTCGCCTCTTCATCATTCATAATCCTTTTCATACAAGCTCTACGGTTTTTATGACTCCTAACATCACCTTCTGTTAATTAATACACGACTAATCTGGTCGTGGTAGGTGAGCCTGGGCCTTCCGCGGCCCCTACATCCTTCCACTTTCGCATTGTATATCTGTTTAGTCAATCTTTCGTCATCCATTCTTTCCACATGTCCGAACCACCGGAGCATGCCTCTTCTTACCTTAACTTTGAAGTTTAATATCTATCTCGTAGATGTGAATTGCGTTTGGGAGACGGCAAGTACGATATAGACCTTGATGGTAAGTAATTGCCGTAGCGCGTAATACGGATAACTGCTTACTGCAACGACATTGCTATGATTTTTAATACAAAAATGTTCTCTCAGCTCACACTTTAAGTAGAGTTTATTGAAATGAAATGAAATAAAATTATTATGCTAATATCACATATATAAATAGCGACTACAAGTATTGATCTAGCTCGCCAAACTCAACTCTCGTGTACAAATGCTGCTGGTCATGACATAAGCATTTCTGTGCCCTGTGGCTTCAATTAGTGTGGACGGGCCTACCTAATTCCTATTACAAGCTATGTGGGGCCTTATATGCACGTGTTTACCGGCAAGGTTAGTTTAGTTATATCAATGTCTGGTCAGATATTGGTTTAGGCAACCAAGACCTGCACAGTAAATTGGCAGTTGAAATGAGTAGATACAATTGCTGATCATTATAGTGGGAATATGTGAAATTTCAGTACGTAGATAATTAATGAATACCAATTGCGCATTTGTTGTTAAGCTCATTGGTTTGTAAGTAATTTTTAACGAAAATGTGATTTATATTTTTACAGTTATCCAGAGGACTGTAACATGGTTGCACAGAATTTAAAGTAAATTATATATGAATATTTTGGTTTTTATTTATTATTTCCCGTAATATTTTAATTGTAATCTATTATCGAATTTCATAAAATGGTGAGAAATAAAGTTTATATTCGAATTAGCAACTTTAAGCTCATCATCATCTTTCTACCGTTATACCATGATCCAGGATTTAGCAAGTCTGGTAATTACATTGAAGCGACCGTCGATCTGATTGACCTCTGTAACCCTAAGATTGGGGAACCAGACTATTTTTGGCTCATTGTTAGTAGGCAATTTTAATGTATGCTTTTTATGTTATAATCATATTTATAATAGCTGTGCTCACGTTTATGGTTAATGTTGAATAGCCTACAGCCTTCCTCAATAAATAAACTAGCCAACACAAAATATTTTTTTCAATTCGGACCAGTAGTTTCTGAGTTTTTTTTCACAGCTTTCCATCGAACCCAGCCCACTGTCTCATGTTGGTCTGGGACTTAAATAGAATGTGCCAACTGTGGTTTTTGCCTAGCATGTCGCAAAAGGCGACTAATGGTATATCAGGTTATGGGTGTGTAATTGTGTAGGCGACAGGTTAGCCGCTTGTCATTCCTTTTTACAATTTTCCATCTAACCCAGCCCGATTTTCTTTTTGGCTGAATGTGGTTGAAGAGGCATGCTGCCCCTTTGACTCTATCTACCCCTTCAGGGATTATGGGCGTGATGTTATGTATGTATGTATGTAAATAAACAAGCAAACTCCTAAGCTTTATATATAAGTTTAAGATTACACCAATAGAAGATAAAGTTGATATCACTACAGCAATTCAGTGACACCAATCAAATATAAATACCATATGTACATATCTACATCGTAATGTCGAAGCATTAGCATTGTTATAGCCCAAACCTTCATATCGATATTAACGTTTCTCAGAGTCCGCTTTGACCATAATCCTAGATATAGCGAGACTAGTTATTTCGATGCAAACGACTGCATGCCGCCGTAACCCTTAGTTGAAACCAAGAAAATTGGATTAAGTTAACATGTGTATAGATGCCTGGATTTGCAGATTTGTCACGATTAAGCTTGTACATAGTATAAGTTCGTACTTACATATTTGAGTATCTATAAAATAATAAATATAATAAATCTCCATACCAATTATGCTATGGATAATAATGTTCTCCTAACCTAAAGGAGGATTAGCCAACTGCGCAGGAGATATTTTATAGTGCACAAGTGTGTGCGCAAACACAAGTGCACACTCTATTCCTTCACTCTCATAGTCCGGTGAGACGGCAATCCGACATGACCGGAGAGAGGTCAGGCGCATGACCAACGGCTTAACGTGCCTTCCGAGGCACGGGGGTGATTAAACCGCCAATTTCCTGACTCAGGGCTGTTACTGAGTAATTTCAATATTGAAATACTAAGCCACAAATTTCTGGCCCGACCCAAGATTTGAACCTGGGACCTCTTGGTCCTTAGGCGGCGCATGCTACCACTAGACTAACGAGGCAGTCAATATCAAAACGTATGCTATGGATACTAGGTGAACGGATAGACATACTTACATATGTAACATCCATAGATTTAGAATTTTTTGACTACGCTAAAGATACATAAAGCGTGGGAGCGAGAAATCCTGCTGAAATACAAACCGCTCGAGAGAAAAAGAGACAGCGAATGAAGTACCTATATGTCAATGTTTTTGCCAGTAAGAGGCCATAGCGTCCCGGTCTATTCTACGTCGCAGTGAAATTCGTGAATTTATGTATTAAACCTTGGATTATAATCGAGAATATTAAATGTGAAATTAAGGTGACTTGTTCTGTACGTGATTGTGAGGTTACACGACGGAATAAATCCAAATAAATACACTTTTCACAGGTAAATACGATTTTATCATTAGATTTTTTCAAACCATATTTTGTCAAATTGTTGCTAGTGATCGGTTTAGAAAAATATGTTTACAATAGTATATTGATTATAATTGATATTTCTAAGTATACATCGTGATTATAAACAGAATTGGGGGAAATATTGTGTAAAATAGTAAATAGTTTGGTTACGCTAGTGCTTGACAAAGCGGTGACGTCACGAGTATCGATATAAACTTATTCGTCTTTTAGCAACATCATGACATAAATACAAAGTTATTTAGCCAAGTTATGTTGAAATATAATTATATTCACATTGGGAACTCATTATATCCGTAAATTTATTAGTTAAGTAACTGATAATTTTTCTAGGTTTCCAAGCAACCCAGCATTGTGTAAAAAGTGGATGCGGACTATAGACAGACCAGATTGTACTCCCAGTAAGAACTCCACTATCTGCAGCAAACATTTTGACGGCCAATGAAGGCAACAAAAAATTTGTTGCACTACATATTATTTTTAAATAACTAAATGTCACCAAATTAAAAGTTGCTAATATATTATTGGTTTCATTTCATTCCATCAGTCAAAGCAAAAGTCATGTCTTTTTGTTTTATAGGTATAAATCATAGAACATATTTCTATTTTTTTCATTTTTACACGCTGAATATACGAGGAATACATTTTAACATCTCATTGTTTATAGAACTGCTTAGAATGCGATTTCTTACCGACAAATTCGATTTACCTAATATAAACAACTGCTGATTTCATCAATGCCATAAATAATTTATCAAAAGTATAAAAAGTGTTTTAAATACCTATACTATTAGTAGGTATACAACTGAATCAGTCGATAATGTAAAAGTGCGTCTTTGACAACACTATTTTTAACCCACACATAGACGTCAACCAACACATGTTTAAATTTATTTTGGTCATGTCTCCGAGCCGTCATTGTGTATCTTGTACATCCTAAATCTATGGTAACATCCATGACTCGAGTACAAATATCCATGTTCATTACACGAAACATTTACAAATAGACTGAATAGCCGTCGCACTTAAAATATTAGTTAGGATGAAAAACTATTCACATCATCATTGTCGTCATCATTACTCTTAGCTCCTGAGTAATTCCTGTTAACATGTACCTCTACGTATGTTTACTGGTAAGGCCAGCACTATCCCGGTCTAGTCAGCTATTGGCTTAGTGACAGTACACGGTAAATTGCTTTTCAGCTGAGTGGACGTCTTAGGCCAAAATCGATTTACTGTCTGCAAACATTAACTGTATGTGGAGAGACCAGTCATGTTCTAGAAAGTATCTGTGGGTTTTAATACTGTGAAATACTAAGTTTGTATACCTATGTGACTAAAATAGATTTATTTCAATGTAATGTAGGTATAACTTTGCGTGAAAGATTTTGAGTAATGAATCAATCTTGGTTTAAGACAGGGGTCGGCAACGTTTTCACAAACATGGGCCACATACTGAATAAAACAGATAAAGGCGGGTCGCACTTGTAAAATAATTTTATACCTAATATATATCTACCTAGGTCTATTTAATCAATCGTTTTTAATTTCGCGTATTAACAGAAGGTGATGTTAGGAGTCATGAAACCGTAGAGCTTGTATTAAAAGGATCATGAATGTTGAAAAGGCGAGTGAGGTGTGTAAGGATCGTGCCATATTATGGCGTTCGGTTCTCTCTGCCTACCCCGCTATGGAAGTGGCGTAAAGTTAAGTTAATTATTTAATTAATACAGATGACAAAGGGACACTGAAAACAAAATGAGGGGAAAACTAGTTAATTAGTTTTTTTGTGTAAGTTCAACTATATAAATATGTGTAATTTGTGGATTATAATTTAAGTATGTCTATCCGTTCACCTAGTATCCATAGCACAAGCTTATAAGTTTAGTTTGACTGGTACCGACTCCATAACTAACTGATACTTGTAAATATTTTTAAATACGTGTTAAAGTTTAATACTTTTATCTAAGCAGTTGAAAGAATTTATTTTATACGATTTAGTGTTCAGGTATTTAAATAGCTATTTAGGCAAGTTCTCTTTTGTGTTTTTTTTTTTCAACCAAAAATACAGTTTTTTAAATATGTTTTGAAGATTACATATTTGTTTATTGGTTTCTTGTTCTTTTTATCAATGGATGAAAAGTCGTTAATTATTTAGTCAATTAAAAAATCGATTACAAGCTACAACATTCTTAAACACCATCATTCATTTTCATCACCATATATTTTCAATTTACTTCCTTCAGAACCCTATCTGAAGTTAAATAGCCGGTTTAACTTAAAATATATTAAGTCGAAAATCGCATGCGCCAACCGCATCTATCACCGAAGTGACTCTCGTTCTAATTTGCATTATAAATACCAAAGTACATAATAAAAACATTAGCTTCCGACTCCAACAAAGTGAATTCAATGCAATTTATCTCAACAAACAAGTTTGATCCTTAACGCCAACAAATTAAGATCACGAATCCATCGCTTAATGTAGTGGAAACTAAGCTAAAAGAGCTTTGTAACGTCCCCCTGTCACACCGATTAATTTTAATCGTACCTAATTTGTCACTTCCTTAATTAATGATGGTGAATTGTTTCTCTTTAGTTTATTGCATCGTCATTGCAGGAATTAATTTACAATGCCATTTTGAAAAGTTGTCACTTTGAACAATAGAGAAGAAAGTTATTGATACAAATATTTGCAGAACTGATAATGATCTCGTTACCACTACCATTTAGAATAAAGCGAAGTGAATAGTTCTGGTAACATAAAATATTCTGTGTAAAGTTCTAATAAAATCAAAATGGTCACCTATTGGTTGTATGTTGTAAAGCAAATAACATTGCTTTTTTAGACAAATTTCATTTTTCTTCATGTCTTGTTCCTTTTGTTACTAATAACTCTCTTAAAAACTTTCGACTTTACCATAAGAAAGACTTTAAGAATAAATTTTCCTTTTATCTGTTATTAGCCCGGTCAAATTAGATATTTAACATTACATTAATTCGGGCCAAGCTTAAAATTGGCATGAATGTTGGGAACACTATAACAAACAATTTGTCAAAAGTCCCCATCGATCCGACATGTGGAAAAAAAAATATTCAAAGTCAAATGTTGCAAAAATCATTTCATTTTTTCAGCTAAACGACAAATTTTATCATAAAAATATATGAGACAAAAATTATTCATCATGCAATTATCTATAAAAAAAAATTTTATACTAAGAATCACCATTTCGGAGATATAGCGATGCAAAAAGTTCAAAAAGTTGTGTTTATATATTATTACAGAACGGTAATACAAGTTAAAATATATATATAGCTGGGCAGGCTTTGACTTTTACTGAGCAATGGCAAAGAAAGAGTAGAGGCGACAATAAGACCCTTCTGTCCCTCTCACTCACTTTTCTATGTATTTGGAAAACTACCTGGAGCAAGCTGAGCAATGCTAAGTAACTGAACAAGCGATGCCCAGCTCTGACGTATATCTACTTATCTATTTATCGTTCATTTGTCAAAATAAACTGCGCCGTCTGGGCATTTTTATACACATTGCAAATTTAATTAAATGTTATTTTTATAATACGGCAAATACAAATAACAATATATACCAATTGGTATTCTAGTGCCAGGAAATATTAATATTATTATACGTGATATTGCTATTATTATACGTGATATTGATATTTATTATACGTGCATTGGCACGTTTCCAAAATACAAACTTAAATAAAATAAACAGCATTTCGCAAAAATAAGACAGCTATCGCGTGATACGCTACGATGTAATAGGCAGTCTCTTTTAATGGTTTGTTAAATTTGTTGGACGCCTTATGCCCGAAGAAGGGAGAAGTTTGAGCAAATTTATGCAACGGATAATTTTATTCCCATGCGTCAAAGGCGAGAATTCAAAGTTCTTTTGCTGTTGAAAATATAAAATTTAGGGTTTTTTTTTCATTGGCTCATCTTTAGAGTGTTTTTGTACCAGAGTGCTTGCTGAAATTGTAGGATACATACTTTTATGACTCAAACGACCAATTGATATACATACCTAATAAGCTACTAACAGATATTTGCACTAACAAAAAGTATACTGTTTTAAATGCATGTGGGCTTGTATGTCTGTGTGTCTATAGATATAAATATAATATAAAAGAACAATTATAATATTTTTTCTAGGTTGCGCAACATACAAAGGCTAGGCTTCAGCTGTCTAAACACTGCGGCCCAATTACAAAAATTTTCCCCATCTTATCAGGGCGATGGCCTGTTCCAATTAATTAAAAGGCAAGTCCGGGCGCGATGGAAAAGGGATCCGCGATAATAAAGCTGTAAGGAGAATTTTTTAATTTCTAAAGCGAAACTTGAGCGTGTCCCGTGCCAAATTGAATAACTTGATTGTTTAATGCAGAGCAAACATTACAAGTTGCAGACGCTGTTACTGTGAATTATATTAATTGAATTTTGACAGGTGATCTATTTTTCTCTGAGGAATGCGTTATGTATACAACCTCTTTTATAAGAGACTAGCAGCGTGCCGCGGTTTCACCCGCGTAGTTCCCGTTCCTGTGAGAATATAGGGATAAAATATATGCTATGCTTTTTCCGGATAATGTAGCTTTCCAATGGTGAAAGTATTTTTGAAATCGGCACAGTAGTTTTTGAGTTTGTTGAAAAATACAAATCTTTTCTCTTTAGAATATTAGTATAGACTAGCTGTGCCAGCGGTGTCACCCGCGTTTATGGTTATTATTATAAAGACTATTTCTGTCATACATGATTTCTATGTAACTTTAACCATTAAGGCTGCACACGCGACGGAAGCTTAAAAAATGGAGTAACTTCTCCCGTTTTCCCAACATTTCCCTTCACTACTCTGCTCCTATTGATTGTAGCGTGATGAAAAGTATACTATAACCTGCCCAGGAGTATGAAGAATAATTGTACCAAGTTTCGTGGAAATCCGTCGAGTAGCTTTTGTTTCTATAAGGAACATACAGACAGACAGACAGACAGACAGACAAAAATTTTACTGATTGCATTTTTGGCATCAGTATCGATCACTAATCACCCCCTGATAGTTATTTTGGAAATATATCTCATGTACAGAATTGACCTCTCTACAGATTTATTATAAGTATAGATGAAGTCATGGATACAAACATATTTATGTATCAATAAACATTACCTAGTATACACGCATACAACATATATATATCGCAGGCAATTTGTATGTTTTCGCCGTTTACATACGGCGTCGTTAGGTCAAAAACGCTCGCAGTTATGTATTATGCCGAAGGCAAAATGTATATTGCGGTCATTATATAGTATGCCGCAATTATTTAGTTTAGGTCAGGTTAGGTAGTAGTTAAAATAATAGGTACCTACGACGACGAGCGAAGCAAGGAGTAGTATTGGGTAGAACTGCGACCCTACAGCCAGAACCGAAGAAAAACCAACGTAGAAATTATAACAATTGAGCGAGTTATAGCCTTTGGAATGTTACAATGAAATTTACATACTGCGAGCGTTTTTAAACTGACGACTTTGCGACATACTAGGCAAAGACTACAATAGATTAAATATATAAACACAATAACACAATATTTTGCTTCCCTAACCATGAGATTATCTAGTATCTGGAAAACAAGCTTAGCTCGAAGCTAGGAAATTGATGTGCTAGACCGTATAATTCATTTAGTCATCAAATTCAATTCATTCATTGGGACGCAATCCGATCGGCAATGGGGTTCAAATTAATGTGGATTGCTGAACGTCCGAGTTTCTGTCATGTTGCACGTCTATGTAGCTCGTCACGAGTACAATTCCTAGTATTCATCAATAGGATTCCTATTAAGAGCTGATAAGGACGTCTGGTTCACTAACGATTTTACGTTAAGAGCGAGTGTTTCATATCTGCATTGTTTTGTTTGCAAGTAGGTACTATCTGTACTAATTATATGAAGCTTTGTCCCATGTTGGTCTAACTAAAAAATAATGTGCCAACTGTGTTTCTTACCTAGCATGTCGTAAAAGGCGTCAATGGTATGTGTTTCTGTAGGCGACATGCTAGCCACTTGTCACTACTTTTTCATAATTTTCCATCTAACCCAGCCCAGTCATATTTTTGGCTGAATGTGGTTAAAGAGCCCTTTGGCTCTGGCTTCCCATTCGGGGATTATGGGCGTGATGTTATATATGTATATGGAGCTGAAGATTTTGTTTTTTTTTTTATTTGTTTGGTTAATAGAACATCTCAGAAACTAATGGTCCGAATCGAAAAATGAGTTTTGTGTTGGAATAGTCCATTTATCGGCAAAGGCTATTGGCTATATGACATCACGCTGCGACACATTAACCACAAACGCGAGTGAAACCACGGAAAAACCTAGACCTTCCATAAAGATGCTATGTAAAGCTACTATCATGCAATGATGGATGTGATTATTTTATGATGTTTTTATAGCTGTGTTGTTTTTATTTTCTCATCCTACATGAATCTTTTAACACAATTCTTAGGGTTTGAGTATTATGTAAAAAAAATCTTTATTGCTAAATAAAAATAAATCATAGTTCGATGAGATAACTCCAGAAAGTAATGAAATACTAATAATTAATATAATTATGCGTATTAATCTATTGAATTTTCTGCTTAACACATAAGATAACGTTAACGTTAACACATAAGATGGCACTCATCTGACTTCTGTGACGTGCTGGAGAACCAAACAAATGAAAAAAAAAAAAAAAAAATTATCAAACATACAGACGAATTTAGAACCTCCTTCTTTTTTGAAGTCGGTTAAAAATGGTTTACTGCTCTCATATTACATGGTATATAGTAACAGTGGCATAATCAGTACATATATAATGTTAGCATTGGAAGTAGCTCAGCTTATACTGGCTCAGGCGGCTTGCACCCAGTCAGCGCTGGCTTACAGCTACTTCCACTTCTCTTTGATATTATGCGAGAGGTTCAGTCTTTAGTGCTACAAATCGAGGTTAAAATATCGAATAGTTAAAAATATCGATATAAAAATATCGATTCATGGTTCAGCTACTTATAGGTATATAACATATTTAAGTGTCTAATTTAACACTCCATAAATACATGTGCAAGTTCAAATCATCACATGTGAGGTTCATAGCCATTGAGCTACCACAGCTTTTCGTTATAACATAAATCTAAATTAAAAAACTGCGATCCATCATTCATATCTTCTCGTTATATAGCCCCTGACGTCACGAAAGCCAACGCAAATCGAATTTTTCAATCGCCAACACAACTTATTCGTCACTGGGGTCGTAAACAGCAACTTTCGTATCTCGAGCTAATCCGAAGTGTATTTACGACTGTCCCGGGACGCCGGCTAATTTATTTATTGCGTCGCAGCTAAGGTCGCGTGTCCCGATTGTTTGGGACGCTTCCAGCGCAAAGGGACACGTCTTGAAATATCGATGGAAGGGTTGCCGATTTATTCTTTTTTAACGGGGCGCTGGCAGTTTTGCGACAGGCTGATTGGTAAATATGGCCATGTTGACGACATGGGAGCTTCTGGGGTAAAAAAGTTGATTATATTTGGTCCGACAGTAAGGATATAAAAAAATAAATTAATCACTCTTTTATTATAATTTTAAATACACATATTTTCACCAAGATACATTCTATTAAAGCAAGGCTTATTAACTTCTTAAGGTCAGAAATTTTAACGCGCTGTATTTTCTCAAATTTCAATTTGATGGCTACGAGAATAACTAGTTATCCAATTAACGATAACCAAATTATTGTGAGAGCGAACCACGACTAAGCACGGAAGAATACTAGGAAGATAATAATGTATATTTTTACTCCATCTTATTGTCCATTCAAAAGTGGAGTGCGTCCTAATGTACTTTCCTTCCATGCTAATTAGCGTTAATAAACTTAATCTCTGTTTAGGTGGCCGGAGCCAGGACTTGATTAAAAGCAAAGTTTGAAGCTACTTCCATTAAAAATAATTTCTGTGAACTTCCCATAACTAACGTTTCAACACTTTGTAGACTCGTAAAAATGTGTTAACAAAGATTTTAAAGTGAAATAGTGTTAAATATGAGTTGTTTGTTCAGAGCTTTTACATGAAGTACATTTAAAATTATAGTTGATTTGTTGTTTTATTTTTGACTCAAAGTAAAATGGTTGTTTGGAATATGGGAAGTTAATAGTACCCTAATTAGATTTTATCACGGCAATTTTCCCCAAATTGCTTCATTGAAGGTCATTCTTTAATATTTTATAAGCAGGAAGCTATTGTTTTGATTTTTATTGATCCATTTAGAATTGATAACCTTGAGTTGATATAAGTAAATGATCCTATAGAAAAGACAATGAAACTCTAATGGCGCTTTTTTTTATAAGATATAATATTTTTATGAATTTGGCCAATTAATTTTGATTGTGATTTAATATTGAAAATAACATTGTATGTAAAAACCATTTAGATACCTAACTAACTAACTAAACTTCACGCCACACTTTAGGTATCCAATCATCGATAATGTTTTATCATAGTCTTGTGACGAATTTTTTGTACTTTTTCGTATTGCATATTCGAAGTAAGTAGGTATAGTATATAGACGCAGATATACCATGTTAACAACTTAGGGGACGAGCGCATGTTTTCTTTGTGTTGTTTTAAATTTTACAGCATAATCTACTACCGCAGGATTGCACCATATCCAACGATATCCCATTCAGAATCAGTATTATTTCATATCTACATACATTATCACGCCTGCAATCGTCGAAGGGGTAGGTCGACTCAAAGGAGCAGCGAACTTCTTAAACCACTTTCAACAGAAAATAAATGAGAGTTGGGTTAGATGGAACGTAACTTAACGACCGTAATCCCCGAAGGGGTAGGCAGAGTCAAAAAGGCAGCAAGCCCCTTTAACCACATTCAGCCAAATACTAAACTGGTCTAGACTGGGTTAGATATAAAATCGTGACAAGTGGTTCGTTTGTCGCTTACACAATCATATCTATACCAAAACCCGATATACCATTAGTCGGATTTTACAGCATGCTAGGCAAGGAACACAGTTGGCGTATTCTTTTTAAGTCCCAGACGAACATGGGCAATCCCAGACCAACTTAATAGCGAAAGTTTAAAATCATAAACTATTAGGATACTTCTCAAAGCGGAATTACCCTTGTGAATGGATACAGTTAAGAGTGACTATTTACGCGGGTTCCTCCGATGTCGCTTTTCCCTCCTCTGAACGATCCGTCGCCGTCGGCCACACTTCCGCTGGTCGTTAGTCGCCCAACTGTCGGTCCAATGATACCGTGTCCGATGCTTATTACGGTGTTAAGGGACAAATTTTTTTATATACTACATAGTTTAGCAAGCGTCTTCACTTGCACAAAAATCATCATACAAATGGATAAATCAAATGCGAAAATTTTAAACATAACAGTCGTGCAGATTTCGATAAATTATTCTAAAGTAAAATTCAGGTTGTGAACTAACCCAATCTGTATGCCAATTTAAAATCGCAATGAGTAGCCCACCGGCTACAATAAACAGCAATAGATTTCCTGTGAAATAATAAATGTATCCATCCACTCATCCTGAAAAATCTACAATTTAAGGCGCCAAATACGGACCCAAATCATACATTTACACTAGTATCTGAGCTGGATTTCAAATTTTGGGTGGAGAAATTTGCTTACAAGGCACCGGACCTTAAAGAATTATTCAACAAATCTATACTTATAATAAATCTGTAGAGAGGTCAATTCTGTACACGAAATATATTTTCAAAATAACTATCAAGGGGTGATTAGTGATCGATACTGATGCCAAAAATGCAATCAGTAAAATTTTTGTCTGTCTGTCTATCTGTCTGTATGTTCCTTATAGAAACAAAAACTACTCGACGGATTTTAACGAAAATTATTCTTCATACTCCTGGGCAGGTTATAGTATACTTTTCATCACGCTACAATCAATAGGAGCAGAGTAGTGAAGGGAAATGTTGGGAAAACGGGAGAAGTTACTCCATTTTTTAAGCTTCCGTCGCGTGTGCAACCTTAATGGTTAAAGTTACATAGAAATCATGTATGACGGAAATAGTCTTTATAATAATAACCAAAAACGAGGGTGACACCGCTGGCACAGCTAGTAGTAAATATAATTTTATAAGCCTTACACACACGTCACACACTTGTCATTTTTATATCAGCCGCAGCAAAACTACCTCCACCTTTTCCAACACTAAAGACATTTACTTCAAACGCAAACTTCACCTTAACGTATAAAATACACCGTAATTTATCACACCAACGTTCGGCACCACAAAGCATCCTGTCCAACACGTCATGTCAACCCCATAACTTCCACTATTAACCCACTTCAACTTTATCTTGCCACTAAAAATAATGAAGGTATCACTTAATGGCCGCCAGTTAATAGTTTCAAGAGATATCAACACGCTCTTAGTTATTTTCCGTGCGGAAGTAACCTAGTTTTTGGGTTTCATTAAAATTTTACGGAGCACTTTCTATGTTGAGAGTATTCAAGTACGACCGACCTGAATCAATAAGCTGACCTATATCCTAGTTAGAAATTAAGGTACGATTGCTTGAAAAAATGTTTGAAAATATTTTTATTTACAGGTCACCGCTTCAACTATATTTTGAAATATAAATTCTGAAAATTAAAGTATCGTAGTATACTGTTAAGCCTTATTGATTTTGTATCATATTGAGTCTAAGATTTTTAATTTTGAAAAAACTGCTTAATATTAAGTCAGTTGACTATACAAACTAGTGACGTCACACGTTGACAAGCCCATACAAAATCTATGAAGTGATTTCGTGACACATATCAATATTAAAAATCTTTAATGTTTTATATAAATATAATGACTTGGCCATCGCACTAAATAATTTAATTTACACGTGTTTTCATGCGATGGCCGAGTCTCAATATATTTATATAAAACGTTAAAGATTTTTAATATTGATTTATTTATTTTTATTGATTTATTTTAATTCAAATTAAACGGCAGATGCCAATTACAATAATTGAATTACATTAATTAATTAAAATCGAATTACAAATTAACAATATTTAGGACAGCACAAACATAGACACTCTCACACGTCCCGCTCACAGAATCTCAGACATTCAGCAACTACCTTCATCCATGCGTCCGCAAACAGATCACACTGTTCAATTTAATTACTAGACTCGCTAAATCCTGAGTCATGGTCTAAGTGGACCCCAGTCTAAGGGATATAACGCTAGGAGGACGATGACAATTTCTTCGTTTTGTTGATCAAAAATCAATTTAAGAAAACTAATCACCGAAAGGCAGTTACTTGAGAGATGCTACTCTTATGTCGAATTAATATGAAGAGCTACTTTGAACGAGCTGGTCTAGTTATGCCAAATCCAATTTGGCTTTCTACCACCTAGAAATTCTAGATTTAGTGGAGACCCATGAATCTCACAAGATTTTAGGTTTCACCACCTTAATAATAATATTCAAAGAAACATATTAACAGAACTACTTTTGATTTCACAGAGGGTTAAGTCTCTTAACCCCCTCTGTCTCAATATATGTTCAGTATTTATCGTACTGGTTTTACTTTGACCCCCTCAACGTGTACGACTCAACAAATTGCAGTGCGATTGCGTCGCCGAGGCGAGCGTTGCGGCGTTGCAGCGTTGCTACAAGAGGCTTGCAAACTGCGCCCGCACTCCGACTCGCAAACAGCGGTTGAGGGTTATATCGTATTAAATCGATTCGGTTGTAGGGTTAACTGACCGCGAATGCAAGGTTTCGAATGTAAATATCGTTTCTTCATCGCACACGACGGCATACGAAGCGGAATAATTTTGGATTGTGTAAATTAAACGAGTAACATGGAATAAAATAATTGTTGGTAAAAAAAATATAATTTACACCGATTAAATCACAATGCTGGAAGTGTACACAATCAAGATCTCTGAAGTCACTTAAAATATTTTCTAATTCATCACATAGTTAATATCTAGCGCCACTGTGGCGTAAACTTTGTTGAAGAGGCAAGTGGGGTGTATAGGGGTCGTGCCATATGGCGTTCGGTTCTCTCTGCCTACCCCGCTAGGGAAGCGGCGTGAACTTTAGTTAGTTAGTTCATATTTAGCGAATTCATGGCTGGCTGGGTGTGTGGGTGGCAAAAACATATCGTGTATAATCTTCTGAATTTGATTTCAGATTTCATTAGAAACTTACTTAAGTTGAATATTTCATTAGTCCGAATGTGTCTCACTTCTTCAAAATGCGTATTGTGTATTGCGTAGCTAAATAAATTTAAAAAATGTTGCGCTCCGCACCTCACGAATCCCTTGCCATATATCTTTTTGCTAAACTGTGACGCAACTCTGAGTCAACTTAAATTGCCAACGCAGTGAGTTGTAGTTAATTAAGTAAGGTACTGAGTTAATGCATAATATTTGTTCAGTAACTTACTTCTTTGGCTCAACAACCGAAGAGGGTCGGGCCCCCGACACAAAATGCGCCTGGGTTAGATTCTGTTTACGCAAAATATATGTTGAGTGACTTACTCCGTTACTTACTCAAGCTGAGTGTTGACCTTCGATACAACACATTGCCAGCTATCTTGATAGATATACTATTGTTGAGTTACTAACCCATGACTATACTTAATTGGCGTAGAGGACACCGTGATCATGAAGGCGGTTCCCCCAGGGCGAGGCCCCTCCATTGCACTGCGGTTAAGTTGACCCCAGCGATTATCGCTTAAGTGGATAACTTGGACGCGTAATTTTTGGTAATTTCTGATAAACTTACCTCTCTCCCTATTTGCCTAATACCATCACATTTCCCTCTTACATTTTAAATGACTTAAGAAGTTTATTTACGCCAATTTTATTCGTAAGTCTTAATTACGAAGCGATTCTGGAACAAATTTCGGGTGAATTTTAAAACTGAAGATTCTTGAAATACATTACTTACTTACGAAACATCGAGTTCTCAAAACATCAGAAATTAAAACTGATACACGAGTTACGTTCAATAAATATATTTCCGAGAAAAATAAAATAAAAACATCTGTTGTTTTGGAAATTAATATTCACTTCAGGATCCATATACCATGTGATTTAAAAGCATCGTTATCGAACACTTTAGCAAATATAACTTGTTTATTAATTTTTCAAATATTGTAAATACACTTTATAAATTGCTTTTCTTCGTAGGTATGTATCTAGAAAATAAATTTTATCATTATTTGTGGTTCTCAGTCGGAATCAAAAAAGACCTTATTTAAAACTAAAAGCATATGCATGCATATGCTTTTATAACCCTCACTTCATCTGGGAACGAGATAATTAAACCATACCAATCATGATAACTGGAATAGATGTTTCTACAAAATGCGTTTGACAAAAAGTCATTTAAAAGGAAAAATCATTTTAGAAATACTCGACATTAATTGGCTCCCGGATAGCACGACAGAATCCATCTAAAATAATACTATATATACCCTCACAAGTTGATTTCAGTAATACATTCAATTACTCTGCAACACTTTTATATAATCTTAGGAGAGTAGGTTACTTATTTACATTATATTGCCCTGATCAAAGGCATGGTTTTCAAAGCATCCCATCTCATTAATAATAAATCTTCTCCTCCATTTTATTGACGTTAACATCCCTTCTAACACAATGAGATCGCTTGATGTCAATCAGATTATTAACCGATCTTGGTTAATGAGGCTTCTGAGATTATACTTATAAAGGAGTAAGAAGATTAAATATTTACTAGTGGTCATTAGTTATTAAAAAATCTTTTATTGATTCTGACGTCATAAAAATAATTGTCAATAATATTATTGATGCAAAAGTAACGTCCGATGTTGGTATGGGACTTAAAAAAGATTGTGCCAACTGTGTTTCTTGCCTAGCATGTCGTAAAAGGTGACTTATGGTATATGGGGTTTTGGGTATGTGATTGTGTAAGCGACGATCTAGCCACTCGTCACTACTTTTTCACAATTTTCCATCTCTTTCACAATTTTCCATCATTTTCAATCTAACCCAGCCCAGTTTTGTTTTAGGCTGAATGTGGTTTAACGGGCCTACTGCCCCTTTGACACTGCCTACCTCTTCGGGGATTATGGGCGTGATGTTATGGGAAGTTACGTTTAGAAGGTAATTTTATGACAAATGCTTTAACATACCAGCCTCACATTATCCAGAATCGTGACCAAGACGACCACGAATTTCCACATGATATAACGCTAGGAAGTAGAATAAAACACACTTTAAGTCCATTAATTAATAAATTATGAAAAGTCGTCTTGTTAAAATGAAATGAAATTATCTTTATTTATATAGGCTTTAAAAAAAGCACTTTTAAATCGTCAGAACAAAATAAATATAAACCTGTTCAAACAGCAGATTCTACCGAGAAGAAACCGGCAAGAAACCCGATAGTTACTATTGTAAAGTGGTTGTTCGTTTGGCTATTCATGTTATTTCATCATCAGTATGGCTAACGAAAGCTTTACTGAATATAAACACGCCCGCAAACCTGAAATGATAAGCAGAGTACAAAAACGTCAATCGCTTTTTGCACAAAATATTTCAAAATTCTTCTAAATGGATAGCCCTCCGCCTGCTCAGTGACAAATCTGATACACATTCCAATCTTAATCGCCTTTTATGACATGTTAGAATACAGTTGGCACAATCTTTTTAAAGCCCATTGGAATATGAGACTAATAAATAGCAATTTATTTTGTTTATTAACTACTAATTTGTCACAGGCCCATTTATTCCGGCATTATAATAAGTATGATTGATTGAATGTCACGTTTGCGAGCGACGCGAAACGCAATAAACGTTAATTAAAACAAATGATATCGCACCTCAATATTTACAATTATTACCAAAGAGATAAGGTACGTCAAAATTAATGTTTTGTTCAAACGAAAAGTCATTATTCAAATTATTCTAGTTTAAGAACCGAACTTAAATCAACCTTAACCGATCTAATAATTTTATAATAATAGCTAATTTTCTAAAACACTTAATTAATAGTATATTAGAAAATATATTAAAAATAGGTTAACTAAAAAATCCTGGACTGACACTATATTTAATTATATAAAAATAAATAAAAAATATATATTAGTTAACGTTGCTACATCAAGAAAAGAATAAAATTTTATCCTGACCTATTTTATTAATTCATCGTGAATTTCCAATATTATTCATCATCTTCCTAGCGTTATGTCTCGTGTTTAGACGGGGTCCGCTTAGACCCTGATCCAGGATTTAGCGGGTCTGGTAAATACAATTTTCAATATTATTATTCTGACACATATGATTTGTGTAATAGAGTAGGTATAAAGATGGTCAAGTCACCTAAGTAAATTGCAGTCTGAAACAAGTTTATTTGATTAAAATATTAAATAAGATTTGGGTTGCTGAGCAAACTGAGTAAGTAAGTAAGTTCTTAAAAAATCTCATCTCTTTATAGTTGGGTCCGCTATATTTAATCATGATTGATTAAATTGCAACTACTATCTTTATACTAAAGACAACATGTCAAATCTATATAAATAAAACAAAGTCGTGTTTGTTACACCACTTATAAGTCGAGAACGGCTGAACCGATTTACTTTGTTTTTGATTTGTTGGATTTGTCTTCGTCCAGAATAACAGAATAACTATTAAAAACATTGAAAAATTGACGATAAAATAAAATAAAAGCAAATGTATTTTCTCATATAAAACGGTGGGATTCGTATCTGTCAATGTTAAATGTCAATTACTTACTGGGCGATACAAAGTTCGCCGGGACAGCTAGTAAAATCATAAATACACTTTAATAGTAATTGGAATACCTATGTAACCTGCACATTAAACACACATGCTACATGTATCCATCTTTTCAATGTAAATCTTCCTTCAATTTCTCAACATACGCAAATAATCCAAACATTTTTCCATTCTTAATTTTAATTACCACAGCTTTCACTTTTGTGATTTAGTGGTTGTCGCTTAATTTCTTATAGATCAGTTTTTATACTTATGTATATACATGGGCACTCAGAGTACTGTTAAATGAATACTTACATCAATAATATTTAAATTTAATTTAATAATAAAATAATTCAAATTAATTAATTGGCGGAATGCACATATCGCAATAACGAGTAAATACGTTCATTTCGTGTACGCAAACCGTTTAATTTGTACCTTGAAAATGTGTGTGACAAAATAAAATTCGGAATAACAATCAGAGATAAATATTCAGACTCATTGAAATATTCATTCGGATAAAATCGAATCGAATCAGTTCCGTACCTATGGACAATCAGAGTTGCCGGTAAAAAATTTACCAACCAATCAATTCGCATAAAAAGCTTGTACCCAGAGCGCTCCACCCATAACCAAAAATCCTTTCGCGTCGCCGTTTTTATTGGAATTTCCGAACGAACTTTTATGACAGCTGAAAATTTACGGCCGCATTTCTGAACAATGTCAGTGTTGCTGTTTAATGTCATTATGATTTGTTTTATTATATAACACATTTCTATATTAAGCCCTAGATAAAGCTAATTTTCTAACAAATTAACTGTGGTGTATGGTAGGTAGTAGTACTTTAATTTAACTACTTAACTTTAAAAACAGTGTAAGTATACATGAGTTATTACCCATGTATATTTTGACGCTAAAAAGAGTAACTACCGAGTTTCTTGACGGTTTCTTCTCCGTAGAATCAGCATTCCGAATCGGTGGTAGATTCACATTGCTCTACAGATTTTTGTAAAATTTACAATTTATGAGTGCTTTTTTGAGGCCTACATAAAAAAAGACATTTTAAATTTTGTAATGAATTAAGAAAACGCAACGGGTACCAGCTAGTTTGCATAGTGAGTCAATATGCAGATATCAGGTATATAAGGTCCACAACTACCTTTACTAGGGTAGGTATGTTAGACATTAATATTTAACATATCTGTACACTTTCCGACAGCAGTAACTTAATAGCAAACCTATATTTTGATATTTATATTGACTTATATACGTACCACGACTCTGTGTTCGGTCTGTTATAATCAACACTTATACAACCCAATCATTGAAGAATTCTAGTACTCCTTCCAAATCTTCTTCCCGGGTAGCGAAGTGGAAAGCGGGGAAGAAGAAAGAAAGAAAGAAAGAAAGAAATTTATTTGACACAATATAAACAGCAACAAAGACACAAAAAAAAGCAGAGTGTGCCAGAAGGGCAAGAAGAGTGTGCAAGAAGGAGAGGTACCTTCCTGCGTCGCTTCCGCTTCTACCGCGTCCACCACCTAAAACAATCCACAGTCCGTAATCAGGAGTTGCAATTTAAAACGTTTCAACAGCACTGTCTAAGGTAGATTAGTTTCACTTTCATAGTTATTCAAAGTTGTTCTCTGAAAATTAATTTTTCGCTCACTCCTCGGCCTGCTTCCTGGAGATTGTGAAACTTCCCCCGTGCCTAGTTCCACCGTTTAACTTGCCAACTTGATGTTTCTTTGAGGCTTCTACTAAAGAGTTCTTGAACTTATCTTGTGGTATTATTGTATTACTACGTTATTAATTCTTCGCCAAAGATACTTACATTCAAACCAATTAATATTCTATACCTATTTGTCTTTTTTTTTTAAGCAAAAAAGTTCTTGAAGAAGATTGATTATCAGAGACTTTTAAATTAACCTTCAAAGTTTTCAAGAGAACTTTATCTACCTACTTAAAACTGTTCACTTTGTTAACATATGAGAGCTTTGTGTGAACTCCATTTAACTAACTAACTAACTTACTAAACTTCATGCCATTTAAATTGTTTTTATTCCGCGATTCATGTACACACACATGTACGAGTATATATGTGTGTAAAAAGTCTTTTGCAGAATTTCCTTTCCGCACCGAATAATTTCCGCCAAATTCTTATGGAACCAAGTTGAAAAACTCTAGCCACAAAATGAGCATACTTAAACAAATGTCATATGCACCAAAAGTGTGCAAATGGCGTCTGGCACCGACAATGCCAAGCGTCACTATAAACAGTATAGTTGCGTTGATTCGGCACCCGCCTCGCGTAATTTCCTGTAGCACCCCAACAGCTTACAGTCTTCCTGTGTCGGGCTGGAAGCGTTTGGCATAAGTTATAAAAGATTTGCCATACATTTTGCCTGTTCGAACGAGCCTTTAAAGTTTGTGCGCACTATTTCCATTTCCGCAGCACAGCTCGAGCGGACTAAGATCTAATGGACTGTATATGGTGTAGCTGTGCCTGTTAGATTCTTCTGCGAGAGAATACTCATTTATAATGAAAAATGTACGAATATTTACTTTTAATATAAACGATACATGTTTGAGAATCGAATGACTGAGGCATGTACGAGAAATATAGGACTGTTTTGAGCTACAGATTAGCTTATATAGGACTTTGTATCTTACAAATATCCGTTTTACAATTCCATCACTATCACCCCTGAAGGGATAGGCAGATTGCAAAGAGCCACATTCACATATCTATACAATATTAGCAGTTCCCGCAATTTCACTCACGTAGTTCCCGTTTCCGTAAGAGTACGGAGATAAAATATAGCTTATGTTACTTGTTAATAAAGTAGCTTTCTTAAATGGTTTCGGAGCCTATTCAATTCAAACAAACAAAAAATAAAATCTTTCCTTTTCATAATATTAGTATAGATTACCCATAAACCGCTCTCCTCTCGACTCTTGTCCCACACTCTGACTTAGCCATTTACAGAGCACTGTCCAGCCACAATTTGGCCTATTGAATTCGCCGACCATACGACTGTGCGTTTGGTTTGCCTGCTCGAGGTAAGTCCTCGCATTTTATGTAACATAATGAAAACCACCCTGAATACAAGCTGAGGAAACTTTGTAGGAAAACGAAAAATGATATGAAGCTAAATTTGTATTGGAGTTTTGTAAACATTTTATTTGGAAAAAGTTTTTTAGTAGGAATACTAGGAATTTGTACGCCACATGTTCTACACTTATTTTTTTTTGCAATGTGTACCTTACTTTGGAATTTTTACACAGAAATATGGATATATGTGTGATATAGGAAAACCAACATGCTTTATCTATATATATATATGCCCCGCTAAGGAAGTGGCGTGATTTTTAGTTAGTTTTTTATATGGAAGGTTGATAATGGCGAAACATAAACAAAATTTCTAAAGAACATAGTAAATTCTCCATTTATAATCAGTTTCATAATAATAATTTCATGAAAAAAATACGTACAATTTCAATAAAAAATACGTAAATTTTCAATAAAAATACGTAAAATTTCAATAAAAAATACGTAATTAAAATTAGTATTTAGAATTCCCGCCAAAACGCTCCAAACTGTCACGTGACTATAATTACGTCACAGGCGGATAAAAAATCTCGCGCACTGTTAAACTTAACCTGATCTTGAGCACTTGAGTGAGTTCTTACGAATATGTCAGCTTGTTTGCCGGTCAGTGACGTCTTCGCGATTTGATTGCGTTCGCAGTTAGGTACGTCATAATGGGTATTAAATAACGCAACTTAATTAATTTTCTTTAATTTATGACGAATAATAATATTTTCCTAAAATGTTATTATAGGTTTTTAATACTATCTTTAATGTATAAAACATTACCTTACATGAATTGGTAACACGAGTCAACATTCCTTTTGACGAATTCCCCACAGAAGGAACAAGATACCTTCCCAAATATTGCCCAACACAAAAACAGGGTAACAGAATCACCCCAGCTGCGATTCGGAACATTACCATAATCACTGCACCGACGTCCGTTTCATATTCAATCTGGATTTACATAATTATCAAAGTGCAAAATAAGAATCTTGAGCTCTGAACAATTTTGGGGCAATTCGGTTGATGTGAAACATCGCTTTGGAAACAGTTCCCTTTTGAAATTATGTTTGGCGTTTTACTCGTATATTGTAAAAAAATATATATATATAAAAAATGAATATTGTTGAGCGGTGGTAGCTCAGTGGTAAGGACACGCGCCTCTTAACCGAGGAGTGCGGGTTCAAACCCGGGCATGTGCCTCTAGATTTTAAAAAATCTATGTACATATTTATACCACTAGCTCGACGGTGAGGGAAAACATCGTGATGAAACCTGCAAATTCAAACAACTTTGAATTTGTAACCGTGATCCAAAAATTGTCTGGTTCCCCTATCTTAGGGTTACGAAGGTCAGATCGGCAGTCACTTCAATGTAATTACCAGACTCGCTAAATCCTGGATCATGGTCTAAGCGGACCCCGTCTAAGCACGGGACATAACGCTAGGAAGATGATGATGTTCTACTCGTATATTGTAGGTTCAGTGGAAGTTATAAGAAAGGACGAGTTTGTAAGAATAACGACTAATGATTTTAAATTTGGTTAACGTTATTTTTGTGCTTTTATAGTTTGAATTCTGGTGAAAATAATATGTACCTAATAGGGTTTTTTTTACAGCCATATGAACTTAATAATTAATTTTTACTAATTTAAAATTAGTAAAGTTTCGTATGGTCATTAACTTTTAATATTTAATTACATATTTAATGCGTTATTTAAGCGTGTGCGGTAAAAACAATAACTTGTAACATTTCCATATGTTACAAGCTATCTTAGGGCTGATTTTTTAACCGTCAGATAAAAGATAACAATCGAATAAATCACAATCCGGATAATTGTAAAATGTCATTGCTTGTTTGCTAAGTAAAATACCCTATGACATCCGCAAATTGGTGACTTTATACTTTATCAGTCGGCTAATTCTTATCGATTATTAAAAAATCAGTCCATAGAAAACAAAAATGTATCAAAGCATAAATATTAAAATAGCTCACTTATACAAAATTATTCCGTATTTTTTTATGAGAATTCAAGTTACATGTTGGTGAAACCAGTACGTCATTATGATACATCTTATAGAGACTTTTAGCTGGAATCAAAGAATTAATAATTAACAAATTAAGTATCGTAACTTGAATACTTATACGCAGAAAATTCTAAGAACTCCCAAGATTTTTCAATTCAAAACATCGTCTTAATCGTGACAGATTTTAAAATAGTTTTCATTTCTTTAATTAAACAGCTTCTGTAAGTCGCCTCTGTCAATTAAATACGATCGCTGTAAAATGTACAAAGTTCAAAGACAAAAGTCTAGAAACTTCTACTGTCGGGTACTAGTAGGTGCAGGAGCTAGACTTGAAATTAATTCTCTTTTGTGATACGATGAAAAAGCTATGAAACTTTGCTCGTCGCCTCCACCTTGGCGAAAGGTATTGCGTTGTATAAAAAACTGTTTATTAATTACAGAGCATTATTTTTCTTGGCCGTTATTACAGTTTCCAAGTCATTCAAGCAGTTTAATTATTTGATTCGTTTCTTTGTAACTTTTACGGATTGTAGGTATTTTAGTCTAATTTTACGCCAAATAATATCTTGGAATTAAAAACCATTATAGCGGCTGTAATACTGCGCACTATTATGTAACATAATTCCAGATACTTTAATTAAGTAATCTTGTTATCTTTATTAAAATCGTTACAGATAAGTAATAAGTATTTTTTTCAATTTCACTCTGTAATCAATACTAAGAATCCCAAATCGCGACTTTTTTTTAATATAAATGTATAATTTCAGTCTTCTGCGGTTGTTATTGAAAGAATAGATAACAAGCAAAGAAAAATTTATCACCATCAAGCCTTACACAGTACTTCCTGGCCAAAAAGTAGCACACACAACTGCGATCACTAATCTGTCTCACATACTCGCAAATTTGGCATCGACTACACCGATTAAAATCTCCAGCGCTGATCCGACTGGAACCGGTGAAAACTGCTTCAAGTAACAATAACGGCTATCGCTGATGCTGTGACGGAAGGACGAGATCGCTCGTTCAGATATTTTATGAAGACATAGTCATACAAAATGCTCTCTTGTGAGCGCGAGCAAATTTCGATCAAACTTTTTTCAAATAAATGTTTGATACAGAGTAGCTTTTGAACGAATCAATGTGGAAAATGTAGAGATATTCTTACACTTTAAAAGAATAAATTGAGAAGAAAGAGCTTCATAACTCATTAATAAATAATTGACAAACTGTTTTGCTATGTACTTCTATTTATAATTATTTAAAACTACCCGTTAAAAATTGGGGATATGCCTAACATATAAATACAAAAAATAACTAAATATTACCTACCTACCTACCTACCCTAGGATTATGGACGTGATGTTATGTTTATGTTTATAACTAAATATTTAAGTAATATAATAGAGCTCTCCTCAGATCTCGAAAAATATGAACTGGACTCGATTGAAGTATGTTATAAGTTTATCTACTCAATATATAAGATGTAATCCATATGTAAGGAGACAGTAATAAATCATTATTCGAACCTACAAGTTGTCTGACTCAATACCTCTCTTCATGGCGACCCTTGCCATTTTTGGAGACCGCGGCGCGTAGTGTCAAGTTTCGGAGCTCGGCGCATACCTTAATTGATCATCATGGAAAGTTTATGTGTCACGCACGAGCCACTATCCAGGACGGTCCTGTCTTGCAAATTATTGCACTTTACTTTAGAAGAGAAGTTCCTAATAAGTTAAAATGGGCAAAGAACAGTCCAAGCAGGAGGAAATAATCATCGCGCAGAATGCTTCGGGAGGAAGTAACTCAGCGTCAGCATCGCAAGATCTGAAATACCACGCCAGCACTACGAATGTTTTATTGGTGGTCATCATCACACTTCTGGCATTAGCTGGTGTGTACGGTATATACAAAGGGTATAAGAAAACCCACAAAAAGTGGATGCGGAGAGAGATAACGTTGAGTGAGCTGAGGAGGTCATTTCGGCTGCGTCCCAGCAACGGCCAAGCAGTTACGAAAGAAGAAACGGTGTAGTGCGAAAAAGTGCAAAAATATGTGGAAGTGCGGTTTATTAGTGAATTTAAGTCTCGGGGTATATTTAGGGACTTTATAAAATAATAGAGACGTTAAGTGCATACTAAATGCTTAATCGTCATAATTATGTTTAACTAATAAATAATCAAGTTTTATGTAAGTTAAAATGTTCTGGTAATGTATTTTTATAGCGGTAGTAGCGAGCGACAATTGTAATCGAAGAGCGCATACATTCCGATGTCCATATACGATCGTACTGGTGACCCCTACTACGTGACTCAAGGAAACTAGGTATGTGTATTCAATTTACATTAGTTATTTAACATAGATATGGAAAATGAATTAATTCAGTGTTTAAATGATATTGAAAAGGTAAGAAAATATTTAGTCAAAAAAGGAAAATCGAGGTTTTTAGGTAGTTGCATAAAGAACAAGTTAACTGAGACAGAAGTAATTTATAAAAAGAGTGAAACAATTGTTCTGTTATTGATAGAACAGGAAGGCATAAAACCAAGTATTGTGGAAACTGCGAAGTCAACTTGGGTAAAAATTCAATATATCCATAATATTATTATTGACTTATGTAAGGATCAGAACCAGGATAGTAGTGATTCAGATTACAGCGAGCCTAGGGAAAATTTTATGATGGAGTTCGACCTAAAAACGGCGTGTAGCTTAATCCCTGTAATGGACAATAATGAAAATACGGTTAAACGTATTATTGATTCCGTTGATATGTATTCGGAAATGCTATCCGATTCTGGAAAATTGCTACTCGTAAAATTTGTATTAAAAAGTAGGCTTACAGAAAATGCCAAACTGCGTATGGCATCAGATTACACATCTACGAGCGATCTTATAAAAGATCTAAAGCAGAAATTGATTGCAAAAAAATCATTTACTGCTATTCAATCTCGACTACAGAATGTTAGTCAGGGTTGGCGTACAATCGATCAGTACGGTACAGAAGTTGAAAAATTATTTTCAGATTTAACTTTAGCACAATCAGATGATAACCCTGAATGTTACGCGTATGTAAAACCCTTAAATGAAAAAACTGCGGTACAAAGGTTTTCAGATGGTTTGCGGGATTCCCGGCTGAGCATCCTCATTGCGGCCCGAAACTACAAGCACCTGAGCGAGGCTATACAGGCAGCGAAAGATGAGGAGTTATCAAGAGCTTCTTCGTCGAAAGGTGATGACGTGATGTATTTCTCACGTCGCGGGACTGAAGGTAAGCCACGTAACAATTATAATCATGGCAGACAGTTCAACACTCGATCACGTGGGCAACAAGGATATCGCCATCACCATAATAATAATCCGGTGAGGTCAAATTTTCATTCCACTAATAGACCAACCACTTACTCAAATCGAGGACGCGGTATGAGATTTTCACGTGATAATCGTTCGAGTTATCGAAATAGGGGAAATAGGAACCATCGTGTTTTCTATACGGAACAAGTAGATGAGAGCGCACAGCAAACTCCACAAGAATCAGAAAATATTCAGTTTTTTCGATCTTAAACATAATATTTTGGCATTAAATGGCAAAACAAAATTTGTGACATTTTATGTCGGTAATAAAAAATATTTTTGGTTGATAGATACAGGCGCATCATTGTCAGTCATCAAACGAGATGCAGTACCGATAAACACACCCATATTTAGAGACGATACTGTCGTAAACGGTATCGCGGGTCAAATTCAATCATCAGGCTATCTTACGCTGAAGTTGATTCATCGCGAAGAATCTACTAGCACAGAATTCGATACTAACTTTTATGTTTTCGATTCAGTACCATTAAAGGTAGATGGAATTTTAGGATTAGATTTCTTGTGCAAGTATGCATCTAATATAGACTTGAGCAAAAACATTATCACATTTTACAAAGATGGAATAGAATATTCTTTACCAATGTATGACACTTTTAGTTGTTCAAACGAATACTTAATCTTACCAGGTCGAAGCGAGTCAATTCATTACTTACACGTAGATCCCAACAGTAACCACGAAGGCGTTATATGCTCACAACAATTAGGCGAAAATATATTTTTAGCTGGAAGTATAGTGAAAGTTCATAATAATAGAGTGCCAGTAAAAATACTGAACACTAATGAGCAAGATATTTCTTTGCCAATCTTCCAACCACAATTACAATCCCTTGAACAATATGATGTATGTAACTTTGACTCATGTTTACGGGATTCAGATAGAGCAAAAGTTTTATTGAATACTTTAAACTTAGAACACCTTAACACAGAAGAGAGAAATTCTATAACTAATTTATGTTCAAAATATGCGGATGTTTTCTTTTTACCTGGGGATAAACTAAGTACAACAAATATTTATGAGCAGTCAATAACAGTTAAACCAAACAAGAGCCCGGTTTACGTGAAACAGTATCGGCTGCCACAATCTTTAAAAGAGGAAGTTAATAAACAAATTCAAAACATGATAGATAATGATATTATAGAAGAAGCGAAGAGCGAATATTCAAGCCCAATATTATTGGTGCCAAAGAAAACGACGGGAAATCAAAATAATAAATGGCGAATGGTAGTAGATTACCGAAAATTAAACGACTGTATAGTTGACGACAAATTTCCTTTACCCAATATAACGGATATTCTTGATTGACTCTCCGGTTCTCTTTACTTTTCGCATCTAGATTTAAATCAAGGCTATTTTCAACTTTCTTTAAACAAGGATAGCAGGAAATACACAGCGTTCACTACTAGCACAGGCCAATGGCAGATGAAGCGTCTCCCGATGGGTCTGAAGACGAGCGCAAGTGCTTTTAGTCGTGCAATGTCAGTAGCTATGTCTGGACTAGCATTCGAAAAATGTTTTCTTTATCTGGACGATTTAATTGTCTTTGGGCGTAACATGAGCATGCATAACAAAAATTTAATAGATGTCTTGGAAAGATTGAGAAAAGTTAACCTAAAACTCAATCCACAAAAGTGTTGTTTTCTTAAAAAAGAATTATTATATTTAGGCCACATCGTATCGGCAAAAGGAGTCTTACCTGACCCAGCAAAAATTGAGGTTCTTAAAAAATACCCAATTCCTACCAACACGGACGAGGTAAAAAGATTTGTTGCGTTTTGTAATTACTACCGAAAATTCATTAAAAATTTTGCACAAATTACAAACTGTTTAAATAAACTAACTAGGAAAAACGAACCTTTTGTATGGACAAACGATTGCAAAGAAGCATTCGAACAATTAAAAATTAAATTAACAAGCCCCCCTGTATTACAGTTTCCAGATTTTTCAGAAAACAATGAGTTTGTTATCCAAACTGATGCTTCAGGCACAGCTATTGGCGCTGTTTTATGTAATCAAGATATGAGGCCAGTGGCGTACGCCAGTCGGCCATTGAATAAAGCTGAGAGAAATTACCCTACTATTCAAAAAGAGTTAGTTGCCATAGTTTGGGCGATAAAATATTTCAGGCCATACATATATGGTAGATCATTTACTATCATGACGGATCACAAACCTTTGATTTATTTATTCTCATTGAAGGATCCATCAAGTAGACTATTAAAATTCCGGTTATCATTAGAAGAATATGACTTTAAAATACTTTATGTACCAGGAAAAAATAACTCAGTAGCGGATGCTTTATCACGAATCTGCATTACATCAGATTCATTAAAGGAAATGAATAACGAGATTATAAACGTTATGACAAGAGGACAACGGCGGAAGTTAGAGGAGAAGTCCGAATCACCGATTTCTATTAAACCCATCATCCAAAGGCCTGATCAACCAAGGATCGTGGAGTTATTAAAAATACCAAGTGATTTCCTAGAACTAACTTTTATTGATAAAAAGCAATTAGAAACCTTACGAAGAAATACTGACGAATTATTAGAAAGTGAATGTTTTATCTTAAATAAGAATAAAAATATAATTTACATTAATCTCAACTAGAGGGCACACTTCTCGCGAGCCGAATTTGTGACTAAGTTAGGGAAGTTTTGTAAAAAATATGAAATAAACGAACTATGCATAGTCAAAAGAAAAGAAAATGAGTCATTTCTTCAAGACTTATTACAAGAGATAAGTACGATTGAAAATTGGACCGGTCCGCGAATTTGTATACTTAGAGGTGTCAAAAGGATTGACAATAATGACGAAAAGAGATTTATTCTCAACGATTTTCATTTATTACCCACTAGTGGACACGCTGGTGTGCGTAGAATGACACAAAATATAAAGAGAAAATTTTATTGGCCAGGCTTAGACAACGATGTAAGAATTTTTGTAAGTAAGTGCACTACTTGTCAAAAAATGAAACATTGTAAGTACGTCAAGGAGCCTATGGAGATCACCACCACGGCTTCACATGCGTTTGAAAAGGTATTTTTAGATGTTGTCGGCCCCCTAAATAGAGATTTAGAAGGTTATTGTTATATTTTAACGATACAATGCGAGCTTTCTAAGTTCGTGGAAGCTTATCCATTAAGAAACAAGGAGACGATAACTATTGCTAGGGAACTAGTTAATAATTTTATTTTAAGATTCGGGATACCAGATACTATTGCGACTGATCGTGGAACGGAGTTTGTCTCTTCGACAATGGAACAGGTATGTAAAATTTTGCAAATAGAAAAATTAACTTCAACAGCTTACCACCACCAATCCATAGGAGCATTAGAAAACTCTCATAAACATTTGGGAGCATTTTTGCGAATACATTGTAATGGTGAAACAGATACGTGGAGTCAATGGCTTCCATTTTGGTGCTTTAATTTTAATAATACAGTTCACACAGAGACTAAATACACGCCCTTTGAATTAGTATTTGGCAAACCAAGTAAAATCCCATGTAGCATTAGCCAAGGTATAGAACCTTTATATAATCCTGAAAACTATTCTTTAGAATTAAAATATAGGTTACAAGTAGCTCACCAGGACGCTCGTAATAACTTAATTTTAAGTAAAGAAAAACGAAAATGTATTTACGATAAATATGTTAATCATGTTACATATAATAATGGACAATTGTTATTAGTAAAGAACGAATGTGCTAAGAAATTGGACAAATTGTATGAAGGTCCATTTACAGTACTAGAAGATATGGGAGTAAACGTCAAAATTTTAAAAAATAATAAACATGAAATAGTCCATAAGAACAGGACAAAACCCTATATTGTATAAAAAAAAAAAAAACCAATATCATATTGATTTTTTTTTCTTTCACCCCGGAGGTGAGGTGAAGTATGTTATAAGTTTATCTACTCAATATATAAGATGTAATCCATATGTAAGGAGACAGTAATAAATCATTATTCGAACCTACAAGTTGTCTGACTCAATACCTCTCTTCACGATAAAAAAAAGTTTTTATCTATCAAGTACCACAAAAAAACGACTGTCACTTTAACGGACATGTCTTTATGTCATTCCAAAAGCTTTTAGTAATTTATCAAAAACTCACATTACTAATTAGACCATCAAATCTAGAATCCACATGTCTCCACATACCTCGTAAACAACAACTATTAAGGTTTAAACACAAATAAAAGTTACCGTAAGTAATAACAGACGTATACGGCGATAGTAAATAAATTATCGGCCGGGCTGTTATCACAGTTTCGGACAACGCTCTATGATTTATGGTGCAACATGATGCGCTTGTTTCCTGACTTTGCTTGGTAGAATTTCTTGTTTTTCTTCCGAGATTTTCCTGTACTTTTCCTTCTGAGTTTTCTTCTACTGTTTTTAATACTTTCTACATACTTACTATTAGGCTTGTTATCTAGAGGAAAAAACGTCCAACGAGCGGTATCCTTAAATCCACTTTCAGCAAAAAATATTAAGGAGGGGTTAGATGGAAAATTGTAAAAAAGCGGTGAAAAGTGGCATTCTCGTCACCTACATAATCACAAAACCAATACTCGATACATTATTAGTCGCGTTTTGTCACATGCTAGCTGGAACATAGCTAGTACATTATTTGAGCCCTAAACCAACATGGGACATATTTTGAATTCTCTAAAGAACTGTTTCAAAACTATTATTGTAGTGTTGAAAGGGAATAAAAATCTTTAAGTGCGAGAGGTAAGGTTTCCGAACAAACATTTCTGGATTTTCGAAATAGAAGCTCGAATTTGCACCATTCACGTTGAGGTCTGAGTTTTAGGCGCATTATGTTAGTCAGTTGTATCAAGGTTGCATAGAGTTGTGATACCATAACATGCGGTATAATAAATTCTTATAGAATGTACCAATGATACCATATGACTTCATAAGTAATTAATTATCTATCCAACAGAGCGCAGAATGTTGGGTGCTAAATTATCTGACAGAATAAATAAATATCCGACGACATCACATATATCGATCTAACTCTGAGGTAGAAGTAGCTTAAGCAATTGTGTTACGGATATCAGAATCAACAGTGGTATTACAAATTTATACTTAAACATATTAGATATTAATACCCAGACACAGAACAAACACAATTATAAATCACACGAATGTTTGTCCTGGGTGGGGATCAAACCCACAACTCTTGGCGCATGGGGCAGGGTCACTACCAAATGCGCCATCGAGCCAGTCAAACAAGATAAGAATACGATACACGCTACTCCAAATCTTAGATCATGGTCATACGAGCTGAAACCGCTAAATTAATGTGTAACTAGGCAATACATCGAATAGATCTGGACATATTGATAAAAAATTTTAATGGGTTCCAAGTAATGGACACCGAAAATGTGGTCTAAGCGTCGACAGCGAGACAATATCGCTAATTTCATGGACGCAGGGCAAAGGTCATGGGCGAAGGAGAAAATTTTGGTCAACAGTGGGTTTCCCAAATGACTAACGAAGAATAAAGAAATTATGACGATTTATAAGTGCTTATTTGAGCCTACGTAAATAAAGATCATTTCATTCATTCATTTCATTTCTTATTTCTTCTTTGTCATATCTTAATATAATAAATTACGCGTCACATTGTTTGTCCGCGATGCCCTTCGAAACTACTTACCCGTTTTTAATCAAATTTGCACAGTGTGTGCAGTTTATATCCGATAGCTTACATCTCAATTTATTTAACCCGATTATGTGTCATTGACTGTTAGGCGGAACGAAGTTCGCCGGGTCAGCTAGTACACTCATATATTCATAACACTAGAACGGTGGTAAGAGAAGTTATCATGTTGTTCATGTTGATTGTTCAATTATATCGAGCCGACTCTGACTGAGATAGAAATATAACTTTAAGAGAACGATGATGTCAACAATCCAAATTAAGCTCAACTTGACTTTGGTAATTTGATAACATTAAAAAAAAAATTAGAAACCAACAAAAGCATGTCTTAAAATATTCCCTGATAAATCTATTCAAACACACAGACAGATTAAAAAAAATTCAACATTAAGCACCGGATCCCGACATTCGACGCAAAGTTGGGACGAACAGAAAAATGTTCTAGGGGGAGATTTATGTCTTAATTTTGACAAAGTCCCAGAGCTCTGGGGGGCGGTATAAATAAGTTACAGGATTTATCGTTCGAGGACTATTGTAAAAAAATCTGTGCACAAGTAATGGAATTCCACAGTTTGAATGAGTGAGTGTTGTTTTTGTTTTGATATTTCAACGTTGGATTTTGTGATTTATTTAAAAACAACAGCAAAGAGTTTTTAACCAAATTATGTAATTTGTTGACGAGGCTTTCTTTTCGACGGCGATGTGTAAAGTCATTTTGAGTCCCATTTTTTCAATGGTTTCTTTACATTTGCAAAATATAGGCTCAAGATCAACGATGTTCCACGTCGGTTATATAAGTATAACTTGATATTCTCTTACTTTTGGTATGAATATGAATATAATACCTATTTTAATTATTATTGATTTTTATTTTGGTCGATACCTTCTAACGACCATAAATAAGCCAGAAAAGGCAAAAAAAAGTACAGATCAATAGTCACTGCAAGCGCTGAAACAAGTTTGACGCAATTAAGGAAACAAATTTCTAAAATTCCGCTGCGGAAAATAGAGAAAAGGCCTCTAATGATTTTGAACTGATTAACGGATGTCCAAGGTTGTTTCTGAGTGGGCCAAAAGAATAAGTAATTACTGGAGTTGGGAGTTAAATAATTTACATAACGAATCCGTGATGTTTCCTTTTAGCCAATTCTCGCCATGATTTCTCGTATTGGACTTGAGAGTTAAGTGAAGGACTGATATTAATTTGCGAATTATTATTCTGCGGGAACGTCCAGGATTTCTTGTTATCCACCTTGTCAGAGAATTTGAATCGTCCGTTTGTTTTGTAAATAAAATATAAGCAAGAATCTAATTTGCGCGTTTCGTTCGAGCTAATTTCTTACAAAGTGTATATTTGTGCCAAATTTTGAAAGTGTTCGATTTGAGATGAAAGCAGTTTTGTCAATTAGTTTATCGTTAATAAATCGACCAAAAGAGTATAAATGAAAGAAAGAGAAAACTAACTTTCGAAAGTGGCTTTTCTATACTCTACAAGGTTGCTTTGCTTATTGAAGGAAAATTATTTAGTATTGAACTACAAACACACAATCATCTTGACAAATATTAAATATCCGACTACATTGCATACATTGATCTGACTTCGAGGTAAGTAGCTTAAGCACTTATGTTACGGAAATCAGAATCAATAGTGGTATTACAAATATATACTTAAATATTGGATACTAACACCCAGACACAGAACAAACACAAGTATTCATCATACGAATTTTTGGTCTGGGTGGGGATCGAGCCCAAAACTCTTGGCGCATGGGGCAGGGTAACCACCGAAAGCGCCATCGAGCCAGACAGTATATTATACTGTTAAGCAAATAATAACAACGTAAGCGATGAAAATAAGGCTTCTGAATGACTATCCAAGTTAATCAACGCTCCAATGAACAGAGAGCAAGCGGAAGGGAAGACCTTCCTCATTATATAAAAGTAAAGGAATTCCTTACAACAAAAACTTAGAAGTGCTTAGAAAACTACTCCTATAGTCGCTTCACTTCAAGTTCCGATCAAGTTTGCATGCACCCCGAGTGTTTCTCAAAGAACTATTAGTTCACGACTTCGAACGTGACCACTTGGCTCAATGTGACTGAATGTCAAATATAGTTTACATTCAATTTATGTAAAATATTAATTTTATCGCCGAGGAAATTACCTTTATATATTTACTAGCTTCTGCCCGCGGCGTTGCTCGTTTAGTACATCAAAGTCAACGTCAAAATATTCTTTATTTATATAGGTTTCAAAGAAACACCACCGGTTCAGAATGTTGCATCTACCGAGAAGAATCCGGCAAGAAACTCGGTAGTTACTTTTTTCAACAACAGTATTAACAAAGTTATAAGAATCATATTTAACTTTGAACCATGTTTCAAAGTGGGCCTGGTGTGAAATAAGATAATAAAAATTTATAATTACTAAGAAAAAATAAAAATATGACCTGACCAGAGCAGATGCTTCATGCTTCATCATCATGTTTGTTGCTCTTGTATGCAAAAAGTACACATGCAGCAATGTTTTCTTGAAAGAGCAACACCCACACATCCATCCATACATACAAACTTTCGCGTTAATAATATTAGTACAACCGACATAACCATTATCACTACCATAAAACAAATATTAAATGGAAGTACCATGTGGATATGGCAGTGAAGCCACAATCCGGCGTAGTAACGCAAGACTAGGCCTTCCTGTTTCTAAATGTACACCTTATTCCTGCTGGTGTAAGGGTTATAATTGCTCCAAAATAAAAATACGGCGCCATCTATTGACGACTAAAAAAAAATTTCTCAAAATTTTGAGTTGGATTACGAGAGTGTTTAGTATAAGTCATAAACTTACCATACTAATAATGTGGAGAGGAAAGATTTAATTGTTTGTTTGTTTGCATTGAATAGGCTTCGAAACTACTACATCGCCGATCTGACTGCGTAACCCTAAGATAGGGGAACCAGACAATTATTGGATCATGGTTACAAATCCAAAGTTATTGAATTTTCAGGTTTCATCACGAGGTTTTCTCTAACCGCTCTTAAATAATAAAGTAAATCTGAGTTATAAATAGTGTGTTTATTATTCGTAGATATACTTAAATAGATGACATCAAGTGTAGTAATTGACAGTACTCTTCACACAAGATTAAACCTGCGTCTTGTTTTCTTAGCGAGAATCTCTAAGCAATAGTTTACCGTTTTGCAGACCATCGAATCGACTTAAAAACTTCTCAGATATCTCGGCTTGAATTGCTAATTCTTAATGCGACACCATCTTGCCGATGTCTCCAAGGCAATATCATTGTTTCATTCGCAGATGAGTTCGGAAACTCTCCAATGTTTATTGTTTGACGCCAGACTCCGAGATTGCTTTTAAAAATTTGGCAAACGCCACTGCCAGCTCTTAAAGTGTTTATCTCGTATAATTTTTCCTCTTACTCCTTTTGTAGTTGGGTGTATAAATCTCCTAGTTTGTGTTTTAGTTTTCGGTGGGAGGTTTATTCAGAAATGTTGCTTCGTAGTTTTAAGGACTCAACTAAGCTAGATACTCAGCCAACTTATAGAGGCAAATGCAGTTTATATTTTTACAACAATATCATCTTCCTAGCGTTATATCCCGTTAGACGGGGTCCGCTTTGACCATGATCCAGAACTTAGCGAGTCTGGTAATAACATTGAAGCGACTGCCGATCTGACCTTCGTAAACCTAAGATAGGTGAAACAGACAATTTTTGGACAATGGTTACAAATCCAAAGTTGTTTGAATTTGCATGTTTCATCACGATGTTTTCCCTCACCGCCGAGCTAACCGTATAAATACGTACGTAGATTTAAAAAAATCCAGAGGTACGTGACCGGGTTTGAACCCGCACTTCTTAGTTAAGAGGCGCGTGTCCTTACCATTGAGCTACCACCGCTATTTTATATATTTTACAACAATATACTGTCATTAAATACATCTTCATGTAATGAAACATTTATAATCAATTTTGACAATTAACACAACACAAACACCTAAGACTAAAAAATAAACTTACCAGTTTCTTAAAAAACTATACGTCCTAAAGTCAAGTTCACGCCCTTTGCCTTTGATTCAAATCTAAATTGAGTTTTAGGCGGAATCTAACTCTGATACCAGTTATTGCTCACCGTTATAAAAGCGTTAATCAACCAAACACTCAAACCAACAAACTTTGCTTCAAAATTCGCTACCGTTTCATTTTCCAACAAAAATCCGAAGCCTTAGCTGTGCCTAAAGCAAATTAATAGCTCGATATACGGCGGGCGGAGTCGTTTGTTCCGGCGAGCACGCGTGAGCCCTGCTCGAGACATGTTGTTCCGCCGACTCTGGCGCAAGACATTTGCTATCGCGGAATATGGTATTTTACTATAGCACTTTATACCAGAAGAATTCTATTAAATAGGTTCAATTTAATATTAAAATACCGAATATCATGTTTCAAAAATGAATTTTATAATATTATCTGCATTAAATAGAAATAATAGCGCTTAATCATTACGTGACTAATAACGCCGTTTACGTTTGATACCATAACTCCAGTTATTCGACAACAGCAACAGCAACAACAACAGCTAGCTACAAGTTTAACTTAATGTCCAAAATTCTCTCCTGAGTTAACAGAATGTAAGTTTTATTTACCGAACCGATCCGAATATGATGTCATTTCGGCACCATAGTAGTTAAGGCAAGCTGAAACGTCAACTTGTAGCGTCTAAGCGGGAAAATTTGTCATTATATCACGGACGGACTAGTAAAAAAAGAAGGACTCCGCGAGCAAAGAAGAGCTCCTCAGGTGCTCCAACTTGACACGCAACTTACCTCACACATTGACATTATAAGTGCTCCAAATTACAGATATCCGATATCTGGTATCCATAAGTATCTCACACACACATGCATAAACGTGGCTTCACGCTATAGTATGACAGCGTGGAGTCGTTCTTTATATACTAGTCCGTGCATTATATCTATAAATTAAACTAACTAAACTACTCGTTTTTATGTTAATTTTGAGCCTACCTATATTGTGAAAGTGGTTTTAAAATTTTTAAAATACCCTTATGGGATTTTTTAACACAAAATTCCTGTTAAATTTCGCGATATTTATTAGGGTTTGTTTATGGTCTGGAACTTGAAAATAATGTGTTTTTACACATTCAACATGTGTAAAAATGAAGGCGGTGCCCTAGCCTCTCGTGGTTATTTAACTAATTACACATAAAAAAACATTAAAATCAGACCAGTCAGTAAGGAGAAATTCAGCGACCCACGTAGAGAAAAAAACTAGCTGCAGCCAATTTACGTGTACTATACGTACGAATTTTTTTATCAGCTCACAAAGTCACTAGATTATTCTTAATCTAACTGCTTTTAAGAACTCTATAACAAATGAAATACAATTCGCATTATTCTGTCACAATATTATTTTTTTAATTTATCTTGATTTTCCATATTACCTCATTTTCTCACAAAACAAACACTCTTATTGGCTCGTTCGCCAACTTGCGCCAGGCCCCGAACGTAATTTAATATTAATTATTCCCGAACAGTGTTAATTGCAAGCGCTTGTAGCAAAATATACAAGTCATGTGTCTTGTTTAATTTTCCGCACTTAAATATGTATCGATATTGCCAAGCCGGTCGGAATCCCGCGATAGTTGCATTAAAATTTTGTGGAAATTCGTTCATTAATTCATTTATCGTAAGGGAACAATAGCCACAAGGCAGAACTTTAATTTCAGCTGAAATTTAAATATCATGCACTGGCTTTTTCACATGGTTTCCTTTGTACAATTCAACATAAAAAAACATCCAAGTGCGAGTTGGATTCGCGCACGAAAGGTTCCGTACCATGATCTTTAAAACGGCAAATAAATCATATCTGTTGTATGAGAGCCCCGTTAAATATTTGTTTTATTCTGTTTTTTAGTTTGTAGCGGCAACAGAAGTTAATCATCTGTAAAATTTCAATTGTCTAACTATCACGGTTCATGAGATACAAGCTGCTTAAGTAATTATTTAGATCTGCATGACGCTCAGTTCGGCTTCCGACCAGGTCTATCAACCGAGAGCGCTATAGTAGGACTCAAGCATACTGTCGAATATTACACTAGCCGTAAGACGCCGGTGTATGCCTGTTTTCTTGACCTCTCTAAGGCCTTTGACCTAGTTTCGTATGAAGTGCTTTGGAAGAAGATGGAGGACAGGCACATACCGGCGGAAATAATAAACATTTTTAAATACTGGTATGCTAACCAGATAAATGTGGTAAAATGGGCCAATGTTTTCTCTGAAGAATATGGGCTGGAGTGCGGAGTCAGACAGGGGGGATTAACGTCTCCCAAACTTTTCAGCCTGTATGTAAATGACCTCATAGTCGAGTTGAGCGGTATGAGAGTTGGATGTTGGGTTGATGGTGTTAGCATAAACAACATCAGCTACGCTGATGATATGGTTCTGCTCGGCCCGACTGTGAGTGCCATTGTAAATATGTTACGAGTGTGTGAAAGGTTTGCAGCTACTCATGGTCTCATTTATAATATTAAAAAGAGTGAATACATGATATTTAAGGCCGCTGGTAGGTGTCTTGAAAACTCTCATCCAATTACCCTTAATGGCTTGAGCATAAATAGAGTAAATAAATTTAAATACCTGGGACACTTTCTTACCGACGACCTTAAGGACGATGTAGACATCGAAAGGGAGCGTAGGGCACTGGCTGTTCGAGGTAACATGTTGGCTCGTAGATTTTCCCGTTGTACTGATCAAGTCAAAATCACGCTTTTTAAAGCATATTGTCAGAGTTTTTACACGGGAAGTCTGTGGGTCCACTGTACCAAGAGATCGCTTAATGTCCTACGTATTCAATATAACAACATCTTCAGGATGTTGTTGCGATTTCCACGCCACTGTAGCGCATCAGAGATGTTTGCGAAAAATCACACTGATGGATTTCACGCCATCATTCGTAATAAAACCACATCCTTGATAAACAGACTACGTGCCAGTCGCAACAGCATCCTGGAGACAGTGCCTGATAGGTACAACTCACATTTATGGAAATGTATGGTGCGGAGAGTGATTAAATGAGAATAAGGCTACACCTGATTTAATCGCTCTCGGTGATATTCATTGACATAAATAAAAATAAAATTTAATTAATGAAATATTTTTACTAACACTATTTTGATAAGATTAATACTAACCCTATATGAACTGTATGAGTTGTTCGAAATAAATATTTATTATTATTATTATGATACAGCCTGGTGACTGGCGGACGGACGGTCAGCGGAGTCTTAGTGAAAGGGTCCCGTTTTATCCTTTGGGTACGAAACCCTAAAAAGAACATTGCGTGATTCTCTTAATCTGTTTCAGAATTGAAATAATACTGACGCTAAACGCGATATTCATTATGTAGTCCATGAGTACTTGCAGCTTGTCGTTTCGGCCGTGTTGCAACGACCGTGGTCACAAGTGGACTGGGGGTGCATGACGTCCCGTCCCGACGCCGACATTAGTCCGTCAGTATTATTTCTAACGATAAAGCAACGCGAAAGTTTAGAATCATATGTTTTAGACTTAAAAAAAAAATAGATAAAAGCAAGAATAAGTAGTAGTCAGTATGTGTATACTTAAAATTCAAGTGTATATTTGTAATGTTAAAATAACATCGTTACACTAAATGCATATGGAAGAAAATGAATCTCCTATAAGCCAGGGACCTGTACTTGTAACACAATGTACATTTTTAAGTTTTTGTTCCGTCGGTCTTCTTGCCGTCAACGAAACGGCTGAACCGATTTCGATGAGACTTTCTCTAGGAGATAGCTGGTGTTACGAGGAAGTACTTAGGCTTAATTTGTTTTAGAACAAGCAATTATTTTAGTTCTATTCTGGAACTAAGTCTCGGACAATAGATATTTTTAATATTTAAGTAAGAATATATTTAAAAATATTTTATTTCAGACTTTTTAGCGTCCATAACATTCTATGGACATAATTTTCTTATAAATTATTTTAGTTACAGTTAGTGTGTTATAATAGTTTGACTATTACTGATATGAAGCAAATCTCCCTTTGGCAGATTTTTAATAACACCGTTTTTTATAAAGAAGGGCAATCATATTGAAATACAATATTGCGTCAAAGCATGAAGTACAAAAAAGGATGGGACCTGCACCCACCAATAACGACAGTAGATCGTATAACCAAAACAAGGTCACAAAAAGGCTTTTATAATTACTACGCGTCGCTGTGAGAAAAAAGATACAGTTAAAATAAATCTTTGAAAACAGTTATTTTCGTTGTTACATAAAATAAATTAAATAATAAATTCGCCAGACTGACACACCAATTCCCTAGTTCCAAACTAAGCATATGCTTGTGCTATGGATACTACGTGAACGGATAGACATACTAAAATACGTTTATAAACATCCATGACTTGAGTACAAATGTCCATGTTCATCACACGAAACATTTGCCCCTAGCGGGATTCGAACCCGCGACCCTTGGTTTCGTGGCCAGGGTCTCTAACCACTCGACCAATGAGCCAGTCTTAAAAGTGTTTCACAAGTACTTGCCATACCAATTTCTTTTTACGGATAAGTATTTTTTAGAAGCACAATATATTCAACAACAAAAGAATCTTAACACAGTTCCGGGAATACACATCTATATTAATATTATAAACGTGAATATTTTGATTGGATGTTTGTTACTATTTCACGGAAAAAGTACAGCATGGATTTTAATGAAACTTTACAATAATATAGCTTATACACTAGAATAACACATAGTCTATGTTCAATCGATGTACCACGGGAGCAACGCCGCGGGCAGAAGCTAGTTAAATGCATAAAAATAATTTCCAATTCGACAGTCCCTGTATTACAATGTCCCATTCCCCTTATAAATATTCTAATAAGCGGACCTCCTTGCATCGGAATACGGAAACAATTATCTGATAGTGTTCTTGTTCCAGCACTTGTGGTTATCTCGCTAATTTATAGTTCCTGGAAGGAGTTTTACCCCAATCTGGGTAAAAATTACCTAGAGGGTAAAGTACTATTTCGTTTCTGCGCACTTATCTTCCTAGCGTTATTTTTCATCTGAACTCGGTGTCCTTTGACCGTTATCTTAAAAGTTAATTTGTTTGTTTGTATTGAATAGACTCCGAAACTAGTAAACCGATTTGAATAACTCTTTCACCAATGGAAAGCTTGTCTATCAGCGAGCAACATAGGCTATATATATTTAATCTTTTTATTCCCACGGAAACAGGAAATACGCGGATAAAACCGCGGGGCGCTGCTATCTAGTTGTATGATTCAGGTATCTGTTTTCAACCTTCATAACGCGCTGATATGAAACAACGAAATTGGATTACCTTAATTACTCGTCCATTCTCTGAATCTGCTGGTTTTCTATACACACACCTAGAGGGTTACCACTACGTAACGCCCGTAATCCCCAAAGGGGTAGGTCGAGTCAAAGGGGCAGCAAGCCCCTTATACCCCTAACACCACATTTAGTCAAGAATTATTAAGTTTATTCGTGTAGTTTATTAGATAATACTATCACTAAGATAATAATTTTAAACGCCCTGTGTACCATGTTGGTCGAGGACAAAAAAAAAGGGCCAACTGTGTTTCTTGCCTAGCATGTCGTAAAAAGTGACTAATGGCATATGAGGTATTGGGTAGGTGATTGTGTAGGCGACAAGCTAGCCACTTGTCACTACTTTTCCACAATTTTCCATCTAATCCAGTCCAGCCTAGTTTTGTTTTTGGCTGAATGTGGTTACCTTTTAACTGCTGCCCCTATGACTTTGCCTACCCCTCCGGGGATTATGGACGTAATGTTATGCATATTTGTTCCTGTGTAAAATGGTTTGATCGATAAACAGTCAGGCAACAAAGACTTTGCACAAAGATTTCGTATTTAATTCGAAGAATAATAACATATATAAAGTCACAATACTGCACTACTGGCTCGACTAAAGAAAATATAAATACGCAAATTAATTGTGCATGACCTTTGACTGGCACGCAGCCCAAGACTAGAAAAAATGTGGCCCAGATATAGGAGACTGTAAGGATGGCAATGTGAGATGGACGATTTAAAAAAGCGACTATTAAAAAAAAAAAATCGATTAATTGGTCGAGTTGTCAGAGACAATGCCACGAAACCAAGGGTCGCGGTTTCGCTAGGGGCAAATGTTTCGAATGATGAACATGGACATTTGTACTCGAGTTATAGATGTTTATAAACGTATTTAAGTATGTATATCAATTCACCCAGTATCCATTGCACACGTTTATAAGCTTAGTTTGCAACTAAGGATTTTTCGTGTCAAAATGGAGAACTTTATTTATTTAGATCGATCGCCAGCTTAAAATGTGTATTTATAAAGGATTGAACAGTCTTAAAAATGGAAAAGCGATTATTTAAGCTGATTGAAGTATTATGATATTTATCTGAGCAGTCACAACAGCGTTTTGTCTGTCTTAGGCGACAATATTTCATTTGACTCTTTTAGTAATTTAAGAAACAAGGATAAGCATTAACATTGACTACTTAGGTATACTAATTAATTGTTGTATAACAACTTTTCCTTTTCTTATTTTAACTATAGATAACAATTTTATCGCAAGCTTCTTAATAACTGTTTTTATTTGCGTTGCATTAACGATGGAATTCAGGAATTTGCTCACTTTTAGAATCGATTCTTCAGTTTTAAATTAAAATCGACTCAATGATCGATTTCATTCGCGACAATCACGTCCCTAGAAGACAGGACACGAGGTCGGCCCGGCTTGCTCGTCCCATATTCGTAAATATATCTGCACATACCATAACATTGAATGAAATCCTTTTCCGAGTCTGTCTTTTTAGATACGAAGTTTTGTGTTATCATTATTTTTTCTTATTTATTTAATAAATACATATAATGACAAAATGGTTTAAATATATTGCAATACTAGATACCATTTCTTGCAAACTTAAGACCATCTGGATGGAATTGAAATTACCACAAATTATGTACCGTTGTAAAAATAATATTAATTGTTAAATAAAACGGCTAGCCTATTTCTTGAACCTTTTGATTTGTACCATGGTTATCCCAAAAACAAATTTATCCTTTTAGCTCAGCACCATCTAGTTGTTTTGTTAAGTTTTGTATTCAGCCTTTAAGATAATCAACAGCCATTAATTGTAATGTTTCTAAAATCATACCATTCGTCGCTTTTTACGACATTGTAGGCACGGAATGCAGTTGATACATTATTTTTCAGTCCCAAACCAGCATAGGACATATTTACGAATAGCCGAAATATTAATAGAGTAACAAAAGTGTTTAGTATCCGCTGGGCATTCTCAAGTAACACAACTAAAACAACAAATTACTAAAAAATACGCAAGAATAATCCTCAACAACCCAATTGCCTATTATTTTCCTTTCGCGTAAAGCGAAATTAGCCTCCCCCAAGTCGCTGACTTATCTCCTACATGTCGCAGCGATTATCCGCCTTCCAATACATCGCTCGAGCTGATACATAGCCGTATTCTACAAGGTGCCGTCAGAAAAATAATTATTCAACCGAATCCCTCGCTTGTACATCCTCTCGTCCCGCGGGATCGATCAATCTCGGCCCGAATCAATCTCCCGCTCAAGGAATTATCGGCGTTAACTTAATTGATGTGTTTCTTTTTAGAGCTTGTTTCTTTATGGCTGTCGTTAATTCGAAATCCCCATGAGCAGATTTGAATATAGGTATAAATATGAATAAATTAATGATGGCTCTTTTGATAAAATAATATTTTTTTTTGTTACAATATGTTTTGACAACGTGACTTGTGTTGAGTTAGATGGAAAATTGTAACAAGTGGCTAACTTTTCGCTTACATGATTTCTTTTTCGACTCGCTTCTGCCCGCGGCTTTGCTCGCGTGGTACATCGATGAAACATAGCCTATATGCTATTCGGGTGTAGGAGCTATATTATTCTAAAGTTTCATTAAAATCCATTGAGTAGTTTTTTGTGAAAGAGTAACAAACATCCATCCATACATACAAACTTTCGCATATAATATTAGTAGGATACAAAACCTAATTAATTATTACTTACCTTTTACGATATGCTAGGCGGGGAACACACATGATACATTCTTATTAAGTCAGAGCCTTGACCAACTCACCTGAAACATCAAGCTGCCTTAAAATTCCCAGCATGTTTAGAGTCCTAAGTATTTTTTTTATTTATAAATATTTTTTAAATGTTTTTGTCTCGTAACATGTTTTTTTTAAACAGGAAAAAGTCAAGAGTAGCATTCCAAAAAATAAAAATATATATTACTGGCCACAAATCAATACACACACAATTAATGGAACGAATCAAATCCATTAAAATGTTTATCCAAGTCCCCTATAAAACAATTACGAGACATCAAAAGGAGAAAAATTACAAAATGGTCGGCTGTGCTTGTATTGCCAACGGCTAAATTTAATTCGGTTTTAATCAGGTAATCTTTTCATGGTAAACGAGGAATGTGCGACACGGCCAAAATGGAAAAACACCGGGTGCTGTCTTTCGAAAATTGCGTCACATTTTTTTTTTCATCTTGTCGGGAGCCAGTTATAATAAGAGAGTCATTTTGTTTTTGCGAAATTTAAAACTCTTTTGTGAATTGCGACGATAGAACTAAACGTAGACAATACCAAGATGTCATACATTTAAAATGTTGAACAATATTTAAGATGATTGGTAATTTATCTTTTAAACTACTGGTAAAATTCGATATAAATCGCTTTGTCACTCATTCGATAAATTACTCATTTAAGTGGATGCCGTGACAACTTATGGTGGTGATTGCTGGTGATTTTTATTAGACGTCTGACGACGAACAGGTGTTGAAAGGTGTTAAACGTTGTCAGGACACTAGCGGTGGTAGCTCAATGGTAAAAACACGCGTCTCTTAACTGAGGGGTGCGGTTTCAAGCTCGGGCACGTACCTCTGTATTTCTCAAATCTATATACGTATTTATACCACCAGCTCAGCAATGAAGGAAAACATCGTGATGAAACCTCCACATGCCAACAGCTACAAATGTGTAACCATGATCCAAGTTTCCCTATCTAAGGGTTGCGAAGGTCAGATCGGCAGTCGCTTTAATGTAATTAGCAGACTCGCTAAATCCTTGATCATCTCTAGCGTAATTTAATTGTCTCTTGCACGTTATAATTTTTAAGGTTTTTTTTGACTAATTTCCGCACTGATAACATTACAAGTGAGAATAGTGCAATAACCTTACGTTCTTTGTTGCTTTGTCGTCAGCATCTGTATTTCCGTCCTAAAACGCAGCGCAGCTTAACAGCGCTATGTCATACCGATTTTCTCTGAGAGGGTAAGGGCCAAGACGGCTCTGTCATGCTTAAACGAATGCGTCTTCAGGATGACCCTACCACCAGACGCAAGTGTGTAGAATGCACAAGCCCAACAGCATTACCAATAAAGCGTGTTAATTCTACGCTCCTAGAATTTTTACCCAATAACTATATCAAAAATTCCGTCCAAGCTTCCCGAAGTCACTGTTCGCTTCAGAAATTAGCTATTATTACATATTAGATGCACCAGCGTAGTCTATTGAAATACGGAGTCGTCTGGCGTCACGCCAACAGCATGAAACGCCAGCTCAAGTCCAATTTTGTGATATTCCAAAGCAGATTCGTAAGTGATGGCTTAGAGAGGAGTCGGCTCCGTGCTCCACAAAATATTTACATTTTAAACGGAGTGGAAATTTTAAGGAGGCTAAAATTGGCGAGTTCTTTTTGATTTTCGGAAGCTTATCTTTTATTTACTCGTATGCTTGGGTAAGAGTTAAGTGTATGCGGAAATCTGGCATGCAAGACGTTTTTGGTGTATTTATTTTTAACCAAATGGAAAACTGCTATAAATGAACTTAGTGCTTAACACTGTATTTTATATTTCATCATCATCTTCCTAACGTTATGTCCCGTGCTTAGACGGGGTCCGCTAGACCATGATCCATGATTTAGCGAGTCTGGTAATTACATTGAAGCGACTGCCGATCTGACCTTCGTAAACCTTATATAGGGGAACCAGACAAATTTTTGGATCATGGTTACAAATTCAAAATGGTTTGAATTTGCAGGTTTCATCACGATGTTTTCCCTCACCGTCAAGCTAGTGGTATGAATACGTACATAGATTTGAAAAATCCAGAGGTACGTGCCCGGGTTTGAACCCGCACTCCTCGGTTAAGAGGCGCGTGTCCTTACCATTGAGCTACCACCGCTCCTGTATTTTATTTTTATATTTCATAATATGCAAAATTTTACTGGAACATCTAAAGATCTTTCGATTATAAGATTTATTTATCCATGAATTTATGGTTCCCCTGTCAGGTTATGGAGCTACGTAGTAGATATTTATCGGACAGGCAAAATACCAGCTTCTCACAGACATTCGCCGTGAAATAGCAGCACCATTGCTGCTGTGTTCACTATGAGGGTGCTGGAGGGTCAACCCTCTTAAAGGCTGCCAACATAATGGCTATTCCTCTGTCCATAGAGAAGCGGTGATTACCTACAATCAGGTAACTCACCGTTTGCCGCAGCCTCTAATACAAAAACTACAACACACGATGGTAGTGGCTTCAATACTATTTGACTGGCCCGTTGGTCGAGTGGTCAGAAACCCTGGCCACGAAACCAAGGGTCGCGGATTCGAATTCCGCTAGGGGCAAATATTTCGTGTGATTAACATGATTCGTACTGGAGTCATAGATGTTTATAACACGTAGTATCTGTTCGCGTAGTATCCTGAGCACAAGTTTATAAGTTTAGTTTGGGACAGGGACTCAGATAGACACACCAATTCGTGTCAGTCTGAATAAGTTATATTATATTGTATGTGATTGTATCATAGCAGAATAGTTGATTAAATAGAAATAGAAACCCCCAATAAGAACTGGACAAAACGTTTAGAATGTGAAAAAGCAACCAACCCTGAAACCAAAGGCAGTCGGGTCAAATGGTAATGAACATGATCATTTGTACTCGGATCTTCGATGTATTTATTCGTACTTATGTATGTACATACTTTATCCGATATTTAGTATTCACAATACCATATACTTAATTAGATTTAGATAACTATTCACAGTATAAAAGAGCAGTGGTAGCTCAATGGTAAGGACACGCGCCTCATAACCAACGGGTGCGGGTTCAAACCCGAGTACGTATCTATGGTTATTTCAAATCTATGTACGTTTTTATACCACTTTTTTCACAATTTTCCATCTTACCCAGCCCAGTTTTGTTCATGGCTGAATGTGGTTAAAAGTGCCTGTTGCCCCTTTGACTCTGCCTACCCTTTTAGGGATTATACGTGATGTTATGTTATAACATCACGTATAATCCCGGTGATAGGAGCGGTGGTAGCTCAATGGTTAGGACACGCGCCTCTTAACCGAGAAGTGCGGGTTCGTATTTATACCACTAGCTCGACGGTGAAGGAAAACATCGTGATGAAACCTGCAAATTCAAACAACTTTGGATTTGTAACCATGATCCAAAAATTGTCTGGTTCCCCTATCTTAGGGTTACGAAGGTCAGATCGGCAATCGCTTCAATGTAATTACCAGACTCGCTAAATCCTGGATCTTGGTCTAAGCGGACCCCGTCTAAGAACGGGACATAACGCTAGGAAGATGATGACGTGATGTTATGTTATGTTGTTTAAGAAAAACCCGCGCTACTTACAAACTTACTTAAGTAAATTGTCTTCAGTGAAATGCAGATACATAAATTTTACGCCATCGGAAACAAGCATTGTAACTCCAACATTAAAAGAATGAGTACAAAAACACATATTAATTAATAGCTGTACAATTAAAATGCTTGGTAGTAATAATATGCGGTGCATTATCGCCCGATGCAACCCCTATTAACCGTCTAGATCATGGCAAGTAAGTTAGTTAAGTCAGTATTTTTCCGACATTGCACCCACTTTACGGCGTCCCTAAAGCGCGAATGAGACCGAGCATTTTCTTCAAAGTTGTTGCTATAATTGAGTTTCAACACTTAATTGCCGGTAGTTGCCGGTTTTGCAATAAACTGGGGGTGTATTGTGTGCGCCGTGAGATTTTGACTGTTGACGTGTTGACGTTATACGAATAGTGACGGAGTACATAAAAATCCTAGCTTTTTTCCATTTAAAATTATATGATTATACCTGACTATTTAAGACACTTAAGTCAAAATTGCAAAGTAATGGATATTATATATGATTTTAAACTTTCGCGTTTCATTATCACTGGAAATAATACTGACGGAACTAAACGCGATATGCATTATGTAGTACATGAGTACTTACAGCTTGACGTTTCGGACGTGTTGCAACGACCGTGGTCACAAGCGGACTCCGCTGATAATGGATGTTACTACCAAATCTTGTAAAACATTGCCATTTTAACAAAGTTTTCCATAAAAGGCTTACAAGTAATCGACGTAAGTATTCAATTTATTTATTCAATAAATCTTCAACAGTACTGACAAAAAAAAATCACGTATCATTTAGACCATACTATTCGTCCTAGATTTCTTTCCTTTGTCTAAGTATCGTCCATTATCGTGTGCTGCCATAATAGCCGCTTAGCAATAACTCTTGCGTCTAGGGGCGGTTGCATGATTGCACTGCAGCGCTGCAAAACGACGTCAATTTATTGTTTTTTGCCTCGCGATTAAAGGCTTAACATTTTTAGTATACCTTATACTAACTGGTTTTAAGAAATCTGTGGCACTAAATAAGTAATTATGCTAAGCTAGTTTGCGCCAGTGACTATGTTTGAAGAATTCGGCTGTAATATAAAGTTGTATACGCGTCGTTGGAAAGCTAGACATCATATTGTTCTGAGATATAAATGAGCTATTGTTTTGATTTAGAGTAATGAAAACTAGTAGGTGAACTAATACTTAGGAGACCTAAACTAGGGAAACAGTAAATTAAAGATCGGAGCTTAGAACGCCCTTTTAGCACACTCTGTTTTTTCTTTTTTTTTTGTGTCTTTGGTTGCTGTTTTTGTTGTGTCAAATAAATTAATTTATTTCTTTCTTTCTTTCTTAGAACGTGCAATGACAGCGATATATTAAGAGTAAAAAAGAGTGGGAGGCGGATACAGTGACATCTATAAAATTTTTTTTACTTTGTAACGGGTGCGTTCATTGTTGTGGCTGCGTGTCTTCAATCATTTGGACCTGATTTAACTAACTAACTTAACTTCACGCCACTTCCCTATCGGGGTAGGCAGAGAGAACCGAATTAAAATTCATACATTTATTACATAGGATAATATATAATTTCTATATACAAAATACATGTGGCAACAACTCTTTTTTATTACCGTTATGACTATGACGATATAAATCCATTCTTACTCTCAATAAATATTCTGATATTGGATCGAGTACCCCGGCTAATATTCCAATCTACCGATTTGCACCACTTCTATCTCCAACCAGATCTAAACAAATAAAATCCATATTCTCACTGATAGATTATTTGTTTTCCGTTTCGACATATCTAGTGGTACTTAAGCCCAAATATACTCGGATATTTGAACAAAAAACCTTTATATTACGCATATAGGGATGGTATTAACATCCGAGAGTCGTATCCAGTGATCGTTTCCGCTCGCTTCCCATTATTCCATCGATCCTTGGCAATAGCTTTACCACACCTTGTCCTGTCTGTCATTGGATTTTGAACTCCAAATTTGGACAAATAAAGTTGGTTTTGTAAGAGACGGTGTTGGGAAAATCTCCAGTTTTGGTAAGCCTTGGTTTCATAATAATATTGTTGATAGCAAATAAGTTGGCATGATTATTTTAAATGGGGAACAATTGAGGATTGTATGAGGAGCTTGAAGACTTCGTGGAACGTATAATTGTAACGGAATAATGTATAAAGGGAAATACGAGGGCCCTCGATCTGAAGCGAATCTCTGTTCTTACAAGAGTTGTTATCTTATATCACGTACAGACAAACAATTCTATTGGTTTAGGGTATAAGAATAAAAATGTGGAACCAGTCTAAGATTTGTAGACAAGCTCGATGGCGCATTCGGTAGTGACCCTGCCTATGCGCCAAAAAATGTGGGTTCGATCCCACCCAGGACAAAAATTCGTATTAATAAAATTCTATAAATTCTTCAGACTGACACACCAATTCCCTAGTCCCAAACTTAGCTTATGCTTGTGCTATGGATACTAGGTGAACGGATAGACATACTTAAATACGTTTATAAACATCCATGACTCGAGTACAAATGTCCATGTTCATCATACGTAATATTTGCCCTAGCAGGATACGAACCCGCGACACTTAACCCACGACCTGTGACCCGCGAACCCACAACCACATTCAGCTAAAAAATTAAACTGGGCTGGGTTAGATAGAAAATTGTGAAAAATAGTAACAGATCGCAAGTTCGCCGCCTACACAATCACGCACCCAAAACCCGATATACCATTAGTCGCCTTTTACGATATGGCAAAAAATACAGTTGGCACATTCTTGTAGTCCCAATATGAGACAATTTATATAATTGGGTATATAATTTATTTTATTTTTACTTACCCAATAAATATTGAATTGCAATGTACTTAGATCATAATGTCTTATATGCTCTAACTATATCACAACATACAGCCATTGTTTGTTGTTAAGATTAAACATTGCAATTGCATATAATACTTTCACGAGTAAGGTATTATAACACTCATTTGTGACGGCATGCAGTCAAATTCTAACATTCCTTATTCAGTACAACTTCGCGTTGCATTATAATTAGAAACAACACTAGGACTAAACCACCTAACCTCATGACAAACATACGTTTGGTGAATACTTGTGGTTCTGTGTCTGACGCCCATATTTTAACACCCAACAATAAATTTAAAGCACGTTAAGCCGTTGGTCGTCCGCCTGGCCTCTCCCCGGTCATGTCGGGTTGACACCTCACTCTGGACTATAAGAGTGAAGGAACACAGACTGCAACTATGTTTGCGCACACACTTGTGCACTATAATATCTCCTGCGCAATAGCCTCAGTTCAGATTGGCCACCGTGATCGAAATCGCTTATAAGGATTTTATTTAAGAGATTATTTTTGATTCTGCTATCCGTAACACAAGTGCTTAAGTTACTTAACTCGGAATCGGATAAATGAATAAGAAGATGTCTGATATTCATTGCTGCAATGCTATATGCAACCGCTAATCATTATGGCCGTGCGACACGGTCGGAACGTCAAGCTGTAAATATGTGCTACTTCGCTTCGAAACACCAGACTCGTTAAATCCTGGATCTTGATTTAAGCGGATCCCGTCTATGCACGGGAAATGACGCTAGGAAGTTAATGATTTATTCCTGGTAAGAACGTTTCTTATTCTTTATTTTAAGACTGAGTTAAGATACTACCACTTTTTTTAATGTGCATTCTCAAAACGGCCATTGACCTACTCCTCTAAACGTTCATCTTCGACCAAAGTGATAAATATGACAAATATATACCAAAAATTCCGTAAACAACATACAGTAGATAAAATTCTTGCAGTAACTTTTCAAGAATACCGTGTGTATTCTGTAAGGGTGTACGGATTTTTGTTTTAGTTTGATACAACTTATGAGAGGTAGTGTTTGGTATTTTAAAAACTTATTTTGCTGCTCGAATAACTCACTTTGTTTAAAATAACTGTTGTACATGCGAAGTTTGAAGAGGGAATAGTTCTAAGGTAAGAACGCTTCAGTTTGCACCCTCCTTGGGATGCCTGTTAGTGTACTTGTACCTTAATTCTGTTATTTTGCTTTGATATGTATTTATTTAAATCTACATATTTAAAAATATTTTAGTTAGGTTACGTTGAAATATTATAACGATTTAAAATATGTTTGACTTGATTAGTAGCTTAAACATCACTCAAAGTAAAATTATTTAATAACTTAAACATACATTTAATATTTCTAAATATACATATTGTTTGTTGTTTAAAAAAACGTTACGTTTAAAATTGTTTCTCGAAAGGAAAGCAATAAAAATTGAAAATAATAAAATATACCCATATCTCTACAAAACCATACACACAACGCGTTTTTTTAACAGTAAAACTAATCTAAAATATTCCTGAAAGTCCCTTAGTATCTACATCATCTAAAGACATCGATGTAAAAATAAAGAAAGAAAGTTTATAACTTGCACTGCCATTCCGTAATAGTTGCCATCGAGTTATGAAATAAGGCACTCTGTATGCGAAACTTTGACGGTTTATATTGGACAATAATAATAAATAACAAAGACAAACGCTGCGCAGCTGAGATGGAGAATTACCGGGCCAAATACGTATGTGCTCTGTGCTGTTACAGTTTAACAGTTTATGGCTTTCTTCAAAATATTACATAGTTTATAATATTTTTAAACTTTACCTGTGTTATGAATGTAAAAGTAACTATCATTAACTATAACATCACAACGTTTTCACACTGTTACTAGTATTATGAGTGTGAATACCTCTGTTATTAAAGAACAATATAACGTTATTAAACCGTTATCAAAAACGTAACTATGTTTTTACACATACCTACTGCACTGATGGTGATGAATTTTGGTGCAATAAAAGTTTGAAACGTAGAAAGCTTACCAAATTATCTATTCCTGTGATAATTGTCCCGAACAAAATACAGATCAAATGAATACAAATGCCGAATATCTTTATATTAGTATATAATGCCAATGTCTTATTAAGTAATGTACAATTGTTAAACAATTATTGAGTTAAAATTTATAAAAAATACTTTTTAAATTTAAGTGCAATAAAATATATCGACAGAATACAACTCACACGTATTTCCATTCAACGATCAACTTTAACTAAAACAAATTCAACTCATTTGCGCCAACGATTGTCAATAGTGCTGTGCTATGAAAACGCAGCCCCCACGGATGTAACTATTGTCTATCTTATACTAGGTATTGGATTTGTGAATATGTAGACGACGAGCTAGATAACGTAGTCACAAGTGACATGATTATCTACACTATCTAAATAAACTACAATTATTATAAAGAGGAATGTATGTATGTAACAAATAAACTCGAAACCTACTGGACCGATTTCATTTCAATGTAATATTATCATTGATTACAGATTAATATATGCTATAGAATATATTGAAAAAAGTTAGGTTAAGTTAGAAAATAAATGTGCACCCGTGCGAAGCCGGGGTGGGCCGCTAATTATATCATAAAAATTAATTACTTAACACGAATACGACAACTGTCATAAAATTAATTAATCTGTAAAACTCACTAGCAAGAAACATTTACCCACAAAAACAATCGATTTAAACTTTCTCCAATAAGTAGTTATTTTTTCAAGATATTAGATTTCCCATGTCGACTATCAAAGAGGAAATCGGGGTACATCACTACCCACAAATCAGAGTCGTCGTAAAAAGCGCAAAACTATTCGCCGTACGGAGTCGCGCGTCCGGTCGCGAATTCAATTCGTCCGGCGAAATTAGCTCTGGAACTCCGGAACTCTTGCGGAGGCGATACGTACGTACGAGTTATGGACGGAATTAGTTGTTTAAGTTGTTTTACGACGCGACGTATTGAATCGTCATCTTCGGAGTGTTATGTCCCGTTGTTGTTTGAGACCTGTGTGGAACGTGATCCTAGGTTTAGCCAATCCGATTTTTATGTTAACCTTACAAATTAAAAGTAAATTCAAAATGTCTTTATTTATGTAGGTCATAAAATTACTAATCTAAATCGTCAATTTTACAATAATCTGTAGAGCAATGTGAATCAACCATCGGTTCGGAATACTGATTCTACCGAGAAGAAACCGGCAAGAAACTCGGTAGTTACTTTTTTCAGCGTCAAAATATACATGAGTAATATACACTCTGTTTAAAGTTCTAAACCAAATCATACAATCTATGACTGTGGGAGATGACATAATATGATTACAATAATAGTGTAAGATTAACCAGAGCAGACCAGCCCCCAAAGTTGGCACATGTGCACAAGCAACCTTTGAAATCCTTATACAAAGTGTCTCATGAAACCTGTACCAGCGAAGGTCAGTGTTCTAAGGACACCAGTATCCATATATTGACACTTATGCGTACTCTACGATTTTTTATAAATAAAATCAAAATGTAATAATTTTTGTAATATTTTCAGATTTTATTTCTGTAAGCGGTTTTAGTGACAACTTTTTTGTGATCTTTTGTCCATAAGAGCCATAATAAGTGTGATCATCTCCAGGAAACATAACATACGCTATTATTATGATCAGCTAAGAATTCGATCACCATATGCTTTTTTAAAAAAAAATATCACTTAATTTTAACTTAACAAAAAATAAACAATATAGGTATATTGTTTACCTATGAGGTATTTAGCATTTCTAAGTAGTAATTTTAAATACCTGGTAGGATGACACAAACATGTAGCCGAATCTACCTCTAGGTACGACTTAAATATTCTTACTACTAAATACTTACTTCATCACTACCGGTAGGAACATTCTTAGAAAGCGGATTTATATCTCGACCAAGTATCACCGCTTAATGAAGTCAAAAGTTTATTGTGTCTGTCCTCAGACTGGCGTGTCATTATTTCGCTAGAAAACAGGCGAAAAACTTTTAATTTTCCGTTATGAGTCAGCTCACTAATTAAAACTGCGGTTTCGTGGAAGTACAATTTAAACCGCGATTAAAAAATTTCGAGTGCATCTCGCCATTTTAGAGGCGACAGTGAGACGGAGTTTGGATTTATGTCTTGTCTTTGAAAGAAATTTAAATTAAAGTCGTTTAAAGCTTACTTACTGTATATGAGCATGGGAAGAAAGAGTTTATTTTTTAAACTTTAGTATCCGTGACTAGTGAGTTCTTGCATTAACTGCGCAATATTTTTAAAGTGTTTGCTTGAAGCGTTAAAAAAAGTATGTTGTGCAGCCATATTACAATTAAAAGGTAATTAAAACAAGCTTAATAAATTCCCTTTTTCTTCAACATTTTCCTTTTAATAACGAAAATGCATGTTAATCCTGAAATAGAGTGTTCAAAATAAACACCTGACCTAGTTGTATTGTGTTAAGATTGTAAACATTTCACAATTTTAAAAATATAACTTTTCCAGTCCTCAAAAATACTCCAAAGAGAGCCGTCAGAAAAATTCATTTACCGTTCACGTACACAAACAAAATCCCTAACCTCAGGCTCCTTCCGCAGGAAAGAAATTAACTTCTTCCAGCTACTCGTAGCGAAATGGCCAACTCTGGGTCCTTCATTGTGACCTCTCAAAGCACCTTTCAGCGCGAGCCGTTTACCCCAGTCGACATGTTGAAAGACCCAGCATTACGCGCGCATCGACGCCATTTTGATTTCAGATTCCCTCGCTTTTAGAGTTTTGCACAATATTTTTGTTTTGACGTGTTTAATCTTTTCTTGTTCTGGGACTTGAAAAAGAATATGGCGAATGTTTTCCTTGTCTAGCATGTCGTAAAGGTGATCTATTAGTATTTTGGTTTAGTTGTGTGATTATGTAGTGATTGTGTGTGTTCAAATTAAATCGAAAAAGTTCGTTCCTAGCTCCGGGTTAGCCACTTGTCACAACTTTTTCACAATTTTCCAAGTAACCCAGCCCAGCTGTCCCTTTGACTCTGCTTACCCCTTCAGGGTTTGCGGGCGTAATGATATGTAAAATGTTTATAAAATCTTTTCCTCTACTACGAGTCTTGGTTACCCAATGGCAAGGATACCCACCTCCTATGCAAGTTCTGCAGATTCAAACATACATGATTTTGAAATTGAGATTTTTAAATTTAAATACTTATACTACTTGCTTGACCTTGCTACTAAGCTCGGAACATTAAGCTCAGAAAAGGATTTTTCTGAGCTTTATGTTCCGTGCTTAGTAGCAGTAGCCATCCGGCTAAGGCTTGATTTATCAAAAGCCAGAAAAACCAAACCGAACGATTATCGACTCTGATTTATGGGGTACATAATTTTATTATGGCCGCTTGGTTTAGTGGTTAAAGATCCTAACCACGAAATCACAAGCAGTAGGTACCAATCCCGCTGAGGCAAATATTTATATGAACATCACTGGGAATCGAACCCGCGCGACTTGCATTCTACCCAAAGTCCGAACCTTTAATGGTTCGGACTTTGGGTCCGTCAATGTTCCACAACTATCGCCACCTCAACCAACCGGGGCCTCTATCAACCATCCTGCACGTCCCGAGTCCCGAGGGACCGCGCCGATCTGACGCAATTTCCTACGAATTATTGAATGTTGTGTAATCCCAGCCCGCGGCTGCATCAACAGAGATGCGGAAATATTCGCGGCTTGCGATTTTTTGATATTTCAGGTGAAGGGGAGTTGGTTGAGCAAACATGAGCAATATAGCTGAGTGAGCAAATATGAGCAGTGTAGCAAACTTCAAAGGGCCTTTAGTTTTTTACTTAATACTGGTTTCACTCCAACGCCGACATTTTTGTAGGCAACGAAAGTCACTCTCACAACTTTCTCCAAATTTTCCATGTAACCCAGATCAATGGTAGGTATTTTTAGTTCAAATTTGAAGAAGTTAACTGCTCCGTTGACTTTCCCTGCGCTTTTGGTAATTACACGCGTAATTAATGTATGTACTTGAAATAATATATGTATTTACCTAAAAATCCTTGCTTTTAAGGTATACTTATATGAGGTACACATAAAATAAAAGGAGATCCTAGACTTCGATCCCCGTGCTGTTGACGGAGACATGACATGCAAGAAACACAGTTGGTACATTATTTTTAAGTCCCAGACCAGCATGTGACAATCTTGCAGGAAGAACAAATAAAAATACTAATTCAAGGAAACAGTCGCGTCGCACATTTCTGTCGCGTTGTCACCAGCACTCTATTGGTGTCCCGTATTTCTAACCTCAAGGGGCGAAAGGTGTTCTACGATTGAAAGGGTCCCTTTATCTCTACTTAACCACTCTTTAGCCACCAGTTCCGATATTGATTCTGTATTTTTGTTGCGTTCGATATGACAATGTTATTTCGTGAGAAATTCTGACGCAAGAATGGATATTGTGGAAGACTTTTTTCTGGTTTATTCTTCTACTTCTACGATGGCCGTAGATGTATTGTGTAAAAAAAAATATCAAAAGTGTATTTACGTCTTATTAATATACATTTCTTTTATTTAATAGGACCTTACTAAAGACGGCCCCTCATTATTAGAGTTAGATGTTTCATTGTTTTGAATTGTTAAATAGTTATTCAGATGAATATAGCACATTGTAACGTCACATACACATACGAATTCCACAGAAGCATTACGTTTTGACAGATTATGAAAAAGAACCGAAGTCAAAGTTGATCTCCACTACCCTATTCAGAAGATATTATAAATTACTATGTAGCTTTTGCTCACAGCTCCGCCCGCGTAGAATTTGGTCTATCATCAAATTTCATTATTATCGCTTCAGGGGTTTCGGCGTGAAAGCGTAACAGACAGACTTACTTTCGCATTACTTCTCATATAAAATACTTTCTGAGCGATTGCGAGATAAAGCCGTTGTAGATAGACACGCGAGGCGTGCTGTTTAAAAAAAAGCTTGTCAACTCTTCTCTTTACAGAAATACCCAAATTTTGGTTCGCTTCCGAATTTTTTTTTCCAGACATTTCAATAGATAGACAAAGATTTTGTACCGCCCCATCTGAATTTGTAAAGTGCTGAGCAAAAACGAACAGATTGCTCTAACTATAGCGGCGACTAAACTTCGCTTCATAGTTTTAGAACAACGGCCGAATAGTGTAAAAGGACTCTTGAATTGAACAAAGACTTCATTAGTCCGAGTAGCGTAGAAAAAAGTACAAGTTTTTGTCTGCTCAACGTAAAATCAACTAGAAATCTTCGACTGTTAAGGTCGAAATTCCTTTGTGTTATTTTTAACCTATTCTCGATCGCGACACATTCGTTTCGACAATTTATTAGTGTTTGTGTCTATCTGTTTAAATACAGTCTAGTAATTTGTTTGCGAATTGAATAAATGTTTATGCAGGCATTAGTCTGTTTGCCGTTTCATAAAGGCCGCTTGTTCCGCTGATTCGTTTTCAAACTGTTTGCCCGGCGGACTGAAATGCACCGGATTTTTGTTTAAGCTCTGACATTTGCGACGGTTAAATAAAGTCTATTATGCTTTGGTGAACGTGTTGTGGGCGTTGGTAAATCGGAACGTTCAATAGGCTTCAATTAATCGATATTGTAAGGACTTCTGGACTACTGTTGCATCTGACTTCGTTCGGGTGGAATTTACATTAAAAAATTGTTTTTCTAGGATCTTCCTTTTCTATAATAAATAAAAACGTATTTTTGTTTATAAGAAGATACCATGTACCCTTTCATAATCACTATCAATAAGCTGTTATTTTATAACACTACTTAGACAACTCAACTAGAGTTTTATATAGTACTAGCGGCCCGGTACCTGCTTCGCTACGTATAAAGTAAAATATCAAAAATGTGAAAAATGAAGAACCGCTCTACCGATTTTGTGCAAACTTCACATAAACCATCTACTAAATAGTCCGAACAAAGCCTAAACATTTGGTACGGATAGGTGAGCCCGTTCTTAAGTTATAAAATTACAACGAAAAGTGGCATTGATTTTTATATATATTGATTAGGAGTAACAGACAGTAAGCTAACATCATTAAAAATATATAAAAAGGAATTCAATACTACGAAGCTATTTATATACATTTATACTTAGATACTACGCTGGATCAACGGCCCGAAGTGGGTCTTGGCCTCCATCCTCAAAGGACGCCATTCTGGTTTGTTTAGTGCCAAATTGTCCAGTCGGGACTTGGAGCTCCTTCGGTCCTTCACAACTTCATCAATCCAGCGATAGATAGATCCAGGCCTAACTGGCCGTCGGCAAAAAAATATCTTAGGCTTTCGAAGGGCAGACTGACAGTCGCTTCAATGTACCAGACTCGCTTAATCCTAGATTATAGTCTAAGCGGACCCCGTCTAAGCACGGGACGTAACGCTTATCTCTGAAAGTCAAAAAATTCTATTCCCATCTCCCGCATCGTTAATATTCAGTTACTTGTAGGCATTTCCACGAAACAACCTCGGAAGTACATATCTCACAAAAAAATAAACGCTGTAATCACCCAAAAGTCTGAGTTCCGCAAAGTTACTTTTCAAGGCAAAAACTTGAGTAACGAAAAAACTTTTAGTAGGTATACAAGATAAATGAGAGTTCCTGCCCAAATGCTGGCAGATTCAGAAGACATCGCCCTGTCGACTTTATTAACGTACGGAATATACATAATTATGCTTATTACTGTTTTTTTTTAATATCTGACGACATCACATTCATTGATCTGACTCCGAGCTAAGTAGCTTAAGCACTTGTGTTACGGATATCAGAATCAACAGTGGTATTACAAATATTTACTTAAATATTGGATATCAACACCCAGACACAGAACAAACACAAGTATTAATCACACAAATGTTTGTCCTGAGTGGGGATCGAACCCACAACTCTTAGCGCATGGGGCAGGGTCACTACCGAATGCGCCATCGAGCCAGTTTAAAGTTTGAACGCGTATATATTCATATACCACTAGCTTGGCGGTAAATCGTGAAGAAACCTGCACAAATAATAAAAGATTGATTCATTTTTCATTCAACTATCTTTCTAAATCTCGAGAGTTTTACTTAAAACAAAAAAACTTCTTCTGCTTCAAACTGCAAGCTTTAGAATAAAACAGATAGTATGTTTAAAGCGGTTGTAGCTCAGTGGTAAGGACACGCGCCTCTTAACCGATGGGTGCGGGTTCAAGCCCAGGCATGTACCTCTATATTTTTCAAACCCATACACATACTTAAACCTGCACATAAAAACAACTTTATATAAGTCAGACTACATCACATACATTGGTCTGACTCCGAGGTAAGTAGCTTAAGCACTTGTGTTACGGATATCAGAATCAACAGTGGTATTACACATACTTATATACTTAAACATTGGATTTTAACACCCAGACACAGAACAAACACAAATATTCATCATACGAGTATTTGTCCTAGGCGAGGATCGAACCTACAACTCTTGGCGCATGGGGCAGGGTCACTACCGAATGCGCCATCGCCATATGGACATGTAACCATGAGCAAAATTGTCAGTTCCCCTAATCTAAAGGTTACAAAGGTGAGATCGGTAGTCACTTTAATGTGATCTAAGTGTACCCGCACATGGCCACACGCCACAGCCACAAACACCGCCACAAGAAGCTAGAAGCGGCTACAAAGGTAAGCGCGCGACAGCCACTTGTGGCCGGTGGTCGACACTTGCGGTCGGTGGCTGCTACTTTTTTTTACGAACGTGCGATGCCTCCGACTTGAACAGGTTCACTGTGAAAAGGGAGAGAGGGATGGGAAATCGCGCAAGTGGCGTGTAGCGGCGTTTAGTGGCCGATGCGGGCCACAAGAAGCGAGCAGCGACGATTTGTAGCGTGGCGGCCACCGGCGTCAACCGTGTCCCCGCACTCGCGCACAGTCCATATAAAATGTATGTAAACTACAGGAGGTATATGTTAGGAGTCATAAAAACCGTAGAGCGTATGCGAAAAGGATCAAGAATGTTGAAGAGGCGAGTGAGGTGTGTAAGGATCGTGCCATATGGCGTTCGGTTCTCTCTGCCTACCCCGCTAGGGAAGTGGCGATAAGTTTTAGTTAGTTAGTTAGTAAAAAACTACAGCAAAAATGCTGGTGGCGTCGTTTTGTGGTTGTGGCTGGTGGCCCGTGTGTCGGGACCTTAAGCGACCCCCAACTAAGCACGGGACATAACGATAGGAACATGATGAGTTTTTTAATGCTTGTTATTCTAATAATATTGATATTGCCCATCAAATCAATCAAAATGGCAACTATGACTAAAAGTATTTTTTTTAAATAGTGTGCATAACTATCGACAAAATCGATACTTAAACTATCGACATCTCTACAACACTATCACCACAAGACCTTCCAGTGACCTAACTCCTCATCGTGCGTTCGATGCATCTCGTCGCGAGGAGCAATTTCCTTCGCTATTAGAGCTTGCTGACACATTGACCACAAATCTAGGTTCAAAGCTATGTAAGATGCCGTAGTTTGTGTTCATATGCCTAGGTAGACTAAACGCAGGCTAGCTTGCAATTGGTCTGAATTTGCCTGTTTTGATTTCACAGGATACCATAGTTCATAAGATTCGTTAAAAAACCAAAATAATCTTGAACTAAAAGGCTATTTTTTCACAGGATTTTTATTTTCACCTCCATTTTCTAGCCTGTTAAAAGCGGTGGTAGCTCAATGGTTAGGACACGTGCCTCTTAACCGAGGAGTGCGGGTTCAAACCCGGGCACGTACCTCTGGGTTTTTCAAGTCTATGTACGTATTTATACCACTAGCTCGACGGTGAAGAAAAACATTGTGATGAAACCTGCAAATTCAAACAACTTTGGTTTTGTAACCATGATCCAAAAATTGTCTGGTTCCCCTATTTTAGGGTTACGAAGGTCAGATCGGCAGTCGCTTCAATGTAATTACCAGACTCGCTAAATCCTGGATCATGGTCTAAGCGGACCCCGTCTAAAAACGGAACATAACGCTAGGAAGATGATGATTTTCTAGCCTGTTTGTGAAAACTTATTTCTATCAAGTTTAAGGTAATTTGTTTCTAACATAAGCATGTAATTTTTAAGAAAAAAATACAAATAGATCGTCGTAAACCTTGGCACAAAAATAAAGATAGAAGTTCTCAATTCTAACAATAATATTAAATTAAATTTATTTACAGTTCATTTTGTAAGCTTGAGAGATATTTGTAAACAATGGTCCGTTTTCACAAAATCAAAACGTTCGTTTTAACATTTCGAATAAATCCATCAATTTCATTTTTATCCACTACACAGCCCAGATCTGTTATCAGATCGTATTTCCGGTTTTTGGATACTACCGTAATTTATATTCTACTAGCGACCCGCCCCAGCTTCGCACGGTGAGCATAAAACAATATGAAATTATATATATAAACTTGACTGACCGGGACGTATGGAAGAAGGGCAAGAGGATGATGATGATATATAAACCTTCTTTTTGAATCTATCTATTGGTGAAAACCGCATCAACATCCCTTGCGTAGTTCAAAAGATCTAAGTGAACAGACAGAAACGGCGGCTGTTCTATTCAATGTAAAGAAGATGAACACTATTGACGCGTTTTTAAAACAGCTCTTTAAATACTCGAATATTCTATTACAATCGCCATTACGTCACGCGAGCGCGAAAACGAATAACAAAGTTTAATTTTCGCCCGAAAGCGATAAATTCGAAATCATTTACCATTTATTAAGCCTCCCTCCGTAGCTACGGTGAGGGCTCCACTGACCTCTGATTAAAAACCATGCTCTAACTTAATTACGGCTGACTAATGAATTGTGCCGAGTAGGCTTGGACTCAACGACCTTATAAAATTACTTGGAGGGAGCAGACTAGCAGAGCTTGGAGTTAATAAGAGATAGAAATAGTCACGGACTTGCTGTTCCAAATCATAGACTTAATAGTAGTGGTAATTCCTTCACTGGGTACGTATAAAAATATGCAATATGTTACCTCAAAGTATCATTGATTTACCTGTACATAAGTTTAAATTATATATAAATAAAAAAAAATAAAAATAAAAAAATCCGACGACATCACATACATTGATCTGACTCCGAGGTAAGTAGCTCGAGCACTTGTGTTACGGATATCAGAATCAACAGTGGTACTACAAATATATATGTACTTAAATATTGGATATTACCAATTGTTTAATTAAAAGGAGCTACTACAAGATAAAAGACTATTTAAATGATAAGAATATATGGTTAGACCTAGAATATTCTGATATCCGTAACACAAGTCCGAGTCAGATCAATGTATGTGATGTAGTCAGCTATTATACTATTATTATTCACGCCGTGACGTCACGGCTACTCTTATTAATAAAAAATGGCGTTTCTAATTTATTATAGCAGCACCCCGCGGTTTCACCCGCGTAGTTACCGTTCCCGTGATAGGAGATGATATTATAGCCTATGATACTCGCTGATAAAGTAGCTTTCCATTAGTGTAAGATTTTTTTAAATCCGGTCCACTAGTGTCGAGGCCTATCCAATGCAAACAAACAAACATCTTTCCTCTTTATATTGGTATGATTTAATAACAAATTAAAATAGATTTTTACAAGGATTAAACCATAGCAATGAACGGTCGTCTCAAATTAAATGTTAGATAAGTATGTCTTCGGATTCTTAGTAAAAACTATCAACATTCCAATATTTGTTTAAATATATAATGAAAGACATAATATTCGTAATTACTCTTATTTAGTTTATTCTCGATTACTCAGTTCACAAACAACTATGAATTAACTTATGAAATGATTGGCCCTTTGGTCGAGTGGTCAGGGACCCTGGCCACGAAACCAAGGGTCGCGGGTTCGAATCCCGATAGGGGCAAATGTTTCGTGTGATGAACATGAACGTTTGTACTCGAGTCATGGATGTTTATAAGAGTATTTAAGTATGTATATCCGTTCACCTTTTTTTTTTTTTTTTAGTTGGGGAAACTCCCACGAGCCGTCACCCTCTGCTCGGGGAAGCAGAGGGCGGTGTGTCGGACTCGAACCGACTAAAACCCCAACGTGGCCTCCAGCGGCGCAGTTCCGGAGGAGCCTGTATCCCCACTGTCGGGACTATACGACTGCTCCTCCGGTGATGCGCGTGCCGCGCTACGCGGCCCACCTCGCGCGGTGGTGGTCGATGCTGTGCAGCCCACGACAACAGTCGTCGGATGCACAGCACCGAGCACGCGCGCGCGTCGAGACATGCCAGGCCACCCAGCATGTCTCAACCACTCCGCCCAGTATTCAGACGCCAATCATCCCCGTGACCGGCGTCGTGGGCCCACTCTCGCCCTGTGCCCTCTGCTAAGCCAGAGGGGCACGCGGAGAGCGCCTCGTCGAAGGGGCCGCCTTCCGCCCGGCGACCCAGATTGAGGGCTTAGCCCTGTCGTCGCAGAGGGAGAGCATCGAGACGCTCAATCCCTCTGCGACCCACCACAGCGCGACCCAGCGCGCCCCTGTCGGGTTGCCGAGGATAGGGAGGCGAGCAACGACACACTCAGCTCCTCCTCTTCCTCGGCAATCCTAGTCCGGCCGCAGGGGGCTGCGGCCGGTGCCGCAACTGCTCGGTGGGAAATGCCGAGCAGTCGCAGCTCACCTCGGGGTCTCTCTTAGCTTCGGCCCTGTCCTGCACCAGGGCCTACTAAGCCCCCCCGGTACGCCAAAATGTATATCCGTTCACCTAGTATCCATAGCACAAGCATAAGCTTAGTTTGGAACTAGGGAATTGGTGTGTCAGTCTGGAAAATTTATTATTATTATTATTTATATATTTTCTTCTACTATACTCAAATCATATATATCATATTTCAATAATATATAAATCAGTGAAGGAATCAAATTTCAACCTTTATCCTCCTAGCGCTAATGTCGCGTGGTTAGTCGGGATCCGCTTAGACCATGATCCAAGATTTAGCAAGTCTGGTAATTATATTGAAGCGTTTGCCGGTCTGACATTCGTAACCCTTAGATAGGGGAACCAGACAATTTGGAACATTACATCGATAGTTGTTTCAATGTACAGGTTTGATCACAATGTTTTTTGAAAAATCCTGAGATACATGCTCGGGTTTGAACCCGCACCCCTCGGTTAAGAGGCGCGTGTCCTTACTATAGCTACCACCTTTCAACGTTTACACCTTCACGGTATTCGACTTTTGACAAACACATACAATAGCAAAGTTCCGTATGCACCCAAAAGTTACAGTTTGCTTTCCATTGATCATTTAGCCGATACGGTCTCCAGGCCGTCCCGGGGGATTTAAAATTTAACTCCCGACCGGGGCGAAGTTCGGAGCACCACCTCATATTACGCGACCTATTTTCTGAACAAATAATCAAGTTTGTGTACACGTAGACACGGAATTGGGACGTAATCTAGCCGTTGGGGGTACTTATGGTGCGGTACTCGAAGGGTTTTCACTCTTGGCAGGGCATTTCGAAGGTTGAAAATGTGAGGAGGCTCACTCAAAATATAGTTGTAGATAACATTGAGACTGCATGACGCCGGTAATCCCCGAAGGGGTAGGTAGAGTCATGGGGACACCAAAACCTTTAACCACGTTCAGCCAAAAATAAAACTGGGCTGGGTTAGGTGGAAACATGTGAAAACATAGTATCAAGTGGCTAGCTCGCCTGCAGCTTATCGGTCATTGAACTCTGCATACCCCTTCGGGGTCGCAGACGTAGGTAATGGCGTGTAACATTACTTGGCTGTCACAAAGCTACCCCTATTATGTTATTACGAAGTCTCATTTTATCGACACCCTCTATCCCCTAAAAAGTGTCACATAATAGGGTAATAGGCACCACCAACGTCATGACCCGGCGCACTCAACTGACTTGTGCATATTCAATGATAGGAAAGTCATTACAAATGGTATGTCATAAGCTATTTGGTTTTTTTTAGCTACTTTCATAGTGTAATGTCGTATGTCCTTCTGCTGTGAGGGTCTGCTGCTGATATACAAACTATTTGTATTACAGAAGCGGGCCATCCGTGCCATATACGGTCCTAAACCATAGGACTCCCTTAGAGAGATATTTAAAGAAGTCAAAAGTTTAATGGCGTGTTGGGCATTAGCCCAGTTTTTATTTTTGAAAGTGTAGTCTCCAGGTAACGCACGCGCTTCTTAACCGAGGAGTGCGGGTTAAAACCCGGGCACGTACCTCCGGATTTATCAAATCTATGTACGTATTTATACCACTATCTCGACGGTGAAGGAAAACATCGTGATGAAACCTGCAAATTCAAACAACTTTGGATTTATAACCATGATCCAAAAATTGTCTGGTTCCCCTATATTAGGGTTACGAAGGTCAAAACGGCAGTCGCTTCATTATAATTACCAGACTCGCTAAATCCTGGATCATGGTCTAAGCAGACCACGTCTAAGCTCGGGACGTTACGCTAGGAAGATGAGTCTCTAGCTAATAGCGCGCGTCGCTTGGGCATAATAGAAATAATACAAACGGGACCTAACAATCTTGTGACAAGCGATGGGCACGCGCCATACCTACAGTTTTTTATAGGGTGTAACTTAATGTAAGGTTTTATAAATATTGTTTGATCCAAATGAAACATAGTATAAAAACTATTGCAATCGATTTAACTAACGATTATATTTTCAGGTTTTGTATATGTATGCTAAAGGTGGTATATCCCTCCCTATACATCCTAGCTTATCAATACCCCCTAACCAGTGAGTTGAACAACGAAAACAGATAGTACCCTCTATCGAGTAGGTAGCCAGCAAGAAGAAGTTGGCAAATCAATTTGAAAGTTGAGCCGATCCTCCCGGCCTATTTGACTCGTAATTTACTCCTTCACTTATAGATCTTCCAGACGGTATTTGTGACAAAGGTACTTACGAAATTAAAGTTCTGTACAGGACTCGATCTTGATGTGGAGTTGTTTACGTCTTGGGATCGGGAGAATCTTTGGATAAGTGTGTTGTGTTATAAGCCTTTTAGGGAAAAGTATTTCTTGATTCGCGGTTTGAATAGGGTTTTAATTAAGTCGTGCAACAACAACAACATAGAATCATGCCTCTAATCCCCGAATAACATACCCACAACCCCTTATACCATTAGTCACCTTTTACGACATGCTAGGCAAGAAACACAGTTGGCACATTATTTTTAAGTCCCAGACGAACATGGGACAACGGACTGGGTTAGATGGCAAATTGTGAGAAAGTAGTGACAAGTAGCTAGCTTGTCGCCTACACAATCACATACCCAAAACCCCATATACCATTAGTCGCCTTTACGACATGCTAGGCAAGAAACACAGTTTGCACATTCTTTTTTAAGTCCCAGAACAACATCGGAGTAAGTTTAAGTCGTGTTATAATCAATGTTGGCCTTGATGTAGAAGTTTGGTATTTTTAATGTGTTAGGTGCAATGTGCTGAATATCAGACTATACACTTGACTCTTTTACAATTTTCAAAGAGTAGAGATGTATAGAAAATATAATATTATTAAAGCTACAGGGCACTTTTTATCTAGATAACAATTAAGTAACTACTGTTTTTAGAGATAGAAAATATACTCCGAGCGAAGCCATAGGAAAAGAAAAGCCAGCAGTATATTAAGTAATCTAACAATAATGTTATGTTCACTCGCCATCAACTAAAAATCCATAATATAACATTTCCAAAGACAAGTGTGAAAAAGTCTTGACGATTTGTTCACTGCTCAGTCAGCTACTAAAATAAGTGACGAACTCTGACGTCATTAAGCACGTCGGCGCAGACCAATTAAAGGTCCCTTATTCCGCATTGTAGTGAGTCCGCAAAAATGTATAACTCAGTGTGATTTCAGCGTGAACATAAACAGGGTGGGCGGCAAAACGGCGTAATTTGGTTAATTTGTGCCTGTGTTATCGTGGGACGAGCGGGCACCGTGAGATACCGGGGATTTAAGCCTTCGCCCGCTGGCGCGCAGCCAGGCTGGACGCTGGATATAGAACAGAGGCGCTTTTTGTTAAAATACACACTATCATTATATTAATAAATAAATAATAAATATCCGACTACATCACATACATTGATCTGAAACCGAGGTAAGTAGCTTAGGCACGTGTTACGGATATCATAATCAACAGTGGAATTACAAATATATACTTAAATATTGAAACCGTCTGCTTCCATTGATCCTGGTCCGTCGCTTGGTGTAACGCATCGCATACCGGTATATCGAGCTGTTCAGATATTTGGTCCAACCATCGTTTTCTCTGGGTCCCCCAAACACCTCTGGGCCTTTTCCCCTCATAAACAGTTCATAAACAGTCAATAAGTACTGAGTAAAACTGATAGATAATCTGAATACCGCATCCAGCTAGGCTTGATGTGCGTGTCACAGAGTTATAGGCGAGTGCTCCGCGCTTCGTGGCCTCGCATACATCGCATATCAACTCTAAATAGTTTAGCTTTTTGCGTGTTTGTGACGTATAGACTGTATTGTGCAGGATTTGCGATTGGTTTAATTAAATATTTTAAACTTTTTTTTGTTTAAAATTGATCTGGGACCCGTAAAGAATGTACAAGCTGTATTCCTTGCCTAGAATGTCCTATAAGAAGACTAATTATATATTGCGTAGATATCAGGCATAGTTGGGAACAGTTAATCCAAAAGTTAACTTCGTTAATCGTTATTCTTTAGTTAAAAAGTTAACTTCGATAAAATCGGTAGAGCGTTTAATTTTAGTTAAAGTAAGTTAAAGTAAGCCATAAAAAACTTATACTTATACTTTGGTATTATGTTTGTTGTGTAGGTCACAAGTTAGCCACTTGTCACGTATTTTTAAGCGAACACAATTTAATAACATTTTTGGCTACACACTTTATAGGAACTTTTATTTGCAAAGTCAAATTGTATTTTTCAATACATCCTTACTAATAAAATATTATAAATCCGAGAGAAAATATATCTTAATATTTATTATGTTAATTCATATCTTGTTTGTAATGTTAAGTTTTTTTGTGCAATGAAGAATATCCATTTACTTATTTATATTGTATTTCCTCTTAATACAAATAAATCATTGTTATGTCAAGCGATGTTTATCTTCCCAATTTGCTTTGTTATATCAAAGAATGAACAAGCATATTTAAGGAACACCAGAGTCGTTGTTATTGTTGTATTTCGCAGGAAGATCACAATAATTCTGACCCAAAAGAATCTGGACGTAGCCCTTGCTATCGTCGGAATAATAGAACGACGGATATATTTTGATAGCATAGCCTTTTTTGTGGGACAAGCATAGGCGATAAGCGTTATGGAATAAGGAAATGAAAATTCATATTTTTACTATTATTGTATTCAGCCGCGTAGTTCCTTTTCCCGTGGGCATACGGGGGTAAAATATAGCCTATGTTACTTGCTGATAAAGTATATTTTCATTTGTAAAAGGTTTTTTAAATCGGTCCAATTATTTCGGAGCCTATTCAATACAAACAAACAATAAAAAAAACTCTTTATAACACGAGTATAATAATATGTTCATATTAAGCCGTTTTCTTCTCGGTAGAAACTACTTTTAGAAACGTTAGATATTGATCATGTTTTTACCATTTAAAAGTGGTTTTTTGAAGCCTATGTAAGTAAAGACAGTTTCATTTTATTTAATTTTGTAACGCTTCTAAATAAAAATATGAATTTTTATTTCAAAACAGATTTAGTATCTTTAAGTTAAATATATGAGGTGCTTAACATGACGCCTATTTTTTTTCTACAGTTACTAATGGACACTAATATGCTTAAGTTCGTACCCTAATTAATAGAAATAATATAATTATAATTGTGATATAATGTCATTATAATAAATATATTAGAGGAAGTATGAAAGTGGCACCAGTAATAGATAAGATGAGAGGAAACCGTTTATCTTGGTATGGGCGTGTGATGAGAAGAGAGGAAGGACATGTGACAAAGAGAGTGATGAGTATGAATGTTAGTGGATGGAGAGGAAGAGGAAGGCCAAATAAGAGATGGATGGATTGTGTGAAAGATGATATGAGTAAAATGGAAGTGGATACCTTGATGACGGCTGACCGGGACGTATGGAAGAAGAAGATATGCTGCGCCGACCCCAGATGAACTGGGAGAAGGGCAAGAGGATGATGATGATGTGATATAATGTCATTCAAGGTCAACAACAACAATGAACACAAAAGTTTTAGTGAATAAGAGGATCTTAGGCACTAAGTCAGTGCGTTTCCATGTTTTGATTGTTACGTCCAAAGTTGGAAAAGGGCTAAAATATTTTTAACTGGATAAACACAAAAAATTTTGAGCTCCCACGCAAACATAATCTCTGCAATAAACTAAAACTCACGTAGGCGAATCTGCAGTCAAAAGCTATATCTTATTTATTACTAAACTCGCTCTCTCGCCTCACTTAGACCACAAAGGTTGACCCTTTGACATAGTAGATGATTAAACCGATTGGCGAGAGGGAATCCGGCTTTTTGTGCGTGAGTAATTGAACAAAGACTCTGTTTGCTCTCAAATTCGACTTTGCACAAAAATCTTCACGTGCCAGTATAATCCATTATGGGGGTCCCAAAAGTCCATTGTTGAGTTTTGAAAACATAGAGAGCACAATGGCAGTTGGACGTGAGTAGTGTCGAGATCAGGGGTTAAACCCTACATTTTAGGGAGATTATGTCAAATCAAATGTACTTATTAGCCCACCCCACAATGTTGTCATTTAAATTCCACGGGTGATCTAAGAAATTTTTATCTTAAAATACTTATTAGTATATTAAGTATAATTAACATTTTGTTCTAAAACAATCAAAACGGACAGTTTCGATAAAATATTTCATACATCCAATGGAATATAGACCTTATTCACATTGATTTCATCTTGTAACTCCACGTTTCTAAGAAAACTAATCTTGACAGACAGACGGGTAAAGTAAACCTTATGTAAAAGTAAAGCGCTCTATTTTCCTTTACCAATAAGAAACCTTAAAAATGGAACAGATGAATTAAACACGGTGGATTCCTTTCCAACGGTGCCACAAAGTTTCTATACCCAGCTACGTTTCTAAGAAATGAAACGCGAAAAGTCCCGTCAGCATTTCTCCTCCATACACCAATTAGAATTTCCGTCGATGTTCCAATAAAATTCTTTTGTAAACACTCAATTATTCCCTTACGCTTCGTATTCGCTGCGTTTGATACGATCTCAAACGCGACAGACGATAATTTATGTTATTTTCTGCGATCAGAGCAAATTGTTTTATTAGCATCGATCATTAAAACATTGAGTGATCTTGTGCTAAACTGTATAATATTATCATCTTCCTACCGTTACGTCCGGTGCTTAGACGCAGTCCGCTTAGACCGTGATCCAGGATTTAGCAAGTCTGGTAATTACATTGAAGCGGCTGATCTGACCCTTGTAACCCTTATATAGGAGAATCGGACAAATTTTGATCATGGTTACACATCCATTGTAGTTGGAATGTGCAGGTTTCATCACGATGTTTTTCCTCACCGCCGAGCTAGTTGTATAAATTGAACATAGATTTGAAAAATCCTAAGGTACGTGCCCGGGTTCTAACCCGAACCCCTCGGTTCAGAGGCACGTGTCTTAACTATTGAGCTACCACCGCTCTTCTAAGCTAAACTTTATGATATACAGTAGCAATAATTGGATAGCCGTCGTTCGCGTCATCATACTAATATTTAAAAAAATAAGAAAGGTTTGATTGTTTGTTTAAATTGAATATGCTCCGAAACTACTGGACCGATTTGAAAAATTATTTCACCAATGGTAAGCTACTTTATCAGCGAGTAACTTAAGCTATGTTTTATCCCCGTATTCCCACGGCAGCGGAAACTACGCGGGGGAAACTGCGGGGTATTCTTATACTGTTGTTACTGTAAAACTAGCTTAAATTCGCGATTAGATTTTTTAAGTAATAGAAGTACTTGTATGAATCAACTTATGAGCTACTACGGCCTGACAATTATTATTTTTATCTTAAAGAAACGCATGATTTTGTTATCAATATTACCTAGTAACATTTAGAAACCAACCAACAGCACCCGACAATATTAGCAAGGATTTACTTCTCATTTAATTTGCACCCATTTGATGACAAGATTGGCTACCAAGATCAAAGGGCACAAAAGCCTACTTAGAACAGTCAGAGCCAAAACCGGCTAAGACGATATTATGTAATTCAGGACAGGTGCCAAGACAGCTCCCTGAGGGAGCCCGAGGTTTATTGCGATTCTGTATTTGATGATCAAAACACACGCCGTATTTCCTGTCCGCTTTGAAAAGATTTGTGAGAGTTTCTTATTAAAAGTAAGGCTATATTAGGTCTCAAGTCTGTTGCTACCATTAGGGGGGATGAGATGGGGGGGATGAGAAGGGGTGGGGAGGTGGGAGCTAATCAAAATTGAGGAGGAAGAGGTCTAACTACACTGGGCGCGATTGAAATAATAGCAACACTTTATTGTTAATACAACGAACTTATTGTACAAAGTTATTCAGACCAGGCTAAACATTATTATTAACTTCATAACACTATCCATGGACTAGGGTTGGAAATAAATAACAACCTGTAAATCCACTCTTGAACAAGCGACTGACCGATACTTTTAGAAATGACAACTATCATCATCATCCTAGCGTTATGTCCCGTGCTTAGACGGGTTTCGCTTAGACCAAGATCCAGGATTTAGCGAGTCTAGTAATTACGTTGAAGCGACTGCCGATCTGACCTTCGTACCCCTAGATAGGGGAGCCAGACAATGAAAACTATGTACTCGTATAAGTATTTCTGTTAATCAAACACTATTAACAACATGATAAGGCCAACTGAAAATGCCTTTAAATCATTAACCAATCTTTACGTGACCTCATTCAATCATTCCAGTTTAACCCTTCAGAAACTCGTTCCTTATGCAAATCACTGCACGATAACATTCGACATACACTTAGCTATAACAATACCGCTTCTCAGCCGTTCAAAACAAGTGCGTACGATTAATAACAGTCTCGTTTCAGCATAATACACCGATGATAAATGAGCTGGTGCTGTCATTACCACCGCTAGACATACACATTATCGGCAATATTAATTCGAGATCACCCGTTTAACCCCACTTTGCCATGCAAATTATTCAAAGCCCGCTTAAAATTACTATCGTATTATAATTTACGGGATCGTTACAGTTTCATGGTTGACTAGCTTCGGTGTACGGCTTTGACCGTATGGATCGATCAGAAAGTATGTTAAAAGACAAATATTTGTTCTAACTCAAACTCAACATATCTTTATTTTCGTAGGCCTCAAAAAAGCACGTCTAAATCGTCAAGTAATATGTAAACAATAGAACAATTTTAATCCACCACCGGTCCGAAATGTCGCATCTACCGAGAAGAAACCATCAAGAAACTCGGTAGTTACTCTTTTCAATGCCAGATTGAATATAAAAATTAAAATTTACAGATTATATGAATATTTATACCAAGTCATACAGTTAATGTTCATCGAAGATTCAGGCGAGTACCTATTGCAAGTAATCTAATATCTCTAGTCTAGACTTGCAAGCTATTAAAGGCCTGCCGCATAATATCATTCTGGCGTTAAATCCCGTTCCAAATCGGGGTCAGCTTGGACCATGATCCGGGTATGAGCGGAAACGAGTGTGGTTATAACATTGAATCGACCGATACTTGACCTCCGTAACACTTAGACAAGACGAACATACAAGTTAGATGATAATAACATATCCATAGCTATCGAATAGGCAGATTCTCGCACGGTATTTTCTAAAATCGCTATCTTGGCGGATGCACTTAATTTCTAAAAGTCTAGAAGTATGTAACATAGATTTAAACTGTAATTAAATCGGGTATCACTTGTAAGATAGAAGATAGAAATAAAAGATACCCGAATCCATTCTTATATACATACAAGACACGCGTTATACACGTGTTCTTGGTTACCTTTTAGGGGATAAATCAATTTATACGATATTGAGATCACCCACAACAACACTTTTAGAACAGATATCGGCTATTTTTAGGTCGTTATAGTATCATTATTTTGTTGTCAAATAATATTTTTACAAGGATATTTTTAAACAAAGACAAAACAGAAAGTATTCAAATCAAAAGAATAAAACTGATTCTAACTAGCTCTAACCCGCAACTCTAACCGCGTAGGATTATATTTGTCATACAGACTATCATGTCCCTGAGGATTTATAATTTTTATACAGGACAAAAATATTTCGAAAAAAAATTTGATCCTGGGGAGCTTAAATTATTGCCCTCGATAGGTAATTAAGGCTTAAAACTATCGTAATACTAAAGTTCAAGACAATCCGATAAATGATTTTGACGTGGGAAGCTTTTACCTTAAGACTGGCCCGTCGGTGGAATGGTTAGAGACCCTGGCTTTGAAACCGAGGATCGCGATTTCGAATCCCGCTAGGGACAAATGTTTCGTGTGATGAACATTTGTACTCGAGTCATGGATGTTTATAAACGTATTTAAGTATGTCTATCAGTTCACATAGTATCCATAGCACAAGTTTGCTTAGTGTGGAACTAGGGAATTGGTGTGTCAGTCTGAAGAATTTATTATTTTACCTTTCCACACACAGAGTTACTTTTACATTTATAACATCAGTAAGTAAATAAATAAAGATATTGTCAGAGCCTTACCTTAGCAAGGCTTATTGGATCTGAAGGTGTGCAAATTATTTTCAAAATAACATCACTGTTCCCCAGACTCCCAACGGTCTCGACGAACTAAGAAATAAAGAAGTGCAAGTACAAAGCGGAACTACTATTATAAAAGTTCAACAAGTCTGATCTAATAAAAACTTGTCCGCAGACACAGCGCAGACGTACAGACGTTCAACTTGGAACTTTCAATATTTTTAAACGCCAGAGTTTAGCCTGTCATGTAAACTATAACCTAACTACTTTTTCACAATTTTCAATCTAACCCAGCCCAGTGATATTTTTGTGCTGAATGTGAATAAAAGGCTGGCTGCCCATTTGATTCTGCCGGCGTATATTAATTAAATATGTATGATAAATAAACTATAAATTGTGGTAGAAACGAGGTGTCAATTGTCTAATCGCATTTTCCTAGTGTGAAATTACATTTCTAATCAAGTTTTAGACTGGGACAATAATATAAATTAAAACAATATATATTCATTTCCAATTAGGTACATAAAAACAAAAAATATATAAGTAACATTTTTCAATTTTTACTTGTCACTCCTTTTCACAGCTTTCCATCCAACCCAGCCCACTGTCCCATGTTGGTCTGGGACTTAAAAAGAATATGCCAACTGTGGTTCTTGCCTAGCATGTCGTAAAAGGCGACTAATGGTATATCGGGTTTTGGGTGCGTGATTGTGTAGGCGACAGGTTAGCCGCTTGTCACTGCTTTTTCACAATTGTCCATCTGACCCAGCCCGGCTTTATTTTTGGCTGAATGTGGTTGAAGGGGCTTGCTGCCCCTTCGACTCTGCCTACCCCTTCGGGAATCGTGGGCGTGATGTTATGTATGTATGTATGTACTTCTAAAAGTGTAAGCTTAAAATACCATTTATACATTAGTTTCTTAATATGTAACAGGTATCTTATTTTTATGGGCTAGACGTTTCAAAAACAATTAAGCAAATAACGGCACCAATTCCACAACTCTAAACTATGCTGATGCTATCAACATTAAGTAAGTGATAAACATATTTATGTATATGTTTTTACAAACATCTACAACTCTACAGCAAATGTCCATGTTTAACACTAACATTTGCCCGAATCGGGATTCAAATCCGATGCTTTTGATTTCATGGCCAGGATCTCTAACCAGCCAATCAAATAGCAGTCCAAAATGAGGCCAAACTGAGTAATCTCCACCCAGAATCACCGAATGCTTCACATTTATCAAACAGGGTATTAAGCTTTTAGTCCCTAGTGCTTTCTCAAGGCTGCAGTTGTTAAAATAAGCCACGGCAAGGGCCGAATGGCGACCCTAAAATTCGTGACTAGTTTAATCCTGTTAATCATTGACACGACTGTGTTTGCATGTGTAAGTTTGTTTGTATATGGAGAGAACTATGTTGATCTGGGACTTATTAAGAATGTGCCAACTGTGTTCCTTGCCTAGCATGTCGCAAAAGGCAATGGTATTTCGGATTTTGGGTATGTGATTGTGTAGGTGACGAGCTAGCCACTTGTCACTACTTAATCACAGTTGTCCATCTTACCCAGTTTTATTTTTGGCTAAATGTGGATAAAGAGGGCTTGTTGCCCCTTTGAGTCTTCCTACCTCTTCGGGGATTACGGACGTAAACGTAAACGTCATTTTTTATCAATTTAATCGTTATATCACTATTTCGACATTAATCAAAAAATCGCGAAGATGTTTTTGCTTAATGTAATATCATAACATTTTTACAAACACAGCATACAAGGCAACCATTTTAAATAGCAGAAAGCCCATTGAAATTTACTTTTATAATTGCGTTGTGAGTACAGGATAACGCTTTTAGGATCCTCCGCAGTACAAAATGGACGCTGAAACAAAAAACACAAAGACATTAGGAGAGCATTTACATAGCACTAAGTATCACCCGCATAAATTAACTGGGGCGTTTTAAAGTAAAGGTTTACTCATTAAAGCCTTCACGTGAAGCTGTAGGGTTCTGTGATGCAATACAAAGGTATTATTAATTGAATGTTACTATTATTTCAATGTCATTTGAGATTCAAGAGGTAGTAGCTTAATTGTAACGACTCACATACGCAGAGTGCTAGTTCAAAACCAGGGAGATCACGATATTTTTAATACAGGCACGGATTTATTTGGTCCCATGTTGGTTTGGGACTTAAAAAGAATGTGCCAACTGTGTTTCTTACCTAGCATGTCGTAAAAGGTGATTAATGGTATGGGGTTTTGGGTATGTGATTGTGTAGGCGACGAGCTGGCCACTTGTCACTACTTTTTCACAATTTTCCTTTTTGGCTGAATGTGGCTAAAGGGGCCTGCTGCCCAATGTAACCATGATCAAAATTATCTTTTTTCCTCATCTAAGGGTTACAAAGGTAAGATGGGCTGTCGCTTTAATGTAATCACTAGACTCGCTAAATCCTAGATCATGATCTAAGTTTAACTGCTAGGCGACAGGTTAGCCGCTTGTCACTGCTATTTCACAATTTTCCATCTAACCCAACCCGGCTTTATTTTTGGCTGAATGTGGTTGAAGGGGCATGCTGCCCCTTTGGCTCTGCCTACCCCTTCGGGGATTATGGGGATGATGTTATATATGTACTGATTTAAAACTGCCCTCTTTCTCGGTAACTAGCGAAAACATTGTTAGGTAACTTGCACTTTTAAGTAACTCTGTAACCATGTCTGATTCACTTATCTAAGGTATACCTACCAACGCATGTCTAATGGTAGCTGCTTCAATGCTATAACCTGACCTGTTAAATTAAGGACCATAGTCCATAGTCATAAAAATATAATCCCTCCTAACAGAACCATCGATGTAGCATGTGCACAACAATGCCAATAGTACGACACTTTATATGCAACGCTAACACTTATGCGATGCTCGATAATATCGAATTTGCAGCAAAATGCAACTTGGATGTGTGCCAGGACCGGACTCGGGTGATAAACTGAAATCATGGCCGATTCGAACACCTACACGGAGTTACTTAACAATATAGCTGACTCGTTCTCAGGTAACATTTGGCATTCCTGGTTTCTTAAGTAGCGACTAAATGCTTTCGCGAAGTTTCTTTGTGACAATGTCGACTTAAAAATGTATTTTAACAAACTTGTTATTTATAATATCATACAGTATGTGAAGGTGTGCAGGTTTAAACATGTGCAATACAAAATGTATTACAAGTGGGTGATGACTTTTAGTGGCTTTATAACCTTCAATCCCATGCTAGAGGAACACCTCTGCAGGGATATGGCCTACGCATATGTATATTAATTTGCAGGTTTCATTACGATGTTTTTCCTCACCGTCGAGCTAGTGGTATAAATACGGACATAGATTTGAACAATCCAGAGGTACGTGCCCGGGTTTGAACTCGCATTCCTCGGTTAAGAGGCGCCTGTCCTTACCATTGAGCTACCACCGCTACGCTTTCATATGTACTTGTAAATAAATATTTAACCCGATTACATTTTAACATATACTAAGCATGATACGCCCACAAGAGGACGAGATTGGTAACTGAAAAATAAACTTTATAGGAGTTATCTTACGTCTAAAGTAGGATCTGTGAATGTATATTTTAATTAGCCTTTTTCCCTCTATCCTCTACCATATCTAACAACGTCTAACAACATGTTGTTTCTGTTGCATTATTACAGGGATAATATTCTGCTTTGGCCTTATGCTAAGGTCTACACAAATTCACAAACAGTCGGAAATAAATGTGCGCTAATGCAGAAAGAGCACGATCGCCAAACAGGCGAACATTTTGCAAGCTCGAGCATGCAAATCAAATACAAAGTTAAATAAAAGAGTATCAAACGTCTGCGCAGCCCGAATTCTTTCAAGTCGCCAACGGGCAACATACGAAGTCTCCGCTTTCGAAGTTTTATCGGCGAATGGTACTCAAATGTCGGAATTTGGGATTCGAACTTTCGAGTTGGCTCTTTTAAAGTATTTCAAAAGTACATTTCTAACCGCGTTTATTCAAAACAACTTTGCTTTTAGTAGTACGTCGAAATAAAAACTATGCGTACTATAAAATGTTTTTGATAATAATAATAAAATCGTTTAACTCAGGCAACTTACAAATTAATGTTTTTTACATTATAAATGTTGGCCCTTATAAAAGATACCTTAAAAACCAACATATATAATTTTTTTATAATTAATTCTACTTCTTAAAAATAATGTTCAATGTTTTATGTCAAGCACAGAGTGATAACGAAACATACCTACATACCCACACCTCTGCACTACCTATAGGTAGTGATGCCGATCGATAGTCGACTATCGATAGTCTATCGATAGTTGACGTCATATCAATAGTATCGATAGCCTATCGATACTATCGATAGTATTGTTCCTCGTAAGTAAAAAATCGATACTATCGATAGACTATTGATAGCCATAATACTATCGATACTATCGATAGTATTGCAAGTCATCAATAGTATTACCCCAATTTGGGCTAACGATACTATCGATAGTATCGATAGTCCTATCGATATTCTAACTGATTTTCGAGGTCAAGTATCGATAGCGAAACTATCGATAGTTCGGCATCACTACCTATAGGAGTATAAAATGTCCGAGGTGATAAGAGCTACTCGAACTAAATTCAGCCGAAAATTAAATGGAGGTTGGTAAATTTAAAAAATATGAAAAATTTGTGGCAAGTGACTAGCTCGTCGCCTTAAAAGTGACAAACCCAACATCTATATGCCATTAGTCACTTTTACGGCATGCTAAATGTCACAGAGAACACAGTCGGTACATTATTTTCAAGTCCCGGACCAACAGGATATTGTTAAGGAAAAATATATTGTATATTTGGTTGATGAACGTGGCTTATATATAGCTTTATATGGGTAGCTAACCATAAAACCGTTCATGATTAAAAAGTATATAAAGCAGGTTGGGAACATCATTCGGTCTACGAAAACCATGTTTTATTTATTTAAATAAAAAAAAAAGGTTATTTTAAAATTAACACAGTTGGGAACCCCTGATCTATAGCAACTTGACTTGTTTAGAGCAAAATAATTTAAGTTTTTATTTACTTTTATTTACCTTCATTAGTTAAACTTTATTACGATTTATGACAAATTAAATTTAAAATAATTTTATTAATTCAGATAGAGACTGTTGTTTTAACATAAAACATGTACCTGTTATTTTGTCTCGCTTAAAAATTCTGTGTTGTCACAGCATCAATTTTAGTATTATTTTCATTAGTACTCGAAAAATTACTTTAGCTTACAAATTGAGCAAGATATTTAAATTTATGTTTCTGTTCAAAGCGCAAAAGTACTCTACAAGAGATAATTTGTTAAATTTTATGAAGTGTAGGAAATTCTGAACTAAAGCAATTTAATTCTATCACTCTATTGAGATAAAACCTCAATAAGGACAATCAATTTGTGTTCCTCTTTTTTAAATTATTATAAATACTTTCAATTAAACAAAGTTTTAATTACATTAAACTCCAACATAGTTCTCCTTATATGTTTAAGTAATAGTACTTGTTTAAATAGCATATGATGTAGTTTCATTCTAAGTCGACTTACGACTGAAATTCATGTGAAACATTTTTTAAATATCCTCTTAAGTACAACGCTTGTCACAAAATTCCGCAAAATCCATGCACATTTAGGATTTCTGTAATTTTTTAATTCTTTTTAATTATGTTATTTTAATAATTTGCAAACTTAAAAAACTTAAAATTCATTCGTTAATTAATACTGTTTAGTGGTGAAACTCATTGTGATGGTGTTAACCTTTTATTGAGGCCCTCTTAAGCATTTAACTACCAGCCACCTCCTCAATGTACTCTTAAATTCATAATACCAAAACATTAATTGGCTCTAAGACAATTTTGCGTCGGTTCCACAACCGAGAATTTAATAAAACCACAAGGTATCCTCGCCAAATGCAAAGAAAACTAATATTGAATACCTAAAGAAGCAAAAATGTAGGTACCGGCATCAGAGGAAACTTTCAACTAAAAGAATGTAACTGTAATTGAAATTCCGTTCTTAGAAGAAACAATTCCGTTATGATATTTGAATATTACTCTCGTTCTTGGGATATGAAATCGTATTTTCTATTTTTTGGGTTAATATTTAATCGTGTTTTTAATGTACGTACATACATACGTAACATCACGCCCATAATCCCCGAAGGGGTAGGCAGAGTCAAAGAGGCAGCATGTCCCTTCAACCACATTCAGCCAAAAATAAAGCCGGGCTGGGTTAGATGGAAAATTGTGAAAAAGCAGTGACAAGCGGCTAACCTGTCGCCTACACAATAACACACCCAAAACCCCATATACCCTTTACGACATGCTAGGCAAGAACCACAGTTGGCATATTCATTTTAAGTCCCAGACCAACATGGGACAGTGGGCTGGGTTGGATGGAAAGATTGTGTTTAATGTGTTAGCTTATAAATAGCCTTTATATACGTGGCCCGCGGATCCGCTCGCATACAATCGGTCTGTTGTTGACACATTATCGTGTGTCATGTGAGATCTATTAAATATTTCGGGGTAAAATTACCCTACGCCATTTATCAGGGTTCAAACTTTAGGCTTGACAACTTCAATTACTGTATAGGCGCCATGTCGTAAAAGACAGACAGAATTATGTACATTCGCATTTGTAATGTTATGAGTACAAATATTGGCGGGGAAGCACAGCTTTAACATCTTACGGTTATATAAACGTCTTATAACTAGGTTTTATAGTAGAAGAGCGGTGAGCGGTGGTAGCTCAATGGTAAGGATACGCGCCTCTTAACCGAGGAGTGCGGGTTCAAACCCGGGCACGTACCTCTGGATTTTACAAGTTTATGTACGTATTTATACCATTAGCTCGACGGTGAAGGAAAACATCGTGATGAAACCTGCAAATTCAAACAACTTTGGATTTGTAATCATGATCGAAAAAAAAATGTCTGGTTCCCCTATCTTAGGGTCACGAAGGTCAGATCGGCAGTCACTTCAATGTAATTACCAGACTCGCTAAATCTTGGATCATGGTCTAAGCGGACCCCGTCTAAACACGGGACATAACGCTAGGAAGAAGAAGAACTAGGTTTAATATGTATATAAAAATATAGACATAACTTTACTCTTAATTAAGTAAAGTGTATCTTAATTAAGTTCACGTTGTTTGACAAGCAAAAATTCCTTCAACCGCTCGTATTAACCAGTTTTAGTGCTGAAATACGTCACCATATGTTTGACGTAGACTCCAAGAGCTCCATTGAAATATGGAGGATTAATTAATTACCTAGAACTGCTTTCCACACCTACCACGAAGTGGAATTCCGATGTCTCGTAAGATTTTGAATCGTTTAATATTACGTTCCGAAGATAAAGCCGAAACTTCAGATGCCAATAAATTACTGACATAATACTCCGTATTTTCAATATTGTAATATGTTAAAATAATAATATTTGAATTTTAATCTCAATATTTCCCCTTAAAAAAAGGACTTCCCTAAATTTCATTTCATCCCATCAAAAATTCGTCCAAGGAGTCTTCACACCCCAAAAAACATCCAGGAAACATCTGGTCGTATTCCTTGCCTAGCACGTCATAAAATGTGACTTACAGTATGATGGGTTGACTTTGTGATTGTGCATACGACGAGCAAGTCAGTAGCCACAAAATCTTTGCAATTTTCTGTATAACCCAATTGAGCAATTAAAGTTGCAATTAGTGCTTATTAGCCAAATTGACTGGTCTGGTCGAGTGGTCAAAGACCCTGGCCACGAAACCAAGGGTCGGTTCCAATCCCGCTAGGGGCAAATGTTTGATGTGATGAACATGGACATTTGTACACGAGGCATGGATGTTTATAAACGTTTTTAAGTATGCCTATCCGTACGCCTAGTATCTATAGTACAAGCATAAGCTTAGTTTGGAAATAGGTCTACTGTTTGGAACTAGGTCTATAAGCCTATTAGCCTATTTTACTCAAAAATAAATTTATAGTCCATATTGATTACAAAAAAAAATATTGCTTACGTATTTTTTTGTTTGTTAAAAAAACTAAAAATTATGAAGATACAGCGCGTTAAAGTACCGCGTGACGTCACTAGGTGTCTAAAATTTAACCGTCCAAGTGACGTGAAGCGCTAAATTGCAGATCTTTGAAGCGGTGCATCTTTGTAATTTTTTGAGTATCAGATGAAGCTAAAAATACGTATTTAATATTTTTTGAGAATCTTAAAATTAAGTAAAATACTCCATTGGTGTGTCAGGCTGGCCAATTTATTTATTTTTCGCAAGTCAGCGTCTTAGGAACAGCATTTTCTTTATTTACTCCTTCGGGATTGTGAGCGTGATAATATGAATTATCAAAGGAGCTGCTTCAAAGACTCCCTCTGGGATTGCTGCGTGATAGTAAACGTGTATATAAATATCTCCTAAATCTCACTCTAGTGATGTGCTTCTGATTTTACATGCTTACCAAAAATCTCCCTAACAAGTCAACAATTAAGCCTTAACTCACGGAGGCTCCTAAAAACTCCTCTCCTCTTTTTACCAATGCCTGAGAAATGATCGCTCCGAGTTGTCAGAGATTAATGGCTGCCTACTCAAATTCGAGTAACGTTCGCAGATTTGGCCCCGGTAATCCTTTGGCTTTGTCGTTTGTTGATCTAGATTATATTAGCGTTTGCGAAATAAACACTAATGCAATTTCGGGACTTGCTCCGTTAAGGGCTGAGCAATTAGTCTTAAGCGAGGACGTTGTGTTTATATATGTGTATGTGAAGAGAAAACTTTGAATTACAAAGATTACCATATTGTTACCATGTGGTACATAATATGAAGAATGTGTCATAGTTAAAATAAAAAAAAATATCGGACTTCATCACATACATCGATTTGACTCCCAGGTAAGTAGCTTAAGCACTTGTGTTCGGATATCAGAAACAACAACGGTATTACAAATATATACTTAAATATTCTATATTAACACCCAGACACAGAACAACCACAAGAAACAACAGGTATTCATCACACGAATGTTTGTCCTGGGTGGGGATCGAACCCACAACTTTTGGCTAAGCGCAGGGCCACTACCTAATGCGCCATCGAGCCAGTCAAAGTCGAGTTAGATGTTATATAAAGAAAACGTACAGAAAGCTAATTTCTATACAGCGTTTGTGACACAGATATTTTCATTCATAACATACATACATATCATAACACCCGCAATGGGTAGGCAGAGGAAGGAACAACGAGCACCCTGAAACCACTTTTAGCATACAAAACTGGATTGAATTAAAGGAATTAATACATAACCCCTTAAGGATATTATGAAAAAGTAGGACTAGATCACCACCAACATCATCACATACCCAAAACTCAACACAAAACACCATTAGCCGTCTTTTACGACATGCTAGTACAAATGTTTTAATTTTAGTTTATAAGATAGTTAGATATAAAATATAATATTTTTACATACCTGATAACCTAAATACATATATACTTATATATAAAAAAAAATGGTGCCTATATAAACATCTATATAAACATTTATACATATATAGGCTATTATGAGGGGAAATAAATCTCACTCTAATAATATTAAATATGTAATGTTCTAGTTTTAAGTTGAAGTTTAATTTTAATTTTGATTGTAACTCTCAAATTGCTATGCCGTAACAGGGTGTCACATAGGAACTATTTTAAATTAAGAAGACCCTTTATACCTGTGACGTGCAATAAATGATTTGATTTGATTTGATTTGATTTGAAGAACACAGTTCATACATTTTTTATAAGTCCCAAACTACAATAAAACAATTAAATAAAAACATAACATAACATAATATAACATCACGCCCGTAATCCCCGAAGGCAAATCAATGGGACAGTAAGCCGTTTAACACAATTTAAACAATATTTTTACGATTCAAGTTTTTTACTTCTTGATACCAGCTTAAAACACACTTCTGTTCGTCCATTAACGTTGTCATAAGTAGCTCGTTGACAGTGAGTGTTTTTAAATTATCGTTTTTCATCTCTTTCGTCTCAAATGCATAAAACGATCCAAATGGAAGGTGCAAAGCAAAATAATGACAATAATTTAGATGTTCTTTATATTTTATTCGTTTCGGGGTAATTTACAAAGGGAGGTGTGACTGACAAAGAAACTGGGTTAAGGGCCAGTTATAATGAAATTAAAGGAGAGGACGATACTGAAGCATGAATGATTTGTCTTTGATGTGAAATGAAATGGAAAACAGTTTGTATTCTCACTTATCGGAAATTAGCCACGTTTGACAAAAATAACTCTCCAAAAATATTTGCGACAAGCTGTGCCAGCGGTGTCACCCGCGTTTATGGTTAATATTATAAAGACTATTTCCGTCATACATGATTTCTATGTAACTTTAACCATGAAGGCTGCACACGCGACGGAAGCTTAAAAAATGGAGTAACTTCTCCCGTTTTCCCAACATTTCCCTTTACTACTCTGCTCCTATTGATTGAAGCGTGATGAAAAGTATACTATAACCTGCCCAGGAGTATGAAGAATAATTGTACCAAGTTTCGTTAAAATCCGTCGAGTAGTTTTTGTTTCTATAAGGAACATACAGACAGACAGACAAAAATTTTACTGATTGCATTTTTGGCATCAGTATCGATCACTAATCACCCCCTGATAGTTATTTTGAAAATATATTTCATGTACAGAATTGACCTCTCTACAGATTTATTATAAGTATAGATATCTCAGTCACTCACTGCGTCTCTTAGTAACTTTCTAAGTTAATTAAGCTATGGTGCAACAAAATGGAATATTGAGTTATGTGAGTGAGTTTAATCTATCCAGTCATTGTTCCATGTTGGTCTGGAACTTAAAAATAATGTGCCAACTGTGGTTCTTGTCTAGCATGTCGTAAAAGGCGACTAATGGTGTATTGGGTTTTGAGTACCTATGTGATTATGTAGGCGACAAGCTAGCTTCTTGTCACTACTTTTTCACAATGTATAGAACATTGTGCCTTACTTCCTTACTTCTCAAATTTCAATACTCTGAACAAATAAACGACTGAACTGATCGAGTGGTCAGAGACCCTGACCACAAAACCGACGGTCTCGGATTCTAATCCCGCTAGGGGCAAATGTTTCGTGTGATGAATAGACATTTGTACTCGAGTCATGTCTATCCGTTCACCTAGCATATGCTTACATATACATATCACAAGCATATGCTTAGTTTGGAACTGGGAATTGGTGTGTCAGTCTGGATAACTTATTTATTAATTATTTATTGAATGCAAATAGCTCCAACTAATATACTTACCTAAGAGCTAGGACATCTGAGATTTGTCTAGCTGAAACCGAATCGCAGTGAACGGAAAATGATGCTAAGTTACCCGCTAACTTCCAGAAATGCATTTCATTAAACATGGGAGTTCGGTAAAACGGTCTTCGATCAAGTGTATATAGCTAGATACTGCAAGGACAGGTTACGAAAGTAGTGCAATTAAGTACTGCACGGACATCTCGAACGTTTGAAATAAAGATGTTAGGAAATCAATCAGATTTCACTTTTTTATAAACACTAGAGTAGCAAGCAGTTATGAAAATTATCTAAAAATCAATAAAAAAAATTACGACTTCATCACTTTTCCCACAAATCTGTAATTTACCATAGTAGCTGCATAACGCCAAGCATAAGAGAATAAAAATCTCATAATATTTAACAATAAATTGAGAAGTTTAGAAAGATATCTCCTAAGCGTTTGAAAAATATCTATATATATTTTTATAATGTATTGTATAAATTATAATATGTGTATATGTATAATGTATGTATGTATATAAATTTATATAAGTAAGTATTATATTTGTTCCGTTTCACGCCCTATGCAAATGGTTAATTAGAGGGAAACCTGTAATTAGCTGTACTCATAGTAGTAGGTAAGCATTAGTTTTACAAGAAAAATTGTATATTGGGAAGTTGGTTTTCTTAATAAAATAAAATAAAATATAGTAGCGGTTGTTGTATTCCTTGTTCTGCGATCTAGTCTATCATCATCTTCCTAGCGCTATGTCCCGTGTTTGGACGGGGTCCGCATAGACCATGTTCCAGGATTTAGCGAGTCTCGTAATTACATTAAAGCGACTGCCGATCTGACCTTCGTTACCCTAAGGTAGGGGAACACAACACACAACAAATCCAAAGTTGTTTTAATTTGCAGGTTTCATCACGATGTTTTCCCTCACCGTCGAGCTAGTGGTATAAATACGTACATAGGATTTGAAAAATCCAGAGGTACGTGCCGGGTTTGAACCCGCACTCCTCAGTTAAGAGGCACGTGTCCTTACCATTGTGCTACCACCGCTCTTAGACTATACAATAAACTTTAAATATACAATCAGACTATATAAAGCACTTATTTTTTTATATTCGTACCCCACGTACTTTTTCTGTTTTAGAAAATGCAAATGCCAGCATGGAAATCACTTAATATGAATCATAGTTTTTAATAAAGGAACACATTCTATTTTTATTTATTATTGGTTATTATGTATTATCAATCAAATTACTGACTGCACAAATATAAAAAAAAATTGTAACATACTACCCCGCTAGGGATGTGGCGTGAAGTTTAGTTAGTTAGTTAGTAACATCTGACAGTATTTTATTCTTAACACCTAAATAGCGTTATTCTAAGTACCTAGTTTGCAAAAGCTCAATTTTTCGTTTAACTTTTAATCAAGGATACCGCGACATCCCCATCGCGGGACGTCACAACTTTTGATTAGCTGCTGCAAGAAAAACGTCATGTCTCCCAGACATGTCGGGAAAGACAATAAGGGCAAATTGGAAAACATCGGAGTGGAACACAAAGAATCTCACTTAAAACTTGGGACTCCATCATTAGACACCCGTGTTAGATCAAAGACAAACTTCAAAGGCAACCTAGAGATTAGATTTCGACATGGATGTATTGTTGAAGGATGCTGGAAGCGTTAAGGATGCCGGAGCACAGTTTACTATTATTTTAAACACCACGTTTATAAAAACAGGTCTAGGATACCAAAGGACACTTTCAATATCCCTGATAAAGTTTCAGGTATGTACCAGACTCATAAATTACATAAACAATCAAAATTTGTTTGGGAGATAAGTCCCTAATTAATTACAAGGAATTTATCTGAAGCGATGAAACTGGCCCTTGTTCTCTTAAGTCCTAACATATTTTGGTTAGCGAAAGGATTGGCTTACCTAAATACTTGTATAAACGTGCATCATCATTGAACCTGCACCACTCAGAGATGAGGTGCGTGTTCTTACTATTGAGCTACCGCCGCTCTTCTCTTATAAACATCCATGACAATTGACGTGTCGTAAGTTTTTTCACTTGTGATTATATTCTAGTAGTTCATCTTTGAAATCTGACTAGACGTTTAGTGCATTTATTAGTTAGAGAAGTCTTAAAATCCTTACGTTTGTAAGTAATATCCCTTCAGGAATTGCGAATATGACGTATGTACTTGATAATAGACCTGTATAATTTTTTTGTATCTCCTCTAGCCACATCTAGTAACTCTTAATTCAAATTCTTCGGCCTCTCCCATATAAAATATTCTGTTTGTGCTTTGTTTTAGAAATAAACTCGTCTTTAAGTTGCCCAGGACTTATCTTGGGTACTGTAATAGGTGACGAAGTGCTCATAGCCAAGTCTTAGGACCCTCTTTGTTAGCTCTTACAGCTGGGGATTTCACCAGGGGATATTGCGTTAACTTCTCGGTTATAGTGTTATTTTACTATATAAAAACTAATTACTTTCCTATCTCCCGGAAAATTGGTTAATTACAAAGACAATTGCTTGTTTACTATTCAGTGATCAGCATAGTCTATGTATAAGATGAAGCGTAGTATATGTACTTTTAGGATACAGTTACAACCGTCTTGATGGCTAAGAATTTCCTTGGGCTACAGACACTTTCAACGCAAGAGTGACACACTCGCAAGTTGATCGCTTTAGGCGCTCTGCTTTTTAATAATAACTACTTAGTGATCGCCCACTGATCGAAATTGGACCATTATTAGTTAAAAAAAAATTATTTATTTAAATAATGTATTATATTTATTAAAATATTAGCTTTCTACACTTCTCCATAAAAATTTTAACTTTGCCAAATCTCATACTCCTCCGACCGCGTTATTCTCATAAAAAGGAATACAAAATTTTGTTTTACGTATTAAAACCTATATAATAAATTTACTATTTTTAAGGTATAAAAGTACTATCCTTGTTATATTTCGTCTCCATAGTTAAACTAAAAGGTAGTAACGGTATGTACACAATTGGTACATTATTTTCGCCTTCATGACCACAAATCTGACACCCACACAGTAATTACATTCTTTTCGAGTCCTAGAACAACGAGGAAGTTCCGTAACTTTGTTAATTAAAAGATGAATACACTAAGACTCCAATATTTTCCTATATTTGGGGCTAATGTCAATTAGTTAAGTAGGTCTCTATAATCAGTAAGTGAACGGAGAAAATACTTACGTTTTCTGATTAAATGCCGTTGCATAAATGACTTCGTTTTATTTTATAAAACAAATTGGATTGTATGCAATAGTACTTAATAGCTACTTTGTACGTCTTTCTACGTCTGTATAAACCTCAGAATTAACAACTAGCACAGTCAAACTAAACGCTAATTTGGACCGAATAGATGAACACTTAAGACCGCCATCTTTGTCGGCAGGGCGTTTCCGATTTAATCGAATGAGGCGTTAATGAAGTGGGCTAGTCGCGGACGTCGCAAGACGGTACGCCGGGCTGGCGGAGAACGGACATCCGATGTTTTGGCTAATGTCCATTAGTTAAGCAGTAGCTCTATATATTAGTAATTGAATAATAGAAAGTACTTGTGTTTTTATCAATAATAAGATTCTGTTAAATTTAATTACTTAGTTATGTACAACCATAAATACATATCATTATACCCTTAATCCCCGAAGGGGATATATAGAGTACAAGGAACATAAAAGCTCCTCAAACTGCAACTAACCAAAAATAAAGGTTTTGTGTAATGGAAAGTTGTGAAAAAGTAGTGACAAGTAGTTAGCTCATCGCCTACATGATTACAAATCCAACACCCAATAAACTATTTGTCGCTTTTACGACATGCTACGCAAATAACACAGTTGGTACATTCTTCTGGGTCCTAGTTACTATAATAAGTAAAAGATGATCTTATGATGATCACTTACAAGTGCTTCACTTGTCGGAAGGGCGCATCGTGTCCGATCTAATCGAATGAGGCGTTAATGAAGCAGGCGAGTCGCGGACGTGCACGCTACGCCGGGCTGGCGGCTAGCGGACGTCCGATGTTTTGGCTAATGTCCATTAGTTGAGTAGTCGTTCTGTATATTAGTAAGAAAATTGAGAAAAATACTATTGTCCTTCTAAATAATTCACATGAATTACTTTTTTGTATAACTTAAACAAATTACCTAATTCGATTTGCCAGCACAGTCCTCAACGAACTGGTTTAACGTTTTAGTTTCTTTCTTCTTCTCTTATCAAAAGCAAATGAATGAGCACTCAACTATATTTTAGGGAATTTAAAGACCCGCCACATAGCGCCACCACCCCAGCAACATTTTAGTGAGCATGACTTCTCAGGTTAGTCAGAGAATAATTGAAAAAGATATTAATTAAAATAACTATAACTAGCCAAGTATAGAACACAGCTCAAAGCTTCTTAAGCAATGTCAAATAATTAAAATTTTGTGAATTATTACATAAATTACATAAAATTGTGATGTCATGATAAATTTCATAAAATAGGTGAATTTTATTTATACATGGATAATTAAGACTATTGAGGTTAGTAACTAATTAATCACTCGTAGACCATCGGTTTTTGTCATAGAAGATCTTCAACTTTATAATAACCTTTTTGCATGAGATTTTTTATAATGTATACCTATCTAAAACTTGTGCATAGGTCGGTTAATAACTTCCTGTGGCAGCAGATTAAAAACTATTATTATACTATTTTTATACTTTGACCAAAGAAAGAATTACAAATTATACTTACCCTGAGATTTGGGATAGCTAGCAAAAGTTGCGTATACCCATGAATGTGATTTCAAGTGTCTAAAACCTGCTACATATTTATTTACTTCCATAAGTGCTTAGCGATTTGCGTAAACGGCTCTTGCATAGTACGGTTGGTGAGACTTTTATAACATCTCCTTGGTTCCACTGCTCACCAAATGACTCTTAGACTCATGCGCAAGCAAACCACATTATTTATTTATGTAAATTGTAATGCAAATTGCCCAATTTCAAAGTATTGACTACAACAAAAGTCACACCCGGGCAAGGTAAAACCGGCTTTCAAGAATTTATATTTATAGTAGGGACACCATAACGTTTAATCTTGAAAATTATCTTTTAGGACTTGACTTGTTAAGTCCTAATAGATAATAGATTTTTTTTATGTAGTCGTAACATAAGGAGCGTTAACAATAATGGAAGTAAATTAAGTATTTAATGAAAGCTTTCTATTATTAATTTGTTATTGGGTATCCTAGAACGTAAATATAACGCCACTTATTGTGTCAAGTTTCAAAGTAATATACACACATACAGACAAATTATATTTCAAGATAAACACATGAACATCAAACAGCATTACATGCAGTCTGATATCAAACACGGGACCATCAAACAGCATCACTTTCAATCTCATTTGAAAGTAGATCGTTTAATCTTGTGTCAATAAGAAATCAATCATAACCAGATACATTTGTCCTGTTGCGAGTTTTAAATTCTCTCCCTACATCTTCTCTTGAGCAATGCTTTTAATTTTTTTGGAAGTTAAATGACCAATAATACTAATAGATATAAATGTATTCACAGTTCAGTTCAGGGAATCTCTAGACCCCTGTGACGTTGTCTTATACGAAGCTATATACTTACTGATTTTCCCTCTTCCTTTCATGTGAAAATTACTGCAATGTATAACTACACTAGCTTCTTCCCGCGGCTTTGCTCGTGTGGTACATCGATAAATATATTATTCGGGTGTATAAGCTATATTGTTGTAAAGTTTCATTAAAATCCATTCAGTAGTTTTTGCGTGAAAGAGTAACAAACATCCATTCATACTTACAAACTTTCGCGTTTATAATATTAGTAGGGATATTCGTTCATATAGGCGTACGTCAATAGGCAGAAGAAGCTCGTAATCTTCTTTAATCTTCTTTATCTTGAATATATATAAATCTCGTGTCACAATGTTTGTCCTCAATGGACTCCTAAACCACTTAACCGATTATAATAAAATTCGCACACCATGTGCAGTTCGATCCAACTTGAGAGATAGGATAGTTTAAATCTCAAATTATAGTCGCAATTTTAATTTATTGCTAATTATTTGTCTGTTATTATTTGACAGTCACAATTATCTGTTAACTCCAAATGATTCTAACAGATGTCGATACCTTTTGACTGGGTTAAGTAAGTAATCAATAGATGGCGCTGCTATGGTAAATCTACGAACGTGTCATATAAGCTACATTTTAACAGCATAATTACCACGTGTTGTTGACGCTATAAAATTAATTAAATTTATTTTGTAGTGAACGAAATACCGTATAATTCAATTATTTCCACTTTTTAAATTTTTGGTGTTAGCATATCCGGCCACATTATCTGTTAACTCCAAATGATTCTAACAGATGTCGATACCTTTCGACTGGGTTGAATAAGTAATCAATAGATGGCGCTGCTATGGTAAATCTACGAACGTGTCATATAAGCTACATTTTAACAGCATAATTACCACGTGTTGTTGACGCTATAAAATTAATAATATATATAAATTACGCTTCACGTTGTTTGTCCGCGATGGACTCCGACGAACTCCAACTTGAAAGATAGAATAGCTTACATCTCAATTTATTTAACCCGATTATGTGTCATTGACTGTTAGGCGGAACGAAGTTCGCCGGGTCAGCTAGTATAAATATATATATATAGTCCCCTCCCTTATACCCTAGAGGCAACCAAAATAGTACAAACTACCTTTATTCATATTTTCACTTCAATTCGGGACCGTCCTATAAAGCTTCCACGACCCCATGAATCCATTAATTCGTTCGCAATCTTCCTCGGCCGAAACTTTAAAACCGAATATCCAATTTTCATTAACCTTTTGAATATATAAATTCCCAAATCCCTAACACGCCCGTCTCATGGTCACCCCAATTAACCCTTTCACGGCTGATAAGCACACGTAAGACTAGCCCGAACCCTGCCTATATAATTAATCAAAAGCCCTATTGACAGAGGATCGTTTTGACCCTGCATAAGTGAAATACAGATTATGCAAAATATTTCATGCATACATTTATGGTAGCTTTCCGTTACGACTTCGTTCTGGTAATCTAGTTACAATCATTGCTTGTATTGTAATTAATATGCTCTGTAAACTAATTAGTCAGTTAAGGGCTAATTTTACAGCGGTCAGGTTAAAAAATAACGATAAGTATAAATTATCCTTGCAAACAAGGAGACGATCTGTGCAGTTTAATAATGACATTTGTTTTTTTTTTGCAATCTAGTACTTAAGTATTCACATTTGTAGTTAATGTAAATACATCTGGGTTTTTTTTATAATCTTAGTACGTATTTATATTTGTAGTATATTGATCATCATCTTCCTAGCGTTATGTCCCGTGTTTAGACGGGGTCCGCTTAGACCATGATCCAGGATTTAGCGAGTCTGGTTATTACATTGAAGCGACTGCCGATCTGACCTTCGTAACCCTAAGATCTCTTTACCCCTAACCAGACAATTTTTGAATCATGGTTACAAATTCAAAGTTGTTTGAATTTGCAGGTTTCATCAAGATGTTTTCCCTCACCGTCGAGCTAGTGATATAAATATGTACATAGATTTGAAAAATCTAGAGGTACATGCCCGGGTTTGAACCCGCACGCCTTGGTTAAGAGGCGCTCCCATTTGTAGTATATTGATACGTAACCTTAATATATTTTTTTAATTAATGCCTAAAAAAGATATAAAAATAGAAAGTCAACATTTTGCAAGCATTTGTCAGGCGAATATAAAGAATGCCTACATACTGCTTTAAGTACCTATTTCTAAGACGGTTTTATTAACTTTTCTTATATGTAAATACCTTTTCCCTTCATGCTCCGACTTACAAAGATTCTCAAGAGAACTTTCACTTCTATATCTGAGCAGATAAGTACAACATTTATATAAGTACTTCTGTGGTTTAATGCATGTAAGAAAAAGCACATAAATGTTTAATACTTGTAATAAAGTTAAGTCTTTCCTTAAACACGCCATTTTCGCTACTTATAAACGCCGAAATTCACGGAAATAATATGACACCATACATACATAACATCACGCCCATAATCCCCGAAGGGGTAGGCGAAGTCAAAGGGGTAGCATGCCCCTTCAACCACATTCAGCCAAAAATAAAGGGCTGGGTTAGATGGAAAATTGTGTAAAAGCAGTGACAAGCAGCTAACCTGTCGCCTAAACAATCACACCCAAAACCCGATATACCATTAGTCGCCTTTTACGACATGCTAGGCAAGAACCACAGTTGGCATATTCTTTTTAAGTCCCAGACCAACATGAAACAGTGGGCTGGGTTGGATGAAAAGCTGTGAAAAAGGATAATGCCATATATGTAACAGACAAGACAAAAGCGCTTCAGTATCTCTCTCACACAATTAGATTATAAAATGGCAGTGTTCTAATATTAATATCCAGCCCACCATCTCACAGATTTATGAATTTTAATTTTGTTTCATCCGCAGAGAAGTATTATCTTTCACAACGCACATTATTTTCAAAGAAACGCCAGAGATTCGGGAGCGCAGAAGCGACATCCGATATTTTACTTTTATTCGAGTATAGCGGCGCCTCGCGGTTTCACCTGCGCAGTTTCCGTTCCCATGGGAATATGGGGATAAAATATAGCCTATGTTATTTGCTGATAAAGTAGATTTCCATTGGTGAAAGATTTTTTCTAATCGGTCCAGTATTTTCGGAGCCTTTACAATACAAACAAACAAATAATAAAAATTTTCCTCTTTATAATACTAGTAGCACCATAGTTATTGTGTCTGCAAGCTTAAATTACTTTTTTATAGCGAAAAAACGTGAAATAGTTGGAAACGAGCGTAAACTAAAGAATAATTTGAAGTGAAAATAATGGCCTTTTCTCTTTTAGATTCGGGTGGAAGATTGCAATTTATTGTTTTAATTTCAGTCTTGGAAATTGAAGGTGCACTTTTACAAGCAGAAAGTCGTGAATACACTTATTTTGTATACGTTCAGAGTTTTTCTTTATATCTTCATTTAAATACTGAAAATGCAGTTTCAGAAAAAAATAGGTGCAAGTTAGAGAACTTCTTTAATATAAATAAATATCAGACTACATCACATACATTGGTCTGACTTCGAGGTAAGTAGCTTAAGCACTTGTGTTACGGATATTAGAATCAACAGTGGTATTACAAATATTTAAGTACTAAAATATTCAATATTAACACCCCGACACAGAACAAACACAAGTATTCATCATACGAATATTTGTCCTGGGTGGGGATCTTACCCACAACTCTTGGGTCACTACCGAATTGTCAATCTTATTTGGACATGGCCAAACCATAATGACATCATGAAATATTGTTAACAGGTAAAAAGTTTTAACAACCTTACAGTATTTTTTGGTGGTGCACATCTATACTTATAATAAATCTGTAGAGAGGTCAATTCTGTACATGAAATATATTTTCAAAATAACTATCAGGGGTGATTAGTGATCGATACTGATGCCAAAAATGCAATCAGTAAAATTTTTGTCTGTCTGTCTGTCTGTCTGTATGTTCCTTATAGAAACAAAAACTACTCGACGGATTTTAACGAAACTTGGTACAGTTATTCTTCATACTCCTGGGCAGGTTATAGTATACTTTTCATCACGCTACAATCAATAGGAGCAGAGTAGTGAAGGGAAATGTTGGGAAAACGGGAGAAGTTACTCCATTTTTTAAGCTTCCGTCGCGTGTGCAGCCTTAATGGTTAAAGTTACATAGAAATCATGTATGACGGAAATAGTCTTTATAATATTAACCATAAACGCGGGTGACACCGCTGGCACAGCTAGTTAATAATAAATAAATTCTTCAGACTGACACACCAATTACCTAGTTCTAATCTAAGCTTATAAGCTTGTACTATGGATACTAGGTGAACGGATAGACATACTTAAATACGTTTTATAAACATCCATGACTCGAGTACAAATGTCCATGTTCATCACAGTAATAGTTGATTTGTGATGCCAACCGACACTTATATTTTAAGAGCTTTTCTTCAGCCTGTTGCCTCTAATATTTATACAAACATTGTATAATAACCATTTTGACATAAAAAATAACATAAGTTCGACCTATTGGCAATTCTAATACCTTAAGCATATAAGTAGTTCACATTCGAAAAAATAAGGGCAAACGCCCAAAGCCCAGTCTCCCGACTAATCTTTGCGCGCAGGTAAGCAGACATCGTATTAAAGGGCACAGCTTAAGGGCCGCCCTCCTTTATCATCGCCCAACAATGGCCCGTAATATGAAATACGGAATCTGCGCAGATAACTTACGCTCCCGAATTGTTTCCTTCACCCGCCGATGTAAAAATTAAATTGCTTTTCAGACGAAATATTGGTTACACGTGAGATGGTATTTGGTTTAGAGTTGGGTGGGTCTTTTTGAGGCTCGTTGTGATTTGAGTTGTTAATGATTAGGTTTTTTCTAGTATATTGAATTGGCAAAATTAATACGGGAGAACACTAGAACTAATTGGTCGTATGATTTACAATTTTGTTTGTAGTTAATAATATTTACTTATGTACGTAGATTCAAAACTGTCCCAGGTGGGACTTAAAAAAATGTACCGATGTTTTTTGTCTTATATTCCATATGAGGTGACAAATGTTGTATTTGGTATTTTAATTGTTACTAGCTGTGCCAGCGGTGTCACCCGCGTTTATGGTTAATGTTATAAAGACTATTTCCGTCATACATGATTTCTATGTAACTTTAACCATTAAGGCGGCACACGCGACGGAAGCTTAAAAAATGGAGTAACTTCTCCCGTTTTCCCAATATTTCCCTTCACTACTCTGCTCCTATTGATTGTAGCGTGATGAAAAGTATACTATAACCTGCCCAGGAGTATGAAGAATAATTGTACCAAGTTTCGTTAAAATCCGTCGAGTAGTTTTTGTTTCTATAAGGAACATACAGACAGACAGACAGACAGACAAAAATTTTACTGATTGCATTTTTGACATTAGTATCGATCACTAATCACCCCCTGATAATTATTTTGAAAATATTTCATGTACAGAATTGACCTCTCTACAGATTTATTATAAGTATAGATTATGTAGGCGATGAGCTTGCTACTTGTCACTACTTTTTCACAATTTTATATGTGGCTATAGAACTTATTGCCCTTTGAACTTTTATGTTAGCACTACTTTATACATATAGGTATTACAATTATATAAGTTGAACCTTATCCACGGCTTTGCCGATCACCTAATAGTATGTTACATCACGTCACGTTTACTTCCCAAGAGTACGCAGAAAGCATATACAGTAAAACCTGTTTAAGACGATTGCACAGGGACCCAACCAAAAACGCGTCTTAAGCGAGAAAGCTTAAGACGTGTTTTTGGTTGAATCAAATGGTTGTAAAATGCGGGATAGGGTTCGTATATGTAGGTATTGAATTATTTATATATTTATAATTATATTACGTTATAAAATAGTAAGAGAGCGGTGGTAGCTCAATAGTAAGGAAACGCGCCCCTTAACCGAGGAGTTAAAACCTGGGCACGTATCTGGATTTTTCAAATCTATGTACGTGTTTATACCACTAGCTCGACGGTGAAGGAAAACATCGTGATGAAACCTTCAAGTTCAAACAACATTGGTTTTGTAACCATGATCCGAAAATTGTCTGGTTTCCCTATCTTAGAGTTACGAAGGTCAGATCGGCAGTCGATTTCAATGTAATTACTAGACTCGCTAAATCCTGGATCATGGTCTAAGCGGACCCCGTCGAAGCAAGGGACATTAGGCTAGGAAGATGATGATATAATAGTATAAATGTAAAAGGCTGCCAGTTTTAAATGGGAATGGGCAGGTCATGTATGCAGAATGCATCCAGACCGCTGGACAAAGATATCCTCCAATTGGGAGCCGACTAATGGTAGAAGGCGTCGAGGCCGGCCACCAACTTGGTGGCGCAAAGAGTTGGCTGAATTCCGCACCACCTGGAAAGAGCTGGCTCAGGACAGACAGAAGTTGAAACATTTTAGGGAGACCTTTGCCGAACAGTTGGACACTATAGGTTAATAAAAATAAAATAGTATAATTATAATTACGTTATTTAAAATACTTTGGTTTAACAAAGATTTTGATGCATAATGATTACAATATATTGCGTCTTCGCTTTGATTCAAAAGTTACATAGCGTCTTTAATCATTAACTGCTGATAATGCCAGGGCGTTTGACATAATCGTATTTCGTGCCCCGTATCCCTATCTACTGTATGGGAATCGCTGGCATATATTTTTGTGTTATCGTCAAAGTTACCATAGGATTATACTAAAATGTTGTGATTAAGCTACAAATATGTATGTTTACTGTCGCATACATTTAGTGTTGTCCCAATATCGATAAACTGATTTATATCGAAAATATTTACCAAACACTTACATCGATCACACGAATTTTCAATCTAATTCTAATTCTAATCTAATTATCAGTACGTACATGAACGAAAAAATTTTCTTTTGAATTATTTTACATACGTGTGTACGTTTGCCACAATAATAACTTGGTCAATATGTCTTTAATAATTTAACAAAATACTTTTCTGAAAATATATACTTAGAACCAACCTTTTTTAATCATTATAAGTATCAGAACAACCCATAAACTGTAAAACATTTTATAAAAGTTGTATGGAAATTTGATGACGAAATAATAGACAACAAACTATTTTCAACCATTTCCTGAAAATCGATTACATCTGTATTAACCTGCTTAATGTATATGTAGGCATCGATATGATACCACTCCCCACCCCTATGTACTACACGGCCATATGTCAATTATAAAGGCAATATTCGGCATAACCGGCGCGTATGTAATACATACGCGGTATAATTAACTAATCACATGGCGGAACAAGTGCAGCATCATGTTAATACAACGCTGAACTACACACCGCGCTAACGAAGGGACAGCATGTCACATGTTGTTCTAGGACTTAAAAATGTGCCAACTGTGTTCCTTGCCTGGCATGCTGTAAGACGATACGCTAGTCAATGTGCCTAGCATGTCGTAAAACAACACGACAAGAAACACAGTTGGTATTTGAATATTGGGTATGTGATTGTGTAGTCGAAAATTGAGCCACTTGTCACTACTTTTTTTTACCAATTTTCCATTTAGGTAATCAAACTTTTAAGCCAAAGTTGAAAATTAAGTTGGGTTACATGGAAAATGTTGACGGAATAGTAAACAAAAGCCTGCTCGACACAAATATAAGATCCAATGCACCATTAGTCGCCTTTTAGGATATGCTAGGCAAGGAATACAGTTGACACATTATTTTGAGTTTTATTGAGTTTTAAATTTACATTTATTTTTGAGTCTCAAACCATTAGGCAGCAAATTACTTCTAACAATATTTCGATCGACCAGCTTCATTCATTTTAAGTCCCAAACTATGGGGCAACAAAATATTCATACATACATATAATCACGCCCCAAAGAAGTAGACAAAGGCTTCTTAATCCACATTGAGTGAAAAAATAAAGATGAGTTAGGTTAGTTGGAAAATTTAAAAAAAAGTAGAGACAGGTGGACAGCTCATCATCTACATTAATATTATTCTCAAGAATATCTTTGTTCTCCATCCAGCCAGCCCTCATGTGTATCTCTAAACACCTAGCTCGCACGCTAAACACGTTACATTTGCCAACTGTGTTACCGGCTGTAATGCCGCTCCCCAACAATTTTAATGAACGCTTTTCATTCCCAATTTGTAATTAGCCAGTTTGTTTCCTTGATACGTAGTTTTCTTCCCACATGTCTGCTTTGAAAGTTCGTCGACGACAGAAGCAGAGCTTTGTAACATTTTTGGTTTATATATTTAAGGTTTTTTTTTTCTGATTTAATAATATCCACGTTACTCTTTGATAAAAAGACAGTTATTGTATTTACTTTAGAATTGTTTACTAATGAAACGATATTTGTGTCAATTGCAATACGACATTATTCATTTTTAATTCTAACTTCTTAACTTCAGGCCACTTCCCTAGCGGGGTAGGCAGAGAGAACCGAACGCCATATGGCACGAACCTTACACACCTCACTTGCCTCTTCAACATTCATGATCCTTTCCATACAAGCTCATATTTAATTCTAATTGTATAATTAATAAATTGTCTTCCGAACTTCAATCTAGATTTTTTTTAAAGTATAATAATGTGGTCATAAGTTACGAAATTAGAGAGAAATATTTGTTGTTTTCGAGTCCTTTGAAATTTTTGTGTTTTTTTTACCAAAATACTAGTCGCAAAAATCAACAAGAATTGTTTTTCAAACAGCTTATACTACACTAAATTGACTTGTGTTTAAAATATATACATACGTATCCCTTCACTTTTGATACCTTTAAATACCTTGCTTTATATTTTTAACACCAAAGAACAAAATTTTCTTTCTCATTTTCATCACGTAATTCGCGACTATTTACTTAATACGTTGACAGTTAACAAAGGTACGAATAACAGTGTCCTCGTAAAAGCGTTGTCACAGCCGAGACAAAGTTCGTCCACAAAAGAAAATCTGCCGGCGGCGAGGCGACTCGGCTGACACAAGACTTGGCGCTTTGTTGTCTCCCAGATGATATTTTAAACGATCGCATTTCAACAAATGTGCCTTAAATTCCAACTTTAACTGTTAATATTGTTAACCTTATAACCATCGGGTTTAGTATGCTACCTTGCGGCACCCCATTTTAGAGTACAATATAGAACTGATGGTTATAATGAAATGAGCAACGCATTTCAAATGAGGTAGTATTCAAAGATACTCTATTTAAATGTATATTGAACTAAAGCTTATTGCCAAATTATCGTTTAGCGATATTATTAAAAGCTTCAGAGAAGTCAATAAAGACGCTTAATAATTTGATACTACGAATAGAGTAGAAGTTTTAGTTTAAACGATACTGAAATGCTGCTGTTTCATAGCTACAAGTGTACAAAAAGTATTTAAAATATTATAGAATATTAAAAGGTATTTCACAAATAAATTACTTTAGTTCCAAGCCATGATATTATTTCAGCTAAAACAATGCACAATACAAAAACGGCAAACGCAGAAGTTATGGACTTGTGCTTATTGTTGGAGCCGTTTTCTTTGTAGTCAGTCATACTGAAAACGTTCTACAATGAATGAATGAGATGTAGCTTTTGTTTATTGTGTTTTGTAGTTGCTAAACATTCTTTAGTTATAATAAAATATTAGATTGTAATTAATTGTAGTAATAAAAATAGACAGTCAAAAGCCTCTGCTTATGAAATAAAATAGAAATATATTTTTTATGTAGGCTCCACAAAAGCACTTATGAATAGTCATAATAATACAAAAAAAATATTCTACCGCCAGGTTCGGAACGTTGATTCTACCGAGAAGAACCGGCAAGAAACTCGGTAATATGAGTGGATGTTCCTGTCCTCAGCTAATAATTAGGACGTAGATTAAAATCGACTTGCATAGTTAGTTACAAGGTAACTTAATATAATTAATTATGCTTGTTAAAAGAAGGTTAAGCCTGTAGTCTATTACCTACAGACAAGCTTATGCTTCGGCTTAAGCGTGGGCAAGAAAGATTAACTTGTTTTTCTAGCTTACTTTTGAGGATCATCATCTTCCTAGCGTTATGTCCCGTGTTTAGACGGGGTCCGCTTAGACCATGATCCAGGATTTAGCGAGTCTGGTAATTACATTGAAGCGACTGCCGATCTGACCTTCGTAACCCTAAGATAGGGGAACCGGTCAATTTTTGGATCATGGTTACAAATCCAAAGTTGTTTGAATTTGCAGGTGTCATCACGATATTTTCCTTCACCGTCGAGCTAGTGGTACCTACGTACATTGAAAAATCCAGAGGTACGTGTCCGGGTTTGAACCCGCACTCCTCGGTTAAGAGGCGCGTGTCCTTACCATTGAGCTACCACCGCTCAAAAAAGCTTACTCTTGAGGATGAAGAACATACATTAACACTTATTTACATTTTCCTTGCATATTAGTTTACCATGGTTGCTTACAAGTAAAATATTTTTATTAATACCATGGTATTAATGTAAATAATAAGCACATATCATGTTATTTAGTTAGTTGGGCATGTGTTTTCCGTACTTAGCCTTATAAGTAAGCCATTGCGCGTAAATAGTCACTGTACCACTACAATAATCATTCAAACCACTATAGCTCCGTCTAGAAGGTGATTAGGGTTTTATAACGTTTGAGTGCAGCCTCCATCGAAGGAGAGTTGCCTATTAGCCGTGCCCTTATGTCACTCACGCTGCTACAGTGTAAAAGTATGTGGGTTGGTATTTCTTCCGCCATTATACAGCGTCTGCATAGGGGGCTGTCAGTGGCTCCTATTTTATGTAAGTGTCTGTTTAGATTGCAACGTCCTGTTATTATGCTGACAGCGTGGCGGGTCTATTAATACCTTAATGCGAAAGTAACTCCAGCTGTTACGTCTTCACATCTAAACTATTCGACCGATTCCTATAAAATTTGGTACAACAGAAGCTTACACGTTAAGAAAAAAAGATGATATAACCGAACTCCATGGGGCTTAGCATTTAACCGTTATTCCACCGGTAAAAGCTGGTAATAAATAAAACAAAAGCCTGTTTCCAAGCGTTTTACATACAGCTTCAACACAAGAATTTCAACAGCACCGCTGTCGGAATAGCCCATTTACTCATTAATGACGCCTATATTCCCCGTCCGTACAAATTATCACCATATTTTACCAGCGCTAACAAAAACGCGAACTATCGCCAGCATGGCCGGTATTAATATAATAATTTCTAACTCCGAAAGAGGGAAATTGTAGCATTAATTCCCTTAATTTCAGTAGAATGTTGCGGTCAGCGGCTGACATATTATATGTCGGCATTTTGCGGTCGCAAGCCGTTCGGGAGAATTACTCCTGAGAATGCAGACGAGCGACAGATGGACGATTATCAATTTAAATATTTATTGAGGTAGATTAGACCTTAATTCTCTTTTCATAAAACAAAGGAACAAATATCCTTGTCCCGTATTACACGCAAATAAAAACTCCTCTCGAATGTAATTCAATCGGACGTTTAACGTTTTATCGGATTACGTTAGTACTACTGTTGGCCGTAATCACGTTTCTCCGAATTATACAGAGTTATTCAGTTCGACAAAACGTGTTCTCGGTCAACAGTAGCATCGGTCAATAGTAATTCGGTGAATAGGCAAGATGACTAAAAATTATGTTTAGTCCGTCAGTTAGATCATAAAAAAAATATTGAACACGTATTTTTTTATTTATTTGTCAAACAAACATTGACGAAGATACAATCCATTAAAGTTGCGCGTGACGTAAATTTTTCGTACAATTTTTACTAAATAGTGACGTCGCAAGCCCCCACTCCAAAACTTTGATGCTCTTTATCTTTGTGATTTTTTGTTATTTTGAAAAATGGAAAAATATGTGTCTAGTATTTTTGTATAATCTAAATGATGGACGAAATAGAATTATAGCTTTTTAATGCAGTCATTATCCCTATTGTGAAAAATCCCTATTTAACACAAAAATCATTTTTCAATTTGGACTAGTAGTTGAGATTAGCGAGTTCAACCAAACAAACTCTTTAGCTTTATATATTAGTAGTACATAAGTACAGATGCATGAATGGATAAATGAGAATACAAAACTAGTTATACACAAAGATTTAGAAAGCCGCCAGTCTGCACCGTGGTTAATAGTTGGCGAGTTTAGGGAATATCAAAATTAGAGACGACTCAGTAACTGCTCGAGTGCGCTGGTAGAAATTTCACGACTGCGCGAACAGCGCACGGATTCTCGTTAAGCCAGGCCAAACAGAAGCGAAATAGTAACAGCCGAAAAGGAACATATTACAATTGAGGTTAAGGAGTACAGGATTTGTGCAGAGAAACGGATTGTTTTTGCTCGCTACGTTTTCTTACTTTACAATAGGCTAGTTGACTCTAAAATTGTTTATAGCCCATTATTGAGATAAAAAAATTTGGCTTACGTATTTTTTCTTTTGTTCAGCAAACCAAAAATTATGAAGATACAGCCAGTTAAAGCACCGCGTGACGTCACTAGGCCTGTAAAATTTTACCGTCCATGTGACGTAAAGCGCCCCATTTCAGATCTTTGAAACGCTGTAACTATTTATTTTTTTGAATATTAAATAAATAAAAAAATACGTATTCAATATTTTTTCATAATCAGACTTTGAGTAACTAATTTTGTGTTACGGATATTGAAACAACAGTGATATTACAAATATATACTTAAATATCGGATATTAACGTCCAGAAAAAACACAAGTATTCATCACACGAATTATCCTGGGTGGGGATCGAAGCCACAACTCTTGGCGCATAGGGTAGGGTCACTACCAAATGTATTTAACATTTTCACAATGTTGCATTTAGATGCAGTTGGGTTAGCCCAACCCAGTTTTATTTTTTGCTGTGTGGCGACCGCGCCACAGATAGTCAATATACAACAGATGACGTCGATCGAACATATACAATACACCAAGACGATTAGTCGGGCCTAGGTCTCCGAGCAAGCAACACATAGCTCGGTGGAAGTACTTCCACTTTTAGTGCGAGCACGTAGTTCGCACAGCTGAATGTGGTTAAAGGGGCCCGCTTTGACTCTGCCTACCCGTTCGGTGATTATGGGCTTGATGTTATGTATCTATATATCGCGTGTGTTAACAGAAATGCTACATTTAATTCCGCGCGAGCCAATCTGTGTGTATGACACGCAAATTGAGTCACCGAACTAATTCCGAGTTCCGTACGGTCCGAAATATCACTGAATCCTGGCTCGTTAAAACTTCGGGGTGGGATGTAGAAGCTGCTGGAAGCGACATTGATTCAAAGCAACATTTGGAAAGCTTTGGTACTTTATGTAGCTCCGAAAAAATACGATCAACAAACAAAATAAATATTTATATCAAACATTGACTGCCTCGTTGGTCACGAAGGCCTCGGTAGTCAGAGACCTTGGTCACGAAGCCAAAAGTTTCGTTCGAATCCAGCTAGGGGCTAATGTTTCGTGTAATGAACATTGACATTTGTACTTGAGTCATGGATGTTTATATTTAAATAGGATACTATCCACAGCACAAGCATAAGCTTAATTTGGAATTAGAGAATGGGCGTGTCAGTCTCGAGAATTTAATTTTTAATTAAAAACAAGTAGATGACTGAAAACCAGTGATCCGTATCAAAAACACAGATGCGTGTTCTAATTCACACACACACACACTTTTTTATATATCTCATACCAAATTGTGTGGTTCCCGTATCTAAGGATTACAAAGATCAGATAGGCGCTTCAATGACTATTAGACACACTAAATCCTGGATCATGGACTATGCGGACCCCGTCTAAGCACGCCTTGCCTATCATGTCGCGAAAGGTGATTGATGGTTTATTGGGTTTAAGATTCTGTAGCTGACGAGCTACACATTTAACGCCAGGTTTATTAAAAAAATTATAATATGCCACAGTTAAACATACATCTTACTAAAGTCATATGGAAAATTATCAAAAAAATAATAGCAAGTAGCTAACTCACACAGTCCCAACCCAATAATATAGTATACCATTAATCGCTTTTCACGACAGGCTAGGCACGGAACACAGTTGTTTTTTTTTTTTTCATGGACCAGACTAACATGGAATATTCCCGTTTCTTTTGATATAAGTACTTTAACCAAGTATGGGACTGGGGTAATTGAGACAACAGTTGGTATGAGTCTCAACTACCCCATCAAGTCGAGTTCACTAAATATCGCGTCGGTGTCACCAAATATAACCGCGAATGGGATGGTCTGGAATGAGACGAAAGTTGGTGGATTTCTGATTTATTTACCCTCGTATCAGAGTTTATATATCACTCAATCTGTTAGTATATACTTGATCATGTTATAACTCGTACGTGCGGTACGTGCTGTATTTTACTACGTGCGGCAATACGGCACAAGTATCAAACATAAGTAAAAAAAAACTGTTACTTTCACCTGGCTGTCTCTTCCAGCACAAATGGCTCTTCAAATTTAGGTTATGTAAATACAACGCCGGTGCGCGTTGTAGGCGCGTCTTGTCACCGAGTATAGAGAATACTTTGCGACAGGAGGATAGATGAGAAATGTTTCTGAACAGCTGAATAATACAGCGCGTGTTGCCATCACGCGAATGGGACGGATAATACAGCGCGTGTTGCCATCACGCGAATAGGAGGGCACCCGTTTTGTTTTGATATTCCGTATACATGACAGAATCTAGAATAAGACTGAGGGATGTGGAACCTGAAATACGGGTAAGGGTGAAAATGTAATTCGCGATATCGATGTTTCTATCTGTCTGTCTAGTCTGAAGATACTGAAAAAACTATTTTGCAGATTTTTTTAAATTCTGTTGAATTCCTAAAAGTTAAAGATATTTATGTACTTATTGACAGGCACTTTACATTTAAAATAACTTAAGGAAAATGCTCTAATAAATTGAATATGAAGATAAGACAAACCTTTTTGAATGCCTCTAATCGATTCGCCACTAAAAATCTATCACGCATCTCATTACGCCTGGAATCTTGAAATAGCTTGCACGTACTCTGAACTCCAATGAGCAACAAGCTCATTAGCCACATTTAAGCAAACATTTAATTAATTAAATTTTTGTTAAGTGCTTACATTATGAATATATCGATATTTATCGATTATATAAATCGATAAATATGTCGAAAATAACAATACCATCGGTTACCGTCAGATTGCCACCCCTACGGGTGTGAACATAGAAACGTTTCAAGTACTCTCACTTACTTATTCATTACTTTGTGTTTATAGTTTCAGTTGCGTCGTTACTCAGATTGCCCACGGGATTGGGTAGCTACGAGTACGCATGCGTGTTTATTGCGTTGTCTAAACCATATCCTATGGTGGGAAATCTAAGGCAGAACTATATAACTCTAAGATTTTTTGTACTCGAATAAATTCGGTATTAAAGCCATAGCTTTGATAGAATATATTAAAATAGAATACATTAATAAATAAATAAATATCACACTACATCACATACATTGATCTGACTCCGAACTAAGTAGCACTTGTCTTACGGATATCAGAATCAACAGTGGTATTACAAATACATACTTAAATATAGAATATTAACACCCAGACTCAGAACAAACACAAGTATTCATCACACGAATGTTTTTCCTGGGTGGAGATCGAACCTACAACTCTTGGCGCATGGGGCAGGGTCACTACCGAATGAGCGATCCAGCTTGTCAACATTTATTCGACACACACAACGAACTAATAAAGGACAAGAAGAAAAGACTAAAAAATAAAAAAGAATGAAAAAGCGTGTGCCAAAACAGCGCCCGCTCAATTTAAGTCGTGAGCTACCGGATGGTTAGGCAAATTACGGCGCTAGTTTTCAACTTCACACATTGTCACTTTTTATACAAAAAAGTATAGTTCCCAAAGGATAGAACAACACTTTTTGAATCATGAACTCGTAATAGCAGTCACTGCAGCCCATAAACAATTTTCGGTACCGAAAATGTTGCCCTTATTAGATTACCCATGCCTCACACTAACAATCAAATGTTCTTCAAGAAATCTTTAAAAACTATAAGTTTAGCGCTACACAAATCTATAGTACCTATAGTATCTAATACTAAGCGCAGATGATTCGTTAACCGACTTCTCAGCTTAAATTGCACTCAAAAACTAAAATCTCAAGCAAGGAAGACTCGGCAGCTCAAATTGGAGCGCACTCGGGAGCCCAATTTGATGTGCAGCGATTTGCTCTCGACGTAACGAGCGCTGCTGCCCACCGCTTAGACGCGCGGTCATTAGGAGACGCGGTCCGTGTCGTCTTGGCGTTAAGTAAACAAAAAAATATATACAGGTATAATATATATGAGTACATATTAAATAAGCAAATAACATAGTGCAGCAATAATTCGTCGTGCCCAACTCAACTGGCCAACTATTTTATTTAGTGCTATAAAAATAATAAAAAAATATATTTTACTAACCAAATTAAAACGATCAGCGAGTGAAACCTTAATTAAGTTGTGAGATAGTAGATAATACCTTATGAATTCTTTGCAAAATCTATGAAAACATTGCATTTTTTAACAGCTCATAAAATATATGTCGGATCATTGGTGGTTCCATCTGCCTACACGAGCGAAACCGAGATCACAAACTAATCTTAACTAATATTATAAAGCTGAAGACTTTGTTTGTTTGTTTGCTTGAATGCGCTTATCTCAGGAAGTGTTAGATAGCCCATATATTCAAATTCAAATTCTTTATTTCAGTAGTCATTGTACAATAATATTATTTACACAATTTCTTAATCTATCGTTCGTCATTAAATTTTAGTTAGTGCTTAACAATATAGAGGAAGGCTATATAACATGAATCGTAAACGCAGGTAAAACCGCGGGCACAGCTAGTACTTGTATATGTGCCACTGCTACCGCAGTACGCTCAAACACACTCGAAACATCTCATGAAATATGAGTATTAACATAAAGTTGAGAACACGGCCACAACTTTTGTTTCAGACTAATGTTCGGAGATGCATTAGCAAGCTAAAATTGTGGTAGAAAAGTTTTTTCCAACTAAATATTTTTTTGAATAGTTTTTAAAACCCCTAATATATTTCGGTTTATTCTACAAAAATATTCCGACATATGCACGGTGGTATCTTAATGGTATATAAACGCGAATAACTTTATAAATATAAAATATTCGTGTGCAAGTGTTAGTTGCCATACTCCTCCGAAACGGCTTGAACGATTTCGCTAATTGTTGTTTAGTTGTGTTTGTTGTTGTTAAGCGAAGGTTCTTATGAAAGAAAAAATTAAAAAGTTGCGGGGTAAAAAAAAATTGGGTATAGAAAATCCGAGAACGGGGCGTATTGCGGGTCAGCTAGTATATATGTCGCAGTCATCTGGTTTAATCAGCTCTTTGATTGGATCACTAGCGCGTTCATTGAATGACGATGTTTAATTGAATGACTAAAGGACAACTCGTCAAATTGTTTAATATAACGTTCAACTTCTTGACTGAACGTCATATCGCAATCATCTGGATGAATCTGCTATTTGATTGAATGACTAGCGCGTTCATTGAATGTCGACATTTAATTGAATTGAATTCATTTAATTAAAGCGTGTTGTTAGGATCACAGTTCTAACCTAACCTAACCTATTTGTCTGGTAGCATCTCGTTTCTGGTAGCAATTTGATTTTCAGGGAAGGCGTAATATATATGTCGCAGTCATCTGGTTCTGTTGGTCCGCTCTGTTCAAGGGGCTATGTTACAATCCGCTAACTAGTTGGACGTTGAGTGACGCTTGTTCAATCAACGTTCGGCCTAGTCATTTAATTAAATGCCGTCATTTAATGAACGCGCTAGTCATTCAATTAAATAGCTGATTCAACAGCGACATTGACTGCGACATATACATATATATATACATATACGCGTAATAGAGTATCAATTACATTCCTGTCCGAATTACGGGCCTGGAATCAAACAAACGTACTAGTAGTTTGGGGATAAGGAAACATACACACTGAAATAATTATAATTATGAATGTATAAGCAAGAATCGATATATGTGGTAAATTTAATGCAACAATGGTCTTAATGAGAGGAGCTGTAAGCAAAAGTTATTCATTACAACGACCTACCTACAAAGTTGCTTATAACTAACTAACCAACTCAATTTCCCTAGCGGGGTAAGCAGAGAGAACCGAAGACCATATGGCACGATCCTTACACAAAGTGTGTTACTTACTTGAGTTGCTTATCTACTTAATAAAACTTTTTAAAAGGTAATTTACCTAGTATAAAGCCTTTAAAAAGATTTCACAAACTATCACAAAATTCACAACGCACCCCGGCCTATGTACTTAGTTGTGTGATAAATATCACTCCGCGCGAATCGCCCAATAAATTCAATAGAGCCGAGAAAGGCCAAAAAGCAATTTCGGGAACGTTATCGCATAAATTGCGATTCTCGTATGGAAAAATCTTGTTGAAGGACTTTGCCAATAAAATTGGAGTTATTATTATTTCTCCCTTAAGGTGAACCGGTTTTGGGACCTTCAAACGGAATACGTAATATCTGTGTGGAATCGATTCTTAAGACAATTTGCCTTTTCAACAGAATTGCCTATTGAAAATCCCTTTTAAGAGATCCTCCATTGGTATACAGCAACTAAAGTACGGTAATTGATTTGTATCTGTTCATCGAATAAACTGACTAAAATAATGACATCACCCCCGTAATCCCCGAAGGGGTAGGCAGAGTCAAAGTTACAGGAGCCGTTGTAACCACATTCAGCCAAAAATAAAAATGGGCTGGGTTAAATGGAAAATTGTGAAAAAGTAGTGACAAGTGGCGAATTCGTCGCCTGCAAGATCACATACCCAATATACCTACCATTAGTCGCCTTTTACCACAAGCTAGGCAAGGAACACAGTTGGCACATTCTTTTAAAGTCCCAGACCAACATGGGACTAAGTAATACTAACTGTTCATGATTTTTTAACTCCGTATATTATATAGTATAGCCATTTTCCTAAGTATCAGCGCAAAGTATGGCCTTTCTTTTATGTTTATTAACTGCAAATCATTATATTTATTAACTAATGTAAAAATAAACATAGTTATATAGATTATAGTTTGTCCGTTGCTTTTTCCCTAAATGGTCTATTTTTAATTTTTGATATACGTACATCCTATTATTTCACAGCCACCATTGAAGAGTTCCACTAGTCACGTATTTACCCCCAAATCTTTTTTTTTTTATTGAGGAATCTCCCGCGCACCTCACCTTCTGTTTCGAGAAACAGAGGGCGATGTGTCGGTTCCTAGAGTCATCACTTACGGTAATACAAACTAATCGATAAGACAATTAAGAAGTAGGTCAATGACGACTTTCAATTCGATTAAATATTTAGGTAATTACTTTGTTAATTAATGTTATAGGTACGGCTAATACACGGTAATACTCGTTTACAAACAACAAATTTGATAGTCTCGCCCTATATACAATTTTAATCACACGACAAAACCCTTACATGAAGTAAGGCGCTATTATTATTACCTTGGTAATTAATTAATGGTAATTCCTTCATTGGATTAAGTATAAAAATATTAAATACGTTACCACAAAGTCTAATTTATTTGCCTATATATAATTTTAAATTATGTATACATTAGACTATTTAAATGATAAGAATATCTGGTTGGCCTCTTAATAGACTGTTCACCTGCATTGATAGATATAACTTGTTTAAGAAATTGTAACTATAAGTTACAAGACTTGGCATTTAAAAAGAGTAACTATCGAGTTTCTTGCCGCTCTCTCCTCGGTAGAAGCTACCTTTGAACCGGTTGATATTGAAAATGCTTTGTCAAAGCCTATATCAATAAATATCATTTCATTTCGTTACTCCAAATACCCGGCAAAACGAGACAGCACAATATTTTCGCGCGGTTTTCATTTCTCGAAAGCAAATAACTGGACCCAAATGTTACAACGAGCCCCGAGTTATCTTGGCTCAGACATTATTCTATTTTGTCCAATTTCGCCGAGATATGGGGACCACTTGGAGTTATAACTTTAACGTGGGTTGTTTGTCGTCATACTGAAGAAACTATTTTGCCGAAAAGTCGCTTTTATGAAGACTATTTACAACTTCATCGGAATGATTGTTAAAAACTTGTGGTTTAACAGTATATGGTGTCATTCTTAATTGGCGTACGCTTTGATCAACGAAAAGCGAGACTGATTATTACATAGCGATCCCTTAAACCATAAATAAAATCCAGTTGGGTTAGATAACATATTCTTTACAAATTAACGTATTAAATACAATGTAAAATCGGATTTTGTTTTTACAAAGAACTTATTAAGTAATGGATTGAGACAATAAGAAGCCTTCTACAAAATTAATGGGTCCTTAGTACTATCTTTGTTATTTTGAAACTGTCTAAATTTCGATCAGTATTTCAGACGACAGGGGTATATACATTGTATAATGTTAGGGGATGTGAAAATAATAAATACATCTTATAACTGATAGTTATCAGTCAAGTGACTTATGTTACTTAGGACTGATTTTGCAATGTTAACAATCAAATAAATCACAACCCGGATGATTGTAAAATGTCATTGCCTATTTCCTATGACATCCGCAAATTGGTGACTTTATACTTTATAAATACAGTCGGTTAATTCTTATCTGGCCATTAAAAAACCGCCCCCTAATGTCAAAGACGTCGTCTGCCTAGACAGATAGTTACTTTGACGTTTTAATACCAGTAAGTCAGCATGTTAGTAGTATTCCGACCTCGTTGGGCCAAACTTCACCGCTGTTAAGTCTAGCCCCAGCTACTCCAGACCTAAGTTCCCGCGCCCACTCGGAAATAATTAGGCCTGATCTCGACTTGGGCTCATTTCCACTCCGTTTCAACTCTATAGTTGTATATAGAAGTCTACACTTTGCAGCATTTTGCAGGACTGTCGGCATTGTAGTTAAAGGACTATTTGCAAATTTGCGATGAATTAAGAAGGAAATTACGTTGATTTGCTTAATAGAAAGTGACCATTTTTATACATACAATCATCACGCCCGTAATCCCCGAAGATGTAGGCAGAGTCAAAGGGACAGCTACTATTAACCATATTAGACCAAAAATAAAGATGGAAAACTGTGAAAAGCAGTAACAAGTGGTTAGCCCGTCGCCTACACAACCACACACCCAAAACCATATGGGGTTATATACCATATACCATTAGTTGCCTTTTACGCCATGCTAGGCAAGGAACTCAGTTGGCACATTATTTTCAAGTCCCAGACCAACATGAGACCATTTTTATTATACATCTAATGAGTTAGAATTAAATTGTTACGTACATTTTTTCGTCCATTCCATTTCTTGTCAGACTGGATGAACATGAAATGGTATGGGACCTCTAATAAACCTAACCTAATATCTAAAACCAATTCTTACTAATGTTCGATATCGTTGGAATGTCAAGGCGACCAAAAAACAGCTCCTGTATGGGGTCCTTATGGTGTTATCTAGAAACTTAACATGGTCTATGTAACAGTAAACTTTCGACAGCCCCCAGAATCATAACCTACCGTTGTCTACAGAGCAAGCAGGAACTGCTGAATCGTTATTTATAGAGCAACATATGGAGAGATTACAAAGACACAACGCATACAGATCACAGCATCATGCCTGGGCAAGCGAGATAATGTGCGTCTGTCCGACACACGCCTCCTAGAAGACACGTGGACTATTGTACAGTTAGATGTAGGTACTCCTTACACTGATATGAATTGTAACATCAATTAGTAATCATACTAAATACATAATAAGGAATTATAGCGTGTAATAATGATATATACTACATAATAGTGTACATACTAACACGCCTGTATCCCTGAAAGGGTAGGCAAAGTCAAGGAAAATAAGATACTTGATGAAGTTTGAGTCCAAAATAATATTGAGTTAGTTTAAATAAAAAATTGTGAAAAAATTGTGGCTAGCTTGTCGACTACAAACTCAGTTACAATATTAGTTACCTTTATGAAATGCTAGGCAAGGAACTTAGTTGGTACATTATTTTTGAGTCCCAAATGAATTTAAGAAAAATTACATATATAAGTATTTTTTATCGCAGATGTTAGTAATATACAATAAAAAATTAAACAGCTAAATATTATGTAAAATTTTCATCGTTTTACTGCGCGCATATACCAAAACACAGATTAAATTCTCTACGATTTAGTAATGTGTTTTCAACAAATCAATGAGAGCCACAAAACAGGGCAACTCGCGTTGAAAAATGCAAATAAAACTGCAAATCACGCCAATACAGCGAGCGTGTCTTTGAAAAAAGAAGTGCGCGGTGTCGGACCGTGCGGCGAAGATGTAGATCCGCTGGAAACATTTGCTTAACCAGATAAAGCAAGCTTCATATTCAAAAATTCTATCCTCATTTTGAAAAGAAGGTCTTGTTCTAACGTTTGTAACTATTTTTGATCGACAGGCCCTTTTAATCTGATAAATACAATTTGCATTATGTGTCCCATGTTGTGCTAGGACTTAAAAATAATGTGCCAACTGTGTTTCTTGCCTAGCATGTCGTAAAAGGCGACTAATGGTGAATATTGGGTTTTGGTTTTGGTTATGTGATTGTGTAGGCACTTGTCACTACTTTTTCACAATTTTCCATTTAACCCAACCCATTTTTATTTTTGACTGAATGTGGTTAAAGGGGCCTGCTGTCCCTTTGACTCTGCCTACCTCTTCGGGGATTACGGGCCTGATGTTATGTATGTATGTATGTAATATAAAAAATCTATCCTCATTTTGAAAAGATGGTCTTGTTCTAACATTTCTAGCTAGTTTGAAACAAATATGGATTTAACTTAAATTTAGTTTGATATTCTAAATTAACTTTTGTTTGACAGACCCTTTTAATCTGATAAATACTTGATAAAAATCTTTACATACACATTTAAATGTACAATTTTCTGTCCTTATCGTCAATGTGTGTGTGTAAGAGGCGAAAATAATACTTTTATTTTTGAAAAATCTGTGCTACGTGAAACGTACCATAGGCAATGCGAAACTAAGTTTGAAGAGGCAAAGTCTTATAATTATCATTAACTAGCTTCTGCCCGCGGCTTCCCTCGCGTGGTATATCGATGAAACATAGCCTATATCATATTATATGTTATTCGGATGTATAAGCTATATTATTCTAAAGTTTCATTAAAATCCATTCAGTAGTTTTTATGTGAAAGAGTAACGAGCATCCATCCATACATACAAACTTTCGCATTTATAATATTAGTAGGATTACATTCCAAAATCAAATTCAAATTCAAAGTTTTCAAATTCAAAATATCTTTATTTATATAGGCTTCAAGAAAGCACTTATAAATAGTCAATATACAGAAAAGAACAAATAATACTACCACCGAGACTTCGCAGAATCCCAAAGTATCTGGATGCTTCCAGGAGATTTAAATCCGCGTCCCGAGCCTATATTTCATTTGGGAGCCAGTACAAGCCGCGAATCCGATAAATCCAGAGATTTCTATTACAGATAACGCCGCGATTCTCTCCGTGTATTTAATTTCATGCCGTTTCGAGCTGGGATTCTTATTTTTAATTTTTTACCTCCCTAAATCTGTCCGGATTGTTATTGGTCGACAATCTTGCCCAATAAAAATGTCCGTGAAAAGATAATTTCGGAAACTCTGTATTTGCGATTCTATTCGGATGCTGTTTTCGTTAGAGTGTTTTGTTTGTATTCGGTAACTTATTTACATGTTTGCCTTGTGTAAACTTACCTTTATACAGTTTTATTCTTTTTACATTGGCCGATGCACACTGCTTAGTAAAATCGGTAAATGTTTCCGTTGCAGCGAGGTTGTTTTATGAAACAGTTTTTTATTTTGAAATTAATTAGGAGCTAAGGAATTGTACGCCATAAGTATCTCAGCTTTGGATATTGTTAGTAAAGCAAGAATTACCTTCTTCCAGGCGTTATGTCCTGTGCTTAGTCGGAGCCTGCTTAGGCGATGATGGATTTAGCGAGTTTGGTTATTATGTTGAAGCGACTGCTTATTTGACCTTCCTAACCATAGTTCCACCGTAAGATAGGGAAACCTAACAAAACCATGATTACACAACCATAGTTATTTAAATGTGCAGGTTACCTCGCTATGATTTACCTTGAAGCTGTCCAAGAGTTACAGTATATCCGAGTTTAGATTTGAAAAATCCAAAAATACGTGCCCCGATGAGAATCAGGTACGACAAGCTCGATGGCGCATTTAGAAGTGACCCTACCCCATGCGCCAAGAGTTGTTCGTTCGATCCCTACCCAGGACAAATATTCGTATGATAAATGCTTGTGTTTGTTCTGTGTCTGGGTGTTAATATTGAATATTTAAGCATATATTTGTAATACCACTGTTGATTCTGATATCCGTAACACAAGTGCTTAAGCTACTTACCTAGGAGTCAGATGTGTGTGATGTAGTTTGATATTTATTTATTTAAAGGTTGCCTTTAACATTGAGCTACCACCTCTCTCCCCAAAGAGTACAATGTGTAGTTAAAATGTTGCTTAACTTTTTACCTTCCTCACAAACCCATGTGGAAGGCAATATCCGTGGCATGCGCCGCAAAATCTTAGCTTAATATATTGTCGCGACACATTGCTGAGGTACCACCTGCTTCCTCAAAATAGGTATTCGGGCTTTATATTTCAGCTGAAACTTTGTTACAGGTATTATAATAGACGTTTTGTGAACAAGCTACAAGTATGTCAAATTAGTAGGAATAGAACAGTGGCACCGCAGGAGCAGGAACGTAGCAAGCGACTTATCTTTGTGATTAGTCAATCATTGATGCGGCTTATAAGACCTGTTCGGTCTATTGGTAACATATACAAATAACATCACGCCCATATTCCCCCAAGGGGTAGGCAGAGTCAAAGAAGCAGCAGGCCCCTTTAACCACATTCAGCCAAAAACAAAACTGGGCTGGGTTTGATTGTAAATTGTGAAAAAGTAGTGACAAGTGGCTAGCTCGTCGCCTACACAATCACATACCCAAAACCCCATATACCATTAGTCGCCTTTTACGACATGCTAGACAAGAGACACAGTTGGCACATTCTAATTTAGTCCCCGACCAACATGGGACATGCGCTGTCTAAAGATCCAGTAGAGCACCAAGAAGACTTTTAAGGTTTAGGTATTTCCATATTAGTATTACTTAGTACCAGCCTGTGCCTCGGAAAGCATGTTGAACCGTTGATCCTCCGTCTAACCTCTCTCCAATCACATCGGGTTGCCGTCTCACCGGACTGTGATTGAAGATCTTAAAATTGCACCTATGTTTGCGCATACACTTCTGCACTATATCTCCTGCGTAGGTCGCTAAACCTCGTTGAGATTGGCCTCCGTGAACGCAATCGGAAAAAAATATATTATTAATCATACGGGGTCTTCAATTTGTAGGGCCCATTTTCTTTTACTTATAGGAAGAATACCTACAAATCAAACCGGGTCGTTCAGTAAGCTACGGAATACATGACGAACTACGTGACGAAAAGGTCCTGTCGCTACATTTGACACCCACGTAGACCGAGGTACGTCACAACGCAATAGATAGTACATACGTCGCTTTGCTTCCATGTGTAACAATGCGTTACATTAAACAATTACGCCAACTCAATCCCTTGCGCCAGATGTGTCAAGTTGCTTTGTAACATACTCGTATTGTTAGCGCAGGGCGCACTATATGAGACCAGTGGAGTTCAAAAGTGGGTCGCGAGTCGAAAATCGCAGTGCAGCGTAACACAGCCTTTTATTTGTTACTGTTTACGCTAAAATGGTCTTATATTACAAAGGACATTACTTATAAATAAATTACAAAGGACAATGGGACAAAAACATGCGGTAGGAAGTGAAGAATTTCTTTGAACAGAACGAATTTGACTGCTGCTACATACGGTAGTGACCCTGCCCCATACGCCCAAGAGTTGTGGGTTCTATCCCCACCCAGGACAAACATTCGTATGATAAATACTTGTGTTTGTTCTGTGTCTGGTATATATTTGTAATACCACTGTGGATTCCGATATCCGTAACTCAAGTGCTTAAGCTACTTAGCTCGGAGTCAGATCAATGTAGGTATGTGATGTTGTCGGATAATTTTTATTATTTATTTATATTATTAATTGATTTTATTCTTTCACGACACCTGTGAGCCCTGTGAGACCTGTGGGTTGACTTATTTATTTATCACTCTATGAGTCAATGTGTTGAGTTAGCATAACGTTCCGATCGGCGTGTATCATTTAGCACCTCTAATCTCACTCGGTGCATTGCATTTTTTTTTCTCAAACAGCCGTGTAGGAAGATACACTCAAGTTGACCTAAATATTTAAAGGCCGGGTCAGAAACCCCAGCCACGAAACCAAAGATCCGCTTGGGGCTATTTCGTGTAATTATCTTGGACATTCTTATACTAGTCATGGATGTCTATAACGTATTAAGTCTATCCGTTGTCTCAAGTAACGTGTCCTTAACTCAAGTATACATGTTTTATTTGAAATTAAGGTATTGGCATATACCTACGTTTCTTCAGCTTATTTATTTATTTATGACTAGCTGTGCCAGCGGTGTCACCGCTGAATATATGTAGGAGTATGAAGAATAATTGTACCAAGTTTTGTTAAAATCCGTCGAGTAGTTTTTGTTTCTATAAGGAACATACAGATACACAGACAGACAGACAAAAATTTTACTGATTGCATTTTTGGCATCAGTATCGATCACTAATCACCCCCTGATAGTTATTTTGAAAATATATTTCATGTGCAGAATTGACCTCTCTACAGATTTATTATAAGTATAGATATTATATTTTCACTACAATACCTAAAGACAATACATATTTATACCCCAAGTTCGTTGTTAAGAAAATGCATCCTAAGGAACTAGATTTAACCTGCATATCACTGCCGTATGTCTAACGTTATGATTCTTAAGGAACTGCATTTAAGTGTGTCTAACGTCTTAGTCACCAACGTTATTACCCAAAACTGCTTGCACGCGGCTAATTAAACTTGCAAATATTACTAAGATAAGAGGTTAGAGGCCAAAGTCAGCGGAAAACAAATGAGAGTTTGCCGGAGAATTATTTGCTGGCCGCATCTCATATCTTCTTCCTTATTCACAGCCATATTTCACCTTTGTATAAAGAAAAACACGTCTTATGTCCTAGTTTTAAAGTCCCAATTGGAGGAAATACTCCGTCTTCGGTGTACAGAGCATTTTGCTTCGGATTCAGTAAGGAGAAATATTTTCATTGCGTTCGGTCCTACGTCGTATGTTTGCTTGAAGAATGTTTTAAAATACTTCACATTTGCATATGAGCAATGAAGAAATGTTTCCAATTTCTGATTTATTAAATCATTTTTAAGGAGTAAGGGTTATTACAAGATACAAGATTACCTCAATGACAAGGATTTATAGTTAATTTCATAATAAAGTGTTCATCTGCAGTGATATCTAATCTAAGTATAGATTAATTAAGTTTACAAATTTGTAAAATTTGGCATTTAAAAGAGTCGCAATCGAGTTTCTTGTCGGATTCTTGAAAAGATCAATAGTCAACCTTCCGAACCGGTGGTAGTATTATTTCTTATCCTTTTTTTTATGTATATTGACTATTTATAAGTGCTTTCTTGAAGCCCATATAAATAAATAAATTTTTTAATTTGAATTTGATGCAGTTTTTAGGTCTTAAATTTGTAATTACTCTGTTGTGATGTCTTTATGGTGAAATAACTCTGATAGTGCATTGACACATTATAATACTATTTCTTGATACTGGCCTGGATTATACTGGTACATATTTAATGGGGTTCTAAAAAATAGTGTTTGAAGGCACCTGAGAAATCAGAAAGTCACTTGTTATACTTGCTTGCTTTTCATCCATCAACAAACACAAGTATTCATCACACGAATGTTTGTCCTGGGTAGAGATCGAACCCACAACTCTTGGCGCATGGGACAGGGTCACTACCATATGCGCCATCGAGCTTGTCAAGGGGCAGGGTCACTACCAAATAATCGAGCGAAATCGAGAATCACTCATCCAGTCAATCACATACTGACAAGTGTCCAAAACCTTTAATGTTTCAAAAATATCCTAGTATATTGTTTCTTCCATGCTTCATCTTAACATGAAACATATTATTTATTTATTATTTTAAAAAAACGTCTCAGTTATAAGGTAAATCAGGCAGGCCGTGACTTTGTTTACACTTTTAATTTAAAAAAAAATAATCAACCCGATACGAACATTAAATGCTCTTTTTTAATAATAACAGAAGCGCAAGATTCTTCTCACCTCCCAATATACCTCTATAGAGTACAAAATAAATCATACCTTATGAATGCTAACAAATCCTGCAGCGTCCGTGGAATAATAATGTGTTTTTTAAACACTAAGTGCCGCATCGCCCGAGACGTTACCTGAATTAATTGCGTGCTTAATTAAATTTTTTCGCCCCAGCCCTGGAACTGCATCCAGGCTTGTTAATTACTTTGATAAGAAATTAGGTTGGAACGTTCTCGTTTCGCTGTCTTAACGGTTTTATTCGGTGGGAAACGTTACGTGTGCAGGTTAAATTTGTTAATTATTTTTAGTTTCTTTATCTAACTTAAAACTCAATTTTATGTTTAACTAAATTTAGTTAAGGGGCTTCTTGCTCCTTGGGCTCTGTCGTTTGAGTAAGTATATGTATGTAATAATGGTTCCTAACCGGTTTCGGTTATTGTGACCATTTTATTATATAATAAAGAGTCCACACTCTTTATTCGCCAGCCCTTACGTATGTTCTTAAGTGCCCTTAAGTGGCTAGCGTAGCTACGCTGATCAAAGACGAGATCAACAATGCTGTTCAGAAGAAGTAACAGATTTACAATGAACTGGTTCAGTTGGCTGATCAGTTGAAAGTGCCAGGTGATTAGCGCTTTCTTTGGTTCTATGAGGTCTGGGACTTAAAATGTAGTTACCAAAGGTGTTCTTGTTCTAGCGTGTAAAAGGTTTTGTGAATATGTAGGCACGTGCTAGCCACTTTTTCACATCCAGAATTAAATCCTGAACATATATACCTATGTATTATGTTTACTAAGGATTATTTTAAACACGAAATGTATTTATGAATCTTTGATTTATATATGTCATTCTCTATCAATTACAATAAACTCCTGAAACAAAAATGGAAGGTCTAATTAATTAAATTCACGAATATTAGTTTTAAGATTAGGCAATTTTTTTTTTAAAAGCCCTTTCTTTGTTATTGCGATAAATAAACGTGAATTAATAATTTTAATGTTATCTAAACGCTTATTTAACAAGTATCGTAAATAACCCAGTAGAACATTGCATACAAATCAATTCCGTCTAAAAAAAATATATTTCTCAAATAAATGGGTAATGAAACAGAAACAGGCTTAAATTTTTCACCTGGTCCTTGGATGCACTCGGTTCTTAGCACAAATGCAAAAGTTTTCAAAATTAATTGCTTATTTCTAGCATTATTTTAAATTCAACCTTGTTATATTTTATATATTCCGTCCTTTTGCACCAGACCTGTTTCTTTTAGGTTATTTAAATACAGAATAAATAATATTACATATAAATAATGAATAGGAAAATATGACATAAGCGCGGGCGATTTGAAGACTCGAAACTGACACAATCAGGACGTTTTTTGACCTTATTTCTCATTTACGCATGATGTGATTAAACGCTAGCTTTATATGTATGCGTACTGATTAAATCATGCTATCTCTTTTTATTTGTCAATGTTGCCAAATGTGTCACAGGACTCGGAACATTTTTTCGATTGCAATGCAAACGTAAGACTTAACTATAGTAAAAAAGAAATGGTTTATCCAAGAACACAATTAAAATCATGAAAATAAACGTTTCTCTGCCAATGAAGCGCATAATTGTAGTCGTAAAGTACTGTAACCACGTTTATTGGTCAGATATCATTATGCTTCTGCGGAAAGAGCGAGAGAGCATATTTCTGTTGTGTGTGTGTTTCTTTGTGGCAGTGGGTTCTGACGCCACTGTTACTCAATGTAGGGTGAGAATATAAATTAATTCATCATCTTCTTCTCATTATGTAAGGTGCCTGATTAGAAATGCTAAGACCATGATCCTAAACTTAGATGAGTCTGGTTAATAAACGCAAAAAATAACCAAAAATAGTTGGCTATTTTTAAATGGATTGAGTATAAAATATATGTACGTTAAATAAGACAAAAATACTGGCCGTCTATCTAGACAGATAAACTTCTAGATTTTTTCCTCGTTATCTTTGGGTAATCTCCGAAGTGGATGAACTGATTTTAACGCGACTTTCTCAAGTAAGTGTTACAAAAAGTAACTAAGGCAACTTTCATTACCGAACAATAATGAAGGGTCCGCGCAACGCAACACTTCTTTTTGCTTAATTCCACGTTCATAGAATCGTGAAAACACATCTTTTTGTTGAGTTCCACGCGGACTCAGTCGCGGGTGACATCTAGTTTCATTATAAGGCCTTAGGTCTAAGAATTAGGTTTAAGAACATGATTCCCAGGACCACAGTAACCATTTACGACGTGACGGCGGTCTTTGTTTCGAAATACCTCCTTGGCAGCATCTCCCTGTCGAGCTTGGGAACCACCTGCAGATGCTCAGGGAGAAGTTCGGGAATGAGACGTCTTCAAATCGACGACAGAATAAGGGGCCACAGCTTGCGCTAGTCAATAGGTAAGTCTATGTCAATTACTTCCTGTCCTTTTTGTACTTATATACAAATTGCCAAGACAGTACATTTAGCGATTGTAGTCTATTTTATCTGCGCTTACGATGGTCACTCAGAACAATCGGTCTTGAGTATTTCAAAACTTACTTCAAAACTTATTTTATCATAAATCTTTGACTTAGCTAATCATACATGGAAGATTCAACAATCGGATAAAGGGATTTTTTTTTAATTCCATAAGTACATTTGTTTATTGTTTATACTATCAGCTTAATATTGTTCAATAAATATTGTGGGGAAAATCTTGACATTTCAAAGAATAAGCTAGATGACTAAAAAATTCTGTTTAGTCCGTCAGTTAGATTATAAAAAAACATTGAACACGTATTTTTTTATTTATTTGTCAAACAAACATTGACGAAGATACAATGCATTCAAGTTGCGCGTGACGTCACACTTTTTACTAAATAGTGACGTCGCAAGCCCCCACTCCAAAACTTTGATGCTCTTTATATTTGTAATTTTTTGTTATCTTGATAAAGCGAAAAATATGTGTCTAGTATTTTTGTATAATCTAACTGACGGACTAAATAGAATTATAGTTTTTAAATGCAGTCATCATCCCTATTATATATGTGTAACCATGATCTGAGTCTGGTTCCCGTACCTAAAAATTAAGAAGATCAGAAAGAAGTCTCCTCAATACAATAATTATCGTATTTTTACCAGATTTTACCTAACTCCGCAACTATGATGCGTTATAAAGACTTTCTGATAGTTTTAGAGAATTTGTTCCAAAATGAAAAAAACATTAATTTCACCTCTAATTCCAGCGAATTAACCCGTTACATGGATACAGTCCTCGCTCCATTCCTCGACACGTACCTTCGAAACATCCAGAACGCTTACCAGCAGATGACGAGCAAGATCCTGAGGCTGATAAAAGACGAGATCAACAATGCTGTTCAGAAGAAGCAACAGATTTACAATGAACTGGTTCAGTTGGCTGATCAGTTGAAAGTGCCAGGTGATTAACATATTCTCTGTCTTCTTGGTCTAGAATGCAAAAGGTTTTGTGAATATGTAGGCACCCGCTAGCCACTTTTTCACAATTTCCCGTCTGAACCAATTTGCTTAAAATATTACCAAGTCTTCAAATGAGCCTACTAATAATTGAACTGTGTACCTTGAGGGATTGCGGGTGAAATAGCATGTTTGTATGCAGGTTAGTTTAAAAAATATCATCATCTTCCTAGCGTTATGTCCCGTGCTTGTTAGTAAAAAAACAACCAAATACAAATTTCACTTGATCTCGTACCGCGTTGGTATTCGTAATTAGAATGTTATGGTAATATATGCAACTATCTGTCTGTATTATACAGCAATGTGCGATGAAGAACGCCGTCTAGCTAAAACCGTAGCCAGCAAGCATGTGGCCCAAATATACACCTGCACGGAAGACGCCAGAGCCTCCATATCCAAGATGGGGAAGTACGCTGAAGAAATGATCACCATCACCAAAAGGCACATGCAGAACGCGCTAGACAACGCAGCCAAGACTTTGGATACCAACACACATCGGAATAAAGGATCCCCGGAGTATGTACACATACATAACATGACGCTCATAATCCCCGAAGGGGTAGGCAGAGTCGAAGGGGCAGCAGGCCGTTTAACCACATTCAGCCAAAGATAAAACTGGAGAATGTATCATATGTAGAAATATGGAGTTTGCATATGGAAATTCATCATTCAAATTAGATTATTTTTGTAGGCATTAAGAAAGAACTTATAAATTAAATGGATGTAGATCATGGCTGACCTTCTTCGAAAAAGGGAAAATATACCCCGTCCCCAAACCACCTAGGAGAAGGAAAAGAAAAATTTATAAATTGTAATGTTCTACAAAAGAAAATTAATTTCACATTGAAATCTATCACCATCAGTCTTGTTTACCAGAAAATCTTTTTATCAGCTTCCCCAAGTAAACAAATTGTGATTGAGTTAAATAAGAAACATCTGAACATATGTACCTACATACTTATAAATGGTGGATAATGGTTTATGTAGACGCGGGCTAGCCACTTGTCACTACTTTTTCCCAAATTTACATCTAACCCACTCAAATTTTACTTTTAGCTGAATTTGGTTCCCTAGAACCAAAACCAACCAGTTTATTTCTCCTTGATACCTGCCTACCCCTTCGGAGTTTGCGTAATGATATGTATTTAAATAAACTAAAACCCATTTTCTTTTCGCAGCTCCGAAATAAGACACCACCTGAAGCACCTCTCCCGCTCAGCAGCAGATCTGGGCTATGAACTGGATCTGAGCCTGACGAACGCGAGACGCCACAATGAACAGTCCCAGGAGAGGCTGACGTCTTGCAGCGTCAAGTCCAAGAGGAACACCGAGGACACGATACTGGATCTGAAGGATCAGCTGTACCAATGTGTTTATGCGTAGTATAAAATGTATTTTAAACACTTCACTTCGCTAGCTCAGAAAGCCAATCTGATTTTTCTTATCTATACTTATAATAAATCTGTAGAGAGGTCAATTCAGTACATGAAATATATTTTCAAAATAACTATGAGGGGGTGATTAGTAATCGATACTGGTGCCAAAAATGCAATCAGTAAAATTTTTGTCTGTCTGACTGTCTGTCTGTATGTTCCTTATAGAAACAAAAACTACTCGACGGATTTTAACGAAACTTGGTACAATTATTCTTCATACTCCTGGGCAGGTTATAGTATACTTTTCATCACGCTACAATCAATAGGAGCAGAGTAGTGAAGGGAAATGTTGGGAAAACGGGAGAAGTTACTCCATTTTTTAAGCTTCCGTCGCGTGTGCAGCCTTAATGGTTAAAGTAACATAGAAATCATGTATGACGGAAATAGTCTTTATAATATTAACCATAAACGCGGGTGACACCGCTGGCACAGCTAGTAATAAATAAAATGACTTGAGTTCAATGACTATGTTTATCACACGAAATCACCATAAGCCACTTTAGGAGTCTATAAGTGAGATCTACTCAGGTAAATAGATAAAAATAAAAGTAGTTAATAATAAGAATTAGGATCGGGTAATTTGAAACTACATGTGTAAAACATTTTTCACTGAAACATTTCATCCCGTTGACGATATCATTCCTGCGATATAAACTCTCCTTTCCTTATTATTCAAACTTATTCAATCCTGAATTATTCATAAGTTTTTAGTAAATATAATCTATTCGGTTGGAAGCTGAAGATTTGCGTTTTCATGCGAAGTTCGCAGCGAACTATCATCAAAAACGCATTTAAATATAAAAATTAATTTGTAATACCTGGAATTGAGAATCTATGTATTACAAATAATCAGAGTAGGTAGGTATATAGTATGAACTTGGAAGGTTCTATGCGACATTTGAAGCCTTTAAATGAAACACTAATTAAAGACTTGATAGTATTCATATTAGATCCCACTACAGATTAAATTATCTGAACTATTTAATGTAAAAAAATTCTTTACTTCTAGGATCCAGCTTTTTTTTGTTTAAACGAAGCAAAAAGTTTGAAGCCGTATAATTTTGATGTAATTTTATGAATTCTGATAGAATACAAATGATTATTAGACATTTCTTGAATCGTAATTATTTATCCATATTCATTTGCAAGATTCCTGGAGATCATGCCGTGATGTTAAAATTTACCCTCTCTAGACGTAGATAAATTTCAAAATCCAGGGGTACATCCCGCGTCTGAAGCAATACACCTCGTACAAGAGCCCGTATTCTTACCATTGAGCGACCACCACCCGCTCCGCAATCTATACAAACGGCACACCGTTTTATACAAACGAATATAATCAAATACCTCACTAATTTATATCCGACCGCTCATTTATTCCGGGGCAACTAATCTAAATTCATTAGCGGGCCTTGTTGTCTAAATATTTGAATAATTTGATTTCTCTTTGTCGAATAACTGTGAGGGTGAAGGCATAATTAGAGAGACACTGCGAGAGGACTCTGAGCTACAAAACGACTTGCCTCCTCAAACGTCGTAATTGGAGGGAGTGAGAATTTTTTTTTTTACTAGAGAAAAAATATTCGGGTTATTGTAACTTCCTTCTAATATTATAAACGCGAAAGTCTATGGGATGGAAGTACATATGCGTCTTACACTTTCACGCAAAAACCGCTGAACGTATTGAAATAAAATTGGAAAGTAACTAACTAAACTTCACGCCACTTCCCTAGCAGGGTAGACAAAGAGAACCGAACGCCATATAGCACGATCCTTACACACCTCACTCGCCTCTTCAACATTTATGATCCTTTTCGTACAAGCTTTACGGTTTTTATGACTTCTAACATCACCTTCTGTTAATTCACGACCAATCTGGTCGTGGTAGGTGAGCCTGGGCCTTCCGCGGCTCCTACATCCATCCACTTTCACATTGTATATCTGTTTAGTCAATATTGCGTCATCCATTCTTTCCACATGTCCGGACCACCGCAGCATGCCTTTTCTTACCTTGACTCTGACGCTGTCTTTCAGACCGACTCTTTTTCTTACATCATCATTCCGAAAGTAGGTATATATGTAGTTAATTGATATATAGATTTTGCGGGAAGCAGGACAACCCCGTGTGTTTATTTATTTACCAGGTTAATTATAATTGACAATTCGACCAAGTAAAAATTCAACATCATTCAATATTTTATGCATAAAACAGGGAATGATTCTAAAATTATTTATGTTGCACTTTATTTGTACTTGATTTATTTTATCTGAAATGTTGATTAATTATTATTTTATATTTTACCCTATATACGTTAAAAGTTCACATTATATTTTTCATGTATATAGCGTATCTTTATAAAAAATACAATGCTGTAGCCACCCCACCATCATTATCATCTTCCTAGCGTTATGTCCCGTGTTTAGACGGGGTCCGCTTAGACCATGATCCAGGATTTAACGAGTCTGGTTATCATAGTGAAGCGACTGCCGATCTGACCTTCGTAACCCTAAGAAAGGGGAACCAGACAATTTTTGGATCATGGTTACAAATCCAAAGTTGTTTGAATTTGCAGGTTTCATCACGATGTTTTCCTTCACCGTCGAGCTAGTGGTATAAATACGTACATAGATTTGAAAAATCCAGAGGTACGTGCCCGGGTTTGAACCCGCACTCCTCGGTTAAGAGGCGAGGGTCCTTACCATTGAGCTACCACCGCTCTATCGGGGTGGTGTAACCACCCCACCGTATAGGCTTACAAATCTTAAAAAAACCGTTTTCACACCTAACTTAATATAACATAACACACAAAATAATAATAAAACTCCATCGCACTACCAGTTTTCGTAGCTCCTCGTGGTCAATCTATTCGTCAGAGGGTTAGAACTTATTGTTGACAGAAGTGGCCGCGGTCCGACCGACCTAGCCCCTACCCCGAAAACACCCTTTAGTTTGCGCTAACTTCGATCTGGTTACAAATGCTTTGAAAGTAAAATGTTTTGCTTGGTTTACTAAAGTTATATACATATTGCTAAAGTTTTCAGAGAATTATTAAGTAATTGTTCATCTTTTTTATCACCATCACCAAATATTATCAACAACAACATTTCTCGTCTTATAATCATTATCAAACTCGTAATTATGAGAATTTATAGATTATTTTATCTTAATTATTAGGTAATAGCGTATGTGTATGTATACCTATGTATGTGTAAATTTAAAATCAAATTCAAAATATCTATTGCATGTCACATATTAATTACAGGAGGTACATAGTAAATAGGTAATATTACATGTGACGGTCTGCTGTTGCCCTTGCAGGGCGTCACATGTAATCAAATGCAAAAAAGTTTAAACTAAAGTTATGGTAACTTAATATTCTATTAAGTAACTTAAATTAATTTTAACTCTTCTTAGGTATTCATTACAGTCTAAAACTTTAACATTAAAATTTCTTCAAAGTAATCTTGAAGCAGACTGTTACATCATTTGAAGACCAACTATGAACTATCTCGGCTTGCGCACATATTTAATATAGCGACGATATAAATAAATGAATATCAGACTACATCTCATACGTTGATCTGACTCCAAAGTAATTAGGTTAAGCACTTGTGTTACAGATATCAGAATTAACAGTGGTATTACAAATATATATTGAAATATATAATAGATATAATATGAACGCTCAGACATCGAAACAAATACAAGTATTCATCACACGAATGTTTGTCCTGGGTGGGGATCGAACCCACAACTCTTGGCGCATGGGGCAGGGTCACTACCGAATGCGCCAGCGAGCCATATGTTTATTTTAACGACCTGTCCATATAGATATCTGTATATAGCAACACAAAACAGCCAAGACTGTAGGTCTAATAAAAAGTAAACAAATGACGTTGATTAACTTACTAACATAATGACGTCACGCCATTCATTCTCGTACAAGGCGAGATTTTTAAATTTTGGCTCCGTATTTAGCCATGAACAACCATATCTAACTCATATAAAAGGCAGGAATCGGTAATACCATTTCTCTCCCACTTCCTATCTTAAAATATCACACCAGTAGTGTAAGGAACGCCTCCCATCGTGAAATACAAAGAGCAAGCCTTTATCTCCCAGGGCATCCCTTATTGGGGTCCCTTGAACATGTTGAGGAACCTTTAGAGAGTTAAATTGCTTGGCAAGATACAGACATTCGCTACTTGACTCAAATATTTGTTTATTCCGTAAGATGGATACTCTAAAAATAACAAAGATACGGCGCTTCAAACACCTTGCGCTTTTACGTCACTTCATCTTCTTCCTAGCGTTATGTCCCGTGCTTAGACGGGGTCCGCTTAGACCATGATCCAGGAGACTCGCTACATCTGGTAATTATATTGAAGCGACTGCCGATCTGACCTTCGTAACCCTGCGATAGGGGAACCAGACAATTTTTGCATCATGGTTACAAATCCAAAGTTGTTTGAATTGATGTTTACCCTCATCGCCGAGCTAGTGGTATAAATACGTACATAGATTTGAAAAATCCAGAGGTACGTGCCGGGTTTGAACCCGCACTCCTCGGTTAAGAGGCGCGTGTCCTTACCATTGAGCTACCACCGCTCCGGCGCTTTAACGTCACTTGTTCATTTCATCACGCTACAATCAATAAGAGCAGAGTATTTAAGGGAAATGTTAGGAAAACGGGAGAAGTTACTCCATTTTTTTAGCATCCGTCGCGTGTGCAGCCTTAATGGTTAAAGTTACATAGAAATCATGTATGACGGAAATAGTCTTTATAATATTAACCATAAACGCGGGAGACACCGCTGGCACAGCTAGTTTGTCATAAAGTTGTATATTTTTTTAAGTAAGTAATGTATTTTCGTTTTTTTAAACGCTCCGACATCGATACCAAACACCTATATTGTGTATTTTGATATTTGTAACGGAACACATTGTTCTGCGTTCGCTTCACCCTTAACCAATTTCTTGAGCAAAAATATCGCAGTACAAGGGTGTCATAATACTTTCCTTGCGGCATTCCCGGGGGACCGAAAGAGTATTGCACTAGTGCGGGTGTGCCCTGATCTCTCCAGGACGGACACGTATTGTGACGGGAATTCGGTAGTCTTCGTTATGGAGTAAGATAAACAAACTTTGCTTATGATGTCTTAGGACATTTTTATAAGGTAGGTACTAGTAGCGGTTTCGCCAGCGGTTATGGTTAATGTTATATAGCCTATAGCCTTCCTCGATAAATGAGCTATATATATAACACTGAAATATTTTTTCAAATCGGATCAGTGGGGTCTAAGATTGCTAACAAAGAAACTAACTCTTCACCTTTATAATATGTATTAGTAAGTATAGATTAAGTACTCTAGACCAACAAGCACGTATAAAAAGATTTAGTTCATTTTGATAACGTAGACTGCTTCTAGAACATTCGTCCTTATAAATTTAGAAAATCACTATTTTACACTCGGACTAGTAAAAAAGAAGGACTCTGCGCTGTCATACTACAGAGTGAAGCCACGTTAATGCATGTGTGAGTGAGATTCATAAGGATAACAGATATCGGAAATCTGTCATTTGGAGCGCTTATTTCAATGTGCGACGTAAGTTTATATTATATTCCCTCATCGCTGGTAGCTACAAATCCGTTACATTTAACAGTCTAAAATTACTTGCTCAGGTTTGAACTCCCGCCTCACTTGTGAAGCTAGCTCTTACCTATTCAACTACATCGTGGTTTGTGTCTCAAACATTATACTGTTAATAATAGATGGTCATGTAGTAAGTCCAGCGGTGATTTAAAATGCTGCCTTGTAGTCAAGTCAAGTCCCCAAGCTGTCCGTAGAAGCTATAACCCTGATATATGACTAGCTCGCGTTATATCTCAGGCTTACACATGTATAAGGTATGTGCTGAGAATTGTTCAAAAAGCTCTTTTTATAATTTACTAACCGTGCCGAGGTTTCGCCTGCGTTTATGGTTAATGTTATATAGTATATAGCTTTCCTCGATAAATGGGCTATTTAACACTGATAGATGTTTTCAAAACGGACCAGGTTCCTGAGATTAGCGCGTTCAAGCAAATAAAAGCAAATAAAGAAACAAACTCTTCAGCTTTATAATATTAAGTATAGATTTTAGTGCTGTAAACGAGTTACATTGTATAAATAGCCAAAATAAATAAATTAGAGCCATGCGCAATGCTGGTTGACAGATTGATTTGAGATTGAGATTGACAGGCCTGTTGGTCGAGTGGTCAGAGACCCTGGCCACGAAAACAAAGGTAGCGAGTAACAATTCTGTTGAGAGCAAATATTTTTGTGTTATCAACATGGGCACATGTACTCGAATTATGGATGTTACAAACATATTTAAATATGTCTGCATGGCAGCTTTTGCTTCCTTCTAGTGCCAGGGGGAACGATTTAAGTGAATTTTATTGTCAATTGTTGTTGATAAATGTGTTATCTGAAAATAAGGGCGTGCCCAACTTTTTGTATTACGGCCACCTACGGCTCGCGTGCCAATGGTTCGCCATCACTGGTCTAGGGGGTGCAATACAATATTTTTTTGGTCCAGAGGGGGTGGGCAAAATTATTGATAAGTTCTTATAGCATATAGGCCAGCTGGGTGCTTAGCCAATGCGCGCTAGAGATTCCATAACGAACTTCGCTAACGCTCGTATCGCGCCACAAACTTGTTTACTAAGAACTCATAGTGCGGAACTCGAAGTTAGTTCCCGATTTTTCCACCCGAATAAATCTGTGGCGCGATACGAGCGTTAGCGAAGTTCGTTATGGAATCGCTAGCGCGCATTTGGCTAAGCTTTCAGGTACTTTAGCACAAGAGGGGCAGCTGCCTTCTTCCCCGGCCTCCTCTTGCGTACCCCCATGTATGTCTATCCGTTAACAAGTGTCCATTACACAAGCATACATGCTCACTTTGGAACTAAGGAATCGGCGTGTCAGTCCAGAGAATTCACTTTTTTTTTCTTGACTGACTCACCAATTTCCTAGTTCCAAACAAAGCTGGATACTAGGCGAACGGATAGACATACTTAAATACGTTAATAAACATCCATGGGTCGAGTTCAAATGTCCATGTTCATCACACGAAATATTTGCCCCTAGCGGGATTCGAACTCGCGACCATTGGTTTCGTGGCCAGCGTCTCTGACCACTATATCAACGAGCCAGTCAAATCCGATATTTATTTTAAAATGTCCGATATTTATTAATCTTTACATATAAATCTACCTGATTTCAACTTATATTCATCACCACAAAAACGTATGTATGTCGTACCTACTTTTAAAACCTAAAGCCCTCAAGTTTGAAGCGATATATCCCAGGTGGGCCGCAGTCAGCGTTTCGCTGAAGTGTTATGGGATAGTGCGTGAAGATTGATGTTGCTACGTGGCATTTCCGAATGTACGACCAACCCGTTTAGCGACAAGGCTTTTAAAAATACTTTTAGTAAATTCATATTTTTAATGAGAGCGGTGGTAGGTCAATGGTATGGACACGCGCCTCTTAACCGAGGAGTGCGGGTTCAAACCCGGGCACGTACCTCTTTATTTTTCAAGTCTATGTACGTATTTATATCACTAGCTCGACGGTGAAGGAAAAAATCGTGATGAAACCTGCAAATTCAAAGCAACTTTGGATTTGTAACCATGATCCAAAAATTGTCTGGTGCCCCTATCATAGGGTTACGAAAGTCAGATCGGTAGTCGCTTCAATGTAATTACCAGTCTCGCTAAATCCTGGATCATGGTCTAAGCGGACCCCGTCTAAACACGGGACATAACGCTAGGAAGATGATGATATTCTTAATGCCTCTTATTAAGAATAGTTAAAAAACATGGAGGGCGACAATTTTTTTTTTTCTATCTGTGATCCGTTTGCGACATTTTAAAATGTAATTAGCGTTTTTTTCACATGCCAAAAATGATAGTTTTAGCAGTAGTACAAATAACAACGTTAATAGAAAAACTATAGTAGCGCACGAAATGTATACAAAAAAAATTGGTTCCTTGTGAAATCTTTTACGTTCTCCTTTAGGGATCTATCAAACCCTATTCCCTTTCCCAAATGTTATTTTTGTAAGAAAATTAAATAAGATAAAGTCTCCAATGTAACAAACAAACATTAGTTGTGTATATATATAAATTTACTCACAATTTCCCTTCTAACCAATCCCAGTTGTATTGCATGCAAATTTTTTTTAATAAGTCCTATAATTTGGTTTACAACAAAATAACTGTTACAATACATTTGAGGATTGTCTATGGTGCGTTATATAAATTAAATAGTAGTTTATGTATGTGTATAAGTACATAAACATCGTAAACACTTAAAGTAGAATTATTTCACCAAGTGTACGTTAAAGAACACTTGGTACATTTCAGCAAGAAAACTGTTCAAACTGCCAATTTCAATACGTAGGTACACTCCGACCAATGTCGAACTTACTACCAAATCCGCCACTATCGGCCCCTGTAACTTGTTAAGAGTTTTCGCCAAACTCTTTTAAATCCCGCGTCGTGAGAGCAAATGGCATAGAAATAACGGTGCAGTGTTGCCAGCTGCACGATTGAAAACTACCCAATTACATATTATAAACCAAATAACGACCCGCCCCAACTTCATACGATGAGAAAATAGGAATATAAAATCTTCCTACTGAATCACTCTATCTTATGGTGTATTTAAACGAACAGACGACTTTTGAGGAGTAAAGATCAGCTTAGAAATTTCGTTTAAGACCCGGTTGCTCAACCCCAGGTCGGCAAGCCAATTTCAAAATGTCAGAATATTGCTTTTTGTTGCACGAGTCTTACAAAACGTATTTAAACTTTAATTAACATTTCACAAGTTATCACATTTACACCTATGCTACCTATATTTATACAGATAAATATTTATATCACTTAGGGCTGATTTTTCCAGTGAAATTTAAATTAACAATCGAATAAATCACAATCCGAATGATTGTAAAATGTCATTGCCAGTTTCTTAAGTAAAATACCGTATGACATCCGTAAATTGGTAACTTTATTAGTCAATTAATTCTTATCGGACCATTAAAAACCGGCCGTAAAAACTACTCAAAAATAAATAGTTATTTTAAGAGGAAAGAAAACCTTTCCTAAAAGCAAACTACCAGTTATCATGTCAAATCACAATACTGGCCACACCACCGGGAGCGAAGAGCGACGATTTTATCTCAAAATGTTGTGATTTTTCTTCGAAAACGGTTTTATTATAAGGTGAATAAACACAGCGTCTGGACGAGCTCCGGTCTGTTATCAGATATATATACTCGTATAACATATATATGTTTTGTGAAAACTGCGACAATCTGCCCTCTTTCGCGAATAACAGTTATTATTTCCCAACCTACGCACAAAATGGACCTATTGATATTATTTTTCGTCCTGAGTTTATTTGAGGTATTTTTCCAAGACTCTGTGTTTACCGAGGCTCGTTATTACAAACCAAGTGCCGTCTGATACGCGCCTTTTATCAGCGCTAGTTAAGGAACTTCTGACAGGCCCGTTAGTCGAGTGGTCAGACACTTTGACCACGAAACCAAGGGTCGCGGCTTCGAATCCCGCTAGGTGCAAATGTTTGGTGTGATGAACATGAACATTTGTGATCGAGTCATGGATGTTTATATATATCTTTAAGTATGACTTAGTTCACCTAGTATCTATAGCACAAGCTTAAAAGCTTAGTTTGGAACTAGGGAATTGGTGTATCAGTCTGGGGAATTTATTATTATAACTTCTATTGTGTTTTTGAGACTTGGTTTCTAATCAAGTTATATTGTAATTATCATGATGAGTAAGTTAGACCTCTTAACATTGCAGAGACTGATAATACTATACAGTTATATACATATCACGCCACGCCCGCAATCCCCGAAGGGGTAAGAGTCTAAGATTCTCAGATTACTCTAATCTGAGCTAAGAACCACATTACGCCTAAAATAAAATTGAGTTCATTTAAATGTAACTCATATATATGAAGTGAAATGGGACTAGCTGAACCCTGCCTAAAAACGGGACAAGATTAAGACTCAACAACAATTTAGCAATTACTTTTATGACCTGACTATCGTGTATAAATGGTTCGATGGCGCATTCGGTAGTGACCCTACCCCATGTACTAAGAGTTCTGGGTTCGATTCTTGCCCCGAACAAATATTCGTGTGATGAATTGTTTTGTTTTGTGTATCTAGTTGTCAGGACTTTCTAAAGTAATTAAAACTAGATACATAAGCGATCTGGTCGTGGTAGGTGAGCCTGGGCCTTTCGCGGCTCCAACATCCTTCCACTATCGCATTTATATCTGTTCAGTCAATATTTCGTAATCCATTCTTTCTACATGTCCGAACCACCGGAGTATGCCTCTTCTTACGAGTATCTTGACTCCAACTCTGTCTTTCAGACCGACTCTCTTTCTTACATCATCATTCCGAACGAAGTCTGTGAGCGATACACCGCAGATTTTCCGCATCTAAAGTAATTAGAAAGTCCTGACAAATAGATACATAAGCGACACACTCATCTTAGTCACATAGGTAAATAATCCTCTGTCTTAGTCGCGACTCAGATCTGGACATATTATGTAAGTGGCCATCCTACGATGCCCAGATGTTTTTCGCCCATAAATGCCGGCGCGTAGGCAATATCTTACACATCGCGTGGACACGTTAGCTTTGCTGGTATTTATGTGTGCTGACGTAATTAATCGTCAAGTGGGAACTGTGGGAGCTCATACATATTGTCTCTTATATCAGAGTATATACATACATTGATCTGGCTCCGAGGTAAGTAGCCAAATCGACAACGGTAAATAAATATCCGACATCCGACAACATCACATACATTGATCTGACTCCGAGCTAAGTAGCTTAAGCACTGGTGTTACAGATATCAGAAACAACAGTTGTATTCCAAAAATATACTTAAATATTGGATATTAACACCCAGACACAGAACAAACATAAGTATTCATCACACGAATGTTTGTCCTGGGTGGGGATCTAACCCACAACTCTTGGCGCATATGGCAGGGTCACTACCGAATGCGCCATCGAGACAGTCAAAATAAATTGAAATATAATGTACTTAAATTAAAAGAAAATATATATATATTTTTTGTCAATGTGAGCATACTTGATTTTAAAGATGCGATGCAGCAATAATTGCTTTTTAAATCATTGGTTGGCAGCGTTAAAAAACTATCGATACTATATACATATAGTATTGCACTAACAGAGAGATCGATACTATCGATACTATTGCTGTCCTATCGATCGTATAATGATTTGGCCGTTAAACTATCGATTGCAAAACTATCGATTTTTCGGCAACACTAACTCCAAGAAATCAGTTGCCGTATGTAAGTATATACGTAAAATCAACATCTGTGTTAAAATTACTTAGACATAAAAACACACGTATCGCGTTTACAAACCTGATGCGTCACAGATTCTGAGCCGTCATCTTTAACAAATTCGAAAATGAAACCTGAAAAATTAAACGCCTACGCAAAATATTGGCTTGAACAAACATTTTCATATATTCACGCAACCTGCAAAACATGCGATTTTGAACTCTGTAACTGCATGTTAGGAACTAAATTTCGTACACCGGCTTAATGTTGAATACTACGCCTACGCGATGAAATAAGATTAAACCATGTTGCGTCCCAGGACTAACTCCGGGTGACAAATATCTTAGCTTATGTCACGCGGTCTGACATTGTCACGGCATACGCAGTGTTTGACTTTGTACAGTCGGCTACAGAAGAGCTTGAACATCGTAACGGAATGAATATAATATGATCGGTACTTATTGGTTCAAATTCGAGCTTGTATATCACGATTTAAAACACTAGGACGCATAGATTCATAAAGTTTCATCTTTTCATACCTTTTGAAATTAGAAAGGTGAATATTTTTAAATTCAGCGCTAGATGATGTTTTTAGAGTCTATATAAATATAAAAAACGGATTTATACAGTAGATACGATAATAGCACCTACTATATAAATTCAGTGATAATAGAACCCGCTTGATTTGACAAGTGGCGTAAATTTTAGTTTAGATTTTAGTTTTAATTTAGAACTCGCTTGATTTGACAACTGACGTATGAATTATCGACAAATGACGTGACACGTTTATTTTTTGCCATCTTTATACCTGGCTGTGTAAACGCTTTCACAAACATATCACTTAGAATTACATTTTTGATACACGTGCCGTATTTACACAGCAGATTTATACCTAACAACGACATAAGATAAAACGATGTTTATGTTTCGGACTAATTTACGTGACAAATTCACAATATAGCTTTTTGTTTTGTTTACCTTGCCTTAACTCTTATCAATGTCAAATAATAAGTAATGCATTATCAATAAAACATGGACGTTTGTGTTTTGTTAATGTTTGGTATATCCCAAAAACTATTAACACGAAAGCGTCATTCGAGTCCAAAATACCATAAAATCCTAGCAAGATCCGAGACTAGAGTATGTCAATATTTTATTCTACATCATATCACAGCCCATTTAAACAAACATGACACAAATTTTAACACCACTATTGGCGGTAATCTTGTGAATTATCCTACGTTTATCGTAAAATTTTTACTACGTAATATATATATTTTTTAATAATATTTTTTTCAGACTGACACACCAATTCCCTAGTTTCAAACTAAGCTTGTGCTATGGATACTAGGCGAACGGATAGAAATACTTAAATACGTTTATAAACATCCATGACTCGAGTACAAATGTCCGTGTTTATCGCACGAAACCTAGCGGGATTCGAACCCGCGACCCTTGGTTTCATGGCCAGGGTCTCTGACCACACGACCAACGGGCCTGTCGAGAACATAATAGTATTAAAATAAATCGACCATGTTTTCCGACAAACTACCCTCCACTGAATCCATACACGCTATTATTGACATCGTCGTGTCACGCACATTGATACTAATCGCAACTTAATCTTAACAATCGGGTGAAGCCAATTACATACACTTGACTAGTCATAGAACAAAGGGAATGAAAACTTTTGTCACGCTACCTGGCCCAAACTACTATTTGTAGTCATTTAATGTAACAATTCCGCCAATCACAAAACGACTAGAGTAACAACCCGACAACTGTTTTTGGCAACAAAGACCTGTCATACTGACCTAGGACTATTAAAATAAAACCCTTTCTCAAACCTCTGCTTTGATGTCCAAATCTTCAAACAGATAAATGATTTTGCGAGCTAAATGTAATAAATAGGTATTAGGCATCGGAATAACTATTACCTTCACATACATCTTAAGCTGACAGCGATGTATTTGTGTATTTTAGTAATAAATACTTTTGTAACGTAGATTCTTATTTATATCGACCATGCCTTGCCTACTCTTTAAATGATGCTTGCCCTTTATTGTGATTATACTTACCTAACTTCATAACTGTGTTTTTATACGTACCTGTATTAAATGTATTATTTGAATGTTTAAAATATTATTAGTTTGTTAGCATAAAAAGAAAAACCATTATAACGAAAATGTGACAGTGACCTTCTTCACGATGCCTTTCTAACTGCCACATTGCCGATTCTAACAGGCCTCCCAAATTTTTACTTCTTTATAACCACGACCACTCTTGTAAAAGTAGAACAAATAAGAATAAATAAGATAAATTGGCTACATCCTTAACATTTTAACACGACTCCCGTCTCCAAACATGGTAGGCTGAGGAGCATTGTATATACGGCCCGGCGAGAAACTGCGTGACAAATGTTTGACCTCGGAGTGTTATATCACGTTGGTCGTAGCTGTCAGTGTATATGCCCGGAACTTGTACTCGCACATAAATTAAATTTGATTATCTTATGCAGCTTCTTACATTAAAAGGAACTTTGTTTGATTATTATCATAATTATGTGCAAATTATGTTAATTATGCAAATTATGTGCAAAAAGAATTATACGGGAAAGTCAAAAACGAAAAAAGTAATGGCCGAAATAGTGAAAAAAATATATATTTTGTTCTGAATTTGTGATTTTGTCGCACGATATTTTCGATACGAAGAATTATATCAAAAATTTGAGAAACAGTCCTCTGGACAATTTAGTTAGCTACTATTTGAGCCTAAAACAGAGACGATCAGGTTCTGTAGTCTAACCTTTTTGAAAAAGGTTTAAAATGTAAAATTCCGTAGATTCATCACCAATGTGCTCGTAAGTCGTGTGAGTGAGGCACGAAAGCTGTGATTTCTTTTTCTTTTGACCAGTTCACCACTTGTGTACATTGTAAGTATAGGTCCTCCTCCTCGCGTCGTGTTCCTCATTCCTGAGGGTCGTGACTCCCCCGCAGAATCACCTTCTCTCTGAACATTCTCTTCCAGTTGTTCCGGTCTTTAGCTCCGTGGAGAGCCCTGTGAAGCATGGTGTTTAAAGATGATCTGATTTGATCTGACCATCGTGTGGGGCTGCGCCCTCTTGGTCGCTTGCCCTCAGCTTTGCTAGTCACTATCAGCTGTTCAAGGTTGTGACCGTCTTTTCGGACGATGTGGCCGAAGAACTCCAATATTCTGCGGAGACAGATAAATAAGATAGTAAGTATAGGTAGACAATACTATACAAAGAGAAAGTGCAAACGTTGGTTTCTCATTTCTGTCCCAAAAAAAAATCAAAGATAGATCAATAAATCAATGCGTCATTTCCATACCTAATATCACGACTAAAGTACACATTTCAAATGTTTCGTTTCACCGGTAAAGAATTAGGGGAAAAATTCGCAACTGCTCAGTATTCAGGGACACAGCTTGGGGGGAGGGGAAGGTAGTAAAAAACGGTACGAACTCCGATATAATTAGAGCAAACGGCACCTTTTCAATTGGCCGGCGAGTTGGTGGAGTCGGGTCTTGATTTTATAACGACAGCCGTTCGGTTCCCGTTCTTATCTAAGAGTGAGGTACGGTGTGAAAAAATAAAAAGTATCATTAATTTTTCTACCATCGGTAGGATTTTATTACTTTGGCAACACCTTGACATATGTATATTTACTAAGTACATCATAAGACCAGCGGTACCCAATTCTTCAAAATCAGTTTCTAGAGACAATGATTCCAAACGGTGTATATTGAAAATATTGAAATGTATAAAAAAAAACCTCCTTCGGTTTTTTCGTCGGTTAAAAATGAATAATGTTACACCTGACTTTCTAAACTTCAAATTCGAAAAATCATCTGTTTTTATTTATTCGAGGTTACGCACTTACGACGGGAAAATTCAAACCTTTGAGGTCACATTTTCTCAGGAATGCCTATATTAAATGTTTTCTGAAACAAACTTGCCATAAATTCTACCTGCTGTATTTTCATGCCTAATTAAGTGTGCATAATACAAAAACCTATCGTAACTCGTTGATGTTTCGACCTAAAGAACTAAAGACTTCAACTACCTATATTTTTTACTTAACTTGGACTATTTGAATATCAGACCGTACTTGATTGGAAAGTTATTTTTACGAAACCCCAAGTTAAACCTTACAATTTTAATGCCCTAATTGCTTCCTACCTTCAAGTTTCACCACTCCTTCAGGACGGCGCCGAATGCAATCGCAAATATACAATCGCATAAAATACTTCGTCCTTTCGAAATTACTTGCATTATTGCAGAGGAGTTAGGTATATTTTACTGGTTTAATATACGCACAATACTATGCTTTTTTAACATAAATGATTTATGAACGAGTTAAGCTAAATAGTCTGTTTGTTATAAACTATTACTGTTAACTTTGATTTTAAGATTATTTTTAGTACCTATATGCGAAACCTCTTACGTACTTATTTAACCATTATTCTAAGGAACTAATTTAATAGACTTTAGAAACTGAGCAAATATTTTCTTTTTAATTTTTATACAAAATAGACAATCAACTGATTTTTTTTTTTAAGGAAAGTAAAAAAAAAGTGTTTGCTGATTTCCTAAAATCCCTTAAATTAATTCCTTAGAATAATGAGTAAAATAAGTAAGTAACAGCTTTCACATTTACTAAAAAAATCCTTGTTTATTTGTTTGCAATGGGTTAACTGACAGAATACTTCACTGGTAATATAGAATTAAAATCCTTGATTTCAGTAAACTGAATAATAAAGTAGATTCTGAGTTAGATATTGAGAATTTTAGATTTTTCACAACTAATAACTCATTTTACAGATGCCTTCATTAATCCATTAAAGATATCTAAGTGTGTAAATATTACTGATGTAGCCCTGTCGTCTGGCTAGAACAAAGATTATTTATTTCTTCGTTTTGCTTTAGGTACTTATCATTCAAAGATGTCTCATCAAACCTAAATAATATCTTTCTGGCTTTAGAAGTATATTTAACCTACACAAAAGGTTCAATTATCGTATCGTATCGACTTATCGTCGCTTCTGTTCTGGGTCAAACCGCGGGGTGCTGCTTTTTCCTTTATAAACTGAATAATACAATAATACAAAAATGACGTTATGATTTTCATACAATTCAACATGTTTTAAAGGTCTACTAAAAAGTTTAGCATTTTGAGTAACGCGATGTTAGAACTTCAGCAACGATCGATGATATATCGTTTCCACATTGTAACACCTAATACCAGCAATCCATCCTGAATTTTACACGGCCATCAAAAAGTGATAAAAACCTGACACTTGACAAATTACACGAAGCAAGCCCATTAACAGCAATATCCGATTTCCAAGGCTGCTTAGCCACAGGATCAAGGGCAGTGTAACTAGTCCACCGCTAATCAATCGAATGGCGCAAAAAGGGCGATTACTCAGTCCAGCTCTTCGTGATGAACAATGGGCCTTAATTGCTGACGTCTGACATTAACAAAATTTGCACGCACCTCCCTTTTGGGGTATGGAACGAGTGACGACTTAATAGAGACGTGCCATCTGGCTTATTTTCTCTTGATGGTGGTAAAATGCCAAGGTCCAGAGCAAGCTCTAGAGTTGGTTAGAGTCCAAGGTGGAAATGTGAAAACGATCCCTTGGATGCCTTATTGAAAGGCGAGAACAGTACATCCATGAGTTTTTAGTAGGTATGCCCTTGAAAGAGGCCGACATAAGCAGGGTGGTCACTGCTCTACGCGGGGTGGGTACTCGTAACAAGTTTTCCCAGGGCAAAAAAATAGGTGTTGATTTAGATACTTTAACTTTTATATAATCTTATAGGTATACTTTAAGCTATAGACGTGTTATAAATATCGTGTTGATATAGCACAGAGTCCGAAGCAAGTAACCAAAACCTATGCTTTAAGAAAGTCAACGAAGAAACCGGTTAATGATGATATGTAACCTTTTTGTAATAAGTGCTGGCTGAAAATATGGCATAATACTGTTTTAAAAAAAAATTAAGAATAGAAAATATGGTGTAAAAAGGCGGGAATTGTAACAATAAAATTGTAATCGGTGACAAATAAATCTTAAAAAAATAAAAGTACGCGGTTTTACTTAGTGCACAAGTATTTCGCGGCGGTAAAAACTTTAACAGAACCACAAACATACCTATTTCTTTAAATAATAACATTTGGGTATTAGTACATAAAATCTTAACTTAAGTAATGAAGATAAACTTATAGGCTATATTTGTCTAGGACTTAAAAATAATCTACCACTATGTTTCGTACGTCTCATAGCACGTCGTAATGGTGTCTAGTGATGTATTGGGTATTGAGAGTTTGAGACACAACACTTAGCTAATGTTCCATTTAACCCAACTAAATTTTTGACTAAAAGCGGTTAAAACAGCTGATCGGAGGGACAGGATAACGTCCATTCCCCATCCCCATATGTTTTTCACTCGAACTTGTTCAGAACCAGCCTAAGGTGAAGATCTTCAAACTTAGGCCAAGACTCACATCACAATGGCCGGTTTAACGGGAAATTAACAGCGCCATTGTTTACGGGTACCATTGTAAACATGCCTTTGGTTGGCGTTTTGACATGAAATATGCGTCCAATAAGAAAACATGACATCGCAGCCAAAATATTATATTACTTTAAATACCATCTTGTAGTTAAATACATAGACTATCAAATCGGACAATTTCTAAATAATTTCGCGGGTTCGAATCCCGCTAGGGGCAAATATTTCGTGTGATGAACATGGCCATTTGTACTCGAGTCATGGATGTTTATAAACGTATTTAAGTATGTCTATCCGTTCGCCTAGTATCCATAGTACAAGCATAAGCTAAGTTTGGAACTAGGGAATTGGTGTGTCAGTCTGGACAATTTATTTATTATTTATTAAAATTTCAATACGAAAGATTGGTCGTGTATTAACAAAAGGTAATGTTAGGAGTCATAAAAACCGTAGAGCTTGTATGAAAAGGATTATGAATGTTGAAGAGGCGAGTGAGGTGTGTAAGGATCGTGCCATATGGCGTTCGGTTCTCTCTGCCTACCCCGCTAGGGAAGTGGCGTGAAATTTAGTTAGTTAGTTAGTTATTAAAATTTCAATATTGAAATAAACAGCCACAAAATCTTGGTCCGACCCGGGATTTTACGTGTATATCATTATTAAGACGTTGTAAAAAGTACACCATTACACCAGCCTATTTTATTCCCCATGTGTCATAATGTTCTTCTACACAGAAGGTACTTTATATTATTTCCTTTAACCCTTACTTACAGTGAGTATGCCAACTTCTGTCGTAAAAACTTCCGAACATTTGTAGTATTACTTAGAATTTGCACCAAGACCAATAGGGATGAATACTGGGTCAAAAAACTATAATTCTACTTAGTCCGTCAGTTAGATTATACAAAATACAAGACATATTTTTTGCATTATCAAGTTACAAAAAATGACTAAGATGCGTCACTATTTAGTAAAAATTATACCTAAGTGTGACTTCACGCGCAACCTGAATGCACTGTATTTTCGTTAGTGTTTCTTTGACAAATAAATTAAAAATACGTGTTTGATATTTTTTTATAATCTAACTGACGAAATTTTTTTAGTCGTCTAGCATTTTGCTAAGATTAGATTAGATTAGATTTTTATACACGTGTGTACTCCATAACAAGATCAATGCGACTACTCCACAAGTCCACACGAACTACGATTATACAACTCCAAGTTAATAACCTACCTCACAGCAAAAGTCGGCAAACGGCGAACTTCTTCAGCGCTGAACTTCAAATATTAACGCAGGCACGTTGCACGGTGATTAGACCAGATTGCTAACAATTCTCAACATATTGGGAGTTTAATTTTTACATCCAGGTAATTTGAGTTGCTAATATTTTTTGATTTAGAAATCTATGCCGCTAAAATTACCGGTGAACTCCAAGAAACGCTTATTATTTTCTAAAATAAGAGTGGCTTAGATATATCCTTGTATCACCATTGAACGTCCGTCAACTCATCAGGATATTGGGAGTTTAGGTTATATCATCCAGGTAATTGGAGTTGTTAACATTTTTTTATTTAAAATCGCTGAAAGTGAATAAGTAGTTCTAGAGTATAAGAATACTACAAATTAATTATTTTGACAGCCCCTTGATGCAATAGTTCGGGAATCGAACCCGCTCCGCATGCGTTCGACGAGACATAAGTTATTGATGGAAAAGGTATTTATCACGAGTCTGAGTATTTGTGGAGCCTTCGCTAATCCTAATAACGTGAGCTATGTGATATCATATTTGTTTTATTTATTTTATATTCTAGCAAATATAAGGCGCTCGTTCTTAACATACTTTTATTTTCTTTTACTATAACGATGGAATCCTTATATTTTCCAAATCCATATACCGATGTACCAATTTTTCCTTAAAGTTTAAGGTATGTATTCATATGACAGCCATTCGATTTTCTTTTTCAATTCGATAAAAAGTTTTAAGGCAGTTAAGTCGACTTTTTCATTTATTTGATTTTGAATCCTGATAAAGATTAAAAGATTAATTATTTCAAACTATGATTTATTTTTATTTGAATACTGGTAGTATTACGTTGTTGGGAAGGTATGACCTAGTTATTGCCTAGTGTGACAGTTGTGTCACGAGGTAGATATATGTATATGGGAGACAAGTAAAACACTTCAGAGCCGACCAACAACTAACTGTTTATTAAAACTCAATCATTACATATGCATTGCGCACACAGAAACAAACCGCACGCATCATCATTACTCACACATCTATTCTAGACCCCACAGTACTCCCCCCTTTTTTTTTTTTTTTTTTTAAAACACTGAATAAATTTTATACAAATAAGAAAAAAGTATTAATCTACGATGAATACAATGGAAATGTCTTTATTCTTAGCTGAATGTATTGTTAAACTATTTAACTTTACACATTTCTATAATTAACATTTCTTTAAAAAATGTTTACTTTATTCCATTCCCCGTAAATTATTAAAAATATATTCCCACATAAAATTCGTACACACAATAATACAATATCAATTTACAATATTACAATACCAGTTTGACCGTTTTAGACTACATGATGGCGTGGTTGCGCCTGTTGTGGCGCCACTTGGAGTGACGTCGTAGTATGCCACACGGCCATTTCCTTTTGCAACATCTTTCTCGTATCTTGTTTACACTTTTTGTACAACACAAAAGCTAAGTATACACTGCAGAGTAGTACGATGGCTATGGCTATCGTACCATACTTTTCCAGGTTTTGCTCAAATTGGGACGTAGTGGCACTATTTGCTCCGTTTTGGGCTATAATTACTTCCTCAGACTTTTTCTCCACACTGTATGATTTGCCCATTTTTACTTTGTATAACACAAGTATAAAGAGAGTTATTATATGTAGCTGTTACTGTCGTCAATTAGCCTAAAATTGTTAGTGTTACAATATTATTTATTAACTAGTTACAATGTTGCAATCTCGCTCTAGTACAATTGCTGCCTCAACGACTTGTTAGTGACCTTTGCACGTTCATGACGCTGCGTTAATTACATACTAGCTAAATCACCGGAGTTGCTTACTCAATTTTATTTAACATTAAAATATTATACAGTTATAATTATTATACAATCATTTTTTATGCATCCAGGAATCGAACCGGTTTTTTTACTGTTCTGCCCGATTTTGTTACTAAGTTACTTTTTAATACCTCATCCCGCTTTGGAACATTTTCCTCTATTAAATACGCTGGTTTTAATCTATCTATTGATACTGAAATTGCTCTGTCTTCTAACTGAATTTTAAATACTTTTTCTGATCTGTCTATTACTTTGTAAGGGCCTTCATAAGGGCTTACTAATGACGTTTTACTTCTATCGGTTCTCAAAAATACATGTGAACAATCTTTAAGGTCTGGATGTACAAAAAATGCTTGCGTATTATGAGACTTCACATTGACAGACTTATATTGTTTAATACTATCTCTTATGTTTTGTATTACCAAATGCGGATCGTCATAATATGAACTTTCTACAAAAAATTCCCCTGGCAATCGTAGTGACCGACCATAAACCATCTGCACGGCACTTACTCCTGAATCGGTTTTAATAGCTGCACGAAGTCCTAACATCACACTAGGGAGTTCGTGATACCAATTTTTGTTACCATTTAATCTTGCCATTAAGGATGCCTTCATACTTCTATGCCACCGCTCTATTGCTCCGTTACTTTGTGGATGATACGGGGTTGTCCTTATCTTCTGTATACCTAAATATGCCATTAAACTAGTAAATAACTTACTTTCAAATTGCCTGCCCTGGTCACTCGTTAGTTTAGCAGGGCAGCCAAATCTACTTATCCATTCCCTATAAATAACATCCGCTACGGTATCGGCCATAATATTTTTCAAAGGGTACGCTTCCGGCCAACCTGTACCTCGGTCCATAACTGTTAAGCAATACCTATAATCGTCTGACGTAATCGGAAGTGGCCCAACTAGATCAATGTGAATGTGATCAAATCTATCTGCCTGCGCATATATGCCATAGCTGGAAACGGTGTGCCTAGTTACCTTAGACTTCTGACAACTCAAACATGTTTTTGCCCAAAGATTTATATCTCTGTTCATTTTTGGCCACCAAAACTTTTCTTTGATCATCTGGCGCGATGTACGCAGTCCCGGATGACTAAGATTATGTATAGTACAAAGTGCAATTTTTCTAAACGATTCTGTTAAATAAGGTCTAGCATTTTTGTTCGATATTTCACAATAAATAGACTGATTGCAATTCGGAATTGAAATTTGTTTAAATTTGTATTGAGGTTTATTTAAAATGATTTGAAATTCCATATCTTTACTTTGTTCTTCTGCTAATTTTTCGTAATCTATTACACTTGAGGCACACTCAATAGTTTCTATGCGCGATAAGGCGTCCGCTACTACATTATCTTGCCCACACACATGTCGTATATCTGTTGTAAATTCACTAATAAAACTGAGTTGTCTAATGCGCCTTGGACTTTCTTTTTTGTTATTTTTATATATTTTAGAAAATGCAAATGTTAAGGGCTTGTGGTCTGTATAAATAATTAAGTTACCACCTTCAACTAAGCTTCGGAAATGTTCTACACCTAAAAATATAGCAAGTAACTCTCTGTCATAAGTACTATAATTTTGCTGTGTTTGTGTTAACTTTCTTGAGAAATAGCCTAATGGATTCCAGTTACCATCAACGTATTGTTGCAACACTGCTCCTACGCAGTTATTTGACGCGTCTGCAAAAAGTGCAAGTGGAACGTTGCTCGCCGGAAATGATAACGTAGCTGCATTTGCAAGTCCGTTTTTACATTCCAATAATGCTTTATCCGCATCTGGGGTCCAGTTTATCACTGTTTTGTCATTCTTTTTAGCTTTGTGAATGTATTTATTTAAAATATCTAAGTATTCTACTGCCTTCGGTAAATGAGTTCTGTAAAAGTTAAGCATGCCTAAAAATTTTCTTAACTCACAGACATTTTTCGGTTTCGGATAATCTTTAATTGCTTGTACTTTAGATTCTAGTGGCGTCATACCGTTTGTAGTAACTCTGTAGCCTAAAAACTCTATACTTGTAGCCTTGAAAGTACACTTTTCTAAGTTGATTGTAATACCGTATTTATCTAAGCGACTAAATACCTGTTCCAAATGTTCGTCATGATCTTCTAACGAGGATCCTATCAAAATATCATCGCAATAACAATAAATAAAATCCAAGCCTGATAAAACAACGTTTGTCATAAATCTTTGAAAAGTTTGAGAAGCGTTGCGCAATCCGAACGTCATGCGCTCGAATTCATACAACCCAAACGGCGTTGTTATCGCTGTCTTACTAATATCATCTGGGTTGATTAAAATATTATGATACGCCTTTTTTACGTCAATTTTTGAAAATATTGATTTCCCATGTAATAAATAGGTAAAGTCCTGTATGCGAGGGATGGGGTACCGGTCTGGTTTTGTTATCGCATTTAGAGCTCTATAGTCCCCACAAGGTCGAAACTGACCGTCCTTTTTAGGTACTAGATGCAGAGGGCTCGCCCACGCGGATTTCGATGGCCTACATATGCCTGCTTCTAACATATTAGTGAATTCATCCTTCGCAATTTTATAACGCTGTGGCGCTAATGGTCTTGGTTTACAAGATACAGGAGGACCCTCGGTTTCAATATAATGATATACTGAATGCCTTGGTGCCTCTTTAAATGACATTGGTTTAAGAATATCTGGATATTTTTTAAGAATCTCGTAAACAGGGTGATCACTTCGCAATGTAGAAATCGCTGGTTCGAAATGGTTTACGATCGTTCCTCGAATGGCCAAGTTAGTTATCTTATCGACTAAGCAACGTCCGTTTATATCTAAAATTAATTTAAAATGGTTTAAAAAGTCTACGCCTAAAATCGGTTATCCTACGTCACACACAACAAAAGACCATTTAAAGGATCTTCTTAATTTTAAATCTAATGTAAGAACCTTTGTGCCATATGTTTTTATTTTTGAGCCATTTGCTGCAAAAAGAGTATAGTTTGAGTTTACATCTAAATTATTTTTTCTTTTTATGAAGCTTTTAGGCAACACAGAAATACAAGCTCCTGAATCTACTAAAAAACGAATCTTAGACGTTTTATCACTTACAACTAAGCGGTAATCCCTTACTGCATTGCTTCCCGCCACCGGCTGCAGCTCTGCTAGTTTCCCAGCTTGGGTTCCTGGGTCCTGTCCTTCCAGCTGCACGGGGCGACACACCTGTGCGCTTGTCCTCGGAATTTAAAATGGTAAGGGCACAGCCAATCTGGACTCTCTGGTGTTCTGCGTGGTCTCGATTGGGAACGGTCACGTGAGAAGTTCCTGAACCTGTTCCTGCCTCTGCTACTGCTCCTGCTCCGGAATCTGCTTCTTCCCTCTATTTCGTTGATTTTCAGGTTAATCTTCGCTATCTCCGCCATAATTGTGGCTACTTCGAAGCTGGTTGACGGCTGTGGCTGCTGCTGGCTGCGTGCTACCTCGCTGACCTGCGCTGACTGGTGAGTATCCATGATTTTATCCGCTATTACTGCTAACTCTTCCAGATCCTTCGTAGATGTTACCATGAGCACCGCCTGGGTTGACGCCGGTAAGTGACCTTGCCACAAGATTTTCAGGGTCTCATCCTCTATTTTTCCCCTTGCCAATTCCTTCATCCTCCGCAATAATTGACTCGGCTTCTGATCCCCCAATTCAATCTCTGTTATCAACTTTCGTACCTGCCTTGCTTCCGACTCCTCATATATTTGTAATAGGCGTTTTTTCAAGGTCTCGAACATATTTTTTTCCGGTGGGTTGGCTAATATGTCTGCTACCTGCTGGATGGCGTCCTTACTCAGCTTGGCGACCACCATGAAATATTTGTTCGCATCCGATGTCTTCTGTGGCGCGAGGATGGCCTCCACTTGACAGAACCACAAGCGGGGATTCTCTGGCCAAAATGACGGAATCCTGTTGGCCACCGAAAATGCGGCTATGTTTGTCTCGCTTTCTTCTACCTTCAAAGCTGGTATGGACGGAGTTGTTGATGTTGATGGAGGTAGCGTATACATCACGAATTTACGAGTTCACTTTATTACAGTTCGGAAACGTCGGAAGGTCACCACTGTTGGGAAGGTATGACCTAGTTATTGCCTAGTGTGACAGTTGTGTCACGAGGTAGATATATGTATATGGGAGACAAGTAAAACACTTCAGAGCCGACCAACAACTAACTGTTTATTAAAACTCAATCATTACATATGCATTGCGCACACAGAAACAAACCGCACGCATCATCATTACTCACACATCTATTCTAGACCCCACAACGTTAATAAAATGCAGATAGGGTCTTAAGCACACGCGATTGGAAGACTCGGAATTATCCAATGGATGTTTGTTTTGTTTGTGTCTTAGAGGACACTTCTTTGTTGTCAATAAGTTCGCAACATTTTTTCGGTTGAAATATACGCTTATAAAATATCTTTAGTAAATATCCTAACTCGATGACAAGATGCCAGCCATATCGATTAATGATGTGACGTCAATTAAATAGTAGTGTCCATCTCTATGAGCAAACATTCTGATTCCCGTAGTACTTATGCAATTCAAACGATATTTTTTCTAAATTTTAATTAGTAATAAATTTTTGAAAATCATTTATAATCCTTGCTTACATTAATAAATAGAGATAATTAATTATTTTTTACAATGATGTTAGCGTATAAAGTCAAATACGTTTAAAACCGAATAATTTGATTCATAAAAAGTAGGTACGAAGCTTGAAAAGGAGTATTGACAACTGTGACGGAAATCTTCTTAGGTGAAACAGACTATAGTAGTACCTAGTAAACCCTTCCGAGCTGGTGACCAGCAAAGCATTAGTTACGGCCAACTGGCGTGGGACAGGACACTGGTGTCCTAGTTGGGTGGTGAACTGGGGCGGAAACGAGGCCGTGGTGCTAGGGTGGGATACTGCCGTGTAGATATCAGGTTCAAAGACTAGTCAGTACTAGCCTATATTACATCGCACATTGACTTTGACTGGCCCGTTGGTCGAGTGGTTAGAGACCTCGGCCACGAAACTAAAGGTCGCGGGTTCGAATCCTGCTAGGGGCAACTGTTTCGTGTGATGAACATGGACATTTGTACTCGAGTCATGGATGTTTATAAACGTATTTAAGTATGTATATCCGTTCACCTAGTATCCATAGCACAAGCATAAGCTTAGTTTAATTTTTAATTAGAATTGGTGTGTCAATCTGTAAAATTTATTTATTTATTAATATTATACATCATCATTAAATAATTGCAGTTCGTGTTTATACATAAGCAATAACAGATAAATGCAAATAAAAATAAACATTAACTTGTACCCAAAAAAAAAATTCTTAATTGTATTTTTTTCCGTCAAAGTCAGTTCAATCGTTTTGGAGATTAATCCTGAACTGAACTTACACTGACTCGATGACTTTAGACTGGCTCGATGGCGCTTTGGTAGTGACCCTGCCCTATGCGCCAAGAGTTGTGGGTTCGATCCCCACCCAGGACAAACATTCATGTGATGGATACTTGTGTTTGTTCTGTGTCTGGGTATTAATATCTAATATTTAAGTATATATTAGTAAACGACTGTTGATTCTGATATCCGTAACACAAGTGCTTAAGCTACTTAGCTCGGAGTCAGATCAATGAATGTGATGTTGTGGGATACTTATTTATTTTATTTATTTACTGACAGATAGCCAGTGCTGCTTATAGTTAATAGAGCCACATTCTTTTTCTGAACTAAAAAAACAATTGTTCCGCCTGAAAAAAGCGCTTACCGAATGGAATGAAATTATTATAAAAAAATATGAAATGTATAAATTCACCAGTAATTATCCCCAAAAATATCCGATTTAAATCATCGACCCGCCCAGAGCTCGCGTAAAAGCGTACACAGGCGCGTAAAGAAGATAAATCGTTGCTCTTAAATTCTCAAGATTATGCCGATCTAAATAAACAAACAAGCGTATACCTCTCCCGTATCTTCCCGTATCTTCCGCATGCCTTCCTCAAAAATGCACACACAACATGTCACGTACCGTACGTTGAAGTTTCACAAACATGAAACAGCCAGGTGGGCCTTTGAAAGCTTTGTAACCGGTCTCGAGCATTTTTGCTCTGGAAGAAAGACTTTTATCCCGTTGTCTCGTTCCGAACCTTTGGGAAATCTCATAGATAAATTATTCTAATTCTCTTGGCTCGCGTAGGGATGGTACTGGAAACTTTCAAACCGGACGACTGGAAAAATTATCTATCAAGCGGTGACTTCTTTTATGCTTTTTAAATTGCGCCGCGAAGATTTTGCACCCGGGGGGTGGAATGTAAAATGAGCATAAAACTGTTGATGACACGAGAGGTACCTACGTAAGTGTTGGTCAGATGAAAATGTATGTAGCTATATCAGTCAGATGTGATACATACATCCCATAACATCACACCCATAATCCCCAAAGGAGGAGGCAGAGTCAAAGGGATAGCAGGCCCCTTTAACCACATTCAACTAAAAATAAACCTGGGCTGGATTAGACGAAAAATTGTGAAAAAGTAGTGACAAGTGGCTAGCTCGTCGCCTACACAATCACATACCCAAAACCCCATATATCATTAGTCGCCTTTTACGACATTCTAGGCAAGAAACACAGTTGGCACTTTATTTTAAGACCCAGACCAACATAGGACAAAACGTATGTGATGATTGTCTGATATTTATTTTATTTTAGAACTATAAAAATGGTGTCTGCGCTACTTTAAGAATACAAATCTTAAGCCCTGACGTCACACGTTCAACATTGTATTCTTCACAGCCCTACTGCCAACATAGATAGCGTGTCAAAAAGAATACAAAATTTGAAAGATAAAGTGTTTCCGTAGAACTGGTATTCTGGTGAGTTGACTTTATAATTTATTGTAATTCTGTTGTAACAAATTAAAATTAAATATCTTGAGGGAATTCGTGTAAAATTATTTGTAAGTTTATTAAGAAAATGAATTATAATAATATTACGTACATTACTCGTTGTATTCAGATCTCATTACAGTCGAGTCTAAAATAAGGCACCTCTGTAAATATTAAAATAACCGACTACTTAAAAGTAATTCTGAAAAAGAAAAAATATATATAGTAATAATATACAGAATATTATATGACTAATATAAAATGTATTATTTTATGACTTACTTGTATAAGCAAATAATTAAACAGATTAAAATAGATCTTAAATTTTTTTAGGTGCTGCATGCGCGAATACAACCAATAATAATATAATACAATAGAACCAACTTAGTTTTGGTAGATTTTTTCATCAGTTACTTGTTCATCAAACAACATTATTTATATCTTAACATCAAATATATAGGCTTTTTCCGCGCCCTACAGGATCTATAGGACAAAAAAAATATCCTATATCCTTTCTTAAAGTTCAAACTACGGGTAATGAATTTCATCACTATCGGTCATGCAGATTAAATAAATAAATATAAATATTAAATAAATATCAGACTACATCACATACATTGATCGGACTCCGATGTAAGTAGCTTAACCACCTGTGTTACGGATATCAGAATCAACAGTGGTATTACAAATATATACTTAAATATACAAATATTAACACCCAGACACAGAACAAACACAAGCAATTATCATACGATTTTTGTCCTGGGTGGGGATCGACCCACAACTCTTGGCGCATGGGGCAGGGTCACTACCGAATGAGCCATCGAGCCAGTCGCCAGTTGTCAAAATGTTACAGACAGACAAATTTTGTTTCGCATTTTTAATACTAAGGATAACCTAAAGTGGACGACCAGATCGAACAATATAAGTAAGGGCTACTTACAATACGATCATACCGAACAACAAACTTGTTATGAGATTACAAACCTTATTACCCGGTAACAAAGTTCACAGACAAAAAAGGCCCTCCCCCACAAGTACCTTTCTTCAATTCTTGACTCCAACCGCCCTCAAGTGTGTTTTGTTGAGGTGACTCCACATTAGGTCTGTATCACGAGGGCTTAAGGATCATTGTAAAGGACAGCATTGTTGTGAATAACGGTAATCACGTTGGCTTTTTCTTGATGGCCATAAGTGAAATAAGAACCGCTCGTTGTGATAAAAGATGAATATTTATTTGCAAAGACATTAATTTTGCTTATTTACCTGTCCATAAGTTTATTACAAAAACGGTTTTCCGTCCTTATTGGGTTATTGATACGAACATCTTTTCCGTTTGTTTAAATGAACCGTTATATAAACCTTTTTAATTTTTTCAGTTTCATTGCAAGGAATAGTCAAGATAATTAGTAGATTGAGTAAATATCTAGAGCATATATTTCATCCATTTAATGTATAGCCTATGTACTAATACAAGTTCCACACACAGTGTCTTGAAATGGAATGGAACCAACCTGAATACTAGGATGCTTGGATCTGGACCAATTAGAATATAATGTGCATCAGCTGTGACTTATTGAGCGAAGTCTATGCTGACGCGTCAATTCAATAGAATTTCGTTAATTCAACTAAAAATGTTAATGGAGAATATGCATTTAACGCATTTTTATAAAATATATAATATAAAATATATAAAAATTAAATACTAAGAGATTTTTCAAGACACCTTTTCAACATTGAGATTACCGTTTTAAAAAAAATTATACATCTATCTCACGAAAACAGTTTTCTATGCACATTGTATGGCGCCTGTGTCATTTGACGTCACATGCCACGTCGGATTTCTTGGTCTAACCGATAACTTGGTCATTAATGAAGATACAAAAAACATCTTACAGATTTATGTACATGTTCTGTAGTAGAAGATCTACTACAAGACGATTGATGATGATGATGAAGATGTTCTAATACAACAAACAAATAAATAATTAAATAAAATGCAAATTCCCTATTGAATGACAGTCGACCTTTGAGAATCTTCAATGAGGGTTTTTTGAATTAAAACATCCAAAAGATGGCGTAACTGTGTCTTGCGGTTTATCTAACAGTTTGTCTAACTAACCAATGAGGAGGTTTCCTCATTGGTTAGTTGTCAGACTAAACTGACAGGCTGTCAACAAGGAGCCAATAGTGATAAGACCACGAGACTCCCTCGTGCCATCTGGCGGTTTTTGTATTTTTGAAAGCACTCATTAACACCCTATCCACCTGCCTAGATGGGGATTCGTTCTCGCGCTCCCAGCGTTCCACACGAAGCTTAAACTATTCCACCGAAGTAGCTAGCTATATTAATTGCACCATGTTACTATGTGTCAGTCTTTATAAGCTACTTAAGCTGCAGCTACGCCGTAACCATTTCAGTCGATAAATAAAAATAAGACCTCTACTTTCCACACCGAGGTTTGATAAAAGGGATATTCGTCCAGTACGGAGGTACTTTGAGTGTGTGCTTTATAAGGTACTTTCTCTGGAAACGAAAATACGAAAGAGTTGCCATCGTTTATACGCCACGACCGAACGGAAACACTGATAACTGGACACTAGATATGACAAGAAGTCTTAAGTAAAAATATTCTCATATATCTATCACATATTTTAATTTGTTACAATCCTGGGTAAAACTACTATTGAAATGCTTAACTAAAAATGAGTTTTAGGAGTGTAGGTGCTAATATTGTATTATTGTTGCTGTGCAATGTAGACCCGCACAAATTAAATTTTAGGAAATGGGAAATAATTGATCAAAAAACTGTAAAAAAATTTGCAATACTTTGAAGGTTTCTAGTTAACGCCAAAACCAATGACTTTTCCGAACACACTTGAATAAAGTAAATGAGACTGCATGATGCAAAAATCGAGTTCAAAATCAAATCAAATCAAAATCAATGGGGATGATGACTGCATTTAAAAACTATAATTATGTTTAGTCCGTCAGTTAGATTATACAAAAATACTAGACACGTATTTTTCGCTTTATCAAATTAACAAAAAATAACAAAGATAATGAGCATATAAGTTTTGGAGTGGTGGCTTGCGACGTCACTATTTAGTAAAAATTGTACGAAAGCGTGACGTCACGCGCAACTTGAATGCATTGTATCTCCGTCAATGTTTGTTTGACAAATAAATAAAAAAATACGTGTTCAATAGTTTTTTATAATCTAACTGACGGACTGAACAGAATTTTTTAGTCATCTAGCCTATTCTAAATTGTCTTAAATCAAGACTCTTTGGTCTATGACAGGCTCTTTGGTCAAGTTCTCAGAAACCCTGGCCACGAAACCAAGGGTCGCGGTTTCGAATCCCACTAGTAGCTAATGTTTCTTATAATGAACATGGACATTTGTATTCGAGTCATAGATGTTTATAAAACGTATTTAAGCATGTCAATACGTCCACCTAGTATCTATAGCACATTCATAAACGCTTAGTTATAGAACTAGGGAACTGGTGTGTCAGTCTGGAGAATTTATTTAATACTTATACATTTAGCTTCAGCGTAAGCGTGCGTGCGACAGTAACCAATTTATTACCTTCTTTCAACCAAAAATGTATCATCAGTCGTACTATAATTTCATCTAGGAGCTTTATATCCATCACACGCAACAATAGCACATCGCAGAGCCGTAAACATTTGGGCACGGTCGCGCGGGCGCGCAGACAGGTCTTAGAGAGCCGTTTAGCTTACAATGCGAGCGCATACAATCCGCAAGCTTCTTAGAAATTTTGTATGAACTATTTTATGGTAAACATAGGCATATGTATTTGTGTATTATTCGCCTTTGATTCGTGATGGACGGTTAAGAACTAGTAAGTTATTAAATTCAATATAAATATCAAAGTTAATTATGATTCATATTCCGTTGTATAAAATTTATTGAAAAGAGTAACTATCGAGTTTATTGCCGGATTCTTCTCGGTAGATACAACATTCCGAACCGGTGGTAGAATCATATAACTTAACCTGTATTTGACGGTTTTTAACTGTTTCCTTGAAACCTATATAGGTACCTAAATAGAGAATATTTTAACTTTGACTTTGACTTTGACTTTATATATTAACAAGCAGTTATGCAGGTGATATAGTACCTAATCGCTACAATGTCTGGAAACTAAAATACGAAAGAGTTGCTAAGTTAACTCACTAAGTAATGCACAATAATAATTCATCATACTAAATCTATGATCATGTTGGAGTCGGACTCGTGATTCTAATAAGGGTTTTTTGAATTAAAACATCCAAAATATGGCGTAACTGTGACTTGCGGTCTTGTCATCCTCCTCATTGGTTAGTTGTCAGATCAAACTGACATTCTGTCAACAAGGAGCCAATAGTGACAATGATAAGACCACGAGACTCCCTCGTGCCATCTGGAGGTTTTTGTATTTTTGAAAACCCCTAATTGTGTTATATCTATTGCTGATGAAATATGAAACGCGTTATCCAGACAGATATTATATAGTATGATCTAGTAGCTTTACTTCCGTCGTACGCAACAATAGCAACATACATAACGTGTGGGCGCGGTCGCGCGGGCGCATACGGGTCTTACGAGAGCCGTTTAGCTTACAATGCCAGCTCATACAATCCGCAAGCTTCGTGGAAATTTTAATATGAAATATTTGTAACTTTCAACGTAGGTAAATCATAACAAATTCTTCATACATCAATGATAGAAAAAAAAATAAGAAGTAGCCAGCGATCATCTTCAGTATTTTTTCTTGTTTCCACTATCTATTGTTTTTGCAGATTTTACATTAGTTACTACAATGTACCCAACGAAGTCATTCATTTATTATGAAAGTCACTAAATCTGTATCTGTACCGGAGGTAGCTCAATGGTAAGGACACGCGCCTCTTTACCGAGGAGTGCGGGTTCAAACCCGGGCACGTACCTCTGGATTTTTCAAATCTATGTACGTATTTATACCACTAGCTCGACGGTGAGGGAAAACATCGTGATGAAACCTGCAAATTCAAACAACTTTGGATTTGTAATCATGATCCAAAAATTGTCTGGTTCCCCTATCTTAGGGTTACGAAGGTCAGACCGGCAGTCGCTTCAATTTAATTACCAGACTCGATAAATTCTGGATTATAAGCATAAGTCTAAGCGGACCCCGTCTAAGCACGGGATATAACGCAAGGAAGATGATAATGACTAAATCTGTATCATGGTCAAAGCAAATTTCTACAATGATTGTATTTCTACTAATGTTAAGAAGAATCCGTTATCAGATAGATTGTATGCAGTAGGTACTATGATCTAGTAGCCTTATCCGTCACACGCAACAATAGCGCATCGCCGAGCCGCAAACATATGGGCGCAGTCGCGCGGGCGCGCAGACAGGTCTCAGAGAGCCGTTTAGCTTACAATGCGAGCGCATACAATCCTGTTGAAGCTTCATGGAAATTTCGTATGAAATATTTTTATTATACAGCTACTGTGTGGTGATGAATTATATTCTCTACATTCAAGATAGGTGGTACCTCAATAAATAATCCAGACATGTAGCTTTATCTAGATTTTCCAGATTAATTAAAAAAAACAACGCAAAAAGCTTTTAAATTAAATTACTGCAGTCACGGATGTGTAATCATGCTTCATGTTATCTGATCACCCTATCTGAGGGTTATAAAATCCGATATTAGTTTCAATGTAAATTTCTTACTAAATAAGTCATTTCAGTAACCAAACTAAGAAAACGCGATGGTTTTATATAGAAACATTTTAAATCCAGTAGCACGGTCAAAGCTACTGTTTGACTTGCTCGATGGCTTATTAGGTAGAGACCCTGCCCCATGCACCAAGAGTTGCGGGTTCGATCCCCACCCAGGACAAACATTCGTGTGATGAATACTTGTGTCTGTTCTGTGTTTGGGTGTTATTTTTTAAGTATGTTTTTGTAACACCACTGTTGATTCTGATATCCAAGAGCGGTGGTAGCTCAATAGTAAGGACACGCGCCTCTTAACCGAAGAGTGCGGGTTCAAACCCAGCACATACCTCTGGATTTTTCAAATCCATGTACGTATTCGTACCACTAACTCGGCAGTGAGGGAAAACATCGTGATGAAACCTGCAAATTCAATCAACTTTGGATTTGTAACCATGATCCAAAAATTGTCTGGTTCCCCTATTTTAGGATTAATAAGGTCAGATTGGCAGTCGCTTCAATGTAATTACCAGACTCGCTAAATCCTGGATCATGGTCTAAGCGGACCACGTCTAAACACGGGACATAACGCTAGGATGTTGATTCTGATATCCGTAACACAAGTGCTTAAAATATCCCGGAGTCAGATCAATGTTTGTGATGTAGTGTGATATTTATTATTATACTGACTAGGAACTGGGCATCATTCTAAATAGGATACATTATTCAGTGACAAAACTTGTCAATCGTCTTTCCAGACAATGATCAAATCGAATCTCTCTTGCCCTTAATTTTTCGGTCAAGTTACTATCAGATAAAGGTCTCAGTGAACCATGAACAGCGAAAGGTTGGTATTAGGAACAAAAGCCGTTTTTGTATAAAATTTAGAATTACTGACGCCTTAGACGGTATAGGGCGAGGATGGTTGACATTTGCCTGGCTCACCTCCGGGTGAATTGAAGTAGAACATTATTTAGAGCCTCTTGTTGGTTGGAGTCGTAAAAAGACTAATATTGTAACTGATAGGAGAGTGTTAGTTATATACCGCATGTTTCTGTCATTTGTTGATTATGATGGAAAATTGTAACCCAACACAATGCTTAATACACCTTTTTCGACAAGGCAATGAACATAGTTGGTGCATTATTTTCGAGTCCCAGACCAACACAAAATTTAAAAATATCTTTATTTATGTAGGCCTCAATTAAGCATTATTATTAGTCTTTATTAATTTTACAAAGATCTGTCAAGCAATGTGAATCTACCACCGGTTCGGAATGCTGATTCTACCGAGAAGAAACCGGCAAGAAACTCGGTAGTTACTCTTTTGAGCGTCAAAATATGGCGTTCGGTTCTCTCTGCGTACCCCGCTAGGGAAGTGGCGTGAAATTTAGTTAGTTTAAATGTATTATAAGTATATACACTTTTTGTAAAGTTCTAAACCAAATCATACAGTCTTTGACTTGTGGGAGATGACATAATATGATTGCAATGCGCCCTACAGGGGGGGCTCCGAATACTCCTGTGGTATCCCTGCCTGTCGTAGGAGGCGACTAAAAGGGCCTTTGGGGCTGTGGAGTGTTTGCAGGGGGGCCTGCATTCACTTCGTTAAGCAGCCCCAGAGAAGATGACGACACGTGGATCCTCGTCCGTTAAATAGGATGGGGTGACACTGTGGTCTGTGCCGTCATAAGCACCGCGAGGTGTTCTGGGGGCGAGATTGCCTCTCCCTCGAGATGGGCCGCATGGATCGGCAGCGGCGTAGACGTAGATTTCGCGTAGAGTCCCGAATGGGGAGCCCGGAATCTGCGCCAACGCCCGAAGAATGACCACCGTGAGGTTTAGTCGGTAGTAGAGTGCTTTCCCCGCCTCTGAGCCCGACACATCCCTCGTAGGCCGAACCTAGGTTTACTTGGACGGTGCGTAAATGCATTCCTCACGTAAAAAAAAAAAAAAAAAAAAATATGATTGCAATAAAAGTGGGACTACATCTACCCTCAACTACAATATTATTTAATAATGGCGTAACGATAAGATCCATCCATGGATGTGATGATTGTGTGAAAGATGATATGAGAGAAATGGGAGTGGATAGCTTGATGACGGCTGACCGGGACGTATGGAAGAAGAAGACATGCTGCGCCGACCCCAGGTGAACTGGGAGAACGGCAAGAGGATGATGATAAGATCCATCCATAATGCGACATATATTTACAGCCAGCTTACTCCGTACTGACCCATCGCATAATCAACAAAGTAACTAGGATAAATATAAAATAGCAGTTGAAAAGTATAGGAGCCTGAGGGACAAAATAAAAGTTTCCCGGCAAGACAAGAGTTTGTCAGTCTGTCCGTCCTATAGTGCTATAGAGCGAGCCTTATGCCAAGAGACAGTACAAAAGGAAGGACTCAAAACGAGTTCCAAGCAATTAAGACGCCGCATGTGCCCAGTAGGGTGACCAAAAAATTACCGTAACTGATAAATAAGGAGACAACTTTGAATATAAAAAATATACTAAAGCTAACTAACTAACTAAACTTAACGCCACTTCCCTAGCAGGGTAGGCAGAATATAGTGAAATATACTAAGTAGTAAAAAGTAAGTTAATTCTTCGTTTTATTTGATACACAAATTAGCTTCTTAGTTTTTTAAAGTATACTAGTGTTACGTGTACCTATGTGACTTCGGAATTTTCGAAACCTGAGATGAATATTATCCCGAATATTATGCAGGGATCTTAAAAATAAAATAGAAAACATTAACTGTTAATAAAATTAATCAGTAAGAAACTTATAAGCATAAAACATAAATAATATTACAATAATAGGATAATTCCCCGCTAGGAAAAAGGCGTGAGGTTTAGTTAGTTAGTTTTAATAATAGGATATATCGATTTATATAAATAAACTTTTATTATCCCATAATTGTAATCAAATCGGCTATGATGAGAATAAATACATACTCGTACTGTCGTGCTCGCAATAATGTTGGAAGCAATAATTAATTAACCAAATATATAATTAAATAAAAAAAAATTATAGTCGCCTTTAAGAATAAAAATACAATTCATCATTTCGCCTTTTACGATATATTATACAACATAATTAGTACACTATTTGGTAATATATATTAAGATATATTATATATAGATAAATTTTTTATTTAAAATTAATTAAAAAAAATAATAATATCAGACTATATCTGATATTATTATTTATAAGTCCCAGACCAGCAAAAAAGACTTGATAGTGATCTTAATATATATTATCAAAAAATGTCCCACGCATATAGATGATCATGGCCACCCTAATAGAAAGTTGGCGAGCCTGATGCGCAGCGACGGCCCAGCGAAAACATGCATTTGCCTAAATTAATTTATGTTCTATAAGGTCACTTGCTGTTTAATTGAATTCAACATTTCTCTTCCTTAGTTTCAGTCAACTATTTCATGAACCTGAAACTTTATGCTTTTATTTGTGGGAAAGAATGGTTTGAAATAATATACTATCTAGGTTTTACTGACTGTATGTTAAAAAAATAAATACTCCCGACAGACACCAATTCTCTAGCTCCAAACTAAGCTTATAAGCTTGTGCTATGGATACTAGGTGAACGGATATACATACTTAAATACGTTTATAAACATCCGCGACTCGAGTACAAAGGTCCATGTTCATCGCACATATATGTATAAATTAAAAAACATAGTATAATATGTTTCTTTAACCCGATTCACCACACAGTACCGCGTACAGTACCGTGACATGGTCTAAAATGGATCATGTGTATAACGTTTACCATGTTAGTATCGGGAAAATAATTTACCTGTTTTCCGCCTAGCGTGTTATTAAAACCCGCCTAATAGTATATTGGGTTTGTGCTTGAGTAGGCCGTCGCCTGTGACATGGTAATAATAGGTGGCTCGTCAGCTAGCCACCATCATTACTTTGTCACATTTTTCATCCATTTATTTTTGGCTAAAACCCGGTAATGAATGGAACATAATGCCCTTTGGGCTCTGCCTACTTCTTCGGTGTACAGGCGTGTTATATTTTAAGTACAGATAGCGCGCGAGATGAATGCAGAGCTCAGGTATGTCTCGACGAGGCATCGACTGCATTCAACTCGCGCGCTATCTGTATGTCGGCGAGGAGCTGGCCAGCAAGAAGCCGCTGACGCGGTTTAAACGGCTGTCAATTGGAGTTGACGTAGATCTTTGGCTTGAGCTAGTGTTACCAAAAAATCGATAGTTAAACGTCCAAATCATCTATACGATCGATAGGACAATCGATAGTATCAATGTCTCTGTTAGTGCAATACTATCGATAGTATTCCTTTTCAATACCGAATACTATCGATAGTCTATACGATATTGAAGAGGAATACTATCTTGTGGTATGGCGTGAATATGTCTTTTGCAAGAATAAATCAACTCGCAACAAGGTCTAACGTGACTGTTATAGTTCTAAATAAGTATCTTACGATTAATAAATAAATAATATGTGATGCTCTGGTCTTGTTAATTTATGCTTTAATTTTGTAAACATCGTTATTTTATATTTTGGTGTCTGACAAGCCGACTATAACATGGTTCAGAGGCAAATATGATCTATACACCCTTGTAAAAGATGTTGTTCTAAAGAGTAAATACCGAGTTTCTTGCCGGTTTCTTCTCCGTTGAAGCAGCATTCCGAACCGGTGGTAGATTCATATTATTAGTTGATTTTCTTGTTGAATTAACAGTTTAAAAGTGTTTGTTTCAAACCTATATAAATAAAGAGTATATTGCCTTTTTTTTTTTACTTCTCCGACATGTGTATATATTCAAAAAATACCTGCATTACTACCCCCTATTTTCATGGTGCATCTAAATTCCACCGCCACAACTCCCGAATTAATTCCGGCAGCTCGCGTCGTCAGCGATGCACTTTACAGTCACTCTTTTATACTCCGACTAGATTTATGTGCTAGATATTGTGCTTCGCAAGGGCTGCGAGAGGAAAAGTTATGTGTAATGTGCTATGTGCAAGGCCTGAGTATAATTCATAAAAACACGCCCGTAAACCGGAAAGATAAGCTAGATAAGCAGTAAGTTTCTTTCCCGCCTGTAGTCCAGTATAAATTAATTCGGATCAGTAAAAAGGTTAATAAACAATAATTAAAAAAACATTAATACAAATCGGCATTGTAGAATACAGGAATGGCGAACCATTGGCGCGCGTGCCATGGGGGCTCGTTATACAAAATTGTGGGCACGTATTTTCTTTGAGATTACAAGTTTATCAATTATTTACAATAACATCCTCAGTAACTCTTCGGGCACTTATAGAACCAATTGACATTTTCGAAACTTTGGCATGTTTGTAAAAAGGTTCTCCACCCCTGGACTATCATATCGAATCATCACTATCATACTAGCGATCTTTGATGGAGCAGCTTCTTAAACCAATCGAAATAAAATTATGTGCGTTTAGATGCTTAAATTGTATTAAAAATAGTTAAGAAATATTTGGCTCATCGTCAAAACAGTCAGTACATTATTTATAAATAGCAAATCAACAAGAGACTAAAAATAAATAGTTTATTTAAAAAGATACACATAAAAATGCGCTCCTATTTTTAGCGCGCTAATACACGAGCGAACAATAGCCGTGACGAAAGTTTTGGACTGCAAAACTAATTCAAAGTCTGATGTAAGGTCTGCCAAAAAAGTTTTACAAAGAACTAAAGTACAAGCAAACGAAGTAAAACTCAGCCAATAAAAGATAGGTACACAAGTTGATCGCAAGCAGATGAGAAGTGATGCGCCGGTGACGACCGATGTCGATGTCGATGAAGGCGCCGTATTAATAGCGTTACATCCCGTTTTTAGTTGGGGTCTGCTTGGATGATTTATCGTGAGTTTATATGCCGTATGGCTTCCTTATAACTTAAATAAGGCAACCCGACAAATTCGATTGTTAAAATGTTCACGATATTTTCCTTCACCACCGAGCTGATGAGAAAAAAACATGTGCTTAAATATTTAAAATTGTGGTTAGGTTTGTACCATATATTAATAATGTGGAACAGTGCACACTTATCCACTCATCTGTTTTTTCAACGTTTGTAACAAATTCTTTTCTTTGAGTTTAATACTGAATCATTTTTCGACTAAACGAAACACTGTAACTTAAAAATCGCTGGCTTACCGTTGTTTTAGGTAAAATGATGGTCTTACCACGGCCGAGCTCAACTTATGCCGGAACCAATACAATTTCGGCGTACTCCGGCGTGTGTAGGTAACAAACCCCACATAATTATGATATCGATAAAAATACATCAATATTTTACAACACTATCCGACAGATCAATACTATCAGGCTCCCCTTGACCCACTTGGATTTGAATGAAGGGCACGAAAGAAATCTGCTCCGTTCCTAATATTCCGCCACGAATCATTTCCGGATTAATATCAGCCTTTGTTTTTATGGAAACATCTGTTCCGAATACGTACTTAGGCTAGCTTGAAAACACTCACAATTTTTTTTTATAAAACAATATTTATTTTGTGCCAGCTTTTCCCTAAAGAGAAGAAAGAAAAAATGTTTTAAACATAAGTGCCTTGACAACTAATCAAATGTACCTAAACATATCCTACAGTCAGAAAATATGATTTTGGACGCCCCATCGTATTTCCACTTCCAGTACAGTTAATACATATATATCGTCATGCCAGCAATCCCTGAAAGAATATGCAGAGTCAAATAAGCAGTAAGCTCTTACTACTACGTTTAACCAAAAATAACTTGAGCTGGGTTAGATGAAAAATTGTGAAAATGTAACGAAAAGTGGCTAGCTCGTGGATGAATGCACACAATCACAAGCTCAACACACATACACCATTAGCCGCCGTCTTTTGAGACATATTAGTCAAGAAACTCAGTTAACACATTATTTGTGTCCGATGTTGGTCTGGGACTTAAAAAAGAATGTGTTTCTTGCCTAGCATGTCGTAAAAGGCGACTAATGGTATATGGGGTTTTGAGTAAGTGATTGTGTAGGTGACGAGCTAGCCACTTGTCACTACTTTTTCACAATGTCCCATCTAACCCTGTTAAAAGGGCCTGCTGCCCCTTTGACTCTGCCTACCCCTCCAGGGATTATGGGCGTGATGTTACGTATGTATGTACATTATTTTTAAGTTCCAGTACAACATGGTACTCCAATGAATAGGCTGTTTATTAGTGTAAGGAAGGACTTTACAGTCCAATGCTCATACGAGTATAAGATATTTGATCTGATAGGTATAAACAGTCTGAAGCACCTTGCGAGACCCCCAATTCATAGCAAAAAGATAACATCTCAATAAAACACTCCTTAACGGGTTTAATTAGAGCAAAATAGCTAACGAAGCGAGGCTAATTTTGGACCCAATATGCAGTACCCGTGACACAACTGGGGAAGGTACAGTGAGACAGGTTTGCTTTGTTGCGGCCCTTTCATTATTTGACAGGCTTTTTGGTCGAGTAGTCAGAAACGCTGGCCACAAAACCAAAGGCCGCGGTCCGATTCCCGCTAGAGGCAAATTTTTCGTGTAATGAACATTGATACTTGTAGTCGTGTCATGGATGTTTATCAACGTATTTAAGTAGCTATGCCTAAATATTAAGTATTCATAGCACAAAAATACATGCTAAGTTTGGAACTAGCAAATTGGTATGTCTAACCACGAGTTGCACGGGGCCTTAGTGTGAATTTCTCTATATACCTCTTGTCAGCTGTTAGCCTAATGAGTTATGGACGTATTATTAGTGCCTCGTATAAAAAAAATGAGAATTGGTCGTTTGTTCGCTCGACTGATTGAGTTATCCTTCCATTGCAGATTGTTCTATTCTTCAAATCTAACGGGCAGGGATATAGCTTAATTTCAAAGGTCTGAACGATTATAATACGATAATTAACTTGCCGTATTTTCATTTCCACACTGTACAAACACTACATATTTGCATCTTCACTGATCGCTTCCTCCACTGGTCCCCATCCCATACACCACCCATGCGCACACCTAACAGAACTATGTAGCTACATCTCTATGGGTAATTGCTGGAAGGAACTGTGGAAGACAGCCCCCCCCCCCCCCCCCCCCCTCGCGTTATTAATGACGGCTCACCCAGCCTTATTTACAAGTCATTAACCGAGTCTTGGGGGCCATGTTTGTAAGCAAATATTTGGGGTAACTATATGAATTTGAATTTTTTATGCTGGCAAGACAGCGGAGGATGGCTTTGTTAAATAAGTACAAGGTTAGATAAACAAAATTTATACGTGCTCTGATACGTTTGTATGTTTCTATGCATGCAGAAGTACATTTTTGGAATATGATTGAATCTCAAAGTCAAAGTCAAAGTCAAAATATTCTTTATTTATATAGGTTTCAAAGAAACACTTATAAATCGTCAAAAACAGTTGAAAGAGATATGATTCTACCACCGGTTCGGAATGTTGCATCTACCGAGAAGAATCCGGCAAGAAACTCGGTAGTTACTTTTTTCAACAACAGTATTAACAAAGTTATAAGAATCATATTTAACTTTGAACCATGTTTCAAAGTGGGCCTGGTGTGAAATAAGATAATAAAAACTTATAATTACTAAGAAAAAATAAAAATATGACCCGACCAGAGCAGACCAGTCCCCAAAGGCGGCACCTGTTCCCAAGCATGACGTATGTGTCAGCCATCGCTTCACTCAACCATATTTTAGGGAATGTAACGACCCGCCACATAGCGCCACCACCCCAGCGACATTTTAGTGAGCATGACTACTCGGGTTGGTCAGAGAAAAATGGAAAATTTAAAATAATAATAACAAGCCAACTAAAGAACACAGCTCAAAGCTTTTTATTCAATGTCATATAATAAAAATTCATTGAATTATTACATAAAATTGTGATGTCATGATTAATTTCATAAAATAGGCGAATTTAATTTATACATAGATAGTTAAAACTATTATTAGTGACTAATTAATCACTCGTAGACCATCGGTTTTTGTCATTTAAGAAATCTTCAACTTTATAATAACCTTTATGCATAAGATTTTTTTTTATGTATATCTTAAACTTGTGCATAGGTCGGTTTATAACCTCTTGTGGCAGCAGATTGAACATTTTTATACTTTGACCAACAAAAGAATTACTAACCCTACTTAGTCTGAGATTTGGGATAGCTAGCTTATGCTTGTTTCTAGTATTAATGCTATGACTTTCCGATTTTTTGGGAAGAGAATGTAAGTTTTTATACACATACATTAAACAATCGAGAATGTATTGGGACGCCACAGTGAGAATGTTGATTTTCTGAAATAACTCTTTTAAGGAGTCGCGGGGTCCAAGTCGGTATATAGCCCTAATTGGCCTCTTTTGTAATACAAAAATAGTTTGGATATCCGCTGCGGATCCCCATAAAAGTAAGCCATAGGACATGATACTATGAAAGTAGCTGAAATAAACTAATCTAGCCGTTTCGATGTCAGTGAGATTCCTTATCTTCCTAACTGCATAGGCAGCTGAGCTTAGTCTTCTTGCCAGAGTGGAAATCTGGGGAGACCATTGTAATTTTGAGTCTAAAGTGATGCCAAGAAATGTTGTTTGATTAGTGACATCAATAGACTCATTGTTCATTGTAACTGTACTATCAACTTGCCTAACATTTGGCATTGAGAACTTTACACATTTAGTTTTCTTTGAATTGAGTAATAAATTGTTGGTTGAGAACCAATGTAGGACTTGATCAAGAGCATTATTTACGTCGTCAAAATTATTTTGATGTCTGTCGATTTTAAAAATCAGGGATGTGTCATCAGCAAATAACACGATCTCGCACAAGTCCCTAGTAAAGAAGGGGAGGTCATTAATATAAATTAAAAAGAGCAAGGGTCCCAATATCGAACCTTGGGGTACTCCCATTAGTAAAGGTACGCCTATGGAGGTTGTACCATTGACATGTACTTTTTGAGTTCTGTCTGATAAAAATGACATTATTAAACTGAGTGAATTGTCCGAGAGACCATAATGTCGTAGTTTCATCAATAAGGTTTGATGATCAACACAATCAAACGCTTTTGACAAATCGCAAAAGACACCTATTGCATCCTGCTTTTTCTCCCATGCATCAAAGACATGTTTCATAAGAGCGACACCCGCATCAGTAGTGGATCTGCCTTTAGTAAAACCGAACTGATTACTGTGCAATAAATTATTGATTTTGAAGTGACTAACTATTTGATTAAGAATGACTTTTTCAAAGATCTTACTTAGCGCTGGCAATATTGAAATGGGCCTAAAATTCGATGGATCACTTTTGTCACCTGATTTAAAAAGAGGGATAATTTTACTGATCTTCATCAAAGAAGGAAAGCTGCCCTCATCAACGCATTTATTAAAAATAATCGATAGAAGAGGGGCAATAGAGTGTATAATATTTTTTAAAATATCTATTGATAGTCCCCATAAGTCCTCAGTTTTTTTCATACATAGTTCACTAAAAGTTTTCACAATCGTTTGAGACCTAATGTGATGAAACTTAAGTTGGTTGGTACACTCTTTCACATGTGTTTTAAGAAGAGATTGGGCAAGCTGTGAGCTAGCCGGCAGTTTACTAGTTGTTGTGACTGGAATATTCGAGAAGAATGTTTCAAAAGCGTTGGCCACTTCTGAATCAGACTTAAGTATATCGTTATCTATTTTAAGTGAGAGCTTGTTATCATGTATTTTATTTTTACAAGTCTCTTTATTAATGATATTCCAGGTAGAAGGACCAGCACTATCCTTACAGCTACATAAGTTAACCAGACTGCTTGTAGCCAGGATATGTTGCCTGATTTGGGCTTGAGCAGATTTGTACTTATCTGTCATACGCTCCAAAGAACTATGCAACTGTGTTATATCCAATTGCAATTCTTTTATGTCATTTTCATGTTTGGACCTACTCTCATCTAGTTTTTTACTATATAATTCTAAACTATCCAGTAAATCAATTCGTTGCTTTCTTAAAAGAACATTTTTGTGGAAACATTTTTGGCGTTTAACTAATTTCTCAGTTTTTTTTATAAAGTTATTAATTTTAATATACTTTCTAAGCTTTCTTTTACTGTTAAAATTAGCCAAATTATTATTGCAACCTGAAGTCAAATCAGCATTTAGCGTGGTAGTTGAGAATATATGTCCGGAGGGTGACCCGATCAATTCTTCATAGAGGCTTTGTGTGTGTACAGTATCCTGGCTTCGTATGTCCTCTTCGTATTGTTGGATGGTTTTGTTTGCATCCCGCAGATCTACCTCGAGCTCTTGGACTCTCCCCAGTGTTCGCTCGTAAGTTTCACTGCATTGGTCAAAATTTTTGACCAATTCAAGTAGTTGGTCACGTTGATCAAGGGTATCCTCAAGACGTGCATGCAGCTCAGCAAGTTCTGACTTCAGCTGTGAGTTGTGGTTGATAATTTTGAGAGACTCCTCTTCATTCTCATCTCGTTCACGCAGGAGTTGGCAGTTTTCCTTTCTTAACCTAAGTAAGAGATATAAAGATTTTGTTTATAAGTCCCATGTTGGTCTGGGACTTAAAAATAATGTGCCAAATGTGTTTCTTGCCTAGCATGTCGAGAAATTCAACAAATGATATATCGCTCGTCGGGTTTCGAGTATGTGATTGATCACATATACAAAACCCGTCGAGCTAGCTCGCCCCTTGTCATTTCTTTTCCACAATTTTCCACCTAACCCAGCCTAGTTCTGTAGGAATGAAGTGAAGTAGAAGTAGGATCATGGATGAAGTTTCGATTATTTATGTATATTTATCGGTTCTCTCTGCCTACCCCGCTAGGGAAGTGGTGTGAAGTTTAGTTAGTTATGTATATTATAATATAATATCACCATATTATGGTGATTAACTTTGTGGACAAAAAGACTGCATACATGTACTTACAAGTAAAACCGCGAGCTAAAACTATCTGTTCAAGTAAGACGCGTGTCAATACGGGCACAAAGCCTCTGGACTAATATTAGGAAGTGAACTTTGAGCATTAATCCTTGAATTTCAACCTAGTCGCTCAGACTTAAGCGATTTAGCATCACAAATTCAAATTCCAGGCTAACTGAAATCATAGTTCCTACGTACAACTATAATTAATTCCATCACGGCTTGGAAAGTTATTTAGTGTTTATTCTTACACTAGCTTTTGCACGCGGCTCTACGCGCATCGAATTCGTTTGTTACAGACTATCGTGAATCCTGCAGGACCTATCAAACCCTTATTTTCCCGTCCATCAAGATTTGTTTTCGCAATATCTAGTAGTTTATAACCATGTGTACAGTCTCATCTATTTCTATTATAAAATTCATGAAAATCGCTCTAGTAGTTGAATCGTGGAACCGTGACAAACATACACTATTTTCCATTTGCAATAGGAATAGCAGCTGGCCGCAGTTCAGTCAAGATATAAAACTTTTACCTCACTCTTCAATATTCCTGCACAAATGAGCTCTTTGATAAAAAATATATTTTTAAAATCCCACAGACGATTCATGAGACGGACGATTTTGAACGAGAAAGCAAACTCTTTCGGTTTATTTTATCACAAAGTATTGATTTTCTGTTTCTTTGAGAATCCATCCTCTTCACTGTAAAGTGTATTTTTTGTATAAATCCCGCAAGCGGCAAATGTTTTCTTATTGAACAATAGTCATTTGTACACTAGTTATTTATAATTTTATTTATAAACGCGCTAACCGTGGTGCCGCTTGCGTGAAATTAGTCTTTTTCAGAACTCTTTCTATGTTACAGTGTGCCCGCAGAATCTATTATCTTTATGAGGGTGAAAGTATCGTAACCGTTTTTTGGGGTATTTAGTCAAAATCAGACTTGGCATAGTAAAGTTCATGACAATGGGGTATTTATCTGAAAAAAAATTTTTTGTCCTTAAGTTAGATTATTATCAAAATATTTAATACGATTTTATATGTTTTATACTTTATCTAATACTTACTCGAAAAATTACAAAGATACAGCACTTCAAAGATCTGAAATTTAACGCTTTACGTCACTTAAACGGTAAAATTTTACACACCTAGTGACGTCACGCGGTACTTTAAAGCGCTGTATTTTCTTTATTTATAGTTTGCTGAACAAAAAAAAATACATAAGCAATATTTTTTTATCTCAATAGCGGACAATAATTTATTTTTGAGTAGAATAGCCTATTAGTCAAATCGTACTAATACACATTTCTTTACGCCTGCAATCCCAGCAGATGGAAGCAGAGTCAAAGGGACAAGCTCCTTGAACTAATTTCAATCAAAAATAAAATCGGGTTAGTTGTTTTCACGTGTGAAATAATGCCTAATGAAATAAACATACAAGAAAAAAATACAAAATCTCCTCTCTTCATTAAAAGTCGAACAGGGTCTCCAAACCAGGGTCATTGATGAAACATAGTCTATATGTTATTCAGGTGTATATATTATTCCAAAGTTTCATTAAAATCCATCCAGTAGTTTTTGCGTGGAAGAGTAACAAACATCCACACATCCAAATAAACTTTCGCATTTATAATATTACTAGCTTCTGCCCGCGGCTTTGCTCACGTGGTACATCGATAAATCATAGCCTATATGTTATTCGGGTGTATAAGCTATATTATTGTAAAGTTTCATTTAAATCCATTCAGTAGTTTTTGCGTGAAAGAGTAACAAACATTCATACTTACAAACTTTCGCATTTATAATATTAGTATTAGGGATATTAAGATTAGGATTAGTAGAACAAGTATTTTTAACATGTTGATTTTATTTCCATACTAGAGGTAATGTCAAAATTGTCCCCCATTAATTAATAAAGGGCCTTTTTCTATCAAAAACTGTTTATTTTCTATTAATATCATTCAACAAGAATTAGGATTCTTGTTATTACCTAGGTATAATGATATTACCTAGTATTTAAAGTAAAATTAGGTTAGGATTTAAAATCACATCCGCAGTAAAGAGGTCTTTTTAAAACTTTCTTTGAGATAATAAAGTTAGGTTCGTCCTGGTTTGAGAAGATTAAATTGGCGATATGGTTCGGATCCTACCCAAGTAGGGTTACTGTCTATCTTGATTTGTACGGACACATCGAGACTTTGAGTACTGTACTGACTTTTCCCGACTTTCAGGATTATCGATCCTATCAAAGTGGAGATGACTTTCTTTAAGCGAGGTTACCTTTTACACAGTTGAAGTTTATATCAATAAGGAGTGTAGAAAGCAAATATTTTAATTAATATTGCGTTAAGAATTCATAAAAAAAATTAAATTACTTATGGTCGAATTTCGACCACTGGGCGACTAGTCTTTATTGGTATTGGTTGGTTGTATGATTTATAGCTTTTATTTTCCACGACTAATTACAGAACAGATACATACCAAGAATACACTTAGCATTGTAGCTAGATTTCGTATAGAATCGTAGAATATAGCTACAAAAAAATAATACAGAACAGACCAGAAAAACATTTGGAAGTTTGGCAACATTCGTTTTACTGATCGAAAATAAATGCAACCATCTATCTGTCCAGACACATATGATCTCCATTTCATGTGTGTGTGTGCAAGGAGAGTAGTTACATGACGCTTTTAAAATATGATGTAAATATACAGGCATTATACAGTCACTTGGAATAGATGTCATTGGTTAAAGGCAGTGAAAATATACCCCATTTGACGTAAAAGCATGTACGGAACACCTAGTCAAAATTCACTAGTTTCGGAAATCATTGACAGTCTTATAGCTCTCATAATTCTAAAATTTGAAGTACCTTATGACGTTTTATGTTTTTATTTTATATATAATTTATCCAGTAAACAGAAAAAAAAAATGTGCATACATTCCAAGTCACCCTGTATAAAAATATACCCAGGCCCAGAAAATTCCTGAATTTTTTTAGAGTCCGCCACATTGTTTGGCCTTTTCAAATTTTAAATTGGTTACCCTACCCTAAGTAGTACTAGATAGGGCTGTGGGTAATTGACACTCTTTGTGAAGAGAAAAAGTTTGTATTAAGCCCGCAGATTCAAGTCTTTTTCCAAGTAATTCCAATTTATATTAAAGGCAGGTAATTGTAAGGTAGATCTAAGCAGGTCTTTATTTTAATAGCTACTGGGAATTGATGATAGTAAGTTTGCGCAAAGAAAGGTCTGCCATCTAGCGGCGTTTAGCTGAATCTCTCCATATCGATACTTGACATGACAACTAACTGATGACTACCTGATAACTACTAACTATAGTCCGTCAAATCTAAGAAGTACCGTTTGACAGATATGACAAATTGACGATTAGGGATAGGATCAAAGAAATCGATTACTACAAAATCCGAATTTTAATAATATATTTCTTAGTACATATTTTTTACTTATCGATTACAGTTTTTTAGATTTATATAAAATATGTTAGGTATTGTAAAAGGCCATATATTGGTATGATTAGGATTGGTATGATAGGTTTTACTAGTAACCTTAGATATACCAAAAAAATATTAGGGTTTACTGAAGTTCGAAGTTTTACAGTAGGTAATATAAAAACAAACGAAATATGCGGGTTTTGTAGGTAAGTACATTTACACAGATGCTGCTTCGCGTTCTGATAGGAACCTATACAAGTGTTTTAGGGGAAATAAATTAAAAAAAAATGTTATTAAAAAAAATGTTATTCACCTAAAATGTTAATCATTAATTGATCATCCATTAATTTTGTAACTAATGACTTTTGGTGCATTGGATTACAGTCGATATATAGCTTCTGACACTGTCGGGTGAACATAGGATTCTTTTTCTTCTTGTTTTCGTTTCTGGTAACTCACTCGCGTTCAAGGATTACTACTGCATGCTAAAAGACGCCTCGGTTGAAAACGGCTCGTCATTATTAAGTTCGATTATTCCGACATTATAACGATTATTCGTATAACGAGTGAATTTCAGGAGTCGCCACACTAAGATAAAGGACCTAATTACGTGACTTTGAAATGAGGTATAAATTAATCTTATTTGTTGCGTATATTAGTGATTTTACTTTGTTTGAAAGATTTAAATTTATTTGTAGTGAGTGATTAAGAATTGTACATTTTGTGATAAAATAAAAATAACTTCATAAATCCATGGTTTAATGGAAAAGGTTATTAAAATTGAGTAAGTTACGTTTGTACAAAGTTGTTTCGGTTTGAAAAATGTCAAATGTCAAACGGTACTTCTTAGATTTGATGGAGTATAACTGGACTATTTTATCAGCGTCTCCAGAGTATGTGGCCATGTTTGGCGACAATCATCCCGGTTATTTAAATTTGTCGGCCGTTGCCGACTCAACACGAGACTACGAGTATATCGGCGATTGTTGACTGCCATCATCGCAGTTACGTTGCCCGCAACAAAATCCGGCATCTCTTAGTAATCTTCGGCGACAGTAAGCAACTTCCGGAGACTGTCAACTCGCAGCTAACGTAATATCGACGATTGTAGAAGACTATTTATTACCTCGGGATACCTACCCTTGGATACTACAGACATAAGCAGCTCAAGTATCAACACATATTATTTATTTATAAGTTTTCTTAAATGACCATTGACTATTACCGCCACGTGCTATTGGTGTACGCGGTAGTTTTTTAGGGTTTTTTAAACGTCGTTAATTCAAAAAAGTATTCCGTGATTACTTGAACAAAATTTAATGTTTGACGTTATTCCCCAGTCCACATCAGCTCTATGCTTTAAAAATTCCAAACGCCCTCACAATCAGAGCTCGTCACGATCTCGCCCGCAACAAAAATTATTTCATAACGACTGCTGTTTATACAAGTCTCGTTTAGCCGGCACGCTGACGTCACGATGTGGTCACGATCCGAATATGTGACGATTGGATTTCTAATAGCTCTCAGATGTCAGTCCATCTGACTAACCCGTTTCTCTCGATGCTAGAACTCATACTAAGAGTACCTAGTTTGGAATCGACGATTTAGCAGGAAATTTGCTGCGTCATCATTCGTTGCGCCTTTAGAAATATAATGCCGTTTTTAAATATGACATTCGGCAAGTCATAAAAGTTACTGCTTTTATCGAACTGTGGGTAAAATGATCACAATCTTTCATTTGCGAATATGTAAAGATTCCATGGAAGTCTCGGACATAAAAAAAGAATGCGCCAACTATGCTCCTTGCCTAGCGCGTCATAAAGGCGACTAATGGGGTGTTGGGTATGTAATTGTGTAGGCGACGAGCCAGCTACCTGGCGCCACTTTTTCACTATAGAACCCAACCTAATAAAAATATAATTTTTGCGTTAATGTGTTTAAAAGGGCCTGCTGCCAAACCCTCGGTTTGCTCCGTATGCTTCTTTCAAGGAGCTAACCGTTTCATTGAGTTTGCCTACCCTAAAAAACAACACAAATCGCGCCGTGTAAACCGCATATATTGTAATGTAGGCTATATATTCGCGGCTGCTTACACCCACCGACCAGAATAGCGAATAAATAACGAGTCCGACAGATTTACGGGCCTTTAAAGCAAATTACAGCTCTAATTATGCGTAAACATGAAAATTAAAAGTTGCTCGCACCGACGCATAATGCGTGCGTATGTTTGTTTGTGCTTACAACTAGACTGTTTAATGATGTGTGCAAATGTAAATTGGACGGTTAAATTTAATGTGCAATGTGCAAATGAACCGTGTGGATGGCCTAAATCATTTATTGGCATTGATGTATTGTTGTTCATAATTTATTGGCTGACCTATATATGATTGCGGGTCTAGGGGTTGAATCGAGGCCATGAAACAAATAGCATTACTATTACGTAAGTTCAATATGTGCAATAAAACATGAATAATATATTCGACTGGCTCGATAGCGCATTTGGTAGTAACCCTGCCCCATGTGCCAAGAGTTGTTGGTTCGATCCCCACAGGACAAACATTCGTGTGATAAATACTTGTGTTTGTTTTGTGTCTGGGTGTTAATATCTAATATTTAAGTATATATTTGTAATACCACTGTTGATTCTGATATCCGTAAAACAAGTGCTTAAGCTACTTACCACGGAGTCAGATCAATGTATGTGATGTTGTCGGATATTAAAAAAAAATATATATTTAAAAAAATTATGAGTAATGGCTACTACAAGTCATCTTCATAGTGGAATGTATAAGTTATCTTGTGCTTAGTTGGGGTCATTTTAGACCATGATCCAGGATAAATCTGGTGACTGCCAGTCTGGCCTTCGTAACCCTTAGGTAAACAGGGGAACCAGACTAATTAGATCATGATTATCCATAGTTAACATTCGCAGGTTTCAACACGATGTTATCTCTTTCCGTTGAGTCATCATCTTTCTAACGTTATGTCCCGTACTTAGACGGAGTCCGCTTAGACCATGATCCAGGATACGAGTCTGGTAATTACATTGAAGCGACTGCCGATCTGACACTCATCCCCTTCCGTGGATTACCTAAGTGGTATTAATCCGTACGATGATTTGAATAATTCCGAAGTACGATTTGAACCAGCACTCGTCCCTTGGAAGACACGTGTTCTAACTATTGATCTACTATTAAGGTACTTCTATGGATAAAAACATGGCTCAGTTGCAACATGATTAGATCTAAGTTAAAGCCTCCTTTTATTTATGTAGCGTTATACGTTATTAAATTAAATTTACTTATCGAAATAAACGTAGATTTAACCAGAATATTTATTATACTCTACTTATACAACCTTTAAGATAAACAAAAAGCAAATACTGACTTATTTCTATAAATAATTAAAACAATAATCTTAACGTTTAAAGATGCAGGAAATAAATTAACAATGTTTATTAATAACAGCCCCAGATGTCGAAATTCCAAAACTATGAAGATTTGTCTTCCCATTTCGAGGATATTTCTAACCGAAAAGCAGTCAGCAAAATTACCATTTTACTTGGAAAACACTTCATCTAGAGCAAGACGACTTCAAATTGAAAATCCAATTTAGTTTTCACCGAAATACATTTCTTTAGGAACGTTTTCCAGTGCTATAGATAATAAGGTGTATTTTTGAAATTAATATGAATAAGGATGAACATTTATTGTTATATTAACTGAATACAAAATATTCGTCGAGTCATATTATGACTATTATAATCCTGGGCAGATAATATAAATTATATATGAGCATTTTTTTGTTTGTCTACTTACATATTATAGATAGGTACATCAGTTATCTCTCTCAGTGTCTGATAAAAAGGGTCCTTGTAGACATGGAATGGATGGAAGTTGAAATTGTTTTTTTTTCCATGTTGGAAATAATTGACTGAATTGAAACGCTTGGCAGAGATTACATGAAATATATTGAAGAGAAAATTTTAAATGCACATCACCTAACCATTGACACGAGACAAGATCTTTTTCTTTCTAGCGTTATGTTCCGTGTTTAGACGGGATCCACTTAGACCATGATCCAGGATTTAGCAAGTCTGGTAATTACATTAAAGCGAATGCCGATCCGACCTTCGTAACCCTAAGATAGGGGAACCAGACAATTTTTGAATCATGGTTACAAATCCAAAGTTGTTTGAATTTGCAGGTTTCATCACGATGTTTTCCTTCACCGTCGAGCTAGTGGTATAAATACGTACATAGACTTGAAAAATCTAGAAGTACGTGCCCGAGTTTGAACCCGCACTCCTCGGTTAAGAGGCGTGTGTCCTTACCATTGAGCTACCACCGCTCATACACATTGACACGAGCCAAGATACAGATACTTTAATACAGTTGACATACGTCACATTAACTTGCGTTCATAATTACAATAATTCTAACTCCATTGTTCACATTAGTGCCTGACTGTGAATGACGTGTTAACTACTGTAGAGCAAATATCTAAGATTTCTATGCGCCATCCTGAAACTTGAAAAAATACTGTTGTATTATCTTTATTCCTTACCTACTATGTCGAAAAGGCGAATAATGATACATCTATCATTGGGTTGGTGATTGTGTATGAAACGAGTTAGCCACTTGTTCATAACTTTTCCACAATTATCCAACTATCCAAAGAAAGCAAGTCTTTTAACTGCTTTTACAGTTAAAAGATTCTTCCTATGCTTGAACTACTGCCGAACCCTTGCGTATTTGCGGGCATAACTGTATTATATGCATGTATAGTCCGGACTCACATGTACGTCTGCCTACATGATCGTCTGTCTGCTCTGGTCGGGTCATATTTTTTTTTCTTAGTAATTATACATTTTTATTTTCTTATTTCACACCAGGCCTACTTTGAAACAATGTTCAAAGTTAAATATGATTCTTACAACTTTGTTAATACTGTTGTTGAAAAGAGTAACTACCGAGTTTCTTGCCGGATTCTTCTCGGTAGATGCAACATTCCGAACCGGTGGTAGAATCATATCTCTTTCAACTGTTTTTGTAGATTTATAAGTATTTCTTTGAAACCTATATAAGTAAAGAAAATTTGATTTTGACTTTGACTTTGACTTCGGGGATTGCGAGCATGACCGTATGCATGTAGTCCAGGTATTATAATATCCTCCTAACCGATTTCGGTCACCGCGGCCAATCTTACCGAGAATTAGCCCTATAATTATAGTTAATGCCTACCCCGCTATGGAAGTAGCGTGAAGTTTAGTTAGTTAGTTGGTTATTATTGTTAATTATAGTGCACAAATGTCTGTGCAAACACAAGTGCACTCTCTGTTCCTTCACTCTCATGGTCCGGTAAGACGGCAACCCGACATGACCGGAGAGAGTTCAAGCGCAACACGAACGGTGTTATTAAACTGCCAACTTCCTGACTCGGACGGTTATTGAATGATTACAATATGGAAATACCCAGCCACAAATGTTTGGCTGAAACGGAATGTGAATCCGGGACCGTCTTAGGCGGCGCATGCAACCACTAGATCAACGAGGCAATTATACCATAAGCTGTCTTATGTGTACCTACACTACCCCTGTATGACAAGCTCGATGGCGCAATCGGTAGTGACCCTGCCCCATGCGCCAAGAGTTGTGGGTTCGATCCCCACCTTCGACACCTAGGACAAATATTCGTATGATGAATACTTGTGTTTGTTATTTAAGGGTATATTTGTAATACCACTGTTGTTTCTGACATCCGTAATACAAGTGCTTAAGCAACTTACCTCGGAGTCAGACCAATGTATGTGATGTAGTGTGATATTTATATATTTATGTAAGAACCAGAACTAACTCTTAATTCCTGCATTATCTCCGCTTGCAGTACACCATCAGCTCGCGCGAGCTCGCGGCGCGACCGTAACTTGTATTTAGAGGTGCGCAACACTCCGCCAGCGGTAACAAGCATAGTATCTCTTAATAAACTTCGTAAATTTAACAAAATGCCCCCACATATTCATTAAAGGATCTATTTTCTTTACTTTAAAACTACTTTGCTAGTTTATTAGACGAGGATTTGGAAGAGCAGTGGTTTCTGAAATCTACATCAGAACGTAAAGTCAAGGGATAAAGGTAAACTCAATTTACTTACTGCGGTACTGATCTACGTAGATGGATGACCAACATTTGTATTTTGTACATACCTTGGTGATTGAGAAAGATACAATTGTCGGTTACATATTTAGCTTGTTATCACCTTTACATGATTTATTTTAACGACGTTGATTGTATCATCATCAAATTCTAAAGACACCCTCAAGAAACAAGCACTTGAAGAGTGGCAAAACACACGCGGTTGCCCTGGTGCTTATGGGCAACGGCGACCACTTACTATCATGTGACAAGCATGGTCGATTGCCGCCTCTCACAAAAATAAGAACGCTCTCATAATAAAGAATGTCTGGTCATTGAGGATCAAGTCAGGTTTCTAGACGTGCTGAATACAATTGAAATATTTTAAATATCTAACTTGCATCTATGGTTATATAATATACAAACTGTAATTGTGTCTTAACTATTTACACTATTTACATGATTAAATCATCAATGCTATCAAAAGAATATTATATACCAAAAACTAGCTTTACGCAAAATAGCTGGCGGAATATACAGAGGGAACCGAACGCCATTCTACACGGTCCTTAAAGACCTCACTCGTTTCTTTAAAATTCCTAATCCTTTCCATACAAGCACTACGGTTGTTGTGGCTCCGAATTTTATAAATACCACTAATGCATATTGTACTGAAAATTGTACGTTTTACTATCTTTTCCATAGAAAAAGGGGATCTAACTCTGAAATGCCACTTCAGGAGTACAGTTGCACCATTTTACTGTGGGATCCTAATTACAATCTCAAACTGCGAATACCCATGAAGTGTGGCGCATAATGAAGGTTATACCACCTCCCCGTGTACAATTGAAACGATCTAATGTACTCACCTCTTGTTTCAATAAAATTAACATACCTACCCCCACGTACTCGCACCCCTCATTATAGTCACAGTGAAGCACACAGTGAGGCAACACGACCAACATTAAAATGTGTCTATACCTCAACGCTTCCTAAGGTTGGAATAAATATTCCACAACATCACATACATTGATCTGACTCCGAGCTAAGTAGCTTAAGCACTTGTGTTACGGATATCAGAATCAACAGTGGTAACAAATATATACTTAAATGTTAGATATTAACACCCAGACACAGAACAAACTCAAGTATTCATCACTCGAATGTTTATCCTGGGTGGGGAATTGGGGATCGACCCCACAACTTTTGACGCATAGGGCGGGGCACTACCAAATGCGCCATCGAGCCAGTCATCAATGTAGCTTCCAGATTTGTTTATTCAAAGAAACTGCTCTATAAACAACAACAGAATCAAATGCTATATCTCTCGTAATTATCGTCGTTAACTTGTTTTGTGTTAACAACGTTCGTATTATCACCATTTCTCCCTAAATTTTGGATGTTAAATTCAAGTTTCGTGCTTAATTGGCGACCGTTAGACCATGATCCTGAATTTAATGAGTTTGGCTACACTGCATGCCTATCTGACCTACATAACACTTATTTAGGAAAACCGAACAAATTGAACCGTGGTTACATATCCGTATTTACTTCGTGCAGGCTTCCAAATTTTTACTCACCGTCGACCTATATTTGTATCCATTTTTTTTTTGACGCGGAGAAATGCGTTACGCACCGTCACCCTATCCGGGGGGCAGGGTGGTGTGTGGGACTCCTGGGGGCCCTTGAGTAGGGGTCTCTGCTCCGGCCAAGATGGTAGTGGCCGGGTTATACCCACTAAAACTCCGCGGTACCCTCATCGCCTTAGTGGAAGTGAAGTGACTCGGCCTCCTTCGCTTCCACATATCACACTAAAAGTCGAAAAATCCAGAGGTACCTGTATTTTTTATACTGTCTTGGTAGCCAGTATAAAACGTACCACTTTGACATTAATTGTTTATCAAAGTAGGTAATACATGAAAGTTTGAAAACCCCAGATGTTATTGATCAAAATCAGCAACACTTTAGCTACTTATCAGCCGACTTTCAATTACATGGGGATATGTCATGAAAAGTGTTATCATTATAAATAAACAAATAATAAATAAATATCAGACTACATCACATACATTGATCTGACTCCGAGGTAAGTAGCATAAGCACTTGTGTTACGGATATCAGAATCAACAGTAGTACTACAAATATATACCTACTTAAATATTCAACATTAACACCCAGACACAGAACAAACACAAGTAATTATCATACGAATGTTTGTCCTGGGTGGGGATCGAACCCACTACTCTTTGGCGCAAGGGGCAGGGCCACTACCGAATGAACCATCGAGCTAGTCATTATCAAACGAAGATACAGGTTTTTAACGGCTTGTGAATCTTATTGCCTTAGAGTCCATACCTATCAAAAACAACCACTGCTTGATTTTCGATTGACGTTTTCTACCGATAGCATCATCAGATGATGCTTCACCGCCATCTCCTGAACTGTGCACGGCTCTGCACTGAGCCAATTTAATCGAGTGCTCGCCGGAATACAGTAACCATAATATTACCTTTCTTTAGCACTAAGAGCTTCTTGTTTTGTTCGGTTATTACAATACCCACTTGAAGTTATTGGTATCGTTGCTTCTTAAGTGCAGTTATTATTAGTTGGAGTATATTAACAATTCAATGAATTCATTGAATTCCTTGTTTAGTTCACTTGTGACAACACTGCAACCGATGCAACGCGGCAAATATTTAGCCAGCTAGGTACTGTAGTCATATGTAATACATATATATAACGTCTAATCCCGTTAGTATTTTCAAGTTTAACGTAAAACCATTGTTTTTATTTGTGAGTGTAACAATTAACTATAACAATTGGAAACTCATATGGCCTTCAAGTTGCCTTTTCATGGTTTTGGGAGAATCAGTCACAAAATGCAATGCAGTAGGGTTTCGGTAGTTTTTGATTTCAAACAATGTTTTACGTAAATGTTTGCATTTGGAATAAGAACCCTTATTTCTGACATTGTAGTTTTTTTTTTATTACAGCCCCTGGCCTGGCTATGCCGTGGCATAACGAGGCCTCAGTCTAAAAAGCCTGTAAGCAAAATCAGCTACTGTTTATATCAAGAGGACCTCCGTTAGGTTTACCATAGACCTCAAACGTTAAAGTTAAAGTAATGTCTATAACTTGACTCCAAAACTAGAAAGTAATATTTTTACATGATTTTTGTTAGTCTACCTATAGTCTTTAAACTAAAACTTAACTACTTTACGAGGTTGGCAAATAGAACCGAACACCATACGCATATTTGACAAGCTCGATGGCGCATTCGGTAGTGACCCTGCCTCATGCGCCAAGAGTTGTGGGTTCGATCCCCACCCAGGACAAATATTCGTATGATGAGTACTTGTGTTTGTTCTGTGTCTGGGTGTTAATATCCAATATTTAAGTATATATTTGTAATACCACTGTTGATTATGATATCCGTAACAAAAGTGCTTATGCTACTTACCTCGGAGTCAGATCAATGTATGTGATGTCGTCGGATATTTATTTATTATTATTTATTTATATTGTTTGTTTAACCTTAGATACATTAAACCATCGACGTTATGCAATATTGCCTTATGACGTCTCTGTATATTCACTCTCATCTCACGTTTGCTCCGATTAATTAACCGAGCATCCCCGATCGAGTGCAACAAATCAAATCATACAGGCATGCGTTAAGTATGCACTTGGTGCATCTGCCAACGTAGTGAGCTCTCGACTGCTTAGTCTGCCGCGCTAATTTACCGTTCATTAGACGAACACAGGCGTCTACCTCGTATAACAGGGCTGCCAGATTATCTGTTGGTAGCCACCTAGATGAGTCGTGGATATTATACCTTACCGAGTGTTATATTTACATACATACATACATACATAACATCACGCCCATAATCCCCGAAGGGGTAGGCAGAGTTAAAGGGGCAGCATGCCCCTTCAACCACATTCAGCCAAAAATAAAGCCGGGCTGGGTTAGATGGAAAATTGTGAAAAAGCAGTGACAAGCCGCTAACCTGTCGCCTACACAATCACACACCCAAAACGCAATATACCATTAGTCGCCTTTTACAACATGCTAGGCAAGAACCACAGTTGGCATATTATTTTTAATTCCCAGACCAACATGGGACAGTGGGCTGGGTTTGGATGGAAAGCTGTGAAAACGGAGTGACAAGTGGCTTGCTCGTCGCCTACTCAGTCACATACCCAAAAGCCTGTAAACCATTAGTCGCCTTTTACGACATGCTAGGCAAGAACCACAGTTGGCACATTTTTTTTTTGTCCCAGATCAACATGGGCCAAGTCCCTGACCAACATGGGACATAGTGTTATATTTGATGGATTTTAGTAACCGATATTGATGTTAGTTTGTATTCCACTTTGATGCACATTGCACGTGGCTATTGATCTATATTTACAAAAGATAGACTAAAATGCAAGATCTTTATTGCATACCAAAAATCACTTTAGGTCGCGTCGCCAACTTGGTTAAAAAAAATGTATTTTAAACACACACTAGTACCTAATAGAAGAAGGACTCCGCGCTGTCATACTACAGCGTGAAGCCACGTTTATGCATGTGAGAGTGAGATTCATATGAATACCAGATATCGGAAATCTGTCATTTGGAGCACTTATGTTAATGTTTGACGTAAGTTGCGTGTCAAGTTGAAGCACCTGCGAAGCTTTAACGTCTAGTTAGTGGCGCGGAATCCTTATTTTTTTAACTAGTTCGTCATTTAAAAGTAGATTAAATTCAATTTAGAAAAATATTTCGGTTCTAAGGGGTTCGAGTGACAAGCGGTCTGTGGTATGAACGACTTGCTTTAGACCCGTTTACATCACAAGTTCAATGACAACAATAAAACACTAAACATACGACACCCGTAATCCCCAAAGGGGTAGGCAGAATTCAGGGCAAGTAATTTCAACCACCTTCAGCCTAAAATAAAATTATGATTGTTTTACACAGACCAATATGAAACAAAACCATTTCTTCTTGAAGCGTTTTTATCAGAAATAAGGAAGTTTTCTGGTTTTATTTATAACTTATAATTTTGTCCCAGCCCTATGGTCAGAATAGAGTACATCGCCGATAAACAGGTGCAGTCTGCGCTCACGTGAACTTTTAAGAGCTACGTCGCAGCGGGGATCAGCGTGACGAATTTATGTAGGTACGTCGATGCCTTAATTAGTGCCAGAATGTTTGCAGAGCTGAGAGGATGCGCTTAAGTATATCCTTTGATACTCGCAATCGATAATTAATAGTTATACAAGGTTAATTTTAGTATTTTATAAGGCAAGTGTAAATGGACCCCTTGGGAGGGGAAGACATAGACGGACTTTCCATGACCAGATTGGTAATGTATTAACAAAAGGTCAGGTAAACAGCACCCTTAAGCGAGTATGAAAAGACTTATGAATGTAGAAAAAGCGAAAGGTGTATGTCAGGTTCGTAGCAAATGGAAGTACGTGATCTCTGCCTACCCCATGGGAAAAAGGCGTGACATTATGTATGTATATATATATGTATGTATGTATGTAATGTTCGTATTTCTACTAAAACCAAAACACGGGCTTAATATTTTCATTTATAGAATCATTAAAAAAATATAATGGTGTCTCTAAAACTCATTGTCTCTCTGTCACTGTTGCCTTATTGACCTCCCACGAGTATGGTTTTGCACTTTTTACGGCGTGTGCGCCTATTAGAAATAATACTAACAGGACTAAACCACCTTGTGACCTTGTAACAAGCGATGCGCATGCGTCATGCAGTTTTTAGCAGGGTGTTACTTTAAGGTTTTTTTTTTGGTCAAAATGTAACATGGTATAAAAAAATGCAATCGATTCTAATAACAATTCTGTACAAATAGTTTTAAGGTTTCGTATTAACTTAAAATAAGGTTGTATATATTTATGTTAAGAAAATATATTTTACACTAAGGCACATAACGATTATATTATATTAAAACTAGTGAACATTTCTAGTGAAACTAGAAACAACATTGTTTTCCTAGCATTATGTCACTAATAGCGGTCCGCTTGGGCCGTAATCCTAGATTTTGCAAGCTTCCTTATTATGTAGGTAGGTAACTGTTAGATACGAAAACCTAAGCAATTGGATCATGCTTAATAATACATACTATTGTCGTTTATAACTTGTATGTATAAGTATGAGGTAGCATTCAATGCGCACGACATAGTACCTTTAACTCGGTAAATTCTATAAAAGATCAATATTAATCCAGCCCTAACAACTAAAGTGAATCCATGCACGATCCTATTCAACGAATATCTTACTAATATTATAAAGGCGATAGTTGGTAAATTTCGATATTTGGATGTTTGTTGCTCTTTCACGGCAAAAGCTGAACCGATTTAGCTGAAGTGATGGCTTATACCTTGGATTAGGACAAAGGCTACATTTTATCCCGAAAAAATTAAAGTTCCCACGGGGATTACATTTTTAAACTCCGTGCAGGCAAAGCCGCGAGCAGTAGCTATTCAAGTTATAAGTTAAAATCGAATTTAGTTTAATTTCAGAAGACGAAAATCCACCAAGTACCCAGTCACTTTAATAACCGCATCAGATAGCTAAACCCAACTTCCTTTCGCAAATAAACTGAGACCAGCCTAACCGCCCTAACGAACTAAACTAATCCAATAGTGCCTCCCAAAATTAATAATCAAATTGCGAGCAACTCCGAACAGAGGTGCTTTTAATTAAAAACATAGTGACTCCGCGTTCCACGGGGATTAATAGTAGAAGTAATTAGGAGCAAATTAAAACACAGCGTTACATAAATAGAGGGAGTTAGGAAGGATTGTGGCTGAAAAAGTGTTTGAGTTGGTACGCCGGACGAGGGCGGGCGGCCACTGGCGGCTTTGAGAAGCCGCGGCTTAAAAAACGACGGGGAGTGGGAGATTTTGTGTGCAAAACGAAACGCTACGAATTGCGATAACTCATTTATAACATCGGATATGTATTTCAGAACTTGAAAAAAGATATGATATTAATGTAGGATTGATTATGTGGAATTGATAATACCCTATTAAATCAGCAAAAACAATAGGTGTTCACGTAATATCTGTATTAAAATATACTGTAAGATTCACACCTCTACTAATAGTGCACAGTGCATTGTAGATATTTTTTTTCTGATGTTAATATTACATGATTGTCAAAAGATAAAACCAAGACAGACTTCATTATCCTAGCGTTATGTCCCGTGCTTAGTCTGGTAATTACGTTGAAGCGACTGCCGACCTGACCTTCGTAACCCTAAGATAGGGGAACCAGACAATATTTTTTGGATCATGGTTACAAATTCAAAGTTTTTTGAATTTGCAGGTTTCATCACGATGTTTTCTCTTACCACCGAGCTAGTGGTGTAAACACGTGCATAGATTTGAAAAGTCTATAGGCACGTGCCCAGGTTTAAACCCGCACCCCTCGGTTGAGAGGCGTGTGACCTTACCATTGAGCTATCACCACTCCGAAACCAAAACACGCTTGTTAGTATTAGTTGAAGCAATTGAACTAAATAAACATTTCCAAAAATATAGGTACTTTATATTCAAGAAGTATTTAAGCGTTTCTGAGCGCCAGTGCAAAACCGACGTAAAAAGTTAAAAAGAGTGTTGTCGTAAAACCGCGGTTTTCATTTAGGGTTTTTAATTAAAGACGTTTCAAAGGAACCGCCATTAATCCACTGTTAGCCGGCGAAATTAAAGGGCTTGCGACAAAGGTACAAATTAATAAGAATCACCTAGACGACCCCTCGCCTTTCCTTGAGACTTTGTTTTTCTTCCACTCGAGTTTTTCTCTTGATTGAGTTGGTGTGTTTATTTTGGGGTACATCACAGGCTGAGTAGGGTTGTGATGACAAGGACAGACTGACAATTTTTGGGGGCCTAACCTCCCTCTTCACATTGTAAAAAAATCATGCAACGACTTTTACAAATGTATCAACTATGTGTAAACTATGGTGAAACTTAGGAGTAACATAGCTTTCCGTACCACGGAACAGACCAACCATAGAACAAGAATGAATAAGTGTATAACGTGACGTCACACCGTGTTTATGTCAGTTAAGTCTGGGTGTTAATATCCAACATTTAAGTATATATTTGTAATACCACTGTTGATTCTGATATCCGTAACACAAGTGCTTAAGCTACTTACCTCGTAGTCAGATCAATGTATGTGATGTAGTCTGATATTTATTTATTTAAGTATGTGACAACACATTGCCTGCAATGTGTTTACTTAAATAAATAAATAAAGAAATAAAGTATCCTGATACTCAATACTATTTTTATAAAGTTTATCATAATGAACATTTACAACTAGTCGAAATTTATGAATAATTCAGTTTCTTCTATAATAAGTCTTTAAGAAAATATATGTCTAAGAATTACTCGTATGTCTGTCCATGTCTATTACACTGATCATTTGTGCAGGCCGAGTGCAATCAGCATTAGCGGCTCAGTTCCGCCGCCGCTTCATGTCCCGCACAAATTGCTAGATTAGACGCGCAGAGACGTTCTACGTAATTGTGACGCGATCTCCTAACAACTAGATTGTCCTAGTATAATATTAGTGTAGTATAATCTATCTATAGTGTATAAGCTTGGCCTGAGTAAATGTAGTCCCTAATAAGTTATTCCACAACTTCTACTACTTCCAAAATTCATAGTAATAAAATCGTCTCATGTTGGTCTGGGACTTCAAAAGCATGTACCAAATGTGGTTCCTACCTAGCATGTCGTAAAAGGCGACTAAGTGTAAATCAGGTTTTAGGTATATGATTGTGTAGGCGACAAGCTAGCCACTTGTCGCTACTTTTTCACAATTTTCCATCTAGCCCAGCCCAGTTTTATTTTGGCTGAATGTGGTTAAAGAGGCCTGCTGTCCCTTTGACTGTGCCTACCCCTTCGGGGATTGCGGGCGTGAAGTTATGTATGTAAGACTAATAGTCAAATTGCTCGTATCGCTGACTCTTACGAGTATTTAAGTTTAGACTGATGTCCAATTAAGATGCACCTACAACGAGATAAGTATGGAAAGAAGGTTCAAAAACTCAAAATCAGATCACACACACACAATCCCTTGTAAGTATTTGTAATATGTGCTTATTATCAACAAACATAATTAACACCACAAGAGATTTAAGTTACCCATTTATAAAACAAGGCTCAATCCCTAGTAAATATTTGCTTTGATCAATTGTGCAGGCCAAGTGCAATCAGCATTGCGCAGTTCCACAACGCCGGTTGCTCGATGTCCCACGCAAATTGCGGGATTAGGCGCGTAGAGCCGTTCTTCGTAATTAGGTGACGTAATCCCTAGGATCTAGATTGCTCTCGTCTAATATTGTATCTTAGGTGCGCATAAGCTTTTATCGATTAAATTAAGGTCGTGATATTAGGAACATTGTTATAATTGCAATGTTCATATTGAAATAATATTAGCAGTAATACACATACATAAACCTATTTACAAAGTTAGAGCCAGTTATAAGTAAATAAGTTATATTATTAGTCATGTTGCAGATTAATACTTACTTATCATATCATACTATAAGATAATATCCATCGAGATTAACTAAATTGACATAAAAGGGTTATAGATGACAATTATATATCATCATCATCTATAACCTTGATATATATATATAATTATATATAGATAGATGAAGCATACATATGCTTCACCAATCAGTAAGGAATAAAAAACGCACTAAAAAATATTTTTTTAAATGCATTTAATGACTAAAGGTAAAAAGCTTTAAAAAAGATATCTTAAGCGAATTCCTTTTTAATATTATACCAAACCACATAATCGGACTACCAAAAGACGTACTCCTACACGTTACATAAAAAAATAAATCGTAAATGCTGTAAATGTATTCCGGCACCTCCATTGCAGGCGCGCCCGCAATTAGGCGCGGCTCGTTAACCCGAGATCAAGACCTAATGAGCCACGTATATGGTTTAGTGCACTCACAGGATCAAAAATTATAATCCTCCACTACCACTCTAATTTGACCTCAGCGCTAAGGTACAAGCAACGAAACCACAGCTCAGCTTACACTGGACATGTGACGCAATGACAAACGCTTGACTCCAACCGCGCTGCGCGATGAGTCTGCAAGTGCGGTATCCCAAAATGATGTTTATTGCACCGGATTAAGGTGCAGAATCGAAAAAATTACAATTTAATATGGATACACGAAATTTCAGATGACTCTGCATGCCAAATGTTGCCGAATTGATTTTCGCTGAAAAATGCACTGTGATGAGAAATACTGGTTTCGTGTTTTAACGAGTTTTTTGTATGGATGTATAACATTCGGTATCCGTATTAAACAGAAAAGCCTTGATTTTTTATTATAAAATATTATCACTACATTCAGGACGCTATTTTAAATATGAGTTTAATCATTGACAGTGTTTTCTTTTAGTTAATCTTTTTTTTTATTTAGTTAATAGCAAACAAAATCAGCAAGGTTTATTTCTAGCATGTCCCATAAAATTCTGAGAGTAAAAGTGTTGTTATTTTAACCGATAATTTTTTATTATTTAATTTATACATGGATCAGCATAGATTCAATTATGTTTTCCCAAAAATACAACAGAATTTTAAAAATTAATTGGTACGGGCAAGGATTTGAACAGCACCTCACGGATGCAACGTTGTTCTCACCCACCAAGCCACCTCCGCCCTCTCCCTATTACCTCATCCACACGTCGTAAACTCCGCATTCGAAATTTAAACCGCTGATCCCCTTTCAAATTAAACACCCGTCATCTTCCCGCCGCCATATTTTCATGGCGGCTATATTAAATTGGTAGATTGCAAAAAATAAAAAAGGGAAATAAACGTCAAGTGCGGCCTTTAAAGTGTGTACGGCGCGAAATGGGCCTCTTGAATTTTCGCTCTGGATGTATTCCGTGTAATGAGTTCTATATTGCGCCCTCGCGGTGTAATTGACTCGATCTGTAAAATGTACCGCGGCTTTTTTTTTATTTGCGCAACGTCATTTTACAAGGTGTAAGGGGACGTAATTGCGTTGTCTGACGTTCGGGACCTATCGGTTTAAGTGTGCTATGTTTAAACTGACTTCAAAGGAGTTTTGGAATTAGATTACAAATCTTATGGTTAAAAGCTTTAATGGTACTGACATATCATCACGTCCGCAATCTCCGAAGGGGTAGCCAGAGTCAAGAGGATAGCAAGCGTATTTAACCACTTTTGGCCAGTAATAAAACTAGTTTGGGATTAATGGATATACTGATATGTACTGTGATCACCTCGTCGCCTATAGCTAATCACATACACAACACCTGATACAACATTAGACGCATGTCATAAGAGTTTCCTACGAAGAATTTGGTAATCTTAATAAGAAAACTTTTTCTATCTGGCTCGAAGGACCAGAAAAAACGTCATAAAAGTTTCTGGACTAGTAAAAAAAACCGTTTCTTACAATAATGCTCTTAAGTAGGTATACCAAATGCCCCCTTATAGATGTCATACAGAAGCACGGACAGACCAAGCAATAAAACGGAAGAGTAATTAATTCCCCGGCAAGTCACGATTTCTGAACAGTCTTTAAACGAATCCGCAAAACGATAGCCGACTTAGAATACAAATTTCTCAATTTGGTACCCGATAAAATCAAAATCACGAACTTTTAATCTCGGTCCTGGCAATTCTGGGGAAGCTGGGGACAGGGTTGTGCCGTGATTTAGAGGAGAATCATTTTTACAGTTGAAGGGTTAATTTAATATAAAGTGTAAGACAATTTATTTATGTGCCTACTTGTTATCCTAATCCTATCAGAGGACTATTGAAAATAATAATAATATAATATAATATATTAAATGTGGGATATTTATTTTCTTTAAAACATTTTCAATGGCCGCTTCGTCATATTAATCATAAAATATATATTAGACTTTTACAGATACCAAATGCTAGTAATTCCAAAAACTTTTAATTTTAAAAGGCCTTTTACGAATTTTAGAACCAAATCATACTGATTTTTTTGTGAAAGTATATCTTAATTGCTTGGAAGTCAATAATTGCTTAGTCAATTGATTTTGAAATAATTAATTAGCCGACCTACAAATATCGAAAGTTAGTATTTTCATATCAATTATTTGTAGAAAGAGCATTTTGACAATTAAAAAGTACCTACCTCAACTAACTGATGTTTGATATCTTATGCAATGGACTATTCTCGTTATTCTAAAATTGTACTATTGTGCTGTCAAAGCAAAAAAAAATTGTAGCTTCTATGAAAACAAACATATTTTCTTACTTGAAATAACTACGAGTAACTAAACTTCACGCCACTTCTCTAGCGAGGTAGGCAAAGAGTACCGAAGGCCATATGGCACGATCCTTGCACTTTTCACTCGCCTCTTCAACATTGAAATGAGTTTCAAATAAATGTAAACGAACATCATTCACCTATTATACATAGCACAAGCATTCATGCTTAGTTTGTAAGTATGAAAAAGGAATTAACCAAAATTCTTTTATGATGGCAAATTGCTATAAAAAGCCAAATGGCTGTTTATTTCGGTATTTTCGAAAGCTATTTCAACCAAATTGTAAAAACAGCTTTTGAAAACGTTTTAACAAAATCAATACAATTTGCGTATAAATCTGCAATCGCCCTCTAATTTGGTAGCCCTAGCTAGAGCAAACTCCCGGACAAAGTAGAAATCGCAGTAATTGGTGATGTTCCGAGTATTTGCAATTCGGTGCCCGACAGATTTACCCTTTGATTTGAATAATAATTTCTCCGACATTCGACAACCCTTTTGACGGTTGATTTATTAAAATAAAAAAAATGCGATGAATAAATCTTCATGCTGGCCAGTTTGTAAAATTGTGAAGTTTCAGATTTGGCAGGACACACTTTTTTTTTGTAGTGCCAAAACTTTCAAAAGAAAAATAAAGAACAATACATAATTCTTAAGATACAGTTTACTAAGTAAAAATCTCTGCCAGTTCACTAACTGACCGATTCTTAAGAATTATATATTATTCGACTCAGTGGAGTCGACTCTTTAAGTTAAGTCAAAACTGGTCCATGACGCAACAAATGAAATGCAGCGATTGAGTCATCAGATACTAAGCAAGACACTATTAAAATTTCTCTTGGACTGACTCAATGCGCTATGCGCAACATTTGCATAAGAGAGTTTAAACCAGAATATACTACACTAGCAGCGCCCCGTGGATTCACCCGCGTAGTTCCCGTTCCTGAGGGAATACGAGACAAAAATATAGCCTATATTACTCGCTGATAAAGCAGCTTTCCATTTGTGAAAGATTTTTCAAATCGGTTCAGTAGTTCCGGAGCCTGTATCATACTCAATACTCTACAACAATGTGTTTGGGGTTAATATTATAGTATTATAGACCCTGTGAGAGCACTGCAATTGAAGAGGACATAAAATAAAATATTTCCTCTTTATAATATGTATTCGTATGATCAACGAACAGCCAGATCTCGTCACAATATGACATAACCAGCAAAATGCAAAATGAATGTTAATACCTCCCGAAAACGAACCGAATTGAACGAATACGAAAATAGTGAGTAACGGTTTTGCAGGAATATCTAACACCTACATCCGGCACATCGTAAAATTGTATCTACTCATATATTAATACGGAGAGCCGAATTTCATCGATAGCTTACTAGGGACGCGAAAGTTCAATCAACATATCGATACTTTTATTTTTTAAATGATTTCCGGTCGTTCGCGTCGGATTCAGTCTGCTTTATTTATGCGTGTATCTCTTAGATAGAGTAGTGTATGTATGACAATTTTTTTAGCTATTTCACAATTTATCAGATATTTAGTTTAGACACACTGTATTAAAAACCTTTTTTTTTAGGAAATGTGACAATCTCTTCCACAGAAACGGTTTATTAGACGTCACACACGTCTATAGATGTCGCCACTAGCGCGCTCCATCGACACTGGCACTGAGCACGTCACTACCCGCTATGATATATCGGCGCGCTCGAGGGCCATACGTTGTGATGTGTGTGTTCATTGGGCGGCACACACAACTTCCCTAACAAATGCCGCAGCCGCCTCACGTCACACACATCTATAGGTGTCGCCACCAGCGCGTCCCATCGACACTGACACTGAGCGCATCACTACCTGCTATGATATATCGGCGCGCTCGAGGGCCATACGTTGTGATGTGTGTGATCATTGGGCGGCACACACGACTTCCCCTAACAAATGCCCTATATATTTCACAAAAACGAAGGGAGATCAGATGGGAACAGTTTTTTACATTAAGCGCTTTACGAGCGTTGGATTGTTTGGTTCGCCGAGTGTCGTTTGATTCGCTGCCTTTCGACGCAACAGTTTGATGAATGTGTGTTTGTGTTTCAGATTGACTCGTGTTTATTGGCATGCGTTTGTTTATTCGACTTGAGTGTCAAGACATCTTTATTTGGCTTTACGGTTTTTAATACATACATACATAACATCACGTCTATAATCCCCGAAAGGGTAGGCAGAGTCAAAGGGGCAGCAGGCCCCTTTAACCACATAATTAACATTAACGGTATAAAAGAATAATGAAAGAACATATGAATTTGGCGACTATGTGTAATTGACTTAAAAAGGAGATTCTTATATTATTTTTAGAACATGTAATGTTAGTAATGCTTATTTATAAATTATGGTTTTGAATGAATTACGTCGTGTCAATATCCCTATGTAATATCAAATTTAGAGCCCTGGACTGTTAAACAAACATTCATCCAAATTCTTTAATATTTATAACTACATCCATCGATATCATCCTCACAAACTTTCCCTATGATAATATCTCTAGCACCAGGGATGCAGATATAAGTAGTCCACTAGATTAATGTTTTATCTAGGACATAAAGAAGAGTGTGCGAGATAAAAGATGTTATTTATAGCTGGTTAAACCGGGCCCGCGACCCGTGTGACAGCCCGGTGCACGCCATTACGTGGGAGGGCTGTGACGTCATCGTCCTGGATTATTTTTCCGGGACATATAACGTCGATGAAGTGGCAATATCTTCGGAATAATAATCGATGAATATTAGTTTTTATTACACACTAAAGTGTTTAGGGAGGCTTGCCCCTTTGACTCTGCATACTCCTTTGAGGATTTTGTGACGATATGTATGTTGATTTTGTTATATTTATATTCATACACGTAAAATAGAATGTCGCATCGACGAAAGATTTTTGATCTCGAAGGTTAATTTTTCACCTGATTATTGACACAAAAATAACTTATCATATTTCTGAAAATCATTTATGAAACTAGATTCATAAATAGGCCGTTAATTGATTATATTGTTTGATAATATGAAATTTCTGACCACCTCGACCAGTCGCCATTCATCGGTTCAACCGGGTAATACCTTCCAGCCCCAGAAAATCAGTGTAAAATTATACGTAGGTAAAATAATAAGTAAAATACCATAAATACTGTGCTGCACGGTGAGCAAAAATCCACCTAACCTTCTTAAAGACTGACAACGCATCAACGACAAATTGATGATGCGACATAAACGACAAATTGTTGTAGGTATTTCATTGTCCATGGGTGGCGATAATTGCTTATCACCAGGTAATTACTTAACCTGTTTGCCGCCACTAATAAAGAAAAACCACTGTCTAAAGTGGGACGTCCCATTTCAGGTATATTACAGACAACACTAGACACGCACCTCGCCGATAGCTCGCTCTCAGCCCCAGCCCTCTATGCGCGGGATTAAATTCCTTTCCGCTTGGCTTATAAAAATAATACCTAATATGAAGTGAGCTTGTACGTAACTGGATTATATTGGAAGCGATGTTAGGTACGAAATATGCGGCTTAATTGTTTAACCATACAAATAAATAAAAATTGTATGTCTAAATGCTTCAAAAAGCAAGCTATCTATGTTTACAAAGGTAGTTAAATCTATCCGTTATTAGACTACGAGTGCTAGATAACGGATTCACATACTTAGAAAAAAAGACAAGCATAAATGCTTAGTTTGAAACTAGAGCATTGATGTACTTAATAGGTATTCCTTATCGAAGTTTTTATTTTTTCAAGCATTTGTCTTTTCTTTATCACCATGTACTGATTGAAACCCGTCAGCGCAGTTCGGGTACTGAATAGTAAAAAACATGAGACGCAAACATAGTTGTCAACTAACTGCAGTTGACACATTACGGAGCAAGATCGATGAATGTGAAGCGGCACGGGGTGCCTCAGCCACGCCCTCATATATCCACCATAAGAGCAAGGTTACACACGTAGTTTGCGGGTTTTCAAGACACACATGGATTTCAAGACACTCCCGGCATGGCACATAAGCCTGGCGGGCCTGACTCCGTCAAAAGTGAACACGTCTGGGCCAAGGCTGTTTAGCCTCGGCTTGGGGCCTGAAACCCTAAGCAATGACGAGGACCAGCAATAGACATCAGTTCCAGTTCTTTCTTCTCTTGTATATGTTTCTCGCCACAGCCACACTGCTACTGCTTTGCCCATCTGCTTCTCGGCTTGAGGCCTAAAACCCTAAGCAATGACGAGGACCAGCAATAGACATCAGTTTCAATTCTTTCTTCTCTTGTATATGTTTCTCGCCACAGCCGCACTTCTGCTTCGCGCATCTGCTTCCTTCTGCCGTGTGCTTTGTCTAGCTTGATAGGTACTGTGGATGGGGGCGGATGCACGACCAGGTACCCGCTAAGAACCAGGGTCGTCGTCTGCCTGATATCAGGCAGTCTCACGACAGAGCTGAGCGGGCTCCGTTTAGGTACACATTTCTTATGTCTCTGTGTTTCTATATTTTTCTTGTAGCTTGTGTTTATTTTGTGTGTGTCGAATAAAGTTAATCTATTTTCTATTCAGCGAATAAAACCTGAGAACAAAAGCGAAAGAACTGCTATTTTACGCCAATGCTGGTCCTGGCTAAAAACCCGCCCAAACTGAGTCAAAACCAATATAGCTTGGACGTGTATTGATGTGTGGCTCTGCCATATTGCTTGTGTTACAATTTATTGCATCAAATTCCATTTGTAAATGTCATGTTAGCAGCTTCTATGGCGAATATCATAATATAATAATGAAAACCTTACCAACTGTCATTATTGTTCCCAATGTCGCATCTGTTACCAGGATACTAATCGTTGCCAGCACCGTAACAGCTGCCAATGTAGTAAATATTACTGGGAGAGTAGGTAACCCTTGCATCGTAACTTATTGCTATGTTGTAGCTAATTATAGTATGTTGGTATACATAACTCGAGCGGTGGTAGCTCAATGGTAAGGACACGCGCCTCTTAACCAAGGAGTGCGGGTTCAAACTCGGGCATGTACCTCTGGATTTTTCAAATCTATGTACGTTTTTATACCACTAGCTCGACGGTGAGGGAAAACTTCGTGATGAAACCTGCAAAATCAAATAACTTTGGATTTGTAACCATGATCCAAAAATTGTCTGGTTCCCCTATCTTAGGGTTACGAAGGTCAGATCGGCAGTCGCTTCAATGTAATTACCAGACTCGCTAAATCCTGGATCATGGTCTAAGCGGACCTCGTCTAAACACGGAACATAAAGCTAGGAAGATGGTATACATAACTGCTTCATTTCATCAGTTATGTTGCAGTGAACTATGTTGCCTGCATCTTTCTAAAGTAATTTAGCTGCGGATATTGCATCATTTGTACCTGTGCAATCTCAAGAGCGGTGGCAGCTCAATGGTAAAGACACGCGCCTCAACCGAGGGGTGGGGGTTCAAACCCGAGCACGTACCTCTCGATTTTTCATATCATTTGCAGGTTTTATCGTGATGAAACCTGCAAATTCAAACTTTGGATTTGTAACCATTATCTAAAAATTGTCTGCTTCCCCTATCTTAAGGTTACGAAGGTCAGAGCGGCAGTCGCTTCAATGTAATTACTATACTCGCTAATTCCTGGATCATGGTCTAAGCGGACCCTGTCTAAGCACGGGACATAACGCTAGGAAGATGATGAAAAACCTGTGCAATCTCAAATCGAAGAAAACATTGCTCGAGTTAGAAAGACAGGTTCTTCAACAAAATAGACACAAAACATGGTTTGATATAAAAAGTCAAATATTGTATCCGTTGTACCTCTCGTTAACATTCAAGCAGGCTGTTGTAGGAACCCGGCTTACACCAGGTGGCAGCTTTGATTGATTATGACTCCCGCCCCTTGTGACGCGTGTTCAGATCTGAGCACAATCGCACACCGCGGTTTGTGTACCGAGTTGATTTAGATGGGGAGCGGTTGATCATGTGATTCAGATAGTGGTTCGATACCGAATTTCTTTAATCTGCTTTGATATTTTCGTGTAAAATCCACTCGTATGACTCACTGTCCTATTTACCATGAGTTGTAGCTTCGTTTCCTGCCCAGGACAAACGTTCGTGTCGTTTGTAATACCACTGTTGATTCTGATTTCCGTAACCAGTGGCGGATTTACCCTAAGGCCCAGTAGGGCCGGGCCTAGGGCGGCCAGATATTAGAGGCGGCCAATCGTGATAAAAAATAAGTGATGACGCTTTAGTACTGAGAATTATGGCCTAGGGCCTAGGGCAGCCAAGACTGTAAATCCGCCACTGTCCGTAACACAAGTGCTAAAGCTCGGAGTCTATGTAATTGTTTATTAATGAGTACTTATAATAAGTAGACTACAGATAACAACGGCGTTCTTATCTGTAGTCAGGACAAAATTTCGTGTCATGTATTCTAATATCTGTAACACAAATGGTAAAGCTAGGAGTCTATTATGTATTTGTTTATTAATGAGTATAATAACTCCAGATAAGAACGGCGTAATGTCCCGAGTCTACAGACTATGGATAATCCTGGATTTAGCGAGTCTCGTTATTACATTTAATCAAATCGAAATATTATCTAACTTTTATAACTATTAGTCAGGAACAGACAAATCGGATGATGCTTACACATCCATAGTGATTTGAATAAGCAATTTTTCTCCACAATGTTTTCCTTTACTGCTGAGCTAGTGATACAACCGATGAATTATAATTTTTCAATTCTATGTACAGATTTACTCGTATATACGTACATTTTAAAAATCCAGGGTTACGAGCCAAGTTTCAATCGACACACATCGCATGTGAATATTCTTCGTTATATTCTATCGCTGTGAAATAAAATTCACTCTCAGCAGAAAATCGTCCAAATTTAAATATGTATAATGTCCGACTACATCACATACATTGATCTGATTCCGATATAAGTGGCTTAAGCACTTGTGTTACGGATATCAGAATCAACAGTGGTATTACAAATATATATAGTTAAATATTAGATATTAATACCGAGACGCAGAACAAACACAAGTATTCATTACGCGAATATTTGTCCTGGGTGGGGATCGAACCAACAACTCTTGGCGCATGGGGCAGGGTCACTACCGATTGCGCCATCGAGCCAGTCAAACTTATGTAAAGTCAGGAACAAAGAGTACAAGGTCAATTCCCCCATATCGGAACAAAAGGTAAAAAAATAGACAAGTTTAACCCGTATTGCATATAAACTAGTACTATTTTGGAACCCCAATTCTTCTCTAGGTAACCTGTGGATGCATTTCAGTTTTTGGGGTTTCTATGGATCGGAATTCATAGAAACCCCACGGGATCATTAGATCCCATATTAAAATATATACACGAACATTATCTAAAACTAATAGATGACAATTTTCTTGCCTAAATCACTTTAGCTAGAGTGGAAAGGTTTTATTGTTTGCATTTAATAGGCTCCGAAATTACTGAACCGATTTGAAAAATTTCGCCAATTTTTTTTCTTTCGCCAATGGAAAGCTACTTTATCAGCAAGTAACATAATAGGACATATTTTATCCCCGTATTCTTACATTCCTACAAAAATAAATTAAGTAATACGAGTGGATAATATAAACGACAAGTAGATACCAAAGAGTAGGTTAGAAACTCCAAATCTATCTCGAATTAGATACCTCTACTGCTGAAGTTCCATATTATCGAGACATTTAAGAGGGATGGGGTGTGCATACACCATCCCCTCATCTACTAGGTAAGTAAATATTCTATCGTAACCTAGTTGACATAAACACTTGCAAGTAGTGTGGACTAAATCGAAACAATATTAAGTATTACGTGCAAAATTTCAGCTAATTTCTTTCAGCAGTGCTTAAATAACAATCTTATAAACTTTAATAAAAGATTTAAAACTTTCACGTTGCATTATCGCTATAACATAATAAATAAATAAATATCAGACTACATCACATACATTGATCTGACTCCGAGGTAAGTAGCTTAAGCACTTGTGTTACGGATATCAGAAACAACAGTGGTATTACAAATATATACTTAAATATTGTATATTAACACCCAGACACAGAACAAACATAAGTATTCATCATACGAATATTTGTCGTGGGTGGGAATAGAACCCACAACTCTTGGCGCATGGGGCAGGGTCACTACCGAATGCGCCATCGAGCTTGTCGAAGAATAATGCAGACAAAATATCTGACTGATTTATTTTCTCAGTTTGCAAACATTCTAAAACATTCTAAATCTATGTGCACAACAATCCACTGGTGTGTCGGGTGACCTGATTAGGGCCTCGCAAAAAATGGCGACACGTCAAATCCGCCATCTTGAAAATCTGACGGCTAGTCGATTAAGTTATTTAAATAATTCTAGATACAAGCTTTCACATATTTATTATATAATAGAATATACGACTTCAGTGTTTCTTTGACCTACTTGCGAATTATTTCGGAGTGCAGCCCCAGCTTTTATACGGAGACAATTTCCCGATGTTCACGCTAGTATTATTTTAAAGGCGAAATGATTCCCGAATATTGGGGTATAAATCTGAACCGAAGACACGGAATATACGTTTGCTTAAACCTTAGATCATGCACTCAACCAGATAGACCTTTTATTCTCGGACTGAATGCCTTTAAACAATGTTTCGGCTTCCCTAAGATTCGAAAGGATTGGATACAAATACATTCTGGAAAATCATAGCTGGAATAACCTTTAGCTATCTAATTTAACATGAGAGATGGTATTCTTACTATAGTTTATTGTAATATTATATTTGTTCTTACTTCATGTTTCCTACTGTTGGGTGCCTTACTGCGCAATTTCCTTTTTTAGATTCACTTTCAACTTGAAGTCTCTGGTGTGGCTTTTTTAAAGAATATGTATATAGGATCTTTAGCTAACGTGGGTAAGGAGCAGTGGTAGCTCAATGGTAAGGTCACGCGTCTCTTAACCGAGGAGTGCGGGTTCAAACCCGAGCACGTACCTCTGGATTTTTCAAGTCTATATACGTTTTTATACCACTAGCTCGACGGTGAAGGAAAAAATCGTGATGAAACCTGCAAATTCAAACAACTTTGAATTTGTAACCATAATCCAAAAATTGTTACTTCAATGTAATTACCAGACTCGCTACATCCTGGAACAGGCTTCTTTAGGCTGTTTAAAATACAGCTTCATTATAAGCAACTTATAGACAATTTATAAGATCATATTCGACAGACAGTCAACCCATAAAATCCTCTCCAGTGTCTAAGTCTCCAAGTCCAGATCGACATTAGCATGCGCAACACGGTCGCGTAGATTCATTTCCAGTCTTCCACAGATCGCGGCGTCTCCCCGCGGCGAGTGACGTCATCATTCATGAACAAACGGGGCCGTATCGAGTAGGTACTCGCGCTAAATGGATTTATTTTATTACGTTCGGTTTGACTGATGGCGGCTTTTGGGCTAATCTACGCACGTTCAGACACATGTGAATGCGTATAAAAAAAGATGGTATTTTTTTATCTCTCTTGTTACCTCAGCGTCTTGAAGTTTTTTTAAAATGGAAATCTACACTATTATTATAATGAGGAACATAGATTTATTGCGTAGTCAAAAAATTCTAAATCTATGATAAGGAATGATTTGCATATATGTATGTAACGAATAAACTCAAAAACTGCTGGACCGATTTCAAAAATTCTTTCCCGATTAGAATGCTACATTATCCCTGATTAACATAGGCTATAGAATATTTTGAAAAAAGTTAGGTTAGGTTAGAAAATAGATATCCACCCGTGCGAAGCCGGGGCGGGATGCTAGCAGGTAATATAAGTACACTCAGTGGTTTTTTTTTATATATTTTCTTTTTCTGTCCGTGTATTCCGCTTAATGGTCGAAAGGCCTAAACTGATTTTGCAAGAATTCACTAGGAGAAAGTTGGTGTTAAAAGGATTGACTTCCGCTCCTTTTCTTAGATATTTTTTTGTCCACGCGCTGCATATTAGTATTAATTAAATTAAATAATTAAATTATATTTCATTCTATTCCAGATTTAGACAAAAAATAATGCTAATAAATGCCCGTCAAATATAGATTCCAACCATTTTATATTACTTGCACCAATAGACATTGAAAACCAGTCGATCTAAACTAACACCGCAACCGCCCAATCAAAATTCAGTTCATACAGGCCATCATAAAAGTTTTTATTTACACCTCGTGCCAAAAACCATCTCACGAATGCTAGTCCACAAAAGGTTAAAAAAAATCCAACAAACTGATCCCGAAAACAAGTCGATTTTTGTTTTTAACTGCTATCGATTATTGAAATTGGTTGAACTCTGGGTACACAGGGTATGGTCGATTCCTTCTTCTTTGAAATCAATTAAAACGTGTCACACTACACGGATTGTAATAAAGAATCGATTAACACCTCATTCATCAAAGTCCGATAAGTGGTGTAGGTATGCGCTACGATTTACGCAAATTTATTTAAATATAAACAAACACATTTGTAAACATACATATATTGCTAAAATCTTAATTTTTCCATAAGGTCAAAATGGAAAAATTTCTTCTCCGAAGGTCTAGGCAGTATTTTTGGCGCAGATTTTTCACCTCGTCCGCGATACCAACTTTTCACTTAGACCGTTTGATGGCGGACTTTTGACCTATGAAATTGGAAACTTACACTTATGGAGCATTCACACTTAACCTTTGGGCTGACTCGAATCAAAGTGTATATGTAAATAATAACTAGTAAGTATGTCTTACACTCCTAATATGCTATATGCTGTCCACATGCACACATTTGGATAAAAGTGTGTCTACTAATATACATACACACATAACATTAAGCCCTAAATCCCCGAAGGGGTAGGCAGAGCCAAAGGGGCAGCAGGCCCTTTAAACCACATTCAGCCAAAAATAAAACTGGGCTGGGTTACATGGAAAATTGTGAAAAAGTAGTGACTAGCTAGCTTGTCGCCTACACAATCACATACCCAAAACCCGATATACCATTGACTCCTTATTTAATGTATGCTAATACTGAAAGTCCCGTGTTGGTCTGGGACTATAAAATAATTTGCCAACTGTGTTTCTTGCCTAGCATATCGTAAAAGGCGACTAATGGTATATTGTGTTTTTGGTATGTGATTGTGTAGGCGACAAGCTAGCCACTTGTCACTACTTTTTCACAATTTTCCATCTAACCCAGCCCAGTTTTCTTTTTGGCTGAATGTCGTTAAAGGGGACTGCTGTCCCTTTGACTCTGCATACCTTCGGGAATTATGGGCGTGATGTTATGTATGTATGTAATACTGCAAGCTATCACTTCTTCCCATTTCCCTGTTTCACCCAATCTATTACATCACCAAAGATCCCCGAAAATCGTTCACGTAAAATTGTAAACCGATAAATCACAAGAGTAGCGTCAGCAAAAAAAATCAATGACACAATCGGCAGGGCGTTAATATAGGACAGGGGATTCGGAAGGAATATAAATCAGGTGGCAGAGACATGATTGATTAGGACGACGTCATACGCGGGTTCGAGTCTGGGCACAATCGTGAACGCGTGTTGCGATTGAATGCGAACGAGTGGGGGGGGGGGCGGAGTTTGACTGGTTCGAGATTAAGTAGTGGAATGCGAAATTTGATTTGAATTATTATCCTTTTCATATTTTTGCAATTTTGTTTTATTTTTTGCTTTTTATTGCTAATCTTAAAAATTTCATGAATCGTCTTGTTTTTATTATACTGCTTCTATTTAGAGTTGAACAGTTTTTATTTAATTTTATTTAATCCTCGTAGTTAGTTAGCTGGTTAGCTAACGTTCTTGTTTTCACTACAGACATTCCTACTTATAAATGTAAGTATGTTTTTTACATTTGGCCTACTTATCTTGCACAACATTAAAAACGACATTAATTTCCTATAAAAATAGCCGTATTAATGAGAACATCCTAGGTCCTATTTGTACTATTTGCATAACAATTCCAATTACTCCTAAACAAAATAAAGATCCAGATCGTCACGCAGTTGTCACGTGGCTCGCAAGCTGTTTGCGCCGCGCGTGACTTCGTTACGAGCACAAAGCGGGGCGACTTCGGAGCCCATTCTTAGCGATCCCGATGATTGCGCATCACGCTAAATGCCTCATACTCTTTCGATATACGAATCTTTCTCTTGCAATGTAACGAGCCAGATTATAGACAACATTCACTTGCATATTATTTGGATAAAAACGAGACAGCTTCGAAGTTCAATTCAATTATTTCTAGACTTGTTCTCTGAATGAAGTAAGTAATAGATATACTTACTTTTTTAAGAATCTTCAATCATAGAAAGGTTAGGAGAATATGGTAATGCCAATATTCCAAATTAATTCCAACCCTGCCGAACCATTAGCGTTTTTGAGTTGCGATCATCCAAATATATTAAACGTCATAAAAATTATTATACATTTTGCTATATTAAGGCCGGAATGAGATTTATATTGCCACTCATTTTTCATTCCATACAACACACAGTGAGACATCTGATCATCACACAGTTGTCACGCGACTCGCCCGGCGCCGTCTGCGCAGCACGTGACTCCATTACTGGCGCGAAGTGACTTCACAGCACGATCTTCGGCGCAATCACGAATATCGTGACTGTCGCTTAATACATCTTTCATTTCAGTTCTAGTTTTTACTACATATATAGGTACTTGAAAGACAGATTTATCCTACGGTATTATCTGATCGTAGTGACGTGAACCTCAAAATTTAAAATGGACGGATATTGATCTTACCAAAAACACTGAGTCTAAATCTTTATTTCTGCATCTGTTTTTAGTGCAAGAATCTATCTTTCAAATTCCTTATGGATTGGTTTAAACATAACGTTTTGTCGCTTTGACAATATATTATGTTAGAAGCCATCGATATCAAAGTCCCATGTTGGTCTGGGACTTGGCCCATGTTGATCTGGGGCAAAAACAAGAATGTGTCAACTGTGGTTCTTGCCTAGCATGTCGTAAAAGGCGACTAATGGTTTACGGGCTTTTGGGTATGTGATTGAGTAGGCGACGAGCGAGCCACTTGTCACTCCTTTTTCACAGCTTTCCATCCAACCCAGGCCACTGTCCCATGTTGGTCTGGGACTTAAAAAGAATATGCCAACTGTGGTTCTTACCTAATATGTCGTAAAAGGTGACTAATGGTATATCGGGTTTTGGGTGTGTGATTGTGTAGGTGACAGATTAGCCGCTTGTCACTGCTTTTTCACAATTTTCCATCTAACGGGGTGGGTTAGATGGAAAATTGTGACAAAGCAGTGACAAGTGAATTTGTTTTTGGCTGAATGTGGTTGAAGGGGCATGCTGCCCCTTCGAGGATTATGGGCGTGATGTTATGTATGTACGTATGTAGAAGCCATCGATATATTACAAACCCCCATACATACAGCTTCTGGTGTTTTTTATTCATATCTAAATTCAAAAAGTTTTTGTAAACAACACGATAGTAAGATCACATAGCACCGTACTGCCCGCAGAAAGCAAATATCAACATCAAAATAATACTTTCTTTGCAACCACTAAATACCTCTATCGAACCCTTGTTCCGACAAGGGAATTCTTTCCGGTTTTGCGTAGCACAACTTCAAAAGGCTTCAAGACTAGATATTATGGTCATGTCACTGTTTTCTATGAGATCATATTGATAAAGCGCACTGGTATTATAAATCCGAAAATAACTTTATAAGTATCTGTTCGCCCGTAAACTGCTAAACAGAACAAGATGAAATTGGGGATGCCAAAGCAATAACCTTAAGAATAGACATAGGCTTATTTTACCCCAGAAGAAATCTTGCTTCTTAAGAGATGATAGTAAATTACTCGCATGCCGAGCCGCAGACAACAGTTAGTCAGTTATATTGTATTTTCCGTAGCCATTTTATTGGCAACGAAATTCTAGGTACATCGACATTTGACTATATGATATGTTCAGTAAAAGATATGGAACATACACAAATGTGCAATGGACACATGGAATAGTCTTTATCAGCAAAACTTAACCTGAAACACAAAGTCTATTAAGTATCTATTAATTTAAACGTTACTTATCCTTGATGACAGGCCATTGCTAGTATTGGTGTACATATATAAAAAAAAAAAAACATAAACAGAAAATTAAACACAACCTTAACTCCCACAATCCCATCAGTCAGCCCAAATATGGACCGGCTGAGCAATATTAATTTGCTTTCAATTCCAAACTTGGGAGTACCTACAATCGTTAGTTCAAAAACCGTTTTGTCATCGGCGACGCAAGAGTTCGGACGCTTTGTTTTGCCTGTTGCGAGATTGATCGCCGGAGCACAACTTGTTCGCCTCGTTTGCTGGTAACGTGTAAATAACTTGCATCCATTGATCCGGTAGGCAGATGTCGTCAACCTATGGCTCGCCTGGATCGAACCAAAGTTGTCACCTGAATTTTTATAAACATGACTTTTTGACTTGACTTGGCTTTTTGTCGAACGCAAGGGCTTCACAGTTGGAGCTCGCGCATTTATTTTTTGGCCGGGCTTCTCCTACTTCCCTTCAAGTACTGCAGGGAGAGGAGAAAGTTTTTTTGGGGGATAACCGTACAAGTTTAAGTCATATGTAGTTTGTTTATTAAAAAGGTTTGCAACACCTGCACTTCGCGCCTATGTTCAAACTTTTGCATTGTCCGCATTCGTGGTAGTACCAGCGGAGTAAATTGCATCATACCATCGTTTCGAGTTTATGCCTACAGCGGTAGTGGGGCTGTCACTGTGACGCGAAAACAAATATCAGGGTGCTTAGCAAAATGCGCGCCAGCGATTCCATAACGAACTTCGCTATCGCTCGTATCGCGCCACAAACTTGTTTACTAAGAACTAATAGTGTGGAATTCGGAGTAAGTTCCCGATTTGTCTACCCGAATAAGTCTGTGGCGCGATACGGGCGATATCGAAGTTCGTTATGGAATCGCTGGCGCGCATTTGCTAAGCACCCTGGATTTATTCGTTAGCAAAACAATTGATGAAAGTACCTCTTTATACATATTTTTATCAAAGTAGAAGTATAAACCTTGATGTTGTTTTGACGTCAATGGGTTAACCAACGTCATACGATAACACGCTTACAGAAACTTTCTTTCTATAATGTCTTTTTATACATTTATTTAGGGTAATTATGATTAAATTATTGCAAATGCGAATTAATTAGTGTCTTAAATACCTTTTCAAGAATTTTTTATCTTTTTTTTCCGGTAATATATATATTATATATCACATCAAATTTTATCATAATATATATATATATTATGAAAAAATTTGACCTTTGATTGTATATACTAAAAAAGAATTAGTTATAAATATATTTGTTCGGTCATCGACCATTCCGGGCGATCTCTATTAAATTTTCGCTTATCTAGAAATACACATCGCCTGAAACCATTTGTTCGTCCGTGCTTCTCCAATTTGCCAAACGAGGGGTATACTGTTACCAGTCAGACTAACACAAGCGCGCTCGCTTACAAAAAATACGCTTCCAGGCTTTGCAACTACAATGACGCATTGCCGTCGAAACGAAACTAGATTCCGCACAAAACCACGCAGAACCAATAAAAGGTGAAAAATAACCGATCCGCAACATAAGCATGCGTGAAACGGAACATCTCACGAACTACCTTAAGCACGCGGCTCCCCCCGCGTGAAAGTCGTGTCTGTTACATTGTGTCTATTGTATGCCCTCTGGGATCTATAATAAATAAATACTACATCACATACATTGATCTGACTCTGAGGTTAGTAGTTTAAGCACTTGTGTTACAGAAATCAGAATCAACAGTGGTATTACAAACATATATACTTAAATAAATATTGGATATTAAAACCCAGACACAGAACAAACAGAAGCATTCGTCACTCGTCACACGAACGTTTGTTTTGGGTGGGGATCGAACCCTCAACTCTTGGCGCATGAGGCAGGTTCACTACCGAATGCGCCATCGAGCCAGTCAACCTAGACATTGTTAAAGGATAAAAAGTATCCTATGTCCTTTATTGGGGTTCAAATTTACTTGCAATTGGTTAAGTAGTATAAGCACCTAGACGTTACACACAGACAAAGTTAATTTCATGCGTGAAACGGAACATCTCACAACTAACTTTTGCCCGTGGCTCCGACCGCCTGAAATTTTGTCTTTTGCAAAAAATATGCCCTAGCCAATAAATTTTTCAGGGGTACCTATATCCTTTCCCCGGATTCAAAATTCAAGGCGTGTAGACTTACGCATTTATATTATTAGAAACAATAAGGATACATGTTCGTAAGAAACTAGTCCTAAAGTAGTTCCTTCGATCAAGTTGCTGTGTGATCAGCGGCCAAGTTTTAGATAAAGGTGACTTGTATAATTGATAATAATGTAATATAATATAATAAAAAAAAAAATAATAAATAAATATCACATTACATCACATACATTGATCTGACTCCGATGTAAGTAGCTTAAGCACTTGTGTTACGGATAACAGAATCAAAGTGGTATTACAAATATATACTTAAAATATTGGATATTAACACCCAGACACAGAACAAACACAAGTATTCATCATACGAATATTTGTCCCGGGTGGGGATCGAACCCACAACTCTTCGCGCATGGGGCAGGGTCACTACCGAATGCGCCATCGAGCTTGTCAATTATGTATGACGTCACCTTTTAACGCGTTTAATCAACGCCAATACATCGAACAAAACTATTTTCCGCACAAAACCACGCAGAACCAATAAAAGGTGAAAAATAACCGATCCGCAGCATTAGCATGCGTGCAACGGAATATCTCACAATTGGAGCCGCGAAAATGTTGCCGCGAATAAATCAAGTTGTCAGTGTTGCCGTTATAAATTCGCCGCGAACGCACCTGACGCTGCCGACATTACCTTGATTGCGCGTCAGGGTTGCTAGCGGCGAAAAAAATTTTAATACCTACATAAAAGTTTTTTCACGATGCGATTTTTATATTGTCCAATGCTGGTCTGGATGTTTAAAATAATGTGCTAGCTGTGTACCTTGCCTAGCATGTCGTAAATATCGTAATGGAATATCGGGTTTTGGGTATGTGATAGTGAAAGCGACGAGCTAGCCACTTGTCACTACGTTTTCACAATTTTTTTTCTAACCCAGCCCAGTTTCATTTTTAGCTAAATGTGGTTAAAAGGGCATGTTTTCCCTTTGACTCTGCCTACCCCTTCGGAGATTAAGGGCGTGATGTTATGTTTGTTTGTATTGTTGGATTTTTATAATGTTTTAATATGCACTTTCAATGTTTATCTAACGTCAAATATAGAGGTGACTATTTAAATAAAAGTAATATTTGATTATTGATTTGTCTCGTAATGCAAGGAGTTTTTAAAAAAGTTTATTGGGAAGACATTAATTTAACAAACACGATTGTGCCAATTTGTTTTAATATTGATGTGAAAAATACATTAGGTAAGCCATATACGCATGTTTGTAGGGTTAAAGCTTCGATACATATTAAACAGTTCACACTGATCGTCATGGGTGGATTACACATTATACACTATTTAACGGAACTCTAGTTTTCTCCTTTCTCAAAATTTTGCTATCACAGACTTTAAAATTACACATTTAATAAGACACCTTAAATTGCCTGAATAGTCTGTTCATATCAATTTACGTATAATACTAGAGTAAAATTCTCTTAACAGAAATGATGTTCGTAAATTTCAATGTCCATAAAACTACAAAAGACTTTTTTAATAAAATGCTGCCATCTGCTCATAAAATTTAAGAGGTAGCCCTATCCCGCTGCATTTGCCTTCCCACCACGTTAGGTGCGCGTGGCGCGAAGCCCTACCAGTTTTGATAGACCCCCAGCCCCCCGTGCACCCCCCGCGCGCCCCCGACCCACGACCAAGCCAGAGAAGTGTGCTGTTAATTGGGGGCTCCCATTATAATGGCTGCGCCACCGACCATTCCTCACCCAAGTTTCTTGGTTTAGGGTTCTTTATGCACAGCTCTTTGTTTCAAGCTCGCACAGTAATGAGTTGGAACTTTCTCGAATTAGACTCGTAGGGGCCCATCTAGACTTCCCCGGTCTGCTAATATCAAAGTTATGAATGTGTTTCAAGTTGCCAACTCCTGATGGGACCAATTTGCGGGTGGATTTTAGTTTTAATGGTTCGAGGGAAAACAGATTGTGGCAGCCCCGTTGGTGTAATAGTTGACTTCGAGATGTGCACATACGGCACGTGTTCGATGTCCGCGCTAACAAACCGTTGTGGGAAAACCGGCATCACCTTCGTATGCGCAACATTTAGAAAATCCAATTCAGTATGAAAATTTTATATATTAAATAAATTAATTAAATATATGAAGGTATATATATACCGAATCAATAACCAAATAAAGTATGAAAAATAAGAGTAAAATAGAAAAATTTAAGCAAATAAACCAAAGACATTGTTTTCTGTTCCCGGCTCACTAGACGGACTGAACTCAATTCCTCTGCCTACTTTTAACTTAAATCAAATAGGGATATATATAGGGAAATAGGGATGTCGCCTGGCAAGTCAATTGAGATACTTTTTAAAAGCTGTCAAAACGCAATCACTTCATAGATTTTGTATGGGCTTGTCAAATATGACGTCACTAGTTCGTATAGTAAACTGACTAAATATTAAACAGGTTTTGTAAAATTGAAAATCGCTGACTCAATATAATTAAAAATCAATAATGTTATACAACATACTACGATACTTTCTTATAAGGAATTGATATTACAAAATGAAATATAAATGATGTCAACATTCCAATAACACTAATGAGAAACAAAGTTTGTCGGTCAATCACACAACCGCTAAACGAATTCGAATGAAATATGCGCAGCCCAAAAAAATATATCCAACCAACCAAGCGAGATACCATGCCCCATATGTGAACGAAATATCAACCGATACCATTCAGTCGTGAAAGCATGCAAATCCAAACATAGAAACAGACGAACTTGCACGTTTATAATATTACTCAGATTAAGATAGTTAGGCGAAACATTAAAGTGAATCCAGGAACCGCTAGTGTTAAACTAGACCCCGAACAAGATTTAGCAAGCTTTGTTTAATAGACGGATGGGTAGTTAATGCCTAACTTGGGCTACATTTTAGTATTGAAGTTTTAGCGCAGTTCTAGCCTAGACTGCATTGCACGCTGAACAATGTACACGGAGCTGAGAAGAGGCTGTCGATGTTAGTGATGTATTTATAAACCGAATAAGAATAAATAGAATCTTAAGGATAACTGTCTAACTAACTAACTAAACTTCACGCCACATCCCTAGCGGGGTAGGCAGAGAGAACCGAACGCCATATGGCACGATCCTTACACACGTCACTTGCCTCTACAACTCTGCCTAATACTGTAAAAAACTGGAAATATAACCTTAAAAAAAGTATATATTAATCATGTATACTCAAGATAACTTTTTGTGAAAAACCAAGAACTTAGCTATGCTACGAAGCTTTCGTAGTATACCGTAGCATATGTAACGCAGTGTAGCGATTCGTAACGCTAAAGGAAGCACCATCGCTTAATAGAGATGATTTTTGTCTGAAAGCTTAACTTGTTTTTTTTTCGCTCACCGCCGAGCTAGTGGAATAATCACGTACATAAATTTGAAAAATCTAGAGGTACATGCCCGAGTGAAGCCGCACCCCTCGGAAATGAGGCGCGTCTCACCATTGAGCTACCACCGCACATGTGTGCGACAGTATCTGTATTTGTATAATAAAGTGAACACACGACGATACTATCACAGACTATCGACAGTGTAGTGAACTATCGATATATGTACATCACTAATTCATAACTGAGGAAGTATCGGCTGGCGACGCCAATACGGTTAATTTGGCCATGCAGTATGTCGCCTCGTCTGGAGCGGCGATATATGATCCGCCATATTGCGTCTAGAGCCCGCTTCTTGTTTAGACAAATTAGTTTTTCAATAACTTGAGCTGCTAAAGCTGCTACGGGTGAGATAAGAATGAGGATTATTTCATGGAATCGTTGCTGTTGTGCGTACCGCGGGATAAATAGCATTCTATATCGTTTAGGCTTCATGCTTTTGGTGTACCAAAATTTATCAAAATCGGTCTTTGATTGACGTGCAAATGTAACGTCAGGGTAACCATCCGTAAAATAATTATTAATAAATCAATATTAGATAAGTATAACCAAGGGAGATCATTACTGTTAAAATTTTAAAAGAACTGTAATTGCAGCGTTGTCTAGACAAAAAAAAAAAAATAGTAATGTCCTCCTAACCGATATCGGTCACGGCGGCCAATCTTAACAGGATTAGCCAACTGCGCAGGAGATATTATAGTGCCTAAGTGTATGCGCAAACATAGGTGCACTCTCTATTCCTTCACTCTCATAGTCCGGTGAGACGGCAATTTGACATGACCGGAGAGAGGTCAGGCGCAGGACCAACGGCTTAACGTGCTTTCCGAGGCACGAGGGTGATTAACCGCCAACTTCCTGACTCCGGGCTGTTACTGAGTAATTTCAATATTGAAATGCCCAGCCACAAATTTTTGGCCCGACCCGGGATTTGAACCCGGGACCTCTTGGTCCTTAAGCGGCGCATGCTACCACTAGACCAACGAGGCAGTCCAGACAAAAAATAATACGATACGATCGAAGATACTAACTATGTGTCTCGTTTAGCACGTTGTTAAAGGATACTAATGGTGATTCGGGTATTGGCTTTGTGATTTTATAACTGACGAGCTAACGATTTTCTTACAATTGAGAAGTTGACACAATTTATATTTAATTTTGAAATATCAATTCTGAAAAAGAAAGTATCGTAGTATGCTGTTAAGCCTTATTGATTTTCAATCATATTGAGTCTAAGATTTTTCAATTTTACAAAAACTGCTTAATATTAAGTCAGTTGACTATACAAACTAGTGACGTCACACGTTGACAAGCCCATACAAAATCTATGAAGTGATGTCGTTTTGACAGCTCTTAAAAAGTATCTCAATTGACTAGACAGTCAACATCCCTATTCTATCACCCAAGGCAATTTTATTTAAGGCTAAGTGATCAAAGGAACTTGCTGTTTCTTGGACTGCTACCCTTCGCTGATTATAGGCAAGATTGTACGTACTATATGGCTCCGCCAAAATCGAGCAAAGACATAAAATTTTCAAGCCACTTTTAAACACGTTATCCCGTTCGAATTTAAATCAAACACCAAAAAGGGCCACTGAAAACAACCATCATATATTTTATCCCGGACTGCCTACGCGAAACAGTCACGCATGACCATCCACCAGCCACGATAATAATTAACTCCACCGTTTATGCACGCCAACGCTCTCCTCTACGTCAGCTGAACTCGTCCGCCTCCGGTCTAAATGAATTGTTTCAAACAAACGAATTGATATCGGGTATCTACAAGGTAAAGTTGGACTAAACTTGGGCGTATTCATATCCCGAACGGTATGACTTTAAATAAACATGGACTTAGCAAATACTCTATTGGTCTGGGACTCGAATAAAATGAACCAACTGTGTTCCTTGACTAGTATGAAAAAGGCCACTAATCGAGTATTGATGTTGAGATTGATTGGCGACGACATGTTATTTTTTTGGCCGAACGTGGTCAAGGTAGTTGTGTGCCCCAGAGGCCCAGAGGCCTCTCCGTCGATGACCCCTTCTCTGGCCAAAGATGGCAAATTGCCGGGCTGCATCCAATAAAAAAACCGAGTGAAGGTGTTACGTTGGCGCCAGAACTCTGGCTTCCATAGTGCGCAGTACCTACACTTTTAAAAAGGTAGACACGTCTCATCTATACTAGCGCCACCTAGCGGGACTAAATCGGCCATAGTTACCATTAGAGCAGCTCGATGCTTTGTTACGAATAATTAATTGCTCTAGTCTATACTCACCTTTATATCATGCTAACCGCAATTTCACTGTTTATGACAGCTTAATCAATGGTTTACTTTTTGAAGTGAAATGCTAAATGTAAATGAAACCACACTAACAAAGGCTAATGAAAATATTTATCATTAGCTTTGTTAGTGTGGGATTTGGTTTGTTACTGAAACTTTATCGTGTATCTCTCGGGACGTATCAATTCTTCTGGGATAGAAAATAGCCGATATTTTCTTTTATGGTTTAAAAATGTTGGCGCAACAAATTTAATCTCAGTCCGCCGACTTGAATAATCGTGAAAGAATAACAAATATACAGTACTTACAAATATTATAAATTCTTAATATTAGTAAAGATTTAATTTTATACCTTTAGTCTACTATAGAAGACTAGCTTTCGCCCGCGGATTTGGCGTAGTACATTGATGAAACAGCTTATGTGTTATGCTAATGTATAAGCTATACTATTTTACAGTTTAATAAAAATGCATGCAGTACTTTTTGCGTGAAAGAGTAACAAACATCCACACATCCATCCATCCATACAAACTTTTGCGTTTATAGGTATATTAGTAAGATGGTCGATAACTACTAAATGTTGATCCAATCCATGCTACAGAACTCTTAGGCTTCACATTAACCGTAATATGACCCTTGTTACGACTTAGACCCGTGATAAGATTTGAGACTTGAATCACTGGCACACCTAGATACAATTTTAAAGTGATATTAAAATAACTTATCAGTTTTTGTTAAACTTTTGTCTGAATTTACTCATTTCTACGTTACAAAGAAAAACATTTAATCATTTAGTTAGGTTACGTTAGATTATTCACAACCCTCAGCTTGTGAATGTCATTTTTTTAATTTTTTGTCTAATATAATCATTATCTTCCTAGCGTTATGTCCCGAGCTTAGACGGGGTTCGCTTAGACCATGATCCAGGATTTAGCGAGTCTGGTAATTACATTGAAGCGACTGCCGATCGGACCTTCGTAACCCTAAGATAGGGGAACCAGACAATTTTTGGATCATGGTTACAAATCCAAAGTTGTTTAAATTTGCAGGTTTCATCACGATGTTTTCCTTCACCGTCGCGTTAGTGGTATAAATACGTACATAGACTTGAAAAATCCAGAGCTACGTGCCCGGGTCTGAACCCGCACTCCTCCGTTAAGTGGCGCGTGTCCTTAACATTGGGCTACCACCGCTATTTCCAAATTATCTTAATGAGGAGTCAAACGTGATAACAAAAAATTTAAGTATTACAGACTTGAAGCTTAAGCTTAAGATTTCTATTTTTCGAGTTGAACTGAATTTTAAGTTCTACAAAAAATCTGACAACTGTTAGTCGGAAGTATACCTACTATTAGGGTTCCGCAATAACTTTGTAAACATTTCTAATTCTTTATATTGCCAAAAGTATATGAATCTGGTATGAAATCTCAAACATTCGTATTGAATAACATTTAAGAGACTAAACGCCATTTGCATCATGTATTACCTACATTTTACTTATTTTTTAACCGAGGAACATTAGGTAATAATGCTTACAAAAGAATGCATCTACACAATTACTCCAGCTTGATTACATTCCTTGATGGTTTCATAAAGAAATTAATTATATAATAAATAGTTCGAGCCAGCTTAAATAAAGGAATCCGCATGTTTAATTAGTTTAGTTCCATGTTGGTCTGGGACTTGGCCCATGTTGATCTGGGACAAAAAAAAGAATGTGCTAACTGTGGTTCTTGCCTAGCATGTCGTAAGAGGTGACTAATGGTTTACGGGCTTTTGGGTATGTGACTGAGTAGGCGACGAGCTAGCCACCTGTCACTCCTTTTTCACAGGTTTCCATCCAACCCAGCCCACTGTCCCATGTTGGTCTGGGACTTAAAAAGAATATGCCAACTGTGGTTCTTGCCTAGCATGTTGTAAGAGGCGACTAATGGTTTACGGGCTATTGGGTATGTGACTGAGTAGCCGCTTGTCACTGCTTTTTTTACAATATTCCATCTAAACCAGCCCGGCTTTATTTTTGGCTGAATGTGGTTATAGGGGCTTGCTGCCCCTTCGACTCTGCTTACGCCTTCGGGGATTATGGGCGTGATGTTATGTATGTATATTTATTTACCCACAAAGTAACTGTTATGTAAATGCAACTTAAATTTTTAGCTAAACCCATAACTATTTCAGTAAACAGGACTTACGCCATACAAATTTTTAAACCACACTGATCGATATACGGTATCCAGAAAACGAAACTTGTTTCCACTTAACCATGCTACATTAATCGTTCATCTACTTAAGTAGGCCTTAAGTGCCCGACGTCACTTAGTGAAGAGTCCTTTAATTTGCCTCAGGGCCTGAGATGACGCGGCTAATCGCCTGTGTGACCTGTCGCCACATCAACAACGTGGGATTTAAGGCTTTCGCTGTAGCCTGGCTGAAAGCCTTTGCGAGGCTGGAGACTCGGTCTAGTCCCGTCCGATAAGATTAGGGATCAGGAGTAACCCAATTTTGAGAGATGGCTAATGAACAGCTTACTATCTATACTAATATTATAAAGCTAAAGAGTATGTTTGAACGCGCTAATCTCAGGAACTACTGAGATTAGCGCGATTTGAAAATTTCGTTCAGTGTTAGATAGCCCATTTATCGAGGAAGCCTCTATATAATATTAACCATAAATGCGGGTGAAACCGCGGGCATAGCTGGTTTCCGATATAGAAGGAAAGGTTTCAATATATATTTAAGTTTGTCATCAGAATAGGGTGGTTTATAATTAACTTAAAATTAGTAGACCGGCGAATTAAAGACGTCTGAATTCTTTTAAATGTCACACCAAGGTATGAATATAATTTATTTAAATTCTATGATTGCCGATTTGGAGTCCTTAATCATTTGTCATCCTCCTAGCGTTATGTCCCGTACATAGTCGGGGTCCGCTTAGACCATGATCCGAGATTTAGAAAGTTTGCTAATTACATTGGAACGACTGCCGATCTGACCTTCGTAACCCATAGATAAGGGAACCAGACAATTTGGTTCATAGTTAGGTACACAACTATAATTGTTAGAATGTGCAGGTTTCATCCCAATGTTTTTCTTCACCGCTGAGTTGGTGGTATAACTACGTACATAGATTTGAAAGTTAGCGCGTGTCCTTACCATTGAGCTGTAACCGCCGGAGTCCTTAACCAATTTAATAAATTTTGTAAATATTAGTATTAAAAATTGTCCACGTTGGTCTGGGACATAAAAAGAATGTGCCAACTGTGTTCCTTGACTAGCATGTCGTAAAAGGCGACTAATGGTATATTGGGTTTTGGGTATGTGATTGTGTAGGCGACGAGCTACTATCACTACTTTTTCACACTTTTTTATTTAACCCAGCCCAGTTTTATTTTTGGCTGAATGTAGTTAAGGGGGCTTCTGCCCTTTTGACTCTGTCTACCTCTTCGGGGATCACGGGTGCTATGTATGTATGTATGTATGTAGCATAAAAAATATAAAAAAATTCTAAGTTTACTATACAGCCTTCTGTAAATGTTTCTAAACCGATGTCTGACCGCCGTTCACGTTTCCCCAATAGACAGTCACTCTGGTCTGTTTATCAAATTAAGCCGAGTATATTACCGTGCCCAAAACAGCATGGCTGAAATACCGAGGCGTCAGCAAGCACGCGCCATTACGTCACGACACACGATCCGGCCGGGCCCCGAATGCCGCGTCTGGCACGCGCTGTGTGTCGTCACTCACCGCTAACAATGCATGTGGGATATGCACTCTAGCATACGTACTGGATATAGTAGAAGAAAATGTATAGAATACTAGCTTCTGCCCGCGGCTTTGCTCGCGCAGCACATCGATAAAACATAGCTTCTAATGTATGGCTCGATGGCGCATTCGGTAGTGACCCTGCCTCATGCGCTAAGAGTTGTGGGTTCGATTTCCACCCAGGCCAAACATTCGTATGATGAATACTTGTGTTTGTTCTATGTCTGGGTGTTAATATCCAATATTTAAGTATATATTTGTAATACCACTGTTGATTCTGATATTCGTTACACAAGTGCTTAAGCTACTTACCTCGGAGTCAGATCAATGTATGTAATGTAGTCGGATATTTATTTATTTATTTATATTTATAAGCTATACTATCGTAAAGTTTCATTAAAATCCATACAGTACTTTTTGCGTGAAAGAGTAACAAACGTCGACACATCCACACAAACATTCGCGTTTATAATATGAGTACGATTTACTTTTGTGATTACCGAACATTCATAAGATTTCACCTGATTTTAATTACCTGCATACATATATCAAGACGCCCGCATTCCCCGAAGGGGAAGACAGTGTCATAGAGGCAACAAGCCCTTCAACCACTTTTGGCCTAAATAAAACTGGGTTGAATTACTTAGATGGAAAACTGTGAAAGAGTAGTGACAAAAATGTTCCTTCGGTAGGTACTGCTGTTAAAAGTTTTCTCACAAGTGGATGACGTATTGTGACGTCACGCCGTTATAAAAGGCTGGAACAGGACGTACGCTTGCATTATAGAAATAGAAAAAAAAAACTTTTTCTATTTCTATAATACGTTACGCACCCTCCCGCTGAAACCGGGGGGAATCAGCGGGGTGTGTCGGGCTCCCGGCGCCCTCGAGGTCCTAGGAGGACCCGGCTCCGCCCTGAGAAGGACGGGGTATACCGACTAAACTACTGGGTTAATAATTGTACCGTCTACGCCTTCATGTAAGGTGTCCACGGGATCGCGCTAAACCACTATGAACACCCCAGCATCGACCCTGCTGAAGCAGGGCCTCCCGCGCTTAAGAGGAGACGACCCAGACAGGCGGAACCGTGCAATGCGGATAGGCCCCCGGCCCTCACCCGCGTGGTCCGCTAGAGAAATACCAAACCTAGCGATATGTGCCAGCATTAGCGGCATTCGAAACGCGGTGAGTCGACACGGCAAGGCTCGTGTATAAATAGTTGATTTAGTGGCGTAGCGAGCGCTCCTGTCGCCCGGAGTGGGTCTAAATTTTTCCGCCCCGAGTTGGGTTGAAATACTCGGTTTTCCACCGCCCCACACACATTGTAACCCAGGACCGATTTACTAAATAAATCTTGAAAAGTTGAACAGTTATTTCTAATTTGCCGCCCACAACAAGTGCCGCCCGGGCGGCCCCCCTTGCCCCCACCACGTTACGCCACTGAGTTTACTGTTTGCTTTTCAACGCCAATAAATATGTAGATATATCGCATGCTTAGCAGTAAATTGACCTAACTTAAAATATGCTGCTGATGGAGCCATATGTTTTAACATAATATCCATTTAAATATAAAAGAAATTATCATTTCACTTTACTACTAAGCATGCGATATACTGATACATCTGCAATTCCCGAGGGGGTAGGCAGAGCCCAAGAAGTAATAAATTCCCTTAAAAATTTAGTGAAAATAAATTTTAGTCGGCTCAGATGGAAAACTGCGAAAATGCACTAATACGTGGTACCTCGTCGCCTACACAATCACAAACCCAACATTCAGTATACCATTTACAACATGCTATGCAAGGTTGGCAATTTTTGTTTTAGTGCTGGACCGACATAGGACAAATATAATTCTTATTACCACCCATTGTTAGTCGCAGAAACGACTGCATATATGCAGCCCTCGTGTGCAATTTACGCCGCGCCCGGTGTCAGCTTTATATGGGATCTTTGAGAGCGCCGGCGCCGCAGGCGATGCATGCTCTTTGAATGTCCGCGAGCAGTTCACAAGTTTTAACAGGTTTTACCCGGGAGGCAAAAAACACCCCGCCTTATGGGAAATGCTCGGAAAGGAAGCCTTCTAGAACTGAAACCATCCTCGACATATGGGGAAATTCATCGGAGAACAGAGCTGCGCTCTCTAAGTACCTTGCGCTCGGTAAGGGAGCCCAAGAGGGGATTTTGGGATTTACTCGAGCGCATCAGATTAAAATAAGGGAGGATGCATTATATATTAATGAGTACCTTCAACCAGATTGAACCTTTAATATAGAGGGATACGCTCAGAGGAACCACAGCTCAGTAAAAAAAGCTTGAGTACGTCAGATTAAGATAAGTGGGGTTATTTACCAGCTAATAAATGTAAATTTTGCTAATCTGACGATTTGAGCGTAACCTAAGGGGGTGGGAGTAATTTTTTTTGTTTGGTTTTAGCCCTTTTGCATGGCGATCACGAAAATAATCATATTAATACATATTTTATATCAGAGACATGTTGGAGCATAAAAAATAACAATACCTGACACGCTTGAGCATTGCTATGTAATAAAATTTTATACAATTTTGAAAAAAAAATCTGTAGACGCTTCTCCCACCGCTAAAAGTAAAAACATTATAGGACCATTTATTCTTCCAGACATCTAATCTACCAATTCTATAAGTTTCCACCACGCTCGAGTAAATCCACATTTAATATCGTGGGCTCTCCTACCATGTGTAGTGCACTGCACCATAGATAAACCCGGCTCTGGTTAGTTGTTAGTAACCCCGAAGAAATATATGTACACAGTCTTGGGAGGGCTTAGCGAATGTATAATATGACAATAATAAGATACAATTTTAGTTTTAACGATGTGGTCTTTTGCTGTTCATGTGGTTTAAGAAACTTGCTCCTTGTCCTTTGCCTTACCCTTCGGGGATTGCATGCGTCATCTTCCTAGCAATATGTCCCGTGTTTAGACGGGGTCCGCTTAGACCATGATCCAGGATTTAGCGAGTCTGGTAATTACATTGAAGCGACTGCCAGTCTAACCTTCATAACCCTAAGAGAATTTTGGATTATGGTTACAAATCCAAAGTTGATTGAATTTGCAGGTTTTATCACGATGTTTTCTTGAAAATCCAGAGGTACGTGCCCGATTTGAACCCGCACTCCTCGGTTAAGAGGCGCGAGTCCTTACCATTGAGCTACCACCGCCTAATGCGTATTGGTATGTAATTTGAAAACAGCTGCCCGCCGCATTAGATACGTCTTGCTATTTTGTTTCTGGAGTAATACTAAATCATCTTTACATATAATGAAACAAAACTTAAACTAACGAAAAGTTCACGCGACTTCCCTATCGGGGTAGACAGAGAAAACCGAACGGTAATGCTTAGTTAGTTAAAACAAAGTGGCCGCTTCTGTCTGTTCACTAAGATCTTTTAAACTACGCAAGGGATGTTAATACGGTTTTTACTAATGGATAAAGTGTTACAATAGGAAGATTTATTTGTAAAGTTTCATATTGTTTTGTGCTCACCGTGCGAAGCCAGGGCGGGTTGCTAGTTAACGATAAAAAGTAAAAAACATTTTTTTCATGATTTGGATGCTATATGGTAATTTTATGCAAAAACTATTCCAATCAGACAAAACCCGTTCTACAAGGAATTCCGATAAATATCCATTGAGTCTCAACGAGCGCACAGCCTAAGTACCCTACTTACACAGTACATTGCGCGCCAGTGACCCGGTATAGCGCGTCTCTAACGCTCCGGGGACGCAATAGTCGGAAAAGGGGCCACCTGCTGCGAAGAAATTACTATTTTTTGTAAAACAATTGCAAATTATAACGAAAGGGTGTGCCATTCTTAATCCTACTAGTTCTACTAATAAATAAATAAATCAATTCTCAAGACTGACAAACCAATTTCCTAGTTCCAAACTAAGCTTATGCTTGTGCTATAGATATTAGGTGAACGGATAGACATACTTAAATACGTTTATAAACATCCATGACTCGAGTACAAATGCCCATGTTCATGACACGAAACATTTGCCCCTAGCGGGATTCGAACCCGCGACCCTCGGTTTCGTGGCCAGGGTCTCTGACCACTCGACCATCGGGCTAGTCTAATATTTTAAATATTATCTATACGTATAAATAAAATTGGAGTATCTGTTTGTAATATTAAAATAACCGTTTTTTACTTGATACACGCATATGACTATATATATAGGGTACATACACAAAAATTAATATTTTTAAATTTTTTTTCTGTCTGTTTGTTCCAGCTAATCTCTGAAATGAGGGACTTTTATTGGCAGGAAGCTGTTGTACTAAGGAGTAACTTAGGCTACTTTTATTTTAGAAAAAATCTTTTAGTTTAGAAAAATATTTTGTTACATTTTTACTGCTTTCCTTATTTACTTTTTATAATTAATAATCTATACAAATAAATACAATTGGTGTGTCTTAAGAGCGGTGGTAGCTCAACGGTAAGGACCCTCAACTCTTAACCGAGGAGTGCGGGTTCAAACCCGGGCACGTACCTCTGGATTTTTCAAATCTATGTACGTATTTATGCCACTAGCTCGACGGTGAAGGAAAACATCGTGATGAAACCTGCAAATTCAAACAACTTTGGATTTGTAACCATGATCCAAAAATTGTCTGGTTCCCCTTTCTTAGGGTTACGAAGGTCAGATCGGCAGTCGCTTCACTGTGATTACCAGACTCGCTAAATCCTGGATCATGGTCCAAGCGGACCCCGTCTAAACACGGGACATAACGCTAGTAAGATGATGGATGTATATTTACGTACTTACATATCCCAAAATATTTTTTTTAACAATATGTGTCTGTCTGTTTGTTCCGGCTAATATCTGGAACGGTTAGACAAATTTTGACGGGACTTTCACTGGCAGATAGCTGATGAAATATGGAGTAACATAGACTTTAATTTTAGATTTTTTTAAATCTTTACATCTATTAATATGTATATATGTATAGATCAGTTGAAAGTTCGTGTCTGTACATAAAATAAATTCATTAAAAAAAGAGTGTTAACGGTTTAAATAAAATTTGCTACAGAAATAGTCTAGAGCCTACTTTTTTATACGGACACAGGCTACTTTTTATACGAAAAAAAAGGCTGTAAATGGTTGAAATAGGGGATGAAACTTTGTAGGGAAATTAAGCCATTTTTAAAGCTAGAAGAATTGCTAAGATTCGTTTACGATTTCGGTTTTGGTCGTAAAAACCAGTTTCGATCGAATACTATTATTTTCGTCCGATAATGTATCGGTGGAAAAAGACAAAAAAAAAAGAGGGAGCACAGATAGATGAACTATCATTATAGTTCATCTATCTGTGATGAACTATCATTATAGTTCATCTATCTGTGCTCCCTCTTTTCTTCTTCTCCCTCTTCTCTTCAACTTAAGATTTGTGTCAATCTCATTAGATCTTAAGTTGAAGCATTTCAAACCAACAAAGGTTAATCATTCCAAAAAATACCCCGTTATCAGCACTAACACTAAACACTAAAAAGAAAAGGACTAACACTGAAAAGAATAAGACATTTTACTGTTAAAACCCTCAACAAATCTCCATTCAATCAGAAGGAGCGCTCTAACTAGGTACTTGCACAGTACATTGCGCGCCAGTGACGCGGTACCGCCGGCGGCTCCGACTGCAATAATTGCACTTCGGACAGGTTGCAAATCGCAAATGCAGCGAATAAATTATTATTGGATGTGAACCATTCATTGTTTTAATGTTCCATTGTCATTTCTTCTGCAATGTATTTGTGTATCTACATAAGATCACGCCCATAATCCCCGAAGGGGTAGGCAGAGTCAAAAGAGCAGAATGCCCCTTCAACCACATTCAGCCAAAAATAAAGTCAGGCTGGGTTAGATGGTAAATTGTAAAAAATCAGTGACAAGCGGCTAACCTGTCGCCTACACAATCACACACCCAAAACCCGATATACCATTACTCGCTTTTTACGACATGCTAGGCAAGAACCACAGTTGGCATATTCTTTTTAAGTCCCAGACCAACATGGGACAGTGGGCTGGGTTGGATGGAAAACTGTGAAAAAGGAGTGACGAGTGGCTAGCTCGTCGCCTACTCAGTCACATACCCATAGGCCCGTAAACCATTAGTCGCCTTTTACGACATGGTAGGCAAGAGCCAAAGTTGGCACATTCTTTTTTTTTGTCTCAGATCAACATGGGCCAAGTCCCAGACCAACATGGGACTTTTGTGTATCTCTTTGCGGAAATATTTATAAGTAGGTATTTAGTGAAATAAGAGCGGATAGCTCGGTGACTACTGGCCGGGAGGTATAGAAGAGGAAAACGTACTAAGTTACGCTGACCCCAGACGACGTAGGAAAAGAGGAAGAAAACAATATGTAAAAAACTGTAGTTTTTCTAATAAATAAATAAAATTAAATGAAATATTTTTCACTTTCTTCTTAGAATTATGGTCTGGTCCGGAAATTTCCGGATCTAGTTCCTATGTTCCGCGCCACTAAATAGACATTGAAGCTCCTCAGGTGCTCCAACGTGACACGCAACTTACGTCACACATTGAGATAATAAGCGCTCCAAATGGCAGATATCCGATATCTGGTATATAAGTATGTCACTCACACATGCATAAACGTGGCTTCACGCTATAGTATGACAGCATAGAGTCCTTAATTTTTTACTAGTCCTTGGTTAAAATGTACATCATTCATCTATGTCAGAAAGAAAGAAATAAAGAAAGAAATAACATTTATTGGATGCACAATTGTTAATAAATACACAGGAAAACGAAATTTAACAAAGGATAAAATAGTACAAAAAAGGAAAATCAGTAAAAAAACAAAAAAGTAACAGATTGGCGCCAATTGGGTCCCTGCCTCAGCATTATGCTAGTGCGGCGTCAAGATTTAATTGACTTATGATTGTTCATTATTTAGCAACAAATAATGATTTCAACAAAAGCAAGTTAACCTTCTTTTATTATTATTATAACTCTTTCGAAAATAGGAATACATGTTCTTCAATTCGTATCTAATGTCGCTTAAGGCCCCTCCACATTCTCGCGAGAATCTCACGAAACGCAAGAAACATGTGAGAAACGTGAATGTGGAAGCGATTCGCGTATTTTTCTCAAATTCTCGCGCTGTTCTCCGGCTTTTGTCGGTTTTTTTGCGCGAGACAAAGGAGCGCGAGAACGTGAGAACAGGCGAGAACGTGTATTGACTCCACACTCGCATGTTTCTCAGCGAGTCGCCGATTTAAATGGTTGTTATTGTGTACCGCAAGGCATCAATATGAGCGTAACTTGGACAAACGAACTTGAATTGAAGTTTTTAGAGTATTTTGCAGCGGAATAATTATAATATGCAAATGCGCATAACAATAAACTTGCCGCAGCGGTCACTTCAGCGTCCATCGTGAGAACTGTAGTGAGAACTTTGTGAGTGTGTACCCAAAAGAAGTTCTCACTACGTTCTCGCTAAGAATCTCGTGAAGATTCTTGCGTGAATATCTTGCGAGAATGTGGAGGAGCCTTTAGACATTATTGGGGTCTTACGTAAGACTATCAAGACTCCCTCCCACCTCATTATAAGAAAAAATATGACATGTTCGACCAACCACCACCCCTAATGGGGTATTAAAAAATTTTTTTAGTACGTAAGTTAGATTTAAAAAAAATATTAAATACGTATTATTTGCTTTATCTGATACTCGAAAAATAACAAAGATACAGCGCTTCAAAGATCTGAGATTTAGCGCTTTACGTCACTAGGACGGTAATATAATATTTATTTAAGAATATAAATCGTTCCTTCCCCGCTTCAAAAGGTTTCTGATTTTTAATAGTATAGAAATAACCTACAAAATAAAATAAAAATCAATAAAATCGGAGCTGATGTGAGGTTTAAATTGATTTTTTGGTCATTTCGATTACATATTTTGGTAACTTATTAAGAAATCTTGTGCTTAACCCCACAAATGAATTGCTCACCTTACGAAGTCTTAGATTTGGAGCTGCAAGGCAAGCTTGTGTTTAATTCTTGTGTTTAAGTTATGGTGATCTGATTTTTTGAAGAAGATATTATGGTTCTTACGTACATACATAATACAGTCAAATACGTATTGAGATGGTACGGTTAAAATGTTGACTTTGTTACATACACACACACACATAACATCACGCCCCTTTGTTACAATCTTCCTAATATCACCAAATTGATCAAAAAAACCACAAAACGTAAAAGTGAGATTTTTGCTCTTAATTACTGCCAATATGACTGGTGGTGTCCTTCGGATGATTGAGTGGGAGACCGCGGATCTTAAAAGTGACTTCTGGGTCAGGAAAGGTGGTGGTGTAGCTAGGGTTGAGGGGATGAAGTGGTCCCACAGCAGTCACCGAACGCCTAGCCTCCTCATTTCCTAGTTCCATGTGAGTTCCGTCTCCTGTTCTATTGATTCTGTTTTTAATCATTTCTATCGAAGCTTTCTTCAGATCAGTGGCCTGTCCGATCCTTTCTAAGAACTCAATGACTCTAGCGGATAAGTTGAAGTGGTTGGAGAACTCAGCAGCCTTGTAGTCCCACGGGAACGTGTGGTGGTAGTTGTGCCAGCCCTCGCCCTGAGACAGCATGGATACGAACCATGACTGAATAGGCTGTAGGTTCTTGTCATAAGGCCTAGTCCCCCAGAGATGGGCAGCGCTGTTCACAAGCCAAGTCGCGTTCAGCTGGTAGACGTATCGTGTGACGTACACCACCAAGAAGCTGTTCAGCAATGACTCTTTGAAGTAGTACACTGGAACTGCCACTGGTATTCCGATCGCGAAAATAAAGTACAGCAAGCAATAGTACTTTTTTTGACACATCACCATCCAATCAGCTTGAAGATCAGTCGTGTCGATTTTCTTACCTAGCTCGATGACGTACGGGTGCTTCTTCGTCATGAGCCAGCCTATGTGGCTGAAGAAGAAGCCTCGCTTTGCGTTGTGAGGGTCCCCGTCGGTGTCCGAGTAACGGTGATGTAGGCGGTGGTCCCGGCACCAGGTGAACATTGAATTCTGGCCAGCAATGGTTTGCAGAATTATCAGAGTAGCCCGGACGAGAGGCGAAGGTTTAAAGGATTTGTGCGAGTAGAGCCGATGGGCGCCAATGGTGACGCCATCCGTAGAAAGCTGCAACACGATGTAGCCCCATATAAAGGTGCTCAGATAAATACCCCCAGTAAACAAAATATAAAATCCCCACAGTGCAAGCAAGTGCAGTATAAATAACCAAATGACGTTCTTCCAAACAATTTCATGTTTGTACCCGTAGTCCGTACCGATATTCTTGGTATACATTTTTGAATCCGTCTCTTCGTAGGATTTGAAACATTTTTCTGACTGTTTTTTTAAAGGCGTCATTTTGATTCTAAACTGATGCTGTCGCTTGTTCTCAGAACTGCTGGCTTGCAAGTGTAATGAGGATTGCATTTGCCTCTCAATGTGTAAAAGTTTGTATATATTGTATATTCGTTATTGTTTATTCGTAGACAATAACAAATATGTTGAGCATGGAAACAACTTGAACTCATGACATAATGTAAATTATACAATGAGTTTAAACAATACCGCTCAATAGAATGTAACAATGTATGTATTTGTACCTGTGCCCTTGTACATTTGCAAATTTATACCTAAACATAATACAAATTGTTTTTAGGTTCAACTCTCCAAATGTGCAAGATTTGTAAGGACAAATGGTTTAAATAAATATGTTCCGTTCCGGTCAATATACCATGTGTTCCGTTACATTTCACCTGAGAAAAGAGGAAGAAAAGGATATACAACAGTAAAATATATTATATTACTTCTTAGAATTATGGTCTGTAATTAAAAAAATATTAAAAATTATGGTATTTAAATACGTAAAATAACTCTCCTTCCGCGATAAATAACTTTTATATTTCATAACAGTTATTTATCGTGGAATTGTTATGTATGTGGTGAGTATTTGAGTTATAAACTGTAAAGATAATGTAACAAAGTCCAGTTCCGTAAGTTAAAAAAAATAAAATTGTACACTAGCGCCATCCGCACTATATTATCTACGTCAATAAATAGTTCACCTGTTGTCACGCATCCAGTAGTTTCATTACACAAACATTTATAAAATATCGTATATGTATATGTCGCAGGCAATTTGTATGTCCTAGATCATGGTCTAAGCGGACCCCGTCTAAGCATGGGACATAAGGGGCCATCCATAAAGTACGTCACTCGTAAAGGGGGACGGAGGGGGTCTACGATGTGTGACATGGTGTGACAAGGGGTAGGAGGGATCCTAAGTTTCGTGACATTACATTTCAAAATCGAATATATCATAATAATTTGCAATTTCTGGATGTAAAATTGCAAAACATGTGATGTCACACTAGGGAGGGGGGAGTCCCACAAATGTGACCAGCTGTGACAAGGACGGGAGGGGGAGTAAAAAAATCATGAAATTCGTGTGACGTATTTTATGGATGGCCCCTAACGGTAGAAAGATGATGAATATGACATGTCCAATATAACTCTCAAACAAGATTTCCCGGTCCCGAACTGACGTCGGATATTCAATACTAAGTTAGTTTTTGTTAACCCTATTACGAGTTTTATTTTAGCGTAGGTAAAATCATGAACACTAGAGATTCTTCTACAAAAGGAAATTATCAGTAAGTACATATCGATTTTGTGATCCCTTTGGGTTCACAAAATCCATATGTACGCAGGTTGGGAGTGCGGATGCCGCCTATGCTACGCCATTCATCTCATCCGCATTCCCAGCCTGCGTCTGTCCCTTCCTCTGTTTCTACAAAATGTAACAAAAACACTTTTCCCCCGAGTGTCGTTAAAACACGAGTTAGTGTTTTAACGACGCAGTTAAATTTTCTCTACAAAGTCTGTATGTAATGGAGACAGCGCATAGTTTGACCACTTAGGAGTCCCGCCCGCTCGTACGCGCTAAGCTAATTGCTGATTGTCGCGTAATTGTCGACTGGCTGGTGTTACAAGTTGCACTACCGAGTTTAGAAGATATTCGGTGTTAGTGTTTAAACTAACTTCACGCCATTTCCGCTGGGGTAGGCAGAGAACCGACCGCCGTATGACACGGTCTTATACACAGAACAGAAAAAAACTAGTTTAAGGGGCATGTCACAAAATTAATATAAGAACCGATGAAGCCAACTACACAAAAATACGCCACTAATTACATACTACACTACAGTTAAGCAAATTCAGAAAAATAATTTTGACCAACTTACCTTCAGCGACCGGTAGGTACCTATAAATAATAGAAGACTAAAGGAAAGACCTCTAAGAAGAATAAAAATCTACCAATTTGTCTATTGCAAATCTGTCACGTTCTGCCAGTTTTGGGCAGTGATTATACTTTGTCAAAGAAGAGCAAATTGTTTACAACTTTTTATTTCCTGAAGAATGAGGTGAAACTGAGCTGTGTAGCAATGATCTTCTGGTTTTGCAAGTAAAGAGATAAACGGTAAAGTCATTTTAAGAAATGGTAAGAAGCCAAACAAATAGCTATATTATGGTATCTGCATCTTTTCTCTAATCACAGGACGTGGGTCGGAGTGGGTCACGACAGAATACAACTGTTGTATGAAGCCATCTGAGTTATGAAGAGTTTCCTTCTTAAGATAAAGCGAGCGGTCGCTCTAGGCGTCAAATGACAAGAGGCGCTAAAAATGCCGTAAAATAATTCAATCATTAAATATAAGTTTTCCATAGAATACTTCAAATGTCGTATTTGAGAACACAATCTCAATTAAATGACAATCCTTGTTATGATAAACTTATGTACAATAAACTGAGTGAATAAGTAAGGCGGTATAGACAGTGCCATAGCAACGCAAACCCGACGGTGTCAGGTACAGGGCGGAAGGGCGCTAAAAAGCCCACATCAGGACCAAGTCTTGAGTGAAGCGTAGATATATAAGCGCAGTCAAATCTCGCCTCGAGTGCATCATTTAATGCTAATTACGGCAATGGTACCTACCTTTACTGCACTTTGGGGATTGCGAGCGTAATAATATGTAGGTACCTATGTAGGTACTTATTGGAATTTGAATTTACCGAAATACTCCTTGCAGCCCTTACCCGATTGGTGGGTGTACATCATAATGGCGGTCTCAGTATTCTTGGGCTGCCTGTTGCTGAACTACATCGTGAACAAAATTAACGGTAAGCGAGTCAGTACAACTGCAAGCGTATCGCTTTAAGCGCTTACGAGTGCTAGAAACACTGTAAGAACGTACGTGACAAACTTTTTAAGCGCTTCAAGCCGCAATCGAAATAACAGTTTAGACTACCTACTTTAGTTGTTATTAGCTAGTTAAATTCAAAACTTAGCTAGTTTAGTCACTTGAGTCGACTTTCGTTTTAAAGCGAAATCTTCTATGTATCTAAAAGCACGCGCGTATAAAAAGTAACTAGTATTCAAGACGTGCTTGTGAAAGCATTGAAATTATTTTATGAAATACTTACGTACCTACCAACACGTATCTCAAGAGCCGTGCCAAGAAAAAGTAACACTGTTAAATTATTATTTTATCAACAAAAAATTTAGGAAGAATCGCTTAAGCTACTTAGTAAGTACGTTAGGTATTTCTAAGTGACTGAAGGACTTATTTTAAAGTCTTATAAATATTAGTTTCTCTTTTAAGGACTAAACCTACGCTATTGACTAACTTATAATACCACAGTTTATTATTGCTATATTATAACTACATACTTGTACATAGATAGGTACTTACGAGTAGGTACAACCGGATTGTCAAACGGCCCGTAATAAAATAACAAGTCTTCTTTGATAGTATTTGTAACGCCCACGGGAAAATAAAATATCAGCCGTTATCACATTTTTTACAAAATATTACCAATTATCTAAGAAATGTATTCACCGTAAAGTTACGATTATTTAACATAGAAAATTGCCATTTACTTTTTTTTACATGGGTAGGTACATATTTAGTTGTACATATTTTGCTTTGTCGACGACTGGGTGTTATTTAAGTAATGACTAATTGTTGATTTTGCGAATTAATCTGTGACGTTACTCAATTTGTTCCACAGTAACAAACGTTTATATTAATACTGGGCAATAAAACCCAGTTATAACCCTTTTTTCCAAAGTTTTTTTTTTTATTAAATAAGTAGAGTAAGTTCCCTAAATATGGACTGGTCACCTAATATGGACCATAGCAATATTTCACACTGTAGAATGCCTAGCGAAGTGAATATAGCAACAAACAATGCTCCTTCCTTGCGTGACCCCACTAGTGATTCACAGCGAGTCTCCAAGCGTGGTAGTGTGGGTAGCAGCAATTTTACGTTTTCAACGTGGTTCGATGTAATTTTTCGGTAAGTTTTGTAAGATTAATGCTATATTTATATTGATTGTACTGTGATTATATATATTCTGAAAACGTTATTGTGTTTGCAGTTATTATTCTTATAACTCGTACCTGTATCTAACGTAAATATTTTCTGAGAATATTATAACCTTAACGTAGCATCAGTTTCTAATATGGACCCCGGCAGGGGTTTAAAAAATGGACCAGTGGTCCATATTATAATCATGTAGTCCATTTTATGAGCCTAATTTATATTTGTTTTAGAATATGGCCTCGCCAAGTCAACGAGGAACAAGACTCGTATTAAAATTAAATCGAATAATAGAGGAAGAAAAGCAACTACTTCATCGTTGCTAACTTCTTCACCGTATAAAGTTGATTTGGAAACATCAATTAAAAGAAAAGAAGAAGCAGTATCATTGAAAAAAAAAAGAAACTTAGCAATAGAGTTGAAGAATCCAAAGAAAAGCGTTGGAACAAAAAATAAATCTATACCGGAAAGAAAATCACAAGAAAAACCAAAGAAAAACACAAAAAGATCAGAAAAGAAAAAGCTACGTAAGCAATCTAATTCAGCCTCTAGCTCTGAAGATGGTAATTAATCAGTCAACGATGATACTGACGAAAGACCTGACAGAAGTACGAAAAGTAACGCAAAATAATAAATAAATATATTATACTTCGCTAATACTGCGAAGGTTCTTTTTCTAAGGACGTTAACGGAGAAGTACCTAGTAAATACCCTAGGTCCGTAATAAAAACCTAGTGGTCCATATTAAAGTATCTATTTTAAGACGGTTATGTTTGACACATTTTAGGAAAAGTGATGTGTTTTTAAAAAAATGATACTTTATGTTATTTGATTTATAGCTTACAGTTAGTTAGATACTAATTACTTGATTGATTGACGTAATAAAGACTGACATAGCTCATATTTTTGCTGTTTTATTGAAAGAAACCCTTATGGTAGTCCATATTTAGAGAACTTACTCTATGTGTTAATCAAAAAACATAGAATGTTATAGGTAATTTGAATTTTAGGATTAACTACAGCTAATCGCACTATAATAATGTTGACTGTTTTTCATAATGAATATATTGTTACATGATTTCAGAAGTGCAACTGGAGGAACGATTAATCGCCCTCCAACTCAAAAGCCCTGAGGGTCGCGTGACACAAGTCCAAGTTCCTCTCTTAGAGTCAGGAGAGATCACTCAGGCAAGGTACCCTTTACCGACCATCAAAAAATCAGAACCCACCCACGAAATAAAAACAGTACAACGGGGTAAAGATACTTTTCCAATATCTGAATCTCAGATTGAGAAAATAATATCCAAGCCAATATTTCTTGGAAGCATCTATAGAAGCACGGAGTTGATTGAAAGGCACTCTTCAAATGGTGATATTGGAAAAACTTATGAAAAACCAAACACTGAATTGGATGAATATTGTTATCGATTCATTTTGAACGAGTTATTGGATCGAGTGATGGCAATAACTGATAGTGCCAAGTTGCAAAACGATTCGATGAAAAAGTTTGAGATTGTTAAAAACAACGACGAATCAAATGTTTTAGAAACGATTACTCTCAATGCTGAAGCTAGGCCCGATATAACTAACGATAGCATTATTGTGCATGATTTATTAGATAATGTGATGTTGAAAGTTAATAAGAATGACTAAATACCTACCATCTTATTCACTTCATTACATATCTACCTGTAGCTGTTGATATACTAAGTAGTTCTAATCGTCATTTAGATGACAATTTGTGAATTACGTGAACCACAATATATTATTTATCAGTGTTAATTTAGAATTATAATACCTAGCTTTGTCTAAATTGTCTTTTCTTCTGTGCATATTTAAAAAAATATATTGTCTTTTTAAGGAGTGAAGACATAAGTAAAGTATGGAGTTTGTAGTGGTATGGCAATAAACAAAAGTGTTTATACACCGGCAAAAAGGCATTCGCTAAAAAGTAATAATGTAGACCCGTATTGAACAATTTTATTTAGACGAAAAGCCTTGCTATTTATTTACCTACTAACAGCGCCCCGCGGTGTCACCCGCGTAGCCTCCGTCCCCATGCGAAGATTGGTTTAAAATATAGCGTATGTTACTTATTGTTATTATGGCTTTCCATAGGTAACAGCATTGTTCAAATAGGTCTTGTAGTATACGAGCCTATTCAATGCAAACAAGTAATCAAATCTTTCCTTTAAATAATATTAGTGTAGACAAAGACCATAAAAGTAAGCTGGAGCTGAAAAATATTATTGGTTCAATTTATTGTTTTTATTTAGTTATTACTTATGTACTTTTTAACAATCGATTGTTTCTTGACTCAAAATACTAAGACCCTTATCTGAAAACCCAACGTGTATATAAAAAAAAAAGTAAATTGTCACTCAGTTGTCTAAATAAACTACACCACAGACAGACGAGTAATATTGGCTGGTTGGCGCCGGGGATATTTCTCTAATTAAAAATTTAATTCAATAGTTACTTATAAATGTGTGAATATTAACGAGTAATATCAAAATACCTTACCTATAAGTTGTTGTTGATGTGGTATGGTTATGTCACTCGCTAAATTGTATTAGACTGACGAACTTCGAAAATGACTTCCATTATCAAGCTTCATTGCCTCTCTGGGGCTGGAGATGAGTCGCCACCATGCTATGTACTCCAGATTGATGATTTCAAGTTCCTCCTGGACTGTGGATGGGACGAGAAATTTGATATGGACTTTATAAAGGAGTTGAAGAGGTACATTTTGAGGTTATGTTTGTGTTTGCAAAACTGCAAATCTTAGAAGGATTACGTTCGAAATTGAATTTTGGTTACAAAAAGTCAGTGAGTTTTTTTAAGGATTGATACAATTGTAGCTGTGTATAGTATAAATATTTTATTGTAAGATCTTTTTATCTAAACTAGAGATAAAAAATCTTTAAAGGTTATCTAGATTATACAGGTTGTATAAAGTGTATGCTAGACAAAATTTCCATTTTACATTGAGAAATAAAAATTTTTGTCTTTTCGTTTTTTTATATTGAGCATTAATAAACATTTTAAACATATATTTACAGACACATAAACAGTATAGATGCAGTTCTCCTCTCACATTCCGATCCACTGCATCTCGGAGCTTTGCCATATGCCGTTGGCAAGCTGGGCCTAAACTGTCCAATATATGCTACTCTGCCAATTTATAAAATGGGACAAATGTTCATGTACGACTTGTACCAGGCACATAGGAATGTGTCAGACTTTGACTTGTTCACATTAGACGACGTAGACTCTGCATTTGATCGCATTGTGCAGTTGAAGTATAACCAGAGTATTGATATGAAAGGTAAAAATTTTCTTCATTACTATCATATAATTGTTTGTATTCTGAAGATAGATTTAATTTCTTTTTAACACACATTTAATTTTGTAAAAAATCTATTTAGACAATGTTCTTGAACTTTAAATACAAGCTATAGGTAACAAGTATATTATAAAATAGTTATTGAATAGTCATTGATGTTTCAGGCAAAGGCTTAGGTCTTCGCATTACCCCTCTCCCAGCCGGTCACTCCCTGGGAGGCACAGTCTGGCGAATTGCTGCACCAGGCGAGGAAGACATTGTATACGCACCAGACTTCAACCACAAGAAGGAACGGCATCTGAATGGCTGCGAAATTGAGCGTCTAATGAGGCCTTCGTTGATGCTGCTCGGAGCTATGAATGCTGACTATGTGCAGCAAAGAAGAAGATTAAGAGATGAGAAGCTTATGAGTAAGTTTGAACACATCAACATCTCTATACTGCAAATCCAAGTCTTGCTTGCATTACAAACCAAAAACATGGTGGATATAATATTACTTTGTTAAGTTTTTGTTTATGTGTAAGTGTATGATAAATGACGTTCACTCTACCATGAAGAGGTGAAACTAACCTAGCTTTGCGCCATTTCCCTGGAGGGGTAGGCAGAGAGAGAGAGCAGAGGGGCAAAGAGAACCAAGTGCCATATGGCACAGTCCTTACACACGTCACTAGCTTCTTTAATAAAGCAAAGAAGCAGAAATGGCTACAATAGGGATGATGACTGCATTAAAAAACTTCTAATTAGGCAGTCAGTTAAATTATACAAAAATACTACACATATTTTTTGACAAAAATCACAAAGTTATAGTTTATCAAAGTTTGACTTAGTAAAAATTTTACGAAAGTGTGACGTCACGCACACCTTGAATACATTGTATCTTCGTCAATGTTTGACAAGTAAATAAAAAGATATATGATTAATATTTTTTTAATATTTAAAAAAAAATTTAATATTTTTGTTTAATATTTAAAAAAAAATATATGTTTAATATTTTTTTATAATCTAACTGATGCACTAAACAGAATTTCTTTTGTCATCTTACCTATTGACCTACACTAAATGGCAAAGGAACTGGCTTTAATAAAATGTATATTACAACAAGATTACAATGCAGAGGAGGCATATTTGCTTGTTCACTATAAAACTTGTCTCATTTCCAGCGACTATCTTATCGACCCTCCGCGGCGGCGGCAACGTGCTGGTGTGCACCGACACGGCCGGGCGAGTGCTGGAGCTGGCCCACATGCTGGATCAGCTGTGGCGCAACAAGGACTCGGGGCTGGTGGCCTACTCGCTGCTGCTGCTGTCCAACGTCAGCTACAACGTGGTGGAATTCGCAAAGTCACAGGTACTAGCAGAGTCTTGCTTAAGGCTATACATAAAATGGCAGTCCTTTAGGTATTATATAAAAGCCGTAACGCTTTGTGTGGTGTAAGTAGAGGATGCTTTTTAGAGCTTTTGTGAGTATACAGTGGCCTCTACCATCTTGACTAGAGAGTTCATTTCCTGTTTCAGAGTACCACCACCATACCTTTTATGTGCTGTGCATTTATTTTGACTAACTGGAGAGTTATTGGAGCGATAGCTGTATATATATTAGTCTACCTGGGTGGCAGATCGAGTGGATGAGCGAGAAGCTGACGCGCGCGTTCGAGGGCGCGCGCAGCAACCCGTTCGCGCTGCGGCACCTGCAGCTGGCGCACGGCGCCGCCGACGTGCTGCGCGCGCCCGGCCCCAAGCTGGTGCTGGCCTCGCTCCCCGACCTGGAGGCCGGCTTCGCGCGCGACCTCTTCCTGCTGTGGGCGCCGCACGCGCACAACTCCATCGTGCTCACCGCCAGGTCGGTCAGTGTCCCATATCAGCTGGCGCCCGGCCCCAAGCTGGTGCTGGCCTCGCTCCCCGACCTGGAGGCCGGCTTCGCGCGCGACCTCTTCCTGCTGTGGGCGCCGCACGCGCACAACTCCATCGTGCTCACCGCCAGGTCGGTCAGTGTCCCATATCAGCTGGCGCCCGGCCCCAAGCTGGTGCTGGCCTCGCTCCCCGACCTGGAGGCCGGCTTCGCGCGCGACCTCTTCCTGCTGTGGGCGCCGCACGCGCACAACTCCATCGTGCTCACCGCCAGGTCGGTCAGTGTCCCATATCAGCTGGCGCCCGGCCCCAAGCTGGTGCTGGCCTCGCTCCCCGACCTGGAGGCCGGCTTCGCGCGCGACCTCTTCCTGCTGTGGGCGCCGCACGCGCACAACTCCATCGTGCTCACCGCCAGGTCGGTCAGTGTCCCATATCAGCTGGCGCCCGGCCCCAAGCTGGTGCTGGCCTCGCTCCCCGACCTGGAGGCCGGCTTCGCGCGCGACCTCTTCCTGCTGTGGGCGCCGCACGCGCACAACTCCATCGTGCTCACCGCCAGGTCGGTCAGTGTCCCATATCAGCTGGCGCCCGGCCCCAAGCTGGTGCTGGCCTCGCTCCCCGACCTGGAGGCCGGCTTCGCGCGCGACCTCTTCCTGCTGTGGGCGCCGCACGCGCACAACTCCATCGTGCTCACCGCCAGGTCGGTCAGTGTCCCATATCAGCTGGCGCCCGGCCCCAAGCTGGTGCTGGCCTCGCTCCCCGACCTGGAGGCCGGCTTCGCGCGCGACCTCTTCCTGCTGTGGGCGCCGCACGCGCACAACTCCATCGTGCTCACCGCCAGGTCGGTCAGTGTCCCATATCAGCTGGCGCCCGGCCCCAAGCTGGTGCTGGCCTCGCTCCCCGACCTGGAGGCCGGCTTCGCGCGCGACCTCTTCCTGCTGTGGGCGCCGCACGCGCACAACTCCATCGTGCTCACCGCCAGGTCGGTCAGTGTCCCATATCAGCTGGCGCCCGGCCCCAAGCTGGTGCTGGCCTCGCTCCCCGACCTGGAGGCCGGCTTCGCGCGCGACCTCTTCCTGCTGTGGGCGCCGCACGCGCACAACTCCATCGTGCTCACCGCCAGGTCGGTCAGTGTCCCATATCAGCTGGCGCCCGGCCCCAAGCTGGTGCTGGCCTCGCTCCCCGACCTGGAGGCCGGCTTCGCGCGCGACCTCTTCCTGCTGTGGGCGCCGCACGCGCACAACTCCATCGTGCTCACCGCCAGGTCGGTCAGTGTCCCATATCAGCTGGCGCCCGGCCCCAAGCTGGTGCTGGCCTCGCTCCCCGACCTGGAGGCCGGCTTCGCGCGCGACCTCTTCCTGCTGTGGGCGCCGCACGCGCACAACTCCATCGTGCTCACCGCCAGGTCGGTCAGTGTCCCATATCAGCTGGCGCCCGGCCCCAAGCTGGTGCTGGCCTCGCTCCCCGACCTGGAGGCCGGCTTCGCGCGCGACCTCTTCCTGCTGTGGGCGCCGCACGCGCACAACTCCATCGTGCTCACCGCCAGGTCGGTCAGTGTCCCATATCAGCTGGCGCCCGGCCCCAAGCTGGTGCTGGCCTCGCTCCCCGACCTGGAGGCCGGCTTCGCGCGCGACCTCTTCCTGCTGTGGGCGCCGCACGCGCACAACTCCATCGTGCTCACCGCCAGGTCGGTCAGTGTCCCATATCAGCTGGCGCCCGGCCCCAAGCTGGTGCTGGCCTCGCTCCCCGACCTGGAGGCCGGCTTCGCGCGCGACCTCTTCCTGCTGTGGGCGCCGCACGCGCACAACTCCATCGTGCTCACCGCCAGGTCGGTCAGTGTCCCATATCAGCTGGCGCCCGGCCCCAAGCTGGTGCTGGCCTCGCTCCCCGACCTGGAGGCCGGCTTCGCGCGCGACCTCTTCCTGCTGTGGGCGCCGCACGCGCACAACTCCATCGTGCTCACCGCCAGGTCGGTCAGTGTCCCATATCAGCTGGCGCCCGGCCCCAAGCTGGTGCTGGCCTCGCTCCCCGACCTGGAGGCCGGCTTCGCGCGCGACCTCTTCCTGCTGTGGGCGCCGCACGCGCACAACACCATCGTGCTCACCGCCAGGTCGGTCAGTGTCCCATATCAGCTGGCGCCCGGCCCCAAGCTGGTGCTGGCCTCGCTCCCCGACCTGGAGGCCGGCTTCGCGCGCGACCTCTTCCTGCTGTGGGCGCCGCACGCGCACAACTCCATCGTGCTCACCGCCAGGTCTTTCATTACTAACAACATGATCTAACCATAAATTATATAACGACGGTAAACGAGGCTTGCTGAAAACCGCTAGATTAGATCGAGAAAGCTTAATCTTGTCTATCTATTCATATTAATCTTCTAGCTACTGATAATGAAGATGTTATCCGTTAAAATTTACCAATAGTTTACTAGCAGCGCCCTGCGGTTTCACTCGCGTAATTTCTGTGGAAATACAAAGTATATAGCCTTAGCTCCGAAGCCTATTCAATGCAAACAAACAAACAATCAATATTTTCTCTTTATAGTTTTAGTGTAGATAGATGTTATGCATAGTAAGTGTAGTAATGATAATGATGTAATGAATATCTCATCCGCAGAACATCGCCCGGCACGTTAGCTCGGGACTTAATCGAGAAGGGGGGCGACCGCACCCTGGAGCTGACGGTGCGGCGGCGCGTGCGCCTGGAGGGCGCCGAGCTCGAGGACCACCTGCAGCAGCAACGCGACAAGCTCAACAACACCGTCAAGTGAGTACCGGACGAGTGGTAGGACACTAACTGACAAATATTTGTAATTGCTATTATACATATTTACTTTTTATAGATTTGTATATTATAGTAGCTTAAGAATATGATAATTGTTATTGATACTTATTGTAAATTTGGCGATGAAAAGATCTTATATCGAGTTTCTTGCCAGTTCTTCTCGGTAGAAGCTACTTTCTAAATCCGGTGGTAAATTTTCATCTTCATTTGTATGTACTGACGATTTACAAGTGCTTATTTAAGCCTACGTAAATAAAGATAATTTCATTTCATTCATTTCAATTCACTAAGGGAACACATAAAGAAAAGAACGAAACGTGCAGCGTGACCGTTGCGTGGTGACGTGAATTTTTACGTTGCTCGACGTGGAAACCCACGTCACGACGTCGTAACGTAGATTTTCATATCACAGTGCCGTACCTAAAAACGTTACGACGACGTAACGCTTGTGAGCCCTAAGTGACGGTTGAGGTACCGGGATAGAACCTCTATGAATGAAACCCATGTTACAGAAATCCACTTTAAGTTGAGCAGTTTAGGAGGAGTATATTTTGTGTACCTTTTGAGTGTGTGAAGTGCACGAAATGTATTTTTACATACATTTACATACATTTCACACACCCTTTTGTGTTCCTTAATCAATAAATGAACATAGTAGTTTAGCCATGACATACCTACAGATGAAAAACGATCGCTTCAGTAACACGTAATTTAATTTTCTAACTTCAAACATAACATCACGCCCGTAATCCCTGAAGGGGTAGGCAGAGTCAAAGGGACAGCAGTCCCCTTTAACCACATTCAGCCAAAAATAAAACTGGGCTAGGTTAGATGGAAAATTGTAAAAAAGTAGTGACAAGTGGCTATTATAGCTCGTCGTCTACACAATCACATACCGAAAAACCCGATATACAGGGCCGGATTTAAATTTGTGCCGCCCTGGGGCACTGAAGAAAATGCCGCCCTATGACTTAAATTTTATTTTAATAGTTTTGATATCTGGTTTTTTAAATATTAGAATAACTAATTAATTGCAGGAAATTTATTATGTATTATATATTATGTTTAATTTGTCAATTCCAACTTATCAATTCCAGAAAATAAAAATATCAACTTTTATTATTTCAAACCCTTATGGAAATAAATTAATTAAGCAATTTGAATAGTTTACACTTAAATTTCCTGTATTATAGTATACAAAATTTTAATTTAATACATAATGCATAAATTATTTTCCTTGAAACATAAAATGTTTATTTAAAAGAATTAGTTAATTATATATTGTAAAGAAACTTTTATCTCAGTTTCCAAATGTTGCGGCGTAGTATACCCACCACTGCCGATATACCATTAGTTGCCTTAACGACATGCTAGGCAAGAAACACAGTTGGCACATTATTTTACCTATAGTCCCAGACTAACACGGGAAATTTCGAACACAATAAAATACTCTCTTCTTCCACACGTCTTTCACCATCCGTCGTCCGCCATTCGTCACTCATTTCTTTCTCAAATATCTTCCGTCTCTCACTCTACTACGTTCCTTCTTACAAACTTCACGCTATTCCGAATTACGTACCTGTTATACATTATCTATTAATCTATCATGACTGCATCGTTGGTCTAGTGGTAGCATGCGCCGCCTAAGGACCAAGAGGTCCCGGGTTTAAATCCCGGGTCGGGCCAAAAAAATTGTGGCGGGGTATTTCAATATCCAAATTACTCAGTAACAGCCCGGAGTCAGGAAGTTGGCGGTATAATCACCCCCGTGCCTCGGAAAGCACGTTAAGCTGTTAGTCCTGCGCCTGACCTCTCTCCGGTCATGTCGGATTGCCGTCTCACCGGACTATGAAAATGAAGGAATAGAGAGTGCACCTGTGTTAGCGCATACACTTGTGCACTATAATATCTCCTGCGCAGATGGCTAATCCTCGTTGAGATTGGCCGCCGTAACCGATATCGGTTAGGAGGACATTATTAATCTATATTAATATAAGCTTAAGCTTAAGAGTTTGTTTGGTTGAACGAGCTAATTTCAGAAACTAATGTTCCGAATTGAAAAATTATGTTGAATGGTTAATTCATCGAGGAAGGCTATAGACTATATAATATTAATCATAAACGCGGGTGAAACCGCGGGCACAGCTAGTGTAATATATGCGCGTGTGTGTGTGTGTAGTAGATATTAAGTAGCATTGTTATTGTATACATGGCAATTTAAAAGAGTAACTACAGAGTTTCTTGCCGGTTCTTCTCGGTAGAATCAACGTTCGAACCTGGCGGTAGAATCATATTTTTGTATTATTGTGACTATTCATAAGTGCTTTTGTGGAGCCTACATAAATAATTTCTATTTCCATTTATATCAGGGAGGAGGCGGCGGGCATCTCGTCGGACTCGGACTCGGACGGGTCGCTGGAGATGTGGGTGGTGACGGGGCGGCACGACATCCCGGTGCGGCACGACGCGCGCCCGCCCGGCTGCTTCAAGTCCAACAAGCGCCACCACGCCATGTACCCCTTCCACGAGGAGCGCTCGCGCGCTGACGACTACGGGGAGATCATCAAGGTGACCGAACTAACTAACTTACCTTCACGACACTTATCTAGCGGGGTAGGCAGAGATTACGTACAATACATTTAAATAGAGATCAAACCCATACTATGTGACTGGTCAGAGGATAGGGGAATTCAAAATACTAAATACTTAGTTACAGGAAAGAAGAGAGACCTGAGGCATTTGTCATATAGGAAATCTCGCTCTTTTTCGAGCGTTATCAAATACAAACCATCACGCTTGCAATATTGGAGGGGGATGGGACCGATAAGCCCGCCAAACCACATTCAGTAATTTTTTTTTTATCTTGGGATGAAAAATTGTGAAAAGTTAGTGACAATTGCTAGCTCGTCACCTACATAATAATACACCCAACACTTGCCATTAGTCGCCTTTTACATACTAGGCAAGGAAAACAGTTGGCACATTGTTTTTTGATCCCAAACCAATATAAAACTCAATTAAATGTCATATAAAGTGGAAACAACCCTATTGTATGTATATTTTTTATTCATACATAATAGGGTTATTCTATTCATATTCAATTTCACCGGCATTACATTTCAATTCCTTTTATCTCAATTCCAGCCCGAAGACTACAGGTTGGCGGAAATAGTGGATGCAGAAGGGGAGATTCGCGACGTGCCGCCCGCGCCCCCGCCAAAACAAGAGGTTGAAGGTAAGACACGTTGTATACACGTTTATAAATCTTTAAAACGACACTAGGTTGCCTATATTATGTCTAGGGCTATAGTAACAGCCCAGTATATGTTCACTTATGTGTGTAGTTCCTCAAAATGCCATGCTCTCGTCGGTAAACAAAATGGGATATATATATATATATATTATAATATTATCGTAATAAATAAAATTTTATTTGATGGCGAAGCTTGCGAAGTCTTTTAAATTGGATGGTAGTCACACAAATGTCAATAAGCTTTCACGTATTTGAAATTTATGAAAAAAACGGTTTCAAACTATTAAACTTCTTTAACATGCAATGGGTATTACATTGTACTAGCTTACATCGTTCCGATTATCACCGTCATGTTGTTACCTCCACAGAGGAAATTACGGAGATCCCCAGCAAGTGCGTGACGTCAATCCGGCAGGTGACGATCAAGGCGAACATCCAGTATATCGAGCTGGAGGGGCGCTGCGACGGCGAGTCGCTGCTGCGCGTCGTGGCGCAGGCCAAGCCGCGCGCCATCGTGGGGCTGCGCGCGCACGCCAGCGCGCTGCAGACGCTCAGGTAACATGGCGCGTGGGGAATATGACGCTCAGGTAACATGGCGCGTGGGGAATATGACGCTCAGGTAACATGCCGCGTGGGGAATATGACGCTCAGGTAACATGGCGCGTGGGGAATATGACGCTCAGGTAACATGGCGCGTGGGGAATATGACGCTCAGGTAACATGGCGCGTGGGGAATATGACGCTCAGGTAACATGCCGCGTGGGGAATATGACGCTCAGGTAACATGGCGCGTGGGGAATATGACGCTCAGGTAACATGGCGCGTGGGGAATATGACGCTCAGGTAACATGGCGCGTGGGGAATATGACGCTCAGGTAACATGGCGCGTGGGGAATATGACGCTCAGGTAACATGACGCGTGGGGAATATGACGCTCAGATAACATGACGCGTGGGGAATATGACGCTCAGGTAACATGACGCGTGGGGAATATGACGCTCAGGTAACATGACGCGTGGGGAATATGACGCTGAGGTAACATGAAGCGTGGGAATATGACGCTCAGGTAACATGACGCGTGGAGAATACGCTTGGGTTATATGATGCGCTACAGATGTTCGGGTACCATGATAGGATAATTCATATTATTTTTCCCTTGCAGTAAACACTGTCAAAATGAGGGCATAGACAAAATATTCTGTCCTATGAAAGGTGAAGTGATAGACGCAACAACTGAGTCTCATATCTACCAGGTTAGTATCTTGTATATGCTTGTATTCTAATTGATATTTCTTGATAGGACCTAGAAATTAGGAATATACATACGTACATAACATCGCGCCCGCCCGAAGTGGCAGGAAGGGGACAGTTCGAATTCTTCTTATCCGGCGCCAGTAAGCGAAAAAACGCAGTAACTTTTTTTACAAAAGTACGTCTCTTTTGGCTGAAATCTACGCCATGCCATGGTCTTGCGCAAGACGCCGTGAGCAACGCCTTCTGAACAAAGTTATTAACTTGCATTTAATTGAGTAGATACAATCTGAAGGCATAATGAAATGGTAACTAATATCATGTCTGGTCAGTCACATACATTTTAGTTTTCGTATAGACTTGACACAGACAGATGTCGCTACAGGCATCATTTAGACTGATTGAGAGATAAAACCGAATAAAAACGTTATTATTTCACTTTAATAAAAATGCTTTTTTCATAAAATAATTATAATTATATTATTTACGTCATTTCTTAGACAATTTATTAAATTTAAGTGCAAAACATGGATATAAAATAATTTTGTCAGAAGCAAACCATAATAATGTTGGGTTTTAAAACCATGAATTTTACACAGATGGCGTATTATTACTAAGAAACAACTAACCTGTGCTTGTAGAGCCATCTTGTATTATTTTTGACAAACAGACTAAACTTTGCTGTAGTTTCAATTACTCACCACTGTCGCTGTCCTTGCGCGAGTTATAGCAGTAACTTTTCAAGTATGGGCAGTGACCCCCTGTTGTACGAAGTATATTATTACTCTGTGCTAATATGTTCCCTGGGGTGCGCAGGTGAAGCTGACGGACAGCCTGATGAGCAGCCTGGTGTGGCGCAGCGCGGGCGGCGCGCAGCTGGCCTGGCTGTCCGCCGTCGTGGCGCCGCGCGCCGCGCGCCAGGAGCCGGCCGCCGCGCACGCCGCCGACGGTGCGCGCGCTTTTAACTTTTGTAGAACGTCTCCATGGTGTAAAAAATGTTGCGGCGAATGTAATTTAAAATTATGTGATACGAACCGGCCAAGCCAGTGAGCCAATCGGAGCGCGTCGTCGTCGGTTCTTCACATCGGTGAGGCGACTACGGGCCTCGAGTTTGAGCTCTTTGCTCGGGCTTCTTTTTCCGTGCTCCTCGAGTGCAGGATGTCGTGGGGCCTCTCGGCCCGGAGCGCTATAACGTCACGCGGGTGAATGCCAATTAGTTTATTGGTTGGTAATGCTTCTATACACCATCGCCTTTGCGCGGCGGTTAAGCCCTGGCGAGTTAACTCGACAGCGTAAAAACACTACTAGCTAGAAGTACCTTTATTCAGCAGCCTTATCCTTTCTTATCCGCCAAATGCGTCGTACCTTCGGTGAGTGGTGTGTGTGGTTCCAGAGGAGGCAGACGACGTAGTGATGTCGCTGGAGCCGGCGGCGGGCGCGGCGCACGCGGCGGCGTTCGTGAACAGCGTGCGGCTGTCGGAGCTGCGCGCGGCGGTCGCCAAGCTCGGGCCTCAGCGCCGAGTTCGCGGGCGGCGCGCTCGAGTGCTGCAACGGCACGCTCGCCATCCGCCGGGTGAGTGCCGCTGCCGTGCTCAACGGCGTGCGCCTACTTGTCTGACGAAGCCGCACCGCCTACCTTGCCGGTTTTTCTCGCCGCAATTGCATATATTTTATTTTCATTGTATATATTTTATGTTTATGAAATATAAGTTTTTATTCGTTCTCAAAACAAATTGTAGATGGCGCTATGTGAACACTCAGATCATTCGCATACCATAAATGAAATTCCAGCGTACGTCAGGATCACGGGTGTACTTTTCAAATTAGCTTTAATTTATTGCATCTACGGTCACAGATAGTCAATTAATAATAAAATTAATTTAATTTAATGATTTTTTTTCAGTTGGAAAATGGCCGTGTCGCCCTGGAGGGCGTCTTGTCGGAGGAGTATTATAAAGTGAGGGAGCTGCTGTACGACCAATTTGCTATCGTTTAGCGAACTGAAAAACAATGTCGTGTTAATGTAAATAGTATTTTGTGTAAGCAATAAAATTTTCATATTTTATGATTTGTGTATTTTATGATTTATTTATAAAATCATTTAACAATTTTAGAACTTTCTGCCAATCCGGTTTATTGCTTGTAGGATATTTGCTTACCTACCGTTTCTAGCGATATTTAAAATCGTTTCGGACGCATTTCAATAGTTAGTTTCGCAACATCAAAACTCCCAAGCTTTTATTGGGTTTCTATTTACATACAAAATGCTCTTAGGTAACCAAAATGAAATGAGTGCTAAGGTATATGAAAACATAGACTCCAGCGAATCTAGCAAAAAAAATATCATCCGATCATATAGGACAGAAACAATAAAACCAATGTAATAAATACACCATTCCACCGTTTTATAATTTATTTCACAATATCCGGGACCACGTCACAATTAATAACATTATGTAAATAAACAAGGTACGAATCATTCATTACAAATAAGACACAGGTATTGTGGATCCTATAACATTTGATCTGAGAATAATATAAAAAAGAATTTTTAATAATAATTACATAATCCAGTCGTAGTTTTCTTAATTCTATTTTTCGGATATTCCATATCCTGATTATTTTTCTAAAAATACGCTGAAATTTGGCAATTTAAATAAATGAGATTAACAAAAATTTGTCACCGTAAACGTTAGATTTAAGGAAAAGTTTAATAGCTGCTATTCATTTAGTAATGGCCAATACAACGAATGTATTTCATAATTTTACATTGAGAATATTAAATTTATATGGCCTGTACTCATATAATAAAAGAAAACATGTTCCTGACATACAGTATTATTTTAACATACAATGTGTAAAGAATATAACCAATACACTTGTCAGATTTCGTTGATCTATGTTAAATTAGACGCAACATGTTGTGTCAAACAAGTCTTACAATAACAACATAATAATATAAACTGAAATATGATTAGGTACATTTTCCTTGCTAACCATATTTGTTCAAATTGCCATTAGTATAAAACAACAAAACTGTAATGATACAGTAATAGCCGATCTCTTGACAGTCAGTTAAAAAATATCAAAACGATAAAATAGAACCAGCCACCTTTATAAGGGTATAACTATATATTCGGTGTTCTATTTAGGTGATGATATTTTTAAATCATCCATATTTCAATTTACCGTACTGTTATTTTTTACCCGACTGCTCAAAAATCAGCTCTTAATCGCAGATCAATAACGAATAGCTAACTTAGTTCTACATTCTGGCACATGCTCGCTCCTGCACGTCGTATCATACCCTGAGACTACCACCGCACGTTACACGATAATATTTAAAAACTAAAAATAACGTAAATATTCTTAACATAAGAATAACTACAACAAAACCCATTTTTATAACTCACTGGAATTAAGATGACATATACTAAATGTATAAAGTACTGCACACATTGTGTATAAAGTGTTCTTCAGCGACAGAATATACACAGAAGAGATCACATTTACTCTTAAACTATGTATTTAATTTTTCTCTCAAACCTTCATTCTACAACTTTTGAAAACATCAATTACCTACGCAGAATAATTAATTGCACGTTTAATTAAGTGCGTAAAATTAAATTAATTGTTTCAAAAATTTCTTTATTTCTTAATTGTTTCTTTATATTGGTTTGTTCCGTGGAGATCACGAGTGAGGCCAACATATACCTATAATTATTAAAAAAAATTAAGAGACATCGTGATCTTATTCTAGAGAATCATTAGAAATAATTATACAACAATTTTATTGAAGATATAAGTAACAAAGTATGATTATATAATATATTTTTATAAACCAAACAGCTACAATTGGGAATCCTTAGGTTACAAATTAAATGAATATTTTGTACATCTTAAAGTCAGGCCTTCACTATCGTGTATTCCATTAAACACATTAAGACTACTATTTTACCAAAAAAAAATATATAATTAATCGTAAGCATATTTTAGTAGCAACGTTTTGTATCTGTGGCTTCAGTTGCAAATAATAAAGAATGGAACAAACATGCATTTGGTGGCCATTTCCATTCACAGTGCGGTGGATATTATACAAATGTACGTACATGCTCTATAGGAAAACAAAGAATTTCAGTTAAATATATAATCTTAGTACCGCTTCTAACCCTAACATTTATCATTATTTCTTTCATCATTCGCTGTCACTTTTAGTGATTGGTAACAGTTTATTGAGGTATTTATAGTTATAATACTGTTCCACTATTACGATCCAACATCTAAATATATTTATGTACACAAAATCTTTACAATCGACAGATATATCATTTATACCATATATTTAACAATATTGTATACATACTATACATTACCATGGCAACGATTCCAAAATATACTATGGCTATACCGGGAAAATATATTGTAGTGGAACAGCTCTACAAAATATATATTTTATATAGTATATTTGTTAAAATATAAATAATTTTTTTTTCATTAAAATTATTATTGACGATGTAAAATATGGAATACAAAACAAGCACTGGTTGTACTCTGAGATATGGTAGAAACGTGATTTCCCAAACAAATTGACGCATTTAAATAGTTTCTAGTCACGACTAACACGTGAAGTATAGGCAGGACCATTGCACACCGAGCCACTACATTATTAACAATGTGTAATAAACTTAGTTCAATATTATCGATAACGTTTGTAAATATGACATAATATTTACTAGAGCAGAAATAAAGTTTGAATAATGAAACATTATTCTAAATAACCCAAAACGAAATGTAATAAAGCAACTGTGGAACATTTCAATGTATGTACATAAATTAGTGTGATGCCAAATTTATTCGCAGCACAAGTTTTGGACTTAAACTTTTTAAAATTCACCAAAACAACATTACTAAACAGCTGAACGGAAACAGAAAAATAAATGTCCACTTCAGGGAGACTAACTAACTAAACTTCACGCTTGAAGCGGGGTAGGCAGAGAGAACCGAACAAGAAAGAAAGAAGGGAGAAAGACGTGATACAAGATTTAGTTTAAAGTCATAATATTGACAGGCTATATACGTTGAAATTACTTTTAAGGTCACCTTAAAGAATTTGTTTCTGTGGCACACAATATGTTGAGAACTCTTGTGATGCCAACTTAAGAAATATGTCTTTATAGTAAAAAAAATGCAAAATAATAGGAGTCTTTTAATTTATTTGTAAAATGGGAGTAAGTAAAATGGGAAATTAAGTGTTCCTTTTTACAAAACTGCTGAAAACTATTGTAACTGCTAAAGTGCAAACATGATTAACGTATGAAATTTTAACGAGAATAATGATTGTCAAACTTAATGAGAAAATAGAAACAAAGTAACAGTAGAAGCACCTTTAAAGTTTGTACCATCCAGTAACAAATATTTGAATATCAGCCTGGGCAAATATAAGTCATAGTCAGAAATATCATCATGTATATTGCAATACCGTGTAATCGCATGATATAAGTCTAATTTTAATGTTACTTGAGTCAAAGTTAGACTTTATGGCAAAAACTGCTTACGCGGTATTGCAATAATAAATAAATATCAGACTACGTCACATACACTGATCTGACTCCGAGGTAAGTAGCTTACGCATTTGTGGTACGGATATCAGAATCAACAGTGGTATTACAAATATATACTTAAATATTCGATATTAACACCCAGACACAGAACAAACACAAGTATTCATCATACGAATGTTTGTCCTGGGTGGGGATCGAACCTTGTGGTCTTGACGCGTCAGGGTCACTACCGAATGCGCCATCGAGCAAGTCAATATCTATGAAGTATATCAGTGCCTGGGCACATAATGGTTGCCCTTACTTATAGATGAACATAAGGTGATGATTTGTCACAGACAATAAATATCACCTTCGCAAGTGTGCAATACTATTGTCTTCCACTAGACATTCTTTGTACTAGACTGATATTCAACGATCGAATGACAATGTACTGAAACAGATTATTAAACTATGCTTTCAACGCACGAATACTTGTTGCTAATAATGTAGCACTGATGTGCAGAGAAACAAATTAGACCTACTAACGACCACTACGTTAACGGATAAAAAATGTGTTATTATCACTCTCTTACTTATGATTTAATAATTTTCTAATGATATCTGAACATGCTGCAACGGACGTTTTAAAATAATAATTTACAACAAACTTCATATTCAATACAGAATATAGTTCATTCCATGGACATTGTTAGTTCGGAGGAGTTAAACTTCCACAACTCTACACTCGTAATAATACAAAAAGTAAAAACGTCACGTAAGGGTACAAAAGTTGTATTTTACAAGATTACATTACAACTGAGAAACGCAGGTATTCTACGCCTAACCGCCTAGGACTCTAGACATAAACCGAAATGTATCACCTACAAACAATACTATCATTATAATGTTTTTTGACAATAGTCAATGGGTGCAGTCTATTCCTATTTGCGAATCAACACTTATGATTCCTCCTCGACCACTTAATCTCTTATAGCACAGTAAAACTAGATATATTTTTTTAATATTATACAAAAATAGTAACAAGTTTTGTACTTAATCCGTCCATCGTTATTTTTTGTACATTAATGGCGCGGGACGCGAGTCGGAAACTAAACCAAATCGACAGAATTTATTTTATAAATAGATTGCCCGCCAGTCACAGCCATAATGCGCAGACTTGGCGCGCGCACTACGCCTGCCACTCTGAGCCTCTAACAAGAATAAACGAAACTAAATTAAACATAAAGCAAACTATTAAACAATTGTGATGAATCCGTATCACACTTATATTTAAACTAAACATACAAAAGATACAATTAATTTATCGCTCATACTGATCGTATGGCCATAACCAAGATCACTTAAAATTATTAAACACTGGTGAAATGTAATGCCAAAACAATAAACATATTTATTTTAATTTCGCTCCATACCGCTTTTACTATATGAACCCTTATCACCAAGCTCAGAAATGACAAGGAGTGCAACCGCCAATCCGCTAAATAAATATCAATATTTATATACACTCACAATGGGGTATATCCGCTCAAAAAATTTTTTTAGTCCGTAAGTTAGGTTATCAAAAAATATTTATACGTATTTTTTGTTTTATCTTCGAAAAATTACAAAGATACAGCGCTTAGAAGATTTGAAATTTAGCGCTTTACGTCACTTGGACGGTAAAATTTTACACAACTAGTGACGTCACGCGGTGCTTTAACGCGCTGTATCTTCATCATTTTTAGTTTGTTGAACAAAAGAAAAAATACGTAAGCAATATTTTTTGTAATCTCAATAGTGAACTATAAAAATGTTTCGAGGAAAATAACCTATTTGAACTCACACCTTAAATGCAGACTAAAGTATGGCAAACAATTCTGTTGATATGTAGACGGTCGCGCCCGCGCTTACAACAAAACAAAATTCGACACAGTCACCACACACTCGGGCCGCTCGCTGGAGCGCGCACGGGCAGCGTCCGGGCGCCGCGTGCGCAGAGGAACACCGAACTACGGAGACTATATACATCGGACACGTCGAGTCGACGGAGCCGCCTAATTATACAACTAACATACTCCGTCACACCGCCACCGCTAGATTCACATGTACGTAACTCGTTCACTGTGCGAAGCGTTCTCCCGTACACAAGTCTCGCTAGGTCGGGGCGCGCCTACCGCAGACAGGCCTCGAGCATCTCGACGAAGAGCTTGTTCATGGGCACGCGCCGGTCGCGGTGCACGCCCGACCAGAAGCGGCGCACGGCCACGTCCGCGTGGCGCAGCGCCGGCAGCACCAGCAGCAGCTGCTGCAGCGCCGCGTTCGCGTTGTACGGCCTGCAACCGCACACCACGTCTTATTGCCTTCATTATTACTCGCTTCAGAACTTGTTAAACCGAACTATTTTTATGTTTTAAACCTTTACGGTGAATATATACTACATAATTCGTAAAATGTATATTTAATGTGTCCTTCGTTGTCACTTCGTTGAAATTGGCCGCCGTAACCGTAATTGGTTAGGCAGATATCATTTCAGAGCTAGGAAATTAGTGAGTGTTTTAAATCATTCTATCTATTTATTAAAAAGAAGAAAGATTTGATTGTTTAGGTTCCGAAACTACTGAACCGATTTAAAAGATTCTTTCACTAATGGAAAATTACTATTAACAAGTAACATTATGCTATATCTTATCCCCGTATTTCCACAGACACTACGCGAGTGTAACCGTGGGACGCTACTAGGGGATGAATAAATAAATAAATTTTCCACACTGACACACCTTTCAATTCCCTAGTTCAAAACTAAGCTTATGCATGTGCTATGCGCACTAGGTGAACGGATAGATATATTTAAATACGTTTATAAAAATCCATGACTCGAGTACAAATGTCCATCTTCATTTCACGAAACATTTGCCCTTAGCGGGATTCGAACCCGCGACTCTCGGTTTCGTGGCCAGGGTCTTTGACCACTCGACCAACGGGCCAGTCAAAATGTAAAGTGTCTCTCCTTTTTTTTGCCGACCTAAGGGAATGCGTTACACACCGTCTCACTGAAACCGGGGAGAAACAGCGGGGTGCATCAGACTCCCGAGGCCCTCGAAATGACAGGAGGACCCTGGTCCGGCCATGATGGTAGTGGGCGGGGTATACCGAGTGAGCCCCAGGGCGGCGGCGCGCGGCGTGTTCTTGTTAACGCAAAGCTCACCGCAGCACGGCGACGGCGTCGTTGAGCGCGGCGAGGATGGCGTCGCGGAAGCGGCGCAGCGCGGCGTGCTCGTCGATGCGCGCCTCCGAGTTGGCGAGCACCAGCGCCTTCAGCAGGAAGCACTCCTCGCGCAGCGCCGCCGCGCTCTCCAGCCGCCGCGCCACGCCCGCCACCTGCGCCCGCGCAACACACTACACACCCGTGCACTATCGGCTCCTAATAAACATTGCAATGCTACCAAACGCGATATCCATCAAATCTTTAGATTCATAATTAAATTAACTACATATTATCATCGCTTAATTTTAATACCGCGTAACTCAAAAAAGATGGATTTTTTCGGAGACCAATAAAACTCCAAAATGTTTTATTATTCAATTTATAAAATAACTCAAATCTTTACAAATTTTATTCTTAAATATATAAAATTAATAAAGTTGTACGTATAATACGTAATAAAACAATGCTTTTTGCTCATCTAAAAATGTCACCTATAAAAAAAATTAAGTTAGTTAGCTAGTTGGGCATGTATTTTCCGCACTTAGCCTCATAAGTAAATTGTGCGTAAAATCTTAAGTTACACGGTATTAGTTAAGTTAACCGTCGACATGTACACCGGAGGCAACGTATATCGTGTATGCGGAGGCGGTACCTGCGCGTAGACGTCGTGCGCGCCGAGGTCGCGCGCCTGCTTCTCGTCGAGCGCGAGGTCGGCCGCGAAGCGCAGCCGCAGCGCGCCGCCGCCCGCCATCGAGCGGTACGCCAGCATCAGGCTCAGCATCTCCGCCCACGTGCTCTGCAGCAGCCGCATCTGGGAACGGACGCAGGGCTCACCAACTAGGTACATGTGCGCGCGCGCAACATGTCGTAGCGTCAGCTGTCACCTACTCCCTAGTCTATGCTGACGCTATATTGCTCTATCTGTCTATAGTCAATACTGCAGCAATTGTCATCTTCTTACTCAGGAGCCCTCCATACTCAGGAGCTTACCACTTCTATATACGGGCACGCAACAATAGATCTTACCAGCAAATTCACATACATTCGTTAAACTGTAGTTATTCAACTCTATAATACAAACCATTCTCCCAAATAAACAGACAAGATTTACTTGATCAATGAGGGCTAAAATACAAAAACCGCCAGGTGGCACGAGGGAGTCTCGTGGTCTTATCACTGTCACTATTGGCTCCTTGTTGACAGCATGTCAGATTGGTCTGACAACTAACCAATGAGGAGGGTAACAAGACCGCAAGTCACAATTACGGCATGTTTTGGATGTTTTAATAAAAAAAAAACCCTCATTACTTTTTATAAGATGTCAAAACGTTTTACTACCATCCGTCTTTATTTGTTAGCCCAGGAAAATGCTTTACACCGTCCCGCTTTAACTGAGGGTAATCAGCGGGATGAATTAAGATTCCCAGAACCCTCGAGATAGTAAATCCTTGTGATGTACCATCCCCGCCATCATGTAAGGCGCCCAGGGGATCGCGTAACGCTAAACCACTGAACAGTAGGAAAGCGCCATCACTGACCTGATCGTTCAGCTGTAGATCAGTGAAGCCGGGTATCTGCTTGGCCCAGCCGATGACGCCGACCAGCTCCCGGTCGTATAGGTCAGCTAGCAGGGCGAGCGTCTTCGCCGAGGGGTCGGTGACGCCGGCCGGCGGCGCCGCGCACGTCAGCAGTTCTGGCTCGTACGATGTGAGAGCTTCTAAAACCTGCAATTGTAATATGAGGGAAATTTTAAAGTGAATCTTCTGTTTTAAGCGGTGGTAGCTCAATGGTTAGGACACGCGCCTTAACCGAGGAGTGCGGGTTCAAACCCGGGCACGTACCTCTGGATTTTTCAAATCTATGTTCGTATTTATACCACTAGCACGATGGTGAAGAAAAACATTGTGATGAAACCTGCAAATTCAAACAACGTTGAATTTGTAACCATGATCCAAAAATTGTCTGGTTCCCCTATATTAGGGTTACGTAGGTCAGATCGGCAGTCGCTTCAATGTAATTACCAGACTCGCTAAATCCTGGATCATGGTCTAAGCGGACGTCTTAACACGGGACATAACACTAGGAAGATGATGATCATCTGTGTTAATTGATTATCCTGTCATTTACACACTATGTTGTCCCAAGTTGGACTGGAACTTAAAAAGGTTGTGCCAACGGTGTTCCTTGCCTAGTATACCATAAAAGGTGACTAATGGTATATCGGGTTTTGGGTATGTGTTGTGTAGGCGATAAGGTAGCCACTTATCACTACTTTTATACAGTTTTCCATCTTGCCCATGCCAGTTTTATTTTGGGCTGAATGTGGTTAAAGGGGCTTATTGTCCCTTTGACTCTGCCTACCCCTTCGGCGATTACAGGCGTGATAATATATATGTATGTATATCTATATACCTAGTAAGATGGACATAGCTTGTTAAAAACATTGTAACTGGAGTTGGTGCCTAAATTTCGTCAAGGAATGGGCCCTGTTCATGCGGCTAGGTTCTTTGTCGAACGACTGCATACCACCTTCTGCATATATTCCAACATGCATATACATACGTGCAATATACATTGTAAATAAAGCTATTTCGATTTAGGTACCTTATTATAATCTAGGTACCACCTGGCAACAGGAGCAGGTCTAAGGAGGCCGCGTGCACACCTCACCTTGATGTCGTCGAGGTGCGGGCGCGGCTGGTGCGGCGGCTGGTCGGGCGCGCGGCGGTACTTCTGGCGGCCGCCGCGCACGCGGTCCAGGCGCACGCCCTCGCGCAGCATGCCCGTGCGCAGGCACTTGCGGAAGCGGCACGCCTGGCACGCCTTCCGCCGCCGCTTGTTGATCTCGCACTCGTTTGATGCGGGGCATGTGTACTCGATGTTGCCCTGCGGATACAAACATCTTATAGACACGTTTTTAAGAAAATACTTACTAATATTATTATAAATGCAAAGGTAACTCGGGTGTTACTGTCTTCATGCCCACAGTATGAATATGAATACTGAGAAAGAACTGATGCAATTTTTTATAAAAGAAAAAATCCAGTAGCAGACCGAATTTCACGAGGACGAAACCTTAGGTAGGAAAGTCTCGGTCATTTTCCGATACACAAATACTGCTAATTCACACCGGTTTTTTGTGAGTGGGTGGTACTCCTCGGTGGAGCAGTCCAGCTTGTTTTGCCATATTTGGCGACTACGTGCCTTATCACAGCAAACAACTCAACCAATCTGTATGGTCCGCCGCCGCCGTCTTGACGAGTAGTGCTGCTGGTCAAGGCTCGCGCTGCCTCCGACGCCGACCAGCGTCAATGTCAAAATTACAACAGGAACAAACCTGTATGGTCCTCTTGAAGAACGCCTTGCACGCCTCGCAGCTGGCGACGCCGTAGTGGAACCCGGAGGCGACGTCGCCGCACACGAGGCACAGGCGCCGCGGCGCGTCGTCGTCGCGCGCGCCGCTCGCCGCCGCCGCGGTGGTGGACGAGCAATGCTGCTGCTCGGGACTCGCGTTGCCGCCGACTATCGGCGCCTCGCCGGGCGACACGCAGAACTTCACCTCCTCTTTGGGCTCGAGGTCCAGCTGGAGAGGAAATCAATAAAAATATATGAGAAACTGACAAGACGGTAGCTCAAGGGTAAAGATACACGCTTTAATGCGAGTGGTGCTAGTTTAAACCTGGACACGATTTTTTTCAAATCTGTGAGAAACCTACACATTTCAATAACTGTGGATGTGTATCCAAGACCCAATATGTCTGGCTTTCCTAAGGGTTACGGATATCGAATGGCAGTCGCTTTAACGTGATGACCAGGTTCGCTGATGATTCGAACGCAGGATCGTAGTGCATGCGAACGCCGACTAGAAATGGGTCAAAAGATGAACAAGAAATAGCCATAATATGTGTCCATACAATCTTCGACACAACCAACGTGTTGGAGATGTCCAAAATTGGCCTTAATAATCGGCAGCAACTACCTACCGACCATCAGCAACAGCATAACAAAACAGTCCTCAATTAGAATTAGTTGCGGCACAGAACAGAAAAAACTACTATTCCGTGGTTGCGGCGATGTTTTCCTGCTTTATTGTTAACAGGAAGTTCCGCCTTGAGTTTCGGGTGATAAGTTGGATAGTCCGAATATGTAGGACCACCGATTTTGATTTTATTTGGAAACTACAATATGATCCACTAAAAACTTCAAAACAGACAAGTTACTGTACCACGTTAATTTATAGTTATTTGAAATACTTTTTTGAGCTGTTGAAAAAAAATTAAGGTAAAACATTCGAAGGATCTTCTCAAATCTGACCTAGCTGTTTAGCATACTCAATAATCTAACGTATTAAGTGTTCTAAGACGATTAAAAATGTGCACATAAAATGATCTTTTCGTGTGGGCTTTAATAGGATAATCCAACTCGCTTAGCATGTGTTAAAAGGCGATTAATGGTTGTGCAGAAGAGCTAGCCACTTATAGTAATTCCGGACTTTCTTGATTCCGGATCGTCAATTTCAATAATCTCTTTATTTTTTATATACTTATACAGAAAAACACAAGTAAAAACTGCCTTAATAGCTATTTAAATGTCTAAACACTAAAAAGTATAAAATAAATTCATTCGATGGCTTCGATGAAAGTATTAATCTTTAACACGTATTTAAATATTTACAATAATCAGTTAGTTTTGGAGTCGGTGCCAGCCAAAATGTTTAAAACACATACCACCACATAATAGCAGTAAGGAAAATTATTTGACTTGACTATAAAATATACAAACTTTCAGAAACAAAATTTGTGGCTAAACCATCATCAGGTATTACACTCAAGACTAGCTGCGTGCATCCAAGCATCTTTTTTCGGTCACAAAAAATTAAGCTCACAAATAAACAAAACGTCATGTCAAATTACGCGTCAGTCGATTTGCAGCGAACAATGGTTCAAAATGTAGGACAGAGATACAATATATCGCGTTATCTCGTATGCACCTCAGCGCATTGTCGTCATATCATAACTCACTTGTGATTCATGTGTGCATTTTTATCAGTGGATTTTTACATTCACTTTCATTGTTTGTGCTAAATAAAAAAAAATATATCATTGATTGGTAACAGATTACGTACAAATTTAAAGCTATCGATTATGTACAAGTTTGATTAGTAACGATTTTATGAAATGCATATTTTAGGATACCGGCCTTGTTATACGATTTTGGTATAGTTTCATTTTTTTTTTGTCATTGAAACAGAATTAGTGCAGCTCGTAAAAGTTTTCGCTGCGTTGAAAGTATTGGTAAGGTTTAATATAGACATTAAAAGTGCTTCCAGCTAAGATACACGAGATACGCAACCTGGCCAATTTAGTAATTTCGGCACTAAGTCTTAAACTTTCACTCTTATTACAGCCATTAAAACAACTCTACAAAACCACGTCTATTTGGTCCACTAAAGATTATGACGAAAAATATTTTTGGTATATATAAAAAATTGCCTCAAAAATGCCGCTAGGCTCTACCCTACGACAAAGCATATTAGCAAGCTCCTGGGGCAAGTACCACGAATGAGGACGTAAAAGGACAGGAGTTCGTTGCTGCACCATCATCACCAGCCTACATCTGATGGCTGCAGTATATGCATGGGCCGCAACTCCTGGGTCGAGCACTACGAAGGCGGCAGAATGTCTGTTGATACACTCAGCAGCAGCATAACCCTGAGGGCTACAGCATCTGCATGTGCCACGGCTCCAGAGATGAGCCGAGTTAAGGAGAATGAGAAGGAGTTTCGTTGCTGCACTTAACAGCACTATCACCAGATTACCTCTGAGAACTGTAGCATCTGCATGGGCTACTTCAGTAGTTCTAGGCGCAAGAAGGTCTTCTTCCACCAAGAAGGGTCGACTTTGGAACCCACCACTGTGAAATTTTGTCTCACCTCCTTCTGAAAGTTTCGTTAATGCGCTTAACCGCACTACCATCAGAACATACCTCAGAAGGTTGCAGCATCTGCATGGGCCGCGGCAGCGGCTGCGTATGGAGCGGCTGCGGCTCCGGCGGCGAGTACTGTGGCGGGGGCTCGGCTTCTTGCTTCACGCGGCGTATCAACTGCTCCCCGCTGACAACTGACATCATCTGCACCTTCAACAAACATATGTCTTGTTAAAGGGGCGGCTAACACTAGACCCTCTTTCACTCTGGGTCCCAGAGTTCCCGATTTTAAATGGGTAAACTCTCTTAAAGGGTCAGCTAAGTGAACACTTTGACGTTACCCAAATTGCAAACATTTTGTGACAAATGATTGTCGAAAGATAACTGATGGATGAGGTAAACAAACCCACATAATTAAAAAAAAAAAAACAAGAAAAAATTATATGAAATTTACACGTAACGTATAAACGATTACGTATTCACAAAATACTATGTTAAACTAATAGTCAGCATTACGACCTTTACACTTGTTAAAAAAAATAATCAACAATGTTAATTTCTAAATGGATATGATATTTTTTACTAATTTCAATAGATATGTTTAAAAACGACGGCCTCCTGTTGGCAAGGATTACTACCTCTGACCTACCACAAGATAAAATGAAATTAAGTAATTTATTGTTAACTGGCCCGTTGGTCGAGTGGTCAGAGCCCCTGGCCACAAAACCAAGGGTCGCGGGTTCGAATCCCGCTAGGGGCAAATATTTCGTGTGATGAACATGAATATTCGTACTCGAGTCATGGATGTTTATAAACGTATTTAAGTATGTCTATCCGTTCACCTAGTATCCATAGCACAAGCTCATAAGCTTAGTTTGGGACTAGGGAATTGGTGTGCCAGTCTGAAGAATGTATTATTATTATTATTATTATTTATTATTGTAAATATATGTAAATACACATTAATTCAGCAGTTACATCATATAACATTAAATCAGTTTATTATAATGCTACATGTTCATTGCACTTTTTTAAACTATAAACATAATCATGTTTTATCTTTGATTAAAAGTGGTTAAAGGCATTTATTAATCCAATTACATTTAAATAAATAAGAGAACCCGGGTAACGATTTTTAGTTTGTTCAACTATTTATTTAAAGATAGAAATTTAAATCATTTTGTCACTCAAACAAATACACGTCATTCCTTGTCGGAAAACAAACTTAATTCAAAATCAATTATACCTACAACTCCGTTGTCGGGAAAAAGTTTTTGTTCAGAAAACACATACATGCTTACACGCACGATATATGTGCATTATTGCACATACTTTTTTTTTTGCAAATTTAAGACTAGTGTCTTCGAAATATCAGCAAAACCGATATTACGATAGTTTTCAAGCGCTCTTAGCCTAGCCTAGATCGCTAAGTCAGTTATAATTTGGGTATTCATCCGTATTCAGAACACCTCTATACCTGCTCGATGTTTACATTGAAACATAAACTATGCAGGCAACTAAGCCTCTCTCTATTAAAATTCGGGGTAAAACGTTCACGGCAAGCGAAATCATTATTAGTCAAGATTACACAACAATTCTATTCTTAGCTTATGACTTCAAAAAAAAGATGCATATATGCAATGTGTGTCAAATAGACAAAGCAGTTTCGACCAGTCAGAGAAGAGGAATTACTTTTTTACTTCGACGTTGTACGGAAAATTTTATGTCAGTTTTTTTTTATTTCAGCGAAATCGATTGTAATACTTCAATCAATATCATAATAATAAAAATTAAAAGTAACTTATCATATAGGTACATAAATATTATACGAATTTTATTCAATTAATGAGGCTGCATCATAAATTACAATGTTTCGTCCACTATCAATTTAGATGCAAAACATATGCTTCCGTCAAACATAGTAAATGAATATGCACGGTTAACTACAACGCTCAATAAATAAATAGTACAATTTAATTGATATGTTGCCAACCACAAACCGTCGAACGATCTAATACATACTTCCCACTCCACAATACTTAATAAACTCTTGCAATCAATGTAAAACCTTATTGCAAAAGACATAGCAGACAATTTTCCTATTTTATGCAATTAAATAAATAAATTCTCCAGACTGACACACCAATTCCACAGTTCCAAACTAAGCTTATGTTTGTACTATGGATACTAGATGAACGGATAGATATACTTAATTACGTTTATAAATATACAAGACTCGAGTACAAATGTCCATGTTCACCACACAAAACATTTGCCCCTGGCGGGATTCGAACCCTTGGTTTCGTGGCAATGGTATCTCACCACTCGACCAACGGGCCAGTCATATAAAGTCAATTGCATCTATGTTACTCAAATACAGGTGTTGCTTATTAACTAGACAACGGTCTAGAACGCAATTATAAAATACAAAAATTACTCTACATACCCGCCCCAATCTCACATACCTACATCCCGATACGTAAATTAACAATAATTAAATACCTAGTTCGATGAAATACCTACGCGGATAAAGGTCACTTGGTCACATTAAATCTCTCAACCAGCCTTATATTGTGCGACGAAACGAAAACAACCGGCCGCTATCTAGATTATATATTCTTACCCGTTTGAAAAACAAAATTATCTATCTGCGATATAGCTAGGTAAAAAAAGTTTCAAGGATGCAACGCGCGAGTTCAATGTCCTCTTGACATTGGCGGTGTTATGCGTGATAATAGCATTATGACGTAAGCCTTGAACGTGCAACTCTATCTACCTAGTGTATCGCTAATTGCCCAATGTTTCATAACGAACGGTATCCGTCGTGTAAACACCAAGCTGGGGTGGTCACAGTGAAACAGACCATGACCTCTTCACTAATATTATCAAGCCCGTTATTCTAATCAGTGTGTTTTTATAAACCATGTATTTTTAGCTTAGTATGACTAACCTGCTAACCATAGCAGTAAACAAAAAATTGGATCAAATCCAGAATTATATTATCAGACTACATCACATACATTGATATGACTCCGAGGTAAGTAGTTTAAGCACTTGTGTTACGGATATCAGAAACAACAGTGGTATTACAAATATACTTAAATAATCAATAATATATTACAAGCCAATTGTCGCTACATAATTGCTTTAGCTTTTCTATTAAATTTCAAAGCAATATTAAAAAAAACTAGTAAGTTAAAATGAATATTTATTAGACATAAATAATTAAAAAGTTAACGTTTGGATGGAATTGTCTATACACAAAACCATCCAAATTAATTTGCTTTTAAGTAATTTAATATCACATTTTACCGCTTCCTACTACAAGCAAAACGAAATATCCTAAATTAATTACGCAAGAAAGCAGTCGCAAAAATAAGTTACGTTAGAAGCCTTACGACGAATTTTAAATCTAGACGACATAGAAAAATTATAAATATCGATTTCATTTTAAATAATTCAAAGTAAACTTACATAATATGTCCAATCTTTGAACAGTCACATCCGCGACCTAACCCAACCAACCATTAGGTATCGCTGGTGTCTATTTTAACGGCGGTTAATGCCGGCCATGAATAAGCGTAACCTTGCCACGATTGAAAAAAAACGCATGCCTATCACGTTGCTGGAAGACAGTAAATACTTACTTGAACTATTTGTACCACATTTATAAATAGCATTACAAATAATTGTATCAACTGAATCGAACTCTGATGATTCTGTATATATTTAAAATATTTGGGGCTATTAAAATTAAGGAAAGTTAGGAAGCAAGGATTTATATGACTTGGATTTTTCACTCAGTATAATTAACAGCTTTAATTGAAAACATCTGATTTTAGAATGATGACATTTGCAAGTCTATTGTCTTGTCTTCATATAAAAACTAGATCCTAAACGCATACTAAAGAATGGCCATTAAAAAGGTTGCATCGATCTGGCTTTTTAAAGTGTACTTATATGCATTTTCTTTATTAGTATTTCACGTCATTTATTGCCCAACATTTATAATTGCAAATTCATGCGCAATCTAATGGTAACGGTCCAAAAAATAAATTAAGTAAAAAAAAGGTAAGTAAGTAAACCAGCCAGCCAGCTATTTCGACCCACATCCTGTGACTTCATTAGAGAAAAAAAGTTAGAGTGATCGTTATATAGAACCTGATTCCCCACTACGCCTCAACAGTGTGCTAGCATGAAAAATAGGTAGGTATTATGAATACGCGACGGGTCGGCGACCGTGCGTCCGCGGTCTCACCTTCGTAGATAAACGTCAATTCGACAGCCGCCGCGCCGTACCTACCTACATAACCGCGGCGGAGTTGAGGCAGGCTCCCGAATTATGGTAGGCCATGAGAAAGTGCGTCGACAATTTGTCGCGGCGGCCTGCGATAAATTAGAACTGCTAATTTTAAATAAATAGATGTACCGAGCGATGTGGCCTGCCAGTATGTTCACTTTAGCGATACAATTTTGCATTTTTAGGTAAAGAAGATTCTTCCCACGAATCTTAACAAAATTAGGAAAATATAAGATATTTTACATTTAATGAATTTCTAGGAAATCACTTTAAGTGACTTATTTTATTAGTGACTTTATTATCTCCTTGTTAGCTACCTTGGTAAAACATTACCAGCATAAAAATGGTAGGATTAGCCATCCAATAAATAAATTCAAAAGGTCTATACAAATACGCCGTATCGATTAGACACACAGGCACAAAATACACAGACCTAGAATGCCAGTAAAGGAGCATACATAGGTTTTACCTGGACTTATGAATTGACTTCATTACCTATATGTATTATGTGCAGCAGCGACAATAATAAAGAAAGCTACCAAATTATGACAATTCCTCCACAGAATTGATTGGATAAAAATAGGCTCACGGCAGGTGGTTTTCAAATACAACTAACGAATCTGATTGGATAATCTGCAAGTCAAGTTACCTCCATTTGTCATCGCATTTGTAGCCAGTTCAAATTCAAAACAAGGTATACAATACATTTATAATATATGTATAAATACATTTTATACGAGAGTAAAACCTATATCTTCACAAAGAGTAATTCGATAGATTAATTTGTCAAATGCTCTATAAAAATTTTACCTGTCGGCGCAGTTACCGTTCAAACATTCTATATATTTTGTTAGGTAAATCAGAAATAGATATGGCGACTGATCCCTATGACGAAACTACACGAACCACGTTATCTTTATTGGTACAATATTTTATATTTTCCTTAGAGTACTTACTTCCTAATTACAGTCTTTAATTTAAGAGAAGAGAGAGAGAGATAAAATATTACACAGACTTGGAAAACGGTGGCACAAGAGACTTTTAATATCACCTAGTTCTCGAAATCACAATTATCAGTTACAACAACGCAACTGAAAATATCAAAGTTAACTAATTTTAGGTACACTTAGGCGTCTAGACAACGATGACGTGTATTTGAATAACTAATTTAAATAACCGCCTAACCGTCTCCACTGTTGCTGTCAACAGATTTAATAACTGTAACGAAAAGCTTTTGATAGGAATATTTTTTTTTTTTTTTACAAAATATTATTTTTCATACAACCGGAAACAACAAAAAATCCATTTCCAAAAAATCCAATTGACGATTTATAAGCGTTTATTTCAAACCTATATAAATAAAGAGTATTTTGACTTGACTTTAAAAAAAAAAAAATGTATGTAGTTTATAACGTTACCATTACATAAGAATTTACATGGCGAATCAGACTAATTCTCGTTAATAAACGTATGTATAGTCAGAACCGAGTACGCCAAAGTTCCTATCGGCGCGACGCAACAACAATTCGCGACCTTGACTGATTACGAGTCGCGCGATATGTAACGCAACATAGGCGGTCTGAATTTAAATAACCATCATTTAATGCATTAAAATGTCATTCTTAATTTCTTTAAAAAGTTATTCAAACCGCAAACCAACTGTCGGAGAAACCTCGCAACTTAGCATACAAAGGAGATTGCAAAGTTAGCAAAGAAAAATATCTACAAGTCATGATAGATTAGGCTCCGACCTACCTCAACATTCAAATGCGTAGACCCTACTTGTGGTATTTTTCCATGCGTTATCAATTTACGTTATTTTTTTTGCGATAACAATTTGCGTTATATGTATACCTACAATCGACATATCTCATTACACGTAGGTATATCTCGAAATAGTTCTGGCCTGAAACACATTTGCACAGATGTATTACGTCTGAAGCAATAATTAAAAATTAACTTTGCTGAGCACATTTTCTATACTGTTATTAGATAACGAGGTCTGGGTCGCGACTTGTCATGAATTATTGTAATCGTACGAGCGTGTTTATTATTCAATTATTATTATTGTAAAATAATAGGTATTCTTTGTTCAGAAAAATTACTTGTTTCTTGCATTTTCAAAAAGTTTGTTTGGTGGTTTACACAAGGTTTCGTAATAAATACTAAAATTTAAATATATTAACGAAATACATATGTTTTTTATTTATTTCTGAATATTTTAATACACATTACAAAGAACAAAGACTTGATTTAATCAAGCTTGACTTATTAATTTTATTTCAGTTTTTATGGAAGCTCAGTTGAAATAGCGACGATTTTTAAAATTCGATTGAAAATTAGTTAGCTATGCATTTACATTTTTTGAGCTGATATTGTAACCTTCGAAGTCCGCACTTGATTTTGAAAGTACCCACCGCAAGATATTTCCTAGTTGGTAGGTACTGAAATGTGGACAAAAAAACCTGCTGGCGTCGGATAAAAATAAAGCGTTTTCGATGCATATACATAAAATGCATCCAACATTAGAACTCGTCAAGGCCAAGAGCTTGCCGGCGAATGGATGACGTCACCACCGCATTTAAGCTAGCTCTGTTTTATGAAATTTTCATCCAAATCATGCTTTTCTTGACGTTCAATGTCAAATAAATAGTAGAAGACCTTGTAAACACGGTGTTATGTAAATCTGACATGTTTTTCAGCCGACAACAAATGTGCAACCGCAACTTGTTTTTTATAACTTATTACATAAATACATAATACACGTGAGTAAGTATAATAGATGGGAAACTATTGTACTTATACATACGGTGACGTAAATTCTGGTAGGTCAGTGTTTTACAATAGTACAGCGTTGAATTTGCCTGGGCAAATTCGGCATAGGCTGTTGGGACGAAAATAGGTAGTGGGGAGGCAAGGCGTCGGCGCGTGATGGGCGTGGGGGGCGCGAGGTGGAGGGGGGTGAGTGGGCGGGGTGCGCGGGCGGGGGGTGCGTCTAGACGGCGGCCTTGACCGCCGCACGGTTTCCGCGCGATCGAGGTCGCAGCGACACGGGCCCACAGACCGACTGCGGCCCTGGTCTACCGTATACCTATGCCATAACATCGAACGAATGTATTCGACACAATGGCTCCATCGACTGCTCAATGTAATTTAATACCTACACCGTAATCCCGACGCTAAACTCCTCATATAGCGCAAGCCGTGAGACCGATCTTAACAATTAAAACTTTATTTATTTTGAAACGCATTATCTTACTTTACTTACATTTCGTTCGCAAAATAGGTATTGAGTTTTACAGTCGAACATACTTCCATAAATACTAACATACTTTAACGTATGTCGTAACAATTTAATTCGATAACCTTTGTAATAACTACAAAAGCAATCGTCATAACATTATTGCATTTGATCTGTTTTTCATTCCCCACTTTAGGCAACGAACGTAATTTATTTAAAATATCATATTCCATGATATCTTCATGCAATAAAAGAGATTTCCAGCTTTTTAGTCCAATCATCTTCTATTGATAGTTGTACGTATAATTCTATATGCCCAGGTTCTGTATGACGTATTGAAGAATCCAAGTCATTGTCTGGTATCTGATCTACATTAATAGATTACTTTTCGTTCGCAAAAACAAAGCATATAATAGAAAATCTTAAGCTGGAAACACGCCAGATGATCTAACACATGATTTCACAATCTAAAAAGTATCAACACCCATCCGCAAATACACGTTGACTCTAGTTTATTACAAAATCTATAAGTTCAACGTATCGTGAGCAATAAACAAAAATAAACAACCTCCATTCTATTATTTTCCTTTTCGTATTTATAATGTCGTGTTTAAAAAAGACATTGTCACCAACATTTAAAACACAACGGCGCTAAATATTCCTCGCTAGTGTAAATTTCAATCGGAGAAAATCTTTTGAACATGATAAGTGTTTAAGAAAAGAAGCACTAATTATATCCTACATACCTAGATTAGATCCTCAAAATCCCATCCATTTCGACCAATAAACAAAAACTACGTCCCTTTAACATGTTTAATAGAACAATTGTTAACACGTACCCAAGTACACGAGTATATATAATTAATGGAAGATTGATCCTAAACAACTACATCAATTTTAACATCCACAAAATGGTAGTTCAAAGGAGACAGGTGCTCGAACAAAAACAACGAGACGTGGAACCAGCTGCATCCAACAGATCAAATACAACAGTAAACATACATAAAAAATATACTAATTGTATTTAAATGCAGCTAATTATATATTTAAAAATATATAGTCATTGAAATAATTGACAAAAGGACCAAACAATGAATGCGAGAGAATTAATAGCGTCTTCAAAAAAAATCTTGGAATCTAGCAAAAAAGAAAGCGGCACGATCAATCAAAATCTCAACAAACACAGAACATTTGCATTTTTAGGGAAGTGGCGTGAAGTTTAGTTAGTTCGTTATATGCATTTTTTGTGTTATAAATACTAATAGGTTTTGTTACACGGCTAGTCTTACGTACCTGCCTATATTTCCAAAATTAATGAAATCTTCTATTTCGAGCTTCTATTAATTTGAAAATACACCCGCACCCTCCCCCCACATCGTAACTACTATGAACAAAGGACATCAAGTGTCGATTCCTAGAATCCTTTATTTGGTTGCGTCTACAAAATTCGGTCGAACAAGCCGGGTGCCCGCGCGAGAGGAACGCGCCGCGGTCTGTGAACTCGGCCGGCTCGACATTGCGCCGACATTGGGCGAGCTAAATAACGCAGATAGCAAAAGGTCGACGACCGACAGCGCCCAATATCACGCGGACGATCGCGATTCTTGCGACGCACCTGCCGCGTGTTACATAACCGACGCATACCATATCCTACCCCAACATGCCAAAGCTTGAACTACAATCTCGGTTAATTGGAGCGAACGGGACTTTGAAAAAATGTGCAATTCTTTTGAAAACAAACTCGAACGAAAATACACTGACCTACATTATAAGCAAACATTATTCACACTCCATTTGTGACTATTTTATGCAAAATACTGACATATTACAACTGAATGGAACACTCTAGAATGAATGGAAGATATGAAACAACATTTACCAAAATGCTCATTGACACGATCATCTGAGCTTTCCCAAAAGATTGGATCTACGATAGCCTGTCGTAAGACAAAAAGAAACCAGTGTGTTCCAAATTTGGAATTGGTACACTTGCCCATTGAACGCAAGTCACAAGAGCTACCATTACTTTTATTTTAAAATAAGTCTGAAAAAAGACTACGCCTTCCATTTTATAACTCAAACAGAGCACAACACACTATCCTATCCCAAACTCGTAAAACTTTTCTCAGTATTTTATTTTACTGGCGATAAAAAAAATAATGTCTCGACAAGAAAACAAAGAAATTAGATGTAGCCATTTTCTAGCCGTTAGATCGTATAGCGGACGCGTGGCGAACCATCTATTTCATTAGCATACTAAAATATGTATTTACTTGCCAGAACAATGAAGTTAAACATGTCGAGACATTTTTAAACTGGATAAAAAAAATCGTAGAATTCCAGCCTACGCTTGTTATCGTTTTAAAAATTTAGTTAACTTTTGGGAACCTCCTCTTGCATCACATTAATATAATAACACACTAACCTACTCCAATTCTAAACATCTTAACCGCTATTAGAGTACGCCTGTGGTTCCGACCTTACCAACAGGGAGATGTCTCGCAGGCTCGCCTTACTCAACACGCACGCTCAATCCGGAATCACCGACCTACCCCAATGGCCCGGAACTTGTTCCGAGATTAGCGTACACTTGCGTCAATTATGTTATGTTAACGTGAAGACGCATAGAATGATATCAGTGTATATATATATTTAGAACTACTATATACTGATTGTATGTAATGCTTGAAATTATAGCTTTTACTTTCACAAATGCTAACTGTAGGCAACGTATGCGCCTGCATTCAGTATTTCACAAAGATGTTTTCATTTTGCAATATGTAAGAAGAACCTACTCTTTAGCAATATGTCAGTCAAGTGCAGAGAATATTTTTTCAAATGTTGTACGCAATTTAAGAAGTCATTTGTCTTATGCATGATAAGGGTAAAGAAATGATGACAGAAAATAATAGAACATTTTGAAACGATGTTCAAAAAATTAATTTATGAGGCAATGACTTCCTCGTCGAACTATAATGTATATATAAACTATAGCATACGTTTTTGCGATTTGACTAATGCTTTCATTTTGAAGTGCGCGGAAAAACCCGCAGTAAATATCCCAAGGAAAACCCAATATTGGATGTGATTTGATGGCAAGCCAATATAATTTCGTAACGCAATGTAACGTTACCAAGCTTGGTCGACTAAAACTTCTTTCCCTTAATACGTGGCACTTATATCCAAAACAAAAGAAATAATAATGAACAACTTTATTTAACCACTAGCTGTGCCAGCGGTGTCACCCGCGTTTATGGTTAATATTATAAAGACTATTTCCGTCATACATGATTTTTATGTAACTTTAACCATTAAGGCTGCTCACGCGACGGAAGCTTAAAAAATGTTCCTATTGATTGTAGCGTGATGAAAAGTATACTATAACAAGCCCAGGAGTATGAAGAATAATTGTACCAAGTTTCGTTAAAATCCGTCGAGTAGTTTTTGTTTCTATAAGGAACATACAGACAGACAGACAGACAAAAAATTTACTGATTGCATTTTTGGCATCAGTATCGATCACTAATCACCCCCTGATAGTTATTTTGAAAATATATTTCATGTACAGAATTGACCTCTCTACAGATTTATTATAATACTTAACCATTACCGTCTCAATGATATTGTTTTCTTTTCAGACCATTACCGCAAAACGAAGATGTAGTCGACAGCATTACTTGCCCCGATGGCACGGAAATTATCCCGAAATTAACATACGCTTTTGGGAATCCGTAAATTATGTTAACGATGGCACCTCACCTCATTCCGTTGCCACTTTTTGTGTTTACCTAAATCTTCATCGATGCAAAACCGGGTGTGGATGTTGCCCTTAAATTTGAGCGATGAAACCTTATCATCACGCACGTCTGACGAACATCCGATTAGGTTACTGGTTCTATACAAAGGGTTCCAAAGTGAAAAATGCGTGTTAGCAAACACAGACAACCCTGTTAAGAGATGGAGGCACGCAGACAAAACAATTTGGCTAAGGCGTGTAAAGTAAGTTTGTTTGTTTACGTTGCAAGAAATTAAAAAAAAAACACAAATAAAACAAAACCTAATCGAGTGTCTACGAGACTATTGATTTTTGATTATAATAATAAAATAAGATACTATAATTGTATTCGGAAATGTTCGAGCGAGGCTGTATCCAGACGCGTGCGAGCGGCGCGCGGAGGGGGAGGGGCCGGCAGGGCGGAGCGCGGGGAGATGCCGAATATCTTCGCGCGGGGTGACATTGCGAGGCCGTCGACATTTTGCCCGACCTACGCCACGGCACCGGGGCGCGCGCTCGCTCAATGTCTCATCCGCAAGTACATAATATAATATATTCTAGGACATGTACACAACATATAAATGGAATATAATGTATTACCCACGGTGCGCACTCGCACCGCATCTAGAGCCGAAACGATTTTAGGTGGAAAAAAACAAGAGCTCGCCAAAGCGAATATCTCTGATTTATAGACTGGATCATCTACATGAGTGTGTAGATGTCTCAGTGGACATTGATAGAACATCGGACATTATGACGAAACGACAGGTTAAAAATACAATAATATATCTTCGTTCAAAAGATGAAGTATACTTCAATAGACACAAAATGTAAAGTATAAACTTAAATTTCATGAAACTAAGAAGAGACAATGACGGTGACATATATGAAAAATCTTAACGTGATTTTGCATATATAACCACGGCATACAGCATACACATTACTAGGAGATATTACCTAACAATAGATTGTACATTATATTAATCTATCTATTAATCTATTAGTAATAATTATAAATAAATTAATGGAATTAAATTAAATTAAATATAAATGTACTTACAGAGGCTTTTAAGTGAAATATTGTTAACACTAATCGACACAAATAAAATAACATACCACGCCCAAAATCCCCGAAGGGTTAGGCAGAGTCAAAGGGGCAGCAGGATCCTTTAACTACATTCAGCCAAAAACAAAACTGGGCTGTGTTAGATGGAAAATTGTGAAAAGTAGTGACAAGTGGCTAGCTTGTCGACTACACAATCACATACCCAAAACCCGATATACCATTAGTCATCTTTTACGACATGCTAGGCAAGAACCACAGTTGGCACATTATTTTAAAGTCCCAGACCAACATGGGACAATGGGCTGGGTTCGATGGAAAACTGTGAAAAAAGTAGTGACAAGTGGCTAGCTCGTCGCCTACACAATCACATACCCAAAACCCCATATACCATTAGTCGCCTTTTACGACATGCTAAAACACTATTTATAGACCAGGTCCGAAATAAATTAATTTTATTTTTATTTATTTCTTTAAAAAATCGAACTTAAGGCAAATAAGGGCAAAGGAAAACAAAACAAATTTCGAATTACGTAATGATGATACAACTTTTTCATGAAAATTGCGAACTTAATTAATTACATAGGTAGGTTGTTAGAATTAGAATAATGTATAATATTTGAAGAATGCTAATACAATTTTTAAGTAAAACTTACCGAATGAAATTCATCTAATGAAAATAAACGCTTAATAATAATAAGAAAATTCACTAATAGAGATCCTTATCAGTCACAACTGTAACAATAAAAATAAAATCGAATCGACTTTACGAACATAGTAAATAAAATTTTACGCAAACTATGATAGTTGCGTGAGATATTTATATTTTTAATCCTTGTTTTTTTTTTAATATTGATCGTGCGAGGACTTTCCAACAAAGGAATCATACGCATCAAAGGTCTAACAACTGAATTTACTTTTAAAAATAAAACCCTTACGTCAGTTACAGACGATATCAAAAAGGCTCATCGTCCTGTTACAACGCATGATGCAACGAACGATACAATATTACGAGGGTCAACGTGGAACAATGCAGCCAGTTGTGCGTGCGCCGAGCTAAATAAGTATTTCACGGAATTAACTCGCAACGTTCCATTCCGCACACTACTTGCAGGTAAAACAAATTCTTATTTAATTAAATGTAGTTAAATAAGGATGACGAATGGTTATGCGGATTCTTTAATTGAATTGTATCGTCGTCTGTCACACAAGACGCTATTTATGATTCCGGATAATAAATCATAAATAACTTGATTAGTCGTGTCGTCTGGTGAGCAGCGTTTTTTATGACGTGTTTAGCATTACGTGTATCTTTATCGTCATTATTGTTAGCTCTTTTATCTTTCGATCGGGGCTACGGCAGTCAACAGAAATTCATAGAACTGAATTTCATGGAGCTTTTACATGGATTTCATGAACCACATTCAATGATAGCTTTCTCTTTTCTACCGACTTCAAAAAAGGAGGAGGTTCTCAATTAGACCGTATTTATTTTATAATTGAAGTTCAATTTAGTAGTTTAGTACAATTCTTATAATACGCCACATTTGTGATCCACGTGACTTAAATATATTATGATTTCTTTATTATTATTTATTATTAGCTAGCGTAATTTATACATTCAAGTTCATATCACGCGCATGTATATAGTATAATTTAATAATAAACGATGCGGAAAGGTCAGGTTAATAGTTATCATATTAGCTACAATGAGATAACAAATTTCTTTAATAATAGCTGCTTCACAACGTATTATTATCTTTCATATGTAATTCAACAATAAGTAATTCTATGGCTATGTTCCTTACTTTTACTACCAAGCTAGTAGTACAGTACTGATACGATATGATTTCCATAATTTGTACGTTGAATTTCGGATGTTTAAAAATAGTCTGACGTTTTAGAATTCAAAGATTTTTAAAGGACTACTTATTTCTATATTAAGTAATACAACTTTAACACGTTGTGATTGGGGTATAAAAATATATCACACTACAGTAATATGAGGTTTTCAAGAGGACTTCCAACCGAATCTATTTTTAATATCAAAATTATTATGTACCGGAAATAATTCTAAATCGGACCACGAATTTTTTTTTTTAGACATGCATGTGTTCAAGTCAAACATTTACACCGTTTTGTACAAAATTTTCAAGGTATAAATATTGCAAATAATAAAATGTGTCTGGCTTCATTTCTTTATATCCAAAGTCAATAAATATCAGTTACACCTTTACGGCCTTTAAGCAAGCTGCAGAAAAATATCCCTACCAAAGCCTAACTGTTTTTTATAAGGCCATTAGAGCAACTCAATTAATTCAGGTACGATGCCACGCTAACTATTCAAGGCGTTTACAGTCAGAGTCTGGTCTAAGGATATATTCAAGTCCTAGCAACTTTTTTGGGTCGTATCAAATACCAGTTCGAGGAATGCGGTTTCAAAATTACGCCCATAGTTACCAATCAAGGCCTCTATACAATCTAACTACCCACTGACAAAAAAATATTCAATTAGGTCCATTACCTACAGATAGCGCGCGAGTTGAATGCAGTCGGGGCCTAAAACGAAACATACCTGAGCTCTGCATTCAACTCGCGCGCTATCTGTAGTTGAATATTTTTTTTATACGTCTTTCTCTTTATTATGATTAAAGTTACATAAAAAAAAATGGTTTTAGTAACTTTTTCCTTATGCCATCAATGTTAATATTGTTGGCTGAAAACTTATCACTCCTTAAACTCTGCCTGGCCTACTTCTTCAGGGATTGCAGGCGTTTTGGGGCGTTTATATACTATGTATTTTTTTTTTCTAATGCGGCAATTTTGTAGCGTCTTTCAAGGCACGGTGTTTTAGTTTGTTAAACGACCTATTTATAGCAACCGGATGCTTTGAAAGCTCATTTAACATATTGATTCGACAAGTCTAGACTCACTATTTATAAGTACATTTCGGCATAATAAGTTACTACAAGCAACAAAGCAAACGCAGAAGCGTGACTAACACGAACGTACACATGTCACGATAACCTACTTATCGGACCATTAGTAGAAATACAATGATAAGTTTTAAAACAAGTTGTTTTGATTAGTCTCATGGTCTGGGACTCTTAGAAGAATGTGCCAACTGTGTTCCTAGCATGTCGTAAAAGGCGACTCGATCACAAACCCATATCTATGTTGAGATTGTAATTATGTAGGTGACGAGCTAAAAACCGACCGTGAAAAAGTAGTGACGAGTGGCACTACGAGTGATACTTTTTCACCGGCGGTTCCATCTCTCAATTTTATTTTGCTAAAATGTGGTTCGGTTCTCTCTGCCTACCCCGCTAGGGAAGTGGCGTGAAGTTTAGTTAGTTAGTTAGTTAGTTAAAATGTGGTTTGAGGAGTCTATAGTTCCTCAAACTTTGGCACCCTTCGAGGATTGCGGGCGTGACGGTATGTATGTATTTGATTAGTTTAGATGCGTAGAGGCTAGCGCTAGCACTAGCGCTAGCATCGTAAGAGTCAAAACAGAGCTGCAGTCAGAACTAACTAACTAAACTTCACGCCACTTTTCTGCAGTCGGAAATGGATATGAAAATGTGTTTTGCACCGAAGCAAGATGTGACGAATATTTAACCGGTAGGTGTGAAAATTCACAGATTTTGGTTCACGGTGTTTTCAGAAGATCACTTTAATTAAATCAAATTGGCCAAATATTTGGAAGAATATTCTGTAGGTAGAGTTTTTGGATTGGTTTGCCTTATTAAAATAGTATAAACGTTTGTAGAGCAGATTGTGGTCACACAAACAACACATTAAACATGTCAAGTTAATTGTCTCCTAAAACTTGAAAAATTCTGTGTTTGATATAAATTTAAAGATCTAAGAGTCCACATATATGTATTTAATTTTATTTAAAAAGGGAAACTTCCCCGATCTCAAGATTTTCCAGATATCAAAAACAATGATTAACTTTAATCAAATCTAGGAGACCTACAAATCTTAATAAAAAGGACCTAGATTAGAAAGTACTTTAGACAAAAATAAATAAACCAAATATACAATAGACATAGTTGAAACCTTAACCCAAGCTAACCATCACCGTCCCTGATTATTTATCAGACTCTAATTCTTCAAAGCAAAGTGCATAAAATCAGTAGGTATACCTAGAGTTCAGGTACCACAATGAGATAAATAAAACTACGGACACACGAGTAACACGAAGTAATTCGAGTGTGCTCAAACAACAAAATTATTCCTCTGTAAGTCCACAAGTTTGTCCCACTGATGAAATAGTCCAAAAAGTAGTATCCAATGGCACAGTTCAACGACCCCGATTGACATTGAAAAGTTAGTGTTTTACAAATTAATGTGTTTATCTTTTAGTCTACTTCGACCTTTTGAGGCAGGTAACGAAATGGCTTGTGTGAAAAGAAACATTGCAAGTTTGTAAACGCCAATTCGTTTTGGTTAACCTTTTTTAGACATAAAACATACTTTACATTGGGATGACGTCCTTTTGACATTCAAAAGTATGCCAGTTTTTTAAGAACAAATTGACTGCATCTTTAAAAGTGTCTAAGACAATGGCGAACCAGTAAAATCTAACATTGGTATTGGTATCGTCAAAATTAGCATAAACATAACAAAAATTAGAAGAAATGGGAAATTATTTGAACAAACTAATGATGTAAACGAAGAAGAGTAACATGAAAAAGGCTGCAGCAGATACCTTCAAGAGCAAAACCTTTTTGACCAGACCTATCGTTTTTACTAACTAATACGCCCATCTAAATGGAAACATTTAGTGACGCAGATGTGGATATAGCTTTATAACACATATATACAAATTAACTAATGCAGATGATTTGCAAGCTAACGCAACCCATTGGTACACACATGTAAAATATTTTGGCCAATGAACTCATTCATCGGAAGATACACAAAAATAGCACGAAAATCATTTACAGTAAAACGATAACAATCAAAATTGGTCTTAACACGAACTTGGAGTAATATTTTTACTTAAACAAGATGCCACTCTTATAAAAACAGCATAATATATTTGTGGCGCTATGGACATATATCTAAGAAAAAGCTTTACAAATCAATAAACATGTTATAAAAATCTTCGATCCTACATATTTATTGCTTTCAATGAAATTTAAGTTTAAATATAATTCTACTGCATGCCAAATACCAAGAATTCGGTTGTTACATATTAGACTATAGAGCATCCCGCGAGAGTAATAAATATTGCCGTGTTGAAATATAGCCTATATCCTTTTCAAGGTTCAACAAGCGTGCCATTTCATCGCAATCCATTAATCAATCTAGGCATGAAGACGTAGCAGACAGATAGAAGGCTGCACAGACAGGCAGAGTACTTTCTCATTCATGATACAACTAAGGATTGCTAAAGCTCAGTTACCTACTATAAAGTTGTTGTTGTTGTTTGACAAGCTCGATGGCGCATTCGGTAGTGACCCTGCCCCATGCGCCAAGAGTTGTGGGTTCGATCCCCACCCAGGACAAATATTCGTATGATGAATACTTGTGTTTGTTCCGTGTCTGGGTGTTAATATCCAATATTTAAGTATATATTTGTAATACCACTGTTGTTTCTGATATCCGTAACACAAGTGCTTAAGCTACTTACTTCGGAGTCAGATCAATGTATGTGATGTAATGTGAAAAAAAAAAAAAAGTTATTAATGCTGCCTCTACAGATATAGTGTACCGTATGGCACACACCGTATCATAGTATAAGTGGACCGCACACCTTTACTAAATATGAAAGTGTGGACTTTGTCACGATGTAGAAAATTGTCACGTTTCTAAAAGCCAAGCAGCTGCAAATGCATGCCGTGCTTACTCTAAATACGGATCAAGAATTCAAGATACAATTTGACGTCAGGATCGTGCAAATAGGTCAGAGATTATTATCTGTAATGTTAATTACTTGCCGATGTTGTAATCGTAATTTCCTGATTAAAGTTCATTATAGAACACAATTATTACCAATGGATAGTATAGACATTTATAATGCAGAGAGCAAATCTATGCTAAGGTTGAGATTACATAAAATGCGTACAAAATGACTTAATATTGACCTAGAATATTATGATTTTTTCTGAGCAGTTGTGCATCAATTACAATTTGTCTAGATCGGTTTTCTTATATAAGAAGTAACTCTATCTCTTTCTGTTACATCTTCACGCATTCCAAATCCAAATCTTTGCGATGAAACACCATGGTCTTTATAAAAATGTTGATAAAACCATTTTTTCTGAATCAGGGAACGATTTCCCTTTGCGCTGCACACGGCAGGAGATGAAGCCGTCTGGACAGGAAGAAAACAGCGGTATGTTTCAGTTAACGTTGCCCAATTTTGAAGTGACGACTCATTTTGTAGCCTTTTTTTATAGGGCGGCGTCCCCGATTATAGGGCGGCAGTTATCTCTTTTGTACATATTGCGCAGAGACGAATAGGACCATGGTTTATACTTAGTTCCTTTATACCACTTACAAAAAAGGTTATACAGATGGTGAGACTCCTACCGTGTCCTCAAAGACTGGAATCCGATCGTTGTGAACCCAGGTATGGCTTGCACAGAGAGGATTACGACTTTCTGCGATACCGACCTAGAGATTCTCCAGTTTACTGGGGTGACCAAGATGTTCAGAGACAGTAGAACATGACGATGACTGCCCAAGATGCTGTTCTTTTGAACTGAAGTATTGGATCTTTGATTTCGAAAATTGTAAGACGATTCAAAGTTTATATAACAAGAGGGTCATTTCTATCATTCTCTACCTTTTTTTGCTGGTTTTATATAGATGCAAAGAGCAGTTGAAGTTGTTTCTTTAAGATATTAAACCCCTTTCGGTAATGATAAGACATAAAGTACCTACATGATCCTTGCCAGTTCACAATAGATGGCTATATGTATATTTATAAAAAAAGATAATGTTTTTCTTTAACAGCCGATGTCATGGAGCAATAATAAAACTTAGGTTGAACCAGTGCGTTTTATCATCAAATCAAATTACGTTTTTATCATAAGATATCATTTGTTTACTATTAACTAACTAAACTTCACGCCACTTCCCTAGCGGGGTAGGCAGAGAGAACCGAACGCCATATGTTTACTATTATTTCATCCCAAATATGTATACCGACCATTTCCAACTTGCTGTATACGAAACGTAAACGAAAATTTGTTTGTTTGAAACGTTCGCATCGCTGTTCATTTTCAAGCCGGCCATATTTACACCGCGTTCCTTTGATTTATGACTAAGTAAAATAAACGAGCGTGCGTGTGAACGACCTCAACTTCGGCTGGTGCGTTCTCTCGGTACGATTAAAGGTATAGGTACATACATGCATGCATTATGAGAGTCGGATTTGCTTTGGCACTCACGTCCCGCGCCGCCTCGATCATGTCCAAGGTATAAGCGAACTCAGAGAAAAACCAAGCGTCACTGACATCGCACATTTTCGTTCACTACACAGCACTGGTACGGTCGTTTGTCGGTGCGCCCTAGCGCGGTAATGAAGGTACGTGCGGGCGGCGCGGCGCTCACGCACTGTCACGCAATGCGTACGCGCCGGCCACGCCCCGCCGCCCCTCCATGCATGCGCCGCCCCGTACGTGAGCACGTGCAGGTCGACTTCAGATTGGTCCCTTCACGCGCCCACGCCGGCGAATTAGGGCAAAATCCACGGTTTTCCTGAAGCGTTGCCAAGCGGCGGCGTGTGCAATTGGTCGGTGCGTTCGTGCGTTTGGTTTGCATTATGCGTTTAGGTGCATATTGAGATGTTTGTGCTTTAACTGTTCAATGTTGTTGAAAGCTGTCTCTTTGCTGAGACTTATCTATTCTTCACTATAAATGGTAAAGCTATATATTATGTTTTGTTTGGATCGGAAATAATAAATCCAAAAAATATTTTGTTCGTTACGATTTCAAGTCTTAATACAGCTGAATATTTTGACATGCTGGAAACACGTCGCCAGGGATATTAATAGGAAAAAGCAATAGGACTTTTAATCCAGAAAAATTAAATTTTTAAACGAAAATATAACTAATAGATAGACGATTAACAAAATCGAAATTAAAGTGGGATCACTTTAATTTAGATTTTGTAATATACACATATTTTAAATTTTTTTAAATATATTTCATGCTTTCATTCAGTCCTCCTGGTTTGAATATGCTGGCATAATACAATCAGATACAATCTTACATTCAAACTCATCCATCATTCTTTATAAGTAAGTAAGAAAAGTACACTCTTAATACAATATCATCAAGGCTATAACATCAACAAAGGAACCAAGACTACTTAATTTGAGCCCATTATAGTTTTCGATGATATCATGCATTAAGGTACACTAACAAAAACAGTGCATAACTATTTTGGGATGCAGTCTTTTAACACCCAGTGAAGTCAAATCTTATTCGCATCTATATACGTATAAAAGAATAAACCCGAAACAGACGACTATAAGCAAGAAGAGAAAAAAAAAAAATTTTAACACATTGCAACCATCATTTGCGCTAATATCATAAATAAATAATGAAGATATTCAAATATGAAATGTATGTAAAAATTATTTTTTTATACTAACTGATAACATTTCAAATGTTTCGGAAAAAAATTAAACTGTTGAAAGTTGGTATAAAAAACAAATAACTAACTATGGGAACTTTTTGAAGTGATAATGAAAACTGTCCAACTACTTTTTCTATTGTGTATGAACCGACATAAAAATGAGTTAAAATGGTACCAACAAATTTTAACACAAGTTAGTTATAACATGTACTGTTAAATAAAAAGCAAAAGAAAAAATATACAACTATATGATAAAGATAGTGATGATGTAATGATGCAAATACAAACCCCTTTTGTCTTATACAGTGTCAACAAAAAATATTTTAGGTATTAGTATTAAAATATTATACAATCAGTCCAAGTCATAAGTAATCATATCCTCCTAAAACACTACTAGAAAGTAAATTATCAGTTTATTCTCAACAAAATCTCACGATTGGGGACAAACGATAACACTCAGTAACGAATTTCGTGATAAAGAAAAGAAAAGGAGAGTGATTATACCTACCCGTCTTTAATTTTTGTCCACATATAAGTTTCAATCACGAAATATCTAGTTTACATTAAACACTAAAGTTTAATTGCACTATGACCTATTATGCTGTTAGGTTTTTGCATAAGATACCTACGCGTAAAACGAACCGGTTGCAAAATTTGGCCTTGAAACCACAAGAGCCGAATCGAAGTGCATGAAACGTATAAGAAGTCTGTTGCACTCAATTAAAATGCCGCTTTTCTGAATTCGCGGAAGATATAATTCGATCATAACATAAAGACCAAAATCCTGACGCATAGATCTACAATCTACCATAAAGACCAATATTAGCCTGATGCATTGTAGAATATCCAGAAACAATAAATTTATTCGGAGTATCCCTAAACTCCTCTAGTCTATACGAACAGAGTGTGAAGCTAGTCAGTTTCTATCCGCCATTTCGTTCGCGTAGACTTCAGAATTAAGCCACCATGGGATATTATCCCGTACGACCATAAATTATTCTAAGTGGTAAGTTGGATCATTACATATCAAACTTGACCTCGAAATATTTTGCATTTAGGTACAGATGGATACGAATGCTCAACATTACTTATCTCCATTAAATTAAAAATATAGAAAGGTTTTGCATGAGTTTTTTAAGTTTGCGACCCTAAAATATAAACAACAGACCACATCTAGACTTTTTTTAGTATTAGGTACATAACGCGTGTTATTGCCCGTGCCCCAGGGAGGTATAGAAGATTATGACCATTAGGCGAAACATTGACATATTTGCAATATTTAGTTCTATTCGGAAAATAATTCAATTATATAAAATCTGTTAATACCCAAGCAAGTACTATATATAGAAATTTTAACTTCACTTTTAGTTTACTATACTAATCGCTATATTGAAGCTCAGAGCTAATAGCTTGAATTGTTCTCAAAAAAGACTACGCACAATCCATCAGAATCTCACACTACAGCAAGTCAGCCGACTTGCAATCAAATCGATTGCACGAGACCCTACGCTGCCCAAAAATAAATCGAGTAAACGTTTCTTGCAAAAAGCGTCCTTCAAGAGAAAGAACTCATTGGGAACATACCGCACGAAAACAAACAGCGGGGCTGGCCAGGCTCTTTACCGGCGAATCTGTGGAGACGTGCGTAAAACTGCGCTGCTGTGCTATTGCGCCAACGCAGTTCACTGCGTCATATGTCTCAACTCACCTCTTCCAAATGTCCCGTGTACAGTATTGAGAGAAAGGCACCCGCGCAGCGCAATTTTGGGTAAACTCAAACAGCTCAAGCGACTCAGTTACTTAGCTGACGAAATATATCTGCTGAGTTACAAGTCTAATCTGTGGGCATTATCGATGAACTCGCCGGGCCCTAGGCTGCCTATGTGTAGGTTGTCTTAGGGCAGGCACGCGGCGTCGGCGCGCCGCCAGCCAGTCATTTGTTAGCTTTTTTGGATCTAGGGGTGGTCCAACTTAGGATTGTGACTAAACTATTGGTGTTGCCAAAGAAAGGGCCGGTAAAGCTAAGGTTTTGCAAACGACAGAATCGTAATAAGAAGTATTTCAATTGAACTTAGTTCTTCTCCCGATTGTTTGAGTAGAATCTTCAATCAACGTTCTTCCGTTAGTCAAAGGACTCAAAAGGCATTAAATTGTTAAGAGAATAGTTATTCTATTCAAACAAAATTTGAACAAACTGAAAATCTCAACAATCATCACAAATTCTGTACCCTGAACATCTTTTGCGTCAAAGAAAACGTCAATCGCTCTATCCATAGTCAAGTCCATAAGCTCCAAGAATTGTGAATGTATCGAGGATTAGTCAGGACTACTACTACAAGAACACGTTAACAATGTAAGTACATACAACATGCTTTGATAAAAAAAAAATAGTTAGTAACGGATAAAAAGTTTTTGCACGAATTTGTATATCGTATTCGAAAGATGGGGTTTTCCTAACGTATAAGTGGTAATTATCGGTGGTAAAAAAGGTATACGACTTTCGCAGTCTTTCAGACCACCCCATATCTTAATACCGGACAACCCTAGCGCCTAATTGTGTGGGAGGAGGCAATTCGTGGAATAACTCCTAATGGTGTGTGTGCGTGCGCTTCAAATACGAATAATAATCTCTTTAGTGTGCGTGCCGCCGGTTCATTGTCAAGGCCAACTGCCAAATCTCCCGCTCGAGCCCCCTCACTCCCACCTCAGTCCACTCATAGTCAATTATACGAATTTGCCGAAACATCGAGTTGCGGCATACGTATTGCTGGGAATACGTAGCCTCCGCCGCGTCCGCTCTACGCGGAGCAGCAGTATGCACGGTACAACATAATGCACGAATATTTTGGACACAGGTCGATAAATTTGAAATCTTGGTACCGGCAGAGTGGTTGCCGCCGACGCGATAATCGAGTATTTTTAACGTTGCATATCGCATTCCGCTTGTTTTTTATCTACGGTGCGCTGTTGCGCTTGTTTGAATTTGATAGAATAAAAACAACAACACACCGCACCATTGTTGCCGTTTTTCGCCATGGAGATACGGACATAGAGTAAGTTGAGTTGTATAATACTCAAGGACTGCAGACATCGAAACTATTCGATGACTCAAAGCTAACGAGTGCATGCGAATTGAATAACAAAGAGCGGTGTTGTCCAAAGTAGACATACCTACACACGAAAAGTGAGATGACGAATTTGCATAGACGGTGCATTGAAACCCGAAGTGTTCGTTGACAGTAACATTGTTACGCATAGCCACTAGAGCAGATAAAGTAGACATGCTGTAACATGTCAGAAAAACGGAGTGACGATAAAAATAACACCAGAAATCCAAAGGCTTTTATGTTATGTAATTCAAGGCCAAGTCTACTGCATAATAAAATATTACAACATCAGACACAAAACATCTGTAGGTATTCTAATTAGTTATCATAGAACATGTTGTTTCCATCAAAAAATACCTGCAACCATTTGAAATAGTCAAGGATCCATCAATAAATTAATGTCAGACAGACTATCAGTCTATGACAGCATTTAAAATGCAGACCTGAACACAGTCTAGAACTCTAGAACATGCGTATTGATAGGCAGTTTAAATTCAATATTCAAACAACATACTGTGGAGATTCGTCGCTGCCATCTGCGATCTCAACCAAATCGTTTTTGATGCAACACAAAATGACAACCACAATGATTTCAGGAATGAAGATCAAGTGGATCCGGAATATAGTCGTTGTACTTTGAAAATTAGGTGATTCATTTGTGGTCAAACGTTGCTGTCTGGGCGGCTCAAACTTATGAGTGCAGGTATAGAAGATTGCGGTATTGATGTAAATAAAAATAAACCGATCAAATGTTTTGTAAGGGCAGTTGTTTCTTAAATGTTAACTAACTAGCACCTATGACTTTTGTAATACATATAGAATTCAGTCTACAGAAGTGTTTATTATTCCGTCGTAAAAATTATACATTGAATAAATTGTTTTTTTTTTTAACTATTTTACCATGCCATTGAATTCAATAAACATTAAATTCATACAACATCACGCCCATAATCCTCGAAGGTAGGCAGAGTCAAAACGACAGCAAGCCCATTCAACCACATTCAGCCAAAAAAAAACTGGACCGGGATAGATGGAACATTTTGAAAAAGTAGTGGCAAGTGGCTAGCTCGTCGCCTACACAATCACATACCCAAACATCCCATATACCATTAGTCGCCTTTTACGACATGCCAGGCTAGAAACAGTTAAACACAGTTGGCACTTTCGTTTTATAAATTCATCTGGCGTATTAATTTATTTTAATATGCACATTAAACGTTGAATATTCGACAATTTCGATATTATATCGCATTAATTAGTTACACGGGTAAGTGCGAGTAGCGTCGCGGAAGTGTAGCCATACAAAATAATTAGCAAGTTATCTGTATCGTAGCGCCCTGCCCATGACCATATGGTCTGCTAACCTAGGGTCGGTGCTGATAGTAATATAGCATCAATAGCTGAGGATGTGGGGACAGAAATATCGACACTAAGATAATATGTTGCAACTTAGCTGAAACTTATCGGGGAATGGGTGTGAAGTGGAGATATACAAAATTACACAAAAAAAACAAATGAAATGTTTTAAGATTCAAATAAACACTAAGATAAATGAATGTCTCAAATTAGGTAATAGCAATTGTTGCTTATCACTCTCGTCTTCATGGCAACAGCGTGTGGACATGTGATTGGACTGCACGATTTAAAAAGATTTAAAAAAATATGCATATTTTAATTTTTTAACTACACTATGTTTAGCCTTAGGAACCGTATGTAAAAATCAAAAAAATACATGTATTTTATTTTTCTAATAAGTCAATATATTATCATAAATCATCGAAAGAAATTTTGACATACTTCTGACACTACCATCGTCTGACACACTTCCGTGTAGGTTATTTTCATTTTTAAAAACTGCATAAAAATTGTGTCACAGCGCACTGGAAAGATTGGAGGTTCGCAGATAACAAACAGTCAAGGTCGGTCCGTATCACAATCATATGCATCGTGCACCGCTGTACCTAGCCGATTAGATTGATGCGGAAACTTTATCACTTACCAAAACTAATGGATCATCAGCGACATGATGTAACGTGCTAGCCAATTTGGACTGTATTTTGTCAGTTCCGTTTACATTCGGTTGGAAACTGTGCTCATTGAATGTATTCATGATAAATAACTGGTCTTATGAATAGATGCTATTTTTTCGCCGTGGTTGACACATGATGGATCTGTAAAATTCTCTCATAAAAAACGACATTATGAAGTTAGTAGACATGTATGTTTAATAGACATGAACGTTTTTGGTTTAGAATTCAAGTGGATATTTATTCGATATAAGGCAGATTTCTATTCACAAATCCAATTTTACTATTTTTTACGTTGGGTAAGAAAGAGAGAATGCGAACACATCGGTCTGTGCGATTTTGTGATTTTTGATTCTAGTTGGGAGAAATCGATGCGGATCGATTCGTCTTTGAAATCGAAAATTAAATACGTTTTGATATAACGGACGAATGCTTAATTTATTCATACTGACGCTACATAAACTGTACACAAAACACTTTTACTATAATTAGTACAATATTTGCACATTTAATTGTGTTAAATGAAGTTGTTAAGGGATCTCTTTATCCGTTTCACTCGTAACTAACTGCGTAATCTTAATTTAGGTAAATTTTAACCTACTTCTAATATTCGTACCGATTAGAAATTCTGTATGTAAAATACGAACACTATTAGAAAGCGGTGGTAGCTCGAAGGTATGGAAACGCGTGTGGCGTTCAGGGGAACTGGTTCCAATCGAGGATTAACTGAGTTTTCAAGTCTCATTAAGGTATGATAACTAGTAGCCTTCAGCTCGGTGAAGAAGGAAAAATATCGTGAATACATAGCGGAACTCTACAAATTCTTTAGCTATAGATACGAAATTACTAATGCATTCAGCTTGCATATTACAACGTAACATTATTTTAACGCACCATAAAAGGGGATTTTTTGGTAACGCAAGCTTCCCCCGCGTGTTCAGAAAGCTGCAAATTACAAAATCATACATAGGACATTAAGCCACGTGGCAGTATATAAAAAAAAAGCAATTTTGTTATATCGTTATCCAACCTTAATAATTAAATGTTAGGACTAGACATATTAAAATAGAAAAAAACACAACAGAATCCATCTTGGCGTGTTCGAGAAAGTGATGATTACATTTAATCGATAAAACACGTCATTGTCGCGTTATCCGCGTATTGTACTGCACAAAATACCTGCACATTAATCTAATTTAATAATTTATCTATTCATTATACCAAATATTTAGTTGTCTAAATGCTATATAAGTACCCCATCCATAAAAAAAGCCTAATTTCTGAATGTAATGTTGTATCATTAAACAAAATAAATAATAAATCAATTCTCCAGACTGACACACCAACTCCCTAGCTCCAAACTAAGCTTATGCTTGTGCTATGGATACTAGGTGACTGGATAGACATACTTAAATACGTTTATAAACGCCAGATACAAATGTCCATCTTCATCACACGGAACATTTGCCTCTAGCGGGATTCGAACCCTCGATTTCGTGGCCAGGGTCTCTGACCACTGGACCAACGGGCCAATCAAATATATATAGTTCAGAAATAACATAATGCTATGAAAAAAAAAACAAATCTATTAAAAGTTTATCAACAACTTTTTCTGTTTCTGTTTACGCGTGTTTCTTATAATAAGAAAGCCAGAAAAACTGTACTGTAAATTCGTCAACCAGAGGCCTAAAATTCCTGAAAGCTCAACAAGAATACTGAAATAAGACACCCCTACTAGTAGGTAACAGATTAGATTCTTAGCTAAATACCTGTAGAATTTCATTCGAGATGAGATAGCAGGTGGAGCCAACATTTACAAACATGGCGGCCACGGTGCGCAAAGGGGATCGAAATACACCGCCGTTAGAAGGCGAGCGATTGACGATTTCCAAACTGTCGAAGACATATGGCCTGGATGTATTAAAACTACAAGAATGATAAAGGTTTCAGAACATTAAAAATGCAGTTACTTTACGCACCAGACGGAAAAAACTTGATACACATATAACTAATCATCTCAACAAACATTTAAAATGTGCAATGCAAATACAACGGTGGACATAGTCTAAACCCCACAAAGAACTCATTGTACGAAAATAAAAAAATGAACTGTCATGATATCAAACGGATAACGCGAGCAGGACGATGATGTGATGGCACAGACAAAACAAACCATAAAAACGACACAACATACGATATACCTACTCAAAAGAAAAGATCATTTTTATTCATCCTGGATCGAGGAGCTACTTCTGCGAACCAGCATGTCGGTTTAAAAATGTAACTCGCCGCTATTAATCTACATTTTAAAATTATACAGTATATAAGTAATGATAAAGCATTGTGTAAATAGAAGGTCTCTTGATGGCGGCGTCGAAAAATTTTTATTCCAGGGAATAATTTATTGAAACTGCTATCCTAGGGAAGATGACGTCATATTTAAAAAACTATCATAATCATAATCAAATGAAAGTGCAAAATGGATAAAAGGAAAAGCTAATGACGTCATGTCTAAAAATTGAAAAAACAACAACATTATGAAACGCCCAATGTATTTATAGTGTTCGGAAAAAACGCGGCCTTGCCAACAACACTTGGTGGGCTCGTTGCGTCGAGTGAAATGGGCTTGGAATAAGGATGGTTGAGGCGTGATAGGCACGCACGGGGTCGGCTGGGACGCTGAGGCTGCGAGGCATAGGCCGTTAGAGGCAGCAGCTAGGCGGCTAATCGGGCGGCGCGATCGATCACGGCGCGTTGGGGCAGGTCGGGCACAACGCGCGAATTTCACGTGTCGCGCCGTCTTATTTTTTCGCCTTCGGCTCACGGAATTTTCTGTCAATAAGCGATTGCGCTCCGAGAACAATGCAATTTGTGACATCGATATATTTCTAACATCAATCGCAATTTGCCTGTTCAGAATTAAATATGAATAAAGAATTATTCCAAAGAATATTAGCAATTTATAACGTAAATTAGTACGTGTTTAAAAAATATATAAGTATAAAATTTAAAAATCACTTTTTAAATCTGCATATGTGTGCAATTAGTCCAATAAACGCGTTTTAATATTCACCTAAATTAGATTTAACACAGTTTAGCTATAATTATATTGATAGTGCTGAAATAATTATACCAATTACTAATAACACCAGACATCAAAACAACCATTATTATTAATTAGTTGTACATTATATGCGATTTTGTCCACTTTTACACAAAAACGTGTCTATTAATTGGTTCAGTAGTTGGTCCTTACTTATAAATCAAAATCACAACCGAAAACCTGTTATCAATAAACCGAATGCATAATAAATTATACTTACTGCACTAAACAGTTAATATTTAATGTGTTAATTTGATTACTCATAAAGTTTTCAGTGAGGAAATATAAAACTTATTCACATGATAACATTTGGCGGCTTCGTACGGTGTAGCTGATAAAATGTTAGGATAGGTCAAGGCAAAAATTTTTCACGAATTAAAAAAATAACAACCGGGCTTTTCTTTTTTATTATTTGCGTCTATTCCCTAATGCTGTAAAATGTGAATAAAAAAAAATTACGCACCACATCCTCCATTTCCATCCAATCCATGTCGGCTTGTTGATGTTTAAGGTTAGGTGAAGTGTGTCTAGGTCCGCGCGAAAGTACTGCGCGTCGCGACGTTCAGTACACGAGTGCAGGCGGCGTCGTGTCGTGTGTGTTGCACCGAAAATTCGTTCCCGCACGACGTTCCCGCGCACCGCACCGCACCCCGAGCTCGCAAAATTTTCAAACTTCGAATCGCGCAACGCCATCTATGGGCGATTGGCGGCCCCCTCCCCCGCCGTGTGTGGCCTTGAACTTGACTACACGTCTCTGCGAGCGACCCACTTTTGCGGCGCCCTCGCCCCCCGCCCCCACTCCGGCTGGCCGTCGCGCGCATTGTCACGGCCGAGCACCTGAATGGAGCTAAGCGCAGCATAAGACACGTTTTCGCACTACCGTTCCGACTAAACACTCTCGATTTCATTGCGCTATTACATGGCTGACGATATTTATGCACGCAAGCGTTATCGGATCGCGCTGGCTGCCTATTATGCTCGGTAGGTTCGTTTTCGCGATCACGACTGCTAAAGTAGCCTTAATGTGTACTTCGGCGTGTCTAGTTTTAATGTCAGGTGTAAAGGCATTGGCGTTTTACTTAACTTACTTGATATGTGACACCATTCTATGGTTATTAACAAAGAATTATGTAATAAGTAAATGTATAATAATTGTTAAAGCACACATGTTTTTATATTATTATTTTTTGCTGTTGTGTTAATGTCTTAGCATCTCATAACAGTACTTCAAGGATCATTTATGGTCATTTTCTTGTATATATTTAAACTTAAAATCAATTTCATGTATTAGCTTGAAACGTTTAATAATCGTTTTATGCAGCTCGTGCTTATTATTGATATTTCTTATCGTTTGGGTAACCATTATCTGAATAACCTAGAGTCAGAGTTTTTATGACGCCATATTTAGGTTTCAGACATGAAATAATATTAATAGTTTTGCACCCAGTACCAACAAACTATTATTATTAGGTATATCTATCAATACAGGGAATAGGGATGATAGCATCAAACACATACCTACATGCGTATTATCACAGCTACCTCCAGACAAGTAGGCCAGGAACAAACAAACTTCTTTAACCACGTAAAAAATAAAATTGATTCTCATTAGATGACGAATTTTAAGAAAAAAAGTGAAGTAGCCAACTCGTCTGCACAAACATTATACCCAATACCCAATACAACAGCTACAATCGCCAGATAAGTAGGCCAGGCACAAACAAACTCCTTATCCACGTTAGCCAAAAACAAAAATAAGTCGGGTTAGATGAAGAATTTTGAGAAAAAAGTGAAGTAGTTAAACTCCTTGTCTGCATAAACACAATACCCAAAAAGCCTTTTATACAAGGCAAAAACAGAATTCGTTCGTACATTAATTTAAGCCACTAACATAAATAAATAAATATCAGACTACATCACATACATTGATCTGACTCCGAGGTAAGTAGCTTAAGCACTTGTGTTAAGGATATCAGAAACCCAGTGGTGTTACAAATACGAGTATATACTTAAATATTGAATATTAACACCCAGACACAGAACAAACACAAGTATTCATCATACGAATATTTGTCTTGGGTGGGGATCGAACCCACAACTCTTGGCGCATGGGGCAGGGTCACTACAAAATGCGCCATCGAGGTAGACCATACATAATTAATTAATGCGAAGAAATTTCTTCGAAACGGAAAATATTGCATTATTTAAGGCACTAAACTAAAACCAAGTTAGTTACTAGAGTATAGTAAACAGTTAGGTCACACTTTAGTATTTTTTATACAAAATCCATACATCAAAAACCAGTTAATTTTAACAGCTCGTAAACAGTGTTATAAATTAGTGATGTCCTATAACCTTTTTGTGGTTATAGCTAACAATTTACCCACGGCTGCAATCATGAAACTAAAGTAAATATCGTGTTCGTGATTGTGTAGGCGACGAGCTTGCTACCTGTCTTCACATTTTCTCAATATTTTTCACTGACTCGATGGCGCATTCGGTAGAGACGCTGCCCCATGCGCCAAGAGTTGTGGGTTCCCTACCCAAGACGAACATTCGTGTGATAAATACTTGTGTTTGTTATGTGTATGGGTGTTAATATCCAATATTTAAGTATATTTGTAATACCACTGTTAATGCTGATATCCGTAACACAAGTGCTTAAGCTACTCGGAGTCAGATCAATGTATGTGATGTAGTCTCATATTTATTTATTTATTTCATATAACCCCAATTCAGTTATTTGGTGGAGTAAAGATCCTTTCTCTCCGGAAATGCAAGAGTGATATAGTATCTGCGTCAGCTAAAAAGTACCATTAACCGACTAACACACTTGAAAAGTCTAATGAACGAAAAAGCGAAAGCTGTGAGCCGAAATCGTAGCAAATGGATGAATGTGATCTCTACCTATGTCCATGGAAAAAGACGTGACGTTGTATGTATGAATGTATCATAACATTTTAAGATTGCGACGTTTTGAATTGTTCTATCCCGGAAACGATGGCTCTTAGGCAAAAAAGTATTGATACCTTTTTAACCGACTTGAAAAAAAAGGAGGAGGTTCTCAATTCGACTGAATTTTTTTTTTTTTTTTTTATAGATAATTTTGTGATCTACAATAAAATTTTGATCTGGGGTAATTCTATGATAAAACTTACTATTTAGGTTAACATCGCAAAAAACCCATTTTTTTTACTTTTGACCTCGAGTATTTTTTTATCCTAGTACCTACCGGAATTATTTTGAAATTTTATTATTAATTGTTTTAATAGTATATTTAAATGTTTTGAACAAATTTACTTATTTTCAGTTGGATGTTAATTAATGTAACTTTACTCCAAATTTTTGGGCTAATTTGATTGAACTATATATTTTCCTTATGATAATTACCATCACTTTTTAAGACAGTTTTAATATAATGCATGACATACAAATATTTCCCCTGTCGGAATTCGAAACCACTGCATTTCGCCACATTCATCCTTGGTATCCTGGTTGTATCATCACTTGAAACTATTATTTACACAACCACAATCAACAAAACGTTAAAACTAATTGAAAATTAAGTTTAGTAGACTTATTCTTCGATCTTCTGACATCAATGACACATCAGAAAATGTTTTCGGTTGAAAAAAATGTTTTCTACACAGTGTAGAAAAACAATTTTGTTTTTCCTCTTAATTAACTACATATGTCGTCAAACGCAATAAACACCGTTTCCGTCAAGCGCATGAGATAACGCTTTGTATTGAAAACGGTTTGATAATGAACTTTTGTAAATTAGCAAGTGAACAAACAAGAGCTCTAATACGGTTTAAGAATCTTTATTTCTCAAAAGAATTGGATTCAATTACATGAGAAATGTAATATAAACTAAAATTAAACTAAGATACTATAGTGAGCTGTTTAAGAATGTATAACAAAAAATTGAGGGTAAAACTAATTTATTTCTACACAAAAATTGTTCGAGTTAGTTAGTTAGTTAGTTAGTTAGTTTAGTCCCATGTTGATCTAGGACAAAAAAAAAGAATGTGCCAACTGTGGTTCTTGCCTAGCATGTCGTAAGAGGCGACTAATGGTTTACGGGCTTTTGGGTATGTGACTGAGTAGGCGACGAACTAGCCACTTGTCACTCCTTTTTCACAGCTTTCCATCCAACCCAGCCCATTGTCCCATGTTGGTCTGGGACTTAAAAAGAATATGCCAACTGTGGTTCTTGCCTAGCATGTCGTAAAAGGCGACTAATGGTATATTGGGTTTTGGGTGTGTGATTGTGTAGGCGACAGGTTAGCCGCTTGTCACTGCTTTTTCACAATTTTCCATCTGACCCAGCCCGGCTTTGTTTTTGGCTGAATGTGGTTGAAGGGGCTTGCTGCCCCTTCGACTCTGCCTACCCCTTCGGGGATCATGGGCGTGATGTTATGTATGTATGTAAAAATTGTTCGAGAGCTCTAATAACAACAACATCCCTACATACTATTGAACAGTCGCGATTTCTTTCGTGTGTCGTTTAAACATATTTATAAATGTATATTAAGTTTTATTCTGATGTCAATAGTTTTCCACAACATGCATGACAAACACTGTGCAAATTTGAACAGTGTTTGAAATTTCTAAATTTGGCGATTAATAATAAATTTTTACAATATGATTGTAATTTACAATTATTGTCGTTCAATACGCCGAACTATTGGCGCCCAACATGGTGGATTTTGGAGGCAGGACGTTAAACATGGCGCCCAGCCAGAAACACGTCCATAATTGCTGTCAAACCACTATATACGATAAATAAACGAAAAATACATGTAAAAGTTAATTGATTCGGTAAAAAAAATAAAAAAATTTTGGTTCTTCCAAAACTTGATTCCGGACAGAGGCATCTTTTTATTCCGGAAAAAACTATTAATGCACGATATAGTTCTTGTATTGCGCAAAAGCCAGTTTATAATATTTGTAGTGACCACTTACCTCAATTGGCCGTGGACCCAAATCAGTTTGATATGAACGGTTGGCCTTTACAAATCTCCGCAGAGTCACTTGGATTGAAGCTGGTTACACTCTTCCTGCACATAACTGATATGCACCTGAAAGTAGTACGCCATTATGTATCGTCAGTCAAAATAAACAATTTAGTGTAGTTTTTTTTATTTTTATTCTAATTAGAATATGTTTTTTCCAACAACTTCTGTATATTGCAACAACCGTTTTATATGTTGTTGCACCATTTTATAACAATTTGATGATAGTTCAATCGTATTTGTGTTCTCATCATCTCACACAAGATAAAGTGATGTATTTATTATCATATACCTAGATTTTGCCCGCGACTTTTGTTGGCGCAGACTTATTAATTAAGTCAAAGACTTATGGGAGCACAAAATAAGGATATTTTTTTCTAATACACATTTTTACTGACAACAGACACTGTTAATAAGTTAACAAATTCGGTAATCCATTTGAATAAAAACGAAAAATACTTTGTAACTATATACTTTATTTTTAGTTTTATTTATACCATAGTAAATCCTGAAAACCAGGATAAATAATGACCAAAGGGTCAAGTATTTTTTATTTTTCAATCCAAGACATTTTGGGCATATTTTAATTTCCTGTTCTATATTGCATTGAGGTATAATTCTGTTCAACAATATTTTTTAAGTGATCTGTTAAAATAGGTTACATGACATAACATTCTTATTTGTGGATTATTTACGATAAGAGTACATAAGAATACCTGTTTTTTAAATTTTTTTCCAAGATTGTGCAAAATACAGCCTCCAATAGTCTGTTAAGGGTACATACAACCTGTGAAAAATAAATGTGTAGTAAAATACAGTGGGTCTGTACATCATCTACTTAATAAAAATGTTATAAAAAAATTACAAATATACACAAATAGACTAGATGGATATTGCTTTTCACCATTGGCTTTCCAAAGAGACATGTTGTTTCTGTCAAAGAGACATAAGAAGTTTAGTTTTGAGCAAGCATAGAACTCCCAGAATACAATTTAGGTTATACATACGTATTTTGTTCAACAAATGATTAGGTATATTTTAATCTAATAGCATTTTCCAATGCCTTCCCAACCTGAACCTTGCAACAACAGTATTAAAGGAGACTTAACATGGATTGATTATAATAAAATATAATAATATAATATAATTTTATCATTTCGGATTTCAATCCTGTCTCATCATTGACTGGCTCGATGGCATATTCGGTAGAGACCCTGCCCTATGCGCCAAGAGTTGTGGGTTTGATCACCACACAGGACAAACATTTGTGTGATGAATACTTGTGTTTATTCTATGTCTGGGTGTTAATATCCAATATTTAAGTATTTATTTGTAATACCACTGTTGATTCTGATATCCGTAACACAAGTGCTTAAGCTACTTATCCCAGAGTCAGATCAATGTATGTCATGTAGTCAAATATTTATTATTTATATTTATTTATTATCACACCATCTTTATATAACTATTCTATCTTTATACAAAAGCAAAAAAAATTCTCTTTTAGATGAGATCCACAAGAAAGGGCAGTCAATCATAAGACTACTTTATAACTTTTAATTCTACCTAAGTTAAGCACTCAATCTACTAATGGTGCCATCTGTTATTACTCCAACAAACTAATTCCGTCAAGGTCAGCAACACTTACTTTACTATTACAAAGTGGTTGCCACTTAAAAACTCTTATTAAACACTATTTATTTATTCCGGAAATTAGTCAAAATAGATAGGTATTCAATTATATGACTTGGGGATTTGTTTGTATCAAAGCTTTGATTACAAAATTAAGTAGCAACAGCAAGGATTGTTCCTCAATACATAATAATAAAATATATTTAATAAGATTAGTACAAATTAGACCTTACGTAAATAAAGAATCCAAATATGAAATAGCACAAGAATTTGAATAGACAACATTTTTTATCTTATGCAATATAAAGAAAGGCTAAATTTTGAAATAAGAGAAAATTATCAGTTTAGTTATTTACTGGGGAAAATATATTGAATAAGTAAGGAAATGTACAATTTTTCATGGAAATAAATTCCATCAAACCCGGCCCAGTTTTATTTTTGGCTGGATGTGGTTAAAGGGGCTTGCTGTCCCTTTGACTCTGCCTACTTTACTATGGGTGCCTGCTCAATTCTTCAAAAATGAATAACACTTAGGAAAAGCATTGTTATTTTATTTTAGTGGTTATTGCCTGGTACAGAAGTTCATGCAAAGTTCATAAGTTCAAAAGTTTATAAAACTTGCACCAGCTGTAACAGTCAAAATAAACGATCAAAACCATTACATAATACAGGTTTCTTATTATTTAAATTTCGCCTGAGAAAATACAGATACTTGCACTTATTACTATTATGTAAACATAGCTTAATGTGGTGTAACAATTATACTTACGACAAATTATTTATTACACTAGATAAAGATATGTTTTCAATCAATTGTTATCGATTTAAATTCTTGAAATTTCCATTTGCATCCTCTAGTCAGAAATATTGCACTTAGAATCCAGGACAACTGTCAGATCTTGTAAATGTAATATACGACTTGGCGAAAACTAGAGCCTATTGAACTGTTTCAATGCGACATTTCTTTTTAACTAAGATCAACATAAATATCTTGAAGTATACATAAACAAAAATAAGTTAAATAGAACACTTTTCAGCAACTAGGTTATAATATTGTTATTTTTCTATTTCGTCGAAAAACCATAGACTATAGAGTGACTTGACTTTAGCTTTTTGTAAAAAAGATCCCTCTAAGGAAAACAAATACAGCCACTAATGTCAAGAGTTAAATTTAGCAAACCGTAGACTATAAAAATATTAAAATGAAATATCAAAAAATTTCTAACAGTTTTCAAGAAAAATATGAATAAATCATTATCAGAGTGTTTGACTGCTTGTTGTTTGCCTAAAACGAATTGTCTATAAAGAAATAAATTTTATTGATGTTGTCTTTTATCAATACATTCAGTCAGATTTAAAATATCATGGCAACTTTACGTTTCTGATCTGACTGACGCCCGGCGACGTTTCTCTTTTCGGGCCAACTCATCGGTCTTTTGACACAGAATATGTTTATTTTCAGTTCTTTATGTTATGAATTCTAACTTATTTAGTGCATATAAGTGATAGTTTAAATGGACATAATGGACGTGCACTATTTATTAGTCGTACTCAGTATAATCTGGCATGGTAGCGAGGCTATCATGTGGAACTTGGCTCCGAACACACAGAAGTGTTTGAAGGAGGAACTGCACGCTAATGTGCTCGTGGCTGGAGAGTATGAGGTATCCGAAGCGCCTGGACAACAAGTCGACTATGTTGTAAGTATAACCTAATCATTGGACTTTTAACAAACTGATAAGCTGTGTGGTCGGTTTGATAATTGCTATACTTACCGGCTATGTTAATTACCCATGGTAATCTCAGAATTGTAAAATTAAAAAAATACTTTCTAGTTTTTATAATATAGTTCTGAACCAGTTTCAAAGAGTAAAATAAATTTGTATACTAGTTGACAACAAAACATGTTTACTAAAGTTAGTACCTACTCAACTTATCAAGAAATAGCTATTGGTAAGGAACATCTGCCGTTTCATTATTTATATATTCATTCTGATACAAGGCAATATATTTTAATATACCTACTTATTACAATTATACCATTCTATATTTGCACTCAGTTGTGTCAAAATATTTGTACCTATTATAATTGTAGATTTAAATAAACAAAAATATCTTGTTACCTATCAATATTTTTTAGTTAATAAGTAAAAATCGTGAAATATTCTCCAAAAAGCATGTTATAATTATTTTCAAACTTGATTGCAGATTCGAGACTCGAAAGGACATATCCTTTCCCAAAAAGATACAATTACAAAAGGGAAATTCACATTCGTCACAGAAAACTATGACACTTTCGAAGTCTGCTTCAGGTCTAAAGTCCCACCAGGTGAGTATTCATATTTTTGCTGCAATACTAAGTTGTTTATCTTGTATTTTTGTAAGCTTGACACAATATAGCTAAACAAGTAGCATTATTGATATTTAAATTTGTTTCTACGCTGTAACATAAGACATTTTGTACCTGTTAAGTACCTGCATTGTAAGAAACTAGCAACCCGTCTCGGCTCTGTACGGTGAGCACATAACAAATGAACCTATACATGTAAACCTTCCTCTTAAATCATTCTATCTATTGGTGAAAAACATCATCAATATCCTATTCCCGGTTTAAAAGTTCTATTCAAACAGACAGAAGCGGCAACTTTATTTAATAATATGTAAAGATACATGTTTTTTTTTATTGTTTTTTGAAATAACCAACATAGGTAACAATGTCTATTACTTTTCTTCCAGAGCGTCGTGGAATAGTTCAAGAAGTGACTCTGGACATCAAAGTTGGGATAGAAGCTAAAAATTATGAAGGAGTAAGTTTTCCTCATGTTTTATGGGACAATATACCAGTCTGAGATATTTATTATAGTATATGCCAAATTATATTTTTCCTGTTATTAATTAGAAAAAAAAACATAATTTGTAGTGTCTGACCGAAGCTTTGGATTTGGCCAGAAATCAACCTTCGGTTGGAGACTATTATTGAGTGAAGAAGTAATTGTGTTTCTTAAGCTCAGCAACATTTAAATTCCACTTCTCAATATTTAACTTTTGACCACAACTCAAGATAAATTATATATATTTTATACACTGAATATTTATTATGCTGCTTATATATTAATTTCTTCTAATATCTCTTCATTGTCGGTGGTTCATCTATGTCAACTGCAAACTTCAGAATTCTTGGGTAGTAAGTTTATATCTGAAACATTGTATTCATTAACAACTGAGTGATATTGTTTGTATTAAATGTTTCTATGTAACATGAAATACTAGATATTATGAGAATTTGAATACCATACATACCTACCACTTACTTTAATTTACCAAAAATCTTGTTTTACCTTTAACCATGTTTTGCTTCCCAATATACTAAGATTTTCATATAACAATTACCTCTTTCTGCATAAGATTACCTACTTAGCATGTACATTATGTGTTTTTTAATTTTGTATTAAAAATAAGTATTCTCTAACTGCATTGGTAACATATGACAAATAAAATGGCCAATTGGGATGTTGACACCATTTATATTTAATTTTGAAATATCAATTCTGAAAAAGAAAGTATCGTTAAGCCTTATCGATTTTGTATCATATTGAGTCTAAGGTTTTTAATTTTGCAAAAACTGCTTAATATTAAGTCAGTTGACTATAGAAACTACTAACGTCACACGTTGACAAGCCCATACAAAATCTATGAAGTGATTTCGTTTTGACAGCTCTTAAAAAGTATTGTTATAGTATTGTTATAGTTATTACTCAATTGACTAGCCAGTCAACATCCCTATTATGGAAAGCCATTTAAAATGGTAAATAGGAAAATGATGATTATTTCCTGATTTTCAAAAAGCCATTACTTACTTGTTTATGCATATGTAACATTCAGACCAATCACTTTTGGCCTGCTCCCTTTTATTTATACCCTTGCTGAATATTTACAAATTCCAACACAAATTGACATTTTCGCATGGTGAGACAGACAGGTTGGGTGTGAAATTATATTCTTAAAAATGTTAATCTCTAGGTGATCCAGGTGATATATATATTGTGTATGATGTTTATTATATTTATTCATTTTCTAGGTACTCTCCAATGTTCAAATTCAATAAGTTTCACAATACCCCTAATGTCATCTTGCCTCAACTTTGGCTTGTTCACAAATAACATTTAAATGTCTTTTTGTCATTAAATTTGCATATGTTTTGTAACTTGCCTATACTTCTCTTGGTGTGTAATCTTGTGTTAAGTAATGTACAAATTCTATGATATATTTTATTTGTTTGTAATATTTTTTTTTTTGCAGTTGCCCTAGCAACACATACTAATGGATCCTAATCCATTGGTCCTGGCGCAACAATACTCTTAACCAGATGTCCTGTGCCTTCTTATTAACCCAGTCTGCTATTATAGACTTTACATCAACTTTGCATAGAGAGTCTACTTATACCCCTATATTTGGGATCATTCCTGTTCGTTCACACCCTTGACGACGTTCATCACTGTGTGTTAGCAAAATTGTTTTGTTTGTCAAAACTGTAAACGAAACTTTTCTTGTCAAGAGTGTTGACGATGGGATGTGAACCAACGGGAATGACCCTATTTTCGTCATAACGCATTGCCTGGTTATTGTGTGAGTGTCCATCCGAAATCTGATAATCTTGCAAGTCACACAACTAAAAATGATTATAACTTCCAGATCGCGGAAGCTGCAAAACTGAAGCCGATGGAACTGGAGCTGAAGAGATTGGAGGATCTCTCAGAAGCCATTGTGCAGGACTTCACACTTATGAGGAAGAGGGAAGAGGAGATGAGAAATACAAATGGTGATAAGCTTGATATTTTTTTTTTAATTTCAACTAGTTATTTGGTATTTTGCCAAGTTCTGTTATAGTCTTCTTAGTCATACAATGCAGTTTTAGATTTTTTTGGCACACATGTCTATTCTATCATATCATTACATTAAACAGCCTCAGGCCATTTAGACAACACATTTCTTATTATAAATAAAATTTCTTCTTAGCAAAGGACAGATAACAAGTGTGTATTAACAAAAGTATCTTTCATTATTCTTTTTCAGAGTCCACCAACAACCGTGTCCTATTCTTCAGCGTATTCTCCATGGTCTGTCTCCTGGGACTGGCCACGTGGCAGGTCTTATACCTCCGCCGGTACTTCAAGGCTAAAAAACTCATTGAATAGCATCAATAAGTAGTTGTGTCGCGGATAAAGTTACATGTGAATAGTTCTTAACCTACTAATAAAGTAATAGGTAGTTGTTTTTGATGAATTATTTATTTATCTCCTTACAATCTTGTAGCGCTCCTATTGCAGACACAATATTAAACAATACTCGCTTACTCAGAGTCTAAGGGATTTATATTAAGTACATAAATGTTCTAGTTATTTCTGATTATTTTACGAAGTACATTTTTGAACTTAATGCGAGTTTCGTTAATTAATTTGTCATACCGTTCGTTTTGCATCACAACTCCACATGTCACTCTATCCGCGTTTATAGATCTTCGATTACTTTATATTTTAATATAATAAAATAATAAATTTTTGAATACTTAAAGATTTCTTATTTAATTTTGTTGTAAATGAGTTTGTGTCTGTTTGAGGATGTAAAAAATCGTTTAAAATAACTGTTGTTTTATTAGAACTTATCCTGTAAATATAAGAAGTACATAACACCTAGATCTTGGAAATTCTGCCCATATGTACCCAGGGTAGGGTTGCCAACCGTGCTTTATTATAAAGTATATTGCTCAGATTACAGAACAAAAGGCAGATGGACCCGTCACATGATAGTGTGGCCGGGAAAGCAAATACAAACTCAAGACAGTTCGAAACAAAGCGTTGCGTTGACAGTACGTCACATCCGTGTTTTAAATTAATTCTTAAAAATGCCGTCTTGTGTGTTTAAACATTGTAAAAATTGTTCCAAAAATTAAAACGAGAAAACGGAGTACCGTTGCATAGTTAAGTAATAATCATCTAAATATTTTGATATTATATTTCCATGTTATTTGTTTCTCATTGTACTTGGAACACAAAACTTCAATGAAATTAGATTAGTGTTACTAGGTTACATTGAAATATTTTCCTTGAAGTAAAGGTAATATGAAAATACTCGTAATCTACACTATTATTATAAAGATGAAAGATTATTTGTGTATGTATGTAACGAATAAACTACTAGGTATATATTTTATCCCCTTATTCCCACGAACGGGAACTACACGAGTGAAATCGCGGGGTGCTGCAAGTATGAGTCTCATGTATAGATGCCAAAAGGCAATATTTCAAGAATTGCAAAATAAAAGTTGCTAAGATTGCATGTTTTGTACGTCGATTATAATTACAAAGTTTTATATTTCAAAAAATAAATTTTAGATGTTTGTTTTAATGTAAAATATAAATAATTAAATACATGTTACAATACCAACCAATATTATATTAGTCGAGCATTAAGCACAAAAAACAGTGGGACTTTTTTTCAATACCCTGGCAAACTTACACGCACACTAGGATACAATGTTCCTACAGTGTGTCACGCACTCGTAGCTTAATTCTTGCCTCACATCTTTGTTCCGAGCAGTCCATCTGCCTTTTATTCTGTAATCTGAGGTATATTGTATGTACGTTATTTTGGGCACTTGTACTCTATACTTTTTGAGGAAAACAAAGTACGCGAAAATACTTTATTTCGCATAATTTTATTTCTTTGGGATACTCATTATACAAATAAAGATATGGGTTTTGATTGTTAGAAAAGTTTCTAAATAATTGAACGACAGTTACTAGGGTTGATTAGCAGTGATAATTACCTGTTAAAAGTTGCTAAAAATAATGCAAAAAATATTTTTAAGCAAAACGACTTGAGTAAAATAAATCGTACTTTAATTAGACAATGTACTTTTTTTCCTACCTTAAATAGCCAATATACTTTATTTGACCAAAAAAAAGGTGGCAACCCTAACTCAGGGTCTCATACTTGTTATAGTTCGTTCGACCCTGAGCCTATTTCATAAAATCATGTCCAAGCTTGGGCTACATTCTACGTAGGAACACTGACTTGAATTGACTAGATTTTCCATTGATTACAGCTGCATAAACGAATTTATTAATTACACAAGGAAGTAGGTACAAAAAGTCCCCCGACCAATCGACCTCAGGTTATCGATACACCGGCTCCACAGCAGGGGAGTCCCAGGAAATATGTACTAATATTACTAAAACTAACTAACATTGTGCCAAGTATTGTCATGATGTATCTATTTATTATGTATTTTGAGTTCACGTTCAGGGCTGTCCAGGATTCCTGTTATAAATAAATGTGGTTGCATTTATAAATATATATTTTTTCTAATGTTTTTTTATTTAAATAAAAATATATTAAAATATCTAATCTACTGGTAGCCATGTTGACGCTTAAACCATCTTCCCTTGCATTTACATAAGAGAACGTACATACCCATGCTACAACTCGTAGTATATGCCAAGAACAACTTAGTTACAATTAAGTTTTAACAAGTGTGATTTTTAATAATTTCGTAGACACTGATAAACGACTACCAAAAATCTAAGACCCCCGTGGGGGTCTTAACGTAAAAGGATCACGTAATATGGGTACGTTCCCTAACTAAGGCCCACAACCACTCGCTTGGTCGGCAAGCTGAGTATCTATGCGCAGGGTGAAGCCACAATATAGTCATCTAGGTATAAGTTCGTGGTCCGTGGTACAAAAATAACAAGAGGTATAATTAAATAGATGCTTTATTTTCCGATTTGAACAAAAAAATTTGCTATCGCCTCCACAGGCCGGAAGTAGGAGTATAATACCTACTCCTTTACATATAAAATTCACATTTGTGACCATAATTAATTATACAATTTTTACCTAAGATAGACGGCCATGTCCCTCTGTAATTTCCTTGGGTACCTTATATAAGTTTGTATGGCCCTTCAATGGCTTGACATTTTTCATGGTGGTTCTTACAAAGCATCTGCCTTGAAGAAAAGCAGATGCTCCCTTCAAAGATTTCACATCTTTAGTGTACTTTATGAAACCCAATTAACAGGTATTGCACAGAATCGACTTTGCTTAATTGCTAAATAGCGCTTTGAAAACACAGCCGTTACTAGAAACAACCAGAACCAGCTTATAAGGCGCCGAATTAGTTTTTACTTAAGTAGTAAAATACGCAATTTAAAGTCGTTTTTAGCTACAAGCCTTGGTTATATAAATATCCGACAACATCACATACCTACATTGATCCGACTGCAAGCTAAGTAGCTTAAGCACTTGTGTTACGGATATCAAAATCAAAAGTGGTAAGTATTACAAATATATACTTTAATATTGGATATAAACAACCAGACACAAAACAAACACAAGTATTCATCACACGAATGTTTGTCCTGGGTGGGGATCGAACCCACAACTCTTAACGCATTGGACAGGGTCACTACCAAATGCGCCATCGAGCCAGTCCGTCCAGTCAGTGTAGCGATTCATTAAAGTAAGTACAGTTATCGAGCTAGAAAAAAAATCAAAATAGGTACTAGATACATATAATTTCCATACTATAGATAAAATCATGTTTTTTGAAAATTGTTGATAATAAATGCACATAAAAATTAAATAATTAGGTTTAAACCCACCATAGTTCAAGTTTTATATCCATAAAAATAACTTTATAATTATTAAGTTAAACTCAATGATTTTAAATTTATCAAATTAATCTCATTTCAGTTCGATATTTTTATAATATCTACACATTTTCAATGATAATTTTTTGTATCTCAAATTTTAATAAGTAAGTAGGTAAATAATTTACAGATTGCCTAAGCAGAATTCCGTGAGACGTAAAAGGATTTCGTTTTATAATTTACCAACTTGTTAATTTTCATATATTGAATTATTTATGTAACATTCCTTTCACATGAGACAGATACGAATAAACTTAAACTTCGAGGTCCTAAATTTACGCTCATTCAGGCTCACCTACCACGACCAGATTGGTCGTGTATTAAAAGAAGGTGATGTTAGGAGTCATGAAAACCGTAGAGTTTGTATGAAAAGGATTATGAATGTTGAAGAGGCGAGTGAGGTGTGTAAGGATCGTGCTATATGGCGTTCGGTCCTCTCTGCCTACCCCGCTAGGTAAGTGCTGTAAAGTTTAGTTAGTTATTACTTAGTTAAATTTACGCCACGTTAAACAAATGAGAAGAGGATAATAAGAAATTTATAAGTGTAGACGACGACCAAAGTTAATAGCCCTGTAAAAATTAATAAAAATGTATAATTCAAAACTAATAAGGAAAATTCAACAAGCACCACTCATACTTAACTACATATAATATACATAGCGAATGGAACTGACTTCATTGTGGTATGTTAATCTTTACTATAATATAATATTATAAAGAGGAGAGATTTGATTGTTTGTTTGTTTGTATCGAATAGGCTCCGAAACTACTGAACCGATTTGAATAATTCTTTCACCAATGGATAGCTACTTTATTAGCGAGTACCATAGGCTATACTTATTCCCGTATTCCCACGGGAACGGCAACTATGCGGGTGAAACCGCGGGGCGCTGCTAGTTCTTACATAAATGCATATTTAACTGGATACAAAAAGAGTACCGACAATCATACATTTATCATGAAACCAATATATTGAAGCAAAAAAATAATATTGAAGCTTATAAAGATTATTTTTAATAATATAAAACATTTCTAACGACCGTATGTCTGGACTATTACTAGATATGTACAATTTATATTTGTTAACAAAAGGTTTTTTTTAACAAAAAGTTGTATAGCATCAAATACTGAAACATAATGAAAGGATTGGAATGTTTTATTTACAGAGCTTTAGCATCAATAAATCATATTTAAAAGCAATAATCTAGACATTACTAGTGAACACAAAACAGCTGTATGTACGTACAATAAAATAAAATAAAATAAATTGTGAAGTAAAAACATTGCCAAATAAAATAAGAAGCATTTGTAGTATAAAATTGTATAGAATAATATAATACAATATTAAAATTTACTTCCTTAAATTAGCTGACTTAAGTCGATTACTAAAATGTATTTTTCTAAGGCGCTATAAAGGTATAGTAATATTTATGAAACATTATAAATGCTGGTAGTTATACTGATCAACACCATCATACGACGGGAGGCGATAAAAATCATAAGGTTTCCCTATATCACAACACTATAAATAAATATTTTCAAAATTGTAAGTATTATTTGTCTACTATCGCACCAGACTACAAACAGTAGCAGTAGATCACATCCTTTATATACAATATAACGCTCACCACTACGTGGACATATGTACATTTGTGATTTTAGCTTAAGATCAAAGGGGCGAGTAGTCCAGTTGCACGGTCAAGTGTTTGACGCCGGCCTCGCGGAATATTCTAGCCGCCTGCTCGGTCACGTACCTAGGGTCCACCTCGCGAGCCACTTCCAACTTAATAGCACCCACGTGCACGTCACTACACAGCGTCCAGAAGTGCGGCTCCTGCACTGCGTGAACGCCCGCAAGACCTACCACGCGAGTGTAAAGATTAGGGAGCGCGCGTTCGATGGACGAAGGAGTCCGCTGCATAAGCACGCCTGCCGAGTCGCGCACTAGCGGCACCACACTCGCGGCTATGAGCAGCGCGATGGCCATGGAACAGATGGGGTCCGCGCGCATCCATCCGAACGTGCGCATCAGAATGGCCGATATAATCACTCCCACTGACCCCAGCGTGTCGGCCAGCACGTGTAGGAACACGCCACGCATGATGGCGGAGCCGGCGCCGGTGGGCGCCTCGCCGTCCTCGATGTCGTGCGAGTGGCCGTGGTTATGGTTGTGCGAGTGGCCGTGGCCGCCGTGCGAGTGGCCGTGCCCGCCGTGGCCGTGGCCGTGTCCGTGGTGGAACGCGTATATGCCCACCAGGTTGACTAGGAACCCGAGCACGGACACAAGTAGAAGACGCTCGTGCTTTACCTAGAATTTAACAATAACAATATTCAGATTCAGATAGGTACGTACTTTACGAAATACTAGCTAGCGCCACCTTCTGCGTGAAATGCACAGACTAGTAAAAAAAGAAGGACTCCACGCTGTCATACTATAGAGTGAAGCCATGTATGTGCATGTGAGTGAGATACTTATGGATACCGGATATTGGATATCTGTCATTTGGAGCGTTTTATGTCAATGTGTGACGTACGTTGCATGTCAAGTTGGAGCACTTAGGAGCTTCAATGTCTAGTTAGTGGTACGAAGTCCTTTTTTTTTTACTAGTCCGTGGTGAAATGCAGTCTGTTTTAAAGAGTTACTGTCGTATGTCCTGTGGGATCTATAATTTTTTCTGCGATTTAAAGTAGCCTATGTCAGGCTGTCCTTCTTCAACCTACTTAGGCGTGCCAAATTTCGTTGTAATGGATTTAGTACGTTGTTAACGCGTGAAGACGTAGCAGTTTCGCATTATTATTACGAAATAATTTATTTGAACACCACCTAAAGGAGACAAACTTTAAGATTACAGCTATACTCACGCAGATAGCTAGTAATGAAACAACACATATACCTTCTTGCCAGCCTTTTAGAACTGGTATAGACTAAATTATCATTTCAAATAAGATAATTTAAATAATTATCTTTATTATGCTAATAAGTACCTATCGTATTTAGTTTAGTCCCATATAAGAGAATCTTGTAACTTATAAGACAAGAATATCTGACCCAAAACGAATTTCGTGTCGAAACGTTATGGCTATTAACTCAACAAAAGCGCTTGAACGGAATGAAAAAATAAGATACGTGTCGGCGACAACTGGCGTTTGTGCAACAGACTTTCAACACTGCCACTATGGTCACAGTGTTGAAAGTAATTGTGTACGGTACCATTCGGAATTGAAAGTTTTAAACATAGTTTTATTATGGAAACTAATGAATTATTACATACAGTCCCTTCTACTTCAAACACGTGATTTTGATTCGTTTGGGATTTTACTGCATCCCACAGGAACTACTTTATTTTGCATTTTGTCAGGAAGTACTTAGTATGTAAAGTATCCATAAAGAATATACATAGCAAATACATACATATTATAACATCCTTAATCCCTGAAGGCAGAGTCAAAGGGGCAGCTAGCCCTCTTAATCGTTAATTTTTCATTGTAATATCTTTCTTAAGTTTAATTTTATAATTTTTGTATTATATCGTATTTTACTTTTATCTACACCAAAACAACAACAATTTATGTTAGACTTGAATTTTTATGATAATTTTTTTTAACTATAAATAACTGTAGTATTCGTCTAAGTGTGGCAGTCCACAGCCATAAATGCAAAAGTAACTCGGTCTGTCTGTAACATCTACACTACTAAACCCATTGGAATGAAATTTGGTACGCCTAGAGTTACCCTGAACAAGTCAAAGATATTTTATCCCGGAAAAAATTATAGATCCCACAGATCACACTTTAAAATATCTTTAAAAGACCGAATTTAAAGCAGGCGGAACCACGGGCAAAAGCTATTTATAATACGCGCTTGACAACTCATCCTGTACAACTACAAAGTTACCAGATTCAATTACATACTAAGACATGGTAAAAGGCAACTAATAAGAATCATGTTAATTAAGCATGTAATGTTGAAATGTAAGGTCTTATCTCTAGTACTTATTTAAGATAAGTAACTTATTGATTAAGTTAGATGAGATTACACATTGACCAATCAAAAAATATGGAGGTGATAAGGCAAGTTTTATTACTTAAACCAGAGATATCTGCAAATTGTAATAACACTCAAAAACATTTTCAGAACAGTTAAATTTATCTGGTTAATTTTTCTTAAGGTTATAAACATCAAGTGGCAGTTGGTTTAAAGTAATAACTTAACTCACTCAAATTCAATTCCACAGTCTATAACTTAGAAGAAGTGGATTCCAACTAGAAATGAGGAACTAGGTACATATAGTTACAGTTTAACTTTCCTGGCTGCAAATACATCAGTTTAAAGCAAACATAGATACTTAGATGTTGGTCTGGGACTTATAAAGAATGTGCCAACTGTGTTTCTTGCTTAGCATGTCGTAATAGGGGACTAATGGTATATGGGGTTTTGAATATGTGATTGTGTAGGCGACGATCTAGCCACTTGTCACAAACTTTCTCACAATTTACTATTTTCACACACTTTTTCACAATTTACCATCTAGCTTTGCCCAGTTTTGTTTTTGGTTGAATGTGGTTATAGGGGCCTACTGCCCCTTTGACTCTGCCTACTCCTTCGGGGATTATGGGCATGATGTTATGTATGCTATGTTATAGATACTTAGAGCCATAGATGTAGTCTAGTAGGTCTTTAGATGGATAAATATGTATTGAACCTTTGCCAAAAAATTTAGATAAGGACTCTTGCCATCTCCACTTATGAACGAATTTGATAAGTCTATTTGTGTTAATTCTGATAGGGATATGCCTAAGTGATAAGTCTATTTAAATGACCAACTTGGTCTGAATCTTGACTTATCATTTGTGCAATCTAGCAGACACCTTAACAAAATGGTAAATCAAAAAGCCCTCTCTTACAGCATACTTTACTTTCAATTAAAGAATCATTTTATATACTTATTTTTAGCTCAAAGATAGTTGAAAGGACTCACCTCTGGAGGTTCTATAGCTCGTTCCACCGCTTCACTCATAATAAAGAATGCAATAAATAAGAGGAAGAGCCCATTAACAAATCCCGCTAATACTTCTGCTCTTGCATAGCCATATGAGAAACGCTCATTCGCTCGCCACTTCGATACCAGAGAAGCAGCTAGACCAGCGACAAGGCCGGTACAATCAAAGAACATATGAAATGCATCGGATATAAGACCTGAAAAGAAAATTTTTAGAGTTACAGTGTCTGAATTGGTAAACATAAGTTGTCATAAAATGTTAAGATTGTAGTTTTTAATCATATTTGTTTTAAGGCAAATTAACATAATTACAAGGCACATGGACCATTCCAATAAGTATTTTTACACTATTATTTTAAAAATTACCAGATTCTAATGTTAGTTAGAATAGATCATTATTATTATATTTTATCACATAATTTATAGTATCAGTTGTTAGTTTAACAGGTCAATCATATTACAACTCATAACCTCCAAATGTTTAAAAAAGTGAGTAATTGAGTCAGTCAAATATCCTACTATCTGTTCAAATAAAAAATAAACATTGTTTCTTTTTAACAATTCAAGGCTGTTCTAGACCAATGACCCAAATGTTTTAATGAAAAATAAAATATATAAATAAGATATTAACTTTAGTGTAAATTATAGGAATAAACATAACATCACACCCGTAATCCCCATATGGGAATATTCATCAAAAATATAACACATTAACTCCACTTTAAAAATTATAGGATATAAGCCCTAGAGATAAAATTAATTTTGTGTTGTAAATGCAAATGCATGTTGTAATTGCAGTATAGCTATGCAGAAAATAATACACAAATCACAAAAAGCTCCAGTTAAGTAAAGGGCCATAATTGACTAGGATAAAATAAATTTTGGATGGTTTTCAAAGCTATCTTCTTAGTTCAGTTATAAAATAATTAACTTTATGAGCTTTACTTGTGGACTAACTTCCAAACACTTCTTCAAGCCTCAACTTGTATAAATAAATATAATGTTAAATAACATACCTAATTATTGACAGCAACAGCTGTTATTAAAGTATTTCAAAAATTAGTACTTACCCAAGCTATTAGTCCATACGCCATAAAACAGTTCGACGAATGCAAACGACAAATTTAATATAAGGAAGAGAAACAAATTCCTCGAGTTCTTATCAGAGTATATTAGCCTAAGCCAATTCTGAAATTTTTCTTTAATTCCAGCCAAAGGACCCCGCGAAACTCGTGTGTCTTTCTGTATTAAGGGCAACATTTTTATATTTATTTGCTCTGAGGTACAATTTACGTCATTTCAAGCCAAACTGCTATCAAATCACAAACACCAAACACTGGAAACACTGCATACGTGTACTCTACTACCAGGCGGTTCCTAACCTCGCTTCGCAGATTCTATACAAAAATCAAGAAACTAATATAGAGATAGGAACTACTTGGATTTAAGAGAAGTTATCTATCTAAATAACCCATAATTTATTAGAGTTTTATTAATAAATCGTAAACATTTATTCGTTTTGAGATCTTCCGACAATCAGCTAACGAGTCACAGTCAGACAGAAGAAATGTCAAAAATGAAATTAGATTTTTTAAATATTTATGTTTTTTTTAGCATTGAGCTTTAGTGTAGCCCTATACTTTTAAATTTTTTAAGAGATAACTTTTAAAAATATAGATACATATTTTATAAGGAGTATATTCTTGAAAAAAATATATATTGATGAATTGTTTACATTTAATTTTTAATGTTACGTTGTTATTTTCTCATGTCCCCCATGAGGAAGTTTTTAGTAAATAATAATAAATAAATAATTAGTTAAAAAAAATCTTAATAATGCATCATCAGACTTATTTCAAATTACAAAATTATTCTAAACAATAATTAATATGATATCTTTCAGAGTTTTACTATTACGATAAAAAGTAAATATGTAATTAAAGAAATATAAACAGTTCAAATTCAGTAACCTTGAATTTTTACTTTTCAAATGACGGTATATTTCGATTTTCTGATGATTTGAGATGATAAAATTAAATATTTTAACGATGCAGAACATGCTTATTGTCTCTGATTTTTGTAGTTACGAAACTTACTGTGATTGGTCGCTTTGATAGTTAGCCAATAACAACAAGGCTTCGTTGGTGCAGTCTCTCAAACAAAACACACTTTTTCTGATGAGTCATAGAGTTTTAAATGACACTCGTTTCCGGAAAATTTCACATTTCTGTCTATAGTAGTCCTCTACATTGCTTATGCGCGGAATTTAATTGATTTTTATGGCGTTATTTTACATATTTACTTAGTATAAATGCTGTAATTATGAATTTTAAAAGCTACCTGAATTATTTTGAATGTAAAATAGTGAAAATATTTTTTTTTCTGTCGATTTTTTTTTTCTCCCGCCTTTTTTTGAATCCATTCCACCGGAAATTTGTCTATAGATGCGTTTGTTTCCGAAAAGTGAACGTTTCACGAGTCAACAGCAACGTCTTTCGAGAAGTTCTAGGCGCTGTTTGCGACATTTTTCATTCTTTTATCCGTCATCCAATGTTTAATGTGATGAAATAACACGTCGGTTAGCGTTTATTTACGATATTAGTGTTCATAGTCGTAATTAAGTAATCGTTAGATTACGATATAAGCTAATATGGGCGACGAAAGCCACCCGAAAACTCTCTACGTCGGTAATTTAGACGGGAGTGTGACAGAAGAATTCCTATGCGCGTTATTTGGACAAATTGGCGAGGTAAAAGGCTGTAAGATAATACGCGAGCCTGGTAATGATCCCTATGCATTTCTCGAGTTTACAAATCACTCGGCGGCGGCTACGGCCCTGGCCGCCATGAACAAACGAGTGTTCTTAGAGAAGGAAATGAAGGTTAACTGGGCTACGAGTCCAGGGAATCAGCCTAAGACGGACACTAGCAACCACCACCACATATTTGTTGGTGACCTGTCTCCGGAGATTGAGACTCACATATTGCGAGATGCATTCGCCCCATTTGGTGAGATATCAAACTGCCGGATAGTCCGCGACCCACAAACGCTCAAATCTAAAGGGTACGCATTTGTATCGTTCGTGAAAAAAGCTGATGCCGAGGCTGCTATTCAAGCCATGAATGGTCAATGGTTGGGCTCGCGCTCCATACGCACTAATTGGTCTACTCGCAAGCCGCCAACCAACAGACCTAACGAAGGAGGCGCGCCGAGCAGCAAGAGAGCCAAACAGCCTACATTCGATGAGGTGTACAATCAGAGCTCACCAACAAACACAACAGTCTACTGCGGAGGGTTCACTAGCAATGTTATCACTGAGGAACTAATGCAAAATACTTTTTCACAATTTGGACAGATACAAGATATCAGGGTGTTCAGGGATAAAGGTTATGCGTTTATTAGGTTCACAACAAAAGAAGCGGCAGCACATGCAATTGAAGCTACTCATAATACAGAAATTAGCGGACACACAGTCAAATGTTTCTGGGGAAAAGAAAATGGAGGTGGTGATAATCAGGTGAGCTAATGGTTTGAATTCGGTTGATGAATATTTAGTAATGGTAGAGAGAATGGCCAAAATTGTGCAAGTCAAGACACTTGCAATGAAAATCAGGCTTTAGTTAAGAGTAATTAATTGGTCTGAGGAGCATTGAGTACATAACTATAAATCTATAGGCCGAATGAGAATTCTAATTTATTACTTGTTGGAGATGCATAATGCAATTAAACTTAATATTATTGGAAATATGTAAAGATAAATCTTGTAACTTTTTTACTATTTGGCACAATTATTATGGGGTTATTACTGTGGCAAAATTATACATTTTATGCATCAAAAAATAAATGAAAACATGCACTGAATTTGAAAAAATGTGTATGTAACTATTGATAAGTTTGGTGCAGTGTTACTGCAGATTTTTTGTCAGAGGGTAGCCTATTTATTAGAATTTTAACACAAACCAATTTGTTAATTACATTGACAATGATGTCCTATGATGTTTTGTTTATATATATATATATATATATATATTTACATAATCATGTTAATGAACACCATCTTCTATGGCCTTTAATACCAATAATAATGCAAACCGGCCAATGTGTGCAATTGACAACTATCAGCAACTGAACAAACTGTTGCTGATCCTTGTTTCATACCCATTCTTTTTGTGGTTATTGAAACTTAACTGAAGAATTAATGCTGTATGAATATTCAGTATTACAATTTAATTAACTAACTATACTTCACACCACTTCCCTAGCAGGGTAGGCAGAGGGAAACGAATATGACATTATTACAATTTGGTTAATACATACTGTGTATATTAACTGTGTATATCAAAATACCCTACTTTATTCTGTTTTTATTTACGGACAAAGTATTTCATGTTAGTTTTACTGTCTTACGTTGACCGATTATTGTTTGCAGAGTACGAACAACGCGCCAGCAGCGCCGGCTACCATGGGAGCACAAACACAGTACCCTTACCCGTACCAGCAAGGCATGGGTTATTGGTATGCCCAGGTAAATATTCTAATTGTTTTATCTAATGACTTTTATGTGATGTTTATAATGTTAGGGTTAGGATTTATTTATTTGAGGTGTGTAAGGATCGTGTCATATGGCATTCAGTTCTCTCTGTCTACCCAGCTAGAGAAGTAGAGTTAAGTTTTGTTAGTTAGGGTGGTATTTAGATGTATAATAATTAAATGAGTTTCATTAGCGCAATAATTTAATACAAATAGAAATTCTTCAATGGTGTGGCTAAATGCAGTCTTACTGCTTACTAATTATAAATATATAAAGAATGTATGTCTGGATGTTTGTTGCTCAATTACGCATTCATAGTTGAATTTGAGAAACTTAATTAACTAGTTCATAGGATAACCCATTTTTAATCCTGTTTTAGTTTTATGAATTATTTTACCTATTGTTTTTTACTAGATTTAATTATTTATACTTTAACTTGATCTCATGTCTATGGCGATAAGATAGAGGTAGAAGCCAGTATTAGTAGTTTATACTACCCAGAAATAGTGGGACAGCCTACTAGTTTCATGTTAGGTATTAACACAGAACTGTAACTACTAATATTGTATGTATAGCAGCAATATTACATTGGCACAACAAAACTTTTATAAAAGTCTGTTCTGTCACTGTCATAAGGCTGTAGAACACAAACCTATCTGATCCCATCACTAAATATGGCAATAAAGGCTTAAGTCTTACAATATGTAACATAACATAACATCACACCCATAATCCCCGAGCGAGTAGGCAGAGTCAAAGGGGCAGCAGATCCCTTCAGCTACAATATGTGATCTTTATATTATTGCTAATTAGTTACTATTAGAGACTGTCAATGACCATGTCCAATTTATGTCCATGTCTAATTTATTTGACCATAGTATATGCTGTATTACTTTCATTTTGGTTACTAAGGAATCAAATCTATGAGGATATAAGCTCTCTTTCCTGCTGCTGCTAGAAGGGAAACAATAAATATAAGAATATAACAACAGTTTGCACACATAAGGATGTTATGCAACATGAAACTAGGAGCGCCGAGTAAGGATGCGTAAATTGAATGCGAGTTACATATATGGTCAATGGTATTTTTAAGTAGTAGGTACATAAACTTTGATAGTAATAAATAAATAATTGTAAACTAAGTGCAACATAAAGATATACATATATAAATTCATAGCTATTATTAACTCTTCGCCTGTGCTCAATGAATACTTGCATATTTGTGAAATTTAGTAAATGAACATAGATTTCATTGAGCACAGGCCTCAATAATTTTGAAAATATACGAAGCACAGATGAGATATTACAGCTATAAATAAACACATGTATCCGTCTATCAGGAAAACAGATATATTTTTGTGGAAGTGGTACAGCTGTGGTTTGTGACGCCACATTCTATATCGTATCTGGCGGTCTAGCCTACAACTTCGTAGATAATTTAGTAATAATCTAGAAATTAATTAATAAATATGCACTATATTCCATTACGTCCTGTCGTAAACCTTATAAAAAAAATGCCATGGATATTCCATAAATTATATTTTGAAGCTGTATTTCTACAATCGGATATCCGGATGATTGGCATAGTAACAAGGTATAACTGGTAGAATGGTCAATAACAAATGTTTCTCATTCGTAAGAACATCATAGCAAAGTACATTCAGCTAATTGTTTAGCTGACCATATGTGTAATTTAGGAATTATTTACATATGAAGTGTCAAGATGAAAAGTAGCAGATGTTTACAAACGCGAGATTGGCATCGCTGCCGCGGTGACGTCACAGCGGAACAATGAACCGCCGCTCACGACTGATTAAACGGTAGGTTTCTATTTCGTTCGGATTTGTGATGCTAATCCGGAGCAAGGCAGAAAGCTGGTGGAAGGAATGTCGCTTATCACCATCAGGAAAATTGTTTTTGTTTTTCGGTATTTTTGGTTTTATAATCTTGATGGGTCGCGAGCAAACGGATAACGCCAATATTCTACACACAGTGAGAAACTTTCTTTTTGGCACAAGGGGGTCGCGAACATTTTTTAACCTATATCTATTTGGGTCGCGTATTCAAAAAGATTTAAAAAACTCTGCACTAGAACAATGGCCGCCAGTCTTTGTGACAAGTGACCAAGGTCAGGTATATATTCAAAATACTCTGTTTAATGAATCTGACAGATATTACCAGGATCCATATTATGTAGGTAGTTTAAATTTTCTTGGGAATTAATAAATGTATGCCTTTAGAAGGTCCACATGAAAAACACATCCTTTTGTGTGCGCATACGCACAATAGTTTTTAGTTGTCTGAAATGGTTTAAACCTCCCCAGAAACTGATTTCTAAATATTTATTAAGTAATCTTACTACTACTTAGAATTTATGTCATTAGGTTTGTTATTTTATAGGGACCAGGTAGGTTATTCAAATGGAAACTTGAATCGAACAGGTAGATCTATCATAATGAACATATATTGGATGGAGCACTAAAACACCTCTTGTTGCATACAGAGCTTACAATGTCATACGGGTAATTATCGCGATGAGTGGAAGGTTAAAGTGTTAAACGTTTTAATCACTTTCATCGCCTATGACGGGTGATCAGACATCCGTCATAGGCTTCAACACGGTTTTATCCCATTTTTACATGAGATGTACTATTAATTTCCCTCCTGAGTGGTGGTAGCACAATGATAGAAGAAACATACCGATCTAAATAACTGGATGTCTTAATATGATCTAATTCATCTGGTTGGTTTCTCTAAGTGTTATAGAGGTCAGGTGGAAGTTTCAGTCGAGTCGTATTTCTTATCAGCATTTTATTACTACTCTTCAAAAAACGTCTAATTCAAATAGTTTATTTTTTAGCAGATTTTTGTCATAAAACTATAAGTATTTTTCAGCGCTCGTTCATTTAGTTTGACCAATAATATGAGCTTCCACAACATTAAGTATGAGAATTGTCCTGTTACAGACAAGGTGGTAGTCGCTTCAATGTAATAAGTAGACTCGCGTTTGAGCGGATGTGTTTGAAGGGACATAACGCTAGGAAGATGATAGATATTTTTATTTTTATTCTTCGATGTTTCCCTATAATTAGTACAAGGATGTGATCATTTAAATATGGATGTTTTTGTGCATTTTATAATGAGTGACGTCAAACACGCCATTAGTATTTGTGACGAATTTCCTGATCAAATTATCAGTTGAATTATAAACAGTAAGGAAAATTGTCAAAACCTTATTTTATAATGTAAAATTTGCTAATTTTCATATTTCGCCCTGTATGGGGCATTGCATTTCATTCAGCATTTTTGGCATAATTCTATTTGTGGGTATGCAAATTGTATGTTTATGTGAAATAACGTAAAAAAAATTATAACACTAGCACCGCCGCGCGGTTTCACCCACGTAGCTCCCGTTCCCTATATCCATATTCCTACGGGAATAGCCTATGTTATTTGTTGGTAATTAAGTTTTCCATTGGTGCAAGAATATTTTAAATCGATCAAATAGTATCGGAGCAAATAAACGATCAAATCTTACATCAGATGTATATATTTCTCATACAGATTAGTTCCAAAGCACAAATATTCATTAAATTTTTCATGTCAAATGATCTCTGTGTTTACATTATTATTATGTATATAATAAGCAGTGTATTACATTTACAAATGTACTATTTGAAGGAATGTTGGTTTGCAGTGAATTTTAAGTTTCTACCCGGCATCATATATAATCTCTTATATAATGCTTTATGGTTTTAAGACGGTGTAACATGATATAGCGTCAAATTTTAGGGGTACTAAATAACGTCTACACATTGTTTTGCTAAGTAAAAAATAAATTGTTCACTAGTTTGAATAGTTATTCTTGTAGATACCGATTCCCTAGTTCAATACAATATTATTGTAAATAGACTTTGGCACACGAGTTCCAGGAGGGGCCACCTGATCCTCCCTTGCGTACGCTCTTGGTAGACGATATATCGATGCTAACAAATTCATCCTTTCATGATTTTTATTATATAAAATATACCTTGCCATGATTCATAATCCACGGTATTTGATTCAGTGGTTAATAGGTGATGACACCACTAAAAACTTATATGCAGTCAAAACAAAATACTTCCATGGATTCTGCATAAAAAACGTCGCGAGTGTCGCGACCTAGCACATTAATAGACTTACCACTAAAATATTCTATTAAACATTGAAATCGATGAATGATTAATGCCTTACGTAATGTGTTTTTTTAAATAAATTACGCTTTGGAATTACTTGTGTATACGGTCCTTATGCCAATTGTGTTAATCGCTTCGACAGTTTCCCGAAGTTCTAATAAATTAGTGTAATCTACCCTATAATAAAAGTGAAACCTGTTGAGCTGTAACCGACATTGTTCATTGCGTAAATTTGATAATAAAAGACAGCGCGCCAAGTAATTTCATTAATCACCAATATTTCACCACCTATGTACGGTAACGAAAATGCACTGGCGATTTTTACACGAATACCATTAACGTTGAGGGAAAAGCAATTATCACGGCCTAATCTATGAAGTAACGAGTTTTGATACGATTTATGGGACTGTTTGGAAATAAATTATTATTGCTGTATGATGTTGCAGTTGACGTATTTCGGAAATGTGCTATTGTATTTGGTCGTATAATACATTGCGATACATAGTAGCGTATTATGATTATGATTCAACGACTCATATTGACATACGATAAAATCTAATAGACGGTAAAATGTATATCGACTATAAATTGACTAACACAACTCTGTACCGTCAGTGGATGTAAAATTGATCTTTATATGTTATACTAGCTGTGCCAGCGGTGTCACCCGCGTTTATGGTTAATATTATAAATATATATTATAAATAAGACTATTTCCGTCATACATGATTTCTATGTAACTTTAACCATTAAGGCTGCACACGCGACGGAAGCTTGAAAAATGGAGTAACTTCTCCCGTTTTCCCAACATTTCCCTTCACTACTCTGCTCCTATTGATTGTAGCGTGATGAAAAGTATACTATAACCTGCCCAGGAGTATAAAGAATAATTGTACCAAGTTTCGTTAAAATCCGTCGAGTAGTTTTTGTTTCTATAAGGAACATACAGACAGACAGACAGACAGACAGACAGACAGACAGACAAAAATGTTACTGATTGCATTTTTGGCATCAGTATCGATCACTAATCACCCCCTGATAGTTATTTTGAAAATATATTTCATGTACAGAATTGACCTCTCTACAGATTTATTATAAGTATAGATTAAAATAAATAAAATGGCTCTATTCAAAGGCTTACATATCGGTATTATGAACGGTTCTATTTGTATAAATTAATAAATAGCTTTTACCAGCGACTTTAATCAGTGTAGACCATAGAATTGAGCAAAAGAGTGGGATAAAATGTAATCTTTTTGATAAGTTAAGTCATTTTGACGTCATCGAGCCAGTCATTAGTCAGTAGCATTTGGTAGTGACCCTGCCCCATTCGCCAAGTGTTTTGGGTTCGACCCCCACCCAGGACAAACATTCGTGTGATGAATATTTGTGTCTGTTCTGTGTCTGGGTGTTAATATCCATTATTTAAGTATATATTCTAATACCACTGTTAATTCTGATATCCGTAACACAAGTGCTTAAGCAACTGAGCTCGGAGTCCGATAAATGTCTGTTTCTTGTCTAGCATGTCGTAAAAGGCGACTAATGGTATATGGGGTTTTGGGTATGTGATTGTGTAGGCGATGAGCTAGCCACTTGTCACTACTTTTTCACAATTTTCCATCTAACCCAGCCCAGTTTTATTTTTGGCTGAATTTGGTTAAAGGAGCCTGCTGTCCCTTTGACTCTGCCTACCGGGACTGCCTATACGGGATTATGGGCTTGATGTTATGTTGTTAATATTGGTGTGAAATATTAACTAGATCTATGGAGCCATTACATCTTAATTGAGTAGCAGACGTACATACATATAAGTCATTCATTTCTATTTCTCCTCACCTCACCTACCACAACCAAATTGGTCGTGTGGTAACAGAATATTATGTAAAAACCCATAATAACCGTAGAGCATATATGAAAAGGATTGTGAATGTTAAAGAAGCGAGTGAGGTGTGTAAATACTGTGTCATGCTCTCTATGCATACTTCACTAGGGATGTAGCGTGAAGCTTGTTCGACTTAGACACAGGATATATTTTTGGTCAGAGGGTCATGTGTGCTCCGTCTGCTTCCAGGGCTACCCCGCGCTACAAGGCTACATGGCGCCAGGGTACTACCAGCAGTACGCCGCCGCCTATAGCAACCCGCAAGCTGCCGCAGCAGGTGAGACAAATATCTTAACACATTCAGTCCTACCGACTCGCCCGGTGAGTCCACGTGGGTATATCTTATTCCAGTGTCGACGCGAGTTAAATTTTCACTAAAATATTGGCGGCACACGAGAATACACCATTAAAATCGTAGTTACAGTAAATGTGTTAAACACCAGTAGCCCCTTTGGAAAGATTAATATGTCGGGTACAGCAACAAAATAAGTTTATTCTTTCGTATATATATATTTTTGGCAACATTATCTTTGCGTTGCTCACTAATATTACTAGCTACTTAATATGTATGTATTATCAAAAATACAAGAAATAAATAGTCAAACGCGTATCAAAACCAGTTGCAATACAAAGTACCGTTATCTACTTTTATCAGTAGCATTCTCTATAGTGTATTTTAATAATGTTGTTCAAACAAAACACCATAGATAGAGTATTTTAATAGTGCCGATCGAACATTAGCTGCGGGTCTGAGGGAAAAGAATCTGTTATTTAATTCGTGTGAGCGCGGTTGCTGGTTGAGGCAATGTCCGTGGTATTTTGACGCTCATAAGTGTGTCACTTTCTCCGAAACTGCGCGCGCATAGTTTGTCTCGTAGCCACAGAACGGGGAAGTACAGAAGGATCTTTAACTGTATTCATTCATACAATGTACTGTAGTCTAGAACAGTTAATATCGTATGTAGAAGCGAAATGCATATACATATGTAAAAGTATTATAATAATATGGTATTACAAAATACCTATGTTTAAATATTGTTACAAAATGTTATACATGACTTGAGTCATTGTGTATTTAACTGATAATAATTTAGTTTATTTTAAAATGTTATATTTATGTGTAATAGATCTATATACACAAAGAATATCGTGTGACGTTGAGAATATTACTTGATGCAAAAATATATATTTTACATATTTCATTATATGATTATTGTGCATCACAAAAAACAATAGTAAGTAGTTTAAAAACGTAGTATTTTTGTCTCACACATTTTTTTTATCAAAAAAGTACTCGAGACTTTTAGTCGTATTAGCGAACGTTCTGTACGGTCAGAGTTACTACGACAATTATACATTATAGGTAGTTATATAGAAGTAAAAACAAGTACTCAAAAGAAATATTAAATGCAATTACATAACTAATAAAAAAGACTTGCAAACATAATATTTTATGCTTAGAAATTATTTTCAATTGCAGAGTTTACTCAAATAGTACACAAGCGCAACATAATCTATTTAAGTGAACCTACAATAAAAAATTCTACAGAGTGTCTCCTCTGATATTCTAATGCGCTACTTAAAACATTTGCAGTAATAGAATTTCCTTATCACAGCTATCTGTAACCTCGCTCGCTATTATCAACACTTGCAAGGCTGTTATGTGCGTATGTAATTAGAATTTTTTATAGGGAATTTAGATTTTTTTTAAACTGGAAATATTACGCTTGTCGACAATATTTTCTAATGATTATGTTAAACACAGGTTTAGCAGTAGATACATAAAGAGAGTCTTATGTATGCCACTTTGGCTTTGTTATTTCAGTCCATGTCTGTATGTATATATAACATTCACTTTGCCATCTGGTGACCCAGAATAATCTTTATCTTTGTTATAGGTAGTTTTTTTTGTGATATTGCTCTATAATGATATATGATATTGTATATTGTGTGTGTGTTGAACTGAGCACGTGTGTTTGTTGCAGCCGGGTACCGCATGAGCATGCCGGGCGGCGCGGGCGCGGGCGGCGGCGCGTGGGGCGGCGCGCCGCCCGTCATGTACGCGTCCGCCATGCCGTCCGCGCAGTACCCCTCGCAGTAGCGCCCGCCGCGACGCCCGCACGCCCGACACGCTCCGTTACATAGTTTCTGCAGCTGCTGACGTCCGCCCCGTCCGCCCCGTCCGCCCCGTCCGTATGCGAGTGTCGTCCGCGTAAATTACGGCGTGTAGGGGGGGCGACGAGCGCGTTTGACATTTTGACTTTAACTAAATTTCGACACGGAGCAAGTAGGTCCGAAAAGCCGGTGTATAGCGAAACGCGGTTCGCGACCTTCGGTATCTATTTGTTTTGTGCATTCAATAGTGCTAGTATGTGAGTCCTTCTAGATTGGATACATTGCGCAGCGTGCTGGGTGTACGTGCTTGCTTTACTTTCGAGTGACAATTATTCGAACTTGGAGCAATCACGTGCACTTATTATTTTGTCAAATGAGCAAGTCGATACGTGTTGCGCAATGTGTAGTATCTTGTAGAAAGAGGTGGGACTGCAATCGTCTTCTATGTATTTCTTGCCGCACATTCAAAGCTGGCGGAAAATAGAAGCCATTTGGCATTTCCATGTCCGTCTAAACGAGCTTGCATACTAACTTCGCCTATAAAGTCACAAAAATTATGTCAATTGGGAATCTTTTAAACACTTCAAACGCTCTAGAATGAGCTTGCAATCCTTGCAAAATGTAATAGCCACTAAAAATTAAGACAATAACAAGTTCGGTATACAATTATTGACATGCAGTGACTGTAGAAACTATTCAACAGAGTACTTGTCTAAACCGCACACTGGGTGTGGTACTTAGCTGTACATAATACGCATATTCTATGATTATGTCAAGTGTATAAGCATTCGGTCTCCGGCGAAGATCGTTTGAACATGCTGTAGATGCTACAAGTCATGTTAGAAGCGTTCGCAGGCGACTCAAACGCCGAGACTCGGTGTGTGGTTTAATCAAATATTGTCTTCTGTACACAAACCTGATTATAGTACTTTCACGAATAAGTGGTCTAAAAGGTATTGTGTTAGTCCGCGAGTGTCGCCCCAGCACGCTTGAGAATTCCGTTATCCCTTCAAGATGCACGATGAGACTCGATAACGTACCTGACAAAACTTTCACGGTATATATTTTGGGATATAATAGTATTGATGTAGCGATTTACTAAAATAAGTATGGTGAAAGCGAAATTTATTGTTATGCGTAACAATTACGCAGTTAATAGAGTAAAGTACGATTGCCTAATTTTATCGAAGAGAATCCTCACGACACGTTTTTCACTGAAACCGTTTAAATACGTTTTTGAGTCTCATTTTTTACTCACGAATTCTCAACCGTGAACATTAAACTCAGTTGTGATGTGAAAGGCTTGACAAGTATTTGGTCATATCAATGCTAATAGAAATTAATAATCATTATAATTTCTATTAGAGTTGCAGACTCTGAGGAAACTTGTTTGGTCTTTGCTGTTTGACAATATTGCGCCTATTTTGGACAAGCTAACGTCTTCCCCTTGCGAATTAGCTAAATATTAGAAGCGCGTACCGGCCGCATCGCAATAAATATCTGTTCCTACTAAGGAAATACTTAAATCCACACCTAACCTCACAGAGTTCCTATAGATATCTCTATTTCAACGAATTCCTTTCTAAATACGCGTCATATTGTCAAACTCGGACAGTCGCGTGCGAAATTCGTATTTTCTGTTGACAGGATAAGGTTTATCCTTTTTGCACGCGACTGTATCACACGAATGTAGAAAAGAAAACGTCAAGGAACACGTCGTAAGGTGTCGTGTGGCTGAAAGACTGACTTGTTGAAATATTCAATGTACGTCACTGTTTTATAGTCGAAATTATCCCACCACGATTAGGTATTTAGTTGTTGTGATCCCGTTTGCTATCGAATACGACCCGGGAAGTGCGGTTTCGACCGTTAGAAGATAAAAATATATTTTATATACGTCATCTTAAGGTTCAATTTGCCATCAGTTCAGAAGTAAAACTGGGAAAATCTAAATCGGAATAAGGTCTTGTTAACTTAGCCGCGCCCCGCTACAACTGGTGACGTGTTCCGTGACGCCTCAGCTCCGTTTGTGCCTGTAACAATACCTTCGGCGGTACATATCTTGAGTGACATCGAAGCGATTGGCTGCGGCTGATGATGTTTGTGACCGATCACGACTCTTGGTGCGGGCGGGGGCGCCGGGCGCCAGTGCCGCGCCCGCTGTGGGGACTCGTCGCCGCGTGTATGTGGGAACGGCGATACGATTCACTTTACTGTGTTTTGTTCTATCGAAACTATTTGTGTATGTCGAGATTCCTAGAGTAAAACATTTTTCTAACTCGGTTTTCCTTAATTGTAGCAATAAATAAATTCTTCATATAGTTAACTAAGACACTTTAGATTTCTTATTCTTAGGTCTGAATGGGAGTCGGTGGCTCTGCTTCTACTTACCTCTCGTTTTGAACACTATCGTGTAAGAGAGAGGTAAGTAAAAGTTCCGCTATCTTGAATCCCATTTCGACAATTCTTGTACTTCACTAGCAGAAAGGTTTTCGCCTTCCATGTGCCAATATTCAGATCGCCCACTTAGTTTCAACCTTCATCTTCGTTTTAATTTTCGATTCGATTGTAGGAGTACGGATACACAAGTTGCGATGAACAAATAGAATGTTTGTTATCGTATATGTCGTTGCCGCTGTGGTCGGCGGGGCGGTCCCCGGGCCTGGCGCCCGGCAGAGCTGACGGAGAGTGATGCGCCCGCGACGCACGCCACGTGACGTCACACGGCTCCCCGCCGTTGTTACTCGACCTACATAGATAGGACATAACGAATAAATTATAAATTTTTAAAAAAGTTATAAATATATAAAGGGGAGTAGTGTCGCGAGTGGCCTCGTGTACATACGTTGATATTTATTGGCGCCCTGCGCTGGCAGACTGAGCTATAACCCAGGACTACTCAAAAGACGCGCCAGTACGTTTGACATATTTATAATTATTAAGTTCGCAACATGTTGTTTTGTTTGACCTTGTTATGATTTTGTATGGAAACACTGGTAAGTCAATAAAGCAGTGGGTCTGGGACAAGGGTGTTTGATTTACCGTTTATATAACGTTTACTGTATTATGTTTATTTCTGGGTCCAACAAAAAATTATATACTGACCGTGCGGTCCACCTTTGTGATCGAAGTCTGCACAATATACATTCGGATAATGAGAAATTATTGTAAATTCTTAATTAAAAAGGTCATTTTGTAAAAGGAAAAATAAATAGTTTAAGTTTACTATTACTTTTGATTGTTGTATTTATTAGCAGCGTCCGTTGCGACACAACCCTAGCCGTTTTGGGCATTTCAAAATTTCTCTTATCTGTCAATTTGTTGTGATTCAAAATATTTGAATCAATCATAAACACTCATTCACGATACGACATTCAGTTACTAAAGAAAGCGTAAATTTAGATTAAAAATAAACCCTTTTCTAGACAGACTTTATTTATAACACCATAAAACAGTTAATTGACAGCAAATATAAAATTTTGCTAAATCACTATTGTGTAGTATTTGAGATACCGTTTCTTTATGGAAGGTGTTCGACACTTTTATTGGTTGCTTTTTTCTGGGTTACTTTAAGTATTTAGTATAAAACCATTATAGAGTCTATTTAACTGAGACCGGAATATTAAAAAAAAACCCTAATAGAAGAACTCGTCACCATAAAAGCATAGAACATTATTTTTAAATACAGGTATTTGTGTGGTATAGGAAAAATGGTTTCACGATTTGATACAAGGAACCCTTTCTGGGTACCTATCTATCTTTTATGAAGAGTCTGTAATTACAGGAAATGAAAATATAAATTTTAGAAATGCTAACATGTTTCGGGTTCGACTACCGAACAAAAGCTATTAGTAAAAGGTTTTGAACAATTTGCTGGTTTGTAGTAATCTGCTAGGAGGAGAGCTGGCACCACAATTTTTGGGTTGGTATTTGAGGCAAGCTGAAAAGTTGTCACATGCCTCTCTCCTATTTATACCTCAACACGAAACTGCTGCAGCAGACCTGGCTGTTAAGTAGCCAAGATAGATAGATTGATAGATCACCTAGCAGATAGAAAGTCCTACCAAAATCATCTGTCTTCTTTAGAATCCTATTTTTTTATTAAAATTTTATATAATAATAAATAATACCCTATTAAAATTTCAAGTTGTCTCAAATATATTTTTATGTTTTTTTTTAATATACGAGCCCTAATGAAAGTAGTTAGTCTCTAGTAATTAAAAATAAGGCACAATATAAAATAATATAATAAGAAGTAAATTTGTGTAAAGTAATTAAGAAAGTTAAATAAAAAATAAACCAACACGTTGAGCAATATTTTAAAGTTTATTTTAACATATCTCAAATTATTTCATGACCTAATATAATATACTACACCAATACTTAAATAAATAATGAAAAAAATATTCTAAAAAACATATCGAAAAAGTGTTCGTCTACCTTTGGTCTACACAAGTTGTGACGCCTTAACTTTCGATGACAGCAATAATGCGAAGAGGCAACACCGCACACTCGTTTTTTTTATTTTCCACCATAGGGTCTCGATCAGCGACAAGTCCGGGCTGTTAGATGGCCATAACAACTACTTAGATGAACTATTTTGCTTACAATTTCCTCGACTTCATTGCAGGATATTTTTAAATTTAAAAGAATAAAATAGTTTATTGCCTTATAATCAAATTGTGCATCAGTTACACGACATGTGATGGTAAAATACTTTACATTTTACATAACTAGAATAATTAAGTTAGAAAAAATCTTTTCAAACTAGACGAACTATTTTGCATCGGGGTTCGTATTTGCACGCGTCTGGCAATGTTGAAACCCTGACTGAAAAGAATCATCTGACATAAATTTTTTTTTAACTCCAAACATTTTAATACAACATTTATAAAATGCATAGGTACTGCTTCATATTTTAGAAAAAAAAATAAGGATTGATTTAGCCCCGCCAATCACCTCACCAGGCAGGTCTGCACCTCCTTGTTGGGGTATAATAGGAGAGACATGAGACAAGTGGACAATACCTACCTACAAAAAAGCTTCTCTGACCAAAGATTGGGTGCCAGCTCGGACCATGCTGTCCTGCACAATAAAGCCTGTGCTTGTATTTGAAGGGTTTATTTAAATAATTTGTTTCTTTACATACTTAAGTAGTTATTTGAACTGCTGTATGCAGCGTCACCCGCACGACGTACTTATTAAAAATCAAAGAATTATTAAAAGTCTTAACTTTAATATTTATATACCTTATGCTATTCAGTTACGCTACGGTGTCCATGAAAGTTACTGTACGCAGATAAATGATCCTGCTTGCTGGTGTGATAGAGCGGTGGGACGGTGGGGACTTAATGGTAAGGACACGGCGCACCTTATATCCAAGCAACGCTGATTCAAACCCGGGTAGGTACGATATTTTTAAAATCTAGGTAGACAGAGAGAACTGAGGGACCAGTATTTTTAAAATAATTTCTTCTACAAATTCCTGGATCGTTCTACTACTAAATATTGGAAAGTTTTTTTGCGAATCCCAGGACTAGCACCTCGGTCCACACGCACATCGCTTTATTTTATAGACGGTAAGGAAAATCGTGATGAAACCTGCACATATACTGGATCTGTAAAAAGGTAGGGTAAAATTTTTCTGGTGTCTGGTTGCGCTATCTAAGGGTTACGAAGGTCAGATAGGTAATCATCGCTTCTAAGTTTCAATAAATTCTATCAGACTTGCTAAATCCTGGATCATAGTCTAAACGGATCCCAGTGGATATAACGCTAGGAAGATGATGAATATGTTAACTAGATACAAAGATTACAGTGTGTGCGTAAGCGGCCAAAACGCCCGAGAACGAGAAGCGCGAATGTGTGGAAGCTCTAGCAAACTTCATCTTATCATAGGTCTGAGAACAGAACAACTGTCTAGAAAAGGGGCAACAGAGATATTTTAAAATAGGCCATGAGTACCGCAATGACGATGATGGATCTAGTGGCCTTATGAAGTCTTCAATCACCGTTGTGATTCAAGACTATTTCTGTATTTGCGGCATATATTACAAAACAAAAACAAACAGTAGAATGCAAACTCCCACATTCTCCTCGGCCCACGAAAGTCATGTGTGACGCCCGAGGATGATACAGTTTATTTATTTTAATAATAACATAATGAGGTGACTCAACCAACTTTTAGGGGACGCATTCCTCCATTTCTCGACTCTTGTTATATTTTGATCAGTCCCTTGGTCCATTTATACCTGAATTCTTCATTGTGATTATCCTTAACCCACTTATGACATCATAGCAGCACAACGTATTTTATAAATCCTAAGTAAAAGACGAGACCGAGTGACGTGAAAATTGCAATGACAGTGATCTAAAAATAAGGTCGGCATCGCCGGCGTTTTGGCTACGGCGCGCGCTTCCCGCAGTCGAGATCTGACCGTCGCGAGTTACAGTCGAACGATCACATAGATAGCAGCCATGGTGTACGAGAGCGACTTCTACACGACCCGCAGGCCCTACAGGCCTGCCACTTCCAGCTACAGCGTGTCGGTGAGTGCCGCCGCCGCCCTTCTAACACCTTCTACTGAGCGTGCGTCGCACCTCTCGCTCCACTCTCTCCCGGGAGCCGGAACGCCCCTCGCACCAGCTCGACCCTCGTTCGCGTCCTCCGTCAGTTGTATCGGTGTACCCTAGTGACTAGTGCTCGATGCTCGATCAGTGCAGCAGGAATCAGTGGTATGATGAATCGTTGTCTTCTCAAGTGTTAACCGACTTGATCATTTTAGCTTCTGCTTGTAAACATCATTGCTTACATTAAGTTAGGAGTCTCCACGAAACGGACTGCGGTCCCGGTTCGGAAGGCTAAGTCCTAGTCGTAGTTCCGCAAGTGGGTCATTTCGCATCGAGAAACGGAGTCGGAAAGCGGAGCTACTGAGCGCGCCAAATATAGCCGCGGCTGGAGTCGCGCTCGCCCGACTAACGGCGACTTCTCCGCTTGCAGCGGGCCGGGGACTGGGAGAAGGTGCCGTTCGTGCCGCGGCCAAGTCTCGTGCCGGATCCGGTGACGGCGTTCGGCCGGAGGACGCGGCCGGGCGCGCGCGCCAACGTACTCGAGCCGGTCACGAAGCAGAACATCGCGCCCATGGCGGAGTCGAAGCTGGCGCCGCTCGCGCCATACGTGTCGCCGCGGGAGCGCACGCGCGAGCGCGTGCTGGCCTCCATCGGGCAGCGCGAGCGCGCGTACGCGGCCGACCCGCTGGGCACGCCACGCGACCACATGGACATGGTGCTGGCAGCCGCGCATGGCCGCCCGCAGCACGCATCGCGCCGGCACGTCTTTTACAGCAATTACGCATCCTACTGAGCATCGGTTGTCTATCGTCTGTCGTGTGTCGCTTTCGCTAGTTAGCTAGTCGGTCGGGTTGGTGCGAGGGTGGGCGGTGAGGGAAGGTCGGCGGTGGTGGTACAGGGCGCGGTTGTTGCAGACACCCCGGCACTACGTGGTGGTGGACCGCGACCCGTTGCCGCGGCGCGCGGACGAGCAGTACTCGTACTCGTACTCGAGCACGTCGGAGCGGTCGACGGGCGCCGGGCTGCCGCAGCGCAGCTCCTACAGCAACACGGTGGAGCGCCGCACGGGCAGCGGACCCGGCGGCTACTCGTACAGCAGCGAGCGCACCAGTAACCTGGGCGGCCCCGGCGGCTACTCCTACTCGTCCACGTCGAGCGGCCGCCTGCCCTACGGCACCACCTACCGTCACTACTCTTACCGCGTGTAGCGCCCCGGCTCCCGCGCCCGACCACCCCCATCCCTCTCGCTCCCTAACTCCCCGACGCCGTTCCCGCTATCCCTAATTTATTGTAACTACCTAATCAGTATTCGCTAAACACCGATCGCTCCACTTTCAATGAGAAGTGAACGCGTATCTGATTCGTATATGAAGCTTTTTGATGTTATTTTTAGTTTTTACTTTTGTATTTAAAATATGATTTAGACTGAATTTTTAATAAAGCTTGCGTTTTCTAATACTCTATTTTTCCTTTACCTATAAATGTTGTATTTGACCCTGTTCCGAGTAAAGATCAATGATGGACTTGATCTGTTTACTAACACGATGTGTTTGTGTCCTTCATGTGGATTTTTTCCGTGTCTTTCTATTTCCATATTTATACAAAATACTTAAAGATTGTAATAATTTCAGCATAGGAAAGCTACACGATAAATTTCACAAGCGAACAGTAGGTATAACCCAACAAAAATAAACAAACTAAAATAGCCGCAGAACGTTTATCGAGAGCCACTATGACTTCATCTGTTTCGATTTTCAGGGCTATCCGAGTTGTAAAGTAATACAACACCAATTGGCACAATGCAGACGATGTTTTTGCATTTTACTGTAAAATTAATGTCCACGTATCTTTTGCACTATTGGCAATTAAAAACAAAATTAACGTAAATTGCAAGTTACATTACGTTTGAAACAATAAATAGAAGTAGAAAAACAATACATTAGACTTACGCGCTACAATTTGCAACATGGTTGTTGACATTGGCACTGATTTTTTTGCAACATGCATAGTTGATAGCTAGACCACATTTCTATAAATATGTAACTACCTACATAAAATGTGTGCGCAAACGATCGCAATCATGTAGAAATTTAACTTGGATAAATAAGCAAGGAGTAGGTAAGTACTCATAAAAACAGTTTTTATTAAATTGTTTCGAGATTACGAATAGCTAGACTGGAAATTATCTTTTAGTCAGGATTAAACATAACAATACTTTTTATATAGTCGTTTCTCAGCTTTCTTAGTATCAGGATTAGGTAATAACTAAAAAGGGAAAAAAATAATTTTTGATCAATGATGGAATAGGTACTTACCTACTATGAGTAGGTATAAATTATAACACCTTTAAATTGAATGTGGGTATATTGGCGGATTAAAATTTTGACGATTGGGATTCATTTCAGTGCCTAGACATTAGATAAGTATAGTTATAATAATTATGAGGAGTTTTAATTTTCCTAATCATCTATTATTTCATCTCCTTATTCGGCTTTAGATTGGTTTAGTTTTTAATACATAGGTAAATTGCTAATAACTAAATTAAATGCTAATATTAGGTAGAGCAAATGTTATACCTTTACTATATTAGTTTGTCAGTCCCTTACAAAAGCTATACATTTTCTTGAAAAATAACAAATCAAGATGTGGACAAGAGAAATATCTATTAATATAAATTATATTATAAATAGCTACATAATTTAGGCAAACACTTAGTTATAAAAAAAGTGTGACACACTCAGCAATGTTCTGCTATAAAACTCGAAGGAAAAAGATACATAGATACATTGTAAATAGGAACATTTCAAACTTCCCGAAAATTAACTTGAAAGGGCGAATGAAACATTATTCGTATATAAATTCGGGCAGGTCTGAACTAAACCTAAAAAAATTTACATTAAAATTCATTGAGAAGTGATATAGCCCAACTTATTGAGATATCTCGACCAAACTGGAATAGAAAACTCAGTTTATACGATAGAATGAGGTATTTTACTATCAAATAAAAAATAAACAAGATACCCATAGATTTAGATCTAAGAAGAAAGCATTAGTAGTTTATTTGTATTTTTCTATTTATTTAGCTATTTACTTTGTGGGACATATTTTATATCCATTGTAAAATTTTGTACCTACCTACCTACCTAAGTATAAAGATAGATGTTCAGATAAAGTTAGAAACCTTAATCTGTATATTTTAGATGGAATAGCAATTACCTACTTACTTGAACAATTTTAATCTCAAATTGCATGCATTACCTTATTCTATTTTGGTCGAGTGCAGTGCCCACCAAAAAATGAATTGGTAATACTGCGAAGTAAAAATTTGCGGCTAACGAGCCGTTCTCTGAGCACACTGTAAGTGCCTGTAGGACGTAGGCATATTGACTACTCCAACATTGAACGAGACCCTGTTTCTATACACCAGCCGCTGATGTCGACGTACTACCTGACGTCGCTTCTGCCGTACTATCACGTCCCGTACGTCGAGTATATTCCCAAGTTGTCACAGGTGAGTATGGCATACGAGGATCAGAATTGCCACAGAAATGCGCTTGTTTAAACATAAGAGTAGGCACTAAAAGAGGCAAAGCCTAAAGTTCAATATATACATATATATTGACGAAAGACGGAAGCTGTCCGCTACGCACATCATGGTGTCCGTAAATAGTTCGCTAAAGATCAAATTGAACACATAAGTCGACACCTTACACCACGGAAAGTACCTAAATGCAAGATATGTGTAACGGATATAACATGACGCCTTATGTGTTTAATAATGCGCTGAAAGTTTAATACTTGTTACAACCTAAACGTTTGCCTACAGAAGATATAAGTACCATAGTCGCATTTCATTTGTAAGTAAGTATAATTATCATAAACTATTATGATTAGGTACCTACTTAGATACAATTTTCTGGTACCTATCTATTAACTTTGACTTTAGGGTAAAGTTTCTTGGGAAAAGTGCAAGTTTGTTTGATAGGTAATTAAGAACGCTGATTAGACTGACAATTTAGCCTTGAGGTACTTAAAATGTTAGTTTGAAAACAATTGGTGCAAATGAAACTCATTATCTTTTGAAAATGTACATATTAAATTAAATTAATGTGTTTCCTCTGGCGACAGGTGCAATCATGAAGCGGTCATAAAATATTGCTTTTAATTATGAAAACTGCGTATTTCTGTGGCGTTCATCCGTCAAGTGTCGGAATATTAAGGAAATTCGCCATGTAATTATGAATTATCGCGCTGCTGTAAATAGACCATCGAATGAAACGCTTATGAGCACCGCATACGAGCAGAAGCACAGCCGAGTGGCCTTGCACCACACCATGCACATTGCACATAATGTCACATCATTTCAGTTCATACAATACACAATATGCCTTATGTACATATGTACGTGCATCGTATTAGATACATACGTTTAAGTCTACTAAGCAAGTGTCTAGACGAAATTTAAAAAATTTCGACTCCAAGTAATATATAATATGTATTCATAATTCCATTTGATTTGATTCTTGCAAGTGCAGGTATTATTCAGAATGTATAATTAGCAGCAGGATCATTTAGAATTTATAATTGGTAGATCTCAGTCAGAATATGATTTTATCCTTTGAAGAAAACAGACACTGAAATAGACATTTAGAAGTTTCATCAATCGGTGTAACGAGAACAAAAAGTATTAAGCTGAAATTATAGTGTAGCCGGAGAACTATTTGTCATGAATAAATATAAATACCTAATTATGTAGGTACACATAAATATGACAACCTACACGTAAATCCAGCATATTTACTCAAAATTGCGTGTGAAATTAGGTACCTAATACATTCTGTAGAATTCTGTAAACTATACCTACCTATTTAACTCAAAGAAAACTGACAATTCTATAAGTTTCATGATATAACAAGTTTTGGATTCAATTGACTAGATTCTTTTAAACTAAATAGAAAGAGTGACATAGTTTTCTTTCCATTTCGTTTTCAAGAATTTGTTATTCGGATCACTTTTATGTAACATTGAACATAATAAGCGTCCAGAAAAGATTTCTATATCGTGTTCACCAGAGACGCGAAGAGCCCGTTCATTCATTACACCTGGTGTTGGCAGGAACGATGCTCACCTGAACATTACTATCACGTAGCAACTGTCACGCAGCTTTGAATCTCGAGCCAAAACCAATTGAAATGCTAATGTCTCCTACCCATGTCCCTGACTGATTAATGCTCTTATGATGATAAATATGTCGTGATGTTGACTTGAAGACACTATAACGCGGCCTACATCGAGACAGGATTTATTATACCTGACGAAGAATGTGTACCTACTCTATTCCTCACGGCCATTTTAAACCAGTTACCTAGAGACCCTTGGTACAATGGGATAATAGCGATAATCGGGGTCAAAAGCAGTATGTGGGACAATATCAGTAAAATCGGGACCGGTGACATTAGTCCATTATAATGATATTGGAATTGTATAATCACCTCCGTGCCTCGGAAAGCACGATAAGCCGTTGGTCCTGCGCCTGACCTCTCTCCGGTCATGTCGGATTGCCGTCTCACCGGACTATGAGAAAGAAGGAATAGAGAATGCACCTGTGTTTGCGCACACACTTGTGCACTATAATATATCATGCGTAGATAGCTAATGCTCGTTGAGATTAGCCGCCGTGACCGATATCGGTTAGGAGGACATTATTATAATGATATTGTGTGTCCTTCAAAAACGTTTGATTGTCTTCGGTTAACCATTGGTGAGGCAGAGGACCGTAGACATTTGTCTGATATGCCAAATGGAATGGAAGACGGTCTTGAGTATAGTTACAAATATTAAGTTTTTCTTTCCTGTGGATATTCATTATATCTTTGGCCTGAGGTTACTCAGTAAAGAGGTTGGTACTTTTATAACATTTGAGTAGGCACCGTTTTTTGTTATTGTGAAAATGAAGTTCATAAATAACTCAAGCTCTACCTTTTTTCTTCATATCTACTTACTTACTCACTTATTTGACTAACCGAATCGTTCTCCTTCCTAATAGGCTTCGGGATCAAAAATGTAAATAGGTACTTAGATAATAAGGAGGAGTTTTTAATGATCATGTTCCTCATTTGTCCTCTGGGTGTATTATGATCTATGTATTTAAATTTTATGATTGCTTAATTTAACGTTTTGTGAAAGAAGCCAGCTTGAAAGCATTTTATGTTGTTTATGATGGTTGAAATTCTATTTGTAGCAACTTCGCAAGAACGGATACATAAACATGTAATAAGTACTTGCAATTATGTACGCATCATTTTCACAAGATCCGGACGTCAATAAATCAAATTGAGGCAAAATATTTTCTTGAATTTTTAGGTCATAAACATGTTTAAAATAACCGCGCGCAGTTGCAATATTTGCGCTGGCGCAGTCCGTATTATTTTTTCATACGTAGCTGTGTATTTATGGATATTGTTTTTATCAATCGCCATCTTGTCCAGTCGCCGGTGTCGGGGAGGCGTAATAACTGGTAATTTGATTAATTTTACCTACAAATTGCCCCCATTATGTATTTTTCTTAAACGACATAAGTATAGATAAACTTATTGCTTTTTATGTTCGAATCAGAATAATCTAATGTATTGATTTATCAAATCTTCTTTTTCATTATATTTTGTGCATAATTTTATTGTTCTAATCTTTTAGAAAATGTCATAAACTGATTCAATTATTACCTAGTTACAAATAAAAATTGGACTTACAAAGATTTTACTAAGAGTTAAATATTTTATTTTCAAACTAAAAGTATCAACTTATTATTACACTGATTAAAAGTGAGACTAATACTAGTCTAACAGTAATTTAACAATTCACCACTAATGTACGAAACATTTAGAAAACGTTTAACACTACAAAAATAATCATGAATAACACTAAAAGCTATGACTAAAGTTCCCACCAACACACCATTGACTACAGTGACCGCCCATCGTACTAAATGCGTAGGCTAACATTTCACACTTCCAAGAGTTTCGAAATTATTACATCAGATCTGAAAAAATATGTGCTTCCGTTTTGAAAGGAAAAGTAAGTAAGTAGGTAGACGGAGAAAAAACAAAACTACAACTGACGATGTAGGTGCCTACGTCTGGTTGAGCTTGCCAATCTTATGATCTCGATCATTGAACTGATGACATTGATTTTTTCATACTGAACTGTTTTAATATTATTCATTTTGAAAGTCGTAATTTTTAAAAATTGCTCTTGAATTTGGTGCTTGCCAACGCATTGGAATGCTTGTATTAATGAACAAATCAGATATATATTTGAAGATTCATAACTCTAAATATTATCCTAAATAAATCAGTTCAAGTAGATATACATACATACATACATAGCATCACGCCCATAATCCCCGAAGGGGTAGGCAGAGTCAAAGGGGCAGCATGCCCCTTCAACCACATTCAGCCAAAAATAAAGTCGGGCTGGGTTAGATGGAAAATTGTGAAAAAGCAGTGACAAGCGGCTATCCTGTCGCCTACATAATCACACACCCAAAATCCGATATACCATTAGTCGCCTTTTACGACATGCTATAGGCAAGAACCACAGTTGGCATATTATTTTTAAGTCCTAAACCGACATGGGACAGTGGGCTGGGTATTTTTTTTTTTATTACTTTTTTTTTTTTTTAGACTAACCAACATCTGTTTACAATAATACATAAATGTAGGTAACACATCAACACATCAATAACTAACTGCAACAGACAATTACAGCCACATGCACTATCAACTAGTTATAAAACCAACAACACTATCCTAATTTGCAGAAGTGGGAAGATTTAAATTTGGTCAAACTTTTGTTTTCAAAAACTGTACGACTGTTTTGTAAAACTTGCCATATAAATCATAATGCAAATCGACCAGGTCACCGCATGAGTTAAGAGTTCTGCACAATCTAGGCACAGGGGAATTGAAACCCAAAACTGTTCGTCGCAAAGGTGGGCATAGGGGAGAGATACCTTTACGAGGCATTCTAGACGGTGCGCGAAACTGAAAGCATCTGAGCAGCCCGGGGCAATCAATTTTACCTCTCAACAATTTGAACAGGAAAAGCATGTCTCTCAGTTCTCTAACCATAGACAGAGGATACATCCTAAAGTACTGTAACCTAGATTTGTATGATTTAAGTAATTTAGCTTTTTCGGCAGAAAAGGAGACATGCCACAAGAAACGCTTCTGCACACGCTCCAGACGCAAAGCATGTGTGGCATAGTGCGGTCTCCACACCACACTACAATACTCCAAAGTACTACGCACCAAACTATTATAAATTACAATTTTCGATTCAGGTTTACGAAAGTCTTTGACACTTCTTATTACAAACCCTAAGATTCTAGAAGCTTTACTAACTACATAGTCTATGTGGGGTATAAAAGTAACTTTTCTATCAAAAAGAACACCCAAATCCCTAACGGTATCCACTTCCTCCACCAGCTCGCCATTTATATAATAATTTGAGTCAACTTGATGCAGCTTTCTTGAAAATTTAACATGGTAACATTTTTTAGCATTTAGGTGCATGTCATTGAGGACACACTATTCGATTAGTCTTTCCAAATCAGCTTGAAGAAGTTTCTTATCCTTATCATCTCTAATTACTCGTGCAAACTTTAAATCGGGTTGGATGGAAAGCTGTGAAAAAGGAGTGACAAGTGGCTAGCTCGTCGCCTACTCAATCTCATACCCAAAAGCCCGTAAACCTCGTCGCCTTTTACGACATGCTAGGCAAGAACCACAGTTGGCACATTCTTTTTTTTTTGTCCCAGATCAACATGGGCCAAGTCCCAGACCAACATGGGACAAAGTAAATATTCCTTGTAATTAAATGATGTAGTAATCAAAGGGAGATTTATTATAGTAAATCAGCATAGATTATCAAGATAATATTTAAGAAAAAACAATATTTGCATTATTAGATAATATTTATTTTATATATTATCTTAGTTTCGACGTTGAAATTAGATCGGTGTCAACAACAAATATGTTACGTTATTTGGTTATATTAGGAAAATCAAAGGTCCTTACATTGAGCCCTGAGGCATACCAACCCATATAGATAAACGGCATGAGTTTACCTCAGGGTGGAATGTTTGGTGATCAACACAATCGATAGCTTTGGATAGATCGCAGAAAACGCCAACATCATCTTGCTTGTTTTCCCGTGCATTTTGTTGTAGTTGATTTGACTATAGAGAATCAGTAGATATAGCTTTTCAAGTTTCTGTGAATAATTTAATATATTTTTATACTTAATTACTATCTTAGAGTATAAATACAGGCAGATTGGGTAAAATGAATTATTCCTTTTACATTACCTATTTACTTAATCATTTAAACATTTCTACAAATTTACAAATTCAAATAAAAGCTAGTTTTGTTCTACTTCAGTGTAAATACTTCGAACCATAAATGTTTACCGCAAACCAGTGTGATAATAATATTTTTTCTAGAGATAGAAAAATAGCAACCTTGAATACTATTTATTGAAAAAACATTGACCGGACGCGCGGTCGTCTAGATCCCTTGAGAAAACAAAGGCTGGAACCAGATCAAGGGAAGTTAGAATTTTGGCAGCTAACTAAGGCCGCATCATTAACAGCTACGCCCATACCATCACACGAAGTACCGAAATGTTTTCCCAGCGATGATTTCTATGGAGCACTTACATTGAAACTTTATTTAAATACTCGCTGGACGAACTAAAAGCTACGCGGTAATGGAAAGCAATGTTAAACAGCCAAACAATGTGGATTTGGCACCAATGGAAGCGGAAATTTGATATCTTGGATGCCTGTAAATGACTGTGCCAAGATTTTCCTCGTAGTTTTCTAATTACTAAGAACGATGTTTATATTTGGCAGCTCTTTGTTATACAAGTTGTCCATGTGCCATTTTGGAACTAAGTATATCACATTCTCGAATCTTTAGTTTCTTAAAATCGATTTCTCACGCTTTAACAAATTACCTAATATGTTTCACTGGCATAATAGCATAAAATGCAATAGGGGATTAAGACGTAAATATTTGGATTTAAACTATTTTATGTACGAACATGAAATCCCATTATATTCCGGCGACTACTCGATATCGCTACGCGCGCCCGAAAGCGTCTAATTTTACTCTGCACTCCCGATGATTCACACACGCCATTGATATGCGCAATAAGGTCCCACGGGATCGAAATAGCTTTACGATCTACGTGGCATTTGATAAATAATTTATCTACAGTTTTCGAGAAGAATCGACGAGATTAATAGAAACACTGATGTTTATAATCAACACTCATTTCTTGCATGTTTATCTCTTCACTATCCATAAAACATTTCATGACATGATGTTTATATTTCTTGAACTAAAAAATATTTAGGACATACCAGCTCAGCATGCTTTAAGAATCTAGATTTGAGATGTGTTTATGACACAGTTCTTTACCAACTTTTGTAGTGTATTTATTGCTATTTTAGTAAATTGCTATCTTCTCATTACACTTTTGCACATGCCCACTCACTTGTAAGTAATCCTGTTATCGGCTCGTGGTAATGTGTTTAATCCTTTTGACTGGCAGATTTGGCAGCTTGCCAAAGCTCTCCTGATCCAAATTTGACTCATTAGTCAGACAACCATAACTAATAGATAGAGTTATTCAAATATTTAGCTGCATTGTTTTTTATATCGAAAAATCTTATGCTTAAATACAATCTATTAGATTTTTCTAGATAGTTCTCGTTGAAACAAAATAAACCTTACTTTTAGTTAATTAGCTTAGCTGAGCACGTTTCTGTTCCCCCCCGCTGGGGTCTTCGGTTTGGCGTACCGGGGGGGCTTAGTAGGCCCTGGTGCAGGACAGGGCCGAAGCTAAGAGAGACCCCGAGGTGAGCTGCGACTGCTCGGCATTTCCCACCGAGCAGTTGCGGCACCGGCCGCAGCCCCCTGCGGCCGGACTAGGATTGCCGAGGAAGAGGAGGAGCTGAGTGTGTCGTTGCTCGCCTCCCTATCCTCGGCAACCCGACAGGGGCGCACTGCGCTGCGTTGTGGTGGGTCGCGGAGGGATCTCCTCTCCCTCCGTGACGACAGGGCTCTGCCCTCAATTTAGGTCGCCGGGCGGAAGGCGGCCCCCTCTGACGAGACGCTCTCCGCGTGCCGTCTGGCTTAGCAGAGGGCACAGCGCGAGAGTGGGCCCACGACGCCGGTCACGGGGACGATCGGCGTCTGAATCCTGGGCGGAGTAGTTGAGACATGCTGGGTGGCCTGGCATGTCTCGACGCGCGCGCGTGCTCGGTGCTGTGCATCCGACGACTGATGGCGTGGGCTGCACAGCATCGACCACCGCCGCGCGAGGTGAGCCGCGCAGCGCGGCATGCGCACTACCGGAGGAGCTGTCGTATAGTCCCGACAGTGGGGATACCGGCTCCTCCGGAACTGCGCCGCGGGAGGCCACGTTGGGGTTTTAGTCGGTTCGAGTCCGACACACCGCCCTCTGCTTCCCCGAGCAGAGGGTGACGGCTCGTGGGAGTTTCCCCAACTAAAAAAAAAAAAAAAAAAAAAAAAAAAAAAAAAAAAAAAAAAAAAAAAAAAAAAAAAAAAAAAAAAAAAAGCACGTTTCTGTTGTACTGCCCAATAATCTTTTTATAGCATACTTTATAAACTTAGGCGGCAGCAATTAACTTGGCTAGCTAATGTTTCCACGTTTTCTACCTGTTCACTTCCATCTTCTGTGCACGCTTGATCTCTGCATCCAGATTTAGTTTAAACTTTACATCGCTTTTCTGCTTTCTGCCAGCAGAATTTTCAGTTCCTTCACTAATGCTTCAATGTCCAATTCCAGGCTGAGTTGATATACCGTCCCACCTCTCGCACAGTCACTCGACTCGTCACATACCCGGAGGCGCCGCACCACATCGTGCGCGTGCGCGTTAGGCCGTCGGTGGTGCTGCGCGAGCTGGATCGCATCGCGTACCGCCGCCGGCCCGCGCTCGGCGTGTCTGCTGTTGACGACTTCTTCAGATCTGAATCCACTAAGGTGAGGCAACAATATAACAATCCCAAGTAAAGTATTCAATTGGTTGAAAAGAATCTGTAGATTAATATAAGAAACTAAGGAGTTCTGCTAATCTAGATTCACTAAGATGATATGCTGAAATGTGGCACTGTGCCGAATTTATCTGTTTAGATCTAGCTACACAGGAGTATCCAAATGGTTAAAAATAATCTGTTTACGTTCTTATATGAAATTGTAACAGGGGCTAAAACGACAAAAGTTCTGGAAAGATCGGATAGATTTCGGAGAGTGTATAATTACGATTCATACAATGCTTATATTTCAGGAAAAAAAAATTATTGTTGTTCTTTTTAGGAATTACGTAAGTAATTCCCATTAATTAATGTACGTGTATGCTGTAAGCAACTTTTACCCCATCAGGTTAAAAGTCTGAACTATGAGTCAAGGCAGTCACTGCAGAGAAGAGAGACATCAGTGGCTTCGTTCCGTAATTCCGTGAGTTCGGTAATCGGTTGTAGCGAATGAAATCGATGTTGTGAACGGAATGCGAACTCTAAATGAACACAAAACAATAGAAGGACAAAGTTTTAGAGCTCTATCTCTATCTTCTTTTAATTTAACTTGTTCTAAACTTATGAAATGAGTAAAGGACACTCGTTCTTATTACTAAAGATTGAATGTCATGTCTTTCATTCTCTTTTTGAATATCAATACTTACTCACTTACTTAAATGTACTGTACTTGTATTCTCGATAATTAACAAAGTATTTGGATATTTTAAAGAAGAGCACCTAAGCCTTCCGAAGTATCTGATGGCGATTCAAGCAAACAAAGCTTCTTGTTTAATTTCTCTTTGCACAAAGATGAGCCGAGATGAGTTGTCGAATAGCGTGCGATATCTAATTATTATGTGACGTGGATATGAAACCAAAGACTCCATTTCTGAATGCCTTAAAGCCGTTTGCTGATTTCGTCGCATATTTTAGGCATTTGAAGATGAAAGCCGTCGCATCCGCGCCGACACCGCCGCTCTCCTCACCCGGGCTCGCTCAGTGGTACCCCGCGCAAAGACTTTAGCTCCCCTGGACACCCTTTATTCGTAAGTATTCTGCTCCAAGGAATTAGTGTAAGATGCAATTCCTGAGCATTTGTTTGATTATGAGAAGAGAACGGTGGCACAACACTTTAATTATTCAAACATTAGCTGCAACAGATATCTCAGGCATTTTAAAAGTTAGAATAGAACCAATATTGTATGTTTTTAACAACTCCTTAATGTCATTACAGTACTAAGAACAGTTTGCATCTGTTTAAATCTAGAGTTCCTAATAATACATATTTAACGCTAATAAGAAGCGACAACCGCAGTCCGGATGAACCTTGGCCGCTCGCGATGTTGACACACCTGTCGTTAGGGCTAGGTCAAGTTTTTCTCAGTCTGATGTAACCCGTACGAAATTAGCTCATTGATGCGTCTATCACGGCTGCTGGCACTGACATTGAGAGTACATTCTGCACCAATTTATCTTACCTACATCATTTGGCTTGGCCAGTGATTGCCGTCAAGAAAATCTTTTGCCTATTTGAAATAAAATCGGGAGCACCGGAGAAAGGACATTCCTCTGGCTAGGATATCGCGGACGTGGGTGTTGATTTCACAGCCAATTTTCGTACTTGCGCGTTTTGTGTGTGACGTGCCCCAACGTACCGATCGCGAATTTAATTATAGACTGGTTAAATGCCAGCCGATGTTTGCTGTCTGGTGTTCTAATAAAATGTTTTACGGTACATTTTCATTTGAAACCTTCACAGGTTTATGAAGGTTGTTCTTTAACAAAAAAACAACGCAATTACATCCGTCTGGTCGTTATGTTTACGCAATCTTAAAAAATAAAAAACATTGTTAACGATTTGCAGGAGCTACTCTTATGGCGACCCGGTACCGTACCCGTACCGCTTCAGCAATGATGCGTACATTGCCAAGCTGGTCATGCCCCTGCGCAGCATCGCCAATGACATCCACAACATCTCTTTCTACAGTGAGCCCGCTAAGAAGTTCACCGGTATGTATTGGAAATAACGCGACACAAATGCAATACACTACAGTGTTCAACCTTACGAAAGGTATCTACTGACAAAATTAATAATAATTCCACTTTCCTTGTGATGTCTTTGGACCTCTTCCGACTAACTGTCTAGTTCCAGTGTGCACCCGTGGTAACAATGAGGTGTTTTCGCCAGGACGCGGCCACCTCGCGTGCGTGCACTACTCCGGTAAAAAGGCCTTCTCCAATCGGTTGCCCCTCTACAAGGAAATGAGCATCAGAGACGACGTGAACCTGCTCTCGTTCTATGCAAAGAACAGGCTCGCGGCCGCCGGCCTAGCCGTCGAGAAGGCCACAGGTACCTCGCCAAAGTCGCAGCGCTAGCGCCCGCTTTCGTCCCTTCGCTTAATTTTGTTAAAACGAGAAGTTAAAGGAGTTTAAATCGCTCATGGCGCTCCGGTTTCGGGGTATAAAGCAATTTTAAAATGGAGTATAAAGTCCGTGTCTAACACTGTGTGTGGTGTCTCTTGCAGCGGGCGGCGCGCCGGAACAGCCGACGGCGGCGCAGTGCGCGTAGCTCCGCCCCCGCTGGGCCGCGGCGCGGCGCGGGCGCCGGCCCCCCAGCGCCCGCGCCGCGTTCGCCATTCGCGCTCTCTGATCTCGGTATAACGCTCCGACCATAGCAAAATAAGAAAAGTGCCATCCACACACAAACAGAACCTACCAGCTCACTCATTTCTAAAAAAGGATTTTAACTATTACTACTATTTTCAATACCTAACAATGGTTTTACCCCACGATAAATGTGCATGTGGGTAGAGATTGTCATAAAACTTACTTATTGCGCAGGCGTATCTAGATTAAGGGGATTCGGTTCTCAAACTTTTCTTATTTTTCTACGTTCAGACTAACCAAGATCATATATTTTTGTATACTCTTTTTCAAAGACTATCATTATTTTTGTTATTATACTTTTTAACGAACGAACGATTTACCTAGTACCTATCGATTATATTTTCTAGTCATCGCTGTGATAGCGCGGTGTTCTGCGCCGAGATCTTGTCGGTGACCGAGACGTCTCGTTTTCACTTAACAGAACTGATTTTATTTAACATTAAAGGATTTTTATCGAACTATTTAGTTGTTTTAATTTGCATGATAGTTGTCCTATATCACGCTTCAATATCCATACGCTTACGATAACGCTTCGCTTCTTTAACTAAAACTGTATTAACTCCTACTTTAAACTCACAGATAATATACATAATATTTATAAGCTATATATATTGATATAAATCTAGTAAAAGTTAAAGTGTTTGTACTTATTGATATTATCGTTTAGGCGAAATACTATTATAAATAAATTTGCAATCGTATATATGTATTTATACGACAATCTAGTGAAATGCTTCGATGTTTACATTACATTAATACATCAAAGTGAACAATCCATCGCATCACAGCATGATCGAGCAGCACCAATCTTGAACACCATAGCGAAACACCATACGGTTTAGCTTTGCCATCAGGCTTCAGGGCTGGGCCTAACTGCTTGGTGATGAAAGCGTTATGACGTGACAGTCATGCTGCTGTGAAGCTTGTTGTACTCCCAATGATCATTGACGCAGGAATGATTGGAAGGACGAGATCATTTCGTCAATGGTCATTGTTGTTCGAGCTTGGGTAACATGGGCCTCGGTGCAGTGAAACTGCTCCCATGGAGGCCGAGCCGCAAGTTCCAGGCGCCCCAGACCATGGAGGACCCGGCGTTGGAGCTCAAGGCGCAGAAGGCTGAGCGCGAGGCCAGGTTCCGCGCCACCACCGCCGAGCCTGTGCTGGCGCCCGCTGCGGATCTGGCCGAGATCAAGAGAAAGAGGCAAGAGGAGGCTCGCGCTGCTGAAGAGAAGTAAGTTTAAGGAATTCAACACCGACAGTTTTTTTTGAGCAATGGTTTGCAGTGCAATGCTACACGACAAAGTAAATCTAGTAAGTAAATAAATCGGCACTGTGAAATAATGAAACATTTATATTTTAAAATGTGAAAATGTACTAAACGTCGAATACTAGATTTTCTGGATGCTGGACAATTTAACAGAATATTTAAAAATCACGAAAAATTATAAATCAATACAAGATTAGTATTCTAAATGGTTGTTTATTTTTCCAGAGCTTTAAAAGAAGAAGCTAAACGTGAAGCCGAACGCAGAGCTCAAGTAAGGATTTTATTGATATAGTTTGGAAAAGTAAAGCATATAGATGCGATTTAATACTTTTTGTATATATATTATATCTAATATAAATATAAAACTTTCAGGCTGAACGTGAAGCAGCTGAAAAGAAAAGGGCCGAAGAAGAAGCCCGCAAGGCTGAAGAGGCCAAACGCAAGGCCGAAGAAGACGCCCGAAAGGCCGAAGAAGAATCCAAGAAACTCGAGGAGGCCCGCAAGGCAGAGGAGGCCAGGTTAGCCGAGGAGGCTAAGAAAGCCGAGGAAGCTCGTCTCGAAGAAGAGGCCCGTCTGGCTGAAGAGGCGCGCTTGGCCGAAGAGGCCCGTCTAGCCGAAGAGGCCCGTTTAGCTGAAGAGGCGAAGTTGGCTGAGGAGGCTAAACTCGCTGAGGAAGCTAGACTTGCAGAAGAAGCTAGATTAGCAGAGGAAGAAAGGCAGGCCGAACAGAGGAGGCAAGAAGAACTCGCAAGGTTAGAGGAATTGGAGAAACAAGCTCAAGAAGAACGCGAAGCAGAATTAGCAAGACAGGTGCGTTTTAAAACTGCATTTTAAAACGCAGTGTAAACTGATACGATCATAAGTGAGAATATGAAATTTTTATGTATGCTTAATTGCTTTAAAGAATGCTAAATTAACTGTTATTTACAGGCTGCTGAATTAGCGGAAATCGCGAGACAAGAATCTGAATTAGCCGCCGCCCGCTTGGAGGAGCTCTCAAGGAGCGAGTCCGCTGCTGATAACTTCGCCGATGCTGAAACCAGGTAGATATCATCAATTGTAATTTTGCCAATAATAATTCCACTCTAGGTTCGAAATAATTAATTCAATTTGGACTAAAGTATTAGGTATTTTTATTTATCTTATCATAAATAAAATGTATGAACTTTTAATGAGACCAATAAATTAAACATAAGTACATTCTACGCTTGACGAAGATACGAGTACCTACATGTTGGGCGACAAAATTGTCAACAACAAATTGGGTGCCAATTTTAAAAATAAAAATAATAAATTGTTTCCTGTTACAGCGACGCTCCTGCCGACGAGCCCCAACCAATTGTTGAGGAGCCAGCCACCCCCGAGACAGCCGCCGCGACAGAGGAGCCCGCCGAAGTAAGCGAGGACGAGCAGGCGGAGCCCGACGTCACAGACGAAGAATAACTTCCAACACCGAAGAAATATTTTTCTAGATGTGCATTTTTAACTTGTGAATTTATTGGATAGGCTAAACGTCATTCGAGTCGACCAGTAGTTTAGACATGAATGTCGTAATAGTCGTCATGGCTTTTGTGTACAGATACGTTAGATTTAATTAGGATTATTTTGTGGGTACAATCACATTCTCACATATAATACCTTGGGATCAACAAGACTCTTTAAATCCTTATTATCCATATTAGTACTTGTGAAACCTTCTCTTTTGTCCAACCCTATCGATCCTGTATGCAAGAACCTTCAAGCATTTTTGTCTATACTACCTTTCTTATGCGTAATGAAATTACGCTATACTGAAAGTGTAGAGAAAATGTATTTAAAATCCTACCCTCTGACTTGACACAAATACTCACTACCACCGTTTAACGAAGTGAATTAAACTAAACAATTAAATGTTAGCGTTAAGTGTTTCATAATGTTATATTTTGTTAAATTTTAACAATAAAAGACATATTAACATAATAGAACTTATCCAATATTCAATTATTGATCTATGAGTTTCAATTCCTTCAACTTACTGTTATACGAAACCTAATTTCCTTTAAACAGCACTTATTTTTTAGATTACAGTAGATATAAGGGTATTGAATGAAATGAAAATATCTTCATTTCCATAGGCTTAAATAAGCACTTATTGATTGTCATACAAATGAAAAAAGAACCGTCATCTATAAACTTACTCTTTTCATCACCAAATTTACAATGTTTTATTCTAAAACTACTATGCTATATAAATCTATAAAAGGAAAACATGTGTAATAGCAATTACAAATATTTGTTATTTTAAAATCTTTTATAGTATAATAAGTCTTTCTCTTAGAATGCTCTTAAATATCTAATTTAAATCTATGCATATAATTTATATACCCACCCTGTTAATTTGTTAAATAATTCTAAACTTAACACCCTACTAGGCTGGTGAATGTTTTAAAATGTCTATTTACTGCATTCTAGCATTGTTTTAAATTTGTAAGAGTGAAAGACACCATTCGCAAATTGGTACCTACTCTGAACTAAACAAAACATTAACAATGTATGTCAAATGTCTATTAAAATCACTCTAATATGTATTAATTTCTATTTATATAACGTTGGTAGTAAGTGTTTAATATGTACTTACATTCTTCAATCCCAAATTCACTGCTTTTGCTTTAGTTTTTTTAAGACTTTTGGCTCCTGCCACTTTAAACACATTGGCCTTTGGCCCTTTCTTGTTGTTTTTATTAGCCATTACTTCAATACTTAATAAAGACTATACAAGATTATTATTATGTAGACGTCTTTTATTTATGAAAACTCAACTCAACATAGCTAGCATTTTGCAACTTCTGCATGCTGCACACAGACGAGTAATGTATGCTGCAGAAAACTAGGTACCTAACCTTAAAATCGAAACACTACAACTTGTTGTACACGAGACGTCATGCATGCATGCACAGATGCATGAGTGACATGACAATCTTTTTTTTTAAGTTATGGACCTAGAAATATTAAAATGTATTCGAAAAGTAAACTTTTGTATATTTTTTTATTTTTGATAATAGCATGTATGAGGTTCTCTGAGCCATTTTACTCACATTAATATGTTAAATATCCTCAAACAATGTACATTAAGGACAGTCCATAATAGCAACTTATTAATTCCTTTTTGAACATACTGTCAGACAAATAGACGCAGTGCAGTATCAAAACGCCAGAAATAAAGAAAAAAGGAAGCTCAAAGAGAAACACTTTGCTATTTTATTGATAAAGGGGCTTTAAATTATCTAAATTTCCATATTTTTAAATAACTGTAGTGGTTTTTTTCTCTTAAAAGGACCCATAAAGCCGTCAAAATTGCTTTCTACTCAAAATACAACGGACATATCTCCACCATGGCTAAGGTAAGTTGGGTTGACGCCTGTTTACCTTCTATTGATAACTTGTTTTATTATTTTTAGTTATCATTTACATACCGGCTTTGCTTGTTGACTTATTAAACCTGTTACGAAATAGATATCTGTCGCGTTGCTATCTTTTTTACGTTGCTGGATCAAGAGACCGACGCGTAAATTGGCACAGTACAATTTTGGAATTAGTAAATACTTTTGTATTATTTCAAACAATGGGTGACAAAATTGAAGAGATGGTAAGAAAATAATAGTCTATTTCAGATTAAACATTAAGTGTCGCATTTAATCATAAGTTACCAAATAACTCGGCTATTTAAACGTTACTGGTAGAATAATACATTAGGAAATGATTTTATAGCACAGTTTTATGAATAACGTTTTTCTAGACAGGTAGACAGAAATCTATGTTAATTTCCAGCCCTGTCACTATTGTAATGCATTAACCCCTTTAGTCTTTTTGATATAGTACTAACACACTTACATTTTTAATATATTAGAAACAATTTAAGTACTTATATTTATTTATTACGTCTCCTGTATAAGCCACAAATATTTATATAGGTATGTATGAAAATTTTTGATGTCAATAATTTTTAAAAATTTTTTTACACACCTTTCCAGCCAGTATTGTATTCATACTGGCGAAGCTCATGTTCGTGGCGCGTACGGATTGCACTCAACCTCAAGGAGATACCATATGACATAAAGGCAGTGAGTCTGATCAAAGGAGGAGGCGAGCAGCACTGCAATGAGTACCGGGAGGTCAATCCTATGGAGCAGGTCCCCTCTTTGTGTATAGGTAAATATGGGTCATTTTGTTATTGGAATCTAAATAATTTTCTGGAAAGTATATTTAATAGTTATAGTAGGTAATTAATATTTGTATTATACAAAAAGTAAAGACCAACATCATTTCTTAGACCAAAAATAATTGAGTTGGTTTGGAAATGAATAATATTTTGTTATTACATCTTTGATTTAAGATCTTATATTAAAAAAATAAAAATGTTTGAAACTGATTTCCTATTTGTTACCATCCTAAACAATAAGGCTTATTGAATGGCCCACAGTCATTAATGCTTGGATTCCAATCAAAAGAAATATTCACATCATTCAGGTTGTTTATTGAAAAATGTTGAACCTTTTTTTCAGATGGACAAACCTTGGTAGAATCTTTAAGTATAATGCATTATCTGGAAGAAACAAGACCTCAAAGGCCACTTATGCCTCAAGACTGTATGAAACGTGCCAAAGTACGCGAGATATGCGAAGTAAGTACATAAGCAACTGATTATTTTTATCAAATTTATGTACTTACTTGACTAAACTACTTGTAATAAATTTTTTCATATGCTGTTAGACATATTCTTTAGAATTGTGGAAACAAAAGTAGCTTTGTTAAAATAACCGGATTTTATATTCAGTTAGACAATATAATTGACAAATTTCTATATTTATTTTTACTAAATAGCTTTTTAAAATCAATTAACAAATATTTTATTACAAACCATATTTGACAATATAAAGACTGGTCTCAACTCTTGCATGCATGCACACTTGCAGCATTGTCAGGCTAATCCTTATGAGCGATGTGTTTAATGTACACAGGCGCCTAGGCTATAGAGGCAACATGCCGGCACGCATTATTAAAACAAAATTGCTGGTCTGTAGGTCACTACTCAGAGTTGACGTGGGCCTGAATGCAAGCATATCATACAGTGGATATACCTGAAATTGTTCCAATACCATTCCAGGTGATATCTTCAGGCATCCAGCCGCTCCAGAACCTAATAGTGCTGATCTACGTAGGCGAGGAGAAGAAGAAGGAGTGGGCGCAGCACTGGATCAACCGCGGTTTCCGCGCCGTCGAGAAGTTACTGTCCGCTTCCGCGGGAAAGTACTGCGTCGGGGACGAGATTACGCTCGCCGACTGCTGTCTGGTGCCTCAAGTGTTCAATGCGAGGAGGTATGCTGACTGAGCCTTGTGTCATGTGAATTTATGAACACTTTTCACGTCTGGTTGGGTTTGCCATGATTCTTGTGTGGAATGAGGGTTTCATCACCAACATAAATAGGTTATTAACGTTAGGATATGAATAATAAACAAGTATGATAATAGATATGTGGCAGCTTCAATGGCAAATGCCTGGACAATTTATGTTCTAGTTGAGTTATTCTTTATGATTAAAAGAATAACTCAACTAAACATAAACATTGTATCCATCATTGTATATTTGAAAGCTGACTGTCCCTTCTGAAAGCCGGGTCTGGGTTAATGTAATAATATATCTGTAGGATTTAACTTTTTTAAATATGTTTAATCGCTACCTGTCTTTCTAATCAAACATATGCTCTGTCTTTATTTGCGTGAAGCACCGATTAGATCAAGTTTTGTACAAATTCCAGATTCCATGTGGACCTCCGGCCGTTCCCCATCATCCTGCGCATCGACCGCGAACTAGAGAACCACCCCGCGTTCCGCGCGGCGCACCCGTCGGCGCAGCCCGACTGCCCGCCCGAGGTCGCCAAGTGAGCCCTCGCCTCGCCCCGTGCGCCACTACACGAGCCTGAGATACTTCGCCCCAGAGTTGTTTTATAGCAATAGGGTAGTAGACACCAGCAATCTGAGACATACTTTTAAACAACTTCAAATAAGGGGAAGCAGGTTTGCATTGGTTGGAATTTCAAGATCAGCATTTTGCTATGCTGACCTGAACTTGCTTTACGATAATACAAAAAAATAATTATGAACTGTCAAAATACAATGCCTCCATAGATTTTGTGTGGCATTAGCATGATATGATGTCATAGCATGCCACACTCAATCGACTAATTTCAATACAATTAAATGAAATATTAATGTCTTAGAATTGTTTTTGTATATGGTGTCTACATTCCCATTGGTTCTGTAGGCGCGTTACACGGTTATTTGTTTAGTCAATAAGTGTAAATACGAAATCAAATTGAACTACTGGTAATATTTTCGATTTATTTAGATTAAATTCGGTGGGGGCGGATTATCTAATTTAATTGCACATTAGATTATAAACTAAACTAAACTTCACGCCACCTTCCCAACGGGGTAGGCAGATTATATAGTCGTCTAAAACACATATTGATATTGTCTATGTGTCAATAGCAACCAAAGTAACTAACTAAACTTAACGCCACTTCCCTAGTGTGATAGGCAGAGAGAACCGAGAAAGCAAAGTAGAATTTTAAAACCTTTTTCTTACAAAGTTGTCAATAACGACATATTTATTTAAACAGATTAACCGTGTATCCCGCCTTATTAATATTACACTTAAACAACTAGTTTTATAGTGTCTTAATGTTAAAGCAATAGTAAAAGCAACAGTTAAAAATAATAGTTTATGGTTACAATAATACCCTAGAAATCAATAATATTGATGGTTGACAATAGCGCACACCTATTTGACTTTGTCGCATGATATACAGAGTTGCCATTTGTCAAAAAAATAAAATGATGCGGAAATATGAAATGTAGTTGAAACTCCCACATAAAGAGCGATAGATTTAAAGAAATCTAGACAGATGGCAGCACTGGGACAGAAGCATGACGGCAACCTGAACCGATACAAATAATTTAAGTCTTCCTTCATAACATTAAGAGTTTATTCAGAGTACGATTATATCAAATGTAATTTAATAATTCGCATAAATTACTATGTGGTAAAGCATAGATTGTGTAATAGTTTTAACTGGCAAAAGCATTTCTACAAATGCAAGAATGTGACAAGTGACATGATTGTTAAAAAGATCAGCAATTTGTAGATGTATCCATATAACATTGTAATTTTTTATCAGGTTACAAAAAAGTCTAATTTTGGACTCATTTGGGGGACAAGTGAGTTTAAAATTAGACTTAATCGATTGGGTGCAAAAAAGTTCATCCACAAAGAAGGTTTACGGAAGATTTATAGCTTTAAAATAATATTCCAATACTCCAATAGTGCTACTACAGATTATATATAAGAATAAAAATGGATCATTGTAAATAGGAAACGATCACCCAGGACGATTTAACAAAATATTTGGGCCAAGTGGTTTATGTTTTATACTTTTGTAAAGATTAACATATTTTGGGTAAGGAAAATCTGCGGATTATCGAACAAGCAATAATGTAAAATATATGTACAGTATTTTTTTTTTCCAACATTTGTCTACATTTAGGGCTTTTCCCATTTATCAGCAATGCAGAATGCTAAAATAATTTTATTATTTATTATTGAAGCTCTTGTGCTTGGTCTTCTGCAATTTTATATGAATCTTACATTACTTAGCTCTAAGTTTTCCTTATTGTGTAATCTAGTCTTGTAGTTATCTTTAAGTGGTTTATACAAGGTTTTGGGTCGTTTTAAGAGTTCGTACAGGAAGCCACAAAATATAGGTACAGGGTAATCCAAATGTGGTATTGAGTGTATGCCGACAATGGCTTATTAAGCGTAATATTCACGTGAGTTGTTAAAAAGATCACTTGATACATTTTGGTAGTTTTACGCTTAATGTGCTGTTGTGTGTACAATCTTTGATTCTAGAAAATCTTATTAGAAAAACATTTCATGTCAGCGTGAGCCCTGTTACATCATACTAGGTATTTTATTGTGTACATATTTTTGCGGCGGACTGCACTGTAATTCTAGTTTAGAATTTATTTTGTTGTGATTGTGCCATTCTCTAACTACATTCTGTCTTCGAATATATCTGTAGATATACAAATTTATTATACAACTTAGATATTATTATTTTAATTACTATTATACCTTATCTTGTGATATTTTTATCTTTGTCTTAGTTTACAAATTATTACTGGCAAATAAAATTTAATTTTTGTTTTTCACCAATTTATTTTATTTATAAAGAATTCCCATTTATTAAATGTAAAGTTACATTTAAATACACATACGGTTTAAAATCCAACTGAAGTTTCGATAAAAAAATTATGTTTAGTCCGTCTAGTAAGTAAGTAAAGTGGAATGACACTACGCAAAGGCACCATATTTATGTCTCACTCAAATTTGGCTTAATTTTTTCGTAGGTATTGCCATCTCCATTGCAAACTAATGGAGACGACTTGATGTTCTATACGAACAATCTTATTAATACAGATATTGTATTCATAAACCTCCATCTATCTCTTTTTAACAAGTCTACAATACTGCACGGAAAAAGACAACAATTTAATTGACTAACTATTTTCGGTAACATCATCAAGTGACGTCATAGAAATACCTAAGTGAAGCCGGCTTACCATTGTCAGTGTCAGTGGAATTTTCGGTGTATTGTGCCAATACTGATAAAAATTGTGATTATAACTTAATCTTACTGGTAACATTCAAAAACATCGTCATAAATAAATTGTTCAGAAACTTAAAGTAGGTATGTAAATAAGTAAAGTGGAATTACACTACATAAAGGCGCCATATTGGTTTCTCACTCAAATTGGGCTTCACTTTTTCGTAGTGCCATCTCCAATAGTTTCAGTACTCAGAGGTTTAAATACGTTTAAACTTGACACTTTGAAATTTTACGTTAATACTTACGCATCTGTATGATAGCCATTTGATATTTTTTTAATTCGATAAAAAGTTCTGGGGCAGTTAAATCGACTTTTTTATTTATTTTATTTTGAATTCTGATGAAAATGAAAATTATTTCAAACTATGATTATTAATACTGGTATTCTCACGTTAATAATATGCAGATATGTCTCAAGCGCATGCGATTGGAAGACTCAGAATCATCCAAATAAGGATGTTTTGCTTTTGTTTGTGTCATAAAGAACACTTCATTGTTGTCACTGGGTTCGGAAAATTTGTTCGGTTGAAAAGTACGCTGAAGAAATTTCTTTTGTACAATATCCTAACGCGATGACAAGATGCAGCCTTAGTGAATAATGATGTGACGTGAATATTAGTGTCATCTCTATGAGTAAACTTTCCGATTCCCGTAGAATGCAATTCATGCGATATTTTTTCTAAATTTCTATTATTAATAAATTTATGAAGAGAATTGATAAACCGTGTTTACATTAATAAAAGGAGATTATTAATTGTTTTTTTACAATGATGTTAGCGTATAAAGTCAAATATGTTTGAAAAACCGAATAATTTGATTCGTACAAAGTACGATACATAAATGACGTTGACAGTATAGTGTTGCTGCTTTATAAAGTCTACTTTAAAATAGCAAAATTTTTAAAAGTGATGTATTAAATATTAGTACATATTAATAAGGAACATTTTATACTTATTTTATTGGAAGACAGTCGTTTTAGTGTGCTTTTGTAATGAGTTGTTTGTTTTTTAGATTCTTAGACAGATTATTCAGATTCCTTATTCAATAATGTTGTTTTAGGTTGTTTTATATGCATAATAACATCACGCCCACAATCCCCAGAGGAGTAGACAGAGTCAAAGGGGCAGCAAGCCTCTCTAACCACATTCAGCCAAAAATAAAATTGGGCTAGGTTAGATGGAAAATTGTGAAAAAGTAGTGACAAGTTGCTAGCTTATCGCTTGCACAATCACATACTCAAAATCCGATATACCATTAGTTGCCTTTTTACGAGATGCTAGGGAAGTAACACAATTGGCATATTCTTTTTACGTCCCAGACCAACATTGTTATTATATGATTCAAATAAACTAAATCTGCAAATGCGGTCGAATTGAGAACCTCCTCCTTTTTTGAAGTCAGTTGTAAATAGCCCTTGATTAGTAATTGTGTTACTAGTGGGAACATTTACTTTAATAAATTATCTAGAAATGGATAGTAGTATTAAAATTTTAAAGGGAAACTTGATTAATTCATGGCAACACCAGGCAGCTGACTGTCAAATGTATCGAACGCTCGGCGGAGCTCAGCAGGTCGTTGTATGCTCGCGAGCCGATGCCTCAACCGCGCTATCAAAATACATATATTTAGTGTTGTTGTGTTTGCGTCGAACTCGGCTTCGTAATCGTACTGGTACAATGATAATATATCCCGTGCTGTGATCAGTGCTTGAATAATAATGTAAGTCGCTTCCGACTATAGTGTTGTGCTGTGAAAATACCTTGTGTTTGGTCATTCGGTGCTGATCCAAAATGACCGAGAAAAATAAATCAGAGAAGATGACTAATGCATCGAAACCTGTTCCCATGAAACTTTTTGCGGCCTGGGAAGTGGACAGGACGCCGTCGAATTGCATACCCAGGTGAATGAATGTGTTTTTAACTTCGTAATATGCTATGTTTCTGTTAAGATTTGTTGATGATGTGGGCATACGTTAGGCGAGTTTCGTGTCTCGCTATGTCGGCGTCGTATGCTAGTCTATGTAGGTAGGGGTTGCCCTTGTTTACTCCACGACGATACTGGTAACAAAACATTACTTTTTATTTGTTGTGTTGATAGAGCCAAGGAATTTAACTTGGTACATCCCACACAATTGTTGTCAATATTATTATTCCCGCTCTAATTGTCCAATTGGATACCTAAGTGGCTGAGGTTATGTGGATTACCTATAGAATTATGTATTTTCATTTAAGTATCTAAAAGTTACTCTTATTTTCAATTGTAGGTACCATAAGTCAATAATACTTAGGAGTGTGATTAGATTTCAGTATGTATTACTTAGAGATGTTAAAGAAGATGCCTTATTTCAATAAGACTAATACATCAGGTCCTTATTAAAAATACTGTGGATGTCAAGATCAATCAAATGCAGAGTGTACTTATGTACAAAAAAAAATCTAAGTTAAAAAATATTATTCTGAATGGATCATTAGTAAAATTATCTATTTATGTAAGAACAATGTTGGTATGATTTATTTTATGAATGTGAATTATTATATTGATAAAGAAAGTGTTGTAATTGATAGGGATTTCACTATATTTGATATAAGTTTAAATATTTAAATGTTACATGTTTTTATTTTTAATGTGAAATATTTTATTTCTAACACAAAAATTGATTATGTTAATAATAATTAGTACTATTATCGTCTCTGTGTGTCTAAAGTATCACAGGCCATTATCAATGCATTGTTAACTAATTAGTTTGTTCACTGTTGTGATAACTATGTTATGAGGAGTCAGGCAATTATAATTATTTTATGGCCTGGCTTATTGAATTTGTTATGATGCAGTATTTATCTCAATGCTACCTAGATAATGTGCTATATTAGTTATTATACTTAGCTAGTTTCTTGCGTTTAATATCTTCAAGCTATATTTATATAAGTTGTAATTTATAGAGATTGTTATGTGGAAATAGGCAACTAGGTGTAAAGGATTAGCTAAGGCTTTAACATACTGCAGTACATATGTACTGCAGTATGTTAAAGATTAAATTTTACATCTGTTGAATATATAAATATCAACTTTTTATTCATCAATTCAGGCACAACCAATATGTTAGTAGAATTAACAATACAATGAATATATTTTATAATGTGTCTAAATAGAATTCTTGTAGAAACTAGCTTTTTCTAGAATTTCTTTAGCATAAGTTAGAACTTGTGCTGGAGTCTGAACCCAGTAATTATATACACTGCTTAAAGCACTAATGCCCCACTACACACATTCATTATTCTAACAAGGCATTGTTATTTATGGTAGTCCCTCTACAACTCACTGTATCACTTGCAGCAGACAGAAAATATTTATTGTTTTCTCTATCCCCTGCTATGTTAATGTGCTTTAGAAAACCAACCGCAAAGAGATAAGGATATAGGTAATGATACAAATTCTCACATAAAATTTCATTATCATTGAATAACTTAAAAATAATCACATGCCTACTACATATAGATAATATACATACTTATATTGTATACACAAATTGATTTTCTTTGTGTCTTAAGGATTGAAAGTTCGAAAATCGAAAGAGTCAATGACTAATTACCGCAGTAAGTTCCAGCAATGGACTCAAAATTAATCAAATACAATAGGTATAATATTATCCGCAAACAAAAGTGTAATACCGCCCGCTCGTTATACAAGAAGGTGTAAGTAACTTGGTTATGCTGTCATCCCGACGGCCGTGACGACGTGAGTACGTCTTAAAACTGAACATTGCATTGCAGTAACAACGAAACGTCTAAACAAGACAACAACGTCTAAAGAAGCGTACGACGATCGATCGGACGAGCATCGATTATCCGAATTATTAGGTGTTTGGATAACCGGTTTATTGAAATAACGAGTCGCATGATTTCATGATAATGTAAAAATAATTGACGTTACGATCATAATACGAAACATGAAAGTGGTTCCAATTGTGCTATATTACCAAATTACCAATTAGAATAACACTTCGAAAGTGAGGAGTTCCGCTTATTCCAAAAACAGTTCGGGTGAGTCCTCTCCGTTCGCGAGCTAGTCCTGTGATAAGACCCATATTAATAAAACAATCTCTTGAAAAAAAATTGGGACTGATTGATTGACTATCGTTATAATTGACGCATTACAAATAGTTCGCCAAGAAATAAATAAAGTATGAAAACCACTCCAAAACACAATAATTCCAATTATACATATTACGGAAGCTGGATAGGTTCTTATATCTACCTGTGTCTTATTTTGAAATTTTGTTCCGACGGTGGTCAACTCCGCGGTTCCGTGGGTCTCCTTACAAACCGGCACAACAGAACAACAATATTTGCCCTAGAAGTATACCTATGTGTCTGGAAATGTCCCCGATATGAGTGATCCAAGTGATTGGCATGTGGGTGTCGTGGTCAGGATGCGTCTGATTCCAGCCACAAATTGTCGCGCTTTGATAACGTTTTTAACGCAAGGCCGCGCGAGGAATTATTCAATTGAAATAAGTTTTATTGTCTTCTAACTGCGCCGGGACACGTGTTCCGCAATCGTTTGAAATTAGGGCCCAGCATTCGAAGGGTCCAGTCAGGATGTCCGTTATGTAGGTAGATATCTGCTATCAATAGTAACAGAAAAGGATGAAGACAGTTATTTATACTAGGTGGCGGTGGACATAGGTTTTCAGTCGAGACTAAATCTATTAAATGTTTTTTGTTCTTAATCTCCGGTATTCCAAACCTCTGTTAGTGAGATGACGTGACTGCATCTACCATTGTGTCGTGAGGCATGCGTGGGGGATATGCTGTCATAATCTCCACTGGTCCTGCCATTGTCAGACCACTTTCGTATTCAGCAACAGTCGGGACGACTTTCAATGCGCGCAGCTCTCTAACTTCTCGGTTGATTTGCATACATTTGATCTTGCACCAAATTACTTTCACTCTGAAATACCCATGATTGCTTTAAAAATTCTACGAAATCTCCTTCTGTCTTATCCAGTCAATTTCATTTGCCAAGATTGGAATGCCTCAATTTTCCAAGTCCCGCTTTTGTACGTCTTTCCTCATTCCGGAGCCGTCCAAGTTCGCTTTCCTTTCTGAATCTAGTCATTGAGGGCACATCTAACGTCGTAGACATTTAATTAATTAAATGGTTTTCCTCTTTCCATTAAGTACCAACGGGAATTAAATTAAAATAACTTATAATGGAACAACAGCGCATTATCGGTTGTGATTTTTTTTGAATTAAAAGGTTTGTTTCTTGTTTGGTAAATTGTATACGTTGTGGTTAATAGTTTATCTTCGACCGCTGGAAAGGTCAATGTTAAATCAGATTCAGATCTAGGGTTGAAAGCACGTGAGCATCGTGTTGTTGTGCAAGGTCGCCGTTTTATGGGAGAACTTGTACAATTAATAATTTAGACTAAACAGAACAAAGTTTAATAGTTATAATACATACATAACATCCTCTCATCCTCTTGCCCTTCTCCCAGGTCATCTGGAGTCGGCGCAGCATGTCTTTCTCTTCCATACGTCCCGGACAGCCGTCATCAAGCTTTCTACTCCCATTTCACTCATATCATCTTTCACACAATCCATCTATCTCTTATTTGGCCTTCCTCTTCCTCCATCCACTAACATTCATACTCATCACTCTCTTTGTCACATGTCCTTTCTCTCTTCTCATCACATGCCCATACCAATATAAACGGTTACCTCTCATCTTATCTATCACTGTTGATAGATACATAAATACATAACATCACGCCTATAATCTCCGAAGGGGTAGGCAGAATCAAAGGGACAGCAGTAATAATAACTGTGTATAAATTGTAATAAAAAAACATCTCTTCATAAAATAAGATGGTCACTAAGAAGAAGAAAGCCTTGCATTATAATGTAAAATAAGTCACGACAGTAAAATTCTTACTCGAATTTAAGGAAAATCGTAAGGATTCCGAAGGCAATATAATTTTAACTGGGTAAGTAAATGATTAGAAACACCTTGATATTTACGCTTTCTTTGTGGAGGCTAAGCTATATTATGATTTGAACTAAATGATTCCAACACGACACTATCATGTATGTATGTATTCCAACACTATGGATATGATGATTCTAACACTATATTAATAGTAAAATTTCTCTTACGTCAACTATGTTAGAGACATCAATTCAGCAACATTCTTCTCACGTTAATTCATTGTCGTTGTTTAACAATAATAGTGCGAAACAGCGGAACAATTTAATATTGTATGAGACGAGAAGTTGCGTCAAAATTCATCTCTGGATAGCTCAATAAGTATTTCTAAAATTTTTATTCGTTGCTCAATATTTATTGCCGGGTTGTTGCGCTAGAATCGGTTTTCCTAATATGTACCTACGTTTCTTTCGCTGCCTTATAGATTGAGGGTTTATTAAATAAAAAAAAACACCATATTGCTTTACTGTGACGTCTCATCTCGTCACCGTAATAATCGTTTTTATCAAAAAGAATCATCATACATGTATGTAACATAACATCACGCCCGTAATCCCCGAAGGAGTAGGCAGAGTTAAAGGGCCAGCAAGCAAAAATAAACTGCAGCTTCGTTTATTTAGATTCAGGTTAGATGAAAAACTTTGAAAAAGTGGTGACAAGTGCCTAGTTCGTCGCTTATACAATGTATAAGCGACGAATTATGTAATGTAATATACCCAAAACCCGATGAAGTTGCCTTTTACGACGTGCTAGGCAAGGAACACAGTTGGCACATTATTTTGAAGTCCCAGTCCAACATGGCACTCAAAAGACCTGGCGTCTCAATTGTATGTAGAATTTTATTTTCTAAAGCCCTTATTCACCTTACAATGTCCGAAGTATGCATTGTACACGTCTCCTGCGCACTGGTTTCTGACACCAGCTGAAGGATCTTGGTCCTGTGCAGCCGAAAAGGGTGTTTAAAGTCGGAAACAAAACGCCATTGTTCGGTGAGTCACGCGTTAACACCGGTTATGCAAATGTAGTAGTCGGTAGCGTGGTGCCCGGGGAGGTGCGTTGATTCGACGTGTGGTACAGTGTGTGCGGGTGACAGTGAGGGATAGCCAAAGTCGGGCTTGTTTGCCAATGTTTTGGCTACTTGCCAAAGTCATATACATAAGACACAGTTGGCAATTTATGATTTTGCTTACTTAGCCATAATCTGGTGCTTTTAAAAAGGCTAGGATTAGTTGGTGATTGGATGTTAAGCATGGCTACTGGTACAAATCACATGATTGGACTACACATTGATGATTTGCATAATGCTTAGTAGTATACCACACTTACTATTACGCCGACAATCTCTGAAAGGGTAAGCAGAGTCTAAGGAAGCGCCTTGAACCACTTTTGGCCAGAAATGAAAAACATGCTTGGAAATACATAATCCTAGCAATTATATGAACGCGAATATTTTGTGGATACAGCTTGTTATTCTTTCAGATAAAATAACTCGTAACTTTACGATAGTGAGTAATGGCTTTCTTCGTCAGACAGCTGTAATAACGTAGCCTGTTCTTTTTTTATTATAAAATCACAGATAATGCATTTAATATTTTGTTTTTGCGTAATAGTATGATGGGCTCACGTGTTGTATGTCTTACTGTTGTATATTTAGCTGTGCGCGTGCGCGTACCCGGCCCATGTGTTGTTGGCGTAAGAAATGTTGAGGTTAGCGAGCGTAAAGTGGATAATGCCCTGATGCTTTCCAATTATGTAATTTGCCGTCTGTCGGGCTACTATTTTTGTTTATGAAGAGTGACTGGTTTAGACCTATTTTAGATCTGGGGTTAAAGTGGATAGGTTGTTGTGGTCATTTTAAACTTTGCTCGTTTGTTGTTAAAGGGTTACGCTATTGTATTCTCAACTTGGAGATCATAAACCTTCGAAACCGTGAAGTTTAATAAAAGACATTTAAGATAATCAAAAATTTATTTATCTCTTTAAAAAATCAATTAAGTACCTACTAACGTTGATGTTTAAATTGTGTATTTAAGTATCAAAGGATAGATAGCCATGATCTAATTTGTCTAGTTCCTCTATCTATGGTTTATGGCTTTTAAGTGGCAGTTGCTTCAATATAATGACCAAAATCTATAAATTTTGGGTCATAGTCTAGGTAAACCCGGACTAGAAAGAGATAAGATTAATAATAAACCTTACTAATTTATATCGATTGGCTAGTCATAAAATTAGATAGCTGACTTTGAATCTTTATTCGGTTAATAGCATAACTGTTGATCTCGATTCCGGAAGCATGTCAAATTGTACGTTTGATGGCTCCGCACGCATTGCCTTTCACATATCAAAGGTATAATTTGTGTAATAAGGGTTAACAAGATTTATAATAACCCTCTATTTTGATCAGATTGTTTGATCAATTTTACCCTAGTAATTCGCTTATTCAAAATAGCGAATTACTAGGTAAAATTGTATTAGGTATTAATTTGAAATTCTCTCTTCTTGCCTTATTCTAAGATTCAAACTATGAGCTAATCCCTTTCATAATTAAATTCATTTCTATTAAACGGCTGCTTTTGGGTGACATAAGTTCACCTTTTAAGATAAATTTGCAGAAGTATAATCCATAGAGACGTACTATTCGTTTGTGTGTACTGTTAATGTGACTTTCAAAACTTGTAAAGGTTTCAGTTTTAGACCTCAGCATTTTAAGATGTAAAGTTTTTCTGCATTTCTTCTTGAATTAAAGTGGGGACACTTGCTTTATGTCTAAATACACACTGAGCCGTCGGAGCCAATATGTAGGTACATATAACAGCAAAACCTTACAAAGCGTCTCACTTATGCCCTGTAGGTAAACTGACGCTTCACGTGACCGCAAGGTCACCGCCGGGGTGACTACGACGCGGCTTGACTCACTGCGGTGCGCCTTGAAAACAATACGTCTGAGATATCAATTGACTGTTAGGGGTCTCGCGGAGAATAGTTCATTCATGAATAGCGGTTAGTCGGACGACGCGCATGTGCGGTTATAGCGGGTATATGTGGTGGTTGTATCCGGCGGGGCGAGATCGGCAATCGTGGAAACAGAATGCGGGATGCTAGCATGTCGTAAAAGACTAATGGTGTATAGGATACAAATCCATTGGTTAGGTATGTTATCTTGTCACTACTTTTTCACCTGAATCAGCTCAATGTTATTTTTGGCTAAACGTGGTTGAAGGAGCTACTACTGACGTACTTTGACAATGTAATTAGGCACATTCGAACTCCTTAATTTTATGGATTAAAATCATCCTTCCTTCGAAATCCTTCTAGCTATGAAATACTACTGACGTCCTTTGACAATGTAATGTAATGTAATTTTATGGATTGAAATCATCCTTCGAAATACTTCTAGCCCTCCATAAGGTGTACAATAGAAATTGTACGTAGAAAATACCTACTGTAAACAAATGATTCGTGTCCGTGGCATACCTCTACTAGCCATAACATCTATTGACGTGAGATGAGTAAGATCAGTGACGTGGTATAAACTAACATATTTATTATTTTTCTATTATTCTAAGGAGGCTAACACGCGGAGGTGTTGTCCGAGTTGAAAATTTATCATAATATAGTATTTAAAAAAAAATAATTGGGTAAAAATAATATGAGATAGGGAGTTGTGTAAATACATACTGCATTAGCTCCTGGCTTTTTATTCGATCTTGGCTGTACACACTGTCGTGTTGAATATTGTGTGATTCATAGTAAGCAGTCTGCAGAGGCCTTGGAATTATAAAAGGGTTATTCAATATAATGTTTTATTGGAGTCAACCGTTTACAAAAGATTTACATAAGAGTAAGGAGGAGAAAATAGGTTAGAATGTGAAAAGATGCCAAGTGGCTAGCCTTTCACGTCATTATAGGAACACACACAGGACATTTCCAGTCTAGTCCTAAGGACCAGACCAACATCTATGAATTATTTTGAATATTTACCTGAAAACTGCTTCAGACCACCGAGTCTCGCGCATAACGCATGATCGCGGGCCACTCGGGTGCGCATACGCCGAACCGGCATCGAGGTCAGGGCTGCGCTCCGGCCGCAAGGTTACAACACTTCGCCGAGTGATAAACGTAACGTTGCCGAGTGCATTGGCTCCGTGCGTCGATGAATGTGGCAGATAATGCACGCAGCTCGGACGGGAACATTAATTGAGACGGTTTTTGTTATTTCAGGGAATACGGATGTGAAACAGATTTACACCGAATATTTGTGTTTAAGAGTTGAGTGAATGTTTGAAGAAGTAGTTGATGAGCATGATTCATTCATTTATTTAATTTATATTTAACTCGCGACCCGCCCTGGCTACGCACGGTGAGCACAAAACAGTATGAAACTATACATATAAACTTTTCTCTTGAATCACTCTATCTGTTAGTAAAAACCGCATCCACATCTCTTGCGAAGTTTAAACGATAACAAAATAAATCGTAGGAAGTTTTTTTATCTGACTGTACAAAACAGCTTTTTAAATCGCTGTCCGAATCGTCAGTGAAAAAAATATTGAAATTAAAAAGTGTCAATTCGGACACTGTGTCCGAGTCGTCAGCAAGTCGATCTAAGCGAACAGACAGAAGCGGCGACTTTGTTTTATACTATGTAAAGATTACACACAAGTATTTGACGGTCTTAATCTTCGCATTATTAGAAAAAAGGCTAAGAATTCCAAACGAATGTTTTCTTTGAATATACACAAGGAATAAGAAGCGACACAGTAACATCCAGCTAAAATACCTTTGGCCCTGGTTCGAATATTCTTAGTATGATTCCTTTGAATCACTACGATCTCTGAGTGGATATGCAAGGCCAACAATGAGAGGCGAGTTCAGTTAGGTTTGTAGGTTTATTTTATGGCGGTGTTCCCATAATACCGACTATTATTTTTATGATGATTCTTGAAAGCGTTTATTGTAGAATTATTTTACTTGCAGCATGCACGAGAGAGAATAGTGCAATATTCCTTATTTAAAGCATTTTACTTGTCTCCAAAATGTATAGTACTGGGTTTTTAGCCAATTTTTTTTGGTTTGACTGTAATAAACTTTTTTTGTCTGTTATAATAAAATATCTCTAAGGGCAACGAACTTATCTGTGTAATTTGTTTAATTTAATTTAATTTACTTAATTTAATTTAATTTATTTATTTTAATTCAAATTAAACGGCAGATGCCAATTACAATAATTGAATTACATTAATTAATTAAAATCGAATTACAAATTAACAATATTTGGGACAGCACAAACATATACACTCACACGTCCCGCTCACAGAATCTCAGACATTCAGCAACTACCTTCATCCATGCGTCCGCAAACAGATCACACTGTGGGTTGACGTTAAGGAGTGCGTTGAGTGCAGCGAGTACGCGAGGAATCGGGGAATGCGCTCGCGCCACGGTACGACACCGTTAAATGAAGGCTTTCCTTCTTTCCTCGTTTAATTAAGGACAATATAATTTAAATTATATTGTCCTTAATTAAACGAGATTTTTCATGATAAAAAACAACAATATTTTCTACCTCTGGATAATTGTGAACATGTAATAATGATTCGGTTCGGAAAAGTCTTCCCGGGATATTCTTTTAATATGTAATTATAGCGTGTCTAATATGAATAATTATTTTTATACTACAATAGAAAATAAATCTAAACAGCTTTGAAGCACTTCATAAAAATAAATGTAGACTCCTTCTGTTCACTGTTGACCATTCTGGCAATAAGTGTTAACTCAAGCAATAACACAGTAAATTAGTTGGCGTGGTTAAAAACAGAGCCGCTTGCTTCAAAGTACAAAAGCTAACTAGCTGGAGACTAAAAGCGAACATCATCGTAACGTATTAACGAGTTGGGTGTCCTTCCCCGTCACTCGTCGACTCGCGTCGCCCTGGTTTCTTGACTCGTCATCAGTCTTCTTGTCAACAGTTCAATTCGGCTCATATCTTTCAAATGCTTCATTTTAAATTAGAATTATCATCGCTTTTTGATTCATTTGATCTTGTTTTGTAGTTATTTTTATTATACATACTTCACACTATTAATTACGTGCGCAATCCATGAAGTATGTAGGTAGTCGAAGTCATACAGCAAAAAATAATAGTACATACATACATTCATAACATCACGCCCATATTCCCCGAAGTATTGGGTTAGATAAAAAATGAGAGAAATTAATACTTTTAATTGACAAGATCGATGGCGCATTCGGTAGTAACCCTGCCCCATGCGCCAAGAGTTGTGGGTTCGATCCCCACCCAAGACAAACATTTGTGTGATGAATACTTGTGTTTGTTCTGTCTGGGTGTTAATATTATATATTTAGGATAGGTATATATTGCTAATACCACTATTGTTTCGGAGTCAAGTCAATGTATGTGATATAGCTCTGATACTTAATACTGTATTAAGTGGGAGTGAATAATAGCCTAAGCCAAACCCATCGCAATTAGAATAAAAAAAAGCAATTGGTTAAGTATGCAAGTAGTTTAGGCCTGAAGGCGTAATAGACTTGGTTTACTTGTTTTGTTGCTCGTATTCACTGTTTAAAATGTATGTGTTATTTTGTTTCAGGTAAATGAATATACGTGTATACGGCTTTTTAACAACGTGAATTGAGTGTGTGAGAGAATATAAGCTATTAAAAATATTTATGTAATTGATTATCGCAAATAGGTAATGTACATATTTGATGGAAACGCAGTTGTTGATTAACCAGAAATGGATGTAGGATCGACAATGAATTTAAAAAATTATCGACATACGGGATATGGTAATTTATTTTGCTATATGTAATGTTAATGTATGGCGTGAAGTTATAGTTAGATAGTTAAGTAGTTAGGTATACGTAATGTAATAGTACATTATGCTTATTATACATTAACTATAGTTGTTAAATTGTTGTGTATGGTAAATTAATAGTATAGTTTTGAGAAATGGAAGATGAGAAGTGCTCTATTGCCTTTCTCTTAACAACTCTTGTACAAGATTTCATCGAAATATATCCTTTGGTTAAGCCGTAAAAACAATATTTTACTAAGGATTCAAACGGTACATTTACAACCGTTTTAAAGGTAATATCAAGGAATGTTAAAAGGTTTTACGTTCCTCTCTTAGTTAAGACTGTTGTTACTGGTTTAATGACACCCGTCGCGACGCATTAAATACCGACGTTGATTTATGAACCCATCGTCCTACGTGAGCGATGGAAGCGACAATTCGAAATTATCTTCTTGGGAGGCCGAGGTACATGTGGGGTTTCCATTTCGAAGATACCTCACCATACTCCTAGCGCCTGTCCGTAGTCAAGTTCCGCTTAAACTATGATCAATGATTTAGCGAGTCTGGCAATTATATTGAAGCGATTGCCAATCTGACCTTCGTAATCTTTAGATAGGGGACCATCCACAGTATTTCGAATGTGCAGGTCTCATCACGATTTTTTCCATCAATGCCGAGCTAGTGATATAAATACGTATGTACATAAATTCTAAAAATCCACAGGTAGGTTTGAACACGCACCCCTCGGATATGAGGCGTATATCCTTACCATTTAGCTAACACCGCTGGCATATCGATGATACCTATCTTCGTTATATCTTTTGTATAACATGTATCATACTGACATCATACGTAAATACTTGGATTTACCAAGACAACATTCTTTAAATAACACATAAAATGCATTTTTTCGTTAATTAATGTCAATTTTTAACTTAATCATGTTTACATATCGTCGCGTAAGTAGCTTTTGCTTATTAAGAAATAATAAAATTGAAAATTAGACCTTATGATAAAATGTACTTTCGCGGTATTGCATGCCATGTGACGATATAGTTATTGTATGTTGTATTTGTATTCCATGTTGTGTTTCATTAAATTAATGAATTTTTATGAGCCCCTGCATAGCTATGCCTTTGTAGCTTAAACCTATAGCCCTGCATATATTTGCATATTTGTGTCGCGTTTGTCGCTCGTATAGGACAATGAGTATACTCGGCCAGGGTATGCCCCAGTGTGCATCACTAATGTATTCCAGATGTTTAACCAGATGCATTGCGTTACGGCGAACAATGTTTATAGAAAGAACCATTGTTAGCCTCGAAATGTTGAATAGCATTCCCATTTATGGCTCCGTGTGTTGACAGACTTGATTCCGTACTGCAAGGAATGTTGGCAGTTGCATTTTGAGTTTAGTTGCACCGATCTGGAAAGGCAAGTCGTTTGAACTGCAAACTGATGACGTCAATCGTCGTGACTCAAAGCACGATGATTATTACATTTGAAAAACGTCCTTATTTTGTTAGTTACATTATAAAGGTGTCACATTATTGTGTGGATTGACAATGTTTACAAACGAAAGGTTACGTTATACGAGTATGTGCCTTGAATCAACTTAGTTAAATTATCCTTTTTGTTACTGTGATTTTGTTTAGAAAGTTATTAGATGAAACAATTTACATATTCTTTATCTCACTATAATGACAGGGGGCAAATGTATGTATCATTAAAACCACATTGAAAGACATGATTGTACAGAGGCGTGGGTGTAAGCCCGTATTGTACAGGAAAACAGCAGTACTTAAGTTTTAATACAGCAAATGATTGCAATTACGCTTTTCGATTCGAATTCAATTGAAGTGGTTTTTCTCAGAAATGGTGGATTCGCCGACGTTATGTAATGATCGATGAATAAAAGATCATCTTAAAGAGACATAATGTAAATGCACATGTATATTTGATGAGGGTTTTCTGAATAAAAAAAAAGTATTGCTTATAGGTGACGTACGCTTATTCTGGTCGTCATTTTGATTGTTGATTGGAAGAAACGACTTCGATTTAACATTATGAGGGGCTACGTCAAAAGAGCCAATCTTTATTATGACAAGATCTCATATCTAGATATGGCATCTAGTGAATATTTAAAACCCTTATGTTTTATAATCTTATATGGAGATTTTCATGGCTGTCTCTCGCAAGTTTTTGTATAAGAAACGCAACTTACGTACAGAAGCGATGTGATAATGGTTGGATTCTACATTTTCGTCATTTAATTATATCTGTATTATATCTGCTTATTAGCGCTTGGTCTCGTTTCAACTCGAGAATATGCTTGACCTAGATCTTAGGGCGATGGTGATCATATATACTGTAATAATATTCACTAAGGTATACTCGTATATCTCTCGTATATCTACTCGTGTATATCTCGTATATCTATCTATCTCCGTATAAAGACTGGCTCAATGGCGCATTCGGTAGTGACCCTGCCCCATGCGCCAAGAGTTATGAGTTCGATCCCCATCCAGAACAAACATTCGTGTGATGAATACTTGACTTTGTTCTGTGTCTGGGTGTTAAAATTAAATATTTAAGTATATATATTTGTAATACCACTGTCGATGCTATCCGATGTCGATATCCATAACACAAGTGCTTAAGCTACTTACCTCGGAGTCAGATCAATGTATGTGATGTAGTCGGATATTGATTTATTTAAAGTGTTCTAAGGATAGGAGTTGGTGTATTTGATACTTACTCTTAAATAAAGATTTTTTTAAATCTAAAAAGCACAATTGTATCCGTAGACAACATTAAATAAGCAAATTATTTCCGATAGCAATCTTCTGTCTCCGTCTTAAGACAAATCAATGATGATTAAAATATTGCATTGTCACTGAACTTTAAGATTTTAGTTCAATTATCTAATTTCTCTGCTTAAAGAATAGATCGGCGGTGGTTAAAGCATAGTTCAATTAGAGATTTTGGTTGTAATTTAAAATAATATGTACGATACCATATAATTTATTTCTTAAAAATTTAACACGGCTCATGAACATTTCATAGGAACATTGTAAGTTAAACTAATTAAAGATTTCGCAAAAAGTGCTATACGTCTGTATTTCATTGCTTTCTCAATTAATTTGTATGGAGTAGTTAAAAGGAACAGACAAATCGAAAATTCTTACATCTGTGCGTTTATGTATTATCTATACTTATAATAAATCTGTAGAGAGGTCAATTCTGTACATGAGATATATTTTCAAAATAACTATCAGGGGGTGTGATTAGTGATCGATACTGATGCCAAAAATGCAATCAGTAACATTTTTGTCTGTCTGTCTGTCTGTCTGTCTGTCTGTCTGTCTGTCTGTCTGTATGTTCCTTATAGAAACAAAAACTACTCGACGGATTTTAACGAAACTTGGTACAATTATTCTTCATACTCCTGGGCAGGTTATAGTATACTTTTCATCACGCTACAATCAATAGGAGCAGAGTAGTGAAGGGAAATGTAGGGAAAACGGGAGAAGTTACTCCATTTTTTAAGCTTCCGTCGCGTGTGCAGCCTTAATGGTTAAAGTTACATAGAAATCATGTATGACGGAAATAGTCTTTATAATAATAACCAAAGACGCGGGTGACACCGCTGGCATAGCTAGTGCGAAATAATACTCGTTGTCGGGTTCCCCGGTAAAACAAAAACACACAATGAATGGTCGCCGCGCCATAAAATGCAAAGCATTTGACTCCATTACAATAAATAAATGCTGGGCCTACCTTCCTCCGTGTTCTAGTGAATTTATTGAATCGATTTAATCCATTTGCCCATCAGCAATATTGTATTTAATTGCTTTTCATAACAATAACGGTAGACATTATTTAATTTAAACAATTCGTATTGGTGCAATTGGCAGCAGTTTATTCTTTATGCTTAGATAATCCCCGCCCGTCGAAGTTATTGGACTTAAAACTTTGCATGTTTTTTCCTTTTTTTTTAATTCTTCAGACTGACACACCAATTCCCTATTCCCAAACTAAGCTTGCAAGCTTGTGCTATGGATACTAGGTGAACGGATAGACATACTTAAATACGTTTATACCCATCCATGACTCGAGTACAAATAATGTTCATCACACGAAATATTTGCCTCTAGCGGGATTCGTTCGTGACCCTTGGTTTCGTGGCCAGGGTCTCTGACCACTCGACCAACGGGCCAGTCAAAATGTAGATAGCTAATTACCTGAATTATTTAGCATTAATTAGGATTGTTAGTTTTTGGACAGTAGAAGTTACTGCAATGTTCACTAAATTGCTAAAATAGTGAACAAGGCAACTTACATACATTTTTTAATAAATAAATTCGGATGTTAACAAAAAAAATGCGACTATAGTACACTATTTAAACATGCTCTTATGTATAGGCTTGTCGATACAATAAGTATAGTTATACAATCGAGTTAGAATGCTATAGTAAAGAGGTTAATGTAATTCCGCGCGCGCGCACATCTCGACTTTCGAAGTTATGATGAAATAACCCATACTGGGATGACTAAGAAGCCCTTCTTATAAACAAAAACAATGTACAAAATGTGTGCTTCTCATTAATATTTTACATTTCTGGCCACAAAAGGCATTGTTGCGGTTAGTATGGTGAGATCAGCGCCATGCTTCTATGCATATTTTATTGTTTATTTTTACATCATTATCACTTATTTTGGTATTTGTCCCGTTCCTTTTAGAGGTCCCCTTTGTGCATGACCCCTTTTTTTTTTTTTTTTTTGTACGTGAGGAATGCATTTACGCACCATCCAAGTAGACCTGAGTAAGGGTCTACAAGGGCTGTGTCGGGCTCGGAACTCGGCTGGCAACACCAGTTCCCCTACCGACTAAACCTCACGGCTGCCATTCTTCGGGCGCTGGACGCAAAACTATCGGGATCCCCACTGACGGGATTCTCTCGAAAAGTCTACGCAGCGCGCGCTGCCGCCTTGCGGCCCATCTCGGGAAGAGTGGAATTCTCGACCCAGACACCTTTGGTGTTTGCGACAACACAGGCAGCAGTGTACCTTATCCATAACGGACTGGGTGTTACACTCGGGCTGTCGCCTTCTCCGGGGCCGATTGAAAGCGAGAAGGCTCCCCCGCAAGCTTCCACGACCCCAAAGGCCCTTTTAGTCGCCTCCTACGACAGGCAGGGATACCTCAAGAGTATTCGTCGCCCCCCCTGCAGGGCGCTTTGTGCATGACCCTAAGTTAAGCGGATCTGGCTATTATTTTGAAATGTAACAATATAGGGGGACCAGGTAAATTGGGTCATGGTTACACATAAAATTCCAGAGATACGTGCTATCGTTTTTATCCTTACCTATTGCGCTACTACTGACGCTATATGTATTAACTTCATTTTTAACTACAGACGAAATTTTAACTTTTTTTTTAACGTTGCTTATGCAATGAAGTCTCCCCGCCACCGATAGTTCTGCACAACGCAGGTATCGTCGTGTTTCAAATATCATCTGTTCATGTAAGCACACGCGACGATTCGCAGAAAGAATCCGAGAACCAGCATCCACTCTCATTACAATAATTGGATACGATAATTGTAAAATAGAAAACGGCTTCACCACAATTAGAGTGAACGTTGTGCCATTTCGCGGTACGATCATGTCGGTGTACCGTTGTTTAGTTTTGAGCGATCCGCGTCGAACTACTTTTTGTGGTGTGGTCGATGACCTGCCTCACGCTTCAACGGGCAAGTCTATCGTTCAGCTGTCTGACGAAATGAATTTAGCGTCTGTGATTAAGTGCCAAGTTATTAGTTGTGATTAGGGTACTTTTTATCGCACTGTTGAAACTGTCGCGGCCTCTTTTTATGTAAGTCGAGAGATACTGAAGATTTATGCGTAGATCATAATTTTGCTAGGTTAATAGCATAGTACTGGATGTAAGATTTTATAATAATTGCTGTTGCCGTGCATACGTCTGCATGTTATTTATAAAGATACAGCAAAAACCCTTTAATAGTTTTGGCGTAAAAGCCAAATCACGCACAATCTTTCGTGGTTTCATAATATTAGCAAGATATTTTTTGTTCAGATATGAATGTAAATTCTAGTGATTTTTGTATATAACTATTACTCCAGTACACAAACCTTTGGCGTTTTTCAATTGCACTATGGAGAAAGTACAAACACAGTTCGGTTTTAAAACGGGACTTATTTCCTGCCGGCATGTCAATCGGTGTACTGTCAAAACTTATTTTAATCTCGTGTCAAATTACGTGATTAATTTCAATGTTATTACACATAATTAGAGCTCTTTATTTACGTCAAGTTGAAATAGGGCTACTGATGTCGGGGGTATAATTACACATGCGGTCGTGTTTGATGTGACTTGAATTGAATCAGTGGACTGTGTAATTTTGATGTAACAGCAAGATTAGCATCAAAACAGTTGCGCCATTTTAGACCTTATTACGAAGCAACAAAGGCTTTCCGCCACAATATTGAAAGCTAAAGAGTTAAAGAGTTGAACAGTTTAACCTGTCACTCAGTCTTGATTACCTTTTAAGTCTTTTGATGGTATAATTTTATAACATTTTTAAATTAGGTTATGTCGTGTACACAAAACTCAATTATATCGGTAAATATTTTACGTGACTAGTTTTTTGCTTTACACGACTTAAAGCTCTTTACTCACGACGCGAAATTTTTCTTTGTGTCATTATTGTTCACAATAGCATTAAATGTACCGCTTTAAATGTCTGGACAATATTAAATGTCAAAATGCATTCTAAAAAATTTTTTTTATTATTTATAAGATGTCTATTGATTTAAAAAATATATATATTTATAGACGTAATCTTATCACGAGTAAAAAAAAAAACATTTTCCAACTTGGATATAAAGGAAAAAATAATTGCCGTCGACTATAATCAGTCGTATAAAATCATCAATAATTACATTCTTGATACTTCTGGCCAAGTAACGAACTATTAGAGACAAACTAGTTACGCTAATTTTGATAGATATCTAGTTCAAAGCAAATCTCAACTACATAGACGGCGGTAGATTATTTGATTATATTATCCCAGACTCTGTGAAATTGAGTTAGGTATTAACCGACTGCACCGATTTGCGGAATAAGACGATAATGATTAGATACGATGTTTTCTATCGATTGCTAGTTATTGTTGAAATTTCGCATTACAAATTTTATTTCTGCTTAACGCAGTGGTTTTTGGGAATTCCTTTGAAGATAATAAGCAACTGATACGGTTATCCGATTAGTAGCCTGTTGTGAGAGATTGTCATTATGTAGATTAATAATAAGAGAATACCTATACTTCTAGGCGTCAAACAGTACATTATTTTTTTAACGAATGGAAAGCGTTTACGTCATCTGGGGAGAAAGGGGAGTGTGTGGTACTTCGAAAGTCCTTTGGGCAGGTTATAGTATACTTTTCATCACGCTACAATCAATAGGAGCAGAGTAGTAAAGGGAAATGTAGGGAAAACGGGAGAAGTTACTCCATTTTTTAAGCTTCCGTCGCGTGTGCAGCCTTAATGGTTAAAGTTACATAGAAATCATGTATGACGGAAATAGTCTTTATAATAATAACCAAAGACGCGGGTGACACCGCTGGCACAGCTAGTGCGAAATAATACTCGTTGTCAGGTTCCCCGGTAAAACAAAAACAAACAATGAATGGTCGCCGCGCCATAAAATGCAAAGCATTTGACTCCATTACAATAAATAAATGCTGGGCCTACCTTCCTCCGTGTTCCAGTGAATTTATTGAATCGATTTAATCCATTTGCCCATCAGCAATATTGTATTTAATTGCTTTTCATAACAATAACGGTAGACATGTTTTAATTTTAACAATTCGTATTGGTGCAATTGGCAGCAGTTTATTCTTTATGCTTAGATAATCCCCGCTGGTCGAAGTTATAGGACTTACAACTTTGCATGTTTTTTTTTCTTTTTTTTAAATTATTCAGCCTGATACACCAATTCCCTAGTCCTAAACTGAGCTTTCAAGCTTGTGCTATGGATACTAGGTGAACGGATAGACATACTTAAATACGTTTATAACCATCCACTTGACTCGAGTACAAATATTCATGTTCATCACACGATATATTTGCCTCTAGCGGGATTCGTTCGTGACCCTTGGTTTCGTGGCCAGGGTCTCTGACCACTCGACCAACGGGCCAGTCAAAATGTAGACAGCTAATTACCTGAATTATTTAGCATTAATTAGGATTGTTAGTTTTTGGACAGTAGAAGTAACTGCAATGTTCGCTAAATTGCTAAAATAGTGAACAATAGTATGGTGGAAACATACATACATTGGCAATAAATACATTCGGATGTTGTTCACAAATAAATTGCGACTATAGTACACTATTTATACTACTGCTGACATTTTTAATTTTACGAAACATACTCTTATGTATAGGCTTGTCGATACAATAAGTATAGTTATACAATCGAGTTAGAATGCTATAGTAAAGAGGTTAATGTAATACCGCGCGCGCGCACATCTCGACTTCGAAGTTATGATGAAATAATCCATACTGGGATGACTAAGATGCCCTTCTTATAAACAAAAACAATATATACAATGTTCTCATTAATATTTTACATTTCTGGCCACAAAAGGCATTGTTGCGGTTAGTATAGTGAGATCAGTGCAATGCTTCTATGCATATTTTGTTGTTTAGTTTTACATCATTATTATCACTTAATTTGGTATTTGTCTCGTTCCTTTTAGAGGTCCCCTTTGTGCATGACCCTAAGATAAGCGGATCTGGTTATTATTTTGAAATGTAACACTGATATAGGGGGACCAGGTAAATTGGGTCATGGTTACACATAGTTTTTCTAATATTCAAATTCCTTCACGATGTTCTCACAAGCCGTCTAGTTAGTATAAATCCGTAAATAGATTTTAAAATTCCAGAGATACGTGCTATCGTTTTTATCCTTACCTATTGCGCTACTACTGATGCTATATGTATTAACTTCATTTTTAACTACAGACGAAATTTTAACTTTTTTTTCTTAATGTTGCTTATGCAATGAAGTCTCCCCGCCACCGATAGTTCTGCACAACGCAGGCATCGTCGTGTTTCAAATATCATCTGTTCATGTTAGCACACGCGACGATTCGCAGAAAGAATCCGAGAACCAGCATCCACTCTCATTACAATAATTGGATACGATAATTGTAAAATAGAAAACGGCTCCACCACAATTAGAGTGAACGTTGTGCCATTTCGCGGTACGATCATGTCGGTGTACCGTTGTTTAGTTTTGAGCGATCCGCGTCGAACTACTTTTTGTGGTGTGGTCGATGACCTGCCTCACGCTTCAACGGGCAAGTCTATCGTTCAGCTGTCTGACGAAATGAATTTAGCGTCTGTGATTAAGTGCCAAGTTATTAGTTGTGATTAGGGTACTTTTTATCGCACTGTTGAAACTGTCGCGGCCTCTTTTTATGTAAGTCGAGAGATACTGAAGATTTATGCGTAGATCATAATTTTGCTAGGTTAATAGCATAGTACTGGATGTAAGCTTTTATAATAATTGCTGTTGCCGTGCATACGTCTGCATGTTATTTATAAAGATACAGCAAAAACCCTTTAATAGTTTTGGCGTAAAACCCAAATCACGCACAATCTTTCGTGGTTTCATAATATTAGCAAGATATTTTTTGTTCAGATATGAATGTAAATTCTAGTGATTTTTGTATGTAACTATTACTCCAGTACACAAACCTTTGGCGTTTTTCAATTGCACTATGGAGAAAGTACAAACACAGTTCGGTTTTAAAACGGGACTTATTTCCTGCCGGCATGTCAATCCGTGTACTGTCAAAACTTATTTTAATCTCGTGTCAAACGACGTGATTAATTTCAATGTTATTACACATAATTAGAGCTCTTTATTTACGTCAAGTTGAAATAGGGCTACTGATGTCGGGGGTATAATTACACATGCGGTCGTGTTTGATGTGACTTGAATTGAATCAGTGGACTGTGTAATTTTGATGTAACAGCAAGATTAGCATCAAAACAGTTGCGCCATTTTAGACCTTATTACGAAGCAACAAAGGCTTTCCGCCACAATATTGAAAGCTAAAGAGTTAAAGAGTTGAACAGTTTAACCTGTCACTCAGTCTTGATTAACTTTTAAGTCTTTTGATGGTATAATTTTATAACATTTTTAAATTAGGTTATATCGTGTACACAAAACTCAATTATATCGGTAAATATTATACGTGACTAGTTTTTTGCTTTACACGACTTAAAGCTCTTTACTCACGACGCGAAATTTTTCTTTGTTTCTTTGAAATGTACCGCTTTAAATGTCTGGACAATATTAAATGTCAAAACGCATTCTAAAAAAATGTTTTATTATTTATAAGATGCCTATTGATTTAAAAAATATATATATTTATAGACGTCATCTTATCATGAGTAAAAAAAAAACATTTTACAACTTGGATATAAAGGAAAAAATAATTGCCGTCGACCATAATCAGTCGCATAAAATCATCAATTATTATTCTTGGTACTTCTGGCCAAGTAACGAACTATTAGAGACAAACTAGTTACGCTAATTTTGATAGATATCTAGTTCAAAGCAAATCTCAACTACATAGACGGCGGTAGATTATTTGATTATATTATCCCAGACTCTGTGAAATTGAGTTAGGTATTAACCGACTGCACCGATTTGCGGAATAAGACGATAATGATTAGATACGATGTTTTCTATCGATTGCTAGTTATTGTTGAAATTTCGCATTGCAAATTTTATTTCTGCTTAACGCAGTGGTTTCTGGGAATTCCTTTGAAGATAATAAGCAACTGATACGGTTATCCGATTAGTAGCCTGTTGTGAGAGATTGTCATTATGTCGATTAATAATAAGAGAATACCTATACTTCTAGGCGTTCAAACAGTACATTATTTTTTTTACGAATGGAAAGCGTTTACGTCATCTGGGGAGAAAGGGGAGTGTGTGGTACTTCGAAAGTCCTTTGGTTCTGAAGACATTTCTGCATAAGATTTACAAGATTATGATCTTGCCAGAATCTGAATTAGCCTTACAATACTATAGTACCACCAGTTCAGTACCTAAACGCCATTACGACATACAATTTCACTCCGGAAATTCTCAAAATGATTTCCTCCCGACCGACAAATGTTTTGATTGAAACTTTACGTAGACACTTACGTAATAAACGCAATCGAATCACGTGTTCAAAAACAAACCAATCCACTAATCCAGTTGGCAGTAAATCTTTAAACCGATAACGGAGAGTGATTAGTCGCTTGAGTTCATTAACTTTTATAACGGTGGCAGTTTAGCCATATGCACCGACATAATTCTCCGCGATATCTCAGCACGCTAGGATTATCTTGGCACGTGTCGAATAAAGTGAGTTAAAGAAATCTCTTTAGGTGTTATGAATTGCTATCATGAACATACATGTGAACAGCTGTTAATTGAAGTACATAGGTACAATTAGATTTTTAAATTGAAAGTACAGATCAGCTCGCGGTGAGGAAAAGTGTCATAATGAAAAATGCGGTCAAAAAACAGTAAGTAGATGTTTTAGCGTGATCCAGTTTGAGTTTGAGATAATAGCTTCGCTAAATCTAATATAGTAAGGTTATGGTCTAAACGGCTCCTAACTAGGAACGATACAACGATAGGAAGAAAATGAGAGATGATGCTGAGGACGATTTTTAAAACCGGTAACTGTTAAGGTTTATGTTTGGATTACCACTCCACTGATCCGTTGTCTTTTCCGCTAAGCTACCACCTTATTCCACGCAGCCACACCTCTTATCCATGAGCTAAACTAACTCGATAGACTAAGACAATTTTGCAGCAGCCTATAACCTGATAGATGACAAGGAGTTTAACTGCTCTGATGGAAATTGCCTTTTACCCTCCCCTAAAGCAATTGCAGAGTAACTCTGCACCCCGGCGCAATCACGCCACGCGTGGAACAAAGCGAGCCAATTTCCGTCGTGTCTGATGCGCTTATTGAACGCTTGCTCTCATAGAGCTGGGAAGCGGGCTGTTATGTACATTAAAGCTTTAATATGTGAGCGTTATGATGGTGCTATTAGAAGCAGCCAATGTATAGCTAATGCTTGGCTTAAATGCCTGCGCCGGGATTCACATAGTATCAGGATTGCAATTGGGTGAGGCTTTGGCATAACCGCCTTCAACATCTTTTAGCCTCAGCTATACCTGTAATTGCGTTAGAATTGTGACAAAGTAGAGACAATAGACTTACTCGTCTCCTGTGCAATCAGAAACCATTCACCAGTCGCCATTTACGACGTAGAAGGAAAGAAAGGCAATGATCACAGTTGGCATTCTTTTAAAGCTCCAGACGAACATGGGTCCCGCTACATAAACGTGAACAAGCACTAATCGCTGCGTCGGTTCCAGTCCGCGCCGATCGCGCTTTTGTCCCGAATCGATTGTCGTATTTACTAACAAACGGACCAAGTGTTGATTTGTAGGCCGTAGTAATTTGCGGAATGGCTACTGGTGGTATTGGTGCCTTGTTCGAAATAATACCAGGCGGAATCGTTTCTCATTTGGGTTATTGGGTTTGCGCTGACACACTGTTAGAAGGTGAAATTATGTTTGTATAAGGGCCATTTAAGATAGCAGTAACTATTTTGTCACAGTGCGACGGTTGAACGGTTAGAGTGGTGTAAATCGAATATATCCCGATCTAGAAATGTGTGTAATGTCTTAAATTAAATTCAGATTATAAGAACCAATTCGAGCCTCTTAAATTCCATTGTTTCTCAGAATTATTATTTAAATATTTAACAGGCGAAACAATTTAAATAAATATGTCAATTCAATGATGGATGCTTCGTAATTGAAGCTAATCCATTATTTAATGCTATTGTATAAAAAATATATGTTTATCCATACAATACTACAAGGCCATCTTGTTACGACTTGCGAATACAGTCCCGGAGAATTCCGCTGCCCACAACAACGAGTACATTATTAAAGCAAGTAATTGCGGAAGTATTTTAGTCCCTTTGTAGTTTTTCACAACCGGCGGGGGGCGGAGTCACGTTGCATTGTCGTGCTTGCAATCTGTGGATGTCACAACAGCGGGTGTCGTTCGGAGCAATTTGACAGCAACGTGACGCATCCAAAATGTGTCGACACCGTTCCGTGTCGTGGTCGGGTCTCGACAATGAGTAACTGTTTGTAAATGTGTGTTTGACTGCAGCCGTAGTGTTTTAGCGTTGGTTTTCGTTTCACGTATTGTGTTAATTGGCTTATGTTTGTCCTGTGATGTGTGAATGGAAATTTGGAACGGTTTACGGAAACTGTGAATTTGAAGGTCGTGTTTAATGTTCTTTATTGTGTTTAGGTTATACTTGTGTATTGTTTTTGATGGAGTTTGCTTTCACTTTTGATTTTTATAGGGAAATCAACTAACTCCTGGGTATTTGGGTATTTTGTTGTCTATCTTTACCTTTATTTCTAGATAGTCTTCGTTTTGTTATTGTTGAAGGTGATGTTAGGAGTCATAAAACCGTAGAGCTTGTATGAAAAGGATCGTGGATGTTGAAGAGGCGAGTGAGGTGTGTATGGCGTGCCATATGGCGTTCGGTTCTCTCTGCCTACCCCGCAAGAGAAGTGGCGTGAAGTTTAGTTAGTTAGTTAGTTTTCTCCGTTTTGTAGATTGGGATGGTTATTTATATTGATCTTGACATGATACGTAGCTAGATGACCTTTTCGTAAGGAGTTATTGAACTGGGTGCATTTGGTGTTGTATAGAATGCGCATTTTATATGTCCTTTTTAGTCAATATATGAAATATGAAACTTTTTCCAGAAATGCTCTAGCAACAAATTAACATACAGTAAGCTTGCTATATGGTACAGGAATATGGCATAATTAAGTTTAATCCAATTACAGGCCAATGTTCGTGTGATGATCATTCATCACACGAACATTGGCCTCAAGGTGGATTCGAAGCCGTACCTCTAAGTTCAAGTTTGGGCAATTACCTATAGATTAAGTCTGTCTAGAGCTGTGTTCCTAAAGCATCTGACACTAGATTATTAAGTTTTTGATTTATCTCAACGACGTTAATAACACTTTGGAGAGTTGGCCTTTCTCCAAGAACACCCACTTCATTCCATTTAACGCTTGATCTCAATATGGCTGAAGATTTTTTCTGAAAAGTTGCTTAATTACATAGCTAATTGCTTAATAAATCAAGTTAGTTAGCAATGGGCGGAAACATTATTTATGTGAAATGTTTATGATAGGAATTAATTTTTTTTATATATTTTTACTTTCCAAAATTTTACTCCTTACTTTGAAAATTAAATGAGTGGATGTATAAACGTAATTATAAGCCCTTTTTACAGCACAATTAGTACTTGTTATTATTTACTAAAATTTCACCCTCAAATTATTTTTTTCCAAAATGTTCTAATAGGCTTACTTTTCCTTGAAATCTGCCAGGACTGCATATTCCGTAGTCTATTGTCTTCGACGAAGAGAAGGCAGTTTATTATACATTGATATGTCTGTATAACCAACTAACTAAACTTCACGCCACTTTCCATTATAATAGGGATGATGACTGTATTCATCATCCTCTTGCCCTTCTCCCAGTTCATCTGGGGTCGGCGCAGCATGTCTCCCTTTTCCATACGTCCCGGTCAGCCGTCATCAAGCTATCCACTCCCATTTCACGGATGATGATTGTATTAAAAAAATATAATTCTATTTAGTCCGTCAGTTAGATTATACAAAAATACTAGACACATATTTTTTTTCTTTATCAAATTAACAAAAAATCACAAAGATAATAGCATCAATGTTTTGGAGTGGGGGCTTGCGACGTCACTATTTAGTAAAAAATTTAGAAAGCGTGACGTCACGCGCAACTTGACATATTTTTTTAGTCACCTTGCCTATTAATCTATTTCACGTATACCTATAAATAAGCAAACTATATTTAACACATATGACTTTAATGACAACCACAAGTTGTAACAACAACCATATATAGCTTTGTAAACCTATTGTTAAGCTTATAAATTAGGTTAATACTCCATTACAATAATACGCTACGGTATCTGTAATTGGGTCAAAACATTAACTTATCATTTTACTTGACTACGAGTCTGTTTTTCATTACCGATGGTTTAATGCACAATGAATCATTACGTCTGGGTAATTGTAGTCACCTGTGATAATTCACGGGATATGTCAACATTTCCTGTCAGTGTCATGTAATGTAAGTACTGATGTTTGTATGTAAATGCTATTTGTATTTACTTAGCTTATTTTGAGGTGTCAATAACACCTTTATTACAAAGGATTAAAGTCTTGAATACATTAAATTTTATCAAAGTTAAGTTACCTATTTTACACGTCTGTACAACTTAGGTAATTTTTTTTTTTATTGACATTGAATATCTCCGAGGACTCTTACATACGGGTATGATACAATGATGTAAATACATCATTGTATCATACCCGTATGTAACGATATATTTTTTCATAACTATTTACAAGTTTGTTCGTCATTAATTATAGGTATTCTATCTCCAAAACTGTAGTCATTAATTATTATATGGAACGGGAAACATATCAATCTATCTAGATCTTAAAGAAGTATGTTGGTGAAAAGATTGTATACAAGCACGGACTAGTAAAAAAAGAAGGACTCCGCGCCACTGCTCCAACTTGACACACGACTTACGTCACATATTGACTTAATAAGTGCTCTAAATGACAGATATCCGATACCTGGTATCCATAAGTATCTAAATCACACATGCATAAATGTGGCTTCACGCTATAGTATGACAGCATGGAGTCCTTCTTTTTTTACTAGTCCGTGTATACAAGATACGTTCTAACATTTATATTAACTTAGTCGTTGAGCGCATGTACTATTACTAAGATATATCAAGCATAACGTATTACATCCACTCTAATATCAATCTCTATTATCGCTATAACGATTTTGAGTCTTAGCCTATTGCAATAAAGACGAAATTGGTTCACGCCGGAGTTATGGTACAATCTATATGGCGCTGAAACTACACTATAATGGTATAAAAGTTTATTGCAGGCAGCCAGAGAAAGCTGCCGGTGACTATCTCAGCCATTGCCTAGATCTTGGGAATTGCCTAAGTATAGTTTCTAAACGATGACTGTGCGCTTGCGCTTGCTAGTGATTTAAATTGATGAAAAATAGGTATCCCAGCCTTATAAGAAAAAAAAAATTGAATGCTTAACTAACATAACCTAAGTAAACTGCATGCCACTTCCCTAGCGGGGTAGGCATCGAGGACCGACCGCCATATAGAACGGTCCTTACACACCTCATCCGCCTCCTTAACATTCTATAATCCTTTTCATACAAGCTCTATGGTATTAATGTCTCTTAACGTCACTATTATACGACCAATCTGATCGTGCTAGATGAGCCTGGGCCTTCCGCGGCTCCTACATCCTTCCACTTTCGCATTGTATATCTGTAGTCAATCTTTCGTTATCCATTCTTTTCACATGTCTGAACCACCGGAGCTTGCCGTTCTTACCTTGACACTGACGCTTCAGAATGCTAGCTACGATATGTACCTAATTTCATAGTGCATTTTTCAAGATTCCATTTCTCAAAAGGGGTGGTAGTTTAACGTGGGAATTTCTATTTCCACGTTAAACTATCAGCCCTTTTTAATTTTAGGTGATATCACCTATAATTATATAAAAAATTAGGTAATTAAACGGTTATAAAACAGATACCTTTCTAACCCAATAAGCGCACCCGACCTTGGTATTCTAAGGTTACCTCGAGATAAAGGGCATTGAATATCAAATATTTACCAAACGTCTGGCTACCGTTCGTTACCTTACGTACTTATAATGTTTGTCTTTGTGTACAAGATATTTTTAATGTGCAATAACAACGGAGTTTATAACAATCGGTCATCGGCTTCTGTGAAACGTTGGTCTTAGTTGACCTTGATTAACATGATGATGATTGCATAGTGCAAGTGGTTATCCTTTGATTGAAAAATATAATATAATCACAGTGAAAATATAAAGCTTTATAGCTCGTTTATTATTTGACTGGCCCGTTGGGTTCGAATCCCGCTAGGGGCATATGTTTCGTGTGATGAACATGGACATTTGTTCTCGAGTCATGAATGTTTATAAACATATTTAAATCCATAGCACAAGCTTATAATAAGCTTAGTTTGGGACTAGGGAAATTAGTGTCAGTCTGGAGAATTAAAAAAAAATATATATTTGAATCAATCTATATATTCATTTAGGTATCTATATTTCAATGAATTTTATTGCTGTTCGTTTGTCTCGCTAAAACTCGAGAACGGCTGGGCCGATTTTCCTGATTTTAGTTTTAAAGTATGTATTTGAAATCTTCCAGAAAACCACAAACAACAATACATTTTGTACGGAAAGAATATTCGAAAATGGGGCGTTACGAAGTGCGCCGGGTTAGCTAGTATATTCTAAAAAAAAAACCTTCATCAATGTTGTTCTTATTTTAGTAAATATAGGTACCTAAAGCACATACTTGTCATTGTGTTACATATACATTTATTAGTTAGGAATTCCAGTTTATTTTCTGTCTGCCTATCCTGCTAAGGAAATGCCGTGAAGATAGTTAAGCACATACATAAGTATCTAAATTGTATTATCCTAATGTATATATACCGTTCTGGCTTAGCGCAAACAATATAGAACTATACATATAAACCTTCATCTTGAAACACTATCTGTTGGTGAAAACCGCATCAACATCCCTTGCGTAGTTTAAAAGATCTAAGCGAACAGACAGAAGCGGCGACTTTGTTTTATTCTATTTAAAGATATACATAGTCAAATTTTAGGTAGAGTCAAACGCGTCCTTTATGTCGTAACATCTCGGTTTTCAACGAATTCTCACACATAAAAACTATAAACAAATTATAAAACGATAATTGCGTCACGATGCCCATAGCCGATGGCCGGCGACTTTCTCGATTTACATAACAGCCGGTCGTGGATTTGTTGTTTGTTGGCGAATGTCAACGTGGATTCGCCGACTTTCACCCAAGCTGTTCGAGTGAACTCGCCCGACTTGCGTGGTTTACCCGATGACCTCTCAAAATGATTAGAATCAAATGATCATTACCACAGCAGTCAGTGGCCAACTTGATATAACAAGAAAAAGTAAAATTACTCTTCACATAGGTAGGATGCTTAGAGTAATTTTTTTCTTCTTAAATTGAACGACCAAATCGAATTGGCATCAACTAAAACTTTTGCCGCGACAGATTCTTGTTCTAATGTACCAACTTGTAAATTTTTCATATTTGCATTTATTAGTTAGGAAATCTAGTTTATTTTGTCTTTATTATTTTGAGTATAACTCAAAAGTAGATTTGAAAATAATAGTTCACGTAGACTTGAACTTAGACTTTGCGATTCTAATTTCATTTTTTTTTTTATTCTGCTAGCTCGTATGTTACTCATTCGCGTTATCGTCGTCAAATGTTTCTTAAACGTTGTCAGGGGTACCTACTGAAAAAACATTCAGTCGAATTCCTCTTTTTTGAAGTCGGTTAAATAGTTATAAGGTGCCTTTGGTCTTCAAACGAGTATTGTTCTCCAGGGCTACCATGGGGGTTTAGTTCGTGTAAGTCTGACATGACCTGCTCTGTTCGTCTGCCTGAGGCGGATGGAGGGATTCCTCCACTCTTTACACACACTCTTTAGATGCCTTTTATGGTAAAACAAATACCATAAAAGGCACCTAATACAATATTTATACTAATTAAGTAAGTTTCTCTATCAATAGCTCGGTGTCCACATACATCAGTAGTTTCTACTTTGATTTCTTTTAATTACTAAGAAAGTCAATGCCAAGAGTGCGTTATTACCCTCTGTCAGTACTTTTGTCAAATACTACACATGTATAGCAGAAGGTTCACGTCTTACAGTAAGTTTAATGACCGTCCAACATGATAAAAGTTAAAATACACTTCATTTATAATTATGTAATATTTACTGGCCTTTATTACGTAAACCAATAATTTTGTTCTTTTTTTATATGTAGTAAATGTATTATTTATATCAAAAATTATTTGTTAACTAGAAAACAAATGATCTTTGATATAAAAGAATGAGAGGTCCATAATTAACTTCAACACTTTGTACCTACATAATAATTATGTTTGTACATCACAAAATCTTGTACACTGCTGTCAGGGCACTAAAATTCATATGACATCTGAACGCAAAAAATGGAACTTAAAAACCGGACTCAAAAAAAAACCATAGAAAAAAAAATTGAGACTGAAAATTTTAATTTAGCAGTAGATTAGTATTTTTATTTTACATACGAATTGATGCCGATTCTGTATGTTGCTATTCTGTGTGCGGTCGTAGTCGGGTGACCGCGCGCATAAAAAGGGTAATCACTCGTAGATTATTAACCTACAAGTTTATGGGTTATGGGGGTATGGAGGGTGGTTAGTCCGTATTAAGTGTGGGGTTTAGTTGACGACACTAGCGGGCCTCGTCAAACAAAACGCAATCTGACGATTTTGGGTTAGTATCTGAGTTTTACGAAGCATGGAAGACATTTTATTGTAGTGTTTCGGATCGATGCCTTTATTTTTTTCTGAAAGTTAGGGTTTATTTGTAGCGTGCAGTGATACCGTAGTGGTAAACTCTGGCGCATTTACATTTTTAAACAGGTGTTGTTGAACGTATGGCGATGCTGAGGAAAACATCATGAGGTTACTTGCTCAAGTAACTATGATCTAATTTATCTGCTTCTTTTATTATAATGTTGAAGGTAAGGTAAGAAAGGTAATAAATAATAATAATAATAATAAAGGCGTAGGGACGTGACGCCCCCATCGCCCGCTGTCGAGAGTTGGTGAGCTTCGCACCATGAAGAGCAACAACTCCCTTCAGTGCAATCAGTCTCCGCAGGGCAGCTTGTGGCGAGCTGTTGGTGTGTGGCGACACCACGGACCTGAGACCTCCCGGGGGAACCTACCATCTTCTCCCCCACCTTTGGATTGCCTTCATTGGCCGCCCAAAGTGGAGCGCAAGAGCTGTATGCTTGAAAGGGTGGAAGTGCTCAATCTGCGTAATAACGGGGAACGGCTGACCGGATTACCGCGATCCAGAAACCGGTGCACACCTCTCTACACCCTTAGCCCACCATACCGATGTTGCCCCCTTGCTACCCTGCGCGGTGGCTGATTTGGGGGGCCCATCTAGTGGAGGGCGAGTCACCACCTGCCGCACTTTAATTTGTGAGATATTGAAATGGCAGGCGACCGTTATCTCACCCCATAGCCCAGTTTTTCTTTCCACAAAAATCCATTGCAATAGCCCATATTTTTTGTTTCCACCTTATTGCAATAGTGTTGCACTTGCCGGGTGTTACTACTGAGTGTATTATGTTAGTATACTCAGAAGTAAGATCCGGCCGGTGTACTCCATCACACTCATATTAAAACGTCTCAAGGGGCCTCTACATGTTGGGCCTGTGCCCCCATGCAAGCCTTCCAAAGGACCGGGAAGGTAAAACTTCCCGTGATACCCAAAAGGAGACAACAATAATAATAAATATCCGTCGACATCACATACATTGATCTGATTCCGAGATAAGTAGCTTAAGCACTTGTGTTACGGATATCAGAACCAACAGTGGTATTACAAATATTTACTTAAATATTGGACATTAACACCCAGACACAGAACAAACATAAGTATTCATCACACGAATCTTTATCCACACAACTCTTGGCGCATGGGGCAGGGGCACTACCGAATGCGCCATCGAGCCAGTCAAACAAGGTGAGGTGGCATTTCGTTTAAATGTAATCAGACTCCCTTAATGAGGATAATGGTCAAAGCGAACCCCTACTAAACAGGTTATAACGTAAGAAGGATGTGGACTTGTAAAAAATCTCGATATTTGGTTTAAGCTCAATGAAAAAAAATACAAAATATTTTAGATATCCGAAGTTTAAACAAAGATACTATAAAGACAATTATGCCTGTGTTAACCTTGCACGTTATATAGTAATCAATGTGTTAGCCCGAACGTTCAATTAAACCGCAATTAAACATACTGAGGTCGATCCAATTAGATGTAAACGCGAGGTTGCATCGGCGCAGGTCAATGTTCTATCGAGTACTTTGTTTACATATGTTTACGATGTTTGAATGCCACCGGCCGTTTGTATGCGCGGTACGTTTATGATGAATCTAGTGGGTTTGTAAGCTGACGAAGGATTGAGAACAGCCCTGAAGTACTTCGTTGCACTGCTTACATTATAGGCTAAATAAAAAAAAAAACATTCATAAACTAAAGCTATATTTAACTATTGCTACAACAATGATTGTCTACGGAAATAAGATAATGAGGAAAATGTTTAGAACTTGGGTAAAATACATAAAAAATAAATAAACTGTAGCTTTCCATACACTAGTCACATACTTATATCATACCATATTTATATTTATACCTAGCTAGCTCATTTTAAGTGTTTTTTTAAGTAAGTAAGTAATAGTTATGTGTATCTACTGCACAGAACTTGACAAACTTTCTCTCATCTATCAAGATGAAAATATCACACGAGAACATTTTTTGTTCCATACATTACACAGGGCGATTTATTTTACTTTACGTGGTAAAATAAATAATTCCCAAACTGTGGTAACATCAATTCGTTGCCTACACGATTATTAGCTGTTACCAAACTTGTGTATTTACTATACAACATAAACAGACAACAAAGAAGTACAGAAGCGTTCTTTAATCTCGAGAAGGCGGTCCAAGCTGCGTAAACACGGTCATTGTAAACAAGAGAATTGTTTTTACATATCATAGATGTACTACTGTGGATAGATTGCGCGTCTGTATTGAAGCATTTGCTTGAATAAAGTCAGTTTATGGTTTTCAGAGTTGTTGTGTTGTGTAAAAATAATATATATGTGCATATATTTTTTACATTTTATATAACATTTAATTTAAAGTTGAAATTCTTTTGTTTAGGAAATATAATAAATTCTACAGTAAGTCTGCAATTAAATTATATTTTAAAATCAAATCCCTAATAATTTCATTTAAAAAAGTTAAGGGTTCTGTATGTTGTCAAAATAGATATAGCCATAAATAATAGTTGTATTGTACAACAAGTAATGCTTTGTATCGAGAACAAGAAACAACGTTGCTTGTTATTGTACGGCGTGCGACATTCGTATCCGTTCAATATTATTGTTTTAGACGGACTGGCTTTCCTGTTATGTCTTACATAGCTTTTATATTGTAAACACTACACCTGTGTTTACAAAGTATCGGTTACAATATACGATAGAGTTCCGCTGTAAGCGTTACTTGGTCCGTAAAGATTATACGTCATTGATATGACTGTACTATGATAAATGCTTTGTTGGTCTGGGAGTTAAAATAATGTTCTAGTTGTGTTCCTTGCATGGTATGTCGTAAAAGGCGACCAATGGTATGTTGGTTATTAGTTTTGTGATTGTGTAGATGCCAACTATTCGTCACTACTTTATCAATATTACCTATCGAACCTAACTCACAACTTAATTTTATTTTTGTTAGGATGTGGTTTAAGGAGTTATCGCTTCTTGAATGAACACTGTCTACCCCTTCAGGGATGGCACGCGTGATGATAAGTATATTTGTATAGAATATAATTATTATTAATATATGTAGTAACATCTTACTAATATTATAAACGCGAATATTTGTATGTATGTATGGATGGATGGATGTGTGGATATTTGTTGCTCTTTCACGTAAAAAGTACTGCATGAATGTTAATGAAACTTAACAATAGTATAGTTTATAACTAACTAATCTTCACGCCACTTCCCTAGCGGGATAGGCATAGAGAACCGAACGCCATCCTAGCTTATACACTATAATAACACATAAGCTATGTTTCATCGATGTACCACGCGAGCAACGCCGCGGGCAGAAGCTAATTGTAGTTATTTCACGTTGATCCGTTTACAGTGGTCATGGAAACTTTGCTGGAGTTCCAACGGGCAAATTAGGCCGTCCTAAATTCCAAGATCGCTTACGGGCCGGCCAATTAAGCGATTAGGCCACTGCTGCCTGATCCCACGAGGGCTTAGGCTTCTGATCCCGTGTTCTTAGATAGGGGATTATGTTTTGTTTATGGTTTTTACTTTGTCTTCGAGTATTGTGTCGGTGACATGTGTGATTTTGAGAAGTAGTTTAAATAAATAATTAGATATATATATTTATATATATCAGACTACATCACATAAGTTGATTAGACTCTAAGGTAATTAGCTTAAGCACTTGTGTTACGGATGTCAGAATCAACAGTGGTATTACAAATATACAACTTAAATGTTCAATATTAACACCCCGACACAGAACAAACACAAGTATTCATCATACAATTGTTTGCCCGTATGGGGGGATCGATTAGCTTGTATGTGACTATATCACAATTAAGTAATATTTATAAAAAAAAAAGTATTGAATTAACAATGAATAACGTATTAAATTCGCTAGAAAATAGACTCGTAGGAAAAAGTGAGCCTCACGTCCTTCTGAAATCTACCTCCTCTGATAAGGTACTGCAGCCAGCAGATTAGATATAAGAGCATTTTACACCGAGCCGCGACGGCGGTCGAGCGCGTCCGCCCCGGCCGAGTCCGGGCGGTCACATCCTGAGTTTCTCCTCGCCGGAACACCGCAATAAAACGAATCGCCAGCTGCGACACTTTCACCGGTGCAGTGCGCTGCACGCCACTGACCTCGTCAGAAAGACGTTATCGTCTCACTATATGTACGTTCGATTTACTTAGTGTGGTCAATCAACGTGGTAATGATCAAATATATTGGTCTGGGGCTACATACATACATACATTATCATCACGCCTGTAATCCCCGATAGGCAGAGTCAAAAGGGCAGTTAGCCACCCTTAACCACATTCAGCCAAAAATAAAACTGGGCTGGGTTAAATAGAAAATTGTGAAAAAGTAGTGATAGTAGCTGGTCGCGTACACAATCACACACCCAAAACCCGATATACTATTAGTCGCCTATTACGACATGCTAAACAAAGAACATATTCATTTGCATATTCTTTTCGTTTCGTTGGCATATTCTTTTTTTTTTTAAGTCCCAGACCAACATGGGTCCAACTTGGGTCTGCGATTTGACATATTTTGCAAATTGTTTTTCTTGTCTAGTATATGGTAAAAGGCGACTGATATTGTATGGAGTGTTGCATTCGTGGTTATTAACGTGACTATGTAGTCACAACTTTTTCACATTTTTTTAACTGACTTAACTTAATTTTATTTTTGGCTGAAAGTTGTTGAAGGTGCTTAATGTTGTGTGATTATAATGTACGAGTGTGTTAGTTTTAGATTTACTAGTCTATGGTTTCATAATCGCTGTTCAATATACTGTTTTGTTCTCTTAGTATTATGTTTTAAATAATTCCGATAACTGCGTAATTTTACTAAAATATTGTTGATGCTTAATCTCTGTTTGGGATCAGTGCAGTGTGTGGGGAGATTTAAATGATTAATTAACGCACGTCAATTTCACAATGTTTGTAAGTGGTCAGTGAGCCGTGTTATATCTCCCGTGAACTCACCGGGGAAAGATACTAATAGTATTCGTTCGTTTAGCCGTTTATGTAAGCCCACGCAGGAATTCTTGCAACTGGCTTGTTGATCTTGACGCTTGCATACGAAGTGATGTTTAGTAAATAAACCTACCTACACGTAATTAAATTACGATCGTACAACGTGCTTACTTAGGAATACGTCTTCGTAAACTCAATTACCTAAGTTTAATAATAGTAAATACTTTCGGAATTGGAAAATTTGCGTTGTAGTTACATAAGCACATACAGCACCCTTAACCGACGAGCGTGTATGATGAATGTAGAAGAAGCGAAAGGTGTATGTCAGGATCGTAGCAAATGGAAGTACGTGATCTCTGCCTACCCCCATTGGAAAAAGGCGTGACATTATGTATGTATGTAGTTACATATTATATATACACTGCGTTGTAGTTACGTACTATACACGTTCCAATAAATCATTATATTTTAGCTTACATACATACATAACATCACGCCCATAACCCCCGTAGGGGTAGGCAGAGTCAAAGGGGTAACAGGCCTGTCTAACCACATCCAGCCAAAAATTAAATATAAAATTAACCTATCTATACAAAAACTTTACCAATTATACACCTAAATCTTGCTCAAGAATCACTCTATCCATTGTGAAAACCGCATGAAAATCCGTGCAGTAGTTTTAGTTGTTTGTAGTTTTTGAGTCGATCGCGAACAGACAGACAGACGCAGCAAAGGCACTTTTTTTAATAATATGTAGTTATTGTGTAAATAGGGAAAGGCCGTGCAAGTAAGTACTCTCTTTGCGTAATCTCCAACTTTGTATTGGCTGTTGCAAAATTTCGATTGCCTAGATGTTATCTTTTTATAACCCTATTTCTAGTGTCCGACCGATGTTATATCTAATATTGATCTCTATAGATAGTTATTTGTCGATATATGATATTATCTCTCGTGATACCGAATGCTATGTTTAAAGCGTTTGTTGTTGAGCTGTAACATTGGCGATGTAAAGCACGATTTATATTTATCTGATTTAATTTAACGTGCTATTAAATATGACGTCGTATGTCAAAAATGGTGTCGATTCTGTATATTTTTTAAAAATAAAGTAAATTCTTCAGACTGACACACCAATTCCCTAGTCCCAACTAAGCTTATGCTTGTGCTATATGTGCCTGTAAATACTAGGAGAACGGATAGACATACTTGAATACGTTTATAAACATCCATGACTCGAGTAAAATGTCAATGTTCCTCACACGAAACATTAGCCCCTCGAACCCGCGACCCTTGGTTTCGTGGCCAGGGTCTCTGACCACTCGACCAACGGGCCAGTCAATTTAGACGTTTAGTTGAGAGATATTTATTTTAATATGTGTCGCACATTGTATCAATCCCAATATTCATTATAAACACCACTGCACCAAATGCATGAAACCGACACCATTTCTGACTAGTCACGACTTGTCTCTTCTGAAATATAAATCCAACATTACATTCTGAATCAATCGTAACACAGATCCAGTATTGTGTTCAGCCAAGCGCGAAGAAAAAGCCGTGCAATAGTACGGTATATAATGTTTACACGAATTTGTACATCTCAAAATGCGCTTTATGAGAGAGCGGTGGTAGCTCAATGGTAAGGACACGCGCCCCTGAACTGAGGAGTGCGGGTTCAAACCCGGGCACGTACCTCTGGATTTTTTGAAATCTATGTACGTATTTATAGCATTAGCTCGACGGTGAAGGAAAACATCGTGATGAAACCTGCAAATGCAAACAACTTTGGATTTGTAACCATGATCCAAAAATGGTCTGGTTCCCCTATCTTAGGGTTACGAAGGTCAGATCCGCAGTCGCTTCAATGTAATTAATTACCAGACTCATTAAATCCTGGATCATGGTCTTAGCAGATCCCGTCTAAACACGGGACAAACGGTAGGAAGATGATAAAAATGCGCTTTATGTCAATAAATTCGAGCAGTCGAGTTATTGCCAAACTTACATATTTCAGGTAGGGACTACTGCTTCTTGTGTTACAAGAAGAAAAAAAAATCTGCCATCAGAAGAATGTGCATTCTTCTAATAGCAGTTTTTTTAGTGAATGATATAGTAAAATGTAACAAATTTATGTATGTCATTTGGTTCTTACTGAAGGGACTGGCAATGGGTATTTAAAATTAAACGTCTGTATTGTAAATTATTCGACTGTTATATTTGATGACTTACTATTTAGAAGCGTAGGACACCTAGACTAGAATGTTTATAATTAACTGTTAACTCTTTTAAGTACTTAGTGTGTATGTAAGTAAGTAAGTAAGAAGGCAAGTAAAGTACCCGTCTCGGTCATGAACGAGTAATAAAATAAGATCAGTGAACGCGACACTTTCTACGCGACTGGCCACGCTCCGCGGCGCGCGTTCATTTGTTGCCCATTGCTGGCTATTGAAAGTATGTTGATAATCGGGGAATATAGTTAGTAAACCATCCCGCCCATAATCCCCGAAGGGGTAAGCAGAGTCCGCGGAATAGCAAGCCTCCTAACTACTTCCAGCCAAAATAAAACTATGATGGGTCAGATGGAACTTAGTGATAAAGCACCTTTTGACTGGCTCGATGGCGGATTCGGTAGTGCCCTGCCCCATGCTCCAAGAGTTGTGGGTTCCATCCTCATCCAGGACAAACATTCGTGTGATGAATACTTGTGTTTGTTCTGTGTCTGGGTGTTAATACCCAATATTTAAGTATATATTTGTAATAGCACTGTCGATTCTGATACCCGTAACACAAGTGCTTAAGATACTTACCTCGGAGTCAGATCGATGTATGTGAGGTAGTCTGATATTTATTTATTATTATTTTTTATTAAAAAAAGCAGCGACAAGCGGCACCCAATAAACCATTAATCGCTTTTTGTGATAGATGCTTGACAAGATATATACGGTTCAGTCTTGTTAAGTCCCAGACCGATATAGAAACAAAGAAGTAAAAAAAATCTTGCAACGATACCATCATGAAATTTTTCAGGATTCTGTAAAGTAAGATTCTATGTAATTGTTTCAATGTTATGGTGCCATTTAGGATTGCGGTGAAACAACCATGCCAGCATTCAGTGGAGACGAAAGTAAGCGCGAAGGAAATAACTATTATAGTCTAACAAAATCTTCTTATAGCTAAGTCGTATGTCTGATATACTTAATTGCCGTATCGAGGTACACGAGGTGAATTCTAAAGCTACATACCTATGTAACATATATAAATAGCTGTTATTAGTTACGCCGGTTAGTTATCCATTGAGCAATACACATTAAATTAACACAGCTGCCACTTTTTCATTCGATCCGTTTAAAACAAATGGACATCTGTTCTGTTATCACCGGTACACCTATTGACTCAGTTCTCTTTTGTGTCAACCGATAACAGTATGAATAAAAACGTTCAACTTCTTCAAGACACTTCTCCAACTAACTGCATAAACTCGCTGCAACTCAATTTTAAAATTTTCAAAGTTACAGACTGATTTCCAGTGAACCCGAATAAGTTTACTAAGTGATAGCAGCGCCCTGCGGTTTCACCCGCGTATTTCCCGTTCCCGTGGGTATAAGTGGATATAAGATAGCCTATGTTACTCGCTGATAAAGTAGCTTTCCATTGGTAAAAGAATTATTCAAATCGATCCAGTAGTTTCGGAGCCTATTCGATGCAAACAAACAAACAAATCTTTCCTCTTTATAATATAAGTAAGTAAGTCAATAAAAAAATTGGGTAGCATTTTGCGAGTGCAAAATTGAGCTTCTCCAAGCACTAACATTGTTATATCCCAAAATTGAATTTCACGTAACTTTATTACAGAATCGCTGGGGTATGCAAATAATGGTTTTACTTGCTCGAAGTGAGTCAAGTTTTACTGAGTCGGCGGTGCAAGTGCGAAGGTTTGGATTCCCAAATGGCGACGGAAGATTGACCGGCAAATTAAAATGAGAAGCATTTTAATTAAAGACAAATTGAAGTGGTTCTGGCGAAGAACAATGTAGAAGATTAAATTGCGAATTATAACTTTGCTCTTTACTTGTCTGATAACTTCTAGGTCCTGAAACATAGTAAGAAACATACTTGTGTTCAGACTGAGGGCGAAACAATCTGCTCTGTCGATATCAAATAAAGTTTTGGAAATAGGGCACGGTTTGAACACAATCTTAACTTCAGACTAGAATTTGCCAACTTGAGCAACGCTTAGGTCACGGACTTGCCTCTTAAGTAAAAGTAAATGGTTGTTGATGTAGATAAGAAAATGTTAGTCGTGTCTCGTAGCTTTTTTGCTTGAATTGATTCCATGAAATATGTGTCGGAATTTATATGGCGTCTGTTAACAGCAGAGCTGGGGTCTGCGTTAGTCGAATCATCAAAGAAAATGAACATAAATTGCGGTGGTTTAAATTCATTGTTTTCAGCCTGTTTCAGTCCTTTTTGTGCAAAAGATCCTGTACAATACGGGTAGGCTTTGTAACCATTTCAACAATGATTTGTAGATGATGAAATGGCACCGTAAGTAGGATAGTCTTATACTCCGAACAGAATTGGAAATGATGGAATTTTGCAATTGCGTTGTTTGCGTCAACCAAAATTAAAACAATATCAGCGATCACAATCTTCCTCTGTAAAATTGTACGTATCTGTGGGCATTTCAACATGGTCGTTACAGCAGCGAGTTATGTATGCGCCGGGTGAAATCGGAAATGACAGTGATTTGCGACCGTGATCGTCATTCGCCTTGTTTATGTGCGATTTGCGCTTCTTCTCTCCCTTTGATGTTGATGTTTTTGCGCTTAACTATCGCTTGATTGATGACATCGATTTGTTCGATTCCGATGACGAAATCCTTTCGTTTTGCGCATTACGTCGAGAATACGATTCATAAAGTGCTCATTACAATGTTGTTGATGTTTGGTCAGGAAGTTCAACGTCGTGTTGTTCCTGTTTTTTCGATTGATTTTATTTATACGTTGAGGTCTATCAAATTCCGGCTTTCCGCAAACTTTTCAAACTTTTTTTTTTTTTAATGATTTTTGGTTTTTCGTTTTGACAATAACGATTACAACGAAAAAGGATTTTGGATTTTTGTGTCTTCATTCAGAAGTTATGATGCGCGAACATACATTTTAGCGATACATTTTTAATTATATAGTTTTTTGTCTAGTGTTTATGTATTTTCCTTAGGGTTTACAATGACAATGAGCTGTGCCATAAAAAGTATAACAATTCAAAACAAGAAAAGGCTCATAAAATATATAATTGAATGACACACGCAGAACAAACGAACTAAAAGTAATGACTAACGTGTTATCAACGCTCAGAACCTTTCATAATAAGGCCCTTTTTATTATTAACACAATATCATTTACCCGATTAGAAGGGTAGACACGGTAATCCAATAAACTGCGCCTCAAGAGTACAAGTCAAGACAACAATAGCCTTGCTTTAAATATAGCAAATACCAGCTGACACATACAGTACAAAAACTAAAAGGAAAGAAAGATTGTGACTAACGTCTTATCGTCGGTCTAACCGTGGCTAATGATAGCCGTGTCAGTTTGAATTCAAATTGCGTTAATGACCGTGTAAGGGAGGCTCAAGTGCCATTTTTACGTCGCGAGCAAATTAGTTTGACACGGAAACCGGGTTGTGTTATAATGAGCATGGGCTTTCGTTTTTCTTAGTAAAACTAGCATTGATGTTATTTAAATTTGCATTTAGTTTTTTGTTGTTACCTTTGAATTACATGTGTGTTTTGATTGTCATTTTTATTACGGAAATGTACTTGTCTTGTGGTTTCACATGGTTGGAGTTAAAATAGCTCTTAAAAATATATTGCCTTCCGGAATTTTCCTTAATTGCAGGATATTTTTAATTTGCCTGTGGTAATATAGGACAATGCAATTCGATAAGGCAAATATTATTTTAATTTATTAAAGAGATTTCATATTCAAAACCTACAATTTTCTGCGTTTAGTATATCAGTAGGTTATAGTAATGTTTTGTATAAAGAAGTTCTAACATCTTATCTCACCGTTAGTATATACAGTTCCTTATCTGTTTATAATCGCTGATATCAAGATATCAAGACAATCGTGAATGAACGATTGTAAAAAACATTCGCTCGGTTGACGAGCGCAATATGGTTAATGACTTGCGGTTGCTTTAACCAGCTTTCCCCATTGTAAAACCGCCATTGCTCCGGTTGTCGGCAGGATTAATGGATCAGGTCATTCGGGCAACCGCTAACTTCTTGGTGTAAAATGTTTGACTTGCTGTTTAAAAAAGGCAAGCTTTGAAAAGTTATCCCGTCTTATTGTCGGTCACTAAATCCTCAATCAAAAACACTTCTATATATTTTTCCAATAACATTTCTCCAAAACAAATTAAGTATTTTTTTTCTTTATTAAATCGCCGCGCAATGAGAAAGGTTGCAGCACTGGTCTACGTTAAAAGCATGGATGAAATATTAGGACTTTTTTGAATGGTATAAAATTTTGCAAATGTCAGATGGGAGAGCTTAGCGGCCGCTGTCCCATTGTTCTCGTCACAATGTAGATGACGTCTCACTCGAGACAAAGACGAGGAACTAATTACACCGCTTATCTTTTGTTGAGCGCGTCTCAAATGTATTTTTGTATTCAAACCTTAGAGTTTCGGAAAGGATTAGGAACGGATTGTGCAATTCGTCCGTTCCGAAATTGGTGCTTAGCAGAAACTTCAGAATTGAAATGTTTGATGCTAAAGATGCTTATTCGCAAATTCGGGAATTTACACCAAGTACAAATTGAATTACTTAACTGGATCTTCTGTATAACTTGGTCCTTCGCAAAGGAAACAAGAGTCGAGCTGGATTTGTATTTGTTTGACGTGAAATTTAGTGACTAGTCAAAAAGTGCATTGGTTTCAGACGTTTAAATTAGAAATAATCCCAATTTAGCAACCGGGTCAGAGCAACTATGAAGTGGGTCCTAATTTGTTCTCCTGTACAAATAGATAAAAAATCGTTTTATGGTTTATTATATTCTTAAAATTAGGTACGGTCTTCGATTGGTTTCACTAATAAAATAAAATGTGTTGCTTCTCTTATCAGAATTTTTTTAGATTTTTTTCTGATAAGAATCGAAACCGCAAGTGGATTTACGGCCTAACAGAAAGCTTAAGAAGGTTTTGTAATTGTGATTAAAAATTTAATATTTTTCCATATTGATCAGCGTATAATATTGTGGTAATGTTTTTTCGGTATATTTGCTATATTCTATGGAGAATGTAATGTATTTGTATCCTTTTCTTACTAAATCAAATTACCCGATTAGTTTGTTAACAAATCGCTCGATGCCTTTTCAGTAAAACACTGACATACATATGTCGTTGTTATCTTAAGATTTATTATCATTAGCATGCTCAGTCATTGTTGCATTTATCGAATATCGTGGGAAAATAAAATAACACGATGTTAGTTCTTTGAGCGGTCTCATTGTGTCGCGTTTTGCATGTGCACTGTGCAGTTGCCGAGTTACTGAGAACTGGATTTATTAGTTTCCATTACGTACGTTATTGCTTTGTGAGAAATGTTGCGTTGTGTGTGGCGACGAGTTTGGAATGTGAGTTTGCTTGCACATTAATTTTTATGCTTTTATAGATATTCTGCTTCTGTGATTTCAATATGATGTTTATTATTATTTTAGAAAATAGGTCTGATAAAATCTACGTAACTAAGATTGTCTCTTTTAAAAGTATCTACATGTGTGAGTATATTGGCTGTTGTGTCCGGTAAAATTATTGTATTTTATTTAAGACACAAATTGTTTCTTTCCTGAATAATCTTTTCTGAATCTTCTTCATAGTAAGTAACCTTTTCCATTACTTATTTTCAAAATGCTAGTTATAATTAGTCTCCGACAAAAAAAAAGTCAGAAAATAATTTGTAAAAAGCGTTGAAAAGCAAATTAATGCAATGTTTTGATGAGCTAACATTCACACGGCCATATATTGTTTTGATGTAAAATTATCTAGTTCGTAACGTTTTTAATTATGTAAGGGCCCATTCGATTAACATACAAATTTAATTGTCAACTGTTATACGGTTATTAACAGCAAACGGGTTATTACGTGAACTAAGCACGTGTTTATTTCACATAATAACCTGTTTGTTTTATATATAACAGAGATATGCTAAAAACATACATATTTGCATAACATAATTATGTTATTCAGGTATGTTTTTTTAGGATAACGGTTTCTTGGAAATTATCATAAGCATGACGATTAAAATTTAAATAAATCGGCCGTGGGGATTCTTAAACGGTTTATGCATCTATAAATTATCTCTCGTACTTTTATCCTTTATTTTTTCCTTGAGTATCACTTTCCTTCGGGATGATACTGACATATGATGTTTGTTGACAGAATTTATTGGCCATAAATGTCTTGATGAAACTCTTTCATCTATTTCTGAGGATTCTTTTTTTAAAATTAGTGTCATTGAATGAAAAACAAACGGTTGTCTCGATTTTATGTATAAATCAATTTTGACTTGACAACTTTCAAAATATGTATTAAGGCGATGGTTGTATGTCACATGAATATTCTTGTATGTAATTATGTTACAATGTTATGGAAAATTGTTGGAAATGTAGTGATAAGTGGTTAGCACCTCCTACTATTTACATACCAGCGACCCAGTACACCATTAGTCGCCATTTATGACATACTAGGCAAATAACACAGTTGATAAATTATTTTTAAAACACATACCAACATGGATTAAAATTAGTAGGCCAATAAAACTTCTGGGAGCTATTCTAATAGGGATGATGACTGCATTCAAAAACTATAATTATATTTAGTCCGTCAGTTAGATTATACAAAAAAATTAGACACATATTTTTCGCTTTATCACATTAACGAAATATAAAAGCATCAAAGTTTTGGAGTGGGGGCTTGCAACGTTACTATTTAGTAAAAAATTTACGAAAGTGTGACGTCACGCGCAACTTGAATGCATTGTATCTTCGTCAATGTTTGTTTGACAAATAAATAAAAAAAATACGTGTTCAATTTTTTTTTGTATTCTAACTGACGGATTAAACAGAATTATTAAGTCACCTTGCCTATTAGCTTTCCAATTGACGCATTCACGTGTATTAGACACAATGTTGGATTACATCCTAGATAGTTTTAAGTTTAGTTTGTTCCTGGTAGTTCGTTAATTACTTACTGGCACGCTGCCGGGCCTGGGTCAAGCTAGTCTTAGACGTTTATTGGGTGAACTCGGAGTATATGCTCTCGTGTAGTAGACTCATTTGAACTACTTGCGCTGGAAGAAGTTTGGTCGGGATTAATGTTTCTGTTTGATTAGTTTCTACGTTGATGTCTTAAGGAAAATTGATGGATTTGTTATTGGTAAATATTGTTTTGAATTTAATAATAGTTATTGGACTATCCTTGTTTACTCTGAATCGTGGGATGATGCGATTATTACCAGGAACTTATAGTAAATGTTTTATTAGGATCAGATGAAAATAAATAATTTTTTTAACAAAGAAATAGGTTTAATTTATTAATAAAAATTACAAATTACAATTTTGGTTATTGCTTATAAACGCTCGAATGCTCTCCTATGCGACAGATTAATACGCATACTATATGACTACTATATACACTACTACTATATATACAATACATACATAAATACATTCTTACTTACTGTCACTTCTAATTTCTATGTTGTAACATCCTTCCGTTCGTCCGTTTGCTGCGATCCTGGCACACGCCTTATGACTAATGTTGTGATAAAAGACATGTATTTGGAAATGTTGTCTGGCAATAGACAAACGTATCTATATCGATTTTCCAGCGTCAATCACAGCTCTACCGGTGTCCATTGTTTCCATGTAATCGCACTTCAATCTGTAAGCCACACATAAACATTTACTTTCAGAATCGTAATCGTTCGTGACACACAGCAGTATTTGCTGTACGCGACGGTTTATTCAATTACCGAGCCATTGAGAGTGGGCACGTGAGCAAATAGTGCGTGGTGCGTTGCGTGACCGCGGCGGTCGGCGGGAGATTTGCTGGAGCGATGGTGCGCTGGCCAGCTACTGGTACTAATAATCTGAAAAAAAAGAAATATAATAAATTCTCCAGACTGACATACCAATTCCCTAGTTCCAAACTAGGCTTATGCTTGTACTATGGATACTAGGCGAACGGATAAACATACTTTAATACGTATAAAACTATCTATAACTCGAGTACAAATGTCCATGCTCATCACACGAAACATTTGCCCCTAGCGGGATTCGAACCCGCGACCCTTGGTTTTGTGACTAGGGTCTCTGTCCACTCGACCAACGGGCCAGTCAGGTGGTGTCATAATAAATTACATTGACAAATACATACATACATATGTATTTACACGCCCACAACCTCCAAAGGGGACTTAAACTAGTTTTAGCTTTAGATAAAATTGATTTGGTTTCGATCAGATATTGAAAAAATTGTATCTAGTGGCTAACTCAACGCCAATTACAAAATCTATATGATCAGGGTTTCCCAAACTATGGCTCGAGTCCCACTGGTGGGTCGCGAGCGAATACTGAGTGGGCCCTACCTGTAAAACGACGGGACTGGTTATTCATATTGGTAAGAGTTAAATTTCCTAGAGGTGGGTCCCAAGTTTGTAAACTTGTATTAATGGGTCGTATCCCAGATAACTTTGGGACCCTCTGTATTAGATTCGATAGAGAAAATCACATTTGTCGCTTTTGACGACATGCTAGACAAAGTACATTCTGTATTCAGAGCCAATGGTGTCCTTGGTTCCTATATTTATGAAATAGATCGGTACTTATCCGGTTTGATCCGTTGTACCCATAAACCCACATCAGGTAACGGCCGTATATCAACCGGGTAAGTACCGTCTGGAAATAACGTAGTTGCTAAAATAATAAAATAGTTATTATAAGGCCTTCTCTTAGCTTTGTGTTGAGGTCAAGTATTAAATTACGTAAACAATGTAAAGAAACAAATACAGTCCCATAAATGGTTGTGATTCATTAATTTTTCTTTTATTTTTCCTTTCCTTTGAAGCTTTTGGGCGTTGGTATTAATCATTCGCTATTGTTCTTTCCTTCAGACATTTCTCTTTGAATTTTTCCAGCAAGATTTCGTATAGAATAAAAATGTTGACTAAGCCAATTCACATTCATTCACAATGTGTACAGCATTTAGTAAACCGGCGACGGCCTTTTGAAAAAATAATGCGATGAAATATGAATTTTGTCAGCTACGCGCAATTTATCAAATCAAGAATTTATATTGCCGAATCGTGTCCCTTGATTAATTTATAAAGCCTAAACGATGCATGCTATTGAAATGGAAATATTCGTTGTAGCTTCATCAGTGAATAAAAGTCGAATTTGTTGTGTTCGTTCGTGAACGCATAAATTGTTGCTAGGGGTTTTATCGGTAATGCGTTTATTTCCGCATGGACGAAAAATCAGCGAAGTTTCCGGCGGCAACTTAGTAACTCGTGCGCCAATTCAATAAATTAATTCAAAATTGCCATGGCGCAGTGGAATATAATAGCGCAGTCCATAGAATAGAACGCGCCGGGAGTTCATGACACAATCGACGCACAGCGTAGGAATTAGCGCATGAGCTACACTGCATTAAATTATTATTATGAGTGAAAACTTTTAAAATACAAATAACTTTACTGATGACTTTATTTTCTTTCTTTTAACTCAAAAGTGTTGCGCTATGGCGCCAGCACATTTTATTTGTCGTTTTTGCAGGAAAAGCTAACTAAAAAGTTTTTCAAATCGCGCTTCCAGTCTGGCGCAGTACTGCGCCGTGCGTCATAATATTTTGAGTGAGTTGGCACTGGACTGAGTTAGCGCAATTCCGCACTTTATAAGTGAGTTTGACACTTAGTGCGCTATGGACAGAGTCAAACCTCGTCTGTTTCTGAGTGGCAGGACACACACTCCCCGCCCCGTGCATGCGGGTAATTGCCAATACTCGATTAAGCCATCGATCCGGGTTTTTCTAGTCCGTCGGATATCGGTAGCCTAGCAGCTACGGATTACATTGTGCCTTTGTCTTCAGTGGGAACGATGCTTTGTGATTTAAAAGATATATATTGATAATATGTTACCTAGCGGTTGGCTTTTAGATATTTTATTTAATACCAATAAACTGAAATACAATTTAGACTTTCCTCCTACAAAAGAAAGAATAGATTAGCTTTAGTTGCCACAAGCAATGGTAACCAATAGAATAACTAGTAGGTTCAATACCGAGAATCGTGTGAAAGCTCTATATAAAAAAAATTTTGGTGTCACCACGGCTAGTGGTGATACTTCTCATTCAAATTGCCCTACCTATATAAGTTATCTTTTTGAACATTCACTCAATTCCATCCCTTGTAGGACCATTCTTTTTCACACTCGAAATCCCCAGATAGCTCAGAGATGATCACTTGACCGCACGTCTTTGTAAATGGAATTAAATTCAACAACGTCCTAAATTTTACGCCACGCCTTAGCTTAGCAGTAAAGATAAAGAAACGTTCTCTTTTATTGGGATCCTGGGGCCTAGATTAGATATTGGTTCGCATTCTTCGAGGCGCCCTAACGTGGGAGGGAGGCGAGCTCTCTTATCGGTGGTCGCCCTAACGCTCTGGGGTGCGTTATCAATATCTTATGGTGCTTTATTTTTATTACCTACTTAGTGGTTTAGTGGGGTATAATAGCGTTGAAAGCCTATCGGTCAGACAAATAGGGCACTGTTATGGTTGAATTGCTTCTTAACATGCTTTTATGTGTCTTCACTTATAATTTTTTGTTTCTACTAAATATTTTTCGTAGATGATTTTAGGCTATTTATTTCTTAAAGCATACATATAATATGACCTATTTTTATATGGCACTATAATTTGATAACAATGTCATGTGAAGATGTAGAGTCTCGATTAATCAAATTTATGTATGAAACATCGATAGGAAAAATATGGATATAACGTATGAAGATGAATATTCATTCATGAACAAGTATCGCTCTGTGTGGAATGATAAATGAATAGTTTAAATGCTTGACGAGGTGATAGACTTATCGCATGACATGCAGTCGTTAAATATAAATAAACATATTTCATGATCTGTAAATAATTTTAATTTTACAGCGACATTAAAGCCGGTTTTTAAGGTCCTGTATAAAAAAACCTCATAGTGAAGTTTAGTTTTGCAAGACAGAGCGGGCTTTTACGTAAGTCTACGTGATTTCTCAACTTCCTGTCTTTTATTTTGTGAGATACATACATACATACATAACATCACGCCCACGATCCCCAAAGGGGTAGGCAGAGTCGAAGGGGCAGCAAGCCCCTTCAACCACATTCAGCCAATAATATATAATAATATTTTGTGAGATGAATCTGATATTATAAAAGCAAGGTCTACGCAATATTTACTATAATGAAAACATAAGTGTTTCTTTGGATACCTTCCATTTACATCATTAGATCAACTCCGCAGTTCCTCTCAGCTCAATGCGGCGTCAGGAAGTGGTCCCAAAAATAAACATTGTTCATTTTGAACCGGATAACTCACACATGAACAAAGAAGTTACATACTCGTGGAAGCTTGTAATAAATATAATTGCTACTAGGTATTACAATCCAGCGGCATTTTTTTTCCGCTGGATTCAGCACAGCTAAAATTGTGCTGAGTCTAGCTGAATTGCTAGATTCAGCATTACAATCCGTGATTGCTACGTACGGAACTCTATACTTGCGAGTCCGACTCACACTCTGTCGGTTTTTTCCCCTTTCTCGTATATTTACCCGCTCGAGTTAACTCCTGATGTAGTCAGATGATCGTAAGCGGAGACCGCTCATTTCCATGGCCAGAGTTATGGCATTATGATGAAGCGTCGCTTAAATAATTATCGTCGCGGTAAATATGGAAATGCGTAACAGGTGATGAATGGAGCGCACGTTTATTGGCGTCAGTATTATAGACGCTGAAGCGTCTGATAGACAGCTGTTATTTTTCGCGGTTAAACTGCAGAACTACTTTCATGGAATATGGTGCACAATAACAGTGCGTAATATAGCGATTTTTTTTATTCCGAATAATCGAGATTCAATGTTAGCTAAGTTGTTATGTGTATGTAAACGTAAGTCAAAAAGACGAAAAGCGAAAATTATTATTGCTTAGCGCTAGCTACTTGTCACTACTTGTTCACAATTTTCCATCTAACCAAGCCCTGTTTTATTTTTTGGTTGAATGCGGTTGAGGGGACTAGCTTCCCCTCAGACTCCGCCTACCCTTTCAGGGTTTCGGGCGTGATATGTATGTAATCTGTATTTCCAAATTATATTAAAATTTTGTCAGTTGACTTTCTCGTTTGACATTTAACATTTAACATTAAATATGATCTGGTTTCTATATACTGTACTTATTAGACTAGCAAACAATTAATTAGATTTCAATCCCTTCAGCATTGTAACGTGCCAGCATCTAATAAATCAACAATAAACATTCGTATTAGTTAAGCATACAGCCGTTAGTTTCTCTCGCTTCACTCTTTACGCTCATACGCCACGAACACACGGAACACGCTGTAAAACCTTGTTTTAATATGAAACTCGGTCGTTAATTAAACACCATATGCCACCTGTAAAGATTGCGCGCTTAATTAAAACGGACGAGACAGGTGCTAACGTTTCACTAGTATAATATAATTAATGACTTAATAAGCAGACACTTTGGCTGTGTCGTTTGTTGATGCTGTGGGGAGGAGATGGTAAATGTATAGGAAGTTTCCTAATTAAGCTAAGTATGTCGAATGGTACGAATGTTAGACTTGTTTTTTTTTTTCTGGACGTTCACTCCGAATTCGCAGGACAATTCAGGAACTTTCATTTAAAACTTTAATTTATTTGGGTTTCCTTGTCGCCTTAAATATTTCAGGTCCTGAAATAAATTTGTAATATTTTGTATGTCAAGTCAACTACATATATAAGTATATTATGTGTATTGTCCGGTATCGGGACAGCATTTACCAAAAACAAAATCGTAAAGAGAAGTACAATTAACCAGTTACATTAAAGTCAATTGTTTTGTAACAACAGTTTACAATCAAATAATTATGCATAGATCTCGGCTCCCTTGAAAGTTTAGCTAATAAATAACGTATCTGTCCGTGCAACGTCAAGGGATTTAGTTATTTATCGTGAAACCGAACAGGTGTAGATTTGTTAGCGGATAAGTTTCCATTAAGGACGAAAGTTGTCTGCGGCGTGATGGATGGAGAGAAAGGGTTGCTTGAACGTGATATGTGTTGGGAGGATGCCAAAGGTTTGCCTGGTAACTGGAGCAAAACAGTACTACTTTATATTAAGTAAGATGTAGCTGATGATTCTGTTTAAGATAAAAAGTGGGTATTAGTATACAAGGCTTTTGTTTGTTTATGTGAAACCTCTAACCTACTTATTTAACGAATTATTCTAAGGAACTAATTATTATATGAATTTTAGAAAATAAGCAAAAAATTTTTTACTTAATGAGTTGAATAAGTGGGTAAGAGGTTTCGCTTAAAGTAAAAATAGCCTTGTATAAACAAATATGCTCTCATTCATAGCGTATTATAAGTTATGCCGTTCAAATTCATAGTAAAAAACCTAGACGTATTTAATACATACATACATAACATCACGCCCATAGTCTCCGAAGGGCCTACCCCTTCGGGGACAGTCAAATGCCCCTTTAACTACATTCAGGCAAAAACAAAACTGGGCCGGGTTAGATGGAAAATTGCGAAAAAGTAGTGACAAGTGGCTAGCTTTGTCGCCTACACAATCATATACCCAAAACCCGATATACTATTAGTCGTCTTTTACGTCATGCTAGGCAAGAAACACAGTTGGCACATTATTTTTAAGTCCCAGACCAACATGGGTTATTTAATATTTTTGTTATTTAAAGTGTATTTAATTATGCGGTTGAATAAGATTACCAAAATGTAGATCGAATAGTCTTTTAATTTTTATTGCCTAATTGTAGATCTTTCAAATCCAATTATTAGAAATCGACTATGATTTATGATCAACCGAGTTCTATTGTCCATATTATATATCAATCTTTGATATATGTATAAATAAAGTAATAAAATGTGAATTGCACTCATGTAATTCAGGCACTCATATCTGTAATAGATTTATTATTATTACGTGAAATAGACTGTCTAAACTTTTTTTATATAAACTAGTGGTCACCCAGTGGTCGAAATTCGACCATAATTAATTTATTATTTTTATGAATTTCTAACGCAATATTTATTAAAATATTTTCTTTCTGCACTCCTTCTCCATATAAACTTCATCTGTGCCAAATCGCATTCTCCTCCGTCCGCGGAATGTTTGTAAAAAGGGGTACAAAGATTATGCTTCACATATTAATGTATAGATCTCAGATATATAACTTTAGTTACGTTACGTTTGACGTACATAATACAAAAATGACAACTAATAGTAACAAATAAACACACCACGTACTCATACTTACCGAAGATGTTAAATAAAATCAGTAGTTTGTAAGTGGATCACAAGTAGGTCTCTTTAAATAAATAAATTCTTCAGACTGACACACCAATTCCCTAGTCCCAAACTAAGCTTATGCTTGTGCTATGGATACTAGGTGAACGGATAGACATACTTAAATACGTTTATAAACATCCATGACTCCAGTACAAATATCCATGTTCATCACACGGAACATTTGTCCCTAGCGGGATTCGAACCCGCGACTCTTGGTTTCGTGGCCAGGGTCTCTGACCACTCAACCAACGGGCCAGTCAAAAGTCTTTACGTCATGAAGGTTGACGTTGAACAATTAAGTTCGTTCATAGCGCCGGGTCTTTGAGTTAACTCAAATTTGCGCTATAGCGCAGTAAATGGAACGCTAAAAGGGAGGTCCCTTTTAGTCGGTCGTGATTAGAGCGGCATTATTAAATTTTTTTGCCCTAGCCAATACTACCGGAATGTGTTCTGCGCCAAAAACTCTTGCTGACTCAAATTTGCTATTAGAGCGTAGCAAATGGAACGCGGAGGGCGAGCCGCGAGGCGATTGGTACGACATTTTTTTTTTTAACCTTAGTCAATCCTACCAAATTTCGTTTTGCGCCAACACATTTTAAAGATGTAAGTTAACACATACAGCGCAATGCTGAGTTAGCGCAAATCAGCGCTGTAACGCAGTGTTACATGGGAGACAAGCTATATTATAAATCAGTGGGAGACGCGACTTGTGCACTGTTGATTGGCGATGATAATTAGGGTTACCTGATGAGTGGGGAAAAAACGTTACCCACTTGTTTCCAGTGGGTGAGAGACACGTGCTTACGTACAACAAAAAAGGTCGATTAGCTATACAGTGTAGTCATGAGTACAGTATTATATTGCTGTTTAAAAAGTTCTATCATAATTCAGAATTTTGTTTGATAGTTAGAATTTTAGTTAGTTGCCAATTGACATCGCGGTGAAGGTCGTATTTCTTTCGTCTTGCATTGTAGATAAAATATTTTCCATGTTGGTCTGGGACTTAAAAATAATGTGCTAAGTGTGTACCTTGCCTCGTATGTCGTAAAAGGCCACTAAGAGTATATAGGGTTTTGGGTATGTGATTGTGAAGGAGAAGAGCTAGCCACTTGTCACTACTTTTTCACAATTTTCACATCTAACCCAGCCCGGTTTTGTATTTGGCTGAATGTGGTTAAAGGGGTTTGCTGCCCCTTTGACTCTGCCTGTTCTTTCGGGGATTACGAGCGTGATGTTATGTATGTATATATGTTCTTCCAAAACGTCTATTTACATATAAAGCATGCTCACAAATAAAATATGAGTTCTTATAATACCACTACTGAAAACTAAACTGATTTTTGTAGCCATTATTTCCATTGGAAATTCACGTACCGTTCCGTTGCAATTTCTACGGCATCTTCAGAACTAACAAGTTCCCTTTGTGCATACAGGCGGTGAGCGATTCCCGGAATGTGTGGGGAACCGGGAAGCCTCCTGGGTGCGGATGGAATCAAAGCTTTGTCGTGCGTTTTGCTCGATCGTGAATATAGAACGACATTGAAGAATTTGCTATACATTTTAAACACGTTAGGGACTGGCGCACAAGCGGATTGGAGAATATAGAGAAGGATATTACAATTAAAATAAGGATGTCTTTAGTGCAATCAGACCTCGAGTTTAACGCAAAGAGCGCGGATATAATACTCGCATTGAGACAAAAAAAATATCGTCATCGTCAAAATCAATTACTCACCAAAAACACACAGATCCAAAAGATACTAATAGCTATTTTTTTTTATCTCAATGCGAGAATTATTTCGCTTCGTTCGTTGGTAATCAGATATTATTTGTTGAAAATCGATATAGCTAATAGGAAGCATATTTATGACGTCGTATTAAATCTTAATATTATTATTAAAACCTTTTATATCAAGGTCGCTCTAAATACCTAAATTATTGTTTACAATTGGGCCGAGCGTGTTTACATCAATTAGTAAATTTTTGATTTGATCCTTGCTCAGTATAATAAATTTTAGTATCCAAACAAAGAATAGGTGTTAGCTAATGCAATAAATATTTTATACCAAAATCAATGACGTTGCTTGCAGTCTAGACTTAGACGGTGGCCAAACCAAATAACTGATCTCTCTGATGAATATCTTGTAAAAGTAACCTAATCGAGTCTATTAGTTTACTTTTACAGAGGGATCGTTTCATAGTCACATATTTTGTTCTTTAAAAGGTACAAGCAACTGCCATGAAACATGAAACGCTCAAAATTTTAGACTTTTATGTCTAACTAGGTCATATAGTCATATATCAGTGTTCAGACACAGATTTCCACTTAAAAGTAGGCCATGAAAGACAAAAGTGGCAGAATATCGAATAGCTAGCGGTACACGCAATTCGCAACAGTCGTGACTCTCAGCCGAGATTAAAAGAAAAGATCTCATAAACAGCGTAATGGCATCGCTAACGCCGACTCCGGTTACGGCTTGCCGTCGTTCGTGGTATTGCGCGCCACAGATTGTGTTACATATAGCATACAAGCTTATGTCCACAGCTCCTCCCGTGTGAAATTTATTTGTGTTTGCGGGATTTATCAGTTTTTCGGGATTAAAATTAGCCTATGTCCTCTTTAAAGGTTCCAACTTAAGGCGGTAATAGAGAATATCGTGTGTCCTGTGGAATATAATAATAGTCTTTGTCTTTTGTCAGGGTTTAAACTGAAAGCGTGCTAAATTTCTTTTCAATTGGTTGAGTAGTTTTGGCGTAAAGACAGACAGACAGAATAGATTTTGCATTTGTAATATTAGTAAGGATGTTACCACAGATATGATTATACCACTATACCAGTGCCGACTCCATAATTATAAAAATGTATATCCTCGGATATGGATACGGACATATATCATTGGTGCCTAGATCTGCGATTATAGATACATATCTCAAATTTCTTAGTCAATCAAGGTTGGTGCTCATCACCTTAAAACGATACCTAATTAATGATAAGCTTTATAGAACATGTTTCGAATTGCAGTATGCGAGTATTTTGCATTTTTATTGTATTTAGTATTGGAAAAGTTGGAATATTATTAGATAAACACATAACATCACGCCCATAATCCCCGAAGAGGTGGGCAGAGTTAAAGGGACAGTAGGCCCTTTTAACCACATTCCGCCAAAAAATATAACTGGGCTGGGTAGATAGAAAATTGTGAAAAAGTAGTGACAAGTGGATAGCTTGTCGCCTACACAATCACATACCCAAAACCCGATATACCATTAGTAGCCTTTTAGGACATAATATAGACCTAGACTAACACGGGACAGTGTTACCATTATTAGATAAAAGCAATAGGGATGTTGACTGGCTAGTCAATTGAGATACTTTTTAAGAGCTGTCAAAACTAAATCACTTCATAGATTTTGTATGGGCTTGTCAACGTGTGACGTCACTAGTTTGTATAGTCAACTGACTTAATATTAAGCAGTTTTTGTAAAATAAAAACTCTTAGACTCAATATGATTGAAAATTAATAAGGCTTAACAGCAGTACCTACTACGTTACTTTCTTTTCAGAATTGATATTTCATCAACATCCCAATTGTTAAAAATCTGTATATCCAATGAAACATAATAATATAAAATGCTTTTTTTATTTACCTGCCACAAAAGTTGCGGTAACACTGTTATTTGGGCAGATATAGAGGCATATTTATTTCATATCACTTAAATAACCGCCGATACTGAAACGCACATTCGTCACATCACTAGACGCACCTGAGAAACGCTACTCGTGACACGTTCCGGCTAATATACGGCGTGTTGTTTCAGCTGTTGTAATTAAGTTTAACGCGGAGCAATTAAAGCCCCGAATTAGAGTAACGCGAGCCGTGCATGACATGTGCGACCTTATTATGTGGACCGTGTGCGATGCAAATGTTGTTTCATGTATGGGTTTTGTTTTGGAAAAACAAAGTGATTGTGTTTACTGTACATTTAGGGATGTATGTAGGTATGCGGTGTGTTTGGACACCGGTCGGATTTTTCAATGACAAAAAATACTAGAAATTAATAATTGACAGACTAGGTGTAGTCCGCGATTTCGCCTGTGTGGGGTTGAAGGAAAAACATGAAACGGAACCGTAGCAATAGCCACAGAAAGATGCGTCAAAATTGGTTCCGCCGTTTCGGAAGTTATCCGGATAGGATAAAACAGAAGGATGAAATCCTTTTTTTTTTAGTTCTACATAAACTCGCATATGCTTTTAGTAATACGCTGATGTTTTTGACTGCAATTTTATCGCAAAGATTATCCCTTTTTAAGTAAATATGCTTTACTGTGCTATGGCTATACTGGCCATCCGTCCCTTTTTTGTTAAATTTAAACACGTGTTTCTCAACCACTCCAGAAAAGAGGTGGGTAATGTTTTTATCCCTCTCATCAGGTAACCCTACTTATATTTGCTAATTAAGAGCACGTGCCACTGTAAGTAAAGCAATTGGTTCTGATGTAGAGAGCTGCTTCAATGGATGAAACATCCTTGTACATGCGTCGGATTTTAGAAAACCCAAAATCTGTACCAATGTTAAACATGTTACGAATATTCGTACTCATACCATTAGCCCGGCGTTCTGAGAAACCTAGCTTTTTATGTCTAACTAGGGTCCAATTTGTCTGTGAAGGTCATGGAGATTAGATTAAGCAGGAGTTTCTATGTAATAACAAGGCTTGCTAAGACTAGAAGTATTGACAAAGTTTAGCGAATACTGACTAGAGAGACTAGAGACCAGACAAACGGGACTGATGAAGAGAACTAATGAAATGAATCACCATCTTCCTACCGTTATGTCTCCTGCTTAGACGGGGTCCACTTAGACCATGATTCAGGCGACATTGAAGCGACTGCCGATCGGACCTTCGTAACCCTAAGATGGGGAACCAGACAATTTTTTGTGGTTTGAATTTGCAGGTTTCATCACGATGTTTCCTTCACCGTCGAATTAGTGGTATAAATACGTACATAGATTTTAAAAATGCAGAGGTACGTGCCGGGTTTGAACCCGCACTCCCCGGTTAAGAGGCGCGACCATTGAGCTACCACTGCTCACTTAATGAAATGAAATGAAAATAATAATTTATTTCTGCAAGTGGATTCATTACAATTTTGCATTTCAAACATTTTTTTTGCCCTACCAGCACCTCGACGTGAATGGCCTGCTGAGAAGAGGTGCCGCAAGAAACTCAACAGATGGCCAATACTATAAATCTAGTATATAGTAATCATTTTTAATGTTCTTTGTTATAAGTTATTCTTAAACGTAGTGGTTTTATATTGCGAACTTTGACTTGTTGATAGTAATTTTTTAAGTAGGTAACAATAAAAAGTATGTAGAACGTACTGTTTCTGGAATCAGTTTGCACACAAATATTTCTTATCTTTGCGGTGGTTCAACGTCCTAAACAAATATTTTTGTACGTACCATCATAATATTGTTATTCAGGCAAAAAACCAGACAGCCTGTCTAGACTTTACAGTATATTTATTATTGTTTATTTTGTTTCAGGTAATTCGTGTGAGGAATGACGACGGGAGGAAATTAGTGGAAGATTTATGTTTTAGGAACTAGAGCGGTGCCTTGTGTGAGACACTCTTTTATTTATTTATTTATTTGTACAGGATTTCTGCACTGTTATCCTTACCTTGGGAGTTTTCTATATTAAACTCAATAACAATGCCGTGCAATCCATTTAGAACTATGAGAAAAAGGTTTAACTGCTTTAGTTTGACTTTAATACCATTCGTAATGAATACGTCGCTTTTTTTTGGATTTATATTTTTTGGTGGTTTCATGCCAAAGTAACATTAACTTTAGAATTAGGTTGCTATATACTTCATTCTATATCTTATTTGCCGTCCTAAAAAATCTAACTAATGTTTGTCTAGATCTAAAGGTGTCAAATGCTCCATCATTTAACACGATTAAGCTGTTAAAGGGAGTAGTGTGAACGTCACACGCCACATTTGTGCTAAATAAAGGCCAAATCGTGGGAAGGGTATGTACCCGTAGCTTCAGGTTAATGGTTATTGTAATAGTTTGTTAAAGGCGGCATAAAGGGATTATGCTATGAATCAAATTGTGGTCTTCATTTATGTCTAATTTCATTAAACAGGATTAAACATGTTTGAAATTTCCTCCCAGGGCCTTTATGTAGGTGTCTTTATCATTGCGCGATCCTATGCGTGGCTCAGAGGCGTGGTCGGTTCATCCCAGGGTTTAGTCGCCCACTACAATCTCCGACGAACTTTACCTTTACCATCTCGAGGGATCCAGGATACCTGGACAGACACACTCCGCAGATTCATTCGTTCGCAAAGTTAATCACTCATCAGGTTCATCAAAGAGTCTGAACATATGGATGTTGGATAACAATTGACTTCCGTGAAATATGACCTAACAGAATCACCACAGCTGCAGGCTTCAGAAGTCATGAATGTTAAGCTTGCTCAATGAAATTCCTAATTAAGTAAACAACTGCCCATCGGCGGAATACGAATTGCGACCCTATTCGACCGTTGCAGGGTTGGCGTACACAGTAAAAGGATTACGCGAATGTAGAATAATTAATCAGTAGGTCTCCACACATCCCCGCCTACAAGAGTTTATAGCTAGAATAAATGGTCTGTCCTAATGTAGTACTAACGCTGAAAATGTTTTGTCTCTGTTCGCCGAAATCATCTATACTTAATATTATAAATTATAATAATTGTTTGTTTGCTTGAACGCGAAATCTCAAAAATAACTAGTCCGATTTAAAAAAATATTTCAGTGTTCATTTGGAAAGGCTATATATAACATCAGCCATAAACGGGGGTAAAACCGCGGGCACAGATAGTTGCTAATATGATGAACGAATGAATTCTATTTGTGGAATTAAGCTAATGACAAATATCGAATATCTTTCTGAAAAAAGAAAAGAAAATGATGATTAAAAACCCCGATACTGATAGCATTCGCCTATGAAGAAAATAATATTGGATGTCAGAGCATATTTCCGATGCTCAAGTTCTGGTGTTCAGTATACCTTTTTTCTCGCGTGGAATTTATTAAATTAGGCACCGCTACACTGTCCGGGGGAGTACAAGGTAGTGTAGGACTCTTAGGGCCCTCTGACGCCTCAGCGGCATAGATGGAGTGATCGGGGTATTAAACTCCGCAGCACCCTTCATTGCCAGTGGCGATGCTGTGAGATCTATTATAAAAGCTGCCATGACAATGAGCCCTAACACTGATAGAAGTAGTCCACGAGGAAAAAAAGTTTAAAAGTCAAATCCCTTCCATTGCTAAAGGCTTGGTGTTCAACAACCCTACCGAGCGAAGCCTAATTCGGAGTCAGCCCGCGTTTCCGTTCAGCCGGTGTCGTAGCAACAAGTGACGGATTTCACTTTCGTGCCCCGGGTGCGGCGACCTCGTCTGTTTGCCCGGCTATGCGGGCGAACTTAATTTCTCATGGCGCTCAGTTTAGAATACTGAAACTAGTTTATACGTAACTAACTAACTAACTAACTAAACTTCACGCCACTTCCCTAGCGGGGTAGGCAGAGAGAACCGAACGCCATATGGCACGATCCTTACACACCTCACTCGCCTCTTCAACATTCATAATCCTTTTCATACAAGCTCTACGATTTTTATGACTCCTAACATCACCTTCTTTTAATACACGACCAATCTGGTCGTGGTAGGTGAGCCTGGGCCTTCCGCGGCTCCTACATCCTTCCACATTCGCATTGTATATCTGTTTAGTCAATCTTTCGTCATCCATTCTTTCCACATGTCCGAACCACCGGAGCATGCCTCTTCTTACCTTGACTCCGACGCTGTCCTTCAGACCAACTCTCTTTCTTACATCATCATTCCGAACGCAGTCTGTGAGTGATACACCGCAGATTTTCCGCAGCGCACGCATCTCGACCGCGTTTATTCTACTTTCATGCTCTTTCTGCCATACCCAACTCTCGCTTCCATATGTTAGCGTAGGAATCAGCACCGCATTGTGTATGGCGAGCTGGGCCTTCTGGCTTAAGATTTTGCTGCCTAAAAGTTTTCCTAACGCTCCATTCACCCTATTCCCTGCATTCACTCTTCTTTCTATATCAGCGGAGTACCTTCCATCTCTACTAAATGCAGATCCTAGATATACAATTTCATTCACCTGTTCCAGCACTACATCGTCAACCGTTATCCTTGTATCCGTTCTGGTTTCATCTCTTTCAAACACCATAATCTTTGTTTTCTTCGCATTCAAATGTAAGCCTCTCTCCTTGCAATCATCTTTCAATGTTGTGACTAGTTGCTGCAGATCCGATGCCGACTCTGCTAGAAGTACGGCATCGTCCGCGTAAAGCAGGCAGTTCACAACCAGGTCACCCATACGCACTCCAACATTCATAGATCTAATCCTCTGGAGACAATGGTCGAGATATAGGATAAACAGCAGAGCAGACAGCACGCATCCTTGTCTGACACCAATATTGACGTCAAACCAGGGTGACAGGCTGCCCTCCACTTGCACGCATGCCGTACATCCCACATAGGTGGACTGCGCAGCACGAAGCAATGCTCCATCAATCCCATATCTCGGCAATATGTCCCAAAGGTCCTTTCGTACAACCCTGTCAAAGGCCTTCTCCATATCCACAAAACCGCAAAAAACCCTCTGACTTTTGGCCAGATGCTTCTCCACGATGTTGCGAAGAGAGAAAACTTGATCCGTGCATCCTCTACCATTCCGGAAACCTCCCTGTGCCTCCCACAACATTCCATCAGATTTCACCCTCATTCTCCTCTCAATAATCTTGCCATACACCTTTGCTGCTAAGCTGATCAAACTGATGGCTCTATGGCTGGCACAGTCCATACGTGACCCAGCACCCTTGTACAGAGGCACGATAACTGCCCGTCTCCAGTCCATTGGGACCTTTCCGTTTCTCCAGCATAGATTGCACAAGAACCAGAAAGCGTCCTGGACGCTAGCGCCACCTAGCTTGATCATCTCCGCAGATACCTTGTCTATTCCCGCGGCCTTTCCACTTTTCAGACTTCGTATCGACCATTCAATCTCATTCATAGTGATGTCTTCATCAGACGCTGGCACCACAGAATCAGACATAGCCTCACTCTCAGTGCCAACATCAGAGACATACTCATACATTTCTCCAAAATATTCACTCCACCGTTCTAACACCTCGTTCGGGTTTGCAAGAATGTCACCAGCTTTAGATTTAATCTTACTCATTCCGGATGCCGACGAATATCCCCGAGACCTCTTAACCTCCCTCCAAAAGAGCTTGGAATTAGCCTCGAAACTATTCGTCAGTCTCCTTTCTTCATTCATAGCTACTCTTTCACGCTTCTCTTTCACTAAAGCTTTGGTTTCACTCTTGCAATAACGGTATATTTCTTTCTTCATCTCAAGCATACTTTCATCCATTTGCAAAGATGAGACATAATCAAGCCAGGCCTTCTTCTTTCTCGCTACGGAGGCTTTGACCTCCTCATCCCACCATGCGTCACCTTTCATTGTTCTACGTCTCCTTGCGCATCCACATGCCTCTTTTGCACTGTCCACCATGCTCTCTTTCAAAATGTTCCAGCAATCATCAACATCTAAGCCAGAAAGACTCGCATTCGCAAGTCTTTCATTGACTAAGCCTACATACACACTCCTTACACTTTCATCTTCCAGTTTTTCATTCCTTATCCTTTCAGTGCCTCCGCATGGAGTACGCACTCGCCAGTGCCTCCACTTCTTGAAAAGCCCAGCAAACCGGCATACTACCAGGTAGTGGTCTGTTTCAAGAGTAGGGCCTCTGTAGGCTCTTGTATCCAATATACTATTGCGGAGGCGGCTATCGACTAAAATCAAATCAATCACACTTTTTTGGTCATTCCGTCTCCAAGTATACGTGTGAATATCCTTATGACGGAAAATAGTGTTTGCCACAAGGAGGTTCCGTTCCAAACATACTTCCAAGATTTGCTTACCAGCATCATTCACTCTCTTGTCTCCATATGGGCCAAGGACTGCTTCATAGTCAGATCGCTTGGTGCCAACCCAACCATTCAAATCTCCACACATAATTATCCTCTCATTTCCTTCAGTCAGGTCCAGAATTTCTCTAACAGACTCCCAGAACTCCTCTAGTTCTTGGGGACTGGCTGAGCTTACTGGCGCATAGCCTGCAACCAGAAAGACTCGCGTAATACCCAGTTTAATACGAACCCAGAGGAGTCTCGGGCCAACTAATCCATAGTCTTTCACACCAGAGACTAAACGAGAGGAAAGCACTACTCCAACTCCACCGCTGGCATGACAATTCTGTTCCACACCAGACCACAGAGCCATCATACCACCGGGAAGCTCATCTGCATCGCTGCCCTTCCGCTTAGTCTCTGTCAAGCACAGAACATCCAGGCGTCTCTCATTCATTACGTCAATCATCTCATACATCTTATCTTTCATTCCACCTCTTACATTCCACGTGCCTATACGGCACTCTGTTCTCCTCGTTCCGCAGTGACCGGCGTGGCGTGAAGGGTGGCGGCCCCCTTCGCCGCACTCGCCACTTTTCGCACCGACGAGGGCTCGTCGGTGCGCGTCGCATCGGGGGAACGCCCTACCCCGCTCTGCGGAATTAGATCGGTCCAAGGTTGCAATCCGAAATCGGACTGGCAGGAGTCGCGACGAGCACGCCCTTGGCACATGACCCCCATAGTTTATACGTGATAGTCAGATATTCTAATACAACCTGTGATCTGTATTGATAGCACATCTCAATTAATCGACTTGCTAGAACACGGAAACTAATCTATACGTATCAGGCAGTTATTCTCATACACCTTGTATTGATACTATATCTCAATTGACGTACTTCTTTTGATATTTTGTAGACACATTGTGAAGCATTGTGCTTCACTAGATTTTTTAGATCTTGGATTATGGTCTAAGGACCGGATTATACCCAAGTCCCAGTTAATCAACTGGGACTCGGGTATAACTGTACGAGAATGAGATATGATTGTTTCTTTTTTTATTTTCAACCGTCTTAAAAAAAGAGGAGGTTTTCTCATCGACCGTATATATATATATTTTTTTTTTTGAATCTCAGTACTTGGGAGGAGCTGAGTGTATAGACTCCCAGGGTTACCTGAGTATGCTAATAAGATAGGATGACTTTTAGTCTAATAAGTCTAACTGAGGCTGATACTGACATGAAATAGGTAGGTACTAGAGTCGGTTATTAGCAAATTCATGGAATGCACCTGTTCCGTAGTATCAAAATCTTGAACGGCCCACGCCTTACCTAATTGCTTATAAAATTTGCAACTCCTAAAGGGTAAGCTGTATTACCAGGTACTTAGGTTTGTTATTGCGCAGTGTACGCAGCTAAAATGTTGAGGCTTAGGACCGACTATTTGCCTAATCGCTTAGGCGACTTGGTAATGGCCGACGGTGGAGGGTTTAATGTATTAGCACATATTGTTTCACAAAACGCTTCAGCTTTGAGCGCACGCTTCGAAAACAATCACTTTAATTGACTTGTTAACGGCCGTCTGATGGATGAAGTGAAAAATTATACAATGAGGGTTTTAAAAAATACAAAAACCGCCAGGTGGCACGAGGGAGTCTTGTGGTCTTATCATTGTCACTATTGGCTCATTGCCAACATGTCAGTTTGTTCTGAAAACATACCAATGAGGAGGGTGACAAGTCCGTACGTCATAGTTACGCCATCTATCTGATGTTTTAATTCAAAAAACCCTCATTCAAGACACGGTAATCTGACATTAAATAGTAAGTCATTACTATTATTATTACACTCTTAAACAAATCTGTGTGTTTTTTTACACCTAAACCACTTGAAACGTTGTGATGGAGAATATAGTGTGTTTAAAGTGAGAACCTAAGAAAAGACATAGAATTTAGGTTATTCCGGGAAAATTTATAGTATTACCATCTAACCCAACTCAAACTTATTTATGACTGAAAGAGGTTCAAGGTGTTTATTGATACCTGCACTATGACTACTTCTTAAGGAATTGCGGGCATGATAGCATGTATGTTTAAGTGTAATTGAGTTTTTAGAATATTTTCGTCAAACCTTCCACTCAGGCGATGAGGGGTACCACGGAGTTTTAGTGAGTATACCCCGGCCACCACCATCTTTGGCTATAACAGGGGCCCCCTACTCAAGGACCCCGGGAGTCCCACACACCACCCTGCCCCCCAGGGTGAGACGGTGCGGAAAGCATTTCTTCGCGAAACAAAAAAAAAAAAAATTCTGAATGTTTGACCATTTTTTTCATCTAACATTTTGCCAATAACATTTCGTGGGTGTTTTCCACAGTTTCGCCCATAAGTATAACCGTTATGGGTTTGATGAAATAACGTTCCCGGTTGAAACGCCCTATCCAATATCCGTTCCGTCCCGGTCGTGTGTCTGCGTCCGTCCCCTGTCCAGTGCACAGTGGCGCGCGACCCGGGTGCGCTCGCGAATCAATAAAGCTTTTAGCGCTAATGGCCGTCCGAGTTTTGTGTTAGCCGAGCCCATTTGCGCCGCTCGGTTTGATTTCATGGCAATTATTTGACGATCTTTGGATTTGTTGGTCGACTAGTTGGTTTTGTGGACCTTACTACAATACACTGGTCAGCGTATTGGAAATTCAATTATATTAGAGTTTACTAACTAACTAACTAAACTTTACTTCCTTGCAGTTTACACAGACTTTAAATAATATAGCAAACAGCGAAAAATATATGTATGAGCTACTTCCATTATCTAAATACAGTAGATATTAACTTTGTTTATTTAATTGATAGTTAAATTTATTTTTACATTAGTAATTTCCAGCAATAAAAAGTATAATTTGCTTTCACGCAGTTCGACATACCTACATTTCATCGCAATCGGTCAAGCGGTGGCGTTTAAACAAACTAACGCACAAAATTACATTTAAATATATATTAATATTAATAAGAATCACCATTTACTACCGAATGAACATTTATTTTTACACTTCTTGTTCTAGCAATCTGTCTTGTCGACATTTAACTAAATTTTACCAATAGAAAAAATAATTAATATAAAAATTTTACGTAATTTCTGTTATGAAAAACGAGAAGTTACGGCACTTAGCTAATGTTTGCCGAAGTGTAATTGTAACATGAATATGCTAAGTTGAAACTGGGTAGCATTTGTCTGTTACAAGCTAACTAATGTGATAAATGCGCAAGTGTGTTTGATTGTTCCTCTTTTTTCGTTTTGCACAACATTTTGATGGATTAAAGTGATTCTTCTTGCATAAGATAAGTAAGTTACCCGAAAAGTAAAATAAGCCACTTTTATTTAAACCTTATTCTTAAAATTATCTTATTCCTTTACCGATCGATAAGAAATGATAGAAATAAAAAAAAATGCTTTTTAAATTATGTTTGTTGTTAAATTTTAACGATCGATATAAAGTTTCCCAGCCTATATAATATTAGATGTAACATTATTTATTATTCTGATTAATATAGGCTTTATTTTTTATATTTTCTCAAAATATCTAATATATGGTAAAGATAAATATTGGTATTTTAATATTTTGTCTATAACTAACTGAATTTGATAGCAAGTCGAAAGTAGTTACATTTACCAACCATTCAATAGTCAGAACCCACGTCAATACTTTAAAAACAAGTTAGAGAGGATGCGTCACTTACTTCATCTACTGTCAAATTAACTATGCTAGCAAATGACTAACTAACTAGTGACCTCATGAACCAAGATGCTCAAACAAAAAATAAACCGTTCGATGTGTGTCACAAGTTCAAGGATCCTTGGTGTTTCCTCGTTACGGGGTAACGACCGGTAACGGTGAAGGATTTACGATAGCTTCTAACTGGTTATTTAGATTAGTTAACGCCTAGGTGGTTTCGACGGTTGCTCGAACTCTTGAGGGCGGAATGGGTAGAGGTCGCCAACCCTTTTCGATGAACGAGATTCCTATCATGTGTTTCTGTTTTTGTAGTTAGTAGGTTTGCTGCGTCTGTCGCGTACGCGTGGACTTAATTCATTCATTCTTCATTCGACGAACACGAACTCTTTAAAAACCTCACATCTTGCCGAAAATTACCTTAATATGTCAGTGAAATTTGCTTCAATGCAGATTTCACTTGTACAGATAATTAAAAAGACAAACAGACACAAATTTCACAAATTAGTGAAACTTGTTTAAGGTGATGGTATAAAGCTACTATTTTTTTCATTTACATATACATTTATTTACGTTGCATTGTTCCGAGCAAAAGTTGACGTATCGCAGCTGTTGTGGTCACATTATCTATAGTCAAACCGATAACTTCAACTTACATTGTTCACTAAACAATAGTTCGCCAAGTTATTTCAGACGAGTGTTTCTCCGATCTCAAGATTCTCAGCCAAGTGCCGTTAAGTTTGTAAGTATTTGGAAATTGTAAACCACGATAAGCAATGGCAAAAACAAATACAAAACAAGATGAAGCTAATTATACTGATAAAGTTTATAATATTTATCTCACCTGAGAGTAAATAAATGAGTTGTAAATAAAATAAAGTTCACATTCATGATGAAAATATGTGATTATGGTCATAATTTCTTATGTATGTTAGTTTATAATGCACTTAATATCCAAGCAAAATTAATAGGCAAATACGCCTTAAGGCGTGAGCGAATACATGTTCTGAATAAATAAGATTGTACTGAGATAAGGTGACTCATTATCCTTTTAAAAGCTGTCAGTAAAGAAAATTACAATGGTCTTTATATTACGTCGAAGTTTATAAGTCTATGAGTGACTATCGACGAGATATGACTCATTGGTATGAGTCGATTCCTTGATTACGATACAATTTCCTGTTTGTCACACTATAGCTTATAAACCGACTTCAAAAAAAGGAGGAGGTTCTTAATTCGACAGTATATATGTTTTTTTTAGGTATAACATTTCGATGTCGGCACTTTTTTTTTAGAACGAAACTTTAACGAAACTTTTTCACGTTCGGTCTGAAATTCGGAGTTTGATTTCGTTATTTCGTGAACGTTAGTACTATGATAAATTCGTCGTTTCCATAAATATTGACTGTCTATCTTGTAAGAAATGTTGCCATCCGTCATCCGAAAAGTCATATTTCAATCTTCGTAATACAGTCACAGCTCTAGAGTACGTTAGGGATTCTATATATGTATTTATAGAGTGTGTGTAGGTTTGTCGTCTTATTAGGTCATAGCAAATCGAGATGTTCTATATTGATTCAGATTGCCATATCATATAGATATAATATATAGAAGATATACAATTTCATCATTTTCTAATTCTGTGTCAAGTGTTTGCTTGGTGATGACAAAGATAGAAATAGCTAAAGCCGTTTTTGGCAATTGAGATAAAATCTGTAATATGTGACATGCCTTGTATTTCGGGATTTAAAAATAACTAACTAACTAAACTTCACGCTACTTGCCTAGCGGGGTAGGCAGAGTGAACCGAACGCCATATGGCACAATCCTTACACACCTTACGTGATGCTTCAACATTCATGATCCTTTTCATACAAGCTCTACGGTTCATGACTTCTAACTTTAAAAATAGGTATGGCTTGCTTAAGCGTAGAAATGTTTGTATTGTATAGTTAATGCTTTAAAAGAGTAATGAATGAGTCGCATGTTTGCATCGTAATTTTGGAACATCATGATGCAGTGCATGCGACTTAGTTTTTATACTTTATGTTAAACTTAGCCATTTAAGTACTGCCATACGTTTGAAAGGTAGATTCTCGTTAAAAAGGATATGAAAAGTAAAATTTTAATAGAAAACGTGTCAGTAACTAAATCATAATTACTAATGTTCATAATTCTTATATCTAGAGTTCGTAATAAAAATGTTTTCTTTTTCAATTTCATTACTAACTCAAATGTATTTTTCATATTACTTGCTCTCAACGTTTATCGTACAGACTTTGAACTTTATTATAAATTCCTTAAGAGCAATAATGTATTTCATTTAAATATATTTTAAACACTGAATTTCATTAGGTGACTGGTTTATTGGCTGTAATAGCTGTATTGAACGAAGAAAATATGTCTTTCTCTAGCGTAAAATACATTTTGGCAGCACATCTTATAGAGTGATTAAATTATAACTAAGCGAATAAACATTGACCTTCAAAGAATTGTCTTTGAAGGTCAATGTTTGAGATATTAATCTCGATTAAGTGTCGTAGGCGACCCTGTTGTCGTTGTAACACAATTTTAGTTGTTAATCGAGTTTAGGCTTATTCGGGCGTTATGGCGTAGGTCTATTTAACTAATATATTTGTATATTCTTACGTACACACCAATTTCTGAAATTCCTCGGGTAAATAAATAATATGAATGAATACCCTACAAAAGATAAATTAACATCCCATCTGTAAATTCATATAATTGTTTACGTGAAGCTTGACAGGATGTTGATTTTTAGATCTCCAACTAGATGCGGTGTTAATAAAATTATTATTTTATGCGTCAACAGCCTTATTAGCGAATATAATGTGATACGAAGTGAAGGTGAAATTCTGATTCAATGTTTACCGTGTCTCAAAATCTTTAAATATCTGAAGCATCACTTGGTTAAAACTAAAAATGATTCAACCGACTTTATTAAACGCTGTAGTCGAACATGAATAATAGCATATTTCGGTTTATTGTCTATGCTGCATCAGGTATTTGGGTCATGGTAATGACGCGTTTGGGTGCAATAGAATCTAAAACGCACGCCTTAATAACTAGATAACCTGAGGCCGACTGGGGAAGGTAACGCGTGAGCTGGGTCACAGAACATTCCGTGTTTTAACTAATAAGGCTAATATTGCTAAGTTACTACTTGGTTGTTTATAAACCCTGTCGTAAGTAGTGCAAAATGGATACGTTACGCCTGCCTAAGAATTTTTTATAATAAATAATAATAAATTCTTCAGACTGACACAACAATTCCCTAGCCCCAAACAAAACCTATAAGCTTGTGCTATGGATACCAGGTGAACGGATAAACTTAAATACTTTTATAAACATCCATGACTTGGGTACAAATATCCATGTTCGTCACACGAAATATTTGCTCTTAGTTGGATTCGAACCCGCGACCCTTGGTTTCGTGGCCAGGGTCTCGACCAACGGGCCAGTCAAAATTGTTTAATAGATTGTTATAATATCTGCTATTTTAAGCATCCGATAATCACACTGTATTAACTACGAAATGTGCAGTTTTTTACTGCCAAACAAACTTTAACGTCTACTCTTTGCCTTCACTAAATCTCTAAATTCCTGCTCTTTCTATCAAAAACCTAGTATCACACTTGTGTTATTGATGCTTGAACATTGTTGAAAATGTTCTCTTAAATAATCTACATCCATGTTGTTACCCAGCTACGAGACAAAGACTGACTAAGACTGGGGCCCTTATGCGAACGTAGCTTTTCGTCCAGGTGGGGCAATTACATTTTTCTTCCTACGTGTGGCTGTCTAATCAGGTTTTATAACCGAGCTTGGGGGTTCGAGGCACTGCCCCGCCTTGCCCTTGGGTAGCTACCCCACTGGCTACGACATCAACATAATACACATATATCAGTGCATTCGAATATTGTTATGCACATTCATATCAAGTGAATCCACCGTAACTGCACGGTTCAGTATAAGTAGATACTCTCATTCAGCCTTGGTCTGTCAAATGTTTTCGTCGGCTTAACAGAGCGGCACGGATCATTGTTGAGGTGTGTGCCGATATGTTAACTAAGTTTTTGTGATGAACATGTTATCGTTCATGCTAATCTGTGGCCGGGGAGGGCACGTGTGGAGCCACGGGGCCGTAGGTGATGACAAACCATTTAGTAATCATGTTTTTCTGTACATGCGTGTATATATGTGTATTTGTTTCATTGAGAGTGCAGGTACGGTAGCTCATTTAAGGACATCGATCCACATGCGAAGGTTGTTGGTTCAAGCCCTAGCACGCAACTTTGGATATTTCAATACAATGTATAAATATGGGTCTTTGTTACCATGATCTTTAATTGTAGGTTTTAATTTGAGGATGACAAAGGTTGGTCGTAGTAGTTTCAATTTGATGAATAGTCAGACTTGTTAAATCCAGGTTCATCTTTCGACGGACCATGGCAGGGAACGGGACATAAAGCTAGGAAGATGATGTCATGTAACTATACATATTCCTTAAAGTATGTACTGAAATTTTTGTAATACAGCTTTTTGATCAGGTAAAATGCAAAAATACGATAGACATCGTTCCGTGACATTTTGTGTATGATAGAACAACACCATTAGGTCTTTTATTGTATTGTATTAAAATTAATAATTTCTAGCAAAAAACTTTTAAACACCTGTTATATGATCGAACTATTATTTCATTACTAGTAAACAAACCTGGAACAGTTGAGAAAATGAAGTCATCATTGCACTCTATTAATAGAATGCGAAGACAATAATTGATAAGTGTATTGATTTGTTGCATTATGAAGCTAGACGTCTGGTTGTTATGATTACATTACATACGTAAATTAGCTTTTGATGTGGTTTCGTTCGCCTGGTATTCGGCCTGTTTTAAATAAGTTAGAATAGGTACGTATAATAAGTACGTAATCTACAAATGTATCACCATCTTATCAGCACTACGTCCTGTGTTGTCGAGGTTTGCTAAGACCATGATCCAGGATCTTGCTTTGAGTAGGTTATTATTACATTGAAGCTACTGCCCATCTGATCTTCGATCTTCCTATCCTATCCGATTGGGCAATTCAGATCATAGTTACACTGTAGGTACACATCCGTAGTTGATTCAATGTGCTGCTTTCGTCACGATGTCTTCCCTCACAGCCGAGCAGTTCGTAAAAATCCGTTCATAAGCTTGAAATATGTATAGGTTTGCTGTAAGCTTGTGTTTTTTTATGTATATCATTTCTATACAATCATTGTTTTGATTGCTGATACAAATTTGTATAGACAAGCTTCCATTTTTGCATCACAATGGGACATTGTGAATTGGCGACACACTCCCTGATTATGTTAATGGCATCGGAATTCATTATAAAGTTCGTCAAACTGAGCTGATTAATTGGGATTTCACACCTTGTTTACTTTGCATTAAGGTTTGCTGTTTTGTTCAATTAATCATGTTTAGAGCATTTATTACAAAGTTGAGGGCTTGTTTTTGCCTTAAAGGTGGATAACATTTGAATAGGTAATTTTGATTACCCGTTTATTGAGACACCTGCGTAGATACCTAAACAAAACAAATACCTAGATGTGATTTAAAAGAGGTACTTAAGAAATGTGTGAGAATACTTTGATAAGCCCGACGACTTGAACCTTGACGGCCAACATGACTGTTGGGCTAGATAAGAATAAAAAATATTAAAATTGTTGGCACTAGCACACCAATTCTTCAGCTTCAAATTAAACTTTATATGTAAAATTAATTTTTACATGAGATACTTAATTTTTTTATTAAATAACATTATAAAATATACATTAGTATCCAGTTTATGCCTTGCATAGTAGACAGTGAATAGACGTACTTGAATACTTTTATAAACACTAACGTTTACCCCCTAGCGGGATTACCCAATGTTATATTAATATCCTCTCAACCGATTTCGGTCCCAGCGGCAAATTTCAATGAGGATTAGACAACTACGCAGGAGATATTAACAGCGGCTGCTACAGGGTACGGGGGTGGAAAGCCCTCAACTACTTGACTCCGAAATTATAGAGTAATTTTAATAGAAACAAAACACGCTATAAATTTAACCCCTTTTCAGAATACCCCTAATGTCGTAAAGAATACGAGCCGTCTTGGACTTTACGCATGGCTATCGGCATGATTTATGTCAAAGTGTGTCGCGCGACGGAAAAGATATAGTTAATTTTTTTCTAAGATACCATTTAAAAGGATATATTTTACATAACGAGTAGGAAGCTATTATAAACTGAATGTGTATAGCCACCTCACGTTCTTGAAAGGCGACACCTCGGATAATACCAGTCACAGCACGACGCCACACGATCAGCATAGATTTCCTGGCGGGTGTCCTTTGCGTAAGTTAATATTCTGCACCTTTCCTTGTGCGATAAATAACTCTATAGGCGGTTTGTACATTCCGAGAGTATATGTAGTTGCTGTATTTATTATTTGTTTATTGATGCTCTGGTGATAAACCTTTCTTTAAGGATATTAAAGTTCGCGATTTACTTGCCTGCTACTTCCATTATTGTCTTAAGGATTGTGTTCAACTTTTGAAGAATCATAGTAAAGTTTTTTGGTTTGAATTAGATGAATCACTTATCTGGTCAATACATACATATCGTCACGCCCGTTATCGCCGAAGGGGTAGGCAGAGTCAAAGGGGCAACTAGTCCCCTTAATCAGATTCAGCCAAAAAAAAAAAACTGGTCTGGGTTAGATGGATAATTGTGAACAAGTAGTGACAAGTGGCTAGCTCGTCGCCTACACAAGCATCGCCTTTTTATTTTTAAGTCCCAGACCAATATGGGACATATATGGTCAATGGAAGAAATAATGTTAAATATTTCAACTGAACTACACAGATTTATTAATGGGGCTGGTTTCGGTTGATTGTCTGTCGTTATGACGAAATAAAACAGTAATGAAAGGCCCAACGATGAAATTGCCGTCCTCAACTGACTGGCTAGCAGTGCGATGCTCGTCTCCCAGCCCGCAGACCGTACCCCACCTATTCATTGAGCAGTCGACTCGCGGACGTGACTCAGTAGTTCCCGGTGTGCATCTCAAATAAGGATGCAACGATACCACCGACCTATCGATGCTTTTACTCGTCGTCTGGTGCCGATCATAGAGTTTCAATAGTTATTGGTTGTGTATGGATTCTTACTCGTGTCGGTTGCTTTTGTTTTAGAATTTAGAATAAATATAAACAGCAGCTGGTATATTATCTTGTTTTCATTGTAAAACTAATTCAAAAATTTTGTTTTATGTATAAATCAATATCAATTTAATAGTAACGTGCTTTAAAAATCCTATATTCGATTCACTGTTTTTTTTTGTGAATTTATCTAATTGGCAGTCGTTGCCGCATTGTTAATCTCCGTATCAGAATATAATCTTGAGGTGCTATTGGCATAACAATACTAATACGACTTTTGTCTGGTACACACATACTATACGAATCAAAGTATCGATATCAAGAATACTCGATATCGAATCCTTTCGATATTTGTATTTATTTGTATCGTTTCATCCCTAGTAATTCAGAAATAGTCGCAATTGCACTCGCGTGACTAACCCGTCCGGTATTCCGATGGCAATCGTTTCTCACTCATGTCCTCAACTAATACGGGGTGATAACACGTAGGTGGACTGGAGTCTGCTATTTTTAGTGCTCTGGCTAATTTCTGACTGTAGTTGTTTATCTTTTGTTGCGCAAAATGCCTTTGCGCATCGTCATAACTCTCTATTAATGGCACATAATTAAAGACACAAATGTCTTTATCATTTTAGTGGTGATACGAAATCTGGGTGTGGATCTTCACACAACCGGTGATCGGCTATCCCTATTCAGCCTCTTCTTTACGAAAGAGTTGTGGATGTCCAGGAATTTAAAACCAATTTTGTCTAACGGCAGCTTAATATGTCAGTTATAAATAGTGTCTGCGATTTCTTTCGCGCACATTTCACAATCAAGGAATATCTTCCACGGAAATCTATCATAACCTAGGAAATGGGAACATTTTATGTATAGGTACATTCAGCTCATTTTAGTGTTAAAGTTGATGATTATCTATATTTGTATCAAACTTAAGCTTATTCTGTCCAGCTGCTAAATCATCTGGAAGTGAGAAATATCTAATTATATCATACTTTTTTTACATTTATAATATTAGTAAAACGTAAGGTAAAATCGTGCTGGTCTAAAGATATAATCGGAATCTGGCTAGTAGGTACGTCTTTATCCAACATTGACTGCTTTCATACCCTTCAATTTGGGCGGCGAGATGTCAGCTATTGTTGTTTTTTTACACGGCTACGAACATCGCAAGGAATAATACAACTATTTTTATAGTAAGTGGTCACTGTAGTCTATGACCATTTGTAACACCAGATGTATCACAAATGCCTTCTGCGTTGCTATTTTAAGGAACCGGAACATAAACAAAGGTCCAATGGGTCCAGCTTTTATTATCAAGGCGTATGAATGCCGGTTCGGGGCCGGGCCGGCTAGCTCGTCCTCGTTCTCACAATCGCTCGGCTACAAATTGGTGTATGTAGGGCACGGAAGGGCCACGCCATTTCTGCGCAGAGTACGCCACTTTGATCTATTGTGTGGTACGGTCACAGAAAGTGCTCGTACGATCAAATTAAACTCGAATTTTATTCGTTTATGTTGAACGTGACAATCGCGATTTCATTAGGTATGCTTGTTTTGTTACAAATGTTTCAAATTTTATAAAAACGCTTTGAATGTTGTCCTTTTTGTTTTTCTGTATCATGAGTCGCTCGCTGAGTTTAAACGGTGATTGAGTTAGATTAGCAGTCAAACGTATCTTATTTAACAGTTGTATTGAAGAAATATCCGTTTCTCAAATCACTTTTTGTCCTCCAACGTATGAATGTATGTATGTATAGGGTTCGTCTGCGTTTTCATCATCATTCATCCGAGTACGGGAAGCTTGCTTGACTCTTGCGGTCAGACATCGTGTCAACCAGCCGCAATTCGATTGCTCGTCTCCAACCACTACTCATATCTCCGACTTCAACCGCTAAACTGATATTAGATTCCAATGAGGATCGGGTACAATCAGCTGAATACAAACCACACTAGTCTTGACATCATTTAGCTGCGTTTTACTTGTCGTTTTCTGATTTGGTCGATATCTGATATATTCAGATCTGATAGATTCAGTCGATTATTTCTTTAATGGTTCCTTTTAAATCAGGAAATTATGTCTCCTAAATTGGATCCGCTTCCTTTGAGAGGTTTTCCCTGTAGTCGTTGTTTTACTCATAGTTTTATGTCCCAATTGTGAGACAAATTTACTGGAGTGTATTTTATGACGGAATTATTTAGGCACCAAGAGTGGTCTGAAGTCTCTCTGCTACAAAAAGTAAAAACCCTGTTGTCAATTGAACATGACTTGTAGTTAATTTTTCCTTTGATAATTGCGACCTCAATACACGGAATCCCGTGGCTAGCCATCCCTAGTGTGCGCCGTGATTGAAAATTATCACGACAGCTTTAACGAGTGGTTTGTATGGAAAAACTGCATTCCGTTTCATAACTGGTACTACATTCTATCGGTTGTATCATTTTTATATTATATAAGTTAAATTCTAGTTTGTTGTAGCGAGATACCTTCATCCATTATAATGAAGGTATCTCGTTATAATAGTTTTTTTTTATATTATTGAATAAAATTATACCTACCGTATTTGTACATAGCAATTCACATTATATTGTCTTAGACAAGCACTGTGTTAGACAAGTTATGTGCCTATTCGAAGTGGGTTTTCTGTGTCACTAATAAATTCTTTAATATTAGTCATATTATTTTAAGGTTTTCCTCAACCGGTATTTATAAAGTATTATTGAACTAATTTGTGTCTAATACTAAGCAATAATATTGACATAATAAACTCTTTTAAAATTGTTTTATTGCCAGCAACAGAACTTCTCGAAAACTAAATAAACAGCAGCTCTAGCTCTAGATTTCATACGGAGTAGCCAACAGATAATACGTAGTTGCGAGGGAAACTATGTCGAACTGAATCGAAGGCAAACACAATGGCTGCATAGATGCATTGCAGTTCTACGCGTATTGGGAGTAGCCATACGTGAAAGCGAGGCGTACTGGGTGAATCAGTTGATGCTTTCATGTATACCTTCTATCTGTAGCGTTAGATTTTTTATTTGATAGTGTTATATCATAGGTATACTATATTGCCTTTTGTTTAGTGTAGGTATTTATTAGGGATGAAGAGTCATACTAAAGCATTGCCTCTGAATCGCGAGTTCAGGGCCTGATTATATTTATTATCAATGCTATAAATGATCATGATCTATGTCTGTCTGTCTATAACGTTTTCCCTTCTAATGTAACTGTTTCCCAAAGAGTTTGAATGGACTAAGAACACTTTTATACCAGAAAATCTTAAAGATCCCGCGAGACGCGAGAAAAGTTTGTAATGTACATTAACTACTGACAATCGCTTAAAAGAAATAGTATTGTAAATTACTAGGGAATTTAAGTTTTTGATACCCCACGTCTTACTTGATAAATTGGTAATTGATTCTTTGGGTGATACTGCGTGTGCGATTTAAAAAGAAATTGATTTAAGATAAGTGTTCCTAACGGCTGAGTATGAAAGATAGATTGTGCCCGGCAAGACGTCCTTTGTTCGATAATCCCCAGTCCTCGACCCCATACGGGTGAGAATCCTTGGGAACGGCCTCCTGCGAGTATCTCGTGTCTCGTGGCCCTAACTCCTCTAAGTATCGATTCGAGCATTCGATACGTTCAGGGTTGCCACTAATTGGGATCAATTGAAATTTTATAGGATATTTTTTAGACAATATTTAATTTGGGATATCTGTAGCAGGTATAACAGACGACTATGTTTGCTTGTTTAATGGTTATATATAACCAAGCAGATGAAACTTAACATGATGCAATTGTAATTTTACAATTAAAAATAAAAACTGGCGCTAGGTTCTCTCTGCCTACTCCGCTAGGGAAATGGCGTGAAAATACCATATAGTTTAATCTCTATTCTAAGAATTGGGTAATTTTATAGATAGAATTGATAATGAGAATGTATAAATGCACGTCATGTTTGGATATTACTTGTAATTGAGGCGGAAGAGAGTATTGTTACAGTCTACGGTTATGCTACAGACAAACATTTATGTTAATCTAACAATATTAGTTACACCCGATTGAGCAGCTCATGAAGTAAACTGATTTATGTATTATTATGTCGTATTATGCTACTGTATTAGTTAAACCTCAAGTTAATTGTGTAATCAGCATTCGCCCGCATAATTTTCACTTTCCCAGGTTTGTTATTATATAGATTGGTTTAAATATACTAGCATCGTCAAAAAATTACTTCACTTATTATTCCTATATCAGTATAATAGCATAGATAAAAAACATGTGCTTCTGGTAATGTAAAAGATTACAGATAATGTAAAAAAAAATACCACACACGATAAATCCAAGGGCATTGTCTAAGTTGACTTTGATCACCAACGAGACTAGAAAATGCAAAGAAAATCAACCTTCGTTTAAAAATGGCAACCCTATAGGACAGATAGTGTCATGCGGCGATCGTGATTGGCTATGAATACGTTATTGGGCGTAGGGTCGAGTGGCCGGCTACGGCGTCAGCAGCCACGGTACTTATAACTCGTCCCGTGTTGGTCGGGGACTTTAAAATAATGTACGTTGTTCCTTGCCTATCATGTCGTAAAAGGAGAATAATGGTGTACTAGGGATTGTGTTTGTGTGGGCGAGGTAGCTACTTGTCACTTTGCACAATTTTCTATCTTATTAACTAACTAAACTTCACACCACTTCCCTAGTGGGGTAGGCAGAGAGAACCGAACGCCAATGCCACGGTTCTTACACACCTTATTGTCAGCCTATATTCGTCCACTGGTAAACGTAGGTCATGTAATCTTTAAGTATTGCTTAAAAGTGGTTAAGGTAGCTTGCTTCTCCTCGGACTTTAGTTATCCCTTTGAGGAATTCAGGCGTTATATGTATTTAAACATAACATAACATTTTTTTAAAATAAATATCCGGCAACATCACATACATGATCATGATCATGATCTGACTCCGAGGTAAGTAGCTTAAGCACTTGTGTTACAGATATCAGAATCAACAGTGGTATTACAAATATATACTTAAATATTGTTGGATATTAACACCCAGACACAGAACAAACACAAGTATTCATCATACGAATATTTGTCCTGGGTGGGGATCGAACCCACAACTCTTGGCGCATGGGGCAGGGTCACTACCGAATGCGCCATCGAGCCAGTCAATAATACATCCTCGGTGTTATTACATTTCTTATTATTACGCACTGCCTAAGGCTCGTATAACTATACGTAATTAGAACTCCTAAATACGGGATTGTCTGTATTAGGGGACGGAAGATAGGGAGTGATGTAAGCTAGTATTGAACAAGTGGATTCACATTTATGTTAACGATAATGACTTAGGTTTTAGGCTTACTGACCTTGGTGTTTCTATACGGCTAAGAATAATGTTTTAAGCCGAATATATTTTGTCGCTTTAAAATGCTAAGTGTAAATCAACAACTAAAAATTCGACAAGAAGCGACTCGGTACACATAGTAAAGCACTTGTTATCTTTATCCGTCGCATAATTTTCGATAGTCGCGTAATAACCTAATTCTGCTTCTACATATGTCGTTATATTTTGTATAACTAACTAACTAAACTTCACACACTTCACGGGTAGGCAGAGAGAACCGAACGCCATATGACACGATCCTTACACACCGCAATTGCCTCTTCAACATTCATGATCCTTTTCATGATTATTTTGTATAATCCCTAACTAACTAAACTTCACGCCACTTCTCTTCACGGCAGAGAGAACCGAATGCCATATGACACGATCCTTACACACCTCACTTGCCTCTTCAACATTCATGATCCTTTTCATGATTATTTTGTATAATCCCTAACTAACTAAACTTCACGCCACTTCTCTTCACGGCAGAGAGAACCGAACGCCATATGACACGATCCTTACACACCTCACTTGCCTCTTCAACATTCATGATCCTTTTCATGATTATTTTGTATAATAATCCCTTTTAGATTATACTGATATTATATTATAGTATGAATGTAAACATGTGTTAGTATGTTTTAATTAATTGCGTTATCAGCTTCATCTAACCGGGTTAGATGAAAGTCGTCGAAACGGTTTGTCCCTCCTTTGATTTTGCCTACCCCTTAAGGGCAATGATATGTATGTAAGGCAAATGACCCGTCAAATTCTACAAGTGTTCATGCCCAAAGCAGTGACGCATCATTGTCTGCCGATATACGTTATCAGCTGTTGATAACGAAGACTACAATAAAATGTCGGTACTCCCAGTCAGGTAGTGAATTAGACTGTAGTGTAATGTATCATTAGTGACGCGTGTAGATAAGATAGGCAACGATTTATGAGTCATATTTGTTTTAGTCGAAAGCTTTTAGCAATATATGGCTTTTGGTAATCTATATATTAATATGTGAAGCAAAAACTTTGTACACCTTTTTATAAGAGTTACGCGGACGGAGGAGTATGAGATTTGAAACAGTTAAAGTTTGTATGGAGAAGGAGTGCAGAAAGCTGATATTTCAAATGATATGCATGTGAAATACTTTAAATAAATAAAAAAAGCAAACTAATTATGGGCGATCACTAGTCCTAATAAATGAACAATAAAGATGGAAATATCTGTAGTAAATATTAAATTATCATTCTTATAGCATAATCGCTCCTTACAAACAGAATTTATAGGGTTTATTTTACGCCCTTAAAACTGTCGTGGATTAATTTAGTACTGATGTGTAGATAATATAATATAGGATGTCCTAGAAGAATCTATTATAGAATTATCTTTGACTATCTGAAATCATCGCGGATGAAACCGTGAACCAAGTCGGTTTTACGATAAACCTCGTTTTATGACGTCATAATTTCAATGGGCCAGCCACTACAATATTTTACGAAACCATTTAGTAGTTCGACAGGGGATATTTGACGCCCATTTAACCTTGAAATTGAATTAAAATTTCAGATGAAAACAAGTACCACGTAACCTTGTGCGCGTGTTTTTCCTAAATCCATTAACCGTCCACCATCAAAAGGAAGCCATTTAAAATACGATTTTCACTTGAGATGTCTTCCCTAGGCTAATGTATGGTAATAATACACTGACGGGCATAACAATGAGTCAGTGAAGAAACTTCAAGGGCTTCTGGCTTACTAGGCAACATACTATTAATCTCAATCTGTATAAATAAAAATCGATGAAGCTTTGTATGTTTGTTCTCTATGCCAGTCAAAACTTTCCATTGGATTGATTGATACTTTGGTCAATTGCTCTGTGAATGCTTCTGGCGAAGATCCTAAATAATATTTTTTCTTTATGTGGTGAAACGGTGCAGGTATAGTTAATTACGAATAATGTACATATATGTATAATGAATAATATCACGTCAAGTAATACGTCACGTTTTAAAGATAGTGTCCCATGTTGTTCGGGGACTTAAAAAGAATGTGCCAACTGTGGTTCTTGCCTAGCTTGTCGTAAAAGACGGCTAATGGTATATCGGGTTTTGGGTATGTTATTGTGTGGGCGGCAAGTTGGCTACTTGTCACTACTTTTCCACAATTTCCATCTAATCCAGCCTAATTTCGTTTTTGGCTGAATGTGCTTCAAGGAGCCTGCTGCCCCATTAGCACTGTCTACCCTTTCGGGGATTATGGGCGTGATGTTATGTATGTATGTAAGATTATATAGGTACCATTTCTCACGTAGATACCTACAGTAAAATATTGATAAAATAATAAAAGAGTGGTCTATGATTTAAAATACATACTTCTAAAAGAAAAAGAGGGGACTTTTCTTTAAGAAGTATAAATAAATAAAATGTTACCTCGAAAGCTAAATTTATTCAAAGACCTTCTTTGACTTGTAAACAGCGGCTGAAAAAGTCAACGAGTGTTTGACTTAATAAAACGTCGTCTGAAAAGGTACAAAGCGTTTACACGTTTATAAACTGTCTTGTTATTTTGCTCGCCAGTGTATTAAACGTACAGCCGATCCATTAGTCGAGCTAAAGCCATTCATTATAGTCAATATCAATGCTCCAATAATTCCATTCATCATTCCCGTCGGAGATGCTGGCGGCGTGTGGGGAGAAATTACCATGTGATTGTTATATCGGTGTTACAGCGGCTCGGCTTCGTAATAAATGGTTCGGTGTAAACGGATAACATGGGAGTTAAGTGAATAATTGTGATGTTTTATACTGAGCATACCTTGAGGAAAAACGATTGACAATATAAATGTATTTAGCTAAATTCGAACCGCTGGGTAGGCTAAACCTAAACAGACCAGACGATCTATGACCAATTTGGAAAGTTATTATTAATTAGACATTTACAGTCGGACCTCTCTTAAAACGAGAAAGTGCTGAACTTTGATTTTAATTATTAATCTGTGAATTGTGAAATTATTATTATTTTAAACTCTGTAATGTGATATGGCCAATCGCTGAAATAAATGAATTGAATTGAATAATGAATTAGGGCTCATGGATGTCCAAATTTACAAATTGAGATTACAGGGTAATAAATTCTCCCACCGCAGAATCACCGAGTGAATTTGTGATAAAATTTATGTGGACCGACTCGTGGGTCGCCGATCACCTAAATGCGACAAAATGAATGTGACGCGACGACACGTTAATCGCCGATGCGTAAATCATCGTGCGCGCTGCCCGTCCGCCGGGCTGACATGCGACACATTGCAATTTCCACCAGTGCAATTGACGTGACGGATGGCGCTGCACATTTACTCGGATATTGTACCTATAATAATAATGGTAAAACATGACACAGATTTTGATTTTTACCTTTATTCCTACCTGGCCAAAAGCCCGTAATAATGAAAATTACCCCTAAAGGAATTCTCCTTATATTATATTATATTCATATATCCATATATAAACAAAATAATAATAATAATATAGCTTTATTTCCATTATACCATTACAATACAAGCATTTACTAACGGAGCCTGCACTAAGCGTAGCTTGTATCGCAGCGACCAAGTTGAATTATCTGTTTTAGACTAACAAATTTTTGGACAGATCATGCCAATACGAACAAATAAAATAATTCAAATAACATGGAAACAAGAAATAACATAAGGTGTGTGTGTGCATGCGTGTGCGTGTGCGTGTACATAGATTGAGAGTAGGGTGCAGAAGTAAACCACGTGTCCGTGGTTTACTTCTGTATGCATATTTGCATGCATGCATGTTTCATGCATATTTTAAGGTGTCTGCCCGTCTGTTTTTTTGGTCCGTATTATCTTAGGAACGGTTGATTCGATTTTTATGGAACTTTCACTTGCAAATATGATGCTGATACAAGAAATAACATTAGCTACATTTACTTTACAAAAAAAAGTAAAACAATGTGCGTTTACAATTCTGTGGCTAGTGTTGGCAACATATTGGGAAAAGCTACGCTTGTAAAGTGTTTTAATATCTCTCTGAAATGTGTTGAAAAGCTGTAGGACAGCATTTGTACGGTCATCTTTTGTATTAAAAATGGTTATCTCTGCTTTGTCGCAGGATCATAGCCAATTTTTCTATGTCATCTGACATCTATAGTAATTTCAATTTGTATAATTTAGGAGGAAATTCAGGAGGTAATAGTAGGTCATTTGCCATTGAGTTAGCACTGCTCTTCCTATGCAAAGTTAGATGCCCTCAACCCTTCATAGCTACTTCGACGATCTTGTCTTCCTGGCCGAAGCGCGAGAGATGCGCGCGAATATTGCGTGTCCTTGGACTACTGCAACTGCGCGTGCGGCGGAGGCGCGCTATATTCGCCTAGGGATTGTCTTCCGGAAAAACGTATACCGGATCCAGTATCAATATATCTGATCTGGTGTCCGTATCCGGTGAAAGATACAGTCGAATGCGGCCGCATTGAAAACTATTCTGGATCCTGTTGTTCGGCTCTTATACATACTAAAGTTAGATGCGTAAACATCGACTAATATTCCGAACTCGATCGAGCTATGCACATAGTGTTGCACAATCAACGTCACTAATTGCTCGCCGGGGGGCGCTCAGGCGAGATATTGGAACAACGAGGCGTTCTGCGATCTAGGTCATAGGTAGGGTCAGGCCGAATCGGGGCTTGTGATTGCACGCCGAACCGATTCTGACATGCCATAGAGGCTGGGCAAGTGAGCACTCGCGCTGAAAGCGGTACAGTGCAATGGAGTGAAGAGTTTGAATTTTTGTGTTTTCAATTGAAGAGCTTTATATATTGTCTATATGAATATTTACAGATTTCATATAACAATATATATTTTTACGTTTTGATGGCAGAGTAAATAAAATAAAAGTAAGAGGAAGAGGGTGATCATAGAGGGGATTTATGGATTGTGTGAAAGATGATATTTGGGTAACGATTCAGCAAATCGTCATAGAACTGTTGATGACGATTGCCTGAGGAATTATATTGGGAAGAGAAAATAAAACTACGCACGCCGATCCATGATCACCCGATAACCAGTCAGATATTTTAATAAATAAATAAGTTTTCCAGACTGACACACCAATTCCCTAGCTCCAAACTAAGCTTTTGCTTGTGCTATGGATACTAGGCGAACGGATATACATACTTAAATACGTTTATAAACATCCACGACTTGAGTACAAATGTCCATGTTCATCACACGAAACATTTGCCCCTAGCGGGATTCGAACGCGCAACCCTTAGTTTCGTGGCCAGGGTCTCTAACCACTCGACCAACGGGCCAGTCGATGTTACGATGACTGATGAATACACGCTTTTGATTCGTTCTCTTATCTAAATATATCTAATAAAAAGGATCTAAATGAAACATACACATGGTTTTAGTGGTGGAGCTGATCTATACTATACTAATATTATAAAGCTCAAGAGTTTGTTTGTTTGCTTGAACACGCTAATCTTAGGAACTACTGGTCCGATTTGAATAATTCTTTCAGTGTTAGACAACCCATTTATTGAGGAAGGCTATATAATTAACATAGCTGCTGTTTCGGATTCAAGCACATGTTCTGCGCATTACCAAATAGTATTCTACTAATTAAACTAACCGAATTAGCGCTAAACTTCGGTTTGTGAGGATAGCGTAATTATATCTGCACTGGATTGGTTTTCAACGGCAATTGCGCTGTGACAGCGAACGCATTTACTGAGAATTCCCATTCCGACAGTCCCCTGTAGGGATTCAGCGTAGTGTATGAAGTTTCCAATAGAAACCTTAGGACATGTGCTTCATTGGAATTCGCCGATCAAGAAAAGTAATTTTATATTGTACTTCCGAGTATTACTGGTTGGTAAATATGAAATAATAATATTATAAAGAGGAAAGATTTGAATGTTTGTTTGCATTGAATAGGCTCCGAAACTACTAGACCGATTTGAAAAACTCTTTCACCAATGGAAAGCTACATTATCAGCGAGTAACATAGGTTATATTTTATCCATGTATTCCCACGGGAATGGGAACTACGCGGATGAAACCGCAGGGCGCTCCTAGTCCCTACTAATATTATAAACGCGAAAGTTTGTAAGTATGGATGGATGTTTGTTACTCTTTCACGCAAAAATTACAGAATGGATTTTAATGAAACTTTACAATAGTATAGCTTATACACCCGAATAACATATAGGCTATGATTTATCGATGTACCACGCGAGCAAAGCCGCGGGCCGAAGCTAGTATAAAATAAAGTTGTTTAATTATGAATTTGGTACGCCATTTACCCATAACGCGGAACTTCAAAGAGTAATAAATAACGTTTTACATGTGCTAATTTTGTTAAGGTCTTTCACCTTAATAAAACGAGACTTTATTTGTACACAATTTGTAATTCATGCTAGAACGATGTAAGTTCGCGTTTGGGCGGCTTTTAATTAAACTTTAAATTAGAAATTTAAGCGGATGTGATATGTCTTAGGGTGAACAACAAAATCTATAGATTTATCACACAATTTAAATCGAAACATAATATTTTTAAGGGATATATATACTCAGTTTTAATTATATCTAACAAGTAGGTAAATACTATAATGGATAATTGATCTTTAAAGATGTTGGTTTGACTATAAGCTCATAACAATATAAGGTTACCTCTCCCTATCAACAAAACAAGTCGCTGATCATTAAATCTATCATGCTCAGTGGATACTTAGACTGTGATGGATAGGCTTGCACACACTGCGGAAAAACTAGACGAACAACGAGGTATCACCTAACGAGAACATGATTGATGGAACAGGATTTACTGTCTACAGCATGAAAACAACTTTGTTTCTTGTTGTTTTCATATAAAACAGTCGCGGAACTAAATGGTGGTAGGACTGGAAAATGACATAGGCCCTCGGAGGTGTCAGAGGTCCGTAAAGACGGGTTCTCCTGTGGTCTATCCTTGAAATCGGATACTGTGATTGAGCGAGGACTCCGACCGTTGAAACCATTGTGTAGTTACGCCAATGCATGTAGAGATACCTCCTACCTTTGCTTAAGTTATAGTTTTAAATTGGAAAGGAATATATGGGTGTATACGGCCTCAAAGGTTGTATTTGATCACAATTTAATTATTTGTCCCATGTTTGTCGGGGACTTAAAAATAATGTGCTAACTGTGTTTTTTGCCTAGCATGTCGTAAAAGACGACTAATGGTATATAAAAGGTTTTGGGTATGTGATTGTGTAGGCGACCAGATAGCCACTTGTCACTACTTTTTCACAATTTTTCATCTAACCCAGCCCAGTTTTGTTTCTGGCTGAATGTGGTTAAAGGGGCCTGCTGCCTCTTTGACTCTGCCTACTTTTTCGGGGATTATGGGCGTGATGTTATATATGTATTTATTTAATTTACCACGCATCGTCGCAGTGCTTTGATACCACAAAAATAAGCCAGCATTACCTCAAAACAGGATTCTAAATAACAGCGACAAAATATAACAAGTGAGACTTAATAAATAAATAAATAAATAACAAGGTAACAGCTAGATTAATTAAATCCATGCGTTGCCCAACTCAAAACTTACGTTAAACTACTTTGTACAAACAGTTTACTGACGTTAACGTAAAAACTAATGTCATTTGCATGTGCGCGGAAACACGTGCGGTGTAAAGGATTAGCCATTTTGCATCTATGAATATGAAAATATAACAAGTCGGTAGTACTATACATATAAGTATTTTCTTTTATATTGCTAATTCTGAAAAAACAACCATACTGCTTGTCTGATGTTTAGTAGCCACAGTAAACTTTAGGCTTTTGCAACACCATTCATAAAAAATACACTGCTCTTATTTACTTTTTTGTACGCGTTAAAATACGCTGCGTGCTTAAGCTGGTTGTCAGCATTGAGCTATTATTACTACGTATAGAGTAGCTATGTCAAACAAAAATATCACGAAGCATGGACTGAGCGTGTTTCAGCATTTGCAGCGCTAAAACTAACAATTGTCGTCTAATTAAGCTATTAAATCACGCAGCGCTAGATCGCTCATAGAGTACATTTTTCTCGCGACCAAAACGTCGTAAACGCCGAGAATTTCATGGTGCTTACGCGTGAACGTAGGCGAGTGTCTAAACGAGTTGTTGCCGATCGGCAACAACGCACAGCGCAAAAAACTTGTTCACTGCGTCGGTTCCATACGCTAGTAATAATAGTTCAATGGTTTTCAGAGTAAATAATAATGTTTACTCCCGTCCTCATCTCGTATTCATGTCGAATTTCATCTATTTTGTTTGATGTTTAAAGATTTTAAATATGTAACTAATTTTCCCTGCAGCTCCGCCTGGGATTTATCGTAGGGCCATTACATTGTATCGGTATAAAAAAATTGCCTATGTTCATCGTTAGGGTTTAAACTTAATGTGGATATGTATCAGACAGGCAGACTTAATTTCGTATTCATAATATGAGTTAAGGATAAGAAATGCCAAGTTCTTTTTCCATGACCGTGGCCGAAGCTGAATTGTATAGGTGATGACGTAATTGTCTTTGCTTCTAGTGCGGATTGCAGATTGCAGTTTATTTTGCGCCAGAAGTTCGAATTAAAGTGAATTGCAGTAGTTCGTGTTACGTTTTGCTAGGTCGAAATGTCGACTATTACAGTGTGATGAAGAGCGGTGAGGAATGATGGCCATTGGAAATTTTCGTGTCACTTTATGGATGATTCTATCAGTCAACGCGCATTGCATAGAAATAGAAATATCTTTATATCTTTATCCACGTAGGCTCCACAAAAGCACTTATGAATAGCATGAATCTGACACATGAATGACGCAATGACGCATGAAAATAAAATACCTAAAACAACAGTGGTCATTTAGTAGGCATGAGATACTGAGTATTTAGGTATGTAATAAATGTGATATGTTTGAGGCGTGCTTTTATTGGGTTTAAACAGTATCATTTGATAATATAATCACTAATTACATAAAGTTGATCTGATGATGGAATAAGGAAGTTAATAGGAGCACTCGTCAAAGTCTGCCCGTTTCTCTCGCGTTCGTTTTTCAGATGAACATTTTAAACACTAACTAGCGACCATAAGTTCACTGTCATTCCCCTGCACTGTCTGAAGTGCATCCAAGGCAAGGACGCGGCAACCCCGGGGAAGGTCGCCGAGGAGTAATGCCGGAGCGTCGTGGAGCTGACACTGCATCGTTGCAATGTTGCATGCCAACTCCCTCATTAGTTCAGGGACTTTGTTTTTCGCAGTTTTTGCTTCGGCATTTTGGCATTGATACCCGAGGTTACGGCTATGAAGATTGCTACTTTTAAAGTGATTAATATGAAAATTAAAAATTGGTATTTTTTAGTTCTTGAATATTATCATCGATTTGAGCCCTTTTTTGGGTTCGGCTGCACTGTTGCATACCAACTCTCTCATTAGTTCTGAAAATTTGGTCGTCACATTTTTTGCCCTGGTATTGGTAGGTTTACGGTTTTAAGTTTGGAACTCCTAAATGCGATTGCTGGTTAATTTGCCCCACAGCGGCGATCATGCAATATTTACCCGCTTCTAAATGTTGCATCAATTTTAAACACTTAAACACATATATTATTTGATACTATTTACCTGATTTGAATATGGAACCGGAAAAACAGTTGATAGATTCTTCAATGGCTAAACAAACCTCGTTCGTCACATTGCTAATTTTGACGTTCATATGCCATGTATGGTGTTAGTGTCATCGTTGTATTGAACATAATAATCCTCGATACCTACGACACATAATGACTCTTTCATGTGGTAATTTTTCATTGCCAGTGATTTTCCGCTGGTTATAATATTAATAAAACATTTTAACGTCATACTATAAATTCCTTTTATTGCGTTCATACATACAGAATTGCGGTTACCTAAAGAAACGAAACTGGTATCGTTAAGTAACGCTATTGTTTTTTATGTTGTTATTTAAAATGTATTTTTTTTATTTCCAGGTAATGTGTTACATACAGTGTCTGTGCAGTCAGAAGCGGCAATTTACAGACTTTTTAATGTAAGTGTAAATGGAAATATTGTTCTATTATAATAATAACTATCCAAAAATATCGATGTTACGTCTTAACCTTTTTAGGCAACACGCTTAAAATTTTTTTTATACGTTTACGTTGATGTGTGATACGTTTTTAAATTGAAATGCTGATCGTGTAAACTAATAGCTAATCACCAAACATTTTGGCGATTTTGTTCGTAAAGAAATACCCGAATTTGGCACAGAGTCGGAATTCTATTGTTCAGTATTATGTTCTCTTGCCCATTTGAATAATATCCGTGTACTCAGCTCGTCTCCTGACTCATTTTACATTTGTGATGTTTCCTTGTTATTTAAGAATCTTTCCGGGAACTGTTTGGCTGTGTTCGTCTTTAGAATGGAAATGCGAATTTTGCGTTGGACTTCAAAAATGAATTTTTCATTTGTTTTTCGAGTTTCAGGGAAATGTGGCATTATTTTAAAGCATTTTGCATTCAACCTGCGTGTTCTATGTACTTATTATGGTTACGCCTCATGTTGGTTTGTGACTTAAAGAATTAATAGATATTGTTCATGCCTACCATGTCATAACAGGCAACTTGTGCAATTGGGTTTATGATTGGTAGGCCAGCCGCTAGCCATTTAAAACAATTTTTTTTTTGATTATCCATCATAACAAAATTTTATCTATTTAAGGCTAAAAGTAATTAAAAAGCTCCTTGGCCTCCGAGCGGGATAAAGTGTGTGACTTTATTGTTGTACTATCTGTTCCATTCGACGTTCGCTGTTCTATAAAAATGTCTGAAAATGCTCCTACGTCTGTACAAGAATTCGTAATTCCACGTCCGCCAAGAAAACTGCACCGTTTACGCGTCTGCAAGGCGCGGCGAACACTTGGCCCAGTTCGCGCCGTGCAATGCAATTGAAGAGGCTGGGGGGTTGAAGGGGGGTTGAAAAGGGGGGTGTAGTGATTTTTCAAAATGTCAATGTTTACGAGCATGTGAAGAAACGATGTAGCGATCAAGAGCTGCAAAGTAATTTAAACATTTTCGGATTTAAGCTCTTTCGGGAGTGTTAATCTTCTCAGCTCATGAGGATCATGCCATTGCCATTTAATTTTCATAACTTTTATAAAGTAACCAGATCGATTAGTAAGGTTTCCCAAGCCAGTGCTAAGAGTTCAAAAGTGAACCGTCTATTTCTCTTCGTACTTTTATCGCTCTAGCATCATTCTGATCCATTTCGCGAACGGCAAACCAAACGACATTATCGCGTGCGTACTGAACAGAGACAAGTAGTCTATGATTTAATGAGTTGCCGTGGTTTTTCTCCCTTTTTTATCGGTGCGTTGAGCTGAGGCTGGCGTGTCTCTCGGCCGTTACGTGCCCTCACCCCGGTTGAAGTTCAAATATATCTTTCTACTTTCCTATCCGTTACCCTTTCAGTAACACGATTAGAATCCTTTGTCCCTTTGTAAAGAACTTAGGTGTCTAGATAGCCTACGTTTGTATATCTCGTAAGTAAGTATACTATATTATAGTTTATTTTTTACATATGTTAATTATCGGTGACATGACGTCACACGAGACGATCAAAACATTAGAGTAAGCTTTTATGAATCTTCTACAACAATTGCTTTTTTTTATAGACGCTTTTTGTGGCGGAAATCTATCAAATTATTAAGCTGACTTTAATTCAGTATATAAAATGTATCAGTCGAAACTCCTTTTGCGTGATTGTGTGTCGTTTATTTAACTAAGCGAAGTTTGTTTGATGTTAACATAAACTATTTCTGTGGTAATTATTACAGAATCTCCTTCGCCAACTTTTCACCGACGTCCTAAGTGTCGCGGCTGTCCTAAATTATGGGGTTGGGTACCCCATAATTAACATTAGAACAATGATTAATTCAATATTTTGTCGTATGTCGGCGCGTCAAACGGTCCCGAATGAAACAACAATACAACATTGTATATTAATCAAGTTTCTAATACGGCACAGATACATTATAAAATCAATTAGCGTCACCACTGGACTTATATGAGTTTGTGTTCTTGTTTGAGTACGAACAGGGTGTTCTGTAGAGTAGCGTACATTATTATTATCTAGTTTTTTTCGTAGTTCTTTCCGCGTGAAATTCGGTCTGTTATAATGACTGTCGTGTGTCCTGGAAACTAAACATTGTCAGGGGTGAAATGTAGCCTGTAGTTTATCCTTAAGTTTCAAACGTTACGCGTAGTTTAAGCGAGAAGAAGTAACAGACAAACGGACAAAGTTACTTGCGCATTTATCATAAAATAAATGTAACTTAAGACGAACGTCAATAATCCACGCGGGATACGATTTATTTTAAACAATTCAGTCGTCTAGCTGCAGTAAATGTGAACATAATTTTTTTTTTGTATAAATCGTGACCTTTAATAATAAGATAATTAATATTAAATCTTTGGCTTCTAAATCGCCCTGCGGTCGGAAGCGTACAAAATAAAGCTTAACGCGTATCCTCCGGGATCAGTCCATTACTCCGAAATAAACATGTGTTAATCCAGCTTAACGTCCATTTGTAAATTATTTATAAATCTGCTCAGTAACTTTTGCGTGAAAACGTTACAAACGTACTACCATTCATCGTAATAAACTTTACATAATTTTTGATGTTTCGAAAATAACATAACTATATATACATAGTACTAGATATACGTATACTGTTTCAAATTATTTTAGATATTAAAATACCGACTTATAGGTGAAGTATCTTAATACCGAATTTTTATACTTCCCATTTTTATTATTGTTTGATTCGCCTTGATAAGTACTTTAATCCTAGGTTATTTATTTCCGTCTAACCCAACTAATAGTGGCTAAAAGTAAACAAAAAGGCTTGCTGCTCTTTTTTTTAAATTTCCATCGGATATTGCGGGCGTGATGATATGCCATGATATCGATATTTAAACAGTTATTACATGTTATTAAAACATGGCATACTTTTGGATATGGATTGTCCCATTGTGATTAGAAGGTGCTAACAAAACACTTGGTAAGATTTGTGTCCCGCGTTACCGCATATACGTGGGACACAGGTGTTTTATTAGCACTCGCGTTGTGCACGGCGATTTACGGGACACCGTGTATAGCGGGTCGTGATGTTCGTCTGGCGTTGTTGTGCCAGTAGGTTAATGCGCAGTGTTGCCAGCGTATACACGGAGAAACCCGTTGAATTGCCTGTGAAAAAAATAATTCAATCCGTATAAAGACGCTAGAATGTGTAAATGGTAAAGATACGCGTTTTAAAATCGAGAGGTGCGGGTTCAAACCCGAACACGAACCTCTGTATTTTTCAAATCTATGTACGTATTTATACCACTAGCTCGGCGGTGACGGAAAACATTGTGATGAAATCTGAAAATTTAAACAACTTTGGATTTCTAACCATTATTAAAAATTGTCTGGTTCCCCTATCATAGAGTTACTAAATTCAGACAGGCAGTCGCTTCAATGTCACCAGACTCGCTAAGTCCTGGATCATGGTCTCAGTGGACCGTTGGACGGGGATTATGCACGGGACATAAAGCTAAGAAGATGATAAAATAATAGAATATAATATCGGCCTGATTTAAGTCGAACTCGCTTATGAAGAATTTTTACACTACTTTTTAACAAGAATATCGGACCAGTTGCTTTAACCGGATGGGGGGCAGTTTCACTGAAATCAGCCTTTCACTAATGCATTAACCACTAATTAGATATTATTGAACACATAAATGTTAAAACCCTACTCATTTAAAAGTAACTAACTAATCTACATACATATATACATAACATCACGCCCATAATCCCCCAAGGGGCAGGCAGAGTCAAAGGGACAGCCAGCTCATTTAACCACTTTCAGCCAAATATAAAACTTGGCTGGGTTAGATGGAAAGTTTTGAAAAAGTAGTGACAAGTGGTTATCTTGTCGCCTACACAATCACACACCCAAAACCCGATATACCATTAGTTGCCTTTTACATGCTAGGCAAGAACCACAGTAGACAAATTATTTTTAAGTCCCAGACCAACATGGGACACTAATTTTAGTTTTGCCATTTTAGAGCAACTATCTACTACAGGCAAGGCTTACTATCCCGCCAAAGGATACGGCCGGCACCGCAAGCACTTAGTCGGCAACATTATTAATGTGTCAAGCTGAGAGGTGGATTAACCTAAAAGCCTACCGAGCCTAGGGCGGCTGAATACTTCCTATCGAGGTAACGATATTAGGCAGTAGTAAGTGTGGGTTGTATTAAAGATCCTAGTAATATCGACTGGTCTACAGAATTGGTATTAAGATAATATAAATGCCGCGCACGTTTGAAGTTAAAAATCTGGCTAAAATGCCATAAGTTCGATGTATGTAGCATTTCCAACGAACTGACTTCAAACCCAATAAGATTCTTAACGTATATCATGATTTGTACTAGTACTGTACAGGTACAAACTGTGAATGAATAGGAGAGAGTGGAGAAGAATTGGCGTCTTCGGTTCGGAAAGGAAATTGTGACTTATGAAATATTGATGTCTCCCTTCAGTTTTGTGTTATTTTACTATGGTAGCTTGACTTTAACTTTGCACTTTAGCGGACTTTCTCAGTGAATTAATACAGAATAGTTTACTACTGCTTTCTCTTGTTCAGAAAAATCAAGAAAATTACGAGAACATGTTTTGTCCATTTCGGTAACTTATTTACCAGGAGAATTTTCCTCAACTTACGAGTTGCGAAGAAAAGTCCGATCTGAAAGGAAAAGATGGAAGAAAATACAGGTAATTAAAAAAGGGACTGGTTTTTCTTTTTAATTTTTATTAAAACGGCTTATGTCAGCTTTATGAGAGCTCTGATTTATTTTATATGAAAGAAAACATCAAAGTATCAATAATAAGAAATATGAAGACAATATTACTGCGAAGGCCCTATAGTTTGTGAACATAATAATAACAAAGATATAATATTCACAAGCCGCGCGTTGGTCTAGGCAAAGAAAATAAGTACTAAAACTTTTCTCCGTTATATTCTCTTTCAGTATTCAGCGCTGCATTTTTATAATGAATTGTTATTTCATCTCGACCGCGAAACGCAATGAAAGTCGGCTTCTATCGCTCGACGTAGAGCTTGGAACTCGTTACTCGCACGTGGTTACACTTGAAAGAGAAACTTGTAATGTAGGGGATTAAGCTTAGTACGTTGTGCTTATAGCGACGAGCTTAATCGTAGCTTGGGCTAAACAATGTGAAACTCAAGTTTGGTTATAACGAGTTTAGTGGAAGGAAATACAAACACTAAGATTGTTTCCAAATTTAAGTACCTAATGGCTTATAGGACGTTTTTGCCGTGAGTGAAAATATCGCGAGATATTGTATACATTCAAATAACTGTACTGGCGTTGTGAATGACAGTTGAAGATGACAGTCGCTTCAATGTAATGACCAGACTAAAACCAGGATTATGGTCCAACCGGACCCTGATTAAGAACGGTACACAACGCAAGGAAACGGTAGACCCCATCCCTTATCACCATTCTGGCGATGAAGGGCTGGCACTCTGGATTTAGTTAGTGACTCCATTTTAGTCGAAGATGTATACCTGATAAAGAGACTGATGATCATAGACTATTCTACTAATATTATAAATGTGAAAGTTTGTATGTATGGATGGATGTTTGTTACTCTTTCACAAAAACACTTCTGAATGGATTTTAATGGAACTTCAAAATAATATAGCTCATACACCCGAATACCATATAGGCTATGTTTTAATAGAAGCCGCGGGCAGAAGCTAGTAATCTATATACTATTGCCAATCCAAAAGGATGAGTTACGATTATAATCGTAATTAGATATAATTGAACTAGACGATTATAATCGTAACTTATCCTTTTAGATTGGCAATAGTCGGCTAAAAAGAAACTTAAAATAATATAGTGCTTTTCTTCTTTTACCGTATTTTCAGGTTGCACTTAAAGTTGCTTAAAAAAGTTGATAATGATAGTTGTAGTTGATAAAAATAGATAATGTAGCATGTGATATCACACGTGCCGTGTTTAATAAAAATGTACGGCTGGTGTTGAAAATACGTTTAATTACTAGCCTTGAAGGGAAGTGTATCATTTTGTATAATTTTTTTGTAATTTTACTGCGGTCTCGTGTGTTGTGCATTATTAGTTGCGAGGGTGGATTTATTTTTAAATATGCGGTTGATTTTAATCGATAGCCATTAGATTTTTGAACTCTTTTATAATGGAGCTTAAAAAGTTTATCGTGGGAGCATGCCATTTCAGATTAAACTTTCATGAAGAACATAATATTTCTGATTAGTTTTTGTAAATGGTTAGATTGTATGGTTATGTGTGGTAATGTCAAAATGTTGTTTTTTAATAAATGCTTGCGAAAGTGGTAGCAGTTAGTATTTTTAATAAAATAACAGTTTATAAAATTGTTTTTGTCCGTCTGTCTATCAATATGGCTGTTTGTTCCAGTTAATCACTGCATCGGTTGAACTAACTTCCGAAATCATAAATGTACTGCTACTATATATTCCATCGTTGCTCCAAATTAGTGCAGTTGTTCTATACAACTGCATAATAACAACAGAGATATTTGGCGTGTAATCGCGATTCGCCCTTGAACGTTTTACAGCGGCGCCCGTGACAATAAACCGAGTGAACCTAACGCGAAGTCGCGCTATAATGCAATGCGACTGCATTATGCAGCGCGGGCAGGGTTGCCGTATCACAGAATGTGTTCTGAGATCGTTTTCGAATTTTTTATTAGAATTGGGACCGAATTTAGGAGCCCTGTGAATTTTTAGAACCTCGTATTAATACGAGTATTACAATAATTATCACGCTTGAAGTTACAGAGCATATAAAGAATCTGCGATAGACCAATTCCACACAGGCAAAGCTGACTTAAGCTACTTTTTATATATTTTTTTTTTCAGATACGTAAGTCTTTTCCCCTAGGAGGTATACCTATACTCATTGAAAAGTCTCAATGAAACGAAATCTGACAACTTCATCACTTTTCAATGTACAGAGGGCCGTAGGTACTCAATTAAAAGCCCTGAAGAGACAAGATCTTATCATGAAAATCTGACTTTTCCGTACCTTTAAATTTTCCGCCTGCTAACCCTGGGCACTTCGGCAGCGTGCCAGTGCGCCGCTCGCGCTTGACCGCTCCCAAGTTTATGGGCTCTGACAGTTCGTTTAACTAGTACATAGTGGTCGTGAAGGTCAGCTGCGGCCGAAGCTGTACCCGATTAATTGCAGTCGCAATATTTCGTCCCATTTGTCCCGTAAAAGGGACATCTCGTATTTTCACATTAAAGATCTCTCGTCTCTTCAGCACCATGAATAGGATTCGTACTCACACATTTTAATTCAACAGTAGTCTTATAATATAAATATTTATCGATTTAAAAATTGATTATTTTTTACAAAACCATAGGTCGACCATAGCTGCATTAGGCATCATATTCTATTTTCATTTAAATATTAATACATATTATATTAATTTTAAACATATCAATCGTCAAAGATATATGTATTTAAAAGATATCTCATTAAATAGAAGGACGCGCCGGCCGTGTGAGACGCGAGTTTAATTAATAGGTGGTTCATTACGGAGAAGGTTCAGCTGTTGCGACGCGGGATTTGAAAGCGCTCCACGTTTTAGAGTTAAATTTCGAAACATTTTAGCGAGCGAGCGCGAAATTGAGTTTCGTTTGTGTAAAAAAAAAAAAAAAAACACTGACAATTAAAAGGTTAACCATTTTCATGTGGCCGAGTTAAATTTTGTATTACAGTGGTTTATTAATAATGAGTAACTAAAATTCAAATTGGTATTTAACGCTCTCTCATACTTCCGAAAACACTTTACTTTAGGTGCTATTTTGATACGAAGTCAATTTAGGCTACTTACAGGTTTTGATGGTGGCGAAGGATACCAACGCTCAATCCGAAAATAACTGTTGCGCAAGTTATAATATACATAACCTTTTTTTATCCTTTTAATGTTGTTACTGGGGAACAAAACATTTTGACTTTTGCCTTAAAATAGAGTAGTAAAACAGGCTTCTGTTTACCCCGGAAGAACAACTAATTTTCATGGGATATCGTCAAAAATATCACTTAGACTGCAAGCTAGCCTCGACTAATAACTAATAAAACCACCTCTCTAAATGTGCAGTTGATTGAAAAAATTTTGTTGATAGATTGTATTGCTAATCTAACCGTTGGCTAGACTAGATAGAAAAAGCCTCGCTGGTAACCCAACTCCGAAACACTTTCTCAACAAATCGAAACTGGGCGCCCGTGAGTCTGCGCTTTCATTTTGCTTTTTGTTGAAACCCAAACAGAACAGTAATGGTCCGAGAGCTGGCGCCAATTTTTGTGTAGGTATTTGAGGCAAGCTGAAAACTTGTAACATACCTATCGTGTTATACCCCTACACGGAACTGCAGACCTGGCTGGAGAGTGGCGGGGCTTTCTTTTTATTTATTTTTTTAAATTTTTTTTTTTTTCAAAAATATGTTTTAGGCTATATGCAACTTTATATGTCGCAGTTTATGTTTAAAGAATTAAAAACAAATAAGCATAAGACGATTCAGTCGGGGTTTCAACTTTGCCACACGCGTGCTAATCGAAAAAAAAATATTTGAGGCAACTTGAAATGTTAATAGAGTATTTTTGGCGCCTTATGTGTGTGTTCGGTTCTTTCTGCCTGCCCCGCTTGGGAAGTAGCGTGAAGTTTAGTTAGTTTTTAGCTAGTAATTTACAACAAAAAAATATAATTTAAAAACAGACAGATAAATTTTAGTGGGACTTTCTTCATGCCGGGTGATCTAACAATCTAATCTATCTTGAGTTAGTCCCATTACTCACCAACCAGGTCTGCAGTACCGTGTTGGGGTATAATACGAGAGGTATGGGACAAGTTTTAAGCTTGCCTCAAATACCGACTCAAAAATTGGTGCCAGCTCTCATACTATAAACTCGTCGCATTGTAAAGCGATTCTCACTTTTTGTCGTTCGATTTAACCTTGCTTACAAAGAATTTTGTTTTCTGACGGGGTGAAACTTTGTCAGTTAATTTACCGCTGTAACTGATGAACAATTAGTGAATAATTCAAATCTCAATATTTAATAATTGTTGAATCCAAGTCAAGTCGAGTCTGAATTGTTGAATTTATGTCTAAAAATTCAGTGACGGCGCTTACGGATGTAAGACTTCCGGAATCACTCTTTTAAAGCAAATCAGATCATTAAATGTATCTAATACGAATGTTTCATGTATTGTTTTGGCGATATTGTATCAATTTGTAGGTATTGTCATGGAAAATGCATATAAAAAATTTTACTATGACTACAAAGCCAACTGATAATGCGAACGCGAATGATTTATAAAATTTATCTTATTACTTTTAACTATCTAACGGAATACTATGCATACATACATAAGATAGGATAAACTATTTTAACTTAGTAAACTAAGGTTGTAATTCTATGTTTGCACGTGGCAAAAATAATATTACGTGTGGGATGTTACAGAAGTAATACAAGCAAAAAAATCATGCTTGTTATATAAGATCACACTTCCGTATTTTCCGTATCGATTCGTCCCGAGTATCTTACTCGTATTTCAACATTGAAACTTTAAATGAAGTGTAAACAGAGCGGATTCGAAGCGATCATTAACATTTTAACAAGACTCGCTACGATTCGCCATTAATTTGGCAACGACCTTCTAAACTTGCTTACGATAAGAAAGCTATAAAGTTTCGGCAACAATGAACGAGCGAAATAAAAACAAACAGGTTGGCGATTTGTTGGTTGTTTGTATGGAACACCGCAATTACTTACTTAGTAGCGATTATGAATAGTTTTAGAACTTATTGGCGTAGACTGAATTGATTACAACTTAATAAATACAACAACTTAATAAATACAACAACTTAATAAATACAACAACATAATAAATACAACAACTTAATAAATACAACCACTTAATAATAAGACAACTAAATAAAGCTAGTCCCGTGTTGGTCTGGGTCTCAAAAAGAATTTGCCAACTGTGTTTCTTGCCTAGCATGTCGTAAAAGGCGACTAATGGTATATCGGGTTTTGGGTGTGTGATTGTGTAGGCGACAAACTAGCCACTTGTCATTACTTTTTCACAAATTTCCATCTAACCCAGTCCTGTTTTATTTTTGGCTGAATGTGGTTAAAGGGGCCAGCTGTCCCCTTGACTCTGCCTACCCCTTCGGGGATCATGGGCGTGATGTTATGTATGTATGTATCAAGTTAAATAAAACCGTTTGATAACTGAGAATCCAGCTCAAATTAGGGGTTCTCAATTCCGAAAAACAGATACCTTTTGAAGGTTATACGTGTAAATTCTGCTACTGTTTAATTTAATCTTATTCCATTCAAAATTGTTTATTTAAATTGTAATCATAAAATAGTTTAGTCTGGTATGCCGTGACCTCATGTTACACTAATGCCATGCCATTCAAAATCTGTGAAAGCATAGCGTTCTGACAGTCGATAATTGGTATGTCAATCATTAGTAGTGTCTACTACTTTGTTTTACAGACTTGCTCGATGGCGCATTCGGTAGTGACTTTGTCGTGTACGCCAAGAGATTTGGGTTCGATCCCCACTCAGAACAAAGGACCCCCCAAACAGGACTTGTTCTGTGTCTGGGTGTTATCTAGTATTTAAGTCTATATTTGTAATACCACTGTTGAATCTGATATCTGTGACACCATTGCTAAAGCTACTTACTTTGAAATCACTTCAATGTATATTTTATTTTATTTTATAAAAGTTATAAAAAGTAATACCGTTTGAAAATCATGCAAGTGCAAGTATCTATTCAGTCAACGGCAATGGAAAACATCGCCGAAGCTCACTTTGATTAATCACCATGTGAAATGGAGGAGGCAATTATCCCCCCATTAATTCAGCTAAGAGGGTCGTTGTGGGTGTTTCGTTCCGCGTAATGGTTACAGTTGGTCAGCATCGAGCCGTGTATTAGAATGGATACGAAAAGATTTGTAAGGTACAAGCTTTGCGGTTATGAAACGACCCTGTTATTTGCAGCTAATTGGCATTTTTGTAGATATTCGTTTGGGGAGCTTTACTAATATTATAAATGCGATCGTAACTTTGTCTGTTCGTCAATCTGTTACGGTTTCCGGCTAAAGACCCTAAAAAAGCTCGATAGTATTTATAACTGATAAATTAGACGGAGTTGCGGGCAAAAGCTCCTCCTACATAAAGTTAAATGGCAGTAAATTCATTTCTTATATTTTTATGTTTTATCTTTCTTAGTTCATGGGAAAAGCTATGCGAATCTTCCATCAAATTATATCCTACTTTAATATGTGTAGTATTTCAAGCTCTACAGTAGTAAAACTAACCATCAATTGTTCCATGTTGGTCTGAGACTTAAAAAGAATGTGCCAACTGTGTTCCTTGTCTAACATGTCGCAAAAGGCGACTAATGGTTTTGGGTATGTGATTGTGTAGGCGACGAGCTAGCCACTTGTCATTACTTTTTCAGAATTTTCCATCTAACCCAGCCTATTGTCCTATGTTGGTCTGGGACTTAAAAAATAATGTGCCAATTGTGTTTCCTAACCTAACATGTCGTGAAAGGCGACTAATGGTATATGGTTTTGGGAATGTGAATGTGTAGGCGACGAGCTAGAATTTTCCATCTAACCCAGCCCAGTTTTGTTTCTGGCTGAATGTGGTTAAAGGGGCCTGCTGCCTCTTTGACACTGCCTACCCCTTTGGGGATTATGGGCGTGATGTTATGTTATGTAATTGTCATCAAACAAACTAAACTCCAGCGTCTTACTGATAACTCCAGAAGTTCCATCCGTATCTTAGGTTTATGCCCGACAAACAAACAGATAGCATTATGTGGCTCAATTAACGGATTGTTGTCGCACAAATAGATAATTCTTCGCGTGTGATAACACCAGACAGCTATTTGGGTTATCGCTGCCTGTTGTTTATTCATAGCCGGTTATCTGAGCGTTCCAATTGATCCGTTGAATGAGGGTGTTGTGCCACCAGCAGTAATAGGGCCTCATTTGTCTTGGGGCTCCTGAACATTAATCAGCTTTTTAATCGTAATTCCTATTGTGTGGCGGACTATTGCATATATATATTTGGTTCTCTGGGTGGAATCGAACGTGAATCCTGATGAATGGAAGGAAAAACGTCCTGATCAATGACATACCCGGGTGTTCCGCTTCATCGATCCTGAAGAGTTGTGTGAAGACTGATTTTGCTAAAGGACCCTTCTTACTATAGCTTTTTTCCAGCTAGCCCTGGAGCTTCTCAATAGCAAACCCTAATTTAGTAGTGAAGTTATATTCTTAAGTTACCATTGTGCAGTCTTTATTACTGAGACTATAAAAGCATTTGTTACGAAAAAAAAAACGTCCATTATGAAATCAGACTTATGTTTTTGGCCATCTATTTGAATCGCTCTGGTGTGGTGGCGGGCATTGCTAAGCTTTTATCGTAATCCTCATTTGATACTCCCTTCCGGTTTGTCATGTTTACCTTTTAAATAGATATTGCGGATAGACTTGGTATGCCACAGAAAGTCTGCATCAAAAATATCTAAGTAACGATACCGACCCAAAAATTCAGAAACAATTTCTTTGTTTATTTATTGTATTGACTAATTAAATTTATTTTCTTGTTTCAGGTATAAATACGATTCGGACATGTATAGAACTCGTGGCTTCTCGCTGGAAAGTATAAGAATATAAACCGGTCTGTTAGGAATATTTATTGATGGACTTCTTAACTGAATGCGCAAATTGATCTCTTGAATGGGGTATTGTGCCGTTGAATTGATGGAGCGACCCTTGTCTCCGGCAGACCTGAAAGTACGTGTAGCGTGGGCTATTGTTTTGATGCGTATGCTGAACGATTGGAGATTTGTACAGTCTGTTTGGACTAGAAAGTCGAGCACTCCGGCCGCAGATTAATAGCGGTCAAGCAATTAAGATGAGTAACCAAAAATGTTAACATTTGCGTTTTTAATCTGTTATTCATTAGTAGTCAATGCGGTGGTAGCTCAATGGTAAGGAAACGCGCTTCTAGACCGAGGAGTGCGGGCTCAAACCCGGGCACGTACCTCTGAATTTTTCAAGTCTATGTACGTATTTATACCACTAGCTCGACGGTGAAAGAAAACATCGTCATGAAACCTGCAAATTCAAACAACTTTGGATTTGTAACCATGATCCAAAAATTGTCTGGTTCCCCTATCTTAGGGTTACGAAGGTCAGATCGGCAGTCGCTTCAATGTAATTACCAGACTCGCTAAATCCTGTATCATGGTCTAAGCGGAACCCGTCTAAACACGGGACATAACGCTAGGAAGATGATTTATTAGTAGTCAATAATATAAGACACGTATAATGGTGTATGGTTGATAGGTATATATAGGCAAAGCTGATTTTTTGATTCTAACAAAGAATCTTTGTTTGTTTTGTATTTTTGTGAGCATACTCGTGTATGTTGCTTTCGTGGAAATTTAATTCTGACAACCTCAAAGGCATATCGGAATCCTACCATATACGAGGGTATTGAATTTAGGCCGTATTTCGTGGTATTGCTATTTTCGACTCTTTATTTAACCACCAAAAATTTTATGTAGTATTTTTTAGGGTTCCGTATCCAAAGGGTGCTAAAGGGACTTTTATTACTAAGAATTAGTAGGAGTCCGCCTTTCGTCTGTCAATCATCCCTTGAACGTAATAAGTTATTTCAAAGGATCTATGGCTGCTTAAACATAAAGTACTAAAATAAAAATTAACGGGGTCTCTAACTAACCTACTAATTAACCCACAACTCTTGGCGCATGGAGCAGGGTCACTACCGAATGCGCCATCGAGCTTGTTTTTAGAAGACACGTGTTTTTCTCGATATTAATAGTTACAGTACGTGGGCACTTATTACTAAACTATTTTAATCTATACTTATAATAAATCTGTAGAGAGGTCAATTCTGTACATGAAATATATTTTCAAAATAACTATCAGGGGGTGATTAGTGATCGATACTGATGCCAAAAATGCAATCAGTAAAATTTCTGTCTGTCTGTCTGTATGCTCCTTATAGAAACAAAAACTACTCGACGGATTTTAACGAAACTTGGTACAATTATTCTTCATACTCCTGGGCAGGTTATAGGAACAATAGGAACAGAGTAGTAAAGGGAAATGTTGGGAAAACGGGATAACTTACTCCATTTTTAACCGACTTCAAAAGAAAGGAGGAGGTTCTCAATTCGACTGAATTTTTTTTTTTTTTTTTTTAAGCTTCCGTCGCGTTTGCAGCCTTAATGGTTAAAGTTACATAGAAATCATATTTGACGGAAATAGTCTTTATTATATTAACCATAAACGCGGGTGACACCGCTGGCACAGCTAGTAATTATATATTAGTGTTAACATGCGTGGTATGGTACCCTCCGTTAGCAAGGCTGATCCGAACTTGTCCAGTTTTTATTACTCATTTGGTACATCTAAGAGCTTAGCGAAGAGGCATTTAAAACGTCCAACTGTCAGGATAACAGCAACAACGTGTTATATAAGTTGTTCACGTTCGCCATTAGAAGTAACGACGTAAGATGCGGTAAGAAATTCTCAACTCGACTCGCATCAAAGGGAATGAAGAAATTCCCTTAAAGCGAACGCGCCCGGTGCACGCCTGAAAGATAATATTAAACAATTTATCCACACATGGAACATCTAACTTCTGTTTATGTGAGTCGGTTGAGTTTTAGAGGTAGGGTTAGCGCGGATGACGGTAGATTTTGGGTTATATTTACGATATCTTACTATATATATAAATCAATATATATAAAAATCAATGCCACTTTTCGTTGTAATTATATAACTCAAGAACGGGCTCACCTACCCAAACCAAATGTTTAGGCTTTGTTCGGAACATTTAGTAGATGGTTTATGTGAAGTTTTCACAAAAACGGTAGAGCGGTTCTTCATTTATCACTTTATACGTAGCGAAGCTCGTATCAGGCCGCTAGTTGTGACTATATTTTTTTTACTCTCTTTGAGAGCGGTAGTAGCTAAATGACATGCGTCTTTTTACCGAGGCGTGTGAGTTCAAACCCGGGTACGTACCTCCTGATTTTTCAAATATATTTACGTATTTACATCACTAGCTCGGCGGGGAGAGAAATCCTCGTGATGAACCTGCACATCCCAACAGCTATGGATGTGTAATGATCCAAAAATTTTATGGTTCCCATATATAAGGGTTACGAAAGTCAGATCGGAAGTAGCTTGAACGCAATTACCAGACTCGCTAAATTTTGGATCATGGTCTAAACAGAGCCCGCCTGAGCACGGGACATAACGCTAGGATGATGATGGTGATGGTTTTATTTAATCTCGGAGTATTTTCAATCATACTGAGGCGTTTGGATTCTACGTCTGGGGTCTTTACAAAGTGCCAATCGGAATAGCACGTTGACAGTCCAGTAATACACATTGTTCGAGCTACTACTGAGGATGTAGTGCTTGTTTTCTACCAACAGATGGCGTTGGGTGTAGATTGCCACGCGGTGGCATTTCGTTTTACCGAGTACATATATACCCAACGCCATAGAGTTCAAATTAGACCATAAGAGACCATTCAAGACAATGAGTAGATCATTATATTTAGTTCACTAGAAGTTCGGTGTTTCATTCAATATTTCTGTGACGGTGCTGGGTCCTAGTCTATACTCTATACACACATCCTGTAAACATTTGAGGCGAATGCCTCAAATGATGAATGAATCGAAAGCCAGTTCGTCGACTTTTTCCTCTGTTCTTAGACGACGTTAACTCATTGGCGTATTACTCTTATAAATACTATTAATAAATAAATAAATATCCGACGACATCACATACATTGATCTGACTCCGAGCTAAGTAGCTAAAGCACCTTGTGGATATCAGAATCAACAGTGATATTACCTCACGGATATCAGAATCAACAGTGATATTACCTCACGGATATCAGAATCAACAGTGATATTACAAATATCCAATATAAGTAATATTGGATATTAACACCCAGACACAGAACAAACATAAGTATTTATCACACGAATGTTCGTCCTGGGTGGGGATCGAACTCTTGGCGCATAGGGCAGGGTCACTATCGAATGCGCCATCGAGCCAGTCAAAACTATTGGTGGTAAACTTGGCGAATCTTTTTGCCAAAATTTGGATCGATATCTAAATCATAGGTTAAAGAAAGAGAGAGAACCAACTTATTCAGTTATTCAAATATGTAAAGCTAATATTAGAGGTACATATCTAAGGTCGTATTGTCTACCAATTTTCGAGCTTATAAAAGCCACATCTCTAAACTAATACGTGAAGCAAAAACATTTATACCCCTTTTTATGAGAATTGCGCGGACGATGGAGTATGAGGCACAGTTTAAGTTTATTACGGAGAAGGAATGCAGAAAGCTAATATTTAAATTAAAAAAAAATAATAATGGTCGAATTTCGACCAATGGGCGATCACTAGATGTAAAGATATTTGACTTGTACCCAATGTCATGTCATATGAGTTGCATCTGTTGGTAACTATTACACATACAGCGGTTTGGCTAACCCTACGGCCGGCTCATTTAAACAATTTCTCCGCAAATAGGATGTTTACAAGCCGGGTTTATTGCAGGTCCCTCGCGGAATGCGCTAGGGTTCCGTGTACACCTACACAAGTTCTGGTATTTTTATTCATTACACGAGGAATTCTAATTCGGTCCACGCGACCGCGACAATATTTTCAGCGTTGCCGAATGGAATGCTATTTTGGTGGGGTTAATTAAGTTGTGTTTGTGTGAATTGTCGTTCCGTTTTTGGGGTTTTGTGTTGTGTTCCAATGTAAAATGGTTTAATTATTTGATTGTTGCGTAATTAGGAAACAGTTTTATTGTTTCGGTTACTTACTTTCGGTATTGGAATATAATTTGATTTTAATTGTACGTTACGTTAAGAAAGTTTTATGTACTGTTATTTAAACTATTAGTTGAACTAGGACAAATGCCGATGATAGCTCGCTCAGTGGATGAGGACACGCGGATGATATCCGAGGCAGTTAGTTCAACCGCAAATACGAACCTCTGTCTGCATTTTTTAATATCTAAGTACATATTTATGCAAGTAGGTTGGTGGTGAGGAAAAATATCGTTATAAACAAGCTTAGAGCTTGTATGAAAAGGATTATGAATGTTGAAGAGGCGAGTGAGGTGTGTAAGGATCGTGCCATATGGCGTTCGGTTCTCTCTGCCTACCCCGCTAAGGAAGTGGCGTGAAGTTTAGTTAGTTAGTTAGTTAAACAAGCATATTCAAAAACTATAGATGGGTGTAACCGTGATCTAATTTGTTTCGTTGTATTTTCTATGCAATGCAAAAGACTGATAAACATAACATTTTAAAGAAGCCGATACTAAATTACCATTTCAAAGCTGATCACTGCTGATCTGTTAGTCAGATGAGAATTGCTTTGCCCCAGAATATCCATTCTGATCAAAATTCTAAAAAGTTTTCCTATACCGACCTGACCTTTGACTCCGGGTGCATACTGATATAGTATACATTAGCTGTAATGGCTCAATCTAGAAACGTCGCTGACACCGATCGATAGCGGCTATTGCTTTATGTACGGAAATAAAAACGGATAGTGGCACTAATTTGTTGTCCCCACAAATTATGTGTCAGCTGCTAAAAGTGTTATATCAAAGTTGGTCACATTTCTAATGTATGACGACTTCCGATTAACGTCATCGCTTCCTGTGTAGAATTAGAATGCTGTGTTGAATTAAATATTGATGGATGTTCGGAAACATATGTCTATTAATTAAATTCTTCCTACTTCGATATCTGTCTATTACTTTTGAAACAAGGTAGGCAATTGGTGAATAATTTATTTAGTACTTCCTACGTCACAAATAGTTCAGAACTAATATTTGTAATTGTATCTTTTGCTGCTACACTCGCGTATATTTTGGTATAATATAAAGACTGTCGTGCGTATATATAATTTCTACCTGGATAAAAATGAGCTTGGGGTCATCCTTAGAGTTCAAAATATCATCAGTCTCCTTGGTAACGTAAAAGACAGAGTTACTAAAGATTTTATAATATTTTACTTTTCCACTCTTTTGACTCCTCAAATCAGGATCATCTTTGTCAAGTCCTATCACCGGACATAAAGCCTTATATGACTTCTCAAGTTGAGCTTAAGAAGGATATGCTGATCCTTCTAACCGTTAAGTGGTAACCAGTGGCGGACTAAGCCTGTTTTAGGCCTGGGGCGCCAAAGAGCTGCAGAAGGCCTCTAGTAGGGATACGACTAGTGTTGCTTGATGTGTATGTGTGTAATGGTGTGGTGTGGTGAAATGTTCCACTGTTTGATTTATGATGATGAGAAGTTGGAGATAACATGAGGCCCCCCAGGACTAGAGGCCCGTGGCGGACCGGCCCTTCTGCCCCTAGGACTAGAGGCCCGAGGCGGACCGGCCCTTCTGCCCCCCGGTTAGTCCGCCACTGGTGGTACCTCCGGACGTATAAACGGTTAGCAGAACATTTGTACCGGTGGTGGCGAGCGCCTGCGCGCCTCGTGACGTCAGCGTCGGAATTAGCTTTAACAGCGCGTTTGGTGTTTACTGCCGGTAACGGGGTGTTTGACAGCCTTTATGGGGTTACAAGTGATTTCTGATTTTCTTAAACGTTTCCTTCAAAATATATGGAGAATATATTGACAGCTAAGGATGTGACACTAGATGGCGATACCCGATATTTCAAAGTTATAGAGATAATTCGGATTGTTTAGGATCAGATCAGTTATAAGCGTTCGTTTGAATTAATTTTTATTTGATATATATTTTTAAATGTTTTCATTGCTTCAGTGATGTTTTTTCTCTTGTCTGATAAAAACTTTAGAATGGACTTATTTTTCTTTTCAAGAAATTATTTATTTAGAATGTGATCCTATAACTCTTCTAAGTATTCTATGTGTTAACAAGATTTCCACACAACACAAATTTTTGCAACATTTGTGTAAAACATATTTTCATTCGATTAAATTCAGACTGGAACGGGAAACACTTGAATCTTGTACACTTTCTATTAGAGAAACTTAGACGACCTTACCTAAAAACCCACACCAAAAACTACTATATCATTTCACCATTAGACTTACGTATTAGTCTGAATACGAACGTACGCCCCTATATTCTCAACTAGCACTATTATATACGAGTCACCAATAGTTGATTGTTTGCAAAATGTCCATAGAAAATAGTCTTTCCTTGTTCTTGACACAGCCGTATAAATCCGTTTGGACTCCGGAAGTATCGCATAGGAGTTTTCCGGCACGTGTACAGTGTACACTATACCTACATAGAGCTTATGTTCAAGTTCTCTTTGTCATGCCGCCCGTCTTTACTGCCGCTTGTGTGTAGTAAACGCTTGGCATACGAAGCCACTCGGCTATGTATGTTGTCAATATTTGTTGTTTTGCCAATAGTTCCTCACGATTTTGTATTAATATTGTTGTGTACGGTGCTCGGTGAGTCATAGTGGTCTAAGAGACAGCTGCATATATTCGTTGTTTTATACCTCGTAGAAAATAGTTGTACCATATATAACGTGACCATTTGTTTTTTAAGTCAGAGCGGGAGGCTTGCAATATTTTGTTTATAAAATGAAACAAAAACTTTTAATATCAGACTACATCACATACATAATACATTGATCTGACTCCGAGGTAAGTAGCTTAAGCACTTGTGTTACGGATATCAGAATCAACAGTGGTATTACAAATATATACTTAAATATTCGATATTAACACCCAGACATAGAACAAACACAAGTATTCATCATACGAATGTTTGTCCTGGGTGAGAATCGAACCCACAACTCTTGGCGAATGGGGCAGGGTCACTACCGAATGCGCCATCGAGCCACTTTTGTAGGCAGGGTCCAAGGCGCCAACGTAACTAGTAATTTAAAAATCACCCAGTTTTGTTTTTTTATTATCCTTGAAGTAGATAGGTAAATAGATAAATATGTTGGGTCGGTTTACAAAAGCGGGACAATTTTGCTCTCACTAGGGACACCGGGACAGTCAACTATAAAGCAGACAGTTAGTCAGTCCCTGTCTCGCCCAAAGCGAGACTTATGGTCACGTTAACCATATACCATATTGTGGTCGAATTTCGTTTGAGCTGCGAGAGCACTGATTAAGAAAAAAGGATTTTTAAGATTTAAAATCCCTTTTTTGAAGTCGTTCAGAAAATACCATTCAAATGGACAAGCAACAACTAATGTTCTCAGAGCAACTCCAATTTCTATTTTAGTTTCTAGGAAGTGTCATGGTGATTAATAGATACACGAGAAACACGGGGCCATTACATATTCACTGGCCGGCCGTATGGAGTTAGAAACAGATTAGGGATTAATAAATTAGGAGTTTATGTGTACGATATCGACGGCTACGATAGACTGCCCTCGATACCCCGCGATGGTTAATTAATCCATTCACATACTTATATCAACGTATATTTAGATTGATGGGTAGTTTATTTATTTACAATAAGTTACAATCAGAGTTTATGTTTTGGCTCGATGACGTATTCGGCAGTGACCCTGCCCCATGCGCCAAGAGTTGTGGGTTCGATCCCCACCCAGCACAAACATTCGTATGATGAATACTTGTGTTTGTTCTGTGTCTGGGTGTTAATAACCAATATTTAAGAATATATTTGTAATACCACTGTTGTTTCTGATATCCGCAACACACGTGCTTAAGCTACTTATGCTCGTAATGTATGTGATGTAGTGTGATATTTATTATTTATTACTAGCTGTGCCAGCGGTGTCACCCGCGTTTATGGTTAATATTATAAAGACTATTTCCGTCATACATGATTTCTATGTAACTTTAACCATTAAGGCTGCACACGCGACGGAAGCTTAAAAAATAGAGTAACTTCTCCCGTTTTCCCAACGTTTCCCTTCACTACTCTGCTCCTATTGATTGTAGCGTGATGAAAAGTATACTATAACCTGCCCAGGAGTATGAAGAATAATTGTACCAAGTTTCGTTAAAATCCGTCGAGTAGTTTTTGTTTCTATAAGGAACATACAGACAGACAGACAGACAGACAGACAGAAAGACAGACAAAAATTTTACTGATTGCATTTTTGGCATCAGTATCGATCACTAATCACCCCCTGATAGTTATTTTGAAAATATATTTCATGTACAGAATTGACCTCTACAGATTTATTATAAGTATAGATTATTATTATGTTAGTATTTTTGCGGACGTCATATCATTCCTACGGTCGAAAGTTTCTTTCTATTATAATATAACTCCAATTCGGTAAGTGTGTCTAAGACTTTTCACATCAAATATTGTGATCACAGTTCTTTTTTTCTAAATTATGAATTTACGATTTTACTCCATAACAAAATGTATAATTCTAGTCCAGTGGAAAGTACATTTTCAGTATAATTGAATCGTGACAGTGTAATTGTTAATACATATATAATATATGCGACTTACTTGGCTGTAGCCAAGCACCGCATACCGGGCGTACTAAATGTACCCTAGTACGCCCGTTTTCAGTTTTAATTTTTCACATCAAACTTGTTTTAAAAAGATATTAAAAGTAAGACGAAGACGTCCTCACTTTATAGTTGTCATTGACTTTAACAATTTTACCGACTAATAATACGTTTTCACGTGAACAAACTGTTGTTTTTAAATCGAAACCATGAACTTTTCAGCTTTACACGCCGTATCGCCTTCACATTTCCCATGGCGGGGCCTTGGGCTCGGTCGCTGTTATGGTGCCACCATAAACTACGCGGTTATGTCTCGTTGCGTGTATTTTTGGCAGCTCCGTTGGCGGAGGGCCTCAAGGCTCCCTGTTAGGTCCGCATCTTTATATGGCTCATAAAAAGGCTCCTAATTGCATATGTATACCTATACTGGGTTTTGTTGTGCAATATTTTTCTTGAAGATGTGCCGTTGTTGTCCTGGTTACCCAGCTTTAAAACGTGTGATGAGATAGCCCATAGCTATCAAAGCCTCTTCTCAGCAGGCCATCCACGTCGAGGTGCTGGTAGGGCAAAAAAAATGTTTGACGTGCAAAAGAATTTGTTATGAATCCACTTGCAGAATAAATTATTTCATTTCATTTTATTTCATTTCATTTCATTTCAAAGGGCTCTAGGGTTTTCATGATAAAATAGAATAGCATACTTAATTTTAACATGTCATATAGATCATTTGACGATCCAACTATAAATTTTAGTTAATAAATTAAAGTAAAGATCACGCTCTAATGTACACTCTACTTTTAACTAGATATAGCTGGTTTCCAACTAAATCTATTAAACTTAGAAAACCACTTATGTAATCAGACGTTGCTATCGAAGTAGAAAGAAACAATATCCTTCGCAATGAGCAACGCAATGTAGCAGAGCCCTTTGTAATAAGTTATTAAGGTTGTATTGATGCGTCAAGCGTAAAGACAAAGGGACTCGTTTAAGGGCCCACGGTATCGGAATGTCATTTAGAGACGGGCGAATGTATACTTTTTTTGGATAGCTTGTTCGAATAATCCGATGCAAAAGTATTATTGGATAAGATTTATTGATTTATTATTTCTTTTTTTATTATAAAATAACATCACACCCATAATCACCGAAAGGGTAGGCAGAGTCAAAGAGGCAGCTGGCCTATTTAACCACATTCAGCCAAAAGTAAAATTGGCCTGGGTTATATGGAAAATTGTGAAAAAGTAGTGACAAGTGGCTAGCTTGTTGCCTACACAATACCCAAAACCCGATATACCATTAGTCGCTTTTTACGGCATGCTAGGCAAGAACCACAGTTGGCACATTATTTTAAAGTCCCAGACCGACATGGGCTTTTTTTATTATTATTATTATTATTTATTTTGTGGTTATATCCTGCTGTAAAGAAGCATATAGAAAAGTAATAGTAGTTAATCAAATGTCGATGAGTCAGTATCAGCAGATCTGTAGCATCTTTTTCAGTTTCTGAATATTTTTATTCGAGAGAAATGATTTAATAATTGTTATTATGAATTACGTTTTTAATAAAATCGGAGGGTACCATCGTAAAAAAATAATAAAAAGCACATTAAACAGACTTCGCTTTGCCGAATTTCATACATAGCTTTCGGTAAAGGGCCTTATGATTTAACCAGAAGATATATGATGGAGGTGGAATCGTAACACCGATCTAGAATCCCTTTTTGAAAAGCTGAACGCACTATCCATGAGTTTCCAGCGAGTATATCCTTAGTGCTACTGACAAGAGGTTTTACTCGTAATCCTAGCTCTTACGTGTTGTCCATAGTATAGAGCTTTGCTCAGAGAAAAAGGCGATTTAACCACATGGACATTATGTCGGCGGTTTTTTTTATTGTTTAAATCTTCATCACTCGCCCGTCCCTACCGCGAGGTATCGGAATGTCATGCCTTCGCAAGGTCGTCGCTGATGCGTGATCGGAATGCCACCGGTCCTCAATCTTAATCAAATGTTTGATCGCGTGGCGCGTTACGCAGTTTGGATGTAATAGCTATGTTATTTGTTTGGGCTCTGCATACCTGAATGGTGAGGTAACTAATGGCCTATTAATCACTATAAGGGATATGGTGTTCCTAATTTAAAGCAACTATCACTACTATTTATAGTACTCCAATGTATATACAATATAGTTAATTTGATTTCATCAAGAATTTGCAAATAAATAAGACATTTGCAAACATTTAAAACAAAAACAAGTGTCAGGATGATATATTTGGCGCCAACGTAATTAACAGATTAAGTATGTATTATGCTTGGAATTCGTATTAACTTTACATCCACGATAACAAATTTAGAACTCTTTTAGTTTAATTCTCAATGTCGTATCGTTTTAAAACGTCGTATATTTAATTCAGGTGGAAATGAATTCATTTGAACTATCTAACTAGCTATCCAATTTCCGGAGACATAAACATGTGTGTTGACAGATATCGACCGGCCTAGTAACGAATTAAGACGCATTTTCTTGATCGTTTCGATGGCGCATTAGACAGTAACTATGCCCCAAGGGACAAGAGTTTCGATTCCCAAATAGAGCAAACATTCGTGTGATGAATACCTGTATTTGTTCTGTTTCTGGGTTTTAGTATTCAACATTGAAGTATATATTTGGGATACGACTATTTTATCGGTGTCAGATCAATGTATGTGATGTTGTTAGATATTTATTTATTTATAATTATCTTTTTCATCTGCGCTGCGCGGATTATAATTTAAAATATTTGTAATTTAATTGAGCTCAGCATTCTTATTAAGTGCGCGTGCGAAGGACGTGCCGGGAATACATTACAGAGATAATTCACTATTTGTGTTCCTGCCGTCGAATTAATGACTTGGTGCCGTGTTGAATGCGAGGATGAAGATACGCCAGATTAATGTACTGTTAAGTGATGGAAGTCAGTCGATATACGATAAACGCATTAACTCGTCGGCTTATCGTGGTCTACTGGTTTAGGAGTCTTCGGTGCTAATGGCTGGCTGTTGCTCAATGTAAAGCGTGATAAGGGCTCGGATTAATAGGCTGGTGAGTGGTGGGAACAGGCTGTTGGGAAGGCGATGAAGTACGGAGTTCAGAATAATATCGCAGATTGAACAAGTGCAATGTGGGCAAACCAGATATTGGATTTTAGGTATTTTGGGATCGGAGACTATTAGCCTTGGTACTGGTATCTAAAGTCTTTTATATCTAAACTATTAGTATCGATGTATTAAGCTGGAAAAAGGACCTCTGCTCTGCTAACTAATTAAACTTCACGCCACTTCCCTAGCGGGGTAGGCAGAGAGAACCGAACGGCTTATGACACTATCCTTACACACCTCACTCTGCTCTGCTATTATTGTCTAATCAGCGTTGGTGAATAGGCAGGCAAGATGACAAAAAAAAATATATTTAGTCCTTCAATTAGATCATAATAAATATTGAACACGTATTTTTTTATTCATTTGTCAAACAAACATTGACGAAGATACAATGTATTCAAGTTGCGCGTGACGTCACACATTCGTTCAATTTTTACTAAATAGTGACGTCGCAAGCCCCCACTCCAAATCGTTGATGCTCTTTATCTTTGTGATTTTTTGCTAATTTGATAAAGCGAAAAATATGTGTAGCATTTTTGTATAATCTAACTGACTGACTAAATAGAATTATAGTTTTGTAATGCAGTCATCATCCCTATTGTACCGGTATCCTTTGTTTCAGGCATTATTCTTCTTAGTCTTCTAAGTTACAACAACATAAGTCTGTTAACTACACGTGTAAAATTAATCGAATTTCAATAGGATGTTGAAGGAATCGTCAATTATGAGATTTATGAGGATAGGAGGTAGGTAATTCGTCGATTTTATTATTCGTTTTGTCGCAATTGGCTCGCTGATAAATATGTTAATGTTATTTATGCTTTGAAACATGACTCAGAACGTCAGCACGCGTTGGAGATAATATAGGACTTTGTTTACGTATTGTACTAAATGTTAACATTTATCGTTGGACAATTTTTATTATTTTTTAAATAAACAAATGAAGCCTTTTGTGACTGTTTTGAAAAATGAACTAAAAATTAAAAGGTTTATCTGAGTATTTTTTACTCATTTTACTTTCTTTTAGCTATTAGCTTAACGCTTGAAAAATAATAAAGGATGGCGATCACAAAAAAAAAAACAGTCAAATAAAAAATAACATCGATTAATTAATTAAGTAATATATTACCGGTCGTGGATATTTGTATGGTGTAAAAAATTTAAAAACGTTAGTATTTTAATTAATTGCACTATTTTTGAATATAGCAAATCAGACTTTAAATAAAAAGATAGCATCATATATCTGTAGATATGATGCTATCTCATTATATCTACATAGATAGGCTACATAGCCCAAACCTATTTCGTGTCGCTATGCCACAAGTTGGCGACACGAGCGTTATCGATTCATAAATAAATATGGTGGCGTAAAGGATATAAGAATATATATAATATCGAATTGAGATACGAAAAGGATGTGAGCAAATAAGATTTAAATCCGGCGGTGCGTGTTATGTGCGTATATAATGTAATATCGAGAACATTGGAATATAAAAAGCCGGGTCTATCATAGAATGCTGATAGAAAAACACTGCGATTTCGTCAATATTGGTTGTTTGGAAAAAATAATTGAAACATTGGAAGGGGAATGCCTTTGGTGGGTCTGGGAAAAAAATAAGTTGCCCTAGAGACTCGAGCGTAGGTGATTCGTCGGCTTTTTGAGTCAACTTAAAATTGAGTCATTAGTAATGTAATGACTCATTACGGAACAAAATAGAACTTGGGAAAGAACAAAATAGAACGAGGGAAACATCGGGAGAAAATCAACATAATCAAATATCTATGAATGTATTAACCATCCATGAATCGGGCGAATAAAGGGAATGGTTTCCCTGTCTAAGGACTACGTAGCTCAATAGAATAATCACAGCAGCTAAGTCCAGGATTATGGTTTAAGCTGACCCTGACCAAGCACGAGATATCACGTCAGCAGCCACCTCTTTGGCTTAATTCTGGGATTTACGAAAGCAAAGTCGGGTCTAGAAGCTAGTTTAGTGTGTTATTTTGCGAATAAATTTAATTATTTCGCGTCGTCTCCGCACGGATACAACGTTCGGTTGTAAATGACTTGAAATTTACTCAGAAACTGTAAAAGGAATTTTATCCAATTAAACAATTTGTCGTCCAATTTAATTCTGTGATGAGTAAAGAACTTCTATTGATAGGTAATTAGCTGTAACTAATGATTTGACGACTTTATTCTGTGACCTTTGGGAACATTATAGTTGTTCTTTGTAATAATCAATAAATTAATCATGAATGTTGAGTAGGCGAGTGAGGTGTGTAAGGATGCGTGCCATATGGCGTTCTGCCTACCCCACTAGGGAAGTGGCGTGAAGTTTAATTAGTTAATACGTGAAGCAAACATTTTGTACGCTTTTTACGAAAATTACGCGGACGGAAGTGTTTGCGATTTGGCACAGTTATAATTATAGAGAAGGAGTGCGGAAAGATAGTATTTTAATAAACAATGCATTAGAAATACATACATACATGACATCGCGCCCATAATCCCCGAAGGGGTAGGCAGAGTCAAAGAGGCAGCATGTCAGAAATACATTAAATTAATTATAAAAATTAATTAAACAGTTATCGTCGAATTTTGACGATAACTGTTTACTAGTAAGTACGACCACTAATAAGTACAAAATTATTTGTTTTTCCCACCTCACCCATGAATATGTATGTATTAAGTAATCCAATTCCCAATTGTGATGTGATCGCAGAACAAACATACATACTAACCCATTTGTGTATTAGAAAATATTAACATCTTATACCAAAGCACCTTGTAGGCGATTGTTTGCGTCTTTGAGCTGAACTGAACAATTTAATTAATGTTATTTGTTCTTCAGTTTCGGTATTTACATTTCTATTTATTACTACCGCCCCGGCTTCGCACGATGAACACAAAACAATATCAAACTATACATATAAACCTCCCTCTTGAAACACTATGTATTGATGAAAACCGCATCAACATCCCTTGCGTAGTTTTAAAGATCTAAGCGGATTGACAGAAGAGGCGACTTCGTTTTATAGGTACTATGTAAAGAAGTTACATAATCGATATATGAAAAAAAAAATTATTAAATGAACCTTATCGTAAAAAATAATATATTCACAAAAACAATAGTTTCTTACTTATAAGCACGCATAGTCAAATATACCTACGTGAAACGTTTCATGTGTACAGAGATTAATGAACCGATGAAACCAAACGTGAATCAGAAGCCAACATAATCCTAAGGGATTTCCATCGGCGATGGAATCGTGCAGCTCCCAGCTTGCGAAACACGATGATCGCACTAATTGGCCGCGTGCTTTGCAAACGGCTGATGCGATGAACCTTTACAAATCCCATTAGCATTGGACCTGTCAAGCCGTACACGTAATACAGAGCGGATAGCCACCCACAGTGTAGAGTGGTGGTAGATAGCCACACACAGTGTAGAGTGATAGTAAATAGCCACCCACAGTGTAGAGTGGTGGTAGATAACCACACACAGTGTAGAGTGATAGTAAATAGCCACCCACAGTTCAGAGTGGTGGTAGATAGCCACACACAGTGTATACTCATAACTTTACTCTGTGTGTAGAAAGCCACACATTGTATAGAGCGGTGGTAGGTAGTAGGCAGTCATGGGTAGAGTCACGTGCCTTAATTCAGTAGTGCCTTGTATTTTGAACCGGCTAAAAAAAGGAGTAGGTTCTACTGTCAGTCACGATGATACTAGACGACTCGCATAAAGACATATTGTTATCTTTATTTTTTTTTCAATGTGTTAAAATATCATTAGAATGTACATATATTATGGGTATACAATGTAGAACATTTTAGAACACGCTTTAAACGTGAAACGTACAAAATTAGTATGCCATGCAATTAAATTCACTTAAATCTTGACTCAAAAATATTATCTTTACAATTTGTTTTTAACAACCAGTCTGGTAAAATAAGTAATCGGAACAAAGAATAATCATAACGATATGAGGTTAAACTCAAATAAAAGTCTTACTCAACCGTACCCACCCCGCCTCTGAAAAGAAATCCCTAAACACAATCACATCAAGATCAATTTACCATTAGATTGTTTATCGAATAAGTACTGTTTGAATTCAAGCCTCCTCTCACGAGAGGTACACTTATCAAATATCTACAGACACATTAATCTCCCGGAGTGTTTCCCTCCCTGCCCTCGGAGGGCCTCGGAAAATACCCCACATGTCACGAATCTTGGGAAAGAAAAACCTTTTTCGGCGTCTCGTTATTATGTTATAATAGTTTTTGCTTGGGGCTTCAGTGACAGGGTAAATGGGACTTGACTGGTCATAAAGAGAAAACAAGATGAGCAATATTAATATTATGAGACGAGAGACCATGTCTCGGGGCGATGAACTGTGTACGAAATTAATTATGTAGTTACGATGCAACTTTTAAGGGGAAACAAAGACGACGACGAAATAAAATGTTTATACAGAAACTTGAAGAGTTATTATTCTGAGACGGCATTGTACCAGAGAATAGGAGAATTGTAATTCTTTTATGAGAAATAGGTTTATGAAATATGAAAGTAGGGTTAGTTTTTTAGTTTTTGTAATCTAACAAGTCTCAATTAATGGTTGATTATTGTAATGGTATTACATAAATAATTATGCCAATCATCACTACGGAATCCTGCTTTACTTAATCTTAACTGTTAAAATGTATGTTATATATTCCGTTTTAGATTTGCTTTTTGATGTTAAATGATACAAATATTTACAAATTGTGAAATAAGATTTGTAGCATTTTTACAAGACAAAAAGTCTACAAGTGTACATGTTTCAATTGGTTTTCTTTTGTTTTATTACATCAGCATACATTTGAAAGAAGACGCAAGTTTCGGCTCAGACATTTCCTCAACTCAATTCTGTGAGAAACTTTCAAACACCGCCTGTTTTTCTTCGGAGGGTTACGTCTAAATCCGTTATATTTTTCTTACCACTTTTTATTCAAAGAGGCTGAGGCAGCTGACGCTTAAACCCTAGTCTTGGAAGACTCATCCTCGGGCACTCTTCGGGAATTCTTTATTACGTAATATCCGTGCTTGACGGCGCTGAGCCACCGGGAAAATGTTTTCTGTCACGTCGCCCAATATTATTATCCAGGTTCCATTCGTCGGTTCAGGCCGCGCCTTTGTTGCTACAGAAAAGCGGGATTTCTCGAATACCGTTATTTATGTTGGTTGAACGGTTTTTCTGAGAAAAATTCTTGCTTTATTCTGATTCTTGATTTTCATTTGTCTACCTTTTTCCGTTTATTTCTTTGTACGTTGGCTTGGTATTGAGCTTCGTTTGTCGTTTGGCTTCGTCAAGGTTTGTGAAATTCAAATAAGATTTGTTTTGAGTTAGAATCTATTGTTTATTATGTTATAGAACGATATTTTAGAAATGTAGGTATTTTTAGGTAAATATTGAAATCAAAGTTTCGCTATTGGAGTTTATGAACGATTTTTGTTACTACACTGTAATACACATACCTTCCTAATAGAAAAAGACTATATCTACAGAAAAACATTTTTACAGTTTTCCACCTAATCGAAGTGATTTAATAATTTCGGGGATTATCTATAGGCGTGATGCTATGTTTGTTTGTGATTTAATAACTTGTTGCTCTGTAAACTTGACCTGCTTACGATTAGGATTACGGACATGTTAGTATGTATAATACGTAAGATAATAAAATACCAACAATATATTACTGATAGTAATCCTTATCTAGCCAATGGACGCTACACACCCTCAATAACACCGAGGCTGATCACCAGAACTATAAATCATAATAGTGCCCGAACGCTTCAGATAAGAACCCAAACAGGACATGATTAAACGAATTTGTGCTCTAAGTCACTTGTTTTAAGGGTTACGAATTCATAGAAGCGAGTTGACAAATCCTTTGCCGTTACGGGGATTTTGGAAACTAATGGACTTGGAACTGGTGACTGGGACGGGTCTGATAAATCGTAATGGCTGTCGGAACAAGATGTTGAATATGAAAATTTTGTATAAGTATTACTGGTCAGGTTCTGTTTGGGTAACGATTCATTTAATGCGTCGTTACTTATTAGAACTAGCTGTGCCAGCGGTGTCACCCGCGTTTATGGTTAATATTATAAAGACTATTTCCGTCATACATGATTTCTATGTAACTTTAACCATTAAGGCTGCACACGCGACGGAAGCTTAAAAAATGGAGTAACTTCTTCCGTTTTCCCAACATTTCCCTTCAATTCTCTGCTCCTATTGATTGTAGCGTGATGAAAAGTATACTATAACCTGCCCAGGAGTATGAAGAATAATTGTGCCAAGTTTCGTTAAAATCCGTCGAGTAGTTTTTGTTTCTATAAGGAACATACAGATACACAGACAGACAGACAAAAATTTTACTGATTGCATTTTTGGCATCAGTATCGATCACTAATCACCCCCTGATAGTTATTTTGAAAATATTTTTCATGTACAGAATTGACCTCTCTACAGATTATTATAAGTATAGATAAATGCCTTCCTCGATAAATTAACTATTTTTTTTTTTTTTTTTTTATTTAGCCGTTTAAATCCCACTGCTGGGCAAAGGCCTCCCCCTGTGACCGCCACTCCTCTCTGCACTGTGCCACTTCTTCCCACTTTGGCAAGAAATTTGCGAGATCATCCCGCCATCTACGCCTTGGACGGCCGCGTCTTCGGTGTCCATCATGTGGAATCCAGTTCGTGACTATTTTCGCCCACCGGTCCGGCTCCATGCGACATACGTGGCCCGCCCAACTCCACTTTAACTCACACTTTAAATTAACTATACAATACAAAAATATTTTTTCAGTTCGGATCAGTAATTTCTGAGATTAGCGCGTTCAAGCAAACAAACAAACAAATTCTTCAGCTTTATATATTGGTATAAGATATAGAGTGAGACTTCAGAGAACTATTTTTAAGGTGTACTTTATAAGTACTTTCGCTTAATATAACTAACTAAACTTCGCGCCACTTCCTATTATAACTATACCTGTCAAAACACATAACTTACGGGGGTCTGCATATAATAGAATATATACGGTCTATCCCGAAGTTCCCACGGGAACAGAAAATTCCTAACAATTAGTTTCAGACCGATGCGAGGCCGGGCTGAGCTATTAAGATATACATGCCTATGCTCATTAATGGCGCACGTTCGATAGTATGGCTTATTAATAAAAGATTATGTGTGTTTGTCACTGTCGTCCGCTCTTGGCGGATTATGCTGCGTGCGCGCCTAATACGGAGTGTGCAATGGATGTCATTTGATAAATATTAATGATAAAATCAGTGATTCTCAATCAATTTGTCTTAAGTACTTCACTAAGACACTATTAAAAGTGATTTAGATTACTTAGGTTAACTATGTCGCATTATGCTCATAACGTTTGTTAATATGGAAAATACTATAGTTGCCTGCCCAATTAGAATATTATTGGGTATGCTGGCATAGTCTATGGGGTACGCGTACCTCATTTAGACAAACCAAAATCTATTCATTATTTGGGAGTTCACAACAATATTGCAACATACTATGTGTACATATGAGCTAGTATTGTTACGGCTTTAACAAAAATGCGACATTTACGAGTTTCCGTCACTAGGGATACAGACATAGTAAAGAAAAGTATCGATTGTTCGATGTATCGATGTTATATAAGAAGCAGCGTTAATGTCGAAAATGTATTTGCCTCAAAACACCTGAGTATTGATTATTATTTTATTTTTTTTATTTTCATAATAAGTAAAGAATGAGAATGTAAACAAACTAACAAACATAATAAATAAATACCCATGTTGTCTGATATACATAGTAATTTAATAGAAAAAAAATACGTGAAATGTGTAGCAATTTTGTTATCTATTTAAACAAAAACTCATCTAAGTAAACATTAAAATAGATAATATCTCGATCGGAAAGCTCCGTTTATTCTCTAAGGGTTGTTTTCTTCATCTCTACAGACCCGCTTAAGTTGAGATAGTGAAAATAAATAGACTTTTTTCTAAGTAAATGTGGCCCATTTTCACCCTCATTTCCGAGGCGAACATTAAGACGAGATTGAGGTCAAACGTGTGTCCATTAACGTAAAGGTTAGGGAATATTTTTTGTACTCACCTGGCAACACCAAAAAAGCAGGTAGTTAGGGTTCTGTATTAAAATGGTAAAAGGGTTACATTCCGGAGGGAAATAAAACTTGACATTATGTATCATCTTCTAAGTGATGGTCCGTCACTAGTTGGAGTCGGCATGGAGATATGATACTGGATTTGACGAGTCTGGTTTTGTACCTTGAAGCGACTACCATCTGAGCTTCGTAACCCCTAGAGGGACCAGAGAAATTGGATGGTTCCTCAAGATATTTTCCCCCAACATTGTGGTGCCATATCTCCGCTTGATATTTGAGAAAGTTAATTAATTAATTAATTAATTCTTGATCATTTAGTGTTTTATATAGGTTATATAACTACTTTTGTAACTGACAAGAATATATGAAATATTCCATTACATGATATTTTTTTACGGTTTTATATATCTTAAAAAACCGTGGTTGATTAATTAGTCTGACGTTAGACTTAATAAGAAAAAATATTTGAACTCCGTCGTTAAACCGACTCGTTCTTGTGCACTTTTTATACGAACCATGATAAGTTAGTATTTAATAACAATGGTCGAGACGCGTCTAATCTCCGACTTCTATTCTACGGTATTACTGCAGAAATTAGTTTCTTGCAAATGTGGCATTGTAATCGGGGGCGGAAACTCGACGGCTTTGTTTAGCGAACAATCGGTATTGGCGTGACGGCACAATCGGCCTGCTAATGAAATTTTAGATTAAAGTAATGCTGTTGGTATCGGTAATGTGTTTTAAGTTATTAAATGGGCATGAAAAGCGACTGATGGTTTATTTAGAGTTTGGTTCGGAATTGTGTTGATGGCAAGTTAGCAACTTGCATTTTTTCAGAATTTTTCGTTTAAACACATTATTTTTTTCCGCGATTTCTATGGCGTTGCGGGTCGAAGCTTGCCCGTAATAATATGAAACGTCGCGGTAATGTTTGAAATCAAAAATGGGTGTATCTGATCATCATAATCTGATATTGGTAGGAATTAAATCCTTTTTGATAATACACTATACAGGCCAGTCAAATTGGGAGTGGATCCTCGGAATGAGAGGTAAAACGCTGAAAACTCGTATATGAAAATAAAGGGCTATTCTAGTTTTCGGCTTTTTACCTCTCTCTTCGAGGTTGACTCTCTTTTTCGACTTATTTGACTCGACTAATAGTAATCTTAATGTCGATGTTTTGTTCTCACGATGTTTTCTCTCACCGCCGCAATAGTCTTACCTGTACTTCGATTTTTGATATTTAGCAGAACGTGCTCTGATTTCAATCAATGTTTTCACACTTCACAATATGTTCCTAGCTATAAAGCTAAGATAGCCGATTTCGAGTTAAGGTAAATATTGACGAAAGGCTTCCTCGGCCTTGAACTTCACACGCACCGATACTTTACCGAATACACGCAGTGACAACACATTTACAGTATTATAATAAACTAGCTTTTGCTTGTGGCTCCGCCCGTGTGAATTTTTTAGCCGCCCGTTTGTCTGTCACCGAAACTTTAAATGTTTTATTTTTTTATTTCTAATCAAATTTTTAGGTATTTACCTAAAAATAAAGTTTCATCTCTCTAGCTTCAAAACTGACGGAGTTTTCATACAATTTTTTACCCCCAGGGGTTGACCTTTCTAGATTTTTTCCGCGTCAAAATGTACCATACGTCCTTTCTTAAGATCTACTCTATCTCTATACCAAATTTCATTAAAATCGGTTCAGCGGTTTCGGCGTGAAAGCATAACAGACAGACAGAGTAAATAAATAAATAAAGAAAGGGTAACAAACATCCACACGTCCATGAATCCATACAAACTTTCGCATTTATAATATTAGTTGGATTAGATATGGATCCCACAGGCGCGTGCGTGACTGGGAACCGTTCGAGCCCCGATAGTATGTTCCTGTTGACATATGATAATGAGGAAGCACGAAAAAATTTCTTTCCACTGCGGCTTGGGGAACGATTTGCAATATTTTGTTTCATATTCATAAGTTCATAAATACACGCGGCTATACCTATATCGCCTGCCCTGCGGTTTCTATTTTCCAGGGTAAAAAGTAGGTCCTGTTAATCAATTTAAACTGGCCTAGCTCTGGCTAGCTGTATGTCAGGTAAATAGGTATTTTTAGAGAATACATACATACATACATAACATCACGCCTATAATCGCCGAAGGGGTAGGCGGAATCAAAGTGGCAGCAGGCTCCTTTAGCCACATTCAGCCATAAATAAAACGGCTGGATTAGATAGAAGATTGTGAAAAAGTAGCGATAAGTGGCTAGCTTGTGGCCTACACAAGTCAATCGAGTCGTATTTTTGTTTTGTATATATACCTACATATGTTTGTAGAAATAATTATAAAAATATATATTAATAAAACATATTGACATGTTATGGATATTAACAAGGAAAATAGTGACTGAAATTATTGATATAATACAAAAACAAATTGAATATCGACTAAATATATTAATTATAGTATTTGTGTCAATACTATCAATGAACCGTGAGTCACGATGTATCTATTATTATATTAAATAAGTATAAGGATAAATATAATAATATGTTAAACTCATATTCAAAATGGTTAAATAATAAATTGAATTCGTTGTGATTGAAATGTTGACTAAACAGATATACAATGCGAAAGGATGTAGGAGCCGTGGGAGGCCCAGGCTCACCTACCACGACCAGATTGGTTGTGTATTAACAGAAGGTGATGTTAGGAGTCATAAAAACTGTAGAGCTTGTATGAAAAGTATCATGAATGTTGAAGAGGCGAGTGATGTGTGTAAGGATCGTGCCATATGGCGTTCAGTTTTCTCTGCCTACCACGCTAAGGAAGTGGCGTGAAGTTTACTTTAGTTCTAGTTTAGTTGTGATTGAATTCTATAAAAGTAAATGTATAATTAATTAACCCTTGTTTATATTAAATTTGCAAACTTTTGTATGTTTATTTAGTAATTAATATGTTGATTAAATTAAGATATTTGTCAATAATAACATATATATTGTGAACAAAGTACTTTATGGCCGAGTGAGTAGTAAAAGAAACATTTCATTTTAAGTTAAGCAGTTTATATGGCAGTCATAATCGGTATTTGTGTCTGATTTTAAGAGATGTCACTCTTCAGGACTAAGCGTGTACGAAGTTACAAAAAGTTTTAAACCTCTTGCGCAGTTTCGCAAAGGACGCAGTTCTCATCGCCATGGTATACGTAGATTATATATCCACGGACTTGTAAAAAATTAAGGACTCCACGCTGTCATAATTTAGCGTGAAGCAAAGTTTAGCTCGTTTATGCATGTGTGAGTGAGATACTTAAGGATACCAGATTTCAGATATCTGTCATTTGGAGCACTTCGGCAATCTGTCGTCTTATTATGTCAATGTGGAACGTAAGTTGCGTGTCAAGTTGGAGCACCTGAGGAGCTTCAACGTCTAGTCAGTAGCGCGGGATCCTTCTTTTTTACTAGTCCGTGATTATATCTAATGAGTTAGTTGATAATAGAATATACAATATAGTATTGTATATTCCTAGCATTATATCCAGTGCTTAGGCGGGTAGATCGGATTAGACCGTGATCCTGGATTTAGTGAGTCTGGAAATCATATCAACTTGACTAGTAAAATGTTTTCGATTTTTCATTTTAGAAAGAATGCAGATTAATACATACACACTATATTTATATAATGTATTCAAATATACTCTAAAATAACTTGCTTTCTACATTATAACCTCGGCAATAAAGACCAGACAAACCTATATGGAGATCTCTAAATGTTACCAACTTACACACTATGCGCGCGCGCAGTATAGCGGCTACAGTTTTTATTATATTTCTGCGATAACGCTATGGGCGGTTACGGCGTTTCATCGGCAATCAGTCGTGAAATAGATCGTTCAAACGCATCTGCGCAGTGACTAACCGGAAAATGAAAGGTTTATGGATAAGATCGTAGCCGTACAGCGGTGAGCGTTAAGGGGATCGGAGCGGGCCAATTCTTTTCGTTTTCTTTTAAATAAATATCAGACAGCATTATAAAAGTTGATCTGATTCCTAAGTAAAGCATCTCATACGCTTGTATTATGAAAAAGATCAACTGAAATAACTGAACCGTAGTTCCGAGATTAATAACTGTGTCATCCACAGCGTTTGTCCCTGTGCTGGGATCTGATTAGACCCAGTGGCGGATTTACAATCTTGGCCGTCCTAGGCCCCAGGACATAATTCTCAGAACTAAAGCGTCATCACTTAATTTTTATCACGATTGGCCGTCTCTTATATCTGGCCGCACTAGGCCCGGGCCTACTGGGCCTTAGGGTAAATCCGCCGCTGATTAGACCATGCAGATATTTCCAAAAAAACAAATACTCATTCTTTTAATACTTACCTGTACATAAGTTTAAATTATATATCAAAATTGTTTGATTAAAAAGGGCTACTACAAGATAGAAGACTATTTTAATGATAAGAATATATGGTTAGACCCAGAATAGGCTGTTCACCTGCACTGCTAAATTTAAATTGACTAAGAAATTGTATTCAATATTTATTAAGACTTGGCATTTTTAAAAAGAGTATCTATTGAGTTTCTTGCCGGTTTCCTCTCGACAGAATCTACTTTTTGAACCGGTAGATATTAATCTCATTCTGACGATTTCATCATCATCCTCTTGCTCTTCTCCCAGTATATCTGGGGTCGGTGCAGCATGTCTTCCTCTTCCATACGTCCCGGTTCGCCGTCATCAAGCTATCCATTCTCATTCTGACGATTTTTAAGTGCTTTTTTTTTAAACCTATGTAAGTAAAGACAATTTCATTTTGTTTCACAAAGCCATATCTAGAATCTAGTTTATGCACGTTTATGGCTTAGTGTCAGACTGGGCGTATTCTTGTCTGTCGACTTTAGTATTATAAATATGCTTTGGCCATTTAAGTCCGGCTACTGTCCTCGTCATTTAATCTGCAGGGGTGTGGACAAGGCTACCCCATTAGACCTTAACAGTGTACCTAGCCTAGTCTATTTCAGTGTAAAGCTAGTCTGAACCCACCCACGCCGCGCCTACATCGTCTAAGACTGGCGTGACAATGCCCAATGAAACACCACGTAAATATACAGTTTTCTTCGGCTACGACTTTGTCTTTCGTTTTATTTTGTAATTATGGAGGGTTTCTTATCACGAACGCGTAAATTCTAGCGCTAAAGTAGCGTTGAAGTCTTACTTTAACCTAAACTTTGCAGGAATTCTCTAGTAATGTACTAAGACATACTTTTATATTGCCATAGCGTAGTGTTTTAACGAGGTCTGATGAAAGGAAACAGAAGAGAACCCATTCAAGAAGATTACTCTAACATCGGTATCCTGCCTGGTGGCTTTAAACAATACATATTAAGATCTTTCATGGTAATGATAGAAATATATTATCAGTTTTTCAAAATTTTTCGTCTAACCCAGATTGGTCTGGAAATTAAAACGAATGTGCCAACTGTACTTCTTGCCAAGCATGTCGTAAAAGGCGACTAATGTTATGTCAGGTTTTGGGTATGTGAATCTGTGGGCGACAGGCTAGCCACTTGTCACTATTTTTTCACAATTTTCCGTCTAACAATTTTCCGTACGGTAGTTTTATTTTTGGCTGAATATGGTTGGTGGGGCCTGCTGCCCCTTTGACTCTGCCTACCCCTTCGGGGATTATGGGCGTGATGTTATGTATGTATGTACATTATAATCAATCATTAGGATCCCTACCCTGTTAAAGCTACACTGGGTTGCTAATGGTCAAGCAAATTAGAAACTACACGTATAAAACTGCCAATAAGTGAAACCAGTTGAACCCATGACCTCAGAATTAGAAAGGCCACCTTGATACATAAAATGTCTGTAATGTTTTTTGATACCATCCATCTTATTTCACTCAGCAATCCTGCCAGATTGATATTATGGCAATTCTATTATACAAACAATCCATGTAAACTCGCCTCGCTGTGTTAGCTAAATCTAAAAGAATACTGAATCAAATTGAAAAAATCTAATGCATTTTAAATTAACTGAATCTGTCTGAAGGGTGATGCCCCTCCTGTTGTGGCTTTACGATTACTGCTGCACTTCTCTGCATTCTCATACTCATATAAGCATAATTTATGTAGGAGTTCCAGATTGATATGTATTATGTCTTACGTAAGACATAAATATGATTGAAAAACTAAAGGTATTTACGGTAGTTAACACTATCAGTCATAGATGTACTTTTACAGACAATTTCATCCGGCTAAATGTAGTTAAAGGGACATGCTGCCCCTTTGACTCTGCCTACCCCTTCGGGGATTATGGGCGTGATGTTATGTATGTATTTATGTACTTTTACAAATTTATTACTTCTATAGTTTTCGTTTCTCTTTATCTTGTTATGAAGTCACGGCATGTCACACAACTGACTGACTGATTTTAATACAATGGATCTAATTTCACAAATAAATGAAAACGATCAGTGAATAACCACCTTAAAAGTTTTTCAAATATATAAATGATATCGTGAAATTGTTTGGTAGGAAATACTTAGGGGATAATCGTTATCGTAACTGTAAACAGATGTAAGGACGATTTCTATCTTCTTACAGCGCCATTAGGCATTCAATGTTGATGGTAAAGTGTCACACTGCATCACAACTAGTATACAAAGAGGCCAATGATATACAAAACACGAGTATCACTCATAACTATACTACGTTGCCAACGTAAACAAATTGTTTGTTCCAACGTTTAGACGCATATTACGGCATATGACAGCTGCGGTTCATACAGCAAACTTGGCATGGCGGGCCTACCCCGCTGCCAGAAACACCAGCCAAATTTCACCAATTTGTGACCTTAACCCGTTGTAATAAAGAAAATTCCCATCCCGCCTTAGAATGTATTCAAAATCGCCGGTCTGTCCGTGCCAAAACAACTATCTCCCGGTGCTTAGCAATACACTCTGGAGCCCGGCCAAGTTTTTGGGATACTTGATGTTCCTAAGAGCTATTCGATCAGGTCTCGTGTCATTTAAACGTGATGTTATCGTGATTTGGGTTGATCTCGTGAATTTAAGCGCGGAACACGGAAGAATTTCTGAATACCGAGATCGCGAGATAGGTTGGCCGATATTGATCTTATCACATTTGAAGAATATTTTAACTGTCATACATATTTATTTTGAGCGTACAGTACGCGTAAATCCATGTTACACCTAACCTTTTTATAACTTTATGCCAATTCTCTGGCGGGCTAGGTAAAGAAAACCGAGCGCTAAATGATCAGTCCTTTCACACCTCACTGGCTTCTTGACATTCATAATCATTTTTACATTTGCTCTAAGATCGGTCCTTGATGGCCCCTAACATTCTGTTAACACACGACCAACTTGGTCAGGGGTAATACAGAGGTATGTGCTCGGGTTTGAACCCGCACTTCTCGGTAAAGAGGCGCGTGTCCTTTCCATTGAGCTACCACCGCTATCCTTTCGACATGCCTCTGCCGACCACATATTTCTCATCCCCAAGAAATAATTATCTAAATCCTGTGAATTAATTTTAATAAACTTGTGTGTGTAACTTAGTTTACTCTCTTGGCGCAGCTTATCGTGATTTAAACATAGGGCATCTGGCATTCGTCGCGTTGCAAGTTCATGGCTGCCATAAAACTGCATCAAAAGGCTTGTTTTATGAGGGCAATGTCTCGTTTCCATGTGCATCTATACAGATGAACAAAACTGAAGTGTCTGTACATACATACATACATAACATCACGCCCATAATCTCCGAAGGGGTCGGCAGAGTCAATGGGGCAGCAGGCCCCTTTAACCACATTCAGCCAGACAAGTGGCTAGCTTGTCGCCTACACAATCACATACCCAGTACCCGATATACCATTAGTCGTCTTTTACGACATGCTAGACAAGAGACACAGTTGGCACATTCTTTTTTAGTCCCCGACCAACATGGGACGAAGTGTCTGTAATGTCAAAATTGTTTGTTTGTAATTTCGGTCTAATGTAATTCAAGAAGCTCATCGCTCCTTGGCCTCTGCCTATCCCTTCGGAAATACAAGCGTGTTACCTAAAAATTTGAGCTTTTGTCTGTCTGTTTGTTCCAAGTGCTATCCGTGATGGCTTGTATTGTAGGATCTTTTGCAAGTATACTATAACTGTGTGTTACGAGAAGACACTGAGCGTATTTATATTTTAGAAAAGAGTTATGTATCTCTGCAAAGCAGAATGTTTTTGGTTAAACCCCTTGTGGAAGAAGTCGCGGGCAACAGCTGTGGTTCTAAAGTGTGCATTATACACGTCTGTGCATTATGCTCTAATGACGACGCACGATGGATAAGGCGCCCAATATTCGATTACATTCCAGCCATATCGGGTTACGCTAACACATCGGTCAATTAACATTGTTGTTGTTGATTCAAATGATGATTACTCTTAATCTACAAGTGTAATTGTTGCACCATCATGTATTAACTTCATACATGTATTAAGAGTATGTGCGATTGAATCCAATTCGATCTTATTTTTCTGCTATGCGTAAATAATATCCTTGAGTATATGAAGTATTAGGCACAATAAATTATCAGAAAACATAATTTTAAAGAATGTAGCATTTATGTTTATATAATAAGAAACCATGTCAAGAGAAGCTTTGGTAGCTGTGTTTTTTTATTTTGAAGGTCCTATATTTGGTACCCTGGTCTTCATTTGAATTGACGTTCTTATTAGAAAACGATAGGATGTATTCACAATATCAGCAATTCAAAATGAAGGAAATTAGCACTCTTCTTCGTAACACATCTTCGTACAAGCTGATTAGTAGTATTGGATCGTATAGTATCGGAAACTACGTGATCGGAAAAAACGAAAACGTTCTAAATCAACTTCCCTTATCGGAAAAAGCCTAAAAAGAAAATAGCCGAGCAAATAAATAAAGTAAATAAGAACAAAAGTAGATTAAGGTAGCTTGTACTATGTTTGCCGAATGAGTTAGACAAACTGGAATGGAGTAGGGTCTGGATTCTGAAACCATAAAAGCATTAATCGACTACTTTACGTGTGAATATCTACATTGTCTTGCCTTTTGTCTTGGAAGCTGGTTGAATAAAAATGTTATTTTTGTATTTATTTTGTTTCGTTTATCCGGAAGGATCGATGGATGCCACAATCCACAATCAGCTAAATAAGTGAAATTAAATGGAAACATAAAAAAAAAATAAAAAAAAAATTAAAAGAATAGAAATAATAAAGGTTTTTCTTGGCCATCGTATGAAATAAAACAAATTGGAGACCTCTTTGTACATCCAAGTCACAACACAGACAAAACAACTTCTAAACACCACCAAATGAATCATTTGATTGATGGTAATGTCTGGTTACTTTTTCTCCTGCGATTAATATCGCACGCTTTTATCCCATTGCCTCTATGATGGATAGCCTGCTGGCTAGGTAAGGGTGTATCAATGCCAAATTTTTTTGCTTCCCCGTCATTGCTTTCGTGATTTATTTACTATGATATGACGGATTTAATGGAATCAATATCAGCGCATGAAACGTTACAGGCTATGTCGAAGCAAATGCTCCGTGTGTGCTATCGACTGTAATATAAAAATGATTTAGGAAGATTTGTGTAACGTGCATAACTGATTTATGGTGGAATGGCTTCCGCTCTATTTGGCGTGGATTTCGGTCGTTCATAGTTATTTTATCATAGTTCATAGTTATGTGTATGTGATTGTGCGACGAGCTAGCTACTTGTCACTACTTTTTCACAATTTTCCATCTGACCCAGCCCGGTTTTGTTTTTGACTGAATGTGGTTAAGGGGGATTGCTGCTTTACGTATTATTATTTTGTTGATATAAGAGAAGCCTATACTTTTTCACAATTTTCCATCTGACCCAGCCCGGTTTTGTTTTTGACTGAATGTGGTTAAGGGGGATTGCTGCTTTACGTATTATTATTTTGTTGATATAAGAGAAGCCTATACTTTTTCACAATTTTCCATCTGACCCAGCCCGGTTTTGTTTTTGACTGAATGTGGTTAAGGGGGATTGCTGCTTTACGTATTATTATTTTGTTGATATAAGAGAAGCCTATACTTTTTCACAATTTTCCATCTGACCCAGCCCGGTTTTGTTTTTGGCTGAATGTAGTTAAGCGGGATTACTGCTTTACGTATTATTATTTTGTTGATATAAGAGAAGCCTATTTCGTATCCTCTTCTTCCATCACGTCCGTAAGTAATCCTCAACGGGATAGTTGGAGTCCAGTTAGCAGTAAGCTCGTTAAACCATATTGAGCCGTAAATAAAATTAAGTTGGGTTAGATGGAAAATAGTGAAAAATAAATATATAATACACCATTAGTCGCCTCGATGACAGGCAAAAAACACACTTTATTTAATCACAAAAGAGTACAATACGGGTATATGTATTTGCGCAGTCTTGTAAAAGAGAACTGTACGATATGGGTAAATATAATTTGCCAAGGTCGTTATACTCACTTCAGTCCAATTAGAGAAAAACATAGACGTCATCCTCTAAGATTTCACACGCTCGCAATAAATACACCCAATTTTCTCGTCTAGCCGTTCCAAGTGGTCCGATATCACGGTGCACATCCGCCGGGTATAATTGCGTGCGGACAACGCCCGGCGGCGACATTAGTCTATTTATACCGCGTGTCGGTAACGGCTAGGAGCGGCTGGGTCAAAGGCAAGGACGCTGCGTTGAGAGCGATCGTGAACATTGTCTCAGTGTGAATGTGTTTGGCCGTTTGGTCTTGTAGATGGGGAATTTGGCCAAAAAGTTGCTAGTGGTTGCTAGTTTGAATCTCGTAGAAAAGTTTTGAGGTCAATGGTGTCAATCTAAGTAAAATCGCTAAGTAATAATGTTGGCGCGATGAATGTGGCACAAATACATACTGGCTGTGCCCGTAGTTTCGTCGGCGCTGTAGAATTATGTTAAGATTTTTTTGGTTGGGAGTGTGATATTTTTCGGAGTACTTAAACTGTAGCCTAATGATATGAGTGAAATGGGAGTGGATAGCTTGATGAAGGCTGACCGGGACGTATGGAAGAGGAAGAAATGCTGCGCCGACTGAACCAGATGAACCCAGATGAACTGGGAGCTGGGCAAGAGGATGATGACTGAAACTGTAGCCTAAGTTACTCTCCAGACCTTCAAGATCTATAATTAAAGATAACACTTTAATTTCTTTGCAATGCGAAAAATCTCGTCATGTCTCAAGTATTCCACTAATTTATGATTTCTTTGTTTCAGGTATGTGGAGAATTAAGTCAGCTACTTCTTATTTGCGCTGAAAGTATTGTGGGATTATTTTAATGTTAATATTTACCCACCGTTTTTTCCGTTTGGTGAACCAACAGAATACGTATGTGACGAATATAATTATTTTAAAAAAATATTTACGGCCTGCGTTTATGCAAGGAAATGATACTCTAATATTTTTTAAACTGTTGCTTTTATGATTAATACCTACCGAATCAACGTCTAATAATTTCAACTTGCATATTGGGATAAAGATATGCAATTACAAAAAGGCGACAATTTGCCTCCTAAAGCGAACATTATTATTATTGTGGAAATCCCAAAAACTGCGCACTTCAAAAAGGTTCGCTATACCTGAACTTGAACAAGCGGTTCTCTATCGAGTTTGGTATTAGAAGCGCCCGGCTTAATTAATTAGGTTTAACTAAAATCCTTCGGCTAACATGTGAGGCCGTTTAGGTCACGAGGGTAGGCTATTCGGGCGTGAGGTAACGACTCAGGTCACTGCGCCAGAGGTATTAACTCACATCATTAAAATGTGTTAGCGCACTTAGAACCTTATGTCTCAGTCGACAAGTTTCATTATGTTACGGTATGGCGCAATATTGAATTAAGAACTGGCACTGAGCTAATATAGTTTTGACGCAGACATATTTAGTTACTAGGGATTACAATCTAGCGGCATTTTTTGCTGGAACCGGCACTTGACAATGATCCAGCAGAGCGAAAATTATGCTGGATCCAGCTGGATCACTTGATCCAGCATTGCATTCTCTAGTCATCATCTTCCTAGCGTTATGTCCCGCGCTTAGACGGGGTCCGCTTAGACCATGATCCAGGATTTAGCAAGTCTGGTAATTAGATTGAAGCGACTGCCGATCTGATCTTCGTAACCCTAAGCTAGGGGAACCAGACAATTTTTGGATAATGGTTACAAATCCAAAGTTGTTTGAATTGGCAGGTTTCGTCACGATGTTTTACTTCACCGTCGAGCTAGTGGTATAAATACGTACATAGATTTGAAAAATCCAGAGATACGTGCCCCGGTTTCAACCCACACTCCTCGGCTAAGAGGCGCGTGTCCTTACCATTGAGCTACCACCGCTCCTATTACCTACCAATGCATTCTTTAGTAGGGATTGAAATCCAGCGGCATTGAGCTAGCACATGTCGCTGGATCTAGCACAGCTAAAATTATGCTGGATCTGACTCAGCTGGATTGCTGGATGCAGCATTCAATCCCTATTAGTTACCCTTGTCAGTGAGATGCGCTCGATTGCTTCACCCTTGATATTTCAAGGGCCAAGGTTCCTCGTAAAGCTGTTTGGACACGCGCCTAGTAATGTTGAGAGTCAGAACTATTATTTTCAGACACTTGATTTTTAAAATTAGTAAAATTATTTTTATTTCAGAGACTTAATAATCGGGACATTAAGTTTAGGTGACCGTTGTTACGCTATCGCCATGGGAAATCAAACAATTGGATTGTAGTTACACGTCCATAGTTATCTAAACGTTTCTTACTTGATTACGAGACATGTACGTTTGTAAAGATTTCGGCAATTTCCTTCACCTTTGACCCAGTGACTTTTTAAAGGCTTATTTTGAAAATCTAGAGGCAATAATATCCCTCACATTTAAGATATAGTACAATATGAAAAAATATTTATAACTAACTAACTAAACTTCACGCTACCTCCATAGCGGGGTAGGCAGAGAGAACCGAACGCCATATGGCACAATCCTTACACACCTTACTCGCCTCTTCAACATTCATAATCCTTTTCATACAAGCTCTACGGTTTTTATGACTCCTAATATCACCTCAAAAATATATATGACCCAAATATTTCTACATTTCCTCATTAGAGGAATCTATCTAGAATTTTCTTAAAACATGTTCAACCATTTATGCTCCGCCAAAAATAAAATGGAATGACGTTATTCGAATCGTAGCAAAGTTTCATATCCTGTTGCCAATTTGTAAACGTTCACGTTGCTTACAAAGTCTGTCACTGCGCAGCTGACAGGAGCATCTCTGATTCCTATCGGATTTCGCATTTTTTTTAATTCATTCGATGTTTGATTAACGTCTAACGATAATAAACGCACGTTAAAAGTGCGCAAGAAGATGCTTTGTTTGATTATTCGTCTGGCATTTGATAATGTTTCATTTTCTCTGAAAGCAAACTTTCGTATGATCTTCAGAAATGAGCCGTGCATTTTCTAGAATGAGTAGGAAATTTAATGATTATATTATCTTTGTACGGAATTCAACGGTGAAATTATTGCTTTTGTAAACCTTGTCAGTAAACAATGTATGAAATTGTAGATTTTACGAAAAAGGCTAAAATATTTAATTGCTTCGCAAAGTTCCTACTTCAAATATTTGTTTATTGGCTTTACGCTAGAGCGTTAAATAATTTCTAAGGATAAAATTTGCTAACTAGTTCATGTGATTATCTGTGTTATGCTTGAAACAATTCCGTCATTATTATTCAACATACATAAACATTAGATTTCGTTATCTCACCTCAGTGAAGTTTTTTCGCCGTGAACCGCGTTTTTTGTGTTAACACGCGTCATCTCTTTGTGGTTTACAGAAGCAAAAAGCAACACTAAGAAAGATGAAGCACTACAAAGAAATATTTGACCGGTCTGGTGTTTAGACTCTAGCCGCGAAACCAAACACCGTGGGTTAGAAGGAAATGTTCGTGTGATGGATACCATCATTTGGACTCGAATCACGGATGTTTATAAACTTGTCTAGTATCCATAGCACAATCATATATGTTTACACGCTTAGTCTGGAGTTAGAAGAGACGCTTGATCTCTTTTAAGCGTCTCTTCAGACTCCGACGGAGACGGAGCGTCTTAATAATTACTGGGTGTTAATAACCAAAATGTAAGTATATATTTGTAATATCACTGTTGATTCTAATATCCGTAACACAAGTGCTTAAGCTACTTACCTCGGAGTCAGATCAATGTGTGTGATGTAGTCTGATATTTATTTATTAATTATTTATTGATAACTACAAAATGAAAAGTTGACGTTACAATTTCAATCAGTTAACGGATGACGGCTCTTCAATTAGAGTGTTATGAATTTACAAGACCGAAAACTTTGTTGCATTTTTAACTGTAGCTAACTTATTTATATAATTTTGAATTTGTTTATGTTTTAAAATTAATGGATTCGATTTCGTCAGCATCAACATTGAGACCACTGTTGACCACCTTGATACTTACACAGGACAAAACGACAAAAACTTGTATCCATAAAATATGTATTTATGAACAAATCTAACAGTACTCGAGAGTGACATGCAAGCATCAAGTATTTACGCGTTAAGTTTTCACCGGGCTCAAACGCCGAAGGGTCTGTAACAAGTTTCGCACATACATAAAACCTTAACAGAGCTCATGGAACAAGTTATGGACTCGGTACGGGCCAGTTTCTAGTTCGCTACAAGTTCCTAAGTTCGGAACAGAAATTGGCACAGTGTTCCAAGTTTGCAACTGCAAGTTTCAATGCAATAATGCAATGCACCAATTTCACCTACTTTGCAGTCCACCTGTGCTAGTTAGATTAAAGTTGTATGTTCAGAGAGGGAGATAGCATGTTGTCCTCCATATCCATCAGTTTAGGTCTAGAATACAGAGAAGTTTATGCTATCTATGGCATAGTCTTGAACTAAATAAATAAATAAATTCTTCAGACTGACCCACCAATTCCCTAGTTCCAAACTAAGCTTATGCTTGTGCTATAGATACTAGGTAAATGGATAGACATATTTAAATACGTTTATAAACATCCATGACTCGAGTACAAATGTCCATGCTCATCACACAAAACATTTGCCCGTAGCGGGATTTCAACCCGCTACCCTTGGTTTCATGGACAGGGTCTCTGACCACTCGACGAACGTCATCTAATAACACTACTCTATTATCTCTTATGATACCAGATTATTGAAAAAAATATTTTATGTAAGTAATTCTCGTCTACGGTTCAAGACAGCTACTAGACTTGGTCTATTACAGAAAAAAAAAGTTTTGCGGGATCTGTCTATTTTTCGGATTAAAAAATAAGAATTTTTTTAAAATTGGTGTAGGTTTAAAAACGGAACAGTCTATTACTTTCCCATTTATAATTTTGCTAAATATGTCTTCGCAAGTGAGCTAGATAGATTGCCGTCGTCAGCGGCGCGTTTCAACATGCGTGCGCGCATGACAGGTGTATGTCATTTATTTACAGTTATTTGACATTTATTGTTCTCTGGTGACGTCTCTGTGTGCGCAATCTCCCAGGCTGGCCGGCAACAAACACACTAACTAGTTGTAATAAGTAGTTAATTTACATCTCAATGTTTCACTAACAATCAGTTTACAACACTTCTTCGGGAAACCTCAACCCCAAATCGATGGCTTTGATTATTTTTCCGATAGCAACTGGGTGTTAAATAAAACAACACGTTCAATTTCCAGTTAAGCATGCTCATTCGACTGTTATTCCGCAGTAAAAATGCCACAACACGCTGATATAAAAGCAGTTAACGTTGAAATTATTTCCAACAGTCTAACATTCCATGTTTTCAAAGGTTACATATGTAAAAATAAATACTACACGTAAGATGTGCGTAATTATCGGTTTGAATAATGATAACCGTGTGTGTGTAGAAATAGATTGTGGGTAAATTGGAACTTGGCCTGATACATATAAGAATTGGTCGGTTCGCTTCTTCTATATTGATAGAAACATATAATAACATTATTATATTTAATTCAGTTAGCTGGATTGACCTGATCAGTTGTGTTAAGTAGTCTCAAAAGTGATTTTTGTCACAGTATGATCGCACTATCCCATATGATGGTCGAGTAATCAGCTTAATGTAGACATGCATTGTCTTCATTTCTTCTATTTTATTCTAATCTGCGCTTCCTCTGGATTTATTGTTATTTACATTTATGTAGATTAACTTATATCTAATGAGACAGGTAGGTTTTAGAGTCCGTTACAAATTTAGATACAATCTGTTGGTCATTTCAGAATCTTAGAAATTTTCAAAATCTATGTACGTACCTATTAAAATCACTAGCCCAGTGGTGAGGAAAAACATCATGACGAATCCTGCACATTCCAACAACTATGAATGTGTAACCACGATTAAAATTTGTCTGGTTCCCCTATGTAAGGGTTACGAAGGTCAGATCAACAGTCGCTTCAATGTCTAAGCGCACTCCGAGCACGGGACATAACCCTAGGAGGACTATGATATAGATACATAAATATGATGAATCTCATTCAATGAACAAATCAATCTCGCTCACCGGCTGTTGTTATATGAGCCATATCTTGTAACTAACAGGAACTACAGAATCGTGCTGACGTGATATACAAATAATTCGAGATCAGAGATCACTTGATAACAGTCATGCTCCGCTGTCGTTACGAGCACCCTTATCGTGTTAGGCAGCCGAAACACTGCCAATAGAACTCGTTCACAAATATACGTTGGCACGGGAATTGGCATCAGTCTTTTGGTTTGTTTCAAATACAAATTGTTCTTGATATCTGTTGACATTTAGACTACGTGTTGTGCCGGATTTTTAGCGCGGCTATTTGTGAGATAAAATAAGTAGGTGAATTCACATTAAAATTATGTCTATAGACCACTCTGTTGTCTGAAATAAAGATTTTATTTATTTGTTTTGCTTGCTTGGTCCGCATGTGGGTCGTTTATAGATTGTATCATGTATTCCTCAGGATCTATATTTTTTCCCGGGAAAGATGAAGCGTCCTTTCTCAGGATTCAAACTTTGAATGTGCCCAAAAGTATCGCAATGATATCGTTTAGGTTTGAACGTAAATAACAGACATATAGAATTACTTCCGCATTAATATTAATAAAGATTAAGAACTTATTATTCCAACTTACTAAACCTCACGCCACTTCTCTTGCGGAGTAGGCAGAGAGAACCGAACGCCATATGGCACAATCCTTACACACCTCACTTGCTTCTTCAACATTCATGATCCTTTGCAAGCTCTACGGTTTTTGTGGCTCCTAATATCCTTCTGTTAACACACGACCAATATGGTGGTAGGTGAGCCTTAGCCTTCCGCGGCTCCTACATCCTTCCACTTTCGCATTGTATATCCGGTTAGTCAACCTTTCGTCATTATTATTTCCACATGTTCGAACCACCGGAGCATGCCTCTTCTTACCTTGACTCCGAAGCTTATTTTTCTAGATTTGGAGAGTCTAGTTATTATACCCATGTCGTTGTTTATGTTGCATAAACTGCCCATTATGGAATTACAAGAAAGATCTTGTAGATCTAGTTCAGATAACTGCGTGACATGGTACAAGGTTCAGTGCAGTGAAAACATGTTGCTTGTTGAATTATGGTAATACTGTTTATGTACTAGCTTATGGCGTGAGTGAGATCTAGTACAAATACAAGGACTGTAAACGATAAGAAAAAGTAAAAGGAAATGTTAAATATGCGAATCTTACAATAGCAAACGTCAATTGAGTTTATGGTTTGACTTGCCACATTACTGATATTTTTGCATTAGCAACATTATTTACTACATGAGCTTGTGATTTCACCTGCATTTATTGTTTATATGTTGTAGCATGATCTTATACCGCTAAAGCCTTGCTCGGTAAATCGACTATTCAACACCACGGACTAGTAAAAAAGAAGGACTTCGCACCACTAACTAGACGTTGAAGCTCCTCAAGTGCTCCAACTTGACACGCAACTTACGTCACACATTGACATAATAAGTGCTCCAAATGACAGATATCCGATATCTGGTATCCATAGGTATCTCACTCATACATGGGTAAACGTTGCTTCACGCTAGAGTATGACAGCGTAGGGTCCTTCTTTTACTAGTCCGTGTTCAACACATGAATATTTTTTGGTTCGGGCCAGTAGTTCCTGAGATTAGCGCGTTCAACCAAACAAACTCTCTAGCTTATATATTAGCATAGGAGTATTAAAGATAAATAAATATGTGAACAATAAATAGTTTATTAATAAACCAAAGGCTGGAAGTTTGAATATCGCAGGCAAATGTTCGTGTGATGAACACGGTCATTATTTGTATTCGGGTCAGAAACGTATTTCAGCATGTCTATGTGTTGTCTAGCACCCATAGCATAAGCATATGCATATTTTGGAGCTAGAATAATTTATTTATTTAGTACGGTTGTGTTTTTAAGAATAATAAATGTGCAGTGAATTGCAAACGCAAATAACGAAACGCAATGTTTCTTTTACTCTTATGTTAATGTTAGCAAACATTTATTGAAGTAATTTCAATTACTTACTCCATAGTTAATTAAGAATTCTCTGTCATACCGTATTTTATAGCAGTTTCATTAACCACTGCTAAGATTTTCACACGCTCCTACTGTAGTTATTGCACATATTTACATTGTACACGTAATAAAATGTTTAACATGGTAATGAATTCACGAATGCGATGCTATTTTTATATCGTGTTATTGTTCGCGTGTTATTAATTAACCGTGATGCTATTTACAGTCACAAAGAGCTATTTTTTCTGTACTGGATAATTTTTAGTTTGGTTGAATGTTAAAACGGTGGATGTTACGTAGGTCTTTTTATTATTTAAGCGGGGAACAATAAAAAGCTATAAAAGCAATCCGCTGTTCACACACACACACATATATATCATCACGCCTACAATCCCCGAAGGGGTAGGCAGAGTTAAATGGGCAGCAGGCCCCTTTAACCACCAGTTATTTACAAACAAATGATATTGGCACTATACAGAAAAAGCCAGTGATTATTCAACCCAATATACAAGCTTTTAGAACAGTAATCGATTAAACGATCGGTCGATCCGATTCCAGTTCTCCGTTCAATGTTTATTTTTGAATGCGTTTAAATCTGTCATCTGTGTTCTGCCATGTGATTGCATGCGACAGTCGCGTCTCTTCACACCTGCGTATCTCGTACGCTCGCTAGATGCCTGCGCGTACGCCGACGCGGGTGCGACCGCGGTTGCGGCACAGGCGGCTACTCGTCTGTGGGTCGTCGGCCTATGAGTCACCGGCTGACTCCGCACCGTCTGCGCTTCTGACCGACTTTTGACTTTTCACTTCCGAACTGCGCGACCTCGCCGGTTTAATTAACGGCTTTGTAGCTTCCGTTTTAGTGTCGACGTTTTGATGCGTGGGGATTGATGTATTGTATGGGGACAGATTGGTGGATTGATTTATACTTTCGTGTGGCATATTATAGAAATTTAACACTGACAGCCCCGTTGATGCAATGAATGGTTTAGATTTGCGTCAAATGCTCGGAACGTTGTTGTTCTCTCAATTATTTGCGGTGCCTTCTTTGATTCTAGTTTCTCATGACAAGTCCGCATTCTATTTTGGTATCGGACCGACAGCCATTTGACTCTTAAACCATTATCCAGAGGTCGAATTTGAACCACTTGCAACTTCATATCCACGGATATGAAGCGTGGTGATACGAGACTATATATCGCCAGTACTCCAATTTCTCGCGAAGCAGCATTCTCTGAACCCGCTAACATATTCTGTAACAAGTTTTTCTATGAAACACGAATGACACCGTGGGAGCGCGCCGCAATTGTCCGCCGCGTGGCAACAGCTGATGATAGTAATTATCGGAGTAATTATCTCGTTATCGAACAGACGATGAGGTCGTTCACCCGGTAACTGTTGTCGATTGGAGTTGTTTAATGGCATTTCTGGAATTCGTTCGCGCTTCCTCATAATATTCAGGTTACTACAACCTGCCTATTATAAGGATAAGTTAGTGGAATTGTATTAATATGAAAAGTTATTTCAGTATCGATTTAGGCAATATATAGTGATTTAGCACTATGTGATCCTGTGATCATGTAGTAGTTTTATAGTCTTGGTCATCGCTTATTCTGTGCTTGTTCAGAGGGATTGAGATGACCTGTTCTATTAGGGCAACGCTACACACCTCGTCTCTGTTTCTCTGAACAATTGAGGATATTAAACCTTTAAACTGCTTTATCTAAAGTAACTGTCGTGAATAATGAAGCAATACGCTTCCATCAAAATCTTTAAAGATATATTTGCTGCCATCTTAAATCCACCGTCTATTTTTGTATCGAAGCAGCAGAGCGTCATTATAATTTTAATATGGCATGCCATATGCCTCCTATGGTACGTGCGTCCAATCAAGTTATCACCCGACGCAATTGAACTCATACCCATTTCAATAAAAACAATGTCGCTCGCATAAACTCAGAGTTAATTAAACAATGAAGATTTACGATATGCTTTCCCGTGCTTGCATGAACAATTTAAAATGGAAATATGGCTGCATGCGTTTCGTAAACCTCACTGGCGGAAACAGCGCATATGAATTCGTTTTGCGAGTAAGCGAACGAATGGCCGGAAGGTCAAGTGCGAGTTGTTTCGGGAGGTGGTTCCGTATTATTTGAATTATTAAGATAAGCGTTTTCCAATCTTTTTGAGTACGCGACCCCTCTTATCATACATAAATACATATATAACATCACGCTCATAATCCCCGAAGGGGTACGCAGAGTCAAAAGGGTAGCAGACCCCTGTAACAGTTTGAAAAATGATCGCGACCCCTTGGGCCATCACAGTCGATGGCCTTCTGTCGGCGACTCCCTGAGCTTCCCGACCCCCTAGGGGTTGCCCACAGATTGAAAAACACCGATTTTGATGATACCTAAATGTTTTTAAAGTGGAAAACAGCCATTTATATATCTGCGTGTCAACGTAGGCACGTCTACATGGATGTATTATTTCTTCATGTGATTAATGCTTTTTGTAGTGGTTATAGTTTAAATCATGATCCAAAAATTGTCTGGTTTCCCTATCTTAGGGTTACGAGGGTCATAACGGCAGTCGCTTCAATGTAATTACTTGACTCGCTAAATCATGGATCATCATGGTCTAACTCCGTCTAAGCACGGGACATAACGGAATGTGCTAGGGTCGCGGGTTCTAATCCCGCTAGGGGCGAATGTTTCGTGTGATGAACATGGAAATTTTTACTCGAGTCATGGATTTTTATAAAACGTATTTAATATGTATTTAATAAGTATGTCTATCCGTTCATCTAGTATCCATAGCACAAGCTAATAAGCTTAGTTTGGAACTAGGGGATTGGTGTGTCAGTCTGGAGAATTTATTTATTTATGTATAAGATGATGATAGTAGTTATAGTTTCGAAAAAAAAAGTAAAGTGCTGTACCCTAAAAATACAGTAGCGATGTTGAATAAAATCCGGGATTGCCGGGGATAAATAGCGTCGATCGCGTGAGTTGATTACGAATTGTGTGACGTCACCGTGCACAAACGACGCCAATCCCGATGACAAATGACGCGGAGCCGGGTGAAGCGCGAACATATTTATGATTGGAGTCATCGCAACGGCAATTGTTAGCATTGAAATATGTGTCTGGTAAAATTACTGTAATCGCATATGTATAACATATATGTATTATATGAATCTTTTACATAAGTACCTACATATTCCCATCTTTGGTGTTCCTTGCATGTCGTAAATGTAATAATGGTGTATTGTGTAGGCGAGCTACCCATTTTTTTGCAATTTTCCCCCTAACACGGCCGATTTATTTTTACTATTGCAAAAATTTTATGATATGCAGTCTTATTTCGTGCATTTGCTTTTTGATACAAACCATTGGGGTGTACCACTTTATAACATTTTAGATTCTTTGTATATGATGTGGTGGGTAATGCCAGCCGTAAAGTTTCTGCCAGATTATTTAAATTTACCATTCATCATACTGTTCAAATATACAAGTTGGAAGACGAATAGTTTGCTAAACTGTAATATATGAATTTTAACAACTCGTGTTTTTGTTAAAAAATATATTATAAAATAGATCTTAGCTTAGGTACATACGACAGCCAGGCTAAAAAATGCGGTCTTATATCGTTGTGATAAGGGCTGTTTCGCAACAGAAATGTATAGCCTTATGTGTTGTCGTCTATACATTAAATGTATTAATACTTGAGGTAAATTTAGACTAACGCAACAATATACGTTACTTTAGTATGAGATTTTTTTACATATAGGTATATCAAAATGCTCTATACACATTTTTGCGTGTAAAATAATGAAACCTTTTAAAATGTCGACCACAAGTTTTATTCTAACTCTTCAAATATACCTTATATACCTATTACTTTTAATAACAGTAGCATAATTTGTAAGTCTTCGTGGAATTGCGACGCAAAAGCAATTTCCCTCATTAGACAGTAACTCCGTCCAATTTCAAAACTTAAGTATGAAAGTTTATGACGTTTCTATGTTTCGCAAGCCACAAAATCTCGTATAAAGTGCACGGTTTTGCATTTGCGAGATCAATAAATAGTACAGTTAACAGTTTCCCAGACGTGCTATTTTGTTAAACACTGGTATCAGATAAATTTGATTTCCAATTAAGTGCATTAATGTGCAATAATCAAAAACCATTATAAAGTTATCCAGACAAACTATTCTATTTAAAAACCTATAACAATCAAAGTCTAAATGTCAAACTGTATGAGCTCGCCAACGATCAATGAAGTTAGTAAATCTGATAGCACTATATCTTTGAAAACTCATTTCTAATGCTGAAAAAGACTAAGTATGATCATCTAGACCTAATTTGCTTTGTCTAAGGGCTACAAAAGTCTGATGGTCAAAGTCCAAGTAGACTCCGAATAAGAACTAAACATACCGCTAGGAAAAACGACTTGAAGAACTTTGCTAGGTATCTTTTGACGTCGCAATTTCCAAATGATGCCAATTTAGAGAAAAGAGGTCCACCGCTTGTCCCGACACAGTTTCTGTTGGGCTCACAGAGCGCCCGTGACACCGTTATTACAATCATTGATCAACGAACTTTGACTCGACCTGTTATGTAGTCGAATTGAAATTTGTCGACTGTGTCAATCTTATTGACCTCTTCCGCTGCACTGATTGTAATGTTTAGTCATTCATTAGAGTGGTATCTGATTAAATAGTTCTTATAAATACACGATGTTGCTTCAATAGATACTTTTGTTGTGTTTTTATAATGTCACCTCCTTACTTGTATTTGAGTAACAGAAATAATTACAAGTAATCCAAAAAGTTTAGACTGTCTGATATCAGATGATTTGCAAATTACCACAGGTAATATTGATTTTTGGCAGCGATTCCTTACTCTGCAATTTTTTAAGGGCATTTGCAAAGAGTGTGTAAAGTTATATCCAGGATTGTGGTTTAAACGGACCTAGACTACGACCAGGACATAGTAGGGCTATGTCCCGGTCAAAAGAAGATATAAACGATCGATTTTTCCAGAATGCGCAATTCTACGCAATGTTTATTAGCTCTGTTACGCAACGGTGTAACAGACGCCCCCGTCCCGTTGGCAAGGCAAGTGGAAATTAATGGTTCCACTGCGTTTTATCGCACCGCCTTCAACATCTGAGACTAATAAAAAGTTACGACGCACTCTGCCCAGCTGGCTGGGTAGACGGGCGGCCGGGTGGAAGGTCTGATCGTGTGGCGATTGAGACAAATTGTATTATTGGTTTATTTATGCAGCCATGTAGCGTCATGTGTGTCGGTGACAGTGGCAGATACTTCACGTGCTAAGTTGGCGCAGCAACCTAATATGAGTCATGGCCTCATAATTAGAGGCTCCGTCTCGGTGTATCCTGCGCTATATTCTCGCAATCATCCATTCAAATGTTTATTTATAGTATGGCGCCTGTAATCCTCGAAAGGGCATGCGAAGTCTAAAGCGTAGCAAATACCTTTAAACACTTTAGCCAATTAAATTCGTAAAAGGTTGGTAAGTTGACATTGATATTTATTCTTGAAGCAAAACATATTTTCTGAATGACTTGGCCAATAGCATAAAATTGAGTAAAATTTTGTATTTTTTATTTTATATAGACTTCAAAAAAGCACTTATAAATAGTCAATTTAAACAGAAAAAAGGATTACCACCGGTTCGGAAGGTAGAATCTATCGAGAAGAAACCGGCAAGAAACTCGATAGTTACTCTTTTAAATGCAAAAATTTACAATTTCGTACTTAATAATCTACACTTATTAGGTAACAACACTGCAGGTGAACACTTCATTATGAAGTTAAACATATATGCTTATCATTTAGGAAGTCTTCAATCTTATAATAGCCCTTATTCATTAAGAACGCTTTAATGCACAATTTGAACTTATGTAAAATATAAGAAGGAGCAAAGCGTAACCACAGACGGTTAATCGTATCGCGTTTACTACGCCCGTTTGTTTGAACCGAAAGAAGAGTCTTCTGCTTCACCTCTGAAAACGTTAACAATTCAATACGCATAAATTCTGTTAGAGCGCCGTAAAACGAGCTTCCGCGTAGTTCCCGTTCCCGTGGGAATATGAGGATAAAATATAGCCTATGTAACATATCAAGGAGTAACTTGATAAGGTAGCTTTCTATTGGTGAAAGAATTTTTCAAATCGGTCCAGTAGTTTTTGAGTTTATTAATTACAAACATACACACACACAAAAATACAAATCTTTCCTCTTTATAATATTAGTATAGATACTTATATGTGTTTAGAAATGAATACAAAATATATTATCGTTGTAGAAATAATATAATTTATTTATCATTGAAGGCTGTGACTAGTATAAAGCGCCTAAATAATATCTTTGGTAATAATAGACTTGCGTATCCTACAGTTCCTCAGCGCGTTTATAAATTAACGCAATTTCTAAGCAGCCGAAATATTTGGAGTCCTCCAAAACTTGCGAGTGTGGCGTCCTAATCCACTAATTACACACTCGTGTTCCACGAGGGATTATAAAGTGGCACACAGAGTAATTAATCTACCCCAGTCGCTCTGCGAAACAATTTCTGTATTACATCACGCTACCAACATCTCCAATATTAACTTACTTGTCACTTCATAAAGCACCTTATTAAGTTATCATAAAGTTCAAGATAGTTCATTAATTATCGAGGCACACGGTAGTGTGTGCAGCCAAGGTCTATGAAAATGGTTAATATACATACATACATACATTATAATTAATATTGCAGCGTGTTTTTGTTCAGCAAAAGAAATCGGCATAGTTTTCTGTGTATGTTTTTGGTGAGATCGGTTAATGTAATATGAAATTCATTTTGCATAAAATTTTTTTTGATTGCCAAGTTGCACACTATATTCTTTAATAATATTCAAAAAATGTTAACTTAGCAAGTCTACTGACAGGAAATTAATTAGTTCTCGTAAAAAATGCGTTTTTGTAAAACAACGCAATACCCTCTGCGAGCAAGATTCATAGCAAAGTTAATTATTGTCAACATCCCCGTTCTGGAACCACGAACAAAACCCATTAACCCCGCTGGAGGGCTATCCCGAGTAAGATAATAGAGCTAGATATTTTCTAGCACCCATTACTCGGGCACGGGTAGTGGAATAATTCTCAGCACAGTACGTGACCGACGAAGCGCGCGACTGTAATGTATGTAGGGTTGCCAGGTCCAAAAAAGACGTACTACATGACAAATTAAAAAAAAAAAAACTAATTGAAAAATCCGAATGGACAACCAAATTATTAATAATAATAAATAATAATTTCTCCAGGCTGACACACCAATTCCCTAGTTCCATACTAAGCTTATGTTTGTACTATGGATACCACTAGGTGAACAGATATTCATGACTCGAGTACAAATGTTCATGTTCATGAACATTTGCCCCTAGCGGGATTCGAACCCGCGACCCTTGGTTTCCTAGCTAGGGTCTCTGACTCGCCTTTTACGGCATGCTAGGCAAGAAACAAAGTTGGCACATTCTTTTGTAAGTCGACCCGACCAACATGGGACGAAGTGTTTTTGTTGGTCTATTTTTATTATACTTAAAGTTGTTTCATCTATCCCAGAATGAGACAAAAATAAAACATTTCAATTAAATTCAATTAAGCTTGGAACCATTGTCAGCTTACTGAGCCAATATAGACTATTCATAGAATAGTGAAAATAATTTGCCATTCCATCGAAAATGTGGGTGCGGGCTCACCTACAAACAATGGGGAGGTTCCAATTATTTCTTTATGGTAATAAGGGCTATTTCTGGAAAGGTCACGGCCTTGGGAAAGCCACCTGTGATACTAAGGTTAAAAATAATTTTAGAACGGCAGTGGTCACATTGGACTTAGCGATTTTCCAAGTTTTATTTCAATCACAAATTTTATGAATAACTAACTACTACTAGTTTAAATTAATACATAATTAATATTAGACTTCGGTTACTCCCTTGTAATATTGGCACACATGTGATGATGATAAAAAAATCATATAGGCATGCCTCACATTGCCTAGAGATCTGTGTATTTAATATACATATAATCAAATATGAGTCACCCAGGATATATCTTCTCCTACACCTTCAGCTACAGTCTTATTCATGAGGTCATCATTGCTTTAGTTTTTATTTTCCTATATAATGTTAACTGATATTTTCCTGTGTGACCACGGCAATGGTAATTTTTATTTGTTCAAGTTAGATAGATTTTTTTTTTTATCCGACAACATCACATACACTGATCTGACTCCGAGGTAATTAGCTTAAGCACTTGTGTTACGGAAATCAGAATCTACAATATTAGATATTAACACCCAGACACAGAACATACACAAGTATTCATCACACGAATGTTTGTCCTGAGTGGGGATCGAACCCACAACTCTTGAGGCATAGGACAGGGTCATTACCGAATGCGCCATCGAGCCAGTCACGGTCATAAACGTTGAAATCTAAATTGACCCACATGATAAAAAATACTACTGACATTAAAACATATTGTAATAAATTGAGATGCTCTTCTTTTTTAAGTTGAAAAACAATTGAATACAATTTATTGCCCTTTGGTGTCAAAGATCATTGAACCAATATATAGGCAGTTACTGTGAAATGAAAGCACTGTGCAAACAAAACAAAACGTATTTATTTAGAGCAAATTTGAAAGAATAAATAAACAATAATACCGACAACATAAGTGGCTGGACATGTTTGTTCTTATGCCTTTAGGGATAAAGTTTAAAATGTTCAGCAACTTATGTCACTCTTGTGTGTCCACGTCAATGCCGGTACCAGACCTGCACGACCCTCATCCTCTTCACTTTCTTCTGGAGCAGGAGCATTCCGTACAACAAGGCTTCGGCCGTTGGTGGGCACCCGGGGACGTATATATCCACCTAGAGTAAAAACAGAAGAGAAGGTATATTTTTAGGTAATTACATTCAGCCTCCTCCAATTACATTCCTCCAGTTCCTCGAAAATATTGAAAATGTTTAAAACGAACGAAACAAGATCTGAAGAAGATCTTTATTCAATCAATCTGTGAATTAAAATATTGAATCTAAATGTTTATTCAGTTCAGTTGCTACATGTATACATGAAACAAAGGATTCTTGTCAAATATATCCAAAATAATTATTTGGAATGTTTGGTAAAAGTAGAATGCTGTTCAAAATCTTAATTATCAATTTAGACCGCAATTAGCTTATCCATCATCATTAAAACCACTGAAATGCAGTGAGACTGAAATAGTTACATGAACCAGTCATTGTTCAAATGCTATTGTTTCAATGCAAGTTATATGGTCAAATGCCTTTCACGCGCTTGGATGCATAAGTCTGAATCTATTGTTTGTAAGTTTATAAAGAAATTGTAAAACACAGTCCACAAAATTGTTGCCTAAACATTCAGCGTCAGCCAACTGCTCACATATCAATAATGCGGTGTTAATAAAGGCTATTTTCCTCAAAAAAAATTATAATCCACTATTGAGATAACAAAAAAATATTGCTTAAGTATTTTTTATTTTGTTCAACAAACAAAAAAAGTACAAACTGCATAAGAAATCTGTGACTAATGTACAACACTGGTGTTACATCAGTGCCTTATCGCTGGCGTCGTGGGCCGAGGCATGTTTTACCGAGATTGCAAATTAATTTCAAGTAGATTTCGGATTTTATCCTCTACGGTCTTCACTCAGACCGTAGTCTGCCAATTACTGAGCCCTGCTCAAGGCTTCCCACTTATTTTATATTGAACATTTTCTTCAGCAAGTTACAAATTAGCTTTACTCTAGAGATCAAGTTCTCAGACAAAAATAACTAGTAGTTTACGTAGCACGTTTTTCTTTGAGCTAAAAATGTACAGTATTCTTAAGAAATGTTACAAATTGGAAAGTTTAACCAATTTATAAGATGTTACAATTTGAGGGGTGACATGGCGTGCCTTTTTTGTTTTATTTATCAAGTATATGCCACAAGCATCTGTTTATTTAGTATAGTTCAATAAAAAATCTTTAAAACAGATTTATCGATCGAGGTATACTTTTGACTTGGTAAATATGAACTTACCAAATTGGCGCACCGACTACGATGTAACTGTCATTAAAAATCAAAATATCACATGACCAACTCACAGGAACGATCCTATCGCAGCCCCGCACTGTAGAGTACGTATAGTGGTAGTACCCCCCGCCGTTGGCGCAGCTCCCCATGGACACCACCCAACGCGGTTCCGGCATCAGGTCGTAGGTCTTGCGCAGGACCGGTGCCATCTTGTTGGTGACGGTGCCCGCCACGATGATGACGTCAGTCTGCCGTGGCGTCCCGCGGAACACCATGCCGAAGCGGTCCATGTCGTATCTGGAATTGGATGTGAGTCGAATTAAAAACGTGAGGCCGGGAAATGTGTGAGGCACCATTTTCCGAATCCAAAGACAAATTGAGAGAATCCCTGTGGGAATGGGCGTTTAGAATATTTGACGTTACCGGTAAAAATTTTCAACTATTGCTGAAAATAGTTTTTTACTTGGTAAAATGCCTCAACTATGCTTCACTACCCTGCCTCGAGGGCTAAAGTAGCTATGTAAAGCTCACCGCCCAAAAAGAGGAGGGCGTAACTACAACTCCTGCGCCATAACTTCTGGGGCAATGATGAGACGGAACGGGTTGGAAATCAACGATCCTCTCCTAAAAAAAAAACAAAAATTCGTCTTTGTATAAGATGTCGATATGTTGCCGTGATAATCAGTCGTGAATTCTTTTAACTTGTGTAACGAAAAGAAAAAATGAATACTAAACAACAATGGCCCCTAAGGGCAACTGCGCTTTGTGGAAACGAGACTTCTAGACAGACATGCCAATACCGCTTCAAGCATCGTTAAAACTTTTCCGAACTCAAATTACTCGACTGTGGTGCATCGGGTGGAAAGTTGTTACAGTCTGTAATTAAGCTGGGAAGATTCATTCAAGTTTGTTTATTTGTATGAAGACCAAACGTTTCATTTACAAGTTCTTTCGGTGTCAAGTGACTTTCAAAGTTTTAGTTCACTCTCATTTGACTTCTAAGTTAGTTGCTGGAATGTAAGCGTTCGTTTGGCCTTTGTAGAACGTCTTGATAAAAGAATCTGTTAAGAGCTGATATTTATACATTTTGATTATTGATATTTTTTTGCCAATATCTATACGTATCGTGTATTGTATTATGCTCTTTACATGCAACGACAAAAATAAGGTAATTCTTTATATATACTGCAACAAACATTTGTCACACAGCTTACTTTGCTTACAGATTATAATATTAGCTTAACTGTTCGACTCAACAGATAGACGACTATATGTATATGATTTCTATGAACATCAACAAATGGGAAGCCATTTAGAGTTGCCGGTTATACAATAGGAAACGTTCGTATCAAGATGTTAAGAAGCCAAGTGATTATAGTGGTTGTTGGTTAAGAAACTACCTATGCCATGATAGGCTGACCTTATTACAGCGACATTTGAAGGTAAATGCCGATTCGGCCTTTAGCAGAGCTCACGAAGCGATTTCCGAACAATAGCATTGTTGAGGTGTCGATCAACGGCGGATTATTCTCATTTTAAAAATGTGTTCTGTTTACATTGTACAAAAGTGGAAGAATGTAGGAGCCGCGGAAGGCCCAGGCTCACCTACCACGACCAGATTGGTCGTGTATTAACAGAAGGTGATGTTAGGAGAAAAACCGTAGCGCTTGTATGAAAAGGATCATGAGTGTTGAAGAGGCGAGTGAGGTGTGTAACGATCGTGCCATATGGGGTTTGGTTCTCTCTGCCTACCCGCTAGGGAAGTGGCATGAAGTTTAGTTAGTTCTATTTACATTGAATATGTGTGATATATCCAATATGTAGTAATGTGTGTGTAAGATTAGTTACTCACACATTCTTTTTAATAAATCATTGTAGACTAGTCGTGGTCCGCTTAGACCATGGTACAGGATTGAGAAATAATAATACTTATACAGTGAAATATGTATAAGTATGTTTAAAATATGTATGTTCTTATAAATCAGTCTTGATTATAACTAAAGCTGACTTTTTATGAGAGAGAGACATAACAATTAACAACCCTTAAATAAAATATATAATAATAATGTATAGAATTGAAACTTAAACTATGATACCTACTGATGATGAGTGACAAATCCTCTTGTAGACTTCCGACTTTATATTGCTTACAGAAGATTCGGAAGGCTCACAATGTTAATTAAAACAAGACGCTGTTTACTTAGGGTGTAAGATAATAACGTCTCTTTGTTGATTTAGGACGGAATAGGGTTTAGACTTGAACATTTTAGCATAGACCTGCAGTGAGTAATAAACCTTAGAGAACTATCAACAAACAATTGTGTACTAATTTAAGCAAATAGAGCTTTAAAGGAAATTATAATGGTCTGTTATATTGTTAAACTACACGGTAGTGTCTATAAACAAAGTTATTAATACGCTGATTGTTTAGTAACTCTATATTAAGTATAAGAATAATTCTGTATCTTTAATATAATATCTATATAATATCCCTCTAGATATTAAGTATAACTGATTTAAATCTCTTTTTTAAAATAAACGGTAGATTTACATAAATTTTTCGGCGTGAAGTTAGACAAGTTCTGTTTTTTTTTTCGAGAATTATATATGAGACAACTTCTCAATTCTGCGATCTAGTTATGAATCGATAACGCACCGATGCAACAATGATGCAACCTGCAGTCGTAACTGAAGCAATGGCGCGTGCCGTGCTCGCAACGTCTCGCGGCTCCTGTTACGATCGACAGCTGAACTGACACTTATTGCACTAACTATTATCTTATTACACTTAGTAGAATCATATAGATTTACCTGTATTTAACGATGTATAAGTGTTTCTTTGAAACCTATATAAATCTATACTTGCTAATATTATAAAGCTGAAGAGTTTGTTAGTTTACTTGAACGTGCTAATCTCAGGAGCTACTGGTCCGATTTGAAAAAATCTTTCAGAGTTAGGTAGCCCATTTATCGAGGAAGGCTATAGGCTATATAACATTAACCAAAAATGCTGAAACTGTGGCCACAGCTAGTAATTAACTGACTTAACTTACTTTGATTAATGCACTATGTGCAATAAGAATCAGTTCAGCTGTCTTACAATTGTATGCGCTTAATGCACTCGCTGTTGTCTGCAGCTCCGCCTACGTGAGATTTAATGTTACAGAAGCACTATCGTGTGTCAAAAGACGCCTATATCCATTTTAGGTATTCAGATTTTAGGATTCAGATCCTGAGGCATACGCCACCTAGGCGTGCTTAATTTATCGTTTAAGTAGTTCAGAGTTTGCTTTCCATCTAAATTCCACGCGTATTGTAGCAGTGAAATTGTCAAAATTATTGAATTGTGTAATCTTTGTTCGGGCTTTTACATAAAATACTTTTTATTTCTTGTTTCGTACGAATTTCGTTTAAAACAAAATATACGTTAACATCATCCGTTTCATAATCCAATTCTCAAAAGAAAATACAAGTAAAACGCGCCTTTAATGAAACAACGTCGAGTCTCGTTCGCTCCGGGCCATCGCGTCAAGCAACATTTCTCGGGTGAAATATGTCCATTCCTTATTCCTAAATTGCTGTAACCGACTGCTATTTGTCAGAAGTGAATGTTCAAGACGTGTATATTGGGACGTCGCGTCTCTTGAACTGTCTGCTGAAGCAATAAACTTGTCATTCTGTTTGACATGCTAATAAAAGAGTTTATCAGAGGGAGAAACTTGTTCAAACATCAATATTTGTTAGGTCGCGTTCAAAAGTATTGGACTTGATCCAGTATATCTTATCAGAACCGACATGGGAGTCCTTGTAAATCGAAAACATCTAAAGTACATACCATGTCTTCTATACACACAAAATGATCACAGGCTAAGGGAGCCGTGCATATTCTTGCCTGAGAAGGAACCACAAAAAAAGTCAGGTGTGTAAGGATCGTGCCATATGGCGTTCGGTTCTCTCTGCCTACCCCGCCAAGGAAGTGGCGTGAAGTTTAGTTAGTTAAAAATGTATAAAGCTAAATATGGCCCTAAGGTCTATGTTTTAGTAGCGATACAGCCCACCCGAGAAGTGTTCCGAGAGAGGAAGCGGTTGCTATTAAGGGGAGGAGCTTGAAGGCCCCTCGGAATGAGGGGTCGGAGTGGGCCGGCCCTTCTCCCAGTTAGTCCGCCTGGTTAGAAATCATGTTAACCTTGGCGCAGCGTAGTGCATCATCTCGAGAGCGCAGCACGCCAGCCCGAAGGTCAGCGGCCAGATGGAGTTCTTGCGGCCCCAGTTGAGGATGTCGTCCGCGCGGGCCACCACCCACTCGCCTGTGGACTGGAGAAGTCACATGAGGATTGACACAATATACTTGTTACGCTGGGCTTTAATAGACCTGCTGTCGGCAAATAAAGGTTGTGTTTGCGATTTCTGCGAAAACGAAATAGTTTTCAATTTTAAATTGAGGTTTAAATTTTTAAAGAAATATTACGTCACTCCCTGGGCATATGGTGTGACATTTTGTTGATCACCTTACTGTCCCTCTCATATTATTAACGGGAGAGGTAGTTAATTAATAGATGAACCTTGGAACCATTCTTAATGGTGAAAATTCCAACATTAAATAACACTTCTTAATTCCATGAATGTCGCCTTACAACTAACATCTAATTTCGATTGAACTCTGTTACCATTTAATTTTTTATTTTATTTTACGTGTTGCACCTCATGCATGGACCAATATGTCGGCTAAACAAAAAAAATGGGAAAGCGTTATATGTATAGGATTGACGTCATAGGCCACACGACGAAACTTCAAATTCGGTATCACAGAGTTAACCCCATCTGTAAACGTACTCAACGCTACTTTTGATTGGTCCCATGTGGACATTATGCGTGGGCGCGAGTTAAACGCTCCCGTTTAATAGGATTAGACCCTTACGTCATCAAGGAGGACTTTTAATTACGAAATGTTCATATGATTTTTACAAATTGCAAATTAAAGGAATTCTACGTCCTGATATCTACCTAGACCTACCATTTGTGGAATGTATGTATATGCAGGTATTTATCGTCTTGTAAACACAAATCACGAAAATCCATACATCAGAATAAAATTAATCATCTTTGTAGCGTGATGTGCCGTTCTCGTCAGGTCCTCTATCTAGTTGTCTAAATTGACTTGTTAATTTGTATCTTTAAGATAAAGGAACTAGACAAATTGCATTATAGTTACACATACAATTTGCAAAAAGAAGTTTGAGGGAAATCATCGTGGAATCATGACCCACGATTATTTCTCTCATAGCCGGGCTAGTGTTGTAAATACGTAAAAATGTTCTACACCGTGTAGTAACTTCTTCAGATTCACTACATCGTTGGCCGTTTCATATAATTATTATAGATTCTGATTCACTTCCCAAATATCTTAACGGCTATTGGCTATCGCATGACTATTCTCTTAGGATTTAATGTGAGCGTAAATATAAACAGTCGCTCATGCTAGTAAATTGGTTAACACCTTTGTATTACAGACGTAGGCGAAACCTCTTACCTACTTATTTAACTCAAAGGTATCAATTAAAGGATTTTATAAAAAAATCAGTCGAATTGAGAACCTTTTTTTGTAGTCGGTTAAAAATGAAAAAAAAAAGTTTTTTACTTTTCATACAAAATAGCCAATCAGTTCAAGTTTGTTTGTTTGGAAAGTATTTTTTATTAAGTATGTAAACCACGATACCCTGGTCATCACCTTCTTGCCCAGAGAATGTGACTAACTACTTATGGGGTTCCACAGTCCATGTCGTTCTCTCGGACGGCGACGATTAGTAACGCATTCCCCTCGTCAAAAAGGTTGATAAACAATGACCTAATAAAAACATATTTTTGAGAAATGGTACCTACGTTGTTTTATGCCAGCTTTATCAAAGTGATTTAAAAAAAAACTTTCTTTAAGAGAACTCAAGAAAAAGGTTTTCAAATGTCGACCACAGATTTTACATCAATCCCGTTTGTTGAAACACTAAAAGAAATCCAATTTCTTTGAATTTATTTAGCATTGAGTCTATTGACTTGGTGATTGGGATTTATACAGTCGTTTCAAAATAGTTTTGTCTAACAAAGGATGTTGAACTAACAAACATTTCAGCATAAATCATATCGTTCGTTTCATGGCAACGATTTTGATTTATCCATTGAAAAATATATTTATTGACTACTATTTTAAGTAATCTTTAGTAATTTCTAATAACACTTAATAGTTAACCAACATCTAATTAACGAAAAAAAATCATTTTCCTGCCTATATAATTAAGATTTCGCATATAATTAACATTCAACTATTACACGCAAGTAAATAGAATATAAAGCAAAAATAACCATTCTGATAACGAATCTGAACAATATTGATATTTTTAACCAGCCAAGGGTATGGCTGACCCTAAACAAACGAATCATACTTTCATCAAACAAACGAATCAGGCTTACCGAAATCACACAATGTTAATCTCCATCAGCAAACTAACCGAACACGAATCCCGGTAGGGTCTATTCAACCGGAGCCCATTTATTAAGGCTCGAATCCAATCTCTCGCTGTATCTAAAAACAATCGGTGCAGCCTCCCTAGATGTTGGGATAACGCGGTGCTCTACGGTAATTGGATTGGGGGCAGGGCTGCTGCGTTTGCAACGTGGTAATGTAACAACAATCTCCTAATAGAAAGGCGAGAACGGTACATGCCTGAGTTTTTAGTGGACACGCCCATGATGTCTTTATTATTATTGCACCATCACGTCCGTAATCCTCAAAGGGGTAGGCAGAGTTCAAGGGATAGCTAGCCCCTTTAACCACTTTCAGCCAAATTAAGGTGATTTTCCACCAGAGGGGCGAGACTAGACGAGGCGTGAAGAGAATTGAAATATGTATGGCAAATTCCATCCACCAAAAATGCGCTAGGAGAGGATTGAAAATTTGCCATACATATTTCAATTCTCTTCACGCCTCGTCTCGTCTCGCCCCTCTGGTGGAAAATCACCTTTAGACTGGGTTAGATACTTGTGAAAAAGTATTGATAAGTGGCTAGCTCGTCATCTACACAAACAAATACTCAACCCTATATACCATTAGTCGCTTTTTACGACATGCTAGGCAAGGAACATAGTTGGTTGGTACATTCTTTTTAGGTCCCAGACCAACATTGGCCTTTATTCTACCCACTGAAAACCCTCTATCCTTACCACCTGGTTCTTCAGATCGGAGTGTGTAATCGCAAATTTCCCACGGTTAAAAAGAACGTGCTGCTGTACTGGTACGTATGTCAGCATCGTAAAGGAGGGTCGTCGCGTCCTTCTGTAGCAATGAAGACTTGATGGATTTACTATTCGAGAGATTTCAATGGTGCACCCTCCATAGTATATTTGGCCTAAAGGCAATTAGGTCATCTTATGAGATTTGCCGTCGGGGTCTTTTGCCAAAACTTGCTTCCAGCATTTTAGTAGGTGCCTCCCAAACTCAAGAATTTCAAAATTTATGATTCAATACACAATGATTTTGATTCGATAGTCACTCATAAAACACTGATCTGTGTGACTTTTGGAACCAGCATGTATATTTCAGTGTCAAAATTTACAATCTTATTGTATAAATAAATAAATAAATAAATAAGTATTGCAGGCAACAATATTTTAATACCCGTCTTAAAATACCGAGATAGACATGTCTTTATTGAGCTCCAAAAGGGCACTCTTGCGCCAACTATTTACATTTTAATGAAGTCATTGAATATTAAACCATGTGCTCAAATGCAATAGAAACGAAAATGCAATGTAGAAAACGCGCTGAAAACGTTTTTGCACTTAGTGCAGAGATGCATCAAACGAGACACTGAGTATAATGTTAAGTTGTTTTAGATGTTTTTGAAGTTATTACTGTTCTGCAGCAGATGTGAGCACTTAAAATTATTTTTTGAAAATTTCATTCTTTAAAAAGCTACTTAGCTCGACCTAGTATGAAATTTTGTTCAACCAATTTTGGCTGGAAGGAGTACGCCCACATAAAACATATTCTATACTCAAAATGTTACTTCTTTAACCCGACTTAAAAAAAGGAGGAGGTTCTCAATTCGACAGATTTGTTTTTTGTATGTATGTTATTGATATCTTATCTTATTGATATTTACATGGTACTAAAGAGATGTGATTGCGATGAAGTGAGGTGAAGTTACTAACTAACTAACTAGCTAAACTTCACGCCACTTCACTTCGGTTCTCTCTGCCGACCCCGCTAGGGAAGTGGCGTGAAGTTACTGAAATGACGATAAAAGCTCAATTTAAGGTTATATCTTTAATAAATCAATATCTGATGAAATTAGGAGCATTTCATGACATTTTGTAGGTGCTTGTTTTAAAAATAACGCTTAATTCTGATATGCGAGATCTACAGTCGCCTACAAGAAAAAGCTAAGGCCTGTCGTTTTGAATCGGAGCGGACATCGTTCAGGAACGCCCCTCATTGTTCCATTACCGGTCACGGGCCACAAGGATCAATGACCGGTGATTTCATGGTTTCTGATGGACTTGAGAAATTCCGGATGAATCCGTCGACAGCGATCCCTAAGTATAACTAGATAATAGTACTGCAACTAAATAATGCATACATACACACACAATCACGCCAGTAGACCCCGAAGGGGAAAGCAGTGTAGAAGGAGCAATAAGGTCTCTAAACCACATCATCTTCCTAGCGTTATTTCCCGTACTTAGGTCCGCGTAGATGATCCAGGATTTAGCAAGTCTGGTAAATACATTGAAGCGACTGTTGATCTGACCTTCGTCACCCTAAGACAGGGGTAGCAGAACATTTTTGGATCGTGGTTACAAATCCAAAGTTGTTTGAAATTGCAGGTTTTATCACGACGTTTCCCTCACCGCCGAGCTAGTGGTATAAATACGTACAGAAATTTTAAAAATCTAGAGGCACGTGCTACGTTTTGAACCGGCATCCCTCGGTTATGAGGCATTACCATTGAGCTACCACCGCGCCCCTAAACCATATTCAACTAAAAATAGTAGAGGGTGTCTAGCTCGTCTTCTGCATGATTAATAACCCAATACACCATTACTCACATTTAACGACATGCTAGGCAAGAAGCAGTTGGTAAATTATTTTCGAGTCCCAGACCAAAATGGGACCAGCTGATTAAAATCCCACAAAACAATACACTTGTATGCACCAGGTAAGCGGAAATATTTATAGTTTAACTTTGTTGAATCGGAAATTCAGCCAACTAACCGACGGAATTACTAGAGCAATGTTTAACTGTTTACGATTCGAAATCCGAAGTTAAACACCAATTTTCGCCCCGGTGCGGTGGGATGTTAGCGTGCAACCGACGGATAATCAGGGGATTACCTCATATACTGACTGTGCGACGTAGTTTGCAATCAACTAGAATTCTATTTAACCAATAAATGTGCACAGTTTAAATATGAATAGTTGATTGACTTCAAAAAACGGATTTTTTTTTATTATTTGATAGCTATGAGGTCAGCAAGATGTAATGAGCAATGGTTGCCAGTTTTTAGCAAAAGCAGGGCTTATGCCAATATGGTAGGTATACATTAGAGAGGTCTGGATTTTCAAAATGTCAACTCTAGATTTATACTTAAAGCTACAATGAAAAAACACGACGAAGGAACCTCCACATTCGGTTAAGTTATCGATCTGTAACCATTATCCGCTTTGCTATGAAGATGAGCAGATAAGTGATTCAGACAGCAACATGTTACGTTTGCAGACTTGATAAGTCTAGGAAGAGTTCAAACTCGAAAAGTAAGGAAAAAAATCTGTCGAATTGAGAAACTCCTCCTTTTTTTGAAGTCGGTTAAAAATACTTCAGCAGGTTAAAAAACATTTTGGAGCGAATGCCCATTTCAACCCCATATATCAGCAGGCACAACCCTGCAGGAACGTTGAAAAGAATCGCTTCCATCGGACAATTTGTTCCTTTCGACTCGTTTAATTCCAGGGCTCGATGCTCCCGGGGGATTATATTGTTTCCTTTTATTGCATCTGTTTTAGTTTTTATAACCTACCCGATCTATTACGGTTGCTTTTTTATAGGTTGTAGCCACGTCTTTTAACTTTTTTCCGTCTCTGTTGACATTTTGCGATGTTTAAGTTTTGGGTGATTTTTATGACAAATATGTTGCAGACAAAACAAAAGAACTCAAAAAGAATTTACCCACTGTACTTCTTGACTAGCATGTCGTAAAAAACTTACAGTATATTATAATGTACCTATTGGGTGTCGGGTTCGTGACGTGACGATAGTTGACGACCTAGCTACTTGCAACTACTTTTTCACAATTTTATACCTAACTAACTCAATTTTACGTCTGGCTGAATGTGGCTTAAGGAGCTTGTCTGTCCTTAGACCCTGACTACCTCTTCGAAGATTGCGGGTGTGACGGTATATGGTACATGTGTGACAGTACCGACTCTGCAAAAAAGTGACACAGATAACAGATACATATTCTACTATCCTATACTAATGATAAAATATAAAATGTAACCAATACACATATTGATATTTTATTCATTATTAATAATGAAAAGTCAACGTTTGCGATAATGCTATTAAATAATTTCTTTTGGTTCACAACCTCATCACATGGAAGTGAAATCTCAAAATTTCTTTACAAGACACCTAATACAGAATTTCGTCGCAATTTTTTTTAACAAAAACGAAACCTCTTTTCCCCGCCTTCCTCGCTTACTAAATTGAGTATAACATTCACATTGTTACGAGAGGATCACATTTCATCAGAACTCATACGAGGAACCATTGTAAAAATATCGTATATAAAAATATTCCCGGGCAGATGAGAAGCCCTCGAGCATAATAGCAGCTGGAATATGAAACGACGCGATTTTGTAAAATCCATTTTACATTTTCTATTGGAAACGTGAATTATACCTCTAACGAACGAAAAGTGGAAGCTTTTTATTATTTTTAGAGTTCCATAAAAAAGGGATTTCAGTTAAAATATTTTATTTTATGATTTCCGGATAAGTAGGTGGGTAGTTTAGTTAAAGGTCGTATTTTTTTTTATTTCAAAGGTAAAATTTATATTAATTTATGCGTGACATGAAAATGTATAACTAACGGGTTTATATTTTGCTTTTTAATAGTTTAAATTAAAGTAATTTTAAAGAAATTGCACTCTAAGGGCCACCGCACTTTAAGAATACATAACCTCTTTTAATAATTTTTTTTTTTGAACAAGTACAAAATACTTAGCACAAGAAATGCATTTTGCAATTTTTACTCGATTTAATGATTAACGATAACGGTATGTAAATCCGAATTACTTTATATGTGTAATCTCACTGACTAGTCAAGTTTAAAGAGAGCTACGGGACATAGAGCTACGCCGCTCTCGCGCTTAACCGCCTCTCAACTCTGGTACCAGCGAGTTCGCTGAAACATTTGATTCGTTGAATAAACGTTGGCGGGAGCTGTAAATACAAACTGGATTGTTAGCTCTTTTCGAGTGTTTGGATAACGGCCGCAATGGTCACGGGTGCCGTGTTGAACATTTCGGGAATTATATTATAAACTAGCGGTTACCCGTGACTTTGTACACGTGGATGTAGTCTGAAGCTTTTTTTCTCTATATAAATGGTGTATCTGATGCAAAAAATGTCATTCAAATCTTACCGATAGTTCCTGAGATTACCATTATTATAACATGGGTATTGATAAATAGTAAATTTATAATTCCTAGTCAAATTTCTTACATCAATAAACGTATATGAGTATGTATAATTTGATGATATCAGTATGTAAGATAGTCCATATAAAACTCAATTGAGTTAGCGTTGGACTAATAATCTTGTAGTATCCAGTAAAACGGTGCAATAAAACAAACCACTTTGCCTTTATATACATAAAATTTATTAAACTCTAAGCAAAATTAAATAAAATTTTCTCCTTCATACAGAAATAATTACCACCAAAAAAAAAAAAATTAAAACCGAACCGTGATTAAAGACTTGGACGGTATAATTAATTAGTGCCTTATCTTGTAAGAGGACGGCCGTAATAAAACGAAAATTACTTTCACCATTTACAAAATTCATTATCTCGAAAGAAGAAGAGAATTTATTGAAAAGAACTGAGTAAGGATTTTTTGAAATCAACAACTTTGATTTTAGAACATAATGAGTTTGACGAAAAATATGAGGCCATACAAATCGTTTACCTGTCCCGGGTAATGGAAGGGCGAGTACTTCCGGACCTCCCCTTGTCTCTCCAGCTTGTTCCCGTGGGGGGGCACCCGGGGACGCTTCCTGGAGGTGCTGCTGGCGTGCCGTGCGTTGGCGTCGAGCTTGGCGTGAGCTGTGACGTCACATAGCGACGGCGCTGGTGAATGTGGTGTCTCTGTGACTTTGGGTGGGAATGGAAGGTTCTTGAAGCTGCGTTGGTGGTTTCTGGAAAAAGAAAGGCTATTTTTACTTCATTAGGATTATAGCTTTGGTGACAACTATCTATAGCTCATAGTCTAATGGGGGTAATCTATACTAATATTATAAACCTGAAGAGTTTGTTTGTTTCTCGAACCCGCTAATCTCAGGAATTACTGGTCCGATTTGAAAAATTCTTTCAGTGTTAGATTAGATAGACCATTTATCGAGGAAGACATTAACCATAAAAGCGGGTAAAACCGCGGGCACAGCTAGTTTTAAATAGATAGACACCTAGTACTCTTAGAATAGAGTCTACTGGGAAATCAGGAAGGTTATCCAAAATGTTTGTACAGAAGATCCGGGTGTACAGATTTCCCTACCGCACGTATCGCGCCACAAACTTATAACAACCACCCAAATAAGTCTGTGGCGCGATACGAGAGTTAGCGAAGTTCGTTATGGAATCGCTGGTGCGCATTTGGCTAAGCACCCTGATGTCGTTAACACTTGATTTCCATGTCAGGACAATTTTAGCCACAGCGTCATCGAATGAATATTTTACCAACCTCACTTTGTGACACCTATTTTACCACATTTTAACAACCTGAGACAATATTTCTTGTAATAGTATGTACATGTATGTTTTAATTAAATTACACGTTCCACTCGCTAAATGAGAATCGAACGTAGGGAATGAATTGAAAATGTCCCGAGTGTACACTTTCAAAGACGTCCTGAAAAGACAATTGTTCCCAGTCTCCTTTGTTCTATTAATTTCCTTGGGATTTCAAGAACCCGCGTTCTAATGGTGCTCTCTATAGATGTTCTAGCGGACTTATTATGGAAGCTTTAGAATTTTACAAGAATACTAATGTTACTTTTAGATCCGCTTAGGATACATTTGTTTTTTGTTATTCGCTACGTTAAAAACAAATTTGCCATGTAAAAACCACTCAAAACATAAAATCCAATGGATTCTTATAATATATTTTTCACAGTTATGCAAGTTTCATAACGGATAGAAGCCTTAATACGCCTTTTTCTGTATTCACCTGTATATAATATCTCTCAATGCGTTCCCTGAAAACCGTATCATGATTCGTAGTCAGAGCGGCGTGTTGATTTTAGCGAAAATATTCCGACCACGGGTAATGCTTTTGACAAGAGCTGTCAACTTCACAATTGACGGGTGACGGCGGTGCGGGCCGCATATCGAATGAGGTGGATTGTCGGAGGTATATTATTTAAGTCTAAGAGTTTGTATAGGATTTGGTGGATGTTTTAAATCGTTTTATTTCTTGTAGTATACGGGCGTCAGGGTATGTCTCCGCATAGATATTTAGAATAAAGCTTTCCGGTATGGTTGAGCCGTTTATTTCCAATATTTTTAAGGTTTAAACATAGATGCGAAATTAAGATCTATTCGAAAATTTCTATTAAAAAAATCAATCATTCATAACTTCGTATTGTAATAAGATGTGAATATGGCATCAAATTAATAAGAATGACCTTCGGTAAGACTATCCCTCTATGAACAATGTCACAATCTTCGCACTTTTTAACTGTCTGGTCCCGCTCCAGTTTTCCATTAAAGAGAAAATAAAATTGCATGTGCAGAGGCGAGGCACGTGGCCGTTGCACAGGAAATTATAATGCAGTTTGTGCTCGACACTTTTATTTTGCGCTTGGGGTCTCTCCGTGCTGACGCTGATGGGTGGGCGTGTTGTGTGTGGCCTTTTAGCCCTTGGACGATTTATGTGCTGGAAAAGTTCTGGTTTATTTAATACTTATAATATGTGATTGTATATGATAGTGACAAGTAGCTAGCTTGTCGCCTACACAATCACATACCCAAAACCCCATATACCGTTAGTATATACCATACCTTTTACGACATGCTAGGTAGAGAAACACAGTTGGCACATTATTTTTAAGTCCCAGACCAACATGGTACCTAACTTCAATACTGATATAGCCATAGGTAACATTATTATTATTATAATGTTACCTATATCAATATTAAAGTTAACTGAAATCAGTAGTAATGAAAATATTGTAACATAAAAAACCTACACGTTCATATAATCGTGAATGTTCCAATTGGGACAGGGACTGGTTGAAACACGGGTACCTTGTTTACAGCAGCATTAAACTAAATCCCAGACGTTTTTGCAAAAATTACTTTGTTGTAAATTATAGAAATGTTGCTTATCTTACAGGAATTAACGGTGCGATTGTGTTGGTAATGATCGAAAATAACTAGCAGCTACTGTAACTACCTACCCGTGTCGCAACCAACCCCCGTCTCCTCCACATACCATCACGCTCGCAATCTCAAATAGGGCAGGCAGAGTCTATAGAGTAGTTAGTTACCTTAACCACATTCAGCTAAAAAACAGTATCTCTAGGGCTTATCTATTGGCTTAACTCGGTATATGTTGAGATATAATCACAACTGATGACTGATGTTGATATTGGGTGCGAGGAGCATACGAAATGAGGTGGATTGTCGACATCGTAGATTTTATTTAAGTATGTCTACAATCTTTGTTTTCATACTAAAACGTAGAATATAATCTAATCTAGAATCTTTATAATAATAACTTCACATAAATCCACGCACTTTTATACAGGGTCATTTGTAAAACATCAACAACCTCGCAGGAGTAGATTACTGACATAATAACTGACACAAAACAACTAAATTATCAAACAGCTCATGCAGTTTTTATGAAAATTCGTTATTTTTTTTGTCCATTTAAAAAAAATCGTAGAACTAAATATGTTATTGTTTATAATGCCAGTAATCTACTCCTGCAAGGTTGGTGATGTTTTACAAATGAACCTATATATAACTTTAATAATTTAATTTAATTTAAATCCGATGAAAATAGCATTGAAACCTAAAAAGACCTCCTATTTCTTTTAAACTTTCATTTCCAGCAATGCCGATTGGTATTTTACAAAACAACTTTTTAAAAACACGAAACATTGTATTCCCACATACTTGGAAAAGTATTTTTTATATTTCTAGACATTTGACTTAAAACTGTATGTTTTCACCTTTTTAAACAGTTCTTAACAGAAAAATGAGGATCATAAAACAGGCTGACTACACACATTTAAAAACTTTCCCGAATCAAGACTCGTCTCTCTCAATTGAACAAACAAACTTCACTCCACTCTCCCCAATATTTCGCTCATAAAACAAATTACACTCTAATAAAGCTGAAAACAAAAAGTTTTCCTTTAACATCACAAAAAAATATAATAAAATTCAGAGACAAGACGTCGTTTCGGGTTAGCGTTACCACATTTTCCAACTTTACACGGGACAATATGATTATAAATGTCTCGAGAAAATGAGGAAAATTATTGTAATTGTACCCTTTGTATTTTTGGTAAACATTGCTGCAGATTTTCCTGGATAACGTTATGGTAAAAGATAAAAATTACCGGTTGGAGTAAAATAATATAGGGCCACGGTAGTGCACTCGCCAATACGAGCCAAGCGATATACTTTATCCAATAAATCCAGGTTCTTACTGCAAATCCACATGCTGGTTCTGGCAAGAAACACGTTGGCTTATTTTCAATGTAACATAATCTGAACCATATCTGCAGAGCTGCCCATGGAATCTAACTATAACATACGATAATCATAGCTCTAAATCCGTCCAAAGAGAAGAAATCGCCCACTTTTGGATATCGGTAATCCCGATTTACTAAAAAGCGTCTGGGCACACTATACAGGGTGCTCATTAAACGCGGCTCGCGACGCGACAGACGGAGAACTTCCCGCCATTTTTATTCTGTGGACAAAAAAGTTGTTTTATTAAAAAGTTCCCTTTGTACCGCCTCTTTGGTAATGGATTCCCGGAGCGGCTTGGAGAAAATTGTTGTCTCATATTTTCACCGTTTATGCCTGTGAAATATCGAAAAGGAAGGAGCCGGGTGTGGTATACAATTTATCTGCGTTTAGTTTCTTGGAAAGGGAAAAACAAATTTATACAACTTTCTTTTACCTAGGGAAATTGGAAATTGGAAATAGGAGACGTTGGTAATTATATTACTTTTATTATTTTTATTTAGGTCTTTCTAAATAATAATGAACTATATTGATTATAGTATGTGGTTATTATGTTTATCATACTGATACATGTTGGGTTGATCTCATAGTTTCTCAACTTTATTTTGAGAATATGTTTTTTAGTGTTGTTGCACAAATAAAAATCTAATATCAAATCTTTGGTTTAGTTACTGTAAAGGAGGTGTGGTCTGACTAACCGATGGCCCGATAGAAAAAATGAAAACGATTCAAATTTAAATGTTTTGATTCGTTATTTAAAAACATGTGAATTGCTATACAAGAGATTTAGTAGATACAAAATTTACATACGCTTGACCCGATATTCAAGTAACATCTGCCACCTCAATCTAGTCCAATCGTGAAGCCGAGTCGATCGCGCCATGTTGGCGAAATAACTAATACTCGTAGCTACAACTACGGGGTACAGTCATGAACAAATAAATCATAGATTTTTTAAACAATATTTATATTTGTTGAATATTCTGTATACCACAGCAATAGAATCGTTACTTTAAATAATCCTGACTGAATTAATGAACATTATACAATTTTCCATGTAATCCAATTCAGTTTTATTTTTGGATCATTGTGCTTCTAAGAGCTTATCCCTCTTTGGATTCTGCCTACCTGTAATTTTATGTGCATAATAGCATATATGTATTGACACTTTTGATTTTTTAATTACGAGACGTGCATATCCATTTCATCGAGAAAATATGAGGTTCTAAGCCAATTTCTATATGATTCCCATGGCTTCGCTAACTGTACGTACTAGATCACCTAGTTTCTTTTTATAGCAGCACCGGACACATAAGGAAAGTTGGCCGGCACCGGAAGGTTATAGAATGAGGTGATCCAGTTCCCTTGGTCAGGGATGAGAAACCTATAGCCAATAAAAAGCACTCAAGTCAATTAAAATAAAAAATAACATTTTGGGCATCGCTCTCATTGGGGTCGCATTAAATAACATCTATCGTGATCCTTTTCTTTCTGTTCTGAGTCTGAGGCTCTTATATCTTTTTTATTTATTTTTCTAAATTTTCAACTAATGTTTTTTTTTAAATTGAAACTTGTTCTTGTAAATTTGAGTTAATAGCTTTTTATTATTTTTCTTTGGTTCAAATGTTGACTACCTCTGTTCCTATGCCGATCCATGCCTATATCTGTGTGCACGCAAACTGCTTTCACTAATAGTACCGCGGATTTAATATATACCAAGTAAACCTGGTCGTTTTTTATACTGGCTCAGTCGGATATAAATGTAGGGAAGTAAATAAAACCAGGGGTCACCGGTTTGCCTTTAATTCAATAATATTTGCCTTGAAATGGATTCTTTTGTCGAATGTTATGGTAATCAGTTGATTGCTTGTGTTTTTCTTCATAAATACGGGACTGCTCTCCATATATGAAAGATGATGTATAAAAATGAATTTTGTAATGGGCCTTTATAAACTTTACCAGCTGTGACCGTGGTTTCACCCGCATTTATGGTTAATGTTATATAACCTCTTCCTCGATAAATGAAGAAAACACTGAAATAATTTTTCAAATCGGACCAGTAGCTCCAGACATTAGCGCGTTTAAGCAAATAAACTCTTCAGCTTTATAATTATTTTATTTTATTAGTGTATATTTACAAAATGTATTAAATATGTTCAACATTTTTGAAAAATAAAAAATAAATGATTTTGATTGTGTCTCGAAGAAAGAATAGAATCGGCTTAAAACCACGGAAAAAAACACAATTAAATTTCCCTCCAATCCCGCCTTTTTATTCCAGGAAGTTGGCAAACAAGCGTACCCCATGGGATTAATGTATTTTATTTTGCTGTCCAATTTTTATTTTTATTTTCAGTTGGATAAAAAAACGGAGGTCTGTGAGTTTTCCGCGGTTAAAATTCGTATTGCCCGCCACAATGGTGTCCTAAACATTTTTCCATGACGCCTTTGTGTGCCGTTTGAACCCTTATTTGTCATCCCTTTGCGTTGTCTCTATAGGAATTTATCGTCGCAAACAAAACTGGACCTTCACACGTCAGCGACGGTCAACCACGCATTCTTTATCTCTGAAAGGGGTCCTATTGTACGGTACACTGCGTCCGCTTTAAAGAAATCCAATCCTGTAGCTATGCTCAATTTTGGAACGATCTTGGGAACTGGAACCGATGGAAATTTAGCTTTGAACCGCGGAATCGAATGTAATGAAAATATTTCTCCTTTGAGAATAGTTCCTGGAATGAAAGAGCCAGGACATGTAATCATGTGATTCTGAATCGTGTGTAATTTTCAACCGACTTCAAAAAAAGGAGGAGATTCTCAATTCGACCGTACCTATATATGTTTTTTTTAATGTGTGTTCGTGCATTACTTCTTCGTTTATGAACCGATTTCGATGATTCTTTTTTTATACTGAAATGTTTGGAGCTGAAGTCGACAAAAATAATATTATTATGATTCTTGAGTTGGGGTTTACAACGGTTTTCGAACACAGCCATAAGGTCCTGGGACTCATGGTCAATGCGATGCACCGTCTTTTGAAGAAGTGAGTTGTTACATCTTGAGTTAGTTGAGACGCAAAACTGAGTTAGGTAATGCAGCTGAGTTACCGTAATAGTTTTGCGCGGCGCAGTGTTATACGCGTCTTATTCTACGCTCAGTAGCCCGGTGGTCTCGGCTTAACCCAAATTGTGCGCATGCGAATTTACGTGCGGCCCTTATCCGCTCCCGAGCCGGCCCAGCTCGGCGGAATCCGTTTTAGGTGCATTGTAAATCCTATTCCATTTATTTTCAGCCTGTGAGCGCATAGCATAAAATACCAGGGTGGTTAAGAGTTGTATAGACCCTATGTATGTTATTCGCTTCAAAGTGTTTAAGTAGATTCTTTTTAACTACTTGCTGCGCGCTTCGACTGAAATTTAATATAAGTAGTTGACACCATGCACAAACAATTTCACGACATCATTTCTCTAAAAGAGAATCAAGAAAATTGTAAAATTAGATTCCTAATAAAGTTGAAAACATTGAATTGTTATGCAATCAAGTAATGCAAGATCGTAACCTCTCATAATCATCACATTTTGCAATTGCCAAACAAATTCTTTTTTATAGAATCTTTGCATTATGACAGTAAAAAGCACGTCAATGACTCACAAGGATTACCAGCCGGTTAAACTATTTGTCATGATTATAGAAGTTCAATGAACCGCTATTCGTATCCGATATCGAACTTTTACAACTGGGCTATTTGAAGTTCAGGATGAAGCAAATATTGTCTGTTTTGCAGTCAGATGGCGCCGCCCGTAATCTTTCATCCCTCATCCCTAACCGATGCCAACGTCTTCTTAAGGGATCGGCCACTGTAAATAACGAATGTCGTTTATATTTTATCGCTAGTCTATGATTGCGTGGGTCAATGGTACCTATCGACGTATATATTTTATATATTTTGCATATAAAGTGAGTTTTATTGGCAGTTCCTAAATTGAAATCATTCGGTGAAAATTTCTCGAAGTGTGCTTAGGTATTTATTTTACTATATATAATATCAGCTTTTGTTTTGAGGACTTTACAAATATCTTTAAACTTGTATATATTATTTAATTACATACATACTTGTACAAGTAAATGACAAATACGTAAGTTTTTATATTTACCACTAAAAAGGAATATATATATACTTACCAATTTGCTTGCACTATAGGTACTAGAAAACTAATAGACGTAGTTAAAACGTCCATGATTGCCCGAGCTGCTCGCTTGGACTCGAAGCCACGGCCTTAGGTTTATCTTAGGATAAAGTCTTCATATTTGACTGTGGCATTCAAATATGAAGAATTTGTAGTCACACACAAAACGACTTTAACTCTATTATACCTCTCACTCGCTAAGATATTTAAACAAACTAGTGAAATAAAATACTACGGACATTTGGATTTTTTTTATTACTATAGCAGAAGAATACGATCGCCATAAAGCAAATTGATATCATGCGGCAACAACGTTTTGGGAGCTATCGCAGTGATGATGTAATTTAAAACTGTACCATCTGTTTTAGATATTGTTTGGAATGCGAGTGTTTTGGACGAGATACGAATATATAACATAATAATTCCTTCTATTTTTAATTTGAGATCTTTCGAATTAGCAGATGTTGTAATATTAAAGTAAATACACGAGTATTTTGTATCGTGCATTAGATTCTTGAATCTAATTAATAGCTTCATTATAGTTTATGAAGGAGATTATATTTTTATACTTGGCTTATTAATAATAAATCAGAACATTAAAGTCTTAACTCATATAAAAAAAAGAAAGATCCTGCATGCCTTTCTATAATTAAAAAATATATATTTACATTCAACCTGTAATAAATAGCTAACATGATGCTAAATCAATTATTATTAATCTTAATAACTTAGAGGATTATACCTACAGTTTGTATGAACTCATGAAAAATATGTATTGAACTATCTTCGAGTTGTTCTGTATTTTCAAAGGCTTCACCGACCCGGCTCCAGCTATTGTTGGGAACGGAACGGGAACAAAAGGAATATTTTGTTGCGGGAAATTCGCGATGCATTTATTTTGCGGTAACAATGCACCTTTTGAAGTCTTGAAGTATTGAACTATAACGGGGACCGTTGGCAACGCAACCAATTTATCTGATCATTTCTTTTTTCGTTATGAAGTCTCGCAAGATGCCTATATAACCCCAATTTAGAAGCTTGAACTTCAAATGAAGTATTAGTAGATACCGTTTTTAGGGTTCCGTACCCAAAGGGTAAAACGGGACCCTATTACTAACACTCTGCTATCCTTCTGTCTGTCTGTCTGTTACCAGGCGGTATCTCATTAACCGTGATAGCTAGAACACTATAAATTTTCACAAATTATGTATAACTGTTGTCGCTATAACAACAAATACTACATAAAGCAAACGTAGTGTTTTTTTTGCCGTTTTTTGTTTGATATTAATAACGGCAACAGGTAGACAATTAAATTATTCACGTAATATTTAGTTGTTTATTATTTTTATTTAAATATACATATATAATATTATCACGCCCGCATTTTATTTAATTATGATTAACCATAATAATAGAGAAACCTAATTATTATTGTTGTTCAAATTGGGTTGTGAAAAATTATCGGCCGAAATGTCGGTGCAGTTTTAATTGGCCTTAACAGCTGACTAATAGTAGCTTTTATTACCTAAAGAGCAGAAAATGTGAGAGAACTGGCAATGTGAAGAGGGAGGGCGGAGAGGGCTGGTTGCGTCGTGCATACCTCACGCAAACAATTCTGCAAGCATGCAAGCATTCCAAGCTGTCAGGCGTATATTTAAGTCTATGTCGCCAAGAATCGTGCTTGCTTGATCCGGTGCCGGTGCCGACTCCCCATTGAAGCTGGGGATTTTTTTTATAAAGATCTTTAAAGGTATTTTACCGTGACACACTAAGAACAATAAAGAGTCTACACAAATAAATTATGAGCCGAATTTACTGGCAGTCATCCCTAATAATATTATAACGTAAATATATAAAATTAAGATAAAGGATCAAAAAAAATCATGACGGATGATTCATACGAACAACATTCAAAATATTTATGTTCAATCATTAACTTCCAAGAGTTATTTTCTATGAATAATGGTCTATAATAATTTATGGACTGAGAGTTATAAAATAGTATGAATACTGAATACATATTCTGAATATGACCGTAAATTCCATGGTTTAAATAGATTTCCAACGTACAATATACTATACTAGCTGTGCCCGCGGTTTCACACGCGTTGATGGCAATGTATATATAGCCTTTCTTGATAAATGGTCTATCTAACACTGAAATAATTTTTCAAATCGGACCAGTAGTTCCTGAGATTAGCGCGTTCAAGAGAATAAACAAACAAACTCTTCAGCTTTATAATATTAGCAAAAGTATTGACACTTTACATAAATAATTGTACCGTCAATCCTTTAGGTATAATTATACTTTATATAAATAATTGTATCGTCAATCCTTTAGGTATAATTATACTAAGTACATATGTATAGTCTAGAAAATGTTATAAATCAGATTTTGTGCATAGTTTAGTTCTTCAGTTTTGTGCATAGGGCTTTCTTCATTGCAAGTTTAGCTTTTTCAATTTATTTTTACGAACAAGCATTTATGACTTTATTTAATACTAGCTGTGCCAGCGGTTTCACCCGCGTTTATGGTTAATATTATAAAGACTATTTCCGTCATACATGATTTCTATGTAACTTCAACCATTAAGGCTGCACACGCGACGGAAGCTTAAAAAATGGAGTAACTTCTCCCGTTTTCCCAACATTTCCCTTCACTACTCTGCTCCTATTGATTGAAGCGTGATGAAAAGTATACTATAACCTGCCCAGGAGTATGAAGAATAATTGTACCAAGTTTCGTTAAAATCCGTCGAGTAGTTTTTGTTTCTATAAGGAACATACAGACAGACAGACAGACAAAAATTTTACTGATTGCATTTTTGCCATCAGTATCGATCACTAATGACCCCCTGATAGTTATTTTGAAAATATATTTCATGTACAGAATTGACCTCTACAGATTTATTATAAGTATAGATTAGATTTTAGATTAAATATTAATTGATATGATAGACCAGATCACGCTCATTTTTCTCTGTAAACTTTCCCAAGAATCCTTTCATGCGAAACGTAGATACGGCTTAACTGAATGAAACTCCGACGACTAACTTTGAAAGTTCTGACTGCAACGGACGGACGGATGAACATTGTTACTTACCAGATTAATACAGTTCCATTTGTATAATGCAGTTTTAATGTAATAACAAACAAGTAAAACGTGTTGACAGTAAGAAAGCGGTTATGAGCGGTGGTGGTAGCTCAATGGTAAGGCGATTACATAAGAAGGATCTGGGTTCAAACCCAGACACGTACTTTCAGATTTTTAAATCTACTTATGTACGTACTTATACAACTAGTCGCGATCTTTATTTTTCTTGATCTCCTATCTACGGGTTATGATGGTAGCTTTTAATGTAATAACCGGATTTGCTGAACCCAAGACCATGGTTAGGCGGATCACGACTAAGCATGGGACAAGACCTAGGAAGGTGATATTTTGAATTACAGAAAAGTAACCCATTTTTATCAAACTGGTTACGTCCTATATTATAATTTAAATTATGTGCAATTACTGTTTGATTTTGTTATGCTAGGTTAAGTATTGCACCAAATAAATGTTATTTTCTTTCTTTCTTTCTATTTTAGAAGAACCGGCAAGGAACCCGTAGTCTACACTTTTTTATCGCTCGGTCATTGTCACTAGTTTTCATGCAACATCGTTACTCTTTCTCGTGACGCTAGAATAAATAAATAAATAAATGAATTCGCCAGACTGACACACCAATTCCCTAACTAAGCATATGCTTGCGCTATGGATACTAGGTGAACGGATAGACATACTTAAATACGTTTATAAACATCCATGACTCGAGTACAAATGTCCATGTTCATCACACGAAACGTTTGCCCCTAGCGGGATTCGAACCCGCGGCCCTCGGATTTGTGGCCATGGTCTCTGGCCACTCGACCAACGGGCCTGTAAAAATTGATGTTTTGACACTACGAAAAATCCATTCATTAAAATATTTATATGCATGTAAGACGTAGATCATGAACATATTGTTACTCATTTTCACGTCTTTGTTACTCTTTCTCATAGTGTCCTGTTTCATTGTCTCCAGGCTATGCACCCTCCGCGTGACGCGCCTGCGCGTGTGCGGCGCGCTGGGCGAGGCGGGCGGCGGCGCGGCGGGCGGCGCGGGCGCCGGCGCGGTGATCCTCGCGGCGCGCATGCACAGCAGCAAGCGGACGTTGCGCTCCAACGACATCGCCGTGCCGCCCTTGGACGTCGAACTGGATTTGTGCTTCTCGCTCCAGTATCCGCATTTCGTTAAGCGGGATGGGAATAGGTGAGTCTTAGAGATTAACGCAATGCATAAGAACGTAGACGCGGCAACGACACAAATGATGTTGCCTTTATGTTAGGGCTTTGTTCCGAAATGTTTTAATCGCCGACGCTGTAAGACACAACCTACAAGATAGCGCGCGAGTTGAATGCAGTCGGGGCCTAAGACGAGACATACCTGAGCTCTGCATTCAACTCGCGCGCTATCTGTAATTATTTGTGCTATGGCTGGATGTTTTATCATTCAAAACCATATAACTTATTAATAAATTAGAATGGTCAATTCGACTCTGCCTACCCCTAAGAAATAGCTATTGCAGCTTTGGGAGAAACAGTGGAAACTCAATGATATGACCCGCAAACAACTATGTATGTACAACGCATCTAATTTGTCTGGTTGTACGAGCCACTAAAAGTAGATGGGCAATCGCGTATAATTACTAGACTTGCTAATTCCAGAATCATATGTCTAAGCAGGCCTGGAGCAGAACGGGGCATAACTCGAGGAAGATTAGACGTAGAGCATTTGAAGATTTGTTGCTTTTTTGTTTGATACCATAGTTTCCTGTAAATTCAAAATTCAAATTCAAAATCTCTTTATTTATCTAAGCTTCAAAAAAGCACTTACTTATAAATAGTCAATTTAAACAGAAAAAAAAGTATTACCACTGGTTCGGAAGGTAGACTCTATCGAGAAGAAACCGGCAAGTAACTCGATAGTAAATCTTTTAAATGCCAAATGTACAATTTCGTACTTAATAATGTACACTTACTAGGTAACAACACTGCAGGTGAACACTTCATTATGAAGTTAAACATATATGCTTATCATTTAGGAAGTCTTCAATCTTATAGTAGCCCTTACTCATTAAAAAGGCTTTAATGCCCAATTTGAATTTTTACAAATACGGTAAATTTTTGTACATAAGTTAAAAAATTTTAAACTTTTACCTTATGTGAAGGTAATGCTAGTAGACTTTCGGGAAGTTTATAAAATAATCTAATACTAAGACCAATAAATGAAAAATGTAATGTCAGGAATACAAGTCTTTGATCTAACTTTCATTTAAGTTTCCAAGATTTCAGCTATGACGAAATGTGGAAAGATATTTGTATGGTTGACGTATGTAGACAAACTACGGCGCCAACACCGAAAAGTATATAAGGAAACTCATAAAACAAGCATAACACAGTTCAGCAATAAAACGATTCACGTCCATGATTCCTATCTACAACTGAAAAACATTTCAACTCCTGCCCTCTTTCAATTAAGATATCAACCGGGTTATTCGCAATAAAAAATGTTTGTTTTTCCACAGCCGATTACAGCATTCCCCTCCGGTTTATGAGATGATGGTCTGGAATATTCCGGTGTTATAAGGCCGAGGTCACGGGTAATAACGGTTCTAAAAATGTGTTTGGGATTGGGCAACCTCAATCTATCTACCAGTTTAACAGACGGTGGCGACGGCCGTGGCATTGATGCGAATAATGGATTATAGATATACGTCTAATTATAGACGGTGCGGAAGGAGCGGTGGTAGCTCAATGGTAAGAACACGCGCCTCTTAACCGAGGAGTGCGGGTTCAAACCTGGGCACGTACCTCTGGATTTTTCAAATCTATGTACGTATTCATACCACTAGCTCGACGATGAGGGAAAACATCGTGATGAAACCTGCAAATTCAAACAACTTTGGATTTGTAACCATGATCCAAAAATTGTCTGGTTCCCCTATCTTAGGGTTACGAAGGTCAGATCGGCAGTCGCTTCAATGTAATTACCAGACTCGCTAAATCCTGCATCATGGTCTAAGCGGACCCCGTCTAAGCACGGGAAATAACGCTAGGAAGATGATATACGTCTAATTATATGGCACGAGTGTGTACTGAGCGTGCCAAAAGTCTCTTTCATCTCTTCGCTGATTATTTAAGCAAGCAAGCGTACGTCTGGCCTAATAGACTGGCTGACTGGATTGACTGGCCCGTCGGTCGAGTGGTCAGAGACCCTGGCCACGAAATCAAGAGTCGCGGGTTCGATTCCCGCTAGGGTCAAATGTACTCGAGTCATGGATGCTTATAATGGTATTAAATATGTCTCTCCGTTCGTCTAGTATCCATAGTACAAGCATACGCTGAGTTTGTAACTAGGGAATTGGTGTATCAGTCTAGAGAATATATTATTTATTTATTATTAATATGATAGTATGCAGTTACCATAGTCTATACGCTTAGCAAGCGCGTATACAATGGGTGTCACTGGCACTTTGTACCCTTCAAGATTTTGTTGAGGATTTACTTCGCTGTAGGCACAAGGAACAAAAGCACGGTAAACATCTTCGTTCCCCGTAGTCGGCGCTGCGGATCGTCAGAGCTTAGGCCTCTGGTACTCTCAGTCAGGTCTCTGACATAAGAGTGGCTACTTTTCGCCGTCTCAGGTTAGTCGGACAGTCTAGTCTTGCAGATAGAAATGTGCCTTCAACGTCACTGTGAAATTAATTAATTAATAATTGATAGTTCATTTTCAAACAGATAGACAGTCTTGTCTATGTAGTTGTCTATCCTGCTGGCCCAACAAGGTTTCGAAAAATATGTGGCTGTAAACTATTAATAAGTAATATTTCATTAAAAATCCTTTGAATATTATTAAGGTGAAATAAAGTAAAAATTAATTCAACTGACGCAATGGTAGGACCATTGCGTCGTTCTTGTCCGACAACTTCGCAGTTTCTATTGACATGTTCTAGTACGATGGCGAGTAAGTGCGCGCGCGCAAGCATCGTTAAACTGACAGAGATTATTTAACGTTGATTTAATGTTTACTATATGGTGTAGACGCATCGATTGTTATTTTCCACGTTATGAGGGGCTTAAATCATGTTTATTAGCCATTCGTTGTTTATTTGTATTCAGTCCAATAGCGAAATCAATTGTTACTAAATATCTAATAATAGTAAGCTCTTTGCTGGAATTGACAACATTAATTAGGTTTAAGTACGACCATTTATGGTTAGGAATATTTATTTTTTAAATAGAAAAAACATGTTATAAATCAGTTCACATATTATTAAAAATACCATAAGAATCCCATGTTATCCCATGTTGATCTGGGACTTAAAAAGAATGTGCCAACTGTGTTCTTGTCTAGCATGTCGTAAAAGGTGACTAATAGTTTATCGGGTTTTGGGTGTGTGATTGTGTAAGTGACGAGGTAGCACTTTTCACTACTTTTTCACAATTTTCCATCTAACCTTACCCAATTTTATTTTTGGCTGAATGTGGATAAGGGGGCTCGCTGCTCCTTTGACTCTGTGTACCCCTTCGGGGATTACGGGCGTGATGATAAATGTATGTATGTATGTATGTACCATAAGGATCACAATTGTTTATTAGTTAAGGTACAAATATTTGTGATTTAATAAAAAAGATAGAAGGTCAATCGGTAACATCCTTTCTAGAAGGAAACTAGTCTACATATTTCTACTTATCTTGTTATTCATTCTGTGGACACCCGTTCTATTGACAACATCTGACCCATTCATTTAATTTATTTATGAAATTCTACACAGTGAACTGCTTGGTCTCTTGCGAATTAACAAATTATTTATTCATTCCGCGATCTGTAGCAGAGTAGACCGCGAAAGTTTCTCAAACTTGCCCTCAAGTTGCCAACACTCAGATCTCATTTAATCGCACAACCGCATTTACATGCGGCGCCTGCGCAGTTTCCCTACATTGTACTGTTCATTGCTGTTATTGTTCTGTCTGTTACGAGCTGAATAAAGTTTAAAATGTCTGTATTAAAATAAATGCCGCGCCTTGGGTTTGGCTCACCAAATTTGGTTATAGAATATTCAAAACTAGCTCCTGTCTCCTACTTCGTCGGGCGCGGCCAGTACTAGGATGGGTTGATGTGTTCCGGGTTAAAATAAAAGTTCTCATTTCAATCAAGTTTGTTTTCATGTCGGTCGGGGGTTTAAAAAGTAATGTACCAACTGTGCTACTTGCACGTTGTACAAGGCAACTAATGGTATGTTGGGGTTGGGTTTATCATTGAGTTAGCTAGGCAACTGTCACGGCTTTTTTACAATTTTCTTACCCAACTCAATGTTATTTTTGTCTGAATGTGGTTTAGAGACGTTATAGGTCTTACCCCTTCGGGGATTGCAAGCGTGAAGGTATGTATGTCTATTGTCTGTACTAAGATTATAAAGAGGAAAAAATTTATTGTTTGTTTAGTTGCTTAAATTAAATAGGCTCCAAAACTACTGGTCCGATTTAAAAATTCTTTCATCAATGGAAAGCTACTTTATCAGCAAGTAACATAGGCTATATTTTATTCCCCTATTCCCACGGGAACGGGAACTACACAGGTACCGCGGAGCGCAGCTAGTCTATACTAGTCTATAATAGGCAGAGAACCGAAAGTCTATATTAATATTATAAAGAGGAAAGATTAAAATTTTTGTGTATGTGTATGTTTGTAATGAATAAAATCAAAAACTACTGTGCCGATTTTAAAAATTATTTCACCTTTGGAAAGCTACATTATCCGAAAGTAGCATAGTCTATATTTTATCCCCGTATTCCCACGGGAACGGGAACAATGCGAGCGAAACCGCGGGGCGCTGTGTAAAATAAAACTGCATTGTGGGAATTTCAGGAGTGCCATCACATTAGTTGCATCGGGGTTATTTAATGGTATTTTATGGGCACTGTAGTTAAGCTTTACCGCGCGGAACGTCCGCACCGTTAGTGCTTGCGCGGGGAATGCCTGGCTTACACTCTTTATTTATAGACTTGCTTCAGCTTTAATGCTGCTTTACTTGCCGGAGGATTTCAAACGAGATATGCTGAGGTAATTTCGTGTAGACGATGCGACGGGAATGATTTCCGGCGTGAAAGGATAGGAATTAACGTGACTATTTAACTTAACTGTTTTATTCTAGCGTCCACGACTCGGCTTGAGTAGAATGCAGTCGAAATATAAAGTTCTATAAAGCTGACGGTTGTTAGCATGGATGTTTTTCTTTCTTTCAAGCAACATATCTATTAGTACCTCTGAAAAGCAAATTTGATATAACATCTTTCTGCACTCCTTCTCCATACAAACTTTAACTGTCACGCACTCCTCCGCCCGCGTAATTCTCATAAAAAGGGGTACAAAGTTTTTGCTTCAGATGTTTTTGTATTAATATATAGATAAACCTGTTTACTGTTTCTTAATTATCTCTGTTATTATTATCCACAGGATTCATAATGTTCTCCAAATTCGTATACGTTATATACAATGCGGGTCCGTGATTAATACCATTTGCCTTTCAAACTTTTGCGATGTTTGCTCGTTGTTGCGGAGTTTAATCAAGCTTGTTCATTTATCAATATTATGATAAATGGTTTGACTGGCTTGTGCGCCCTATTTCGCTTGTAGTTGACGAACAACTGACAGAGGATCAGGTGTTTGGTTTAGAAATGTAAATTAGTCGAATTTGGTGAACTATGTTATATCTAGCTTTTTATCAACACCTACTTATTTGACTGGCTCGAGTGCGCATTCGGTAGTGTTCCATGCGCCAAGAGTTGTGGGTTCGATCCCCACCCAGAAAAAACATTCGTGTGATGAATACTTGTGTTTGTTCTGTGTCTGGGTGTTTATATCCAATATTTAAGTATATATTTGTAATACTACTGTTGAATCTGATATCCGTAACACAAGTTAGGCACTTACCTCGGAGTCAGATCAATGTATGTGATAGTCCGATATTTATTTATTATTACTTATTAGTAAATTGACAATTTTTTTCGGACTTTAGGTAGAACGCAAGGGACACGGGTTTGATCTCTGCACCACATCTAATTTAGTTGAAAAGACAACTCAGGTTTTAACTTTGTATTGCCATGCCATAATTTATTTTGTTAATTTAATTTTACAACGTTCATAGTAATACCCCAAATTAATATCGGCTTGCCTTTCTTCCAGGCTCCAAATAATGCTGCAGAGACGCAAGAAGTACAAGAACCGCACCATCCTCGGCTACAAGACTCTTGCCGAAGGTGTCATCAGGATGGATCAGGTGTGTGGCCTTTTCGTTATACCAACAGTCTTACTTACTGCCTGCCTGCTATGTAAGAAGACAGTGCGTCAAACTCAATACAGTGACTCAGGCGTAGCTCACAGCGCCAGCTCTTTGAGTAAATATAGCTCACTGCGTCCAAGCTCTTTGAGTAAACTCAGTGCTCTAAAGAATAGCAAACTGAACGTGCTAAGACTAGTTGAGGTGCTAATGACACCATTTTTCAAAGTCCCTCGGGGCCTGACCGGGAACGATGCTTTCGAAAAAGTGGGTTAAAACATGCTGCGCAGTGTACGGTGTTGGCGCAATTGCGTCTTTCAGTGTTACACATGTCTAACTTAAAGGAATTTCACGGGTAATTCGCTGATGATGTGTTTTTATTTTTGGCTTGTTCACCCACCATACATAGTTCTGGCTAATATAGCTGGATAGTACGGTTAAGTTAGGTTTTAGGGGACACGGCAATACCCCACCCTTCAATTTAATAGGATTTCCCATATATACGAATATCCGATAACATACACGCAAATGTAAAATTTCGACGTCAAAATAGCATCGGAGACGATTCACAGTTTTCAAAGTAAAAGCAAATGTTTCATCGATGAACAAAGTTTTAAAACTGCTATACGCTTTTATCGAGTACTGAAAAAAACGTAAAAAATCTGTTTCCTATAATAATCTTTTTAATCTTTTATTTGTAACAGAATCCAGCGCTCAAAAATAAATCGTGGAATTTTGAAAAATTAAAGTGCTTCGAGATAAAACTAAATAAAAGATTCCATTTTCCATCACAAGTGCTTTTACTCTCACTCGGCATTATTTGCTTATTGTTAAGTAAATTGTACGTGAAATCCGTAGACGTTCTAAGCTATCTTCGACGATCGCATAATGCGGAGTCACGTTTCGAAAGCGCTTTGTCGATATGATATCGACGGTAGCGAAAGTGCAACGTCGGCGTTTTCGATTTCGTTGTAAATCGACAAATGTTTTTACAACAAATATTGAGTAAGCAAACAGTGTTTAACGAGAATTTGTTGTACCATCATAATGTGTTGTCTAGACAAATTGAGTTAGATGATGAGACTGTTATTGTTAGTATATAACTTTTTGCGTTGTAGTCGTATCGTAAAATTTGCAACAAAAGTAGGTATTATTACTAAGGGCAAGAAAACCAATATGTTGCTGGTCGTATTTTTTTTGTATAGCCATCGAAAACAGATTCCAAGATGAAGAAAGGCTTTGAGTTAAAAGAGCAATCCTCTTTTAACTCAAAGCCTTTTTTTTCTTTTTAAATGGCCAATGCATATGCCAATACATATATGTATAAAATAAAAATAAGCAAAAATCCACAGCTTCACACGTACTTTATCCACGAGTCTGCTATTATTATTAACTTCAAGTCCTGCGCCTTGTTTGGCCAAGCAATCAATGAGTCACCTCTAATTGTCCGATGTCCTTCGGAGGTTTAATTCGTGTTTCCTCTCATTAACGAGCGCGGACATCACTAATGCGCAGTCATCATCCCGAATTAGATCACGACTTTAAAAGGCAAATACAAATTTCATAATTTAGTGTTCATTTTAGAAATTCAACGTCCCGTGGCAGGTTGGCTAGGTAAGATACAGACATAACCCTATTTCCCACTGGGCACTTTGGGCACATACCCAGGGCCCCCAAGATCTAGAGGACCCCCTAGTCCCCCTAGATCGACATTTGTTACCCCCAAACATATTAATTTACTAATGTGCCCAGGGCCTCCATTAGGTAAAAGACGGCCCTGGATACAGAATACAATCGCTCGATTGTCCCGTGGGTCTATCTATTTGATCAGATTGTAATCTAAGATTAGTGAGAGGGACAACGGAGGAGAATTCAGAATAAAAGTAAATTAATTGTTTCTCTAGCTACTGCATTTTTGTTTATTTATTTTTGCCTTGGAAACAGATGAACTATTTATTTCAATACGTTTATAACCAACCACCAATAAAATTAGGAATAACCTCACTTACTCGTACTATCCAGCTATAGGAGACAACCTATGATGGGTGAGGTGAGCAAGCCAAAAATAATAACACATCATCAGCGTAATTACCTGCTGTGACTAACCAACCACCAACACACGCTATATATAAACTGTGCACTGCTAGGTGCATTGGAATTAAATACAAACTCTCAAGACTGACACACCAATTCCCTAGTCCCAAACTAAGCTTATGCTTGTGCTATGGATACTAGGTTTTACTACGTTTTTTTCAGAACGGATACGTTTATAAACATCCATGACTCGAGTACAAATGCCCATGTTCATCACACGAAACATTTGCCCCTAGCGGGATTCGAACCCGCGAACCTCGGTTTCGTGGCCAGGGTCTCTAACCACTCGACCATCGGGCCAGTCAAATTATGATATTTTATACTTGCTTTAACCGAGCAACCAACCATAAACTCATATATAAACTGTATATAAACTAAATATAAAAATCTGTTCGCAGGTGCTCCAGCGGTCCATGGACATGGAGCTGGAGCTGACGGGCGTGGGCGGCAAGGTGGGCGCCACGGCGGGGCAGCCCGTGGCGCGGCTGACCATCACTGGGCTCGCCTCCACCCCGGTCGACCACGACACCAAGAACAACAACACGCTGCTTATGACTGGTGAGGGAGAACATCTGGAATCTATCTATCTATCTACTACATATACATGTATATATATATCGCCACGCCCGCAATCTCCGAATGGCTAGTTAAAAAGAATTTATTCATTTTCATATTCATCCAACAATATATTCTACTTTTTAACAATGTTCCATCTAACCCAGCCCAGTGTTATTTTTGGCTGAATGTGGTTGAAGGGGCATGCTGCCCCTTTGACTCTGCCTACCCCTTCGGGGATTATGGCCGTGATGTTATGTATGTATGTATGTATGTACCAACAATATTATTTAATTCGCCTGACTGTCACACCAATTCCGTAGTGCCAAACTAAGCTTATTAGGTTGTGCTATGGATACTAGGCGAACCGATAGACTTACTTAAATACGTTTTTAAATTGCCCCTATCGGGATTCAAAACCGCGACGGTCTCTGACCACTCGACCAATGGGTCGTATTTGCCTTGTAAGAGGCGATTAGTGTTGTGTTACTAGTATCTATCACTAGGGCACTTCAAACTACTTTTGTACAATTTTCCATCTAACTCAACTAAATATTTTTTTTGGTTGAGTGGCTAAATGATCTTACATGTTTCTTCGAATTTGTCGACCCCTTAAATGAACATCAGACTTATCATCTTCCTAGCGTTATGTCCCGTGTTTAGACGAGGTCCGCTTAGACCATGATCCAGGATTTAGCGAGTCTGGTAATTACATTGAAGCGACTGCCGATCTGACCTTCGTAACCCTAAAATAGGGGAACCAGACAATTTTTGGATCATGGTTACAAATCCAAAGTTGTTTGAATTTGCAGGTTTCATCACGATGTTTTCCCTCACCGTCGGTCTAGTGGTATGAATACGTACACAGATTTGAAAAATCCAGAGGTACGTGTCCGGGTTCGAACCCGCACTCCTCGGTTAAGAGGCGCGTGTCCTTACCATTGAGCTACCACTGCTCTTAACAAAATGAACATCGGACCTAATGATATTTTAAAACCGATAGTCACGTAGGTGCCATTTGTCAATAGCACTTGCTTTACCCGCTGATAAATGGCATGACCGGGGAATTTCTAAACTCTTACAGAACATTAACGTGGAATAACAGCACCTGTGGTACTTACTATGTTTCGCATAGTAAGTGAGACTACCCGAGGCTCAAGGTAGGGGCCGGCAACGCATTAGCAATTCCACTATTGTACATTAACGGGTTATATCTTCATCATTTTTGATTTTCTGAACAAAAAGAAAAAATACGTAAGCAATATTTTTGTGTAATCTCAGCAGGTGAAGGTTCTTATAAAAGAAAAAAAGATAAAGTTGCACAGAAAAAAAAAGGTTATTGAAAATCCAAAAACGGGGCGTTACGAAGTGCGCCGGGTCAGTTAGTGGACTATAAAAGATTTCCGAGTAAACTAAACTAGCCTATATTGTCCATGGACATTAATTACCATCAGGAGCGCCATCAGATTACCCTTCATCTCAAATACCGCCTCCAATTTAAAAAGCACCTCTAATTGTTCATGATCTGTTTCCAGAGCGAGGGTACTCTGACGAGGAGGAAGAGGGCGAGTTCAGCTCGGTGGAGGAGGCGGACGAGATGACGTACGGTGCGCAGGCGCGCCGCCGCGCGCATCGCCAGCTCGCCTTCAACAAGGCGGACTTGTCCTACACTAAGGTAAGTTTGCTGGACACTTTAGCATGTCTTTGTGAGGGTTAATGAGAGGGATCGTCCAAAAATTACTTCACATCGTTTAGCCACATTTGCTAACTACTTATATACAAAAACTGTATGAACTATGAGAGTTTGGGTCGTCCAAAAATACTTCGCATCTTTCTGCCATTTTTCATTTACTAGCTATAAATCTGTATGAAGTATGAGCAGAATTTAGAAAATGTCATTCCTTGGACCACCTTATATTAAGGCTCTATGACAGAAATGGCGAGTGTAGATTATCGTCATCATTAACATGGAGAGTCATAAACAGTGTAGATCCAATAAGCTCTCTCTACATTTGATACGTACATAATTCGATGAAATACTTTATATGCAAAAAGATAGTCCTAAATATGTGACGTAATTTATGAACGGTACCTTCATGAGTATCTACAATGTATATCTTTGTTATATGATCCAAAATATAAGGCCTTGTATGTATTTTATTCGGCCTATTGAATATCCGTACTTTTACATTAGTTTTAGTAGTGTATTTTCAGTTATATGACATAAATTGTATTAGGCATTAAAGATATACTAATCTGCCATTATACTGATGGTGTTCAGAGATACTTTTAAAATTCAATGTTTTATAGAAATTATTACTGATCTTGAAACTGCTTATTATATCTGTATAAGATTTTTTGTATTAAAAAGCTTTGCAATTTTGAAATTGTATTTTCATAAAAAAGTCAATCAAACTACTATATACAGTTATAGTTTTTTGACAGAAACTATTATATTAGTTATTAGATTTTATATTATAATAAATATATCATTCAGTATTTTTTTATATAATGAACGAACGAATAAGAAAATACATAGTTTATTTAAATGCATGTTATGAAAATAATGATAAAGCTTAGCTTTGGCGCAGACAAGTAGTATTTAGTGTTAGAAAAAGACAGGGAAAATATTGTTATTCTTTAAATAACCCATAAAGACAAAATTATGGGGAATTGCATGGACATTTAATTTGTCTTAGGTACTTTATTTAACATACGAAGATTCCTATATACCTATTATTATATGTATTAGGGAAGCTATTTTTACGCTTTAAATCCATAGGGGAATGGAAACGAAGAAATATTGTTGGTTGTACGATGTTTTTATTATTGCTTGTTATTCGAGGCTGTTCTTATAGAGACGTGGATGATAATGTAGCCTTTATATGTTTCAAATAATAACTAGTATTTATATGGCTATGTATTTTTGTCTCAAAAATTAATGATGGTTCTTTCTCTCAGCTTACTAGCTTAGGAGCCAGTGGCCAGTTACTGTATTCATAGACCAGACCTGGATGTTTACACAGTGCCCTATGCCTGCCATATGGCTGGCTCATCTTATGCTACGGGACATTTATTGGACAAATATTCAAATAAAGCCAATTTTTTTATGCAAAGGCCTTTTAGTAAGAAATTGCTACGGAACACGCGCTGGTTAGATCCAGCACTGATCGTAGCTTAAAATTCGAAGTCCAGTCTCTCCATTAAGAACAGCCTACAGCTTCAGCCATAACAGCCGTTGCCTTGCACGCAGCTGTCACGCTCTCGCGACTTGAGCTACATGGAGCGCGAGCGAAAGAGACAGAGCTATATGCACTCCAAGGCGAACGACAGGGACAGCGACAGCGAACTGGAAAACGCGTCCGCCAAGCGCAAGGGCAGCCGCGGCAAGCTCGCGGTGAGCCGCCGCACGCGATTATGGAACTAGTTGCTATGAGAATAGAGACAATTTTCTGTTTCTTACGTTGGGTTATGATTTCATTTTCTTAGGTCTGTCACTTCAATGTCTTCTGTTGGTGATGCAAAGATTATTATGAGTTTAGAGTTTACTATTGAAAAAATATCAATTAAAGGGTGATAAGGCTATAAACAAAATTGACGGGATTGAATGAAAATCCCCTAAGTGGTATTTAAATATACATATATGTCCATTTTGGTCTGGAACTTAAAAATAATATGCCAATATGTTTCTTGCCTAGCATGTCGTAAAAAGCGAATAATGGTATATGGGGTTTTGGGTATGTGATTGTGTAGGCGACAAGCCACTTGTCACTACATTTTCACAATTTTCCATCCAACCAAGCCCAGTTTTATTTCTGGCTGAATGTGGTTTGAGAAGCCTGCTGCCCCTTTGACTCTGCCTGCCTCTTCCGGGATTATGGGTGTCATGTTATGTATGTATGTATGTATTAAATATGATATTAGATGTCCATATGAAATTGAGTACCTTACAAATCTAAAAAGCACTCCTCCGCATTTAAACCTCAACATATTAAGTAATCATTGTCGCATACTGTTGTGCGCATACTATTTATTTTTAATTTTCTTTATGTTTGTTATTAAGAATTATAAGGATTAGACAACGGTATCTTTGCATCGCCAATAAATATTTTATATGGTCGAAATCCAATTTAGCCCTGTCTACTCTATTGTGTCTGTTCTCTATTGCCGCTTCCTCTAATTGGTTGCATGTAGTTTCTTTTTGTTTATTTGGACTTTAAGGTTATCTGCTTAAATATTTATGCAATATTGTAGTGTATAGTTTAGTTGTGACTGTATTGTAGAATAGTATCGATTAAATTAATTAACAGTGTTGAAGTTTGTAATTTAATTAGGTACTTGTGTTATATGTGTGAACACTAATACCCAGATAAGTATGACTCAGGTGTTGTAGATATGATTTGGATTAGTTCTGCCTATCGAACCCCTCCCCCTTTTACGTTTAATTCCCCCCCACAGCAACCTTTCATAACTCGAAGTTAAATTAAACGAATTAACATAACTACATAAATACAATTTACAACCTCAACTGATTACAGTGTCAGAATATTGGTTATTTTTAATAACAGTGGTTATTTTTAAATATATAATTTTTTAATGCATTTATTAAAATACATGACATTTTTTATTTTATTTCACTAGGTGTTTTCAAAAATGTTCAATATTTTGCTTGAAACTTATTAATAAATCTCGAGGAATCAGACAAATTGCATCCCGACTCTTATCAGGCGATAAGGATGGCGCTTCTGAGCGAGCTCATGACAGCCATGTTTTAGTAATCAATTATGAATGTAATCATGGTCACGGGTGAATGTGTATAGAATTATGTCACGCCAATGTTCGCCGTTACATTTGGTAGCTTATCACAGCTGATTAGATTACTCACAAACAATAGGACGAATGGCAGTGAGGCAAGTCCGCTATGAATTTGATAGTAACACCGTAAAGATAGGCCGCAGTAGTTGCGAGAGATAAGCATGCACACAGTGCAATTTGATCAATCAATGTAAAATTATTATTAATTCAACAATAATATTAGTCACATGCACAATATATAAATTTTAAGTTTAAAACACATATATATGTTCTGTTATGGGTCACGGTGCCATCATTCGGGCGTTATAGGTGCCAGGTTCAGTGGGTATACATACACAGGCCATTTTTATTCAGGCCAGAAAGCATCTGGTACACCAAATATTATATTGCCCGCCCCCATAAGGCGAGACGATGAATACATATTTCTCGCGCAAAAACGCTATTAAATCGAACATGTGAACAAGTACATCGTCGGTGATACTGCAATACCGCGTAATAAACACTTAATCATCTAACTTTGACTAAAACTTGATAACAAGCCCTCTTCTATTTGCTATGCCCTTGCAGGGCGTCACATGTATACCTCCTACACATACCATCTATTCAACTGTTTTTGTAATGTGACATGCAATAAATGTTTGAATTTGAACTTGAAAATAACATTGAAAATTAGGCTTAATGATCAAGTGTTAGTTTTAGTTATCTAGTATATTATATTCAGTGTTATCGCGTGTTAAAGCCGTTACTTCACTGTTTCCATTATACTGTGCCCTATTGTGTTCCTAGAGGCTCTGGTGCCAGCGAATTAAGATTTGATTCGTATCACCTGTATTCTGATACTGATGACGGTACGTAACGCTCGTGTCCCCACTCCCCCCCCCCACCTCCCACTGTGTGCGGATTAGATTGTGACAAAATGACAAATGATTTTGTGCTTCATTTATCATAACGATATTGACTGATTGTGTGCATTCGTTGGACTGTGTTTCGTGTGAATTTTTGTGTGCAAAATGTAATATCTAATAATAATCTTTAAAAATAAAGTCAGTGCCCTTTTTCTCATTCAAAATGGGGTTGTGTATAAATCCAAACAAAGTGGTAATGAATTTCGATTTCATACGGATTAATTGTAAAACCTATTATCGGCCGAACGAATCACTGTTTTAATGTTATTGCGATATTTTTAGAGCTGGGTGTTTATCTATATTTAGTATGTGAATATAGATATATGTATCAGCTCTATCATTACAATTAATGACCGGTTATTCACTATTCACAAAAGATTGTAACTTACATTGAAATGTTTGTTCCGCTAGAAGATTTTTTATTGTACGTATATGGTTACGTAAAAAAAATTTGTTTCTATACTTACATTTTAATTATCAGACTTTACAATGCGCCTGTGTTCTGTTGGATTACTTTCATTAGGGGGACATAAGAGGGAAGGTTCGGGCTTGACCCTATTTTACTATTAATATTATAACAACAGCGACGTTTTTGTGTTTGTTATTGAATAAACATAGATTTACTTTATCGTATCTTAGCAATAATAAGAATGTTGCTATAAAAAAGTGTATCTTACTAATATTACATAGTAACTGTGACACTTCGAATGCATTGATGGAATGGAACTTAGCATAACAGCTTAAATTCAATAACATATGTAATTTAAATCCTGTTTTTGTGTTCCACATACCATAAACCACTACGGCTGCAATCCCCAAAGGGGTTAGGCAGTGTCCAAGGCAGGATAAGCTGCTAGGAAACCGCATTCAGCAAAAATAAAATTGAGTTGGGTTAGATGTAAAATTGTAAAATAGTTAGTTACAAGGTGCTAGCGTCGCCTACATGATCAAAAACCCAATACACCCTTAGTTTTTCGCTACGCAAATAATAGTTAGTTTGGTGCATTATCTTTGAGTCCCAGACCAAAATGGAGCATCGTTGTGGTCCGTGGGAATATAATTTCAGCCTTCTGAAGGCAGACGAAGTTGAACAACGAGTACGGGACTAACTAACTACAGGTGTAAGGTTGTGTGATAGTAATTTAGGACATTCGACCCCTTTCTCTTCAGCCTTCAGCGCACTTGAAGTGGGTAAACGAAGTCGCAGGCAACAACTAGTGCGAAACTAAGTAAGGTCTCATGTGTGTTGCAGCAAAGGAACCTGAAGCAGAAGTTCGCGGCTCTGCTGCGGCGGTTCCGCGTGCCCGAGGAGATGGGTGAGCGCGGCGCCGCGCGCGACACGCACCACGCGCAGCGGGACATCGACGAATTGTTCCAGGTTGGTACCGGATGTAGTTAACGATAGCGGGTACAACAGTGGCGTAGCGTGGGTGCCTGTCGCCCGGGGTGGGACCCAAATTTTCCGCTTCAAGCGAGGGGGAGGGTTCAAATACTCGGTTATCCGCCACCCCCCAGACAGTGCCACCGAGTGTTGCTTTGCTAATTGTATCTTTAAAAGTGAACGGTTGTTTCAATTTGCCGCTCGCAAAAAGAGCCGCTAAGTGCGGACCGCCCTCTTCTCTCCCACACCACTGGAGTACACCAGTGAGGGGTACGTCATAGAGGACTTGGTGAGGTCTGTCCATCTTGTTGGAGATCGGCCACGAGAGCATTGGTTCTTCGCTCTTCCTTGTATAATTAATCATTAAAATTTTTCATTGCGCATACTATGATGATCATAGTTTGGAGTTAATAAGTTTGGTCTCTAATGTGAAATTATAGACTCGACGAAAGTCTTTGCTGGATACGAGGTTATTTCGGGAATAACTAATCCTAATACCACGTTATAGCGGTGGACAGACCATTTTATCTTAAGTAAGCGCTTTTAGCACTATATAAAGGGCATCAGTAACACTGTAGTTTCTCTAATTAATTTATTTATGTATCTGTTCCATATAGGAAATAGGAAATATATCAATAAGGATCTTGGTGTTTTTGATTTTTCTATTTCTTCAGAACAACGGCTTTTCCATATCTTCATGAGCTTTTCCATAGCTAATAGTGTCACGCCAGTGTTCGGAATGTAACGGTTGTTGTCATCAGGAGCTGGAGTCTCTGTCGTGCGGCGAGGGCGAGGATTCCGGGCCGGACCAGATGGACACGATCAGCATCGGATCGACGCCGAAGCCGTCCCTGCGGCCATTCTTCAGCAGCTCGCGCAGCCTCGCCAACCAGGATCACCACCGGCACTCGAACGGTATGCGCGAGTTCGGCACCATGACGCACCGAGACGCGCGCGACACTTACGGTATTCGGCTCCTGGTCTAAATTCCTTTGAAAGTGGTATTCGGAACCTAGTCCAAATTCCAAGTTTGAAAAACAATGTTATTTTTTTTATTTAAGGTTAGTTCGTAGTTTAAAAAAACTTGGTTCTTTTTTTATTTTGCGTTTAATTCGAAGTTTGGAAAATCTGTTCCTTTTTTTATTTTTTAATTTATGTTTTGATATTACATCATCCGCTTTAAATGGAATATTGCACCGCAGTAGTGTGTATATAGCTTAAATTATTTTTTTTCTTTTCGATAGATTTAGTCGTGATATCGGACATGCAATGAATTTTGCTAATGTAATTATTGAAAATTTTGACATCCGTAAAAGAATATTTGGCAGCTCAGTCAGTTAATTTATTTTTTCTGATTGACGAATCGTTAATTATTTTAGCGAGGAACAAGATCAACTTATGGTAACATGTAATTCATGATATATTTAAATTGATATATTTTTTTACATTTTGTACCAGTTCTACAATTTTAAAGTAATGAATAATAAAAAAAATATAAAATGTAAACTATCTACATGCTACTGCTATCTGTGGTGTTTGAAGTTTGTGGACAATATGAGTCTTTTTTATCTGTTTAATGTTTCTTTTTTATTTTATGTTTTTTTGTCTGCCTTTTGTAATTGTCTAGAAAGATGGAATAAAAATATTAAATTCCATGGCTTTTTATTTGTTAATTGTAGTTTGGGTTGCTAAACTTAGACCAGGAGCTGGATTACAAAATATGTTCAGTTAATACATTTTATTAGAAAATTTGTTGTACATAAAAAAGAGAAGTAATTTAGTGTTATGTATGCAACATTGTTATCATACAGTACAATACGAATGACAATATTAACGCTTGCATCAATTGCATACACTTGAGAGACAGTGCATTGTGTGTACGCTTAATTTTGAGTTGCATTACTGCATACAGGAATAATAGCAAGACTTCACACATACAACTTTCATACACGACATCTCAATGTACATTATATGATTTATGTTTTTGTTATGTAACGCTGTGTGCATAGATTAGTGCGTGTGTGAAGCGGGATTGTTAATGGTTAAAATATATATGGATATGACTAATTTAATTTTATTTTGGTTTAATCTTCACAAGTTTCAATAAAAAGAAAAAAAAAAGTCAAACACAATAGTACATAGCTTGTCCTCTTTTTGAAATCCGTAAGAAATGAAGTATAGTAAGATAAAGTATTTTTTGAGTACCATATTTATATAATAAATAAAATGATCATTACATCACTACGCACTTATAACACTTCTGGTATTGCACAAATCCATTGCCGATGGTGACCGCATTCCGTCATGCCGCTTATTTGCCATCTTGAGCAGTAATATTAAGAGTAAAAAATTGCATTCTTAATTTTTCATGCAGTCTTAACTGTGACCATATATATTATTCGCCACAAAATAAAACCTTTTATTAAACCGATAGCAAAATAATGATGTACATGCCTTAAAATATGAGCAAGTAGTGCTCTGACGTCACACAAAAAGTGCACCAATAAGAAATCATACCTTCTTTCATCTACAACCAACCGATCGGCTTTTAAATGAAACTCCGTGGAGATTAAACTACATCACCGTTTAAAATACAAACCGTCTGCGCCCGCGCACACACGCGGCATGAGGGCGATATCACACGACACCGAGCCAGCCGCAAGAGGCACCGCGCCCCCAAACATCGACGTAACAGCAACTGGACTAGACCCAGGCCTAGCCAGTCGGGTAGTGGACCTGGGACAGCCAGGTAGTGGGCTCCGGACAGATAGGTAGTGGGCCCCGGACAGCCGGTTAGTGGGTCTAAGATAGCCGGATAGTGGATCTAGGATTAAAGTCATAAAGCAGGAGTTTGGGACTTATATTTATATGTGAGGATAGAAAAACAGGGGACCTGGATGTAAGGCACGGCACACAAATGGTAAGCTCGAGCCTAGCACATCTATTTAGTAAGTCTAGCTTTAAATACTTTATACTGGTTTAGATCAGCCAAAGTTTTTCGGTACAAATACAGGAACGTTATATAGTCCCACACGACGAGCAATTGGTAACTAGATTTTCAATCAATCAAATTAATCTCCTGCTGGGAAGATACTGTACGTTTATACGCGTCAGCATTTGGTCACCGAATATTTAACTACATAACTTAAAAACTACTATAAACATGCGAACGCCCGAGTTTCGTAGCATTAGCTCCTGTTAGGAAATCCGGCTGTACGTCAAACAATGAGGGCGCGGTGTCCTTAGCAGCGTGGGCGAAGTGTCTCGCGACATCGCCCTAAAGGTCCCGCATGCGCAGTGTCACGGCACGCGCGCCTCCCGTCCGCCGGCGAGCTGTGCCGCGACGCCCGCCTCCAGCCCGCCCTCACAGGTACGAGCGGACTCACATTACAAGGGCTGATCCAGCTTCAAGGGGTTTTAGAACTGCGCCGACCCTCGATAGGCCCTGTGCTAAACCTATGAGATGCCAAAAATGTTTTTAATAATGAGCGCTGCCATGTTATCCGATGCTCTTGTTGGCCTTGTGACTGGAATGCTGGGACGGCGCGGCCCTAGAACTTCCTGGTTAAGATAGGCTCCGATGACAATAATTAAGTATTAACAGGAAAAATTAAATTATCGGAAACTCGTTCAGTGGGTAATAACCCCCAATGACACCTCGCGGATCCGCCCTTGCTCATGTGTTCGGTTTACAGCATATTCTTACTGTTCTGCACTACCTACTCATTTGGAATTTGATAAAAAGAGCAATGTTAATCAGAAGTAGGCTTCCTTTCTTGGCTCTAATTCACTCTCCTCTAATGCTATAGTATTATCTACCTCTTCCTAGCGTTACATCACGTTCGAAATCGAAGTCCGCTTGAATCGGAATGAATCAAACGAATTTGACGGTTATATATTAATAGTTGCTTAGAGCAGATTTCCTTAAGGATTAGGCTGTCGGGCTAGATGTTTAAATCCTTATTTAGAATTTAAAAAACCCGAGTAACGTGCTCGCGTCTAAAGAAAAATCATCTTCCTAGCGTTATGTCCCGTGCTTAGACGGGGTCCGCTTAGACCATGATCCAGGATTTAGCGATTCTGGTAATTACATTGAAGCGACTGCCAATCTGACCTTCGTAACCCTAAGATAGGGGAACCAGACAATTTTTGGATCATGGTTACAAATCCATAATTGTTTGAATTTGCAGGTTTCATCACGATTTTTTCCTTCACCGTCGAGCTAGTGGTATAAATACGTACATAGATTTGAAAAATCCAGAGGTACGTGCCCGGGTTGGAACCCTCACTTCTCGGTTAAGTGGCGCGTGTCCTTACCATTGCGCTACCACCGCTCGCTCGCGTTTAAAGAAACGCCCTGTGGAAACGCCCCTCGAACATTATACGCGCAACCTTACTGATCGAGCTTCCACCGCTCTCATGTATTATTGGAAGAATATTTATTAGACAGGAGCTTGAAGTGTGCCTCAAACTTTGTAATTATCTGCTTTAAACCGAACGAAGGTTGGTGAATGCACCATTGACCTTGAAACAAGAGGTTGTTTTTTGTCTTAACTGTTCGTCTTTCGTCGGTGATACTGTAATACCGGGTAACTAATACTTGATCATAAGGTCTAACTTTGACTTAAATTACATTATAAGTTAGACCATATGAGCAACTGTTAGTTGCGCGGTATTGCAGTATCACCGACGTTATGACTCCACGGCAGGTGAAGATACAGTATCCCTTAATGCTGTTGAATAATTAAAGTGAGATATTAAAACAAATTGGGTATATATGCAAATATATAATAATGTGTCCCTAAATATATAGTAATCAAAGTATATCACTTGAATATGAATATATATTTATTTTAATACTCTAAATATAGTATGAATGAATCGTATTGTTCTCTTAAACGTATATGCCCATTGTTTAATATATATCTTGACTTAGTTTGCCCTTGAATTTTGGTTTGAATTTACTGTGTGAGCTTTTGTCTGTCTGTGTTTTTTCCACAACTTCATCTTCACACGCGATATGGGATAGAGATGTAATGCTCAAATTTCTTCTTTAACATCTCAATCTTATTATTGCGACCTATTTAGAAGCACGATTGCATGCATTAATTAAATAAATGCCAAATATACATCTTCTTTCCATCTGTTGTAACTAAAACCAGTAATTTCCATTTTCAGTGCATTTTGATAATCCGATACGTTCGAAGCTACTTAACCTATACCTATATACCTACTACCACCTTATTTTTGAGCGTTCTCGTCAGCATTATTATGTATACACCTTTCTGTAAAAGATTATTTTGTCTTAATAATTTTATTAGAATTATTAAATAAATAATATAAGTACATACGTCCTTCTTCAAAATTCAAAAATCATTGTGCAGAAGGATAGGCTACCCATATTAGTTCAGTGACGAAATAAAGTATTTTAATATTAAAAAAAAATAGTTTATTTGACAAAAACACAGAAGATATTAAACATCAACTTACTTAAACGTCGATAGAAATGATGATGGAAATATCAATTTAGTTGACCACAAGGTCATAGACACAGGCTTATTTAAAAAAATATGTGATTCCAATTAGACGGTATCATTAAGTTTTTGTAAACAAAACTAGTTACCCACAACAACATTAGCCAACATGCGAAATTCACCCGACCAACGTATGGGATAAACGACTAAATCTTTAATAAAATCATTATTTTGAGTCGACTTCGAAAAAGAGGAGGATAATAATACGTCTAAATCTTTTTTTATCGAAACGAGGGTTTATCTGGTCTGTACTATTTAAGATTTAAAATAAGAATACTGAGGGTAACGTCCGGATAGTACTCCTGAGCCGGCTCCACTAGTCGCATGTCTACATCACAATATTACTCCACAGAGTCAGAGGCGGTGCGCAGCTCGGCGGGCGATGACCGCGGCAGTGAGGGCAACAGCGACGGTGACGTCACCGCCGACGCGCCCGTCTCCGGCGCCTCCGTGTCCAGCTCGCCGCCCAACGAGACCAAGATGTCTATGGTGAGTTACTGGCAGGAAGAAAGATACTAACAGTGCTAAACCGCGCTATAAAATTGTATATTGTAGACTTTATGACGAGTGATATCACCGTGCGGTACGGTGATGCTCTCTCCTCTCATCATATTGTTAATCCTAGTGAGTGCCCTGGTAGCTAATTTACCGCCCCCTCCGACTCCCAAGGATGAATGGGTTTCCTTTACGAGAAGAATTTCTTTGAACTTTAGTTTTAATATGAGTACTTAAATCCTGGTCTGTTTTGAAAGGAAATGGCAACACTATTTTCCACTTTGCCACCATGTTCCGAACACTTGTTTCAGGAGGACAAGCGCTCGCGCTTGTTCCGCAGCGCGACCAGCGGCAGCAGCCTTACGCCGGGCGGGCGCAAGAAGAACTCGCTGGCGTCGGGCGGCGAGCGGCCGCTCTCTGCGCACGAGCTGCCCGCGCAGAGCCCCACGGCGCTGGAGGTAAACGCGCATGTAGGCGGCTCACTTTACTATGCGCTGGTGACGGGCCTGCCTGTGTCTATCTATAGATGGTGGTGCGTTTTTGGGAAATGGGTTTATGTTTTTTGTTTCAAACATGTTCTGAATAAACATTTTTTCTTTTTAATATTTTAATTTTTAGCTAGATGCGGTTTTAAGAGCTTATTACTCATTGACTATGCCTATCCCATCGGGGATTGCAGGCGTGATGATATATATGTTTGTAATTGAAGGACTCGTTGAATCTTGGATCATGATGTTAACGGACCACATTACGTACGAGTCTTATGGCCATGTGATTTCTAAAGCACGTGTTGTATGTGAATAAATTCCATATGTATTTAAACGTGTGTATGTGTGTAGCCGCGGCGCAGGCTCTCTGGAAAAGATTAATGTCACATGGATAATAACATTTATGTATATGGTAGCCAAAGGCTGTTGGAAGAAATTTCAAATGTTTATGTTTATGTCAGTCGAAGCGCGGGCTATTGGAGGAAGATGTTGGATAAATAAGACATGTGTA